>CM039677.1:322386030-323636030 GCA_022496015.1 Hordeum marinum
CTACTACCACCCTGTTAATTTTCATGCAAAGAGGTGCTCTCTAGCATATTTAACTACTGCTGTCAACTTGCTAGTTTATTAACTCATATTCCAGAAAACTGTTATTTTCACAGTCCCAGAGAACTGTTTCATCTTGTCAAATTGATAGCTTCATGCTTATTGATGTGTGCCTCCTATGTAGCTTGTGTAGTTGGATAAGTTGATGAATTTGTTGTGTAGTTTCTGTCAATATCTTGTTTGTGGCTGTAGGATTCCTGTAGCTCAAGTTGTGGGTTGTGTAAGTTGCTATGTTGCTGTTTTGTGGCAGATTGTTTGTTTTATTGTTTTGTGACTTGTGGGATCTATACTCCATGTAATTGATTGATCTTTGAGTCTATTATGGTTGGTTTTTCATTGCCTAACCAGTGGCTACATTGGAATGCCAACAATTAGCCCATGGCTTTGTTATCTTGTGTTTTTGCCTTCATACCTTGTCGTGAGCGTATCGTGAGAACCGTAACTCCGTTTCTTGCGTTCCTTATATGCATTTCTATCTGCCATGTTCATGCATGGTTAATAACTTAACATGAGGTTATGTCCAGGATCATTAACCAACAAACTTTGCACGTGAAACATGACTAGTTTTGAATTGCCATGTTAATTCTTCATAAATGAATCATGCATCATCTTGGTTGTGCATTGCACCTTCGTTGGATGTTTATTGGTGATATTTTTGTTGGGTAGAGGCGAGTGTTGATTCTGAGTACGAGGACCCAAGAGAGTACCACTACGAGGATCCCGCTACTTGTTTTGCTGAAGAAGCAATAGGCAAGATGATCATACCTGGATCTCGATAATATTTTCGCTTGCTAGTTTCTCGCTCTTATCGTTACAATTGCGCTACCTACCACTGGAATAACAGCCTCCTAAATGCCATGAAAGCCTCTAACCCTCCACATCCTAGCAAACCTTTGATTGGCTAAGTTACCGTTGCTCAGCCCTCTGATAGTGTTCTTAGTTGCAGGTGCAGATTGTTCCATGTGATAACATGGATTTGGATATCATAATTTATCTGTTATTTAATTTAATGCACATATATATCTTGGTATTGGTGGAAGGCTTGGCCTTTTGCTAAGTGTTTTGTTCCGATTACCGTCATAGATTCTTGTTACCGGTGTTATGTTTTCCATATTTTGCGCTCCTAACACGCTCGGGGTTGTTATGGGGACCCCCTTGTTTATTCGGTTGAGATTAAAACTTGTCTGGCAAGACCCAACATTGGCACTACATTTGCTTAACAACTTAATAAAATTTGCATAGGGTCTTGCAAACCCGTAGATAATTAATCAACCCCTAGGCCAGTGGTCCTCATGAGTGTTGGTCCAAACTAAAGCACCGTGCGGGGCCAACCCAGGGCAACTTGGGGGATTTCTATCAGGCCTCCATACGCGTCTCTTATCCGTCGTGTCCTGAGAACGAGATACGCGGCTCTTATCGGGTTCGTTGACACGTCAGGTGGTCTTGCTGGATTGGTTTTACCTTTATCAAGTGTCTTGCGTGTGGAGTCTGACTTTCTTCGGGTTTTCTCGAGGTGTTGGAATTCCTTTGGAATTACCTATGATGACCACGAGGTCCATGGTTGAGGCTATTCTCGCGGAGTGTGGTTATTTGTGATGGACTAGTTGGAGCACCCCTGCATGGTTAAATCTTTTCGAGAAGTCGTGCCCGCGGTTATGTGGCAACTTGGATATTTGTTTAACACCCGGTTATAGTAAACTTGAACTAAACTCTAATTAAAATACACCAACTGTGTGAGTAACCATGATCGTCTCTGCTCGTGAACATGATCCAAGAGAGAACACGGTGGGGTTATGATTGACGTAAGTAAGTGTTCAGGATCTCATAGAGATCATACTAGATTCGATCGTTCATCGTAGGCCACTCATATTTATTTTCATGTTGCGTAAGTTAGCCACCATATATGCTAGTGCTGCTGCAAACTAAACACATACCTCATCCCAACCTTTAAGCTTGAATAGTCTCGGTACTCAGGCGCTTGATTGCTGAGTCCTTGTGGCTCACAGATTACTACAACCCTCCAGGTACAGGTACAGATGAGTACGTGCTTGATGATCTTACCCAGCTCCAGTGGGAATATGATGAGGAAAGAGGCAGGATGTACGTGACTTACCCGGATGAGTAGAGGACCATGGTCGTGATCTTTGGGATAGCGAGATAGTATCATTTGCATCTGTTTTTTATCGTTTGATTTCGTCCATAGCCGGACCTTGTCTTCTTCTTGATGATTTGAACTCTGTGTGGATTGTAATTTAGCATGTGGCGAGTGTAAGCCAATCTTGTATACTCATCTTTTTAGTATTGTATGATGTGATGATACTATACTTGCTAACGGCAAGATGCGCCTCTATCCCTTGCGAGGCCCTCGTGTCTTAAAATGGATAGGCGCGCATCTTGGGCGTGACAAGTTGGTATTCAGAGCCATACGACCATAGGAGCCTTTGCTTGATCGAACTTGGCCGAGTCGAGTCTAGTAAAACTGATTTGAGTCTAGTTATATCGGAGAGTAGGATTCTTTTTACTCCTCTTCTATGCTCTGGTGAGGTATTCGACTTTGGAATTTTTTATTCTACTCCTCTTTTTGCTCAAAAAAAATTTTAGGATCACGCGGGTATTTTGGAGTCTATATGATGTCGATGTGACAGGGTTCTGTCTTGGTACCTCCTGTCTAACTTGATTTCTTCTGGGGGGTCGAGCTCCAGGGAATGTTGGCACATTGTTATCATTCAGATTCCTTGATATCTCGGGACGGAGAGTGTTCGGAATTACTTCAATACTTATCGTGGTGAGATAAGGTTGGAGTCACCCAGTACTGGGGAGGCGTCCGGGGTACCACCATGGTTTAGTATCGTTGTAAGATGGCGGAAATGAACGGAGATAACTCAAATGTCAAAGAGGGTGGTGGTCAACAGAACAAGCATGATGAGGTTGCACGTACGACTAGCTTTGGTTCTGCCAACGTCAACCGCCAAGTTGCAGGTAAGAAACAATTCACGCACAAAATGTTGTACTATTTGTCAGCTCTACATATGAGCACTTACCAACCTAAATGCATAATGGTTATCATGTTGCATCTAGTAAACTACCATTTTATGTGAATTAGCTAGCACAGCTTTTAAGGATTACAGAAAAAGGGACAATTTACCAGCCTACAATTATAGTAGTTACCATGGTGCATATTCTGAACTACCATGCTAGTTACATGTGATTCATTAGTTGTTACCATGCCAACATAATGCAAATTACCACCCAAGTTGAATGCAAGTTAACACCAGAAATGGTAAAACATGGTTTGACAGTATGTTTCATGTGAAGAACATGCAGGTGCTCCATCTACATCTAACCCAATGATCCATGAGCCAAACAATGAAGCAAGTTCTAGCATTGGGGGCGAAGAAAAGTTCTTTAATGTATCGGTTAGCGAGCCAACAAGTCTAGAAACAAGAGCACTTAACGCTGACCAGGGAGGGGCTAACACTAAGGCATACTCCACGCCTAAGGCTCCTGATACAACAATGAAGTTTGACACTTTTGAGGAGGTTCTTGCTCACTATGAGTTATATGCACTCAGGAATGGATATGAGACGAGGATAGAGTACATGAGAACACAGAAGGACAACACAGTGAGCAGAGCACTCCTCGTGTGTGGGAAGGGTGGCAAGCCAAAGAAGAATAAGAAGGAGGTGCAGGTGTTGGTGTCAAAACCGGCGAATCTTGGGTAGGGGGACCCGAACTATGAGGCTAGGATCGAACGTGACAGGAGACGAAGGGGACACAGATTTACCCAGGTTCGGGCCCTCCTATGGAGGTAATACCCTACGTCCTGCCTGGTTGTATTGATGGTATGGGGGGTTACAGAGTTGATCTACCTCGAGATTGAATAGCTAACCCTAGATGAGTTGTTCTGTGCCTATAACCTAAAACCCTCCGGCTTATATAGATGCCAAGGGTACCTAGGGTTTACACATGGTTGGTTACACGCCGAAGAGATAAACATGCCTATTTTCTACATCAAACGTGGAGCGCGAGCCGTACTTCCCGAAGCTTCCATCTTGGAGATAAGGTCTTCAATGAATCCTGTGTTCGGTAAGTGGCTCATATAGTCCGGCCCATATAGATAGGTTGGCCTCCCGAGGACCCCTTAATCCAGGACTCCCTCAGTAGCCCCCGAACTTGCCTCCAACGCCAAGGGTCCTAGCTTCGATTGCTTCACACGATCAGAGTCTTCGGCTTGCGAGGTGAGTTCTTCCCGCCGAACCTAGTTCGGCCGCTGATGACAAGTAGCTTTTTGCATCGTGGCGTGTCCAAACACCATAAATAGACCGGCCTTGAAGTCCAAACATCAAGGGGTAAATAATATTCCTCTGACGACCTTTCCGACGAAAGGTCACGGCCCACCACGACCGCTAGGCCAGTTACACAAACTCGATTCGCGGTTCGAGGTCATTTTAATCATCATGATCTATCAATGTACTGATCGTGTCCCGTTTTATAGGGGATATGTTTAATCACACGCGCACAATGGCTCGCATGTCTCAGGAAGCGGAGGGATTCACCACGCAGCAAGGGGAGACCAAATCGATAAGCCTCATAAAAGGGGAATAAAACCCCAAAGCCTATTCATGCTCCCCCTTCGCCTTCTTTGTCTTCCATTCCTCTGCGCCTCCGAATCCTAGATCTAGGTCTTACGCCTTCCCCACCTCTGAGCTCATCAATGGCGGGCTCCAACGGCCAATGGGAGGCCTCCACGGTCACCGATCGGGACATCCTTGACCTCAAGAGGGCTGGCTACCTCTCTACTGACATCCCTCATCGGGCACCGGAGGAGGGCCTAGTGATCCCTGCTCCCCGGTCGGGCGAACGGGTGGTCTTCCTCCCCCCACTTCATTAGGGGGTTGAGCTTACCGCTCCACCCCTTCGTCAGGGGGTTCATGTTTTTCTACGGCCTCGACTTCCATGACCTGCAGCCGAACTCTTTCATGCACATCTCGGAGTTTATCCTCGTTTGCGAGGCTTTCCTGCGAGTCAAACCACACTTTGTGATATGGCTCAAAGTGTTCAACGTCAAGCCGAAATGCTCGGCGGGAAGCAAGCAGACTGCAGAGGTGTAGTCATCGGCAAGCTCACCCGCGTTGTGTGGCCATCGGGCTCCTTCATCGACACCATCAAGGCATGGTAGAAGGAGTGGTTCTACATCACAGAACCACGAGAAGAAGGTTAGCTTCCTCTTGCCGAATTCAGATCCGGTCCCCCCACTAGACTAGCTTGATGGCTCAAAAAGGGCCTTAGCTGGGGACCGAGCAAGGAGGTGAGCAACCTGCAGAAGCGCATCGGCTCCATGGTCGAGAAGGACATCAAGCTGACCAATGTGGTCTAGGTGATGCTCCGAAGACGCATCCTCCCCTGCCAGCACCGGGACACTCCCTTGTGGGCTCGTTAGTTTGACAATGCGCCCACAATCCGAAACCTCTTCCGAACTACGTGGGAGAAGCTATGGAAGGCGCTCTTCAAGCCGCAGGAGAGCTAGCCATCTGAGGAGGAAGACAGAGTCCTGCAGGCCTCCAAGCCCACTACCGAGGTATGGTACACCTCTGCTTGATTGGATTTTACTTTTCCCAAAGAGGGTCCATAACGTTTTCTTCTGATCACTCCCTTGCAGAAATGGCTAAGGAAAGCAGTTAATATCAGTAGTCCGGTACCTCAGCCAGAAGACGCCAGGTCCGGGCTGTTGGCGGAAATGCTCATGGCGAAGGCTTACGAGGCCCCCATGAAGAAGGAGAAGAAGAAGAAACCAGGCCAGAGTGGCCTTCACATCAGGGACCAGTCAGAGACTGTGTCCGGGGAGACTCATGCCTCCTCGAATCAACAGGAGCATGAGGAGGAAGAGAAAGAGGAGGAGGAGGAGGAATAAGAGGAGGACGAAGCCGAGGGGGACGGCAATTCCACCCTCACAAGAACAAGAGCGGCATCATCAGACGCCCCGGAGAAGGTACCCCCTCATGCCCAGAAGAGGATGCATTGGGCACAGGTGATCTTGTCCGACGACAGCTCGGACACAGATACTGAGTCCAATGACCTCGAGGTGGTTCCAAGAAGGAACCCTAGGGTCAAGACCCCGGCCCAAAGGTTAGGATCCGAAGACCTCTTGTTCGTCCTTTAACAGGTTTAGAGTTTATTGACATGTAGGTGCTTATCAAATTTGTAGCCCCCCGCGCATCCTTCCCACCGATCAGATATCGGACGGGGAGACCCCCCCCCCTCCCGCCGAACTAGCGGAGAGCGGGAATGCCTCGCACCCCGCCACTCCAAGTGTCATGAAGGATACCGCGGAGGTGTCATCCCATCATGCTCCTATGGAGCCGGGCACCGGCGGCGGGGGAGACGACATAATGGCCAAGGCTAACACCTCGGGCACCAAAGGCCGGGGGGAGGTACCCCGCCCGAACACTGAGGAGGCCGGACGAGCAGCCGCTCAGTCCCCTTCGAGGGCATCTCCGGAGTGCACCATGCCTCCGGAGGCACTGGTTCAAACCCCGGTCGGTGATCGGGTTATCCGATCACCTCCAGCGCCACCGACCAAGAGGTGGCCGGTCATGGAGGAGGCTCTATCGAGCGCCTCCATCTCCGAGGAGCACCGCACCCTTATGGGTGCGGTATTACAGAGCATTCAGTCCATCGACAACGGACTGAAGGAGGCCTTCAAAGGTCTCCTAACGGGTTTTCAAGTAAGTCACATGAAACTCGTATTTGCCAAGTTTTTACTTATTTTTATTATAATGTACATGGCAGCCCCCGAGCTCTAGGTGAATTTGAAAAAACTTACCTAGGGGTCAATCATGTATCCGATTCCGGACTAGATACAAATTATGTGTCCAGAGCGTTAGAGTAGCCCCTAATAAGGTCGAACATATGATCGGATTGAATATAGTTCGGGAGTATATAACCCATGTAACATGTCAACTGTATGTGTAATACAGGCTTCATCATCGGCGGTGGCCATAAATGGCGCCGAACTGGACGAACTAAATCGGAAGCTTAAACGCTCCGACAATGAAGTTGATGCCCTCAATAGAAGATTCGACGAGGCACAAGGTAGGTCAAAACAAAATCCGAATACCTTTGCCTGAACACATTTACCCGAACACTGTCCATGCAGTTTTTCATAATGTTTTGATGTTTAAACAACTTCAGTGAAAGAGGTGGAGAGGCTAGGGCCGAGCTCCAACAAGCAAAAGACCATGCGGCCGTCGAGAGGGTGGCAGCCAATGATGTGGTGACCGCACTCTTCGCCCTGCGAGCCACCAGCCAGAAGCATGAGGCTCGTGTTGCGAAGGTCCAGCAGGAGCTCAAGGACGCCAGCCAGAAGTGGAAGGCCCTTGAGCAGAAGGGCAAGGAGAGCACGGCCGAACTGTCCACCCTGAAGAACGATCTTCAGAAGGAGCGGGTGGACAGGTGGTTCTATGAGGAGCAGGTCCGGAAAGCGAAGGACATAATGGATGGTAAGCCATACTTACTATAGTGTGTCTTCGGGGATAGCAAATTCAAATTGCTTACCCAGGTGTGGCATTCTTCAGGCACCTCCTCCGATCTCCAGAAGAGTGTGGTGGAGGCCAATCGGCTATTCGACTTGAGGGAAGAAGGAGACGAAACTCGGCTGTTCTGGGCACAATTCGGAGCCCCGAAGCGCTTGCCTCTTCTCGTGGAGCAGCTAAACAGCTGATGGAGCTGCACCAGATGGCGGAGCCAGCCATGAAGGACCTCTGCATCCGCCTATGGCCCGGCGAGCTATTGCTAGGCAGCTACTTTGTCCTGGTATAGAAGTTAGTTGCCACTTCACCCCGCTTCGACACCGTGAAGTGCTCCTCCTGCGTCGAGGGAGTCCGGATGGCCCTTGCCAAGGCCAAGGTGCACTGGCCAGGTCTAGATCCGATGAAGGTAGCCACTGCCCCGCCGCATCCCGGGAAGGAGCATAGATGCCCCGAGCTATACTTTGCTGGAGTGATGGAAGGCTCTTGGGCGATAGCTTCTCAGTGTTCGGGCGATGATGTATTCGAATGATGTGTAATGCGTCCGAAGACTTTTCAAAGTTTTTAATGTTATAAGTTATTTATTCAGCTTTGATGTTTTTTCAATCCTTTATAACTCCTGTGTGGCCGTTTAAACCTGAAAGATGCGAGTCATCGGCTTCAGCCCCCATGTAGATACTACATGGGGTGTCTCTGCCAATGCACAGTATGCCTTAGCCGAGTGATCGGAACCTGAAGGCGTTAGAGTGCGGTGGACTAGGCAATTAGACTATAGTGCCTTATTTATTTCACTTAGCCGTAGGGGTGCGAAAAGGACTGCAGGGGGCTAAGGACTAGCCCCCGGAGTGTTGTGATGTTCGGATGAACCATGGCTAAGGCTAGCATCATTCGCATGGATAGCAAACCCCTCGCACAACGCGGAATATCCTCTGGCGAGGATGTAAGTATAACACTTCAGGCTCGGATTCACAGACCGGCTCTCGCATACTATGACGGTCAATTTTCGGCTTTCTCCCTAAGGTGCTTGACAAGACTAACCGAAAGCACAATTGCAGGGGTTCTCCCTTTGCCCTTTTAGCCGAACGAGCGGAACATAAAGGGGCAAGCACAGGAGTTGGACAACCCAACTATTGACCCAAGACATAGTTCGGAACCTATGCATATAAAGTGAACTTCAAGACGCCAAACACATAATAAAACATACGTAAGGTGATTTGTTTGTAAGCTCGAGCCCCCGGTATATTATCCCGTTGTGTCGTAACATATCAAACTGTGTCGCAAGAAGAGGGAGAAAAGGAAAATATGTGCCAAACAGGACAACCAGACAAACATGTAAAATGATGCTAGATATTTTTGTTTTCTCCATAATTCTTATTACTCGAAGTGCCTTAGCAACTTCTTACAGGTATGTGAAAAAGGATAATACAGGAGTGATTTTACCAGGGGTCTTCGATTGGTGGCCTTACGTGCTCGATGTGCCCTTTTACTAGTTTACTCCTGATATTTAGTAGTTTGGTGAACAGATCTTGCAAACAAAGTCTTCAAAATTCGCCGAATTGTGAATAAGCTTTACACCCTTGGTGGGCCCTTCAATGGTCCCTACATTGTGTTCAAAGACGTATTTAATGGTAGTAGTCTGGTCCAGCCGGACTCCCACCTTTATTTCTCCACCGTTGTCCATGGAATTTTAAGTGCAAAGTTTTGCCTTCTTGGCACTCAACCTGGGCATTCGGGTATTTTGGTTACTTCAGTTCGGCTACTTCGGGTTATGCGTAATTCGGGTTCGCAAAAATGGGAACCAAAATTTTTTCTGCCAAAAAAAATACTCGAACCCAAATTACCTGAAATTTTGGTTCAGGTAATTCGGGTACCCAAAAAACCCGAAATATTCGAAGCATACATCAACTTTTGATATGAATAATTGGGGTAGTGTGGGTATTTTGGATAGTCGGGGTATTTTAGTTAGTATGGGTACAATGTCATTGTAATAATAGCATGAATAATTTGTCTAGTACAAATAATTTGGGTAGTATGGGTATTTTTGGTTTTCGAAACTGGAACCCGAACCCTAAGCCAAAAACCGAATAGCCAAGAAATGAGAACCGAACCCTAACCTGATACCCGAATTACCCGACAATTCAGGTAATTCGGTTCAGTTTGGGTTCGAGTAGCGGGTTAGGGTACCCAAACGCCCAGAGTGACTTGGCACGTACTTTGCTGGTTCTAGGGGCATGCGATGGGGGTCTTCAGTTGATGGCCTTACATCCTCGATCTGCCCTGTTGCTAGTTTACTCCTGATATTTGGTTGTTCGGCTAAAGGATCTTGCAAACAAGGTATTGAAAACTTGCCGAATTATGGATAAGCTTTACGCCCTTGGTGGGCCCTTCAATGGTCCATGAATTGTGTCCGAAGACATATTGAATGGTAGTAGTCCGGTCCAGCCGGACTCCTACCTTTGTTTCCTCACCACTGCCCATGGGATTTTAAGTGCAAAGTTGTGCCTTCTTGGCACGTACTTTGCTGGACCTAGGGTGTGCAATGGGGGGCGACTCCCTATTTAAGGGGAGAGGAAGGCTCTAAGAGTTTGTACTGAAGCCGAGCTCGCTTACCAACCTTGCGTGCCTTTACGATAGATGCCGGAACTTGTCAATTATCTTTGTAATTAAATTTGGCCACTAGGGCCAGCGCATGTTCCTCAGTTTGTAAAGATCGTTCCGTATTGCCGTTAACAGTAATGACCCCTTTGGGGCTAGACATCTTCAGCTTGAGGTATGTGTAATGCGGAACAGCATTGAAACGGGCGAACGTTGTCTGGCCAAGCAGGGTGTGATAGCCGTTGTGGAAATGTCAAAGATCAA
Source organism: Hordeum marinum (assembly GCA_022496015.1). Taxonomy (NCBI): domain Eukaryota; kingdom Viridiplantae; phylum Streptophyta; class Magnoliopsida; order Poales; family Poaceae; genus Hordeum; species Hordeum marinum. The sequence continues at coordinate 322,396,473 of CM039677.1, forward strand.
GTCTTCCCTACGAAAGTTATCGGGCAAGCCAAACACAACTTCCAGGGTAATGGAGCCCGTGCATCGGGATTTGACACATGGAATCACTCCTTTAAAGGTAGTGTTACTGGGTTTAATTCTATGCCCATCTTTTTCACCGTGTCTGAATAAATCAGGTTAAGGCTACTTCCTCCATCCATTAGGACTTTTATGAGGTGATACCCATCGATAATGGGGTCGAGGACAAGTGCGGCCGAACCTCCATGATGGATGTTGGTCGGGTGATCGCGTCGATCAAAGGTGATCGGATATGCCGACCATGGGTTGTACTTTGGGGCCACGGGCTCTACATCATAGACCTCTTGAAGGGTGTGCTTCCTCTCCTCCTTGGGTATATGGGTGGCGTATATCATGTTTACCGTATTGAATTTTGGAGGAAATTTCTTTTTATTGCCACCAATCGGACCCTGAGGCTCATCCTCATCCTTGTTGTGAGGGCTCTTGCTTTGATCCTCGGGTGGGAGCTTGCCAACCTATTTAAACACCCAACAATTGCGGTGTGTGTGGTTGGTGGGGTTCTCTTGGGTCCCGTGGATTTGGCAAGGCCTGTCCATGATTTTGTCCAGTGTAGTGGGTCCGTCGCGATTGCCTTTATGAGCCTTCTTCCGCTGCTCAGGACGGGAATTGCGGAATCCGACGTTGACGGCCATATCATCGGCATCACTGTTATTGTGCCGACGCTTGTTCTTGTTGTGCTTGGGCTTCCCCTTGCCATCCCGAACCTCAGAGGTTCCGGGCGCTTCGGAGTTGTGGTTGCGTCTTGCTAGCCAATTGTCTTCACCCATGCAAAAGCGGGTCATCAAGGAAGCTAGGGCGGACATGGTCCGAGGTTTATCCTGGCCAAGCTGGTGAGCCAGCCATTCGTCCCGAATATTATGCCTAAAAGAGGCTATTGCCTCGGCATCCAGAGAGTCGACAATATGGTTCTTCTTGGTCAAGAACCAATTCCAGAATTGTCGTGCGGATTCTCCGGGTTTTGTACGATGTTACTTAGGTCAGAGGAGTCCAACGGCCGAACATAGGTTCCCTAGAAGTTAGAGCGGAATGCATCCTCTAGGTCTTCCCAGCATCCGATGGAGTTTTCGGGGAGGTTGTTTAGCCAGTGCCAAGCTGGCCCCTTGAGTTTAAGGGGGACGTATTTGATGGCGTGGAGATCATCTCCTCAGGTCATGTGGATGTGGAGGAGGAAGTCCTCGATCCATACGGTTGGGTCAGTTGTCCCATCGTACTGTTCAATATTCACGGGTTTAAACCCTTCCGGGAACTGATGCCGCATCACCTCATCCGTGAAACACGGTGGGTGAGCGGCGCCTCGAACCCGAGCTATGTCGCGCCTGTGATCGGCGTCTGTTTTGGCTCGGTTGCATTCCGGGTCGCTGTTATTACCTTGGTCGAGCCATGGTTTGTACCCATCCCGTCTATTGGATGATTGGATCTGGATCCGTAGATGGATCTTGTATGGTCTGCTCTAGTCATCACGTGGGTTGAATCTGCCATTGGGATCTAGTGGCTCCTTTCCCCGTCTTCGGGGTATTGCCGGACTATAACTAGTGTCGTCAGCCGTCCGATCACGCCCGCGAGGAGGACGGTCTGGCCTGTCATACGGAGTATGTTTCGAAGACGGGGTATCGGTGAGCTCGTCGTCAAATTGTGGCAGTAGCCTTCTTCACGGATAGCTCTTTGGCTGGTCCGACAGACCAGTACCATGTCCTTCCTCAGTTCAGAGCACTCTTGTCCATCGATCATTGAGTTCATCCTGTTTGGCTTTAAGCTGCCATTCCTTAGCTCTAAGGCTTCACGCCGTCGCTATGAGCTGTTGTCTGAACAGTTCTTTATGTTCATGGTTATCAAGGATGTCCAAGTCATCGGCTGCCGGGATATCCTCCTCCTCGATAGGGGGAGGTAGTTATCATCCTCGGAGTCATTGACGTCGTCGGGGTTGCTCTGGTCTTCAGGATTTTCCTAACCCTCTAACGGGTGTTCAGGGATATCAGGGTCGCCGCGGTCCTTGGGGGTAACTTCGTCCCCGGTGCGGATGATAGCTTTCCTTCCCTTTTGCCTTTTGGACCGCTTATGCGGTTTCTGGTGCTTTGATGATGCGTCACCCGACTTATTGCCGTGATTATTAGGTGTTTTGTCACCATTAGGAGTGTCCACCATGTAGACATCATATGTTGAAGTGGTGGCCCATCGATCGGTATTAACAGCGGTGGGGGCACAATCCTCTTCATCCATGTATTTTGCCTCATCGGAGGCATAGTCCAACATGTCGGTTAAATCTTCGACTCTGGTTATCAAGTGGGTGGTGGGTGGGTCGAAAAATTCATCCTGGCCTGTACGGTAGCCAATCTGAGAGTAGATCGGGGCTGAATCGTTGGAAATTTTCATCAACGAAATCTAATCTAGGGCTTCGTTGAATGCCGAGGGCTCGATCGGATGATACTGTTTGGAACCTCCGGAGTTGACCTCCGATACGTCCGAACGAGAAGGATGTTTGGCAAGAACGAGTGTCTGGCCTTCCGGAACTATGACCGGATCGGGACCAGGAGTGGGTACACCGTCGTGGTTGACCCCGTTGGTGTGACTGGAGAAGGAACTCGAGGTTAAAGCCTCAGAGTCTTCGGGCATGGCAAGCGAAGTCACAAGCCGGGTTAATGACAAGTCACCCCGAGAAACCACGGAGAACTATAGGTTCCCGAATCATACATGTTGATCGGGGGCGAAACTCTTGACACGGCCTAGATGTTCGGTCGGGTCGGCATGCAGCACAACGCTGCCGAAGGCAAAGATCTGTCCGGGGACAAAAATGTCCATGTTGCGGACCTCTTCGTCGATGACAAGGTGAGACATTGATCCCTTGAGTGCTCATAGAGGAACTCTCAATGAAATCACCAATGTCGGTGTCAAAACCGGCGGATCTCGGGTAGGGGGTCCCAAACTATGAGGCTAGGATCGATGGTAATAGGAGACGAAGGGGACACAGATTTACCCAGTTTCGGGACCTCCTATGGAGGTAGTACCCTACGTCATGCTTGGTTGTATTGATGGTATGGGGGGTTACAGAGTTGATCTACCTCGAGATCGAATAGCTAACCCTAGATGAGTTGTTCTATGCCTATAACCTAAAACCCTCTGGCTTATATAGACGCCGAGGGTACCTAGGGTTTACACATGGTCGGTTACATGCCGAAGAGATAAACATGCCTATTTGCTACATCAAACATGGAGCGCAAGCCGTACTTCCCAAAGCTTCCAGCTTGGAGATAAGGTCTTCAATGAATCATGTGTTCGGTAAGTGGCCCATATAGTCCGGCCCATAGAGATAGGTCGGCCTCGAGGACCCCTGAATCCAGGACTCCCTCGGGAGGATGTGGAGAACTCGAAAGGCATCGTGATGAAGAGAAAAGGACGAAAGATTGTGAGGACTTAGTGTCTAGCCCACCTTTATCTTACACACAATGATGTGTGGTGGAGAGTCGAACGCTTTGATGACAACCACAATCACCCATTGATCAGAAAGACATCCCTAACAAAAAATTATCATCACATCAGAACATCCCCAAAGACGAGCAAGACTTATTACGGATTCTGCATGAATGCAACATACAGACATCGAGACAAATGCAACTAATTTCATGGTTCTATAGTGCTGCTGAGAATATACCATACACGACACAGGACCTTGCAAACCAACGAGCCAAATTCGCAAAGAGTACTGTAATGCGGACATGGGGAGCACGATTGTATAATTTGAGGAGCTGAGGGGAGAGGATCCAAATTTTTATTGGAGAATGAAACTTGATGACGAAGACAGGGTGGAAAATGTGTTCTGGATAGATGGTGCATCGCGCAGGGCATACGCAAAATACAACGACATTGTGTTGTTCGACACAACATACATGACTAATATGTACAAGATGTCGTGTGCCCCCTTCATTGGCATTAACAACCATGGGCAATCAATCCAATTCGGTTGTGGTTTCATTCGAAACGAACTCACTGACAGCTTTGTGTGGCTGTTTAAAATGTTCTTGCATGCGATGGGTGGGGTTGCACCAAAGAACATAATCGCAGATCAGGACTTTGCCATGATAAATTCTATTGATGAGGTGTTCATTGGGATAGTATACAGAAATTGCAGATGGCACATTATGAAAAAGGCATAGGAGAAGCTTGGGAGGCTAATGGCACATGATCAACCATTGAACAAAGCATTCAAAGATTGTGTTGACAACAGCTTGACTGGTATTGTAATTCCACACAACACATTCCAATCCATTAAACGCAAAAAATAGCTATTGTGCAGAATTATCCAAAGTTACCATCCCGAGTTATAATAATGACCACCAATTGTACCGATTTTTCCCACATTTAAAAACAGTTTTCATGTAAAAACTGAAATGTTATAGTAACCAGAAAAAGTTACCAGCACTCATGTTTTGAAGTGACCATCAGAACTATGTACAGTAGGGTTGTTCCATATTCTACATGACCTAGGACCACTTAGTGATGTATGAAGCAAGTTATCTTGTTGAGAACCTGAAAGTTATTATGTTATGTGCACTTTATTTACCACCTTGGTTTCTGAATGCAGTGGAAGAGTGTGAGGAAAATGGTGGAAGATGATCGATGATCATGGGTAGACGGACAACGAATATTTACATTAGCTATGGGAAAACAGGGAATGTTGGGTCCCGGTGTACTACATGCATGACTTGTTCCCATTCTTGCAGACCACGACAAGGAGCGAGGGATTAACATTGTGCTGAAGAAGTACGTCAACCCAAATAACTCACTGGTCGAATTTGCAAAACAATACACTTCAATCCAGGAGAAGGTGATGGTGAGCGTGTTAAAAGAACAATTGGAAACAATGTACAAAGAGGTGGAGACATACTCGTTCAACCCACTCGAGTTACAGGTGCAGGGCCTCTACACGCATAATATTTTCTCCAAATTTCAAATGGAGATGAAGGTGAAAACTGGCTACAGATGTGACACATTGCAAGATGGGTCATTCAAAATTGGCTCAGTGAGAGGAATCATACCAATATATGGGGACAGGGACTACCATGTGCAAGCAAACAAGGATGAAGGGACATATTCATGCACTTGTTGCAAGTTTGAACGAGATGGTATACTGTGCACACATGTGCTAAGAGTGATGGACCAAATCGGGTTGTATGAGATACCTGAGAAGTATATTCTCAAGAGGTGGACTAGGTATCATGAAGAAGATCTAATCAATCCTGATTTTCAACAGCCAGCAGTTGGTAAAAGCATGGTAGAGGGGAGCAAAAGCGTCATGTGATATACGTCGATGCTTAAGGATTTCAAGGCAACAACCAAGGACGCTTTCCTCACAGATGATGGGGCCAGGGTGGCCAAGAAGCACCTATATGCTTTCAAGGAAGAAATGGAAGCACTAACAAAAAGCCAGCGTAAGAAGGCCAAAAAGGATAGTGAAGAAACTAGAGGATGATTCCAGGCACAACAAGATCCATGTTCTATTCCCGTTGTCGTAATGAGTGAAGCCATCAATGTCGAACAGTAGACATGCATGCCTAACACACAACAAGTGGACAACTCAATCACGATACAAACAAGCAACCTGGTGACAATACCAGATAGCGTTAATGTGGCACCCTCTACATTCAAGGAACCACATGGCACCACATGCCATTTCTCGAACACAAGAATGATACTAGACCCTCCGAGGACTGTCACAAAAGGGCGGCCGAAAACAAAAAAAATTCAACATCCATTTAACATTGCAAAACCAACAAAACAAAGGAAGTGTAGGGTCTGCGGCGACAAAGACCATCACAAGCGTAACTGCACATCACCTCTACCAAGATGAAAAGAAAGAACAATGAAGATGGTCACTAGAGAACTAATGGATAAACTTCTATCCATTAGTTTGCTAATTGTTATTGTAGCAAATGTAGTCCAAGAATATCGTAATATATTTATGTAAGTTACCAGCACTTTGGTGGTCTGAGTTTTATGGTACTGTGTGGTGTAAGTTATCGTGAACAATTTGTGTAAGTTACTAGCAATTTGTTATTCTGGTCTGTCATTAGTTACCAGCACTATCTACAAATCGATGAAGTTGTTACGCCTACATTTAATTAACCTAACATTTATACATGATAGTTATCAGCAAAAAAAGTCTACAAGATACCACACAGATTGTGATCATATTATGTCGTGTCAAAAAAAGAGGTACCAACTACTCCCTCCATCCCATAATGTAAGACGTTTTTTCACACTAGTGTAGTGCCAAAAAACTTCTTCCATTATGGGACGGAGGGAGTAGTTATCAGATCATTTTTGAACATGATATCACACACAAATGCTAGAAGTTATCAACAGTTCATTGATTTTATCAGTGTGATGAGAAACACCCAAAAAACATTGTGGCAACAAAATCAAATGCTAAACTACTTTCGGGTATTTAACATAAATTTAAGACTAGCACTAAAAAAACTATCACAATCGAAAAAACAAAAAGATGTCATATGATACCTCACGAACTATTGCCAAACAAATGATAGCGCCATTGTTTGCATTTGTTACTAGTGTGATTTGGTCATCTTGATGTCAGTATTTTTCTGAGTGCTGGTACTTGGTCATGGGTGAAAGCAGGAATAATTTTGCCTTTCCACAGCTTTGGAAACATGAAAGTGAAGAAGCCACAATCAATGCTGAAAACAGATTGTTAGGGTCAGGACAGTAAACAAGATAATCTAAGAACAATTGAGATCCAAACAAAAAAATAAAGTAAATACAAAATACACAACTAACCCATTCTCTTGTTTGAGAACATCAATGTACATGAGTTCATAGTCTTGGATTTGCTTATGTGAGTCCTTGTACGCAATCAACCAAGCCTTCTTTATATTGTTCATATACCTTGTTGCGTGTTGCATTAAGGATGGACTGTCTTCTTCACGCAATGAATCTAGAACCTCAAATCGTTTTGCCTTAATATTTAGTGACAATACATAGCAATGACCATCATGTGGTCCTGGTCCCAACTTTTGCAGAGCAGGGAATAGTACCTACATTTAGGGACAAAAAAAGGAAGGCATGCTTAAAGACGAGGCAGATCAAGAAAGTTATCATGTCAAAGACAAAGAACTACCAGAACTTCAATGATTAAGTTATCATGGAAGGAAGACAAAAAGTTATCATGCCACATATGAAAAAAAATCAATGCTAAAATGGCAAAAACAAAAAAAGTGTATGCGGTCAACATTAACATGAATTTAAAAGTGTAGGCGGAGTTTGAGCTATAGGAACTGGTGCAATGTGTTGGTGGATTGGAAGGATTGTCTTCCCCTTTCACTCAGGACGAAATTGACAAGGTTATTAAAAACATCCCTTCTAATAGGGCGCCTGGACCCGATGGTTTTAATGGTTTGTTCCTCAAAGTTTGTCGGGATGTTATTAAATAGGATTTTTATCAACTTTGCCATGATTTCTGGGAGGGGAAAATTGATCTCAAATGCTTAAACACCTCCTTGATTACCCTCATTCCAAAAACCAGTTCACCAGAAACGATAAATGATTTTCGACCAATATCTTTACTAAATTGTGTTCTTAAAGTTCTTACAGAACTATTGGCCGAAATATTGCAAGGCTGCATCTTAAAGATTGTCCATCGCAACCAATATGGCTTCATCAGGTCCAGAACTATCCAAGATTGTCTGGCATGGGCTTATGAATTTCTACATCAATGCCAACAGTCGGGTAAGGAAATTGTGATCCTCAAGTTGGATTTCGCTAAAGCTTTTGATACAATGGACCACTCCTTCATACTCAAAATGCTGAGATGCAAGGGCTTTGATGATAAGTGGTGTTCTTGGGTGGAAATGATTCTAAATTCAGGAACTTCATCGATTCTACTGAATGGAGTTCTGGGCAAGGAATTTCAATGTAAAAGGGGAGTTCGACAGGGTGATCCATTCTCCCCTCTGTTGTTTGTATTAGCGGCAGATCTTCCACAATTAATGGTTAATGCAGCTTGGACGGAGGGGCACCTTTCATTGCCAATTGATCAACCTGCCTCGAAGTTGTATCCGGTGATCCAATATGACGACGATACACTGCTCATCCTCCCGGCAAAGAGCTCAGAAATGAGGGTTATTAAACAACTGCTCGATGCATATGCCAATATCACGGGACTCAAGATAGACTACTCCAAATCACAACTAATGCCTATCAATATTAACCAAGATGCAGCTCTTGAATTGGCTTCGTTACTTGGTTGCCAGGTGGGGTCGATGCCTTTCACTTATCTTGCAGTTCTGATGGGCACTTCAAGACCGTCGGTAAGAGATTTGATGTTGCTTGTCGACATGATTGAACGTAGATTAACAAGCACGGCCATATGGCTTTCATATGGGGAGAGGGTGCTATTCATCAACTCAGCTCTATCATCGCTCCTATCGTTTGCTATGTGCATGTTGAGGTTGCCCATGAAAATCATTGACATATTTGATAGAGCGTGCAAACATTGTCTATGGAGAAAAGTGGTGGATAGAGACGCGAAAACTCACTCCCTGGAAGCATGGGATTTAGTGTGCAAACCGAAAGATAAAGGAGGCCTTGGTATCATAAACCTGAAACTATAGAACAAGGCTCTATTACTGAAATTTATTCACAAATTCTACCACAAGATGGACACTCCATGGGTAATGTTGATCTGGAACGCATACTACGATGTAACACCACCACATGCAATGCCGGCTTGTGGATTGTTCTGGTGGAGGGATGTCATGTCCCTTTCTGACATCTTTAGAGGAATTACAACTTGCATCCCCAACTCAGGTGATACAATCTTACTTTGGAAAGACCAGTGGCACAATGATGATACCTTAGCAAATTCGCATCAACACCTACTCTCCTATGCAACCAATGAGGACGTGTCTTTGGCCCAGTTAGTGATGGATGCAGACCCGGCCTCCCACTTCCACTTACCATTATCACGTGAAACATGGTTGGAATTGGAAGATATGATGATCACAATTAACATGATGACATTAGACCCCTTGAAGGCTGATGAATGGATATACTGTTGGGGAGAGGTGCACTTCAGCCAAAAAAAAATTATAGATACCTATTCCGACATGAACACGCCCCATCATACATAACAAACATATGGAAAACAAAATGCATTCTCAGACACAAAGTGTTTGCCTGGCTGCAGAGAATGGATAGACTAAACACACGAGACCTGCTGGTGAGAAGACACTTCAATATAGGTGATGATCACTCTTGTATGCTGTGCGATGGAGATCTGAGGGAAACTGACGACCACCTTTTCTACCAATGCCCCTTTGCAACTGCCTGTTGGGGAAACTTGGCATCACTTGGGATACGTCGATGGGCATACAGGCACGGTTGGATGCAATGGAATGACGATGGGCTAAACCCCTATTTAAGTAAATATGTATTTTGTTTGTGTGGAATATATGGAAACAACGAAACCAAAAGATCTTTGATGATGAGATGGCAACGCAACAGGACTGGTTCCGGATGCTAAAGACATACTTGGAAATCCTGCGTTTCAGACTTAGAGATGTTGATTCTGCCTTCCTGGATAGATTTCTACCAACTATCCAATTGTAAAAGACTCTGCACGTGTGTAACTTCCCTAGCTTAGCCTAGTTCAGCTTCTGCTTCTCTAGTTGGCCTACTCTACATGGCTATGTAAAACCATTTGTATTTGTTCTATTTTAATATAACAACAGTACGAGCCTCTCTTGCTGTTTTAACCTGACAAAAAAAATGTCAACAAACTGAAAAGTACCTCATTTTGGTGGCTCGGGATGTAATGTCGATCTTGTCGAAAATGATGCAATACAGATTTACATTTGAAGTGTCCACGAAGCAGATATATGGACAACAACTAAGGGAAGATAATCTTGTTTCGCATGCCCAAATATTGAAGCACACGGATATGTATCTCAACAATACTCGTTGAAACCTACACCGTGTCTTTCACACAACCAGCGAGCTTGCCAAGCGTGACCCACCTACCATCAATGTCAATTACTCTAACACTATGATATAAGAAGGAAGCAACTCAGAAAATGAAATGGCAAAAAAATGTTTTGCAACAAAGGTATGAAAAACTGAGAAAACTCGTTTGTTACCCTTTAATTCTAGAGTTCGAATCATTCATGTGCTTGATAACTTCATCATAAACAGCATCCTCATCTTTGCTCGGGATGAGTGCTGAATATGCCGACAACAGGTACTGTGATGGACGGGTAACCCTAACTTTACAAATTAACGATCTAGGCATGGCAGTTGGCGGCATATTCTCTTTGGGTTGAGGTAAGTGAGATGTAGCAAATGTGGGACTTTGATAATTATCTGCCAAAAATTCTGATTGATTTAGAAAAAGCATTGGTGATGATAAAAGAGAGGTTAAACAATAGGGAAGGTACAACAAAGTGGGAAAATCATAAGTTATCAATTAGTTTCTGAGTCACTTATCAACAATGGTGCACTAAGTTATCAGGTGACACAAATTAGTTGCATTTGTCGAAGTAACAAAAAATTATTACCTCCTTAAACAACAGCTTTTCCCTTGGCTGTTGGATTATCACCTTCAAATTCTTCCCACCACATAAGTACTTCATCATCGTCAGTTCAACATCAAACACGAGAACATGACAATCTTTCATTATTATATAAAAAATGAAAATCAAAAGGTAAGAATGAGGACATGAGAAAAGGGATATAGTGAAAAAGGATGACAATGGGATAGAGTGAAAGTTATCAAGCCAGGACCATAAAAGTTACCAGCACATTAATAATGACTTATCTACACCATATAAAATGGGGTGTTGCAAAAGGACGTAATGGGTGAGATCAATGTTGGGATAGAGTGGAAGTTATCAATCCAAACAATGAATGTTATAGCAAAAATAATGATGACTTCTCGACACAATAGAATGGGTGTTGTGATATACAATATTGGGCAAGAAAATATTTGGTTAGAGTCAAAGTAATCAAGACAATAATGTAAAATGGTTTTGACTAGGGGCACCAAAAAATATAGAAGTTGTCATGCAACATGCTGGTTAGTTACAATAGACATGGAACATATGGTGTCACAATACAATAGTGTCATAGGTTAGCAATGGATAATGAAAGGATGTTATCACTATATAGCAACTCAAGTTACCAGGTTGAGATGACATATGTTACCAGGAGGGAGAAGGGTGTGTTATCTTTATGAAAAGGAAAATAGAGACTCAAGTTGCCATGGGGTCATAAAATATACCGTAAGTACGAACCACAACAGGACGCCACACAAAATGAAAATTTGTAAAAAAAAAGCACAACACACAATTTATGGAAAACGAAAAGCACAATGGTTCATTTGCAACATCACAAAAGCATAAAGGTCATATTACATTCATCCACACACAAGTGCGAGCAAGGAAAACTAACATAAACAGCAAAATAAGGACAGAAAACAGTTAATAAGTCTTTGATTAAGTGGTTCCATCAATCACTCTTTGTTGTGAAGCGAAGACACAAGAAGGTCTTCACTTACGAGAGTTGCCAGGCAGCGCCTAAGCAACCGGTTCAACGTCAATGTCATCAACATTCTCCACAACAGGACAAGCAGGTGCTAGGACCGCGTGTGAACAAGCTATTGCTGCATATGGAACTTCTGCTACTTGTAGTGCTACTGCTGATTGTTGCACTGATGTTGCTTGTGGTCGTGGTGGTGCTGCTTGTGGTGTGTAAGGTGCTTGAGGACTGATCTGAACCACAGCTGACATTGGTGGAGCTGGAGGAGTCACACCAAAAATGCAGCCAAGGTCGAGAGATTAGCTTGGTGGGGTGAAATCACCACACACTCTAACTGCAGAATCATCTACTACAGCTTCAGGAGTGACAACATCAGTTTCAGCTTGGACATGCCGGGAATCGACTGCAACTTGAGGTTGGACAATTTCATCTTGAGCATCAGCATTCACAATTGGGACTGCAGTAACTAAGAAAATGCACAATCAGATCACAACCTAGTTACCATCAGAAAATAAGTAAAGTTACCATCAGACTACTACTATATCTACCTAGAGTTGCGTTTTCTGCATCCACACCAGTTTTTGCAGCAGCCGCTGCCACACGAGGGGCACAGACACTTGGGTAGCTTCAGTAAGGACTCCACTAACATTTTGGGCTGCGTCAAATAAGGGCACGAGAAAACATATGTTATCACAATGAAAAAAGTGAAGTTACCATCAGATTGCTACCATATCTAACTGGAGCTGTTTTTGCTGCATCGACAACAGTTTTTGCAACAACCGCTGCCGCATTAGGGGGCACAAACACTTGGGCAGCTTCATTAAGGACTCCACTAACAATTTGTGATGCGTCAAATGAGAGCACAAGAAAACATATGTCATCACAATGAAAATAAGAAAAGTTACCATCGTACTGCTACTATATCTACCTGGAGCTGCTTTTTCTGCATCCACACCAGTTTTTGCAATAGTTGCTGCCGCACCAGGGGGTACAAACACTTGGGCAGCTTCATTAAGGACTCCACTAACATTTTGGGCTACATCAAATGAGATCACAAAAAGACATATGTTATCACAATGAAAACAAGTAAAGTTACCATCAGACTACTACTATATCTACCTTGAGCTTCTATTTCTACATCGACACCAGCTGTAACAGTCGCCCCCGCATCAGGCGACACACACACTTGGGGCAGATTCAGTAACAACTTCATTAACATTTTGGGCTGCAACAAATGAGAGAAAAAGAAAACAAAAGTTATCACATTGAAAGAAAAGAACAGCGAAAATATCCACAAAGAAGGTATGTATGTTTAACATCAGAGCAGTGATCCTAAATGCATACCAGTGTCTGAGGCAGCCATTAGCATGCATTTCAATGTTAATAGTTGTAGAGGCGATCTCTTCAACAACAGAAGTGATGTTGGACACTTCAGCTAGTTGTTCTATAGATTCAGCCGCATCAGATGCAACTTCGCAAGCTGCTAGTGCTTCGACGGAGGTTGTTGCTCCTTCAGACGTCACAGCGGGTTGTTCTTTAAGATCCACAAATATTGTTGGCTGTGAAGATGTTGCTTCCAATCGAGGGGAAGACCTAGACTTGGTAAACCACACCTTTTTTACAGCCCTTTTTTCCTTTGACTGGTTGGAAAAAAGTATAAGAACGGGTGAGTGGGTAAAGGGGAGGATCAAACAGCCGGTAAGTTAAAGCATGCTAATAACAAAAATATTATCAACATCTACCACCAGATACTATACAGATGCATGCACAATAAGAAAAGGCTAGCTAAGGAAAAGTTTGGAAATTCATCTATTATGCAACTGCAGAAAGGGAATTACTAGATGACGCCTCGGCTGGACAGACTTGTTTCTCGGCCACACCGAATAAACAATACAAGTAGTGAACTAAAAAATGATTAGATCAATAATTTAATAACAAAAATCATGTAGATATATAGGAAATAAGGAGATAGTTGCAAGTTATCAAAGAAATGCTTCCTAAATTACCATACAAAGAGTCCACAAATATCATGCAAAAAATTAAAGTTACCAGCATAATATTAACAACAACAAAATAATCACGATGAATATAATCAACCAGTAAAAAATAAATTGTATGGATGTAGCATTATGAAACCTATAGAAGAAAATTTGGAAATTCATATGTTATGAACATACAGGATATATACCCAAAAATACAAAAAGAAATACTATAAATAAAAGACAGATTACCTTGATACTATGATACTAGATGATGCCTCAATTGTACCAGCCTGTTTTCCGGATGACTTGAAACAGTACGCATCATAATGGTTGGACCATTAGTTTATAAATAGAAAAAACAAAGATGTACATAAGAACAAAATAGTTGAAAGTTATCAGATAATTGCTGTAGAAATTATCGTATGCCAATAGTTGAAAGTACCATGTAATGTCAAAAGTTACAATAACAAACTACATAAATTGACAAAAAAGAAGAGAAACTGGAGAAATGTAAGATGTAGGAAAACACAGATGAAAGTTCACCTTCGTGGAACTTGCTTAATCTGAGTGGAGGGTGGAATGACCTCACCGGTGCCCTTTTCAGCCACACGTATCCCAAGCTCTTGCACGACCACTTTCATGACAGAAAGATGTATGTCCCTTTCTGATAACTAGGCAGGCTTGGGTGCCGAAGCTCGACCGGGCGAAGATGGTAGCCTCAATTTCTTGTGCCTCCGCTAATAAGCCAAAGTATTGACAAGCTGAGCACCGCATCTTTCACAAAAGATTCAGTGGCCAAATCAAAATGCGTGTTGGTCATATCGCGTTGGCTAAGCACGCCATCCCCTGAGCCGCTTGAAACGATGTTTGAAGCATCGGTGAGCATGATCTGGGACTCAATCACATGTTCATCACCCGCACAGTCAGGTGTGCCTTCGAAATTTCTAGTTACATTCTCACGTGCATCAGCATTTGCATCATTTGAGTGCGGTGCATCCACGTTCTCTACACCGCTACCCTGCGGCGCGTCCATGTCCGCTACACCCCTGCCATGCGACGTGTCCACATCTGCTGCCTTACTGCCAGAAGCCACATTCTTTGCCCCGCTGCGGGAAGAAGAACCAATATGGCCTTTCTTAGCATGGTAAAAAAACTTCAAAGTCTCTAGCATCATAATCATCATCGTCATTAGAGTCATCACCGTCATTACCCTGCATCTCATTGTCAGTTTCTGAGTCATCAATCTTATTCTTGACAAGGTTGTCTGTCTGACGGGAACAACGTGCATGAGGTTGCTTTGTCATATTGCGGGTAGCAGAAGAAATCGTCCTAAGATCCGTGCCTAGAAGACGAGATACATGTGAGCTATCTGCATCATTGAGAGAGATGAACCCTTGCACAAGATTGCCAAGCAGACCAACCAAGCCAGACGAAAACCGACTCACAAGTTCAGAAGGCTTTGCCAGTTTCTGCTCGTTGGTAAGAATCAGAAAGAACACAAAGAAAAACAATTAGTTAACAGATATTATTTTTTTCGATGAAAAAAATCATCAATTACACAAAAACACACAAATTAATGTCTTAAAAGAAGTCAGTATATGCATACAGAGGTTATCATGTGAGTGCACACAAAAGATACCATCAAAGAACAACACAAGTTATCATCAGTGATTAAATTCATTGTCAAGGAATTTAAAAAACAGTTACCAGAATACATTCAGGATCAAGTATTGAAAAAACGTTTATGGTTAGGGAATGCAACAATACATTCAGGATCAAGGAATTCAACAACAATATTTATAGTACTGACCGGTAAAAAAATTGCAGGTGTGTACAACAAAAAATAGTTATTAGGGTCCACATTCATAAGTTACCATGCAAATACATAGAAATTACCAAAAGAACATTAGCACAAAAAAAGAGCATACCTCATCACTATAGTTTGCTGGGACATGCACACGCATGAATTTCCCAAGACCCCATAAACCGCCAAACAAGCAGAAATCGATGTCGAACTGGGGCTTCAACGGAGAATTATTGAGAACAAAAAATGATTAAGGAAAGGAAAAACAAACAAATGCATCTGTAGTAAGTGTACTAATTGTTCAGAAGAAATGAAACAAGTTACCGGTAGTTTCCCATAAGAAATTCCGTCCGCTTGGACATCCCTACTAAGCACTTCAGATATCTTTTCTTTCGTCCAAACATTAATAGGAAACGGGTCGTCGGGCAATGTGATACCAGTACCAGTAAGATCAATGGCACCAATGTACAGCAGCCGGTGAAATATGTGAATTTTCGTTAGAATACACAAGAAAAAAACCAAAAAAATCATAATAAGCAGCTGCAATTACATTGTAGAATAGTAGACACCCCTTAGTAGGCTTTCCCTTTGACACTACCTTGTGGAGCTCATCAGCGATGAACTTGGACCAGTTCATATTTTTAACTCTATCAATGTTTTGCTGAAAAAATATGGAAGAAAATGAACAGACAAAAAAAGACATAAAGCATTGCAGTTACCATATAAGCAAGAAGCAAGTTATCAGCAACAATAAGATAAGGTTACCACCATACAATATGATCAATTATGAAATGCTTACCAACACTCCATACCACATGGGACTGATCTTGTTTGATGTAGTAGGCGCAATGACAGTATTGTCGGCAAGCATAAGCCACATCCGCTTGAACTTCTCATCATGATTAGCAGAACTTAATAAAAGATCAAGGACTTCGGTTGTCTTCGGTGTATGTCCAAGCTCACCAAACATCTCAATCCCTAACTGAATATCAGCTTCTATAGGGAGATTGTAAGGGACATTGTCTCCACCACGGGGCACACCCATAACATGATGAACATACTCTTCATTGATAGGGATTCTACCACGCCTTGGAACAACCACTTCATGAGATTCTGGATCATACAACCCGGCAAGCCATTCACTAAGAAAATTGAACAGGTGGGTGCACTTGATATCCCAAAGGCTTTTGAAGTCCATTGCATCGATAGAACCTTTCCTACCATCAGAAAAATCTTTGCATGCAACCAAGATTGAATTAGGGGAATCCCTGTTGCGAGGTGGAGGGCGCTTCGCCTTCTTCGGAGGAACTCCACCAGGGCCATCACCAACACCTTTGCGCTTCACCGGCATCGTGTACCTGCAAGGCGCAAAGAAATAAAACAAATAAGCACCGGTAATAAAAAGAGTTGAGAAAAGGTGAATTCGAACAAATAGCAGCCAAAAACACAGTGGTAACTTGTATGCATGAGTATGGTAATCATAACTTATCAGCCATGATAAGTTTATCAATCGACAATAACTATTGTTATAACTACCAAAGGTAAATTGAAAACATGAGGAGGATTGCATGATAACAAATAACAAATAAAGTGGTACAATGAAGCAACAAGCCATGGCAAAAGGGCATAGTAAAAAACATTAAGCAGTAGGCTGAATCTGAAGACTTGTGACATAGCAGGCAATGTCATGGTAACATATAGCAAAAAATAGTGGTAATTTTAAAAAATGATTCCTGGTAGAACTGGATTATCCCCGGATTAATGTTGAAGTGTAAAATTACACTAGAATAATGTGAAATACATCGTCACACAAATGCATACGGAACACATAAAAGATTGGAGGGGTATATGCTGGTAAATTCAACATGAAACTGCTTGAACCACTTGGAAAAAACAGTGATAACTACAAGCAATCAGGCCTGGTAATTATCAACTACTATGCAAGATAAGTTTAGTTATCCAAGCCTAGTAATTAACATCTAGACAACAATGCCATACAACATGCATTTTGTGCCAAAAGTAACTACAATACAAGCCTACTCAAATTTCAACACACATCACGAAAAATGGTCTAGGTATTCAGTTCATTTACACACACTAAAATCAATGGCCACATATTAAATCGATAATGAGATTTGGCGCGCCTAAAACTACAACAATACCAGGCATCAACAAAATCCGGATAGTAATGCCAATCGATTCCATCAACCACGCCTCGAACCAACCATGAGATGCCTAAACTACGGCCGATTCCACCATGCCCAGCCTCGAACTAAAACAAATCGAGCGGCCAACCAAATCGGGGCCTAAATTTCGGGGATAAACCATCAACTACTGACCAAATACAGAAGGAATGTGGATATGGGAATCTCACCAGCGGGAATGGGAGTCAACCGTCGCAGATCCCCACCTCGATACGCCGTGGAAGAAGTCGCGGATGGCCGCAAATCCCTGCCTCGATACGCCGTGGAAGCAGCCGTCGACTGCCCCAGGTCACCGTCGCACTATGCGGGGAAGCAACGGTTGCTCTATGCCAGCGTCGAGGGAGAGGAGAGGGGAATGAGATGAGGGGGAAGTGCAGGCAGTTGCCGAAGAAATCGAACCAGCTTCGCTAAGTAAATGCGCAATGAGGGAGAACGAATCGGCGGACCAACCGGCGATTGGGGGGGAGAAACGGCAAGAGAAGTGGGGACCACTTGCCAGCGAGAGAAACTGCCCACGGCTACGCTCGCGCAAAACTCGCTTCTCGGCCGCGAACCGCAGATTATCACGGGGTGTTTTGTGTCTGTCCGATGCGCGATCGAGGGCAGAAAGTCGTTCGGATCTTAAGCTTAGGCGCGAACGTTCGGAAAATACAAAAATCGTTTGACATTTTGTGCTAACAAAATCTGGAATTGATCTTGTTTTTAAAATTATATTAAAACTGGCCTATTTTGGTCACGCCAACATCTCTGGCGTCCGGCTTGCACAGTCCGTGGCGTCTAGTCCTTGGCCCACATGACCGGCTGGCCCGTTGTCCAGCTGACCCTGGCGCCTTGTCCTCGTAAGTGACCAAACCCCAGGAACCTTGGCGTCTGGTCCCAGCAGATCACAGAACAATTTTATTGGTAATATGAGCCCCGACATCTAGACACAAGGTTCCTGGCATTTGGTCATTTATCAGGACCTGGCATCTGGTCCTTTGCCATGTCAGCAGATCAACGGGTTAACCGGTTGTGTGGGACACGGACCAGACGCCAGGGACTATAGCATCTCCCTGCAATCCAGACGTGAGAGATATTGGGGTGACCAAAAAAAATTATAATCGAAATTTCTTTAAAAACGAGGTCAATTTTGAATATTCAATTCGGGATTTTATTAGCATAAAAGGTTAAAACACAAAACTTGTCCTACGTATGCACGTACTAGCACCACGATGGAACGGTCGTAAATACATGACGTCGTACTCCTGTAGTCCCATCGCTGTCTTTGTGTTTGTGCTGGCGCTCCTTGTACTGTCCTGGAGGATTGATTGATGGCGGCTTAAGCTTTGGTGGAGCCCGGACAGGGCAAAAGCCAAAGCAAAGAATCCTTGGAAGCGAGGAAAAAGCTAGGCGGCCGTGCTAAGAAAGATTGAGTGCAGCTAAAGAATTCAAGTAACATGCAAGGGAGAATCCACTGAATTTACCAACAAGCAACAGAAATGGACGTCACTCACACTCGGCCCACACACAAACTCTCCATCAGATTCACATGGAGGAGCATTTCTTTCTACGTTCGTAAAGAAAAATGGATTCTATGCTTTTTGTTGTAAGAGCAACTCCAACACAACGATCCAAACTAATACACAATTTATTCGTTTTTTGTTCGTTTGGATCGATCGAGTGGACGTTGATGTCCGGTTTTACAAATGGGTCGGCTAGTTCGTCCAACGCAGACGTGGACGCAAATTGCAAAATCACATTTAAAAAAGACTGACCAAACAACGATATTTAAACAAAATTAAATATTAAAACACCGGTCAAAACCAGCCTAAGTCCACATAAAACTTAATTAAATATAACTAAAAAAAGTCTTGGCCGCCTGTCCTATGCACCATCGTCGGCGGTGAGGTCGGCAAGCTCCGGCGCCGGCCCAGCCCAGGGGGAACGCGGCCTCCCACACCCGAGCAGCGTCCTGCGCCGGCAGCGCAGGCTGACGGGCTCGCTCCTCCGCCTCCCGCTCCCGACGCTCCTCCTCCTCCTCCTACGCCCACCGGCACTCTAGCTTCATCTGCTCCTCGACCTTGGCACGCTCCCTTGCCAGCGCGCGTGACTTCCAATGTAAGAGATACGCCGTCTCCTGCTCTGGCGTGGCCCGAAACCAGATGGGAGGCGCGAACACCCACTCCTGGAGCTGGACGGTCCATATGTAGCTCTCTGGCTGCCTTCCTCCGCCTCAACGTTGGGCTCGTGAAACGTCGGAGGCGCCGGTGAAGCTGGAGGAGGAGGCAGGACGCAGTCGCCCGTCGCGTACAATGCAAGGGCTTCTTCGAGGCCCTCCCAGCGCGCGTCCTCGTCGTGCTTGCTCCGTTCAAAGGCCATTGCCTCCTTGAGGGCGGCCTGGTAGGCAGCCTCCTCCTCCTGCTCCTCTGGCTTCACTTCAGGAGCGGCGGTAGGATGGCCATATCAAACTGGACGTCGTGGATACGCTCTTGCTCGTGCTTCAAGACGAACCAAACCTCCCAGTTAGGGGATTTGGCCGCGTACGCAGGATCGCGCCGCTGCTCGGGGGTGAGGATCTCGCGCCACCGGCAGACCTCCTTCGCGTGCACTACTGGCAGACCGCGACACTGTTTGGATGAGGATGTGGTGGAGGTCTAGATGCCAACCAAGGGGGAGGTTGACATCTGGGTAGGGTAGAGCTTGCCTGTGCTACCAGTGCCATCGAGTTTGATGGACTCAGATGTACAGGCGCCCCCGCGGTGGCACAACGCGGCGAGGTGGCGCTGGTGTCCGGAACGAGCTTGCGCCTGGGGTGAGCTTGCCCTTGCCCTTGCTGAAGAAGCCCATGGCGGACGGTGATGCTGGCTGGCTAGGGTTTCATGGTCGTCGCGGTGTGGATGGAAAGGGGAAGTGGATGTGGCTGACCCCATCACATGTTTGGATTATCGCGGTGTGGACGACGACCGGCAGCTTCCTGCCGCTGTCAGGTGGGCTCGAGGTTGGTAGTCGCGTTTAATACGACCGTGGGGTACTAATTGCGTGGCCGACATATGAACCCGAGGCGGACGCGGTGCAGTGAGAACGTGGGGCGTGTCCGGTTCGTGTGTGTGGACGCGTTTCAGGCGTATTTTTGGTCAGGAATGGGTCCGCGCAGACATGAAGCGGACGTTTTTTGGGTTTGGATCGGCACGTTGGGTTTTCATTTTTGTCCGCGTAGACCCATAGACGCAGTCGGACGATTTGGATCGCTGCGTTGGAGTTGTTTTAATATTTGTATAAATATATTTATACGGATTTGAATCGTTGCGTTGGAGTTGCTCTAATATTCGTAAATATATTATCTGCTTATTGATGAAACCATGATGCAAACACTCGAATTGGATAAGCTCAGAGACAAACAATAAAGCGGAAAAGGCGCCCGGCCAACGCAACCAACTACCACTGCACTCCATTGGGCATGCTCCTCCCTCATTCATCACCCTCCTCGCCGCTTTCCAGAGCCACCTTCCTCACTCACTCGCTCACTCACTATCCCCCGCTCCTGCCTTTATAGCTCGCCTGTGCTCCGCCACCTCACAGCCCACAGCTCACAACGCACCCACCGCCGCTGCCTCCACGCCCCGGCGCAGCCAGCCAGCCAGCCAGAGAGCAAGGGAGAGCACCATGGAGGGGAAGGAGGAGGACGTGCGGCTGGGCGCCAACCGGTACTCGGAGCGGCAGCCCATCGGGACGGCGGCGCAGGGCGGGGGGGACGACAAGGACTACAAGGAGCCCCCGCCGGCGCCGCTCTTCGAGCCCGGGGAGCTCAAGTCCTGGTCCTTCTACCGCGCCGGCATCGCCGAGTTCATCGCCACCTTCCTCTTCCTCTACGTCACCGTGCTCACCGTCATGGGCGTCTCCAAGGCCCCCTCCAAGTGCGCCACCGTCGGCGTCCAGGGCATCGCCTGGTCCTTCGGCGGCATGATCTTCGCGCTCGTCTACTGCACCGCCGGAATCTCAGGTCCCTCTCCATCCAGATTCCTTCTCTCTTCTTGGCTTCCTACTCACTCACTGTTGCTTCACGACTGAAGCAGCTGCCAGTTACCACTGTGCCTTTTTGCTGTTATTGTACGCAACGCATCTAGAGAGTTTTGTCTTCCAAAGTAGAAGTGAAATGGGTTGCGTGTCGAACGTATAATTATCTCTCTTTTTTGTTCACTTTATTTAAATAGTTGTATAAACATTTTTTAAAATCATGGAGTTCCATCATGACTTTAAAGTTGAGCATATATATCATCTTTTCTTTAGAAATACAAAAAACAAAATCGAAAGTAACAACAAAAGAGAGAGAATTTAGGTTCAGCGCGCGACCATGTGCACAAAATCTGGGCCTTTGTCTTGTTGTGATTTAGTACTGGAGTAGTAGACAGTATTAGACATTTCATAGGCACACTGTACTGCCGCAGTATGGATGTAAACCTGGTTCTCTTTTCTTTTGCAAAGGCACGATTCACAACTGAAGGATAAAGCTCTTCTTTTTGGAGATATTCAAACCTCAAAAGGTGCACATGAAAAACATCATTTTAATCAGTTGATACTGATTATGTTTCACTTGTACAGTAGGTGAGAAATATGCGGTAATATTTCAAAATTTTCAGTTTGCTTAAACCTCGGTACGGGACATACATCAGTTAATGGTCACTAAATCTCTTTTATTGTCAAATTGTACAATGTCTCTCGGTAAATAACTGCGCCAGTAAATTCTGTGGTCTAATTCTCAGTACTGCTCCCGGAATATCAGATTCTGGCTGGTTAATCTCAAAACATCAGGACACTACTAATCTTTATCATTTGCTAAAAATTTGACAGGAGGACACATCAACCCGGCAGTGACTTTTGGTCTGTTCTTGGCCAGGAAGCTGTCCCTGACCAGGGCCATCTTCTACATAATCATGCAATGCCTAGGGGCCATCTGTGGAGCTGGAGTGGTGAAGGGCTTCCAGCAGGGTCTGTACATGGGCAACGGTGGCGGCGCCAACGTAGTTGCCAGTGGCTACACCAAGGGCGATGGCCTTGGTGCCGAGATCATTGGCACCTTCGTCCTGGTCTACACCGTCTTCTCGGCCACTGATGCCAAGAGAAATGCTAGAGACTCCCATGTTCCTGTAAGTACTCTACACTCTTTACTCCACCAGTTGTGTTTGATATGTGATGCTACATGCTAGTAATGCCTTGGTTATCAGTTGGGTTTGGGTAGTTTGAACCGATTAGCAATGCAATCCTATCATTATTGTTAGTTGCCCCAACATCCTCCGGTGGCATTCTTGTTCTAGTGAACCCATGTGCTTGTAACTTACATTCTCAGGTTGTTCATCTTGCTTGCTCCAGTGAATTGTGTGTCTAGTCATCCCCTTATGATTTTGCTACGAATATTTTTGTAACATCTTTCCATCCCTTGTTTGTGAAAACAGATCCTTGCCCCGCTGCCGATTGGGTTCGCGGTGTTCCTGGTCCACCTGGCCACCATCCCCATCACTGGCACCGGCATCAACCCAGCTAGGAGCCTTGGGGCCGCCATCATCTACAACAGGGACCATGCCTGGAATGACCATGTGAGTGAAACCCCACTCTCACCTACTTGCCTTTTTCAGCAAATTGCTCCACTAATAATCAAACTGCTTCCAGACGAATACATCAGATGTGGCCAGTACCTCCAGATATAATGCATAGTGGGGCATATTAGTTGATAGTTAGTGCACAGTTTTGTTACGTCCTCTGGTCTGGGGAGTCTGAAGTCTGAACTGATCAGGTGTTGTATGTATGTAACCAACCACAAACTAATTATAGAATTAAAAGCTCGAATGGCGCTAACATAGTGGGCGCATTGTCGATAGGCGATTAACACTGATTTTGTTGTGAAAACCGAGCCGTTTGGGTGTATGTTAGCTGAAAACACCCAATTTATGTATGTGAGCATATCAGCCTGTTTTGTCAAGCAGTACCCTGAAAACTTCATTGTGAACAGAGGCTACACCCTGAAAACTTCATTCCTAACCTAGTTTCATTTTGCAGTGGATCTTCTGGGTGGGCCCCTTCGTCGGCGCCGCCCTGGCGGCCGTCTACCACCAGGTGATCATCAGAGCAATCCCGTTCAACAAGAGCAGGTCCTAGGCCGCCTCTGCCACCGGAAGCCGATCGCGAATAACGAGCTTCTTTGCAATGTCTTGTTTCGAGCCGAGCACCTAGTATCGCATCCGCCCCGCCGTTGATTCTCCGTCCCTGGCTCCTCAAGATGTTCTCTCCTACCTGAATCCAGACTCCTGTGTATGTGTGTGTGTGTAATTCAGTGTGACAGTTGCGTTTGTGCTCTTGTTGTGGAAGACTTAAGTTATAATTTAAGGTTGCTGTAGTTTCCATTCAGCCACTCTCCGTTGTTGCATTTGGAATGTTGGCAAGAGTACTGATGAGATTTGTCCAGTTTGCGGATTGGAGAATTTTTGGCCATTTTTATTTGAATCTGCAAGGACCGCGACGAACGGTAGGTGGTGGTGGTGGTTGTTGGTGGAGCTGGTTGCTTTGGTGGACTGTGGGGACAAGCATGAAGACGGAGATGAGGATGGTTGATTGATGGCAGTGGCACACTCCACCTCTACGGCCACGCCACGGCACATGGCCTGTCTCTGTCCGTCGAATGTCTGAATTCCGAAGGCGCCAAAGCGCGCGCACTTTCGGCAGCCAAGGTCTAGTGCGTAGCGTAGATGTAGTCAGGGCTAGAACATCGCCGCCTCGGACTCATCTCAGCCGTCCGATGCCAATCCAACGACAACTTAGCGCACACCTTCGTCACTCTTCCTGCAACTGCAGAGTAGAGTAGTTCTTTCTTTCTCTTTCTGAAAAACATCCAGAATATTGTTTGCAGGATCAGATTCAGATTTAGTTTAGTAGAAATACCGCTATAAAGTTGTACTGAAACAGATACAATTAATATGGAATGGAGCCACGGAGGGGAGGTACATACGAGCTGTTCGGTATCGCTCCGCTTTACAACTCCGGGCGCGAAGTTGGCGAAGTTGCAGTTTAAAATGACTGAGTTGCACTTTCCCTGCTCCGTAGATTCTGGGAACGGGTGATTACCGAACAGGACCATAATGTCCGGTTTCTGCCCTACCTGATAGCCAGGGCGGAGCTATGACTGGGCCAAACCAGGACATGGCCCGCCTAGCCCAGCAAAAATTCAGTGAAGATTAGTACTGGATATGGGCCCTAAAAGCAAAATCTACATTGTATTTGCTAACTAGGCCTATTTTGGCCCGTTCAGAGAAGTGGCTGAAGCTCCGCCACGACTGGTAGCCAACACGATCCACGGCTGGTAGCCAACACGATTATGATGGGAGAAAAAATTCCTGCAAGTTGGTCGTCAACCTGATCCCTTCTGACTTGCTCCTGCATGTCAGCGGCTAAGCTATCAAGCTCATCAGTGGACGACGCTGGATCAAGCCACGTGCAAATCTGTCACCTGAGATGTCAGTTGATTCCTCAAAGCCTAGTGCGCATTATCAACAGGTGCATGAGCAACTTCAACGGGTCGACCTAAACGGATGACGTATTTATTCGTTTTTTGTTCGTTTGGATTGGTTGCCCGTCCGACGTCCGTTCAGTTTTGTATTTGGATCGACAGTGTGCCCAACGTGTTGACCCATTTTATGTCCGTACTCAATTTTTTTTAAAAGGCCCGTGGCCGATCATGTCAACGGCCATGTCTCATGCCGGCACCATGCCAGCGCCGGCATACAATACCGGCTTCAGAAAATATCACCACAGTTCATGCTGGTGCACTCGCCAGCTGGCCGACACACATGCCAGCACACAAAAAAGGGTGTGACTTGAGTTCGACCACGCCATCGCGGCTCCCGTGCTCATGCCAGCACACCTGCCGGCATACAAAAAAGATGGCGCTCGTCGCCATAGATCACTCGTCGTCGAACTTGAGCATGTCGGCGTGCATCTTCTCAAACCACGACCTCTTCCTTGACGACACGGTGTTGAGATCCACCTTCATGATCTCCACCCCGGTCATCATGCTCGCGAGAGCCACTTCTTTCGTCTTGGTCTTGGCGTTGGCGGCCTCGATCTCTAGCATCTTGGCTTGCTTCTCCGCCTCTAGCTCAAACATCTTGGCTTGCTTCTCGGCCTCCATCTCAAGCCTCCTCCTTTGGATCTCCATGAAAACGTCCATTTGCTCCGCCTTGAAACGTCGGCGCTCCTCCTCCCTTGAGTCCTTCTTATTCATCATGCCCTCCATGCTTGCGATCAAGGCGTTGGAGGCCGCATCCCGCTTGTCCTCCTTGGAATTGGTCTTCCCCCGCGGCCGTGCCGGCTCGCCCCCCCCCCCCCCAACATCCTCCATGGCTTGCTTTCCCCACGCGACTTGAGTGCGGCATATTACGCCTTGAACTTCTCCTCGTCCTTGATGACCCGAAAGCAATGGAAGAGGTTGAAGCACTTGCCATTGTGTTGAACCTTGAATGCCTCCAAAGCTTCAAATGCCTACAAATATTTCCATGCAAGCATATGGGCAAATGATATGCAAATGAACACGTGAAGGATGAACTTGATGACACAAAAGAGGACGGCTTGCTATCATACCATGTCTTGAATGTCGATGCCGCTCACGGGGCGGGCCTTGACGCTCTCAAGAGTGGCGCAAAACTTGTTGCACTCTTGTTGGATCACCCTCCATCGCTTGGAAATGGAGACCCACCCGCGCGTGCTCACAAATTGGTATGGCGGAAATTCTTACGCTCATGAAACTCTGGATGGACACGAATCCAAAAGGTAGAATGCTTTTGCTCGGCGCCCGTCTTGGGGTCTTGTCCAATGTCTCTCCAACACTCGCAAAGAAGCTTGTCCTCGGCCGCCGTGTATGCCTTCGTGCACTTGCTCTTGCGCTTCGGCTTAGGACCGGCGGCTTGGTTGGCGAGCTCGTCCTCGAACAAAGGCTCCGCTTCGATGTCGCACTCGTCCTCCTCCTCTAGCCCATAGTCGTCCGGGAACTCGTGGTCGAGTGGGAAGCCGTCCAGGTCGAAGCCGACCTGATCACGCATGATGGCCGCTTGATCGGGATCATAGCCAGGGGCCGGCATGAATGCCCCGCGGCCGTCCTGGCTTTGTGTCTCGTCGGGATCGTAGCCAGCGGCCGGCGCATCGCCCTCGAGGATGAGGTTATGCATGTAGTCCTCGTCGACGACGAACGGCATTCCCTCGAACAGGTTGCGGGCGTCCGGGAGCTCGCCGGCCGACGTCTGCCTCGCGTGTTTCCTCGCGCTGCCGGATGACGAGCCACCTGCCACCAGGGTGGCGTTGAGGTCGATGGGCGCGGGAACGGGCGTGGAAGGCGCGACCACGCTCACGTCTGGCGAGCACTCCCTAGAGAGGCGAGAGGCCTGCGGGTAGACGTGAAAGCCGGGGATCGGGTTGCAAGCCGACGCGCGGGGCGAGTCGGGCAGCACCATCCGAGGAAACGCCGCCGAGGCGGTGCTGGCTGCGGCGACGGCAGCTTGGCGAGGCCGTGATGGCTAGGGTTTAACCCTAGCATTTAGAGCACCTCCCTCGTTGTCGCGGCGACGCGGGCATTGGTGACCTCCTGCTACACGGCGGCGACGACGGCGGCCTGCGCGGCGGCCTTAGCCCTCGCGTCCGCGGCGTGCCTCGGGTCCTTCCTCTTGTTCGAATCCCTTGCCCGTTGTTCGGGCGTCAGCGCTTTCTTTGGCTTGGTCGCGGCGGCGGTCTCGCGCGGGGCACGAGGCTTGCCTTTCCCGGATGAGGCAAGGTAGGCGAGGCCGGCGGCGGCATCGAGGTCGATGGCGTCGTCCATGGCGGGTGTGCGGCGGGAGCACACGGGCGGGAGGATTTTTGATGGAAATGGAGGGAAATGGGGGTGGCTGCCACCGATCGGCGGGCCCGAGGAGAGAAGTAGGCGCGCGCGCGTCCGTCTCGTGTCCGCGCCGACGTAAATCCGGCTTAAAATTAGGCCGGGAATGAATCGCCATGCGGACGCAAAGCAAACGCGCGTCTGTTTGGGTCGGCGTGTTGGGCCGTCTTTTGTGTCCGTGCCGACCCAAACGGACGACGGCGGACGAAATGGGTCACCCCATTAGAATTGCTCTAAGCAAATTGAAAAAAAGAGTTGCTCTAAGTAAATTTAAAAAAAAAGCTCAGTACGGCATGGATTCTCAACTGCTCATTCCTGCTTCGCGTCGTTTCTTCTCAAGATTCAGCTGGCCTGGCACTACATACTACTCCCTTCGTTCCATGATATAAAAGCATTTTTAACACGACATTAATATGATATGACCACATGAACCCGAAAAAACAAGGTAAGCTTGGTGCGTCTCATGATATAAAAGCATTTTTAACACGACACTAATATGATATGACCACATGAACCCGAAAAAAACAAGATAAGCTTGGTGCTGAAAATTCTATGGAGTACTCCCTCCGTCCCAAAAATACAAGTGTGGTTGTACAGGACATTTGAGGGGCCGCCGCATGTGTGGACGGACGATCATGGAATGGGAGGCGTGCCACACAATGCTAAAACTACCGTATTCAGTTTAAGAGAAACATTTCAGTTCACATGCCCAATTTGGAAATTACAAGCTTATAGCAAGCACAAGCGGCATAAACTGACTGAAACTGAAAAGCACAGCGCGGCGCGCCCCCCTGGGAGTGGGAGTAGACTTCACCAAACCAGCTAGCCAAACACGAGAAACAAGAAAATATACCGACGACTTCACGTAAACATGACAAACAAGAAATGATAGATGAACGACCTTTGATGATGCTAAGTTTGGTTAAACATCCAAATGTTTGTACAGCTTCCAGGTCACCTGGAATGAGATGCATACATGTTCGTATTTGGTACTGTAATAACTAACTGGATGGTTCAGTTGCGCTCATGTCATGTGAGGTTCCTTTTGTACAGGGGAGTTTCAATGGCCTCCGAACCACATAGGACAGAAAAGAAGATGCGGATACGGGCACAGCAGCACCACATAATTTTGGATCATCCGGTGTAAAGACGCTCTAATGTACAATTGCAGACCAGGTAGTCAGTCTACGCCTCTTCCTGATAGGGCAGGCCTCATCTGCAAATTAGGAATGCAACGTTAATTGGCATGCATTCTTCTGACAAGGACAGGATTCAATGCCTACAAAATGTATAAGAAACTCGAGTCTAGAGGGTGACGCTGGAGCTCTCCAAGAGATAAAATGATGAATATGGAACGATAGCTAGGCCATTGTATCGGGATTTTACCGACGGTGACTTAACTTGTAGGGTAACAGTTTAGCAACTAATGCGGTACCAAGAGTAAACAAGGTGTTGAGCTAGTCACATTTCATACATCAAAGATTTTGTGCCTTAAATAAACCAGGGGAAAATAAAGCACTGATGGTAATAAGTCAGTCATTGGTAACATATATCATACAGCCAGCAAAGGTATAAATGATGTTGGATGCTGTAGATATTGAACGTCACTTCTTTGTTCTACATGGCTGAATGTAAAACTTCCTACTCAAACTCTTGAAAATATATAAATTTTGACTGTGATAATTCTTAGGAATGTCTGACAAGGGACGTACCTTTAGTTGAAATAATGGAAATCACTTTGGAGAGTCTATATGAATTGTCAACTGTCAGCATCTGTAATAATTAGTTGATATCCTTCTTGTATTATGATACAATTCCAGGTCTTAAGAGAGAGATGGGCAAACTAGCATTCGAGATATTCTCATCAAACTCGACTCAACGCTATCGCGCAACCTTTGCTTCAGAATCAATGGCCATGGTTGCGCACAAGGCGCTGATTACCAGATGTCAAGTCCAGGGAAGATTTTAGCCTCACGTGACTCCCAGAGCCATGCTGAGAAACATGCTTGGAAGGCAATGTCATACCATTCAAATCTTGCACATTGAGCCGTCTCATTTTTCCAGACTGAGGTCTCAGAATGTCACATTCAGAGATCACCCTCTCCTGAGTGCCTGTCGAGAATTGCTGCGCTCTAGGCAAGTTTTTATTAAGGCCTCTCGGACCAATTGTGAAGCCCTCATGGCTGTAAGCTGGTTGTCTGGCATGGCTAAAAGGAATAGCTCCATTGACACCTGCCACAGGACTGGAAGCACCAGAAGTAGCTCTGGGGCTAGAAATCGGGGACGGTGACATTCTACCATTTTGATGTTGTGGAGATCTTGACCTTAGAAGAGGGCTTCCACACGGAGAAACTGGGCAAGATGTATTACTCCGAATATGAATCCCACTGCAGAGCACCAGTATTTAGAGGACAGGTATTATTATGCAGATATAAAGAAAAATCACCGGGTGCATGTTTTCTGACAAAATGTACATGACTAAGTTTTTTTTTTTTTTTGCGGGGAACAGAACTAAGTTGTTAGACTGCAGGGAAAATGCAACAGCAATGTGATAGCTTTATATACTGCTTAAGTGATAGTAGCCTTTTTTCTTTTATACTGCTTCAGTGTTTTATAATGGAGTCCATTACAGTTTACATAAATGAAAAAGGAGGGACAACACAGAAATCAAGTATTTTTATTTGTTTGTGTTTGTAATTTCATACATTGCCTTTTTATCTACAGTACAGTACGACCAAATTTGCAAACTGGAAGTACGTGAAGGCAACTGTTGAAATAAAGTACATAGCAGAAAATAGTACTCCCTCAGTAAACTAATATAAGACCATTTAGCTCACTACTTTAGTGAGCTAAACGGTCTAGTGAGCTAAACGGTCTTATATTAGTTTACGGGGGGAGTAGTTCAGTAAAATATGGAATACTGGTGTTAATTGCAATAGTTTGTTTTGAAAATTCACCTAATTTATCCCTCATCAAACTAGAACACAAAGTTCTGCTATGAAAATGATTGCTTCAGATTATATTTCAGGGTGAAACATCTCCCAACAGATATATATTGGTCACTGCTCATTTAGGGCAGCAAGCTCCCTTCTGGTAAAAAGGATTTGAGTGGAAGGTTAGGCGCCCCTTAACGTTTAGAAGCATCTTTTTTTAACGGTTAGAAATCTTCCTATTCTATGACTGACTGGGCTTTCTCCTGGATCAAAGCGGACCAGGTCACCAAATTCGGACACACACCAAAGCACATGAATCCAGTAAATGCTGAATGGTTCACCTGGTTGTTGAAGAAAACTTGGCAGCTCTTCTTTGGTAAATGGATTGCCCTTCCAAGCCCAAAGAGGGCATGTTTTTTGCCTGCCCAACCACCTGGAATATGAAAAGAAACACACAAAATATAAGCCATGCAAATGAAATATTAAAAATAAAACAACAAGAGTCAAATGAGGCCTTCAATAATCAAGTAGATCAAAATATATCCGTGCAACCCTTCTGAAAAATTATATTCGACGGACAAGGTGAAGCAAATGAAAGGAATGTAATGGAGAATAAACTGGGAGTGCCTAAATTTATGAAATTTGCAGAATTTTCTATACGCATCTGCCCGCTGAACAAGCAGGATGATTGTTTAGCCTCAGAATAACACCTTGTTCACTAACACTCAACGATTAGTACCTTAGAACTTGGTTTGCAAGATATAGCAGCCAACTGTTCCAATGGAACAGAGGCAGCTGGTCTTTCAAGTGGTGACGCACTTCGTACAAATGAATGCTGCAGAAGATCCACTGCTGTTGGACGGCTAGATGGATCACGTTGCAGGCACTGTCGTATGAAATCCTTGCCCTCTTCAGAAAGGTGGTCCGGTATTGGTGGAAGCTCCTTGCTGTTCCCTATCTTGAACATTGCAGCAATCTAAAAAAGGAGAAAATATCATGTCAGCATCCAGGTTTAAATAATAATAAAATATTCGGAAGTTTCTTAAATGAACTGGAAGTTGTTCCTTGATATACCTCAAGGAAAAAAAATCTTAGTTAATAAAGGCGCGCCTAGGTAGGCGCTTAAGCTCGTCTAGGCTCTAGGTGATAGCAAAACGCCTAGCACTTAATGTGCGCTTTGGCCAGAAAAGCATAAGGCGGTGGCAAAACGCACAACTAACGCCTAGTGCCTTTTCTAACCTTGAAACTATGCCACTGAGTTCACTTTTTGGTCCCTTTCGTGCCACTTCCAACCATGTGTCACTTCCAGCCTTCTGTGAAGTGGACTGC
Organism: Hordeum marinum; assembly: GCA_022496015.1. Taxonomy (NCBI): domain Eukaryota; kingdom Viridiplantae; phylum Streptophyta; class Magnoliopsida; order Poales; family Poaceae; genus Hordeum; species Hordeum marinum. The sequence continues at coordinate 322,428,212 of CM039677.1, forward strand.
AAAAGGAGAGCACCTACAACCTCCACCAGACCACCATCAATTAGCCAGCCTATACTGCCCAGACTTCATTGGATCGGATAAGATGGCAGCACTCCAAGATCTTTGGAGTGCACGAGCAAGAAGACAGACAGAATGGGGGAGATGCACCATAAGTTTTTTTTAGGGTAAGATTGGTGTTTGACGAGAAACTGAGAACTTCAAGGGCGCTCTTTATTGACACACCACAGCCAAAATTCCAATTGGGTAGCATAGAAAGGTTTTTTTTTCAATAAAGGGCACTCTTTATTGACACATGATTTCACTTCAAGGGGAAACAAACAAAACAAGTACACACCTAGCCTCTGCGCGACTAGAATGCACAAAGCCAAAAAAGGAAAAGAAAAAGAAAGTGACCCACAGGGGTCAGGGCGAGGCGAACGACCCACCGCAGCAAAACATCAACTACTACCAACGCACTGACGACACCCGGACGATGAGAAGGTTCCCCAACAGCAATGCCTTCAGCAAGGAAATGGTGCATGAACGCCATTGTCGGTGGATAAACCACATGGGTTCTCACCCAGAAGAGAAAGTCCGAATAAGCTTCCGGCGGTGCCTTCAACAAGGGGGCGTAATGCTACTGCCAAGTACAATCAATGAAGGTCAGAACTAAGGTTTTCATCCCGGAAAATGAGACCTGGTACTCGAAGAGTACCACCATACACGAAGTCCCGTTTGTTGCCGCCACCAACTTGCCAAAGAAGAAGTCCTGCTGTAATGTTCCAATCAGCACCAGAACACTGACCATAGTGAAATCCACACATCGGGAATTTGCTGAGACGTCAGATCCACCAACGCAGACGTCGAGTGTCCTAACACCTGCGCCGGTATGAGGTACAACCCCACCATCACAGGAACACAACGGATACCCAAGATGGTCCATCATGTGGGCGGGAGGCATGCGGTAGCCTGGCACACGAAGCCCGACGGCCAAGGTCACGCGCACCACCGCCAAGCATTCACCACTACCAACTCCACCGGTCGTTCCTTCGTCCGTACACATGCCGACGGGTTACCACCAGAAGGAGACCGACGTGCAAAGCAAAACATGCCAAAAAAATACGCACTCCTCCCGGGTTTCACCGGCTGGTGATCAAAGACAGGGAGACCTCAGGGGAGCCGGTCATTAATGGACCAGGCCGGCTCAGCATGGGTTACCTTTTCTAGCAACCAATTAGGAAATGGGAAAAAAAAGGTGGCCTATAAGGAACTAGAAGGGGATGCACGCCTTCCTCGTGCGGTTCTGCTTCTGCCTCGTAGACGCGGGCAACACAAGCGAAGACGGGGGACTGCGGCGTCACCGGTGTAAGGTTAGGGAATGAGGTGGAGGGGCACGCTTTGCTGCGTCTTCCCTAATTGCAATGGATTGATTATCGACATGTACAAATAAGGAAAGCAGATGCAGTATCTAGTCATTGCAAATTCTGTTCACGCAAATCTAGGAAATGAAGGACTCATCCCTGGCTTCGATAAGAAATCCACCAACAACTTTAGGTTCAATATCAGAGTGGCTGCGTGAAGGGAGGCGAGAGGACATAGCATGGCGGCACAGCATGAGTGTCAACCATCGGTCCGAGGCGCTACATGAGCAAAGGCATGACAATGGGAAAGAAGAGCATGGGGGCTAGGCTACATTTCCATCCCCGGTATATTTTTTTTTTACCGTGTGGCACACATGCTCGGTCGCTGCGCCGCGGACCCAGCATTTGGTAGGTCCTGTGGCAATCAAAGCAAACGTAACTTCACTCCATGAACATGATCCAACGGCTAAGATTTGTTTGAGTCCAGCTTGGATGGCCATGAATAGGCAGAGCAGGGAGGAGCTGCGAGCATAGCATTTCTAAGTGCTTAAGAGTATGTAGTTATTTTCTCAAAATTTATTATGTTCACCAATCCGCTGAAAGTTTACATCCAACCATGTGGTGTTAGCCTCCTGTCAAGTGGGCCGCAAAAGGATGGAATTGCCATTTCTCAATCCTTCATCTCCCTCTTCTTCCTCGCTGGTAGAGTACTACCTACAACCCCCACCCGCAATCAGCCGACCTCCTCTGACCGGACTTTACCGGACCCAAAGCTCGCCTGCCTTGCACTTGACAAGGTGGCAGCGCTCCAAGATCTTTGGAGGGTGTACGAAAGAAGACAGTGGCACATAACAGATGACATACGCCATAAGTTTTTGTGAATGTATGATTGGTATTTGACAAGAAACCGATAAGTTTTTCAAGGGTTAAAAGCAGCTGCGCCAAACGGAACTGTGGCAGTGGCACATGAAGGTTGAAATTTTAATTCAGTAGCATAGAACAGGTCACCATTTTAAGCAGCAGATTAAGAAGCAAATTTCAGTGGCATATAAGGAAATTTCTCAAATTTTATTCTGTTTACCGATCCATATAATATTTTCGAAAGAAATAAAAGATCGGAGAAGGTGTGTTCTGCATACCCACTACTGCAGAAAAGGAAAATTATGGCTTGCATATAGGAAAGGAAAAACACAGAGAGCAAAGAAGTGTTTGCTCGTATAGACAAGAACCAAGTAGCATCTTATAAAATCCAAAAGTACCAGCAAATAACACCAAACATGATAGTGTTAGGTCAATATAGGAATGCCACAACAACAGTTCAAGCATATTGTTCAACTGATAAGAAATTCAGAGTGAAATTAACCCCCTGGCTGCTCTTTGAATTAATTTGGAGTGTTAATGTTTCAAATCGTGTTTTCCATGGCTTCGCGGCTAGGTCTAAGCTATAGCTACGATAACTATTGCGAAAGCTATTTCCAATTGTGTTTTGTTATTAAAGTATACAAAACATCACAATATTAGAAAAGTCACAGTAAAAAGAAGTAAGAAACCGTACTAATTTAGACATACCATTGAATCAGGCAAAGTAGCATTATAACTAAAACTGAAAACAACCTCCTGTTTTGGCCCATTTTCACTTACAAAGGAACGGCGTCAGCTATAGCTACTTCCGCATGAGGCAAACAGCGCAGCTATTTATTTCGCGGCAAATTTAGCTAGAATAGAGGTATTAGGTGCCATAGATCTTTTAGGCTATAAAAAAGCTATAGCATAAGTGCATAACAATAGCTAGCTTTTCTTGTTCTGTTTCTTGTTTCAACCCTGCCCCGCTTGGGTGTGTAAACAACTTTTGTTCCTGCCTTTTCAATACAACGAAACGCAAAGCTTCTGAGTTCTCTCTCAAAAAAAACTAGCTATTTAAAATACTGGGAATGCTTTGTCACACACGTTCAAAATTCAAGTACACGCACCATAAGAGATATATCTTTTGTGAAAGCACACCATAATAGTTATCCAACTATACATGATACTTTATAAGGGCACTGAGGTAATTAAGGTAAAATAACTAGCCATGCTGAACTGTTGACTAATGCAGCAGCAACAAAGATATGCATCATGCATGTTACATAGCAGCTTCTCCCTTGCAGACAAATTAATACTCCATGAACAAATATAAAATTGTAGCTTCAAATTCTGGTACTAACCCCTTCATATTCGCTCCATGGAGGTTTTGAGGTAGCCATCTCTAGAACTGTGCATCCTAAACTCCATATGTCAACAGCAAGGTTGCATCCGCTAGAATTCTTTATAACCTGCGTATTTGTTACATACTTTGATGTTAGAGAATGAGAAAAAGGGTTGCATTTTGAAACTGTTAAGGGAAGATACATATAAATTAAATAAAAATAACTAAAGAAGTGATGGAAAAGCAAGATTTGGAGCAATACCTCAGGAGCCATCCAGTATGGGCTACCCTTAAGTGAGAAAGGACACTGCTGCCCATTGATCTAAAAAAACAGAAAGCAAGCTTATACAAGTTCATGACTTGTGAATAAAGAAAAAAAGTATCATATTTTGAGAGAGAGAAAACCCTTCTTCAAGTAAATCAGCAGATATGCTGGGATAGCAAGGACATAATTAAAGTAGTTGCTTCTATCAAAGAGGTTGAAAAACCGCAAGTGCGGTTGCCATGAGTGGAGGAGCACACAAGGGTAACAATAAGATAATGTACACCATTTCCTTCTATGAAGATTGATTATGGCATTATAGTTAATAATATTCTCATTATTCAAGCTAGTATTTACAGATGAAAAATGAACAGAAACTTTACGTGTTTCGCCATTCCGAAGTCGGCAAGCTTTACGCGGCCTTTAGGGTCTACTAATATGTTTGCACCTTTAATATCCCTGAAATTTTAGAAAGAGCATAAATAAACACAAAAAATCAATGTAAATTACAACTTAGCAGCATACCTAAATTAGACTAAACAAGCAATCAATAAAAGTAAATGGAACACTACCTGTGAACTGTATTCGTCGCATGCAAATAAGCTAAGCCCAAAAGTATTTGCTTGGTATAATTCCGAATTGCTTGTTCACCAAACTGTCCATACTCCTGGAGAAGCTTGTGGATGGATCCACCGGACACAAACTCCAGGTATATATAAAGCTTATCTTCAACCTATTTTGGATGCATGGATAATGATAAGACATCTTTAGAAAAATACACAGAGGTGCAGAACTTCTGAAAAGGTGAAGTTTAGAAAATTATGCATGTCTCTGTATATTTTCCCCACAATTAGAAAAGGATTCCGACAATATAAACTGTTCAGCTACAGATGTAATGAGAAAAAAGTGCAAGTAACAATTACAAGAATATGAGCTTTGTTGATACTATTAGCAGTAAATAACAACTGATGGGAATAGGTTATACCGTTTCAGATCCATAGTATCGTACAATATTTGGATGTTGCAGACGGCTCAGAAGTGATATTTCCTGAGGATTGAACCAATTACATTGCAAAAGATAAAATAAAAAAATGTCAATCAAAAATCTGAGTGGTGACTACTAAGTGTAAACATGGAAAAATAGGCATACCTGGCCTAACTGTCTTGCACTTTCTTTTGACTTAGGATCATCTGAGAAAAGGGTAACCTCCTTCATTGCACACATTTGGCCTCTATCACTGAAACAACAATCATACGGATGACAAAAAAAAAGCACAAAATTAAGGTGATGAAGCAAAGGACGAGCAATCGCAATGAAACTATTTAAAACAAGGGAAATTGTAAATGCGCCCCCAGTTGTCAGTGGGATTTACAGCATTCCTCTGTTACCCCCCCCCCCCCTCCCCACCCCAATCCCCTCCATGGTACTTTTCTGTCATTTTCAACCAGGACCTCAACAAAAATGTAGCAGTTTTGACATACACATCTCTCGCATACCAAGTCTGTGATCTAAGGTTTTACACACGACAGAGAAAGTAAGAGCAAGCAGATAAAATGTAAGTAGAAAAAATGAGTTTTTACTTAGCGTGATGATTAACATGCTGGCTAATTTATTATTCCCACAGTTACAAGATAATAAAATGTTTTAGCATTAAGTTGTTGCCATAGAGTAGTTTCCGTTCTAGGCTATCAAGACAGGATATTTATGTTGGTGACTCTATTAAAAAAATGTTAATGTATTAATCATTTAATTGTCATATTCGATATGGTTTGATATGCAGTTTGAGAAAGAGGTATACACGAGAAACGTTACAAGAGTTAACTGAAGAGGATTAGTCAGACTGTAGGGTATTTTGTAGCATGTGTGCAACTCGGCTGAACTCTTCTCTTGCAAAGGTAGCAGTACATAAACACACTCATGAGAAATAAATAGCATATCAACAAGCATTCAAAGTACAGAAAATGTGATCACAAGAAAAAACAAGACTTTTCCAGACAATCTTTTAAAATCTACGTTTTTTTCTGGAAAGCATGCCATATGGGCAGTTGTCATACATATTGAATTGAACATCTTCCAACTTCAACCATGGAAAGACATACCTGTTAAAGCCAGCATATACATGGCCAAATGTGCCACGCCCAATCAGCTTTCCCTTCTTCCACCGTGGTCCAGGACTGGGTGGATTCTCTGCTCTACCAGGACTACGAGATATAGGACTTGTTGGTGCGGAGTTGTTCGGTAAAAATGGGGAACTGTTAGAGATGCTTAATGGTGGAAGGGGCAATCGGTGGGTTTGCCTTTTCTTCCCCTCATCACGCCGGTTAGTTGGAGATTCAGGTACCACCCCACCAGCCCTTGGATGCAACGGAGAGACACTTCCACTATGCACCCTTGAACTTGGACCAGGACTCGTCATTCTTGGGCTTGGAATTGGTGAACACTCTGGACTACCTCGGCTAGGTTGCCAAAAGAACTGAGCTAGCATATCACCTCCCACTGAATTATGCCCAGATGTTTGTCCTGAACCTGGACTGGAGCACTGACCAGACCCAAGGAAAACTACCTCCGGCTGAGGCTTCACCGCCCAAAAAGCTGAAGTTGGAATCTGGTCAGGAAATATTGTTCTTGGGCTTTGAGAAGGGCTTGACATCAAACTATTTGGAGCACTCTCAAGAGCAACTTGTCGTGAATTTTGCAAACTAAGTTGGTAACTGTCAGTAACAGCACCACTTGGAGATGTGGACAAAATTTGGCTACTGGGAAAAGCATTTCTTGATTTTGTCACTTCCTTGGTGCCCCTTCTGGTGGTAGCACCTGAACCCTCTTTACGCACACCGCTTCAAAAATAGAATATTGAAGAGTCATAAAGATGTATTTGAGTGATTACAGCAACAAAATGATGCTGTTGAATGAAAAGTGGCACTAAGGATCATACCTTGAACTACTCGGTGCTGTAACATTGGTCACCTCATTTCCTGCGGGGCTCTGAAGTTGAGAATCTGCACGATCATCACTGTCAATAGAGCTGTTGCTGGAGATAGAAGTAGTTGCAAGCCGGTTCAGGGCTGGCAGTGGTAGTTGATGTCCTGTACCACTCTTCTCCAAAATGGGCTTTGAGTCGGGATTATCAGATACAATACGTCTCACCCCAGCACGTGATCTAGGAAGAGGGAGTGGTTGTGCATGTGCTCTATCTGTTGCAAAGCTTTGACAGCGAGAAACCTCTTTCGAAGGGGATGCGGAGCGTGAGTGGGCAGTAGACCAGCAACGTTTATCAGCAGTTTGGTCTTTACCACGTCTCCGCCCCCCTCGTGATTTTGTGCTCCCCTTTTGCTCACTTGGACTTATGAACCGCTGAAATGTGTCAATTAGATTTTCTGTGGCTGACTTCTTTACTTCTTTGGATGAAGACCTTCCCCACCATGGTGGCATATTTAATAAGAAATAAGTTGCAGAGGAATTAACTGAGCTATATATTTATAGTGAAGTCCTGCAGTTTAATAAACTATCATGTTCTGCCAAAGAGTTGATGGATTGGGTCATTCATTTCCCCAGTGGACCAACAAAAACCCTCCACACAATGGAATCTGAAACATAGAGATTTCTTGTTAGTGCCTGTTCATGTTGAGATCAATGCTCAATGCCTGCTTCATCCGAAATAGTGAAATCAAATTCATAATAAGCATCACATAAATAAGAGCAATGAGCATAAGCACACAGCATCATGACATTATTACGACAACTGAAAGAAAACTACAATTTTCAATAGATGAGTGCATGATTGTTGAGCGGATCAAGGCGACCCATGCTTTCTTGGTTAGATTTTGGTGAATCTAGCTGTACACTCGGAAATTCAAAATCACATTTATTTGAACAGGATAAATGCCGTGTCAAGTTCTGCCAAGTATGTAGAATCATTTTTACACTGCAGCGTTGCCTGCTGCCCTGCTCGTCCAAAAATGGAAGGATGTGTGTAAGGCGGAAACATTCCAAAGTCGAAGACTTTGGTTTAAGGCCATTGGGTAAGTTACCAACATCTTGATATTTATCTGTTGGGGCCTCGAGGGGTTGTTGAACATCTTCAGAATCTATTCCGATAAAGATAACTATAGTAAGTTATAAACAGATTCAGCTTTGGGCAAAATGCTGAGCTGCAAGCAAACAGTAATAATTCATCTCAATCCTGAAGAACATGCCATATCAAGGGCTGTAATCGCCACGCAACAATTCGACCCATTCTTACGGTTGAAATGTATTAACAGATGATCGTTCGCATGTGGTACATGAGCAGGCCTCTGTGAAAAATTCTTACGGCAAAATGTGCATTGAAGCAGACGAGGGCGGATCTGGATGGTGGCGCCAGCCACGCCCAGAAATTGTGGGGGTCTAACTAATCGCTGGAGAAAACAAGCTCATACCTCGAACCCAATGCCCAAGGACTGCGGACGGGGAGGAACCAGCAGGAGCGCGATGCCGCGGTGAGGACGTACGGGGGCGGACGGCGGCGGCGCGCGGGAGAGGCGGGGCCGGCGCGGGGCGGGATTGGCGCGTCGGCGGTGACGCGGAGCTACGGCGGGGCGCGCGGTGGTGGAGCTGGGGGAGATTTGAGCCGCGTTGGGTTTGGGTTGGTAGGCCACTCTCACTCTCAGGAGCCGGGAGTCGGGAGGAAGAGGAAAGGAATTTATTTTTTTCGGTTCGGAACAAGAGGCACGGGGAAGAGGAGACGGAGGTATTTTTTTTTTCTATTTTTACCACCAACGGCTGGAGCTTCACTTTTGCAGGGAGACGGGAAAAACTGTCAGCCGCTCTAAAACATGATGAACGGTAGAGCTTAGCAAGGAAAGAAGTCAAGTGACGGGCTACACTACTCTCCGGGAGAAGAGGATAAGGTCGAGTTAACTTTGGTCTTTCTCTTTCATATATGGTGTATTAACTGATTAATTTAGTGCTATACAACGGCATTGAATTCCATTAATTCGGGTTTTGTTTTGCAATGGCTTTAATCTTGTGCCAGATATACATAATTAGGTGTCTGGCATCATTACCTGCTACCTTTTTAATATACATGAAATCATTTCCAACAGACGCGACAGATGCTTCACCATTCGCTGCAAAAAATTAGCGCGCCAGCTGCCGGTTCAGCTGACGCGGCAAAATCGAGCGTCGCTTTAGTCATATATCAAACAACACGGTTCATAACATATTTCAATCAACATAGTTCATAGCATAGATAGTAAAAAATGATAGAAAAGTCGGCGGCTAACTACTCGTCGTTGTCCTCCTCCGACTCGGTGGTGTCCTCCTCCGACTCCAACGTCGAAATGAAGGCGTCAGCCCATCGTTCATCGTCGGCGTCCCAGGTCGACGCTTCTTTGAGCTCGATGTTGAAGAGTGTGGCCTCCTTCCGCATACGCTTGTCCTTGCGATAGGCGGCTCGCTCCGCCCTCCTTTGTGCCCTTCTTTGCGCGTAGAATTCGTGCTCATTGGCGACGTCCTTCGGGAAGCGTTGGCGCCATGGCCTCCTCGTCCATCTCAACGATGCCGAGGCGGCGCTCCCGCCTCCGGTTCTCGCGACGTTCCTCGTCGGTGACAAGCCGCGGGGGAGGTGCGAGCTCCTGTGCCCGTTCCCGCGTCGCCACCTCGGGAAAGTTCATCTCCCTAGGAGGCCGTCGGAGGCGTCACACCGTCGCGTCGTACACGCGGACGGCCTTGTCGGCGGTGTCGAACGTGTCGAGACCGAGGCACATCTCACCAGAGCAGATCTCGGCGTAGAAGACGCCATAGGGGCGCGCGATGACGCCGCGGTAGCCCGAACTTTCCCGGCAAGGCGGCGGCATGGTGGCCCGGCGGCGGCAAGGCGAGAAAGAAGAAGCTTGGCGAGGAAAGAGCAGTAGAGAAAGCGCGTAGCGAGGCAGAGCGGTTGAGAGGACGCGTGGAGGGGCGTTGAATTTATAACGCGCGTGTCGACACGTGTCAAAACTATCGCGCGTGCCCCCGTTTTTTCCACGTGCGCCACTTTTTTCCGTGCTCGAGCTCGCCGTGCGGGAGCGCACGTTTTATTTGGCGCGTTGTTAGAGATGCTCTAAGGTCAAGTTAACTTTGAATTTTAGCGTATTACTATTTTGTGCTGAAAACTGAACTTGATTGATTATAGGTGATAGAAGTATAATCTGTAGCCAATAATACTGCTACCCTCTTTAGGACATCTTGAAACCATAGTTCAGTTAGATAAATTTTCGTTCCTCTTTCATAAGTTCCTTGATGTCCTCTACAGTGTGTCCAAGGCTTGAGTGGTCCATTATCTTATCTGACAAAGCCAGGATAGACCTGGCACTATCAGTTTGCACAACACTGGCTGGGCAGTATGTTGTATATCTATTTGTATGCTCCTTAATGGCCAAAAGCTCAGGTTCATATGCATCATCGCATCTAAGTATATATTAGCAAGAGCAGTGTAAAGCTTATCCCAAATTATTTCTGAAGATCACTCCTACATCGTCCTTCCTGGTTGAAGCCTTGAAAGACCCATCTACTGATACAGAAACCCATTCGGCCATCCTATAGTGGGCGGCAGCCAGCTTGGTTCAGCAATCTGTTGTACTCTCACTTCTGAACGTCTTGGCATTTCATCATTAATAATTCCCTTTCCTTTGTCCGGATCTCTCCCATCTTTGTCATAAATCTGGACCAAGGTACATCAGTAGGCTTCAAGGAACCGGCATGTCATGTCGGTTGTAGGTGAGCCCTTCCCGTGAAGCATGACATTCCGCAGCTGCCAGTTCCTCTATATGATCATGAGCACCTTTGATTTGCCCGCTTCACCAATTTTAACAAGAACATCAAATAACCATTTAAGGCCAATATTCAAAATTTTACCTCGTCCAGGAACGGTCCAAAGTTCTTGCATTGCCATACGATGTAATTCATATATTACGGTGGCATTTATTTCATCAGTTTGGGTTTGCTTCATCATGGCTCTAATCCTACCCTTTTATCATGTTTGGCTTTTATCTAGAGGATAAGGTGAAAGCACATATGCTCCTTTGGTGGTTTTAATAATTCATGACAACATACATTGTCTCTTTGACTAATAGTTGTACCTAGTTTATTTCAGGTTTAGTCCACAGAGAGGATCGGGTAAGGATTGTGAGGAGAATTCCCAAGAAGAAGAAGAAGAAGAAGAAGAAGAAGAAGAAGGAAAGGAATAGGATTGGCCAAGCTCCAAGCTTCAAGCTACAAGGCTCTACATTTTACATTTTGTGAGAAATCACTTTTGAGTCTATAGGAAAGCCAATACTATAAAAAAGGGATGAGGAATTATGATGATCTGGTTGTTCAAGTGCTTAGAGATTAGCCACCAAAAATACTCACCCACTTTCCCACAAAATCTTCTCGCCAATCTCAAAAGTCAAAATTCAGTGACACCAATATTTCCCATTTGGATCCACCGAGTTTTACCCTAGACAGAAGCCCAGCCAAACCCTAGCATCTCGGTACTACCAACATTTTATTCGGTACAACCGGAAAACAGTGACCAACTTTCTGTTAACCAATTTCTTAAAACCGGTCCCACCGATTTTAAGGAATCGGTGACACCGAGACTTGGTAACTGCCTAGGTCACACGTATCAATACCACCGAGATTTATATATCGGTCTCACCGAAAAGGCCAAAGTTGCCATATTTTGCACTAGTTGGTGTAACCGAGTTTTTACTCTCGTTTCATCGAGTTGGGCAATAATGTTGTAACGGTTGGATTTTTGAAGATGACTATATATACCTCTCCACCATCTCTCACTCGTAAGATAAGCACTCAAAACACACACACACACACACACACACTTGCCATATTCAATTTTCTGAGAGAGAGATACCTACCCTTGTGTTGAGATCAAGATCATCTACTCCAACCATATGGATCCTGATTTCTAGCCTCCCCAAGTTGCTTTCAATCCAATCAAACTCTTCTATCCATGCCAAATTTGTGAGAGAGTGATTGAATGTTGAGGAGACTATCTTTTGAAGCACGAGAGCAAGGAGTTCATCATACTACCACATCTATTACCTTTTGGAAGGTGGTGTCTCCTATATTGGTTAGGTGTCGCTTGGGAGCCTCCATTTTTGTGATTGTGGAGTTGAACCAAGAAGTTTGTAAGGGCAAGGAGATCGCCTACTTCGTGAAGATCTACCCCGAGTAAGGCTAGTCCTCCGTAGACGTAGGCCATCATGGAATAGACAAGGTTGCTACTTCGTGGACCCTTCATGGGTGGAGCCCTCCGTGAACGCTCGTGACCATTACCCTCCACGGGTTGAAGTCTCCATAAATATGGATGTACGATAGCACCAGCTATCGGAACCACGGGAAAAATCTTCGTGTCTCCAATTGCATTTGATCTTCCTACCACTACTCCTTCTCACATGTGCTTGTATTTACTTTCCGCTTCCATACTTGTTGACTAGCATGTGTAGGGTGCATTAGACTTGTTAGAATTGCTAAAATCTACCAACCATTTAACTTGGGAAAAGGTTAGGTTTTAATTTTGTCAAGTAGTCTATTCACCCCCACCCCCCCTCTAGACATCCCTTCTAGTGATCCCACAATTGGTATCAGAACGTTGGTCTTCATAGGCTTGGTTTAATCATCGTTGGAGGAAGATGGATGTGTCTAGTTTGGGGAGTCTTAGTTGTAGAGTACCTATTCTTGATGGGGAGTACTATAGTCGATGGAAATATGATATGCTTGAGCTATTCAATGAATTCAATTTGAGCAAGTATGTTAAGAGCCCCTATGTACCTCCCATTGATCCCTTACACCCCACACACGAAGAGGAAATTGACATGCTTCGCGATCTTAGAACTATTAATCTTATTATTAGAGGATTGCCAAGAATTGTGTTTGATCAAATGAAGAATTTTGAATGTGATTATACTTTGTGGAATTATTTGGATAAATGATATCCCAATTATTTGTTAAGTAATCTTGATGAAATTCTTCATAAAGCTATTGCCTTTCATAAGATGAATCCTAGTGATCCCAACTTTGATAAATGCTTGTTTGAGCTTCGTGGCCTCATGCATGATAAAGGATATGTCATTACCATTAATAACATCATTGTTGAAGCCATTCGCATTCATAAACTTGAACATTGTCATTATCACAACTCTAACGAATGTCTTGTCTCTTATGACGAGGATATCATACTTGATGATGACAATGTGGAACATGCCTACTATGATGAAGATGAGTTGTTCGACATCAAATGTGATAAGACTATGAAGAGTCTAAGTCTCATGGCAAACTTCAAAGACTACATGCCTGGAGAAAAAGAGTGGATTCTCGATAGTGGATGCACCGATCACATGACCGGAGATAGAGACATGTTTCAAGAGATCACACCAAACCATGGACCGCGAAGGTATGTGACTTTTGGAGACAACTACAAGGGTAAGGTACTTGGTCTTGGTAAGTGATACGTCTCCGTCGTATCTATAATTTTTGATTGTTTCATGCCAGTATTCTACAACTTGTTGGGGAACGTTGCATGGGAAACAAAAAAATTCCTACGCACGCGCAAGATCTATCCATGGTGATGAGCATCTATGAGAGGGAGAGTGGATCTACATACCCTTGTAGATCGCTAAGCAGGAAGCATTAAGAAATGCGGTTGATGTAATCGAATGTCTTCGTGATCCAAATCACCGATCGCCCCACGATCCAATCACGATTTGTCCCGATCTAGCGTCGAACGGACGACACCTCCACGTTCAGCACACGTACAGCTTGATGACGACCTCCGCCTTCTTGATCTAGCAAGAAGGAGCGGAGAGATAGACAAGTTCTCCGACAGCGCAACGGCGTTGCAGCGATGGTGGTGGATCTATTCCAGCAGGGCTTCACCTAAGCACCGTTGAACCCGATCTAGAGGAGAAACTACGATCTAGAGGAGAGGTAGCACGTGGCTGTTTTTCTATGTCTCAAAACCCTAAAAACCTCTAGTATATATAGGAGGAGGGAGAGAGGAGGCTTGGCGCCCAAGGGGCCAGCCCTTGTCCTTGGCGCAAGGAGGAGAGGAGGAGTCCTCCTCCAATCCTAGTAGGATTAAGACTCCTCCTTCCCACTTGGAAACTCTTTCCACCTTCAGTTTTTCCCTCTCAAACCACTCCAGCCGCATGGGCCCTTAGGGGAGGCTTCGGCCAGCCCACCAAGGGCTGGTTTACCTCCTCCCATAGCCCATGTGGCCTCTTGGGTCAAGACACCCCTCCCGATGGTCCCCCGATACCCTCCCGACACTCCCGGTACACTACCGATGAGCCCGAAACTTTTTCGGCGACCAAAACATGACTTCCTATATATCAATCTTTACATCCGGACCATTCTGAAGCTCCTCGTGATTTATGCGATCTCATCTGGGACTCCGAACAACCTTCGGCCACCACCATACGTAACTCTATACTACCGAAACGTCATTGAACCTTAAGTGTGCAGACCCTGTGGGTTCGAGAACTATGTAGACATGACCGAGACACTTCTACTGTCAATAACCAATAGCAGGACCTGGATGACCATATTGATTCCTACATATTCTACGAAGATCTTTATCGATCGAACCTCTATGTCAAGGATTCAGATAATCCCGTATGCCATTCCCTTTGTTCTTCGGTATGTTACTTGCCCGAGATTCGATCGTCGGTATCTGTATACCTAGTTCAATCTTGTTTACGGCAAGTCTCTTTACTCGTTCCGTAATACAAGATCTCGTGACTAACACTTAGTCACATTGCTTGCAAGGCTTGTTGTGATGTTGTATTACTGAGTGGGCCCTAAGATACCTCTCCGTCACACGGAGTAACAAATCCCAGTCTTGATCCATACCCACTCAACAGACACTCTCGGAGATACCTGTAGAGCACCTTTATAGTCACCCAGTTACGTTGCGACGTTTGATACGCACAAGGCACTCCTCCAATGTCAGTGAGTTGCATGATCTCATGGTCATAGGAACAGATACTTGACATGCAGAAAACTATACCAAAAAACTGACACGATCAAATGCTACATTTATAGATTGGATCTTGTCCATCACATCATTCTCATGATGTGATCTCGTTATCAAATGATATCTCATGTCAATGGCTAGGAAACCTTGACCATCTTTGATCAACGAGCTAATCTACTAGAGGCACACTAGGGACAAAGTGTTGTTTATATATCCACACATGCAATGTGTTTCCAGTCAATACAATTATAGCATGGATAATAAACATTTATCATGAACAATGAAATATAATAATAAACACTTTATTCATTGCCTCTACGGCATATTTCCAACAGTCGCCCACTTGCACCAGAGTCAATAATGTAGCTCACATCACTATGTGATTTACATTGTAATGAATCGAACACCCATACAGTTCTGGTGTTGATCATGTTTAGCCCTTGGAAGAGGTTTAGTCAATGGGTCTGCAACATTCAGATCCGTGTGCACTTTGCAAATATTTATGTCCTCCTCCTCGATGTACATGCGGATGGAATTGAAGAGTCACTTTATGTGTCTGGTCCTCTTGTGAAACCTTGGTTCCTTCGCCAGGGCAATGGCACCAGTGTTATCACATAACATATACTGGATTCAGTGCACTGGGCACTACTCCAAGATCTGTCATGAACTCCTTCATCCAGACACCTTCCTTCGCTGCCTCCGAGGTTGCAATGTACTTCGCTTCACATGTAGAATCGGCATATAATATTAGAAACGCTATAGAGCTCCCACTCACTTTCTTGTAAATACAAGCTTCTCTATAAACTTGTATAAACCCGAACGCTTTGATCACCTCATCAAAACGCAGATTCCAACTCCGAGATGCCTGCACCAGTCCATAAATGGATCGCTGGAGTTTTCAAACTTTGTCAGCATTCTCTAGATCGACAAAACCTTTCGGTTGTATCATATACAACTCTTCCTTAAGGAAACCGTTAAGGAACGCTGCTTTGACATCCATGTGCCAAATTTCATAGTCGAAATATGCATCTATTGCTAACATGATTCTGACGGACTTAAGCATCGCTACGGGTGAGAAGGTCTCATCGTAGTCAACTCCTTGAACTTGTGAAAAACCCTTTGCCATAAGTCGAGCTTTATAGACGGTGACATTACCGTCAGCGTCCGTCTACTTCTTAAAGATCCATCTGTTCTGAATGGCCTTTCGCCCTTCAAGTAATACTTCCAAAGTCCATACTTTGTTTTCATACATGGACCCCATCTCAGATTTCATGGCCTCTAACCATTTCTCGGAATCCGGGCCCATCATCGCTTCTCCATAGCTCATAGGTTCATCGTTGTCTAACAACATGACCTCCAAGACAGGGTTGCCATACCACTCAGGAGTAGTATGCGCCCTTGTCGACCTACGAGGTTCAATAGAAACTTGATCCGAAGTCTCATGATCATCATCATTAATTTCCTCTTCAACTGTCGTAGGCTCCATAGAAACATCTTTCTGCGCTGCGCTACTCTCTGGTTGAAGTAAAGGTTCAATAACCTCATAAAGTTCTATTTTCCTCCCACTCAATTCTTTCGAGAGAAACTCTTTCTCAAGAAATGTTCCGTTCTTAGCGACAAACACTTTGCCTTCGGATCTGAGGTAGAAGGTATACCCAACTGTCTCTTTTGGGTATCCTATGAAGACGCATTTCTTCGCTTTGGGTTCCAGCTTTTCAGGCTGAAGCTTTTCGACATAAGCATCACATCCCCAAACTTTAAGAAATGACAACTTTGGTTTCTTGCCAAACCGCAGTTCATATGGCGTCGTCCCAATGGATTTCGATGGTGCCCTATTTAAAGTGAATGTAGCTATCTCTAATGCATAACCCCAAAACGATAGTGGCAAATCGGCAAGAGACATCATAGAACGCACCATATCTAATAAGGTTCGGTAACGATGTTCAGACACACCATTACGCTGTGGTGTTCCAGGCGGTGTCAATTGTGAAACAATTCCACACAGTCCTAAGTGACTGCCAAACTCATAACTTAGATATTCACCTCCTCGATCAAATCATGGGAATTTAATCTTCTTGTTACAATGATTCTCAACTTCACTCTGAAATTGCTTGAACTTTTCAAATGTTTCAGACTTGTGTTTCATTAAGTAAATATACCCATATCTACTTAAGTCATTACTGAAGGTGAGTAAATAACGATATCCACCGCGCGCCTCAATGTTCATCGGACCGCACACATCAGTATGTATGATTTCCAACAAGTCACTCGCCCCTTCCATTGTTCTAGAGAACGGCGTTTTGGTCATCTTGCCCATGAGGCATGGTTCACATGTGTAAAGTGATTCAAAATCAAGTGACTCCAAAAGTCCATCAACATGGAGCTTCTTCATGCATTTTACACCAATATGACCCAAACGGCAGTGCCACAAGAAAGTGATACTATCATTATCAACTCTACATCTTTTGGCATCAATGTTATGAACATGTGTGTCATCACTATCAAGATTCAACATGAATAAACCCCTCACGTTGGGTGCATGACCATAAAAGATATTACTCATATAAATAGAACAACCATTATTCTATGATTTAAATGAGTAACCGTCTCGCAATAAACAAGATCCAGATATAATGTTCATGCTTAACGCGTGCACTAAATAACAATTATTTAGGTTCATCACTAATACCGATGGTAATCGAAGAGAGAGAGTGCGCCGACGGTGATCACATCAACCTTGGAACCATTTCCCACGCGCATCGTCACTTCGTCCTTTGTCAGCCTTCGTCTATTCTGTAGTTCCTATTTTGAGTTGCAAATGTGAGCAACCAAACCGGTATCAAATACCCAGGCACTACAACGAGAGTTGGTAAGTTACACATCAATAACATGTATATCATATATACCTTGTTTGTTGTTGGCCGCCTTCTTGTCAGCCAGATACTTGGGACAGTTCCGCTTTGAGTGACCAGTTCCCTTGCAATGAAAGCACTCAGTTTCTGGCTTGGGTCCAGCCTTGGGTTTCTTCACGGGAGGAGCAACTGCTTTGCCACCCTTCTTGGAGTTACCCTTCTTGCCCTTTCCATTCTTCTTTAAACTAGTGGTTTTATTGACCATCAACACTTGATGTTCTTTCTGGATTTCAAACTCAGGGACTTTCAGCATCGCAAACAGCTCGGCGGTTGACTTGTTCATCCCGTGCATGTTATAGTTCATCACGAAGCTCTTGTAGCTAGGTGGCAATGATTGAAGAACTCTGTCAGTGATCACCTCCGGCGGAAGGGGCATCCCTAACTCCCCTAGACGGGTCGAATACCCAGACATTCTAAGTATCTGTTCACCGATAGACCTGTTCTCCTCCAACTTGCAAGCATAGAATTTATCGGAGGTCTCATACCTCTCGATCCGGGCATTCTTCTTAAAGATAAACTCCAACTCTTGGAACATCTCATATGCTCCATGACATTCGAAACATATTTGAAGTCCCGGTTCTAAGCCATACAACATTGCACACTGAACTATTGAGTAATCTCAAGAATGTGCCTCCCAAGCGTTCTTAACGTCTTCGGATGACACGAGAGCGGGTGAGTCACCAAGCGGCGCATCAAGGACATAAGCCTTCTGGGAAGCCATGAGGATAATCCTCAGATTACAGGCCCAGTCCACAAAGTTACTTCCATCATCTTTCAACTTAGCTTTCTCTAGGAACGCATTAAAATTGAGGGGTGCTACTGCGAGAGCCATTGATCTACAACATAAATATGCAGGTTACTAAGACTATTGTTCAAGATAATAAATTTAGTTAATCAAATTACTAAAGCTCCCACTCAAATTGACATCCCTTAGGTCATCTAAGTGACAAATGATCCAAATTCACCAACTCAAGTCCGATCATCGTGTGAGTTGAGATGGTTTAAATGGTGAACATCATCATGTTGATCATATCTACTATATGACTCATGTTCGACCTTTCGGTCTCTTGTGTTCCGAGGCCATGTCTATACATGCTAGGCTCGTCAAGTTTAACCCGAGTGTTCTGCACGTGCAACACTGGCTTGCACCCGTTGTATGTGAATGTAGAGTCTATCACACCTGATCATCACATGGTGTCTCGACACAACGGACTTTCGCAATGGTGCACACTCGGGGAGAACACAATTCACCTTGAAATTTAAGTGAGGGATCACCTTATAATGCTACCATTGTCCTAAGCAAAACAAGGTGCATAAAAGGATTAACATCACATGCAAATCATAAGTGACATGATATGGCCATGAACTTGTGCTTTTGATGTCCATCTTGAAAGCACCGGCATGATCTCCATCGTTACCGGCATAACACCATGATCTCCGTCATTGTGTTGCCATCGAGGTTGTCACGCCCACCATGTCCATACTCCTATTGCTACCGCTTAGCGATAAAGTAAAGCATTACATAGCGCTTAATGATTGACACGCAGGTCATACAATAATTAAAGACAACCCTATGGCTCCTACCGGTTGCCGTACTCATCGACATGCAAGTCGTGATATTCTATACAACACATGATCATCTCATACATCACATATATATCATCATGTAATTGGCCATATCACATCACAACATACCCAGCAAAAACAAGTTAGACGTCCTCTAATTGTTGTTGCAAGTTTTACGTGGCTACTACGGGTATCTAGCAAGAACCACAATGGTGATACATAAGTTGCTTTTCAACCTTCTCAAGGACCGCCTTTGTCGAATCCGATCCAACTAAAGCAGGAGAAACAGACAACCGCCAGCCATCTTTATGCAACGAAGTTACACGTCAGTCGATGGAACCGGTCTCTCGTAAGCGTACGAGTAAGGTTGGTCCGGGCCATTTCATCCCACAATACCGCTGAACCAAAACACGACCAAGGGAGGAAGCAATCTAAGCATCAACGCCCACAAACTCCTTTGTGTTCTACTCGAGATCTCATCTACACATAAACCTAGCTCTGATACCACTATTGGGGAATGTTGCATGGGAAACAAAAAAATTCCTACGCACACACAAGATCTATCCATGGTGATGAGCATCTACAAGAGGGATAGTGGATATACATACCCTTGTATATCGCTAAGCGAGAAGCGTTAAGAAACGCAGTTGATATAGTCGAACGTCTTCGCCATCCAAATTGTCGAGCGTCCCGCGATCCAATCATGAACTGTCCCGATCTAGCGCTGAACGGATGGCACCTCCGCGTTCAGCACACGTACAACTTGATGAAGATCTTCGCCTTCTTGATCCAGCAATAGGGAGCGGAGAGGTATACAAGTTCTCCAACAGCGCGACAGTGTTGTGGCGATGGTGGTGGATCTATTCCAACAGGGCTTCGCCTAAGCACCATTGAAACCGATCTAGAGGAGAAACTATGATCTAGAGGAGAGGTAGCACGTGGCTGTTTTTCTATGTCTCAAAACCCTCAAAACCTCTAGCATATATAGGAGGATGGAGAGAGGAGGCTTGGCGCCCAAGGGACCAGCCCTTGTCCTTGGCGCAAGGAGGAGAGGAGGAGTCCTCCTCCAATCCTAGTAGGATTAGGACTCCTCCTTCCCACTTGGAAACTCTTTCCACCTTGAGGTTTTTCCCTCTCAAACCACTCCATTCGCATGGGCCCTCAGGGGAGGCTTCGGACAGCCCACCAAGGGTTGGTTTACCTCCTCCCACAGCTCATGTGACCTCTTGGGTCGAGACACCCCTCCCGATGGTCCCGCGGTACCCTCCCGGCACTCCCGGTACACTACCGATGAGCCCGAAACTTTTCCGGCGACCAAAACAGGACTTCCTATATATCAATCTGTACCGAACCAGACCATTCCGGAGCTCCTCATGACGTCCGGGATCTTATTCGGGACTCCGAACAACCTTCAGTCATCACCATACATAACTCTGTACTACTGAAACGTCACCGAACCTTAACTGTGCAGACCCTGCGGGTTCGAGAACTATGTAGACATGACCGAGACACCTCTATGGTTAATAACCAATAGCGGGACCTGGATGCCCATATTGATTCCTACATATTCTACGAAGATCTTTGTCGGTCGAACCTCTATATAAAGGATTTAGTTAATCCCGTATGCCAGTCCCTTTGTTCTTCGATATGTTACTTGCCCGAGATTCGATCGTCGGTATCTGTATACCTAGTTCAATCTCGTTTCTGGCAAGTCTCTTTACTTGTTCCATAATACAAGATATCGTGAATAACACTTAGTCACATTGCTTGCAAGGCTTGTTGTGATGTTGTATTACCGAGTGGGCCCTGAGATACATCTCCGTCACACGGAGTAACAAATCCCAGTCTTGATCCATACCCACTCAACGGACACTCTCGAAGATACCTGTAGAGCACCTTTATAGTCACCAGTTATGTTGCGACGTTTGATACACACAAGGCACTCCTCCAATGTCAGTGAGTTGCATGATCTCATGGTCATAGGAACAGATACTTGACATGCAGAAAACTGTAGCAATAAACTGACACAATCAAATGCTACGTTTATAGTTTGGGTCTTGTCCATCACATCATTCTTCTAATGATGTGATCCCATTATCAAATGACATCTCATGTCAATGGCTAGGAATCCTTGACCATCTTTGATCAACGAGCTAGTCTACTAGAGGCACACTAGGGACAAAGTGTTGTCTATATATCCACACATGCAATGTGTTTTGAGTCAACAAAATTATTGCATGGATAATAAAAAATTATCATGAACAAGGAAATATAATAATAACCATTTTATTATTGCCTCTAGGTCATATTTCCAACACAACTTTCATATACTTTTGGCAACTTTTATACTATTTTTGGGACTAACATATTGATCCAGTGCCCAGTGCCAGTTCCTCTTTGTTGCATGTTTTTTGTTTTGAAGAAAATCCATATCAAACGAAATCCAAACGCGATAAAAACTTAGATATATTCTTTTGGAATATATGTGATTTTGGGGAAAAAGAATCAACACGAGAAGATGCCCGAGGTGAACACAAGCTAGGGGGCGCGACCTGCCCCCTGGCCGCTCTCTAGGCCCTTGTGGTCATCATGTAAGGCAGTTGGTGCTCTTCTTTCGCAGAAAGAAAGGCAATATTCGGATAAAATTACCCTCAAAAGTTAAGCCCAATCGGATTTACGGATCTCTAGATATTTAAGAAACGGTGAAAGACCTGAATTTGGGAGCGGAGAAATAGAAGGAAACAGAGAGAGAGATCCAATCTCGGAGGGGCTCTCGCCCCTCTGCCACCATGGAGGACATGGACCAGAGGGTAAACCCTTCTTCCATCTAGGAGGATATCAAGGAAGAATAAGAAGGAGGGGTCTCTCTCCCTCACTCTCCAGGTGGCACCGGAACGCCGTCGGGGCCATCACCGTGACGACAATCTACTCCAACAACTCCGTCATCTTCACCAACACCATCACCTTCCCTCGTCTATCTATAGTGGTCCACTCTCCCGCAACCCGTTGTACCCTCTACTTGAATATGGTGCTTTATGCTTCAAATTATTATCCAATGATGTGTTTCCATCTTATAATGTCTGAGTAGATTTTTGTTGTCCTATGGGTTGATTGATGATTATGATTGGTTTGAGTTGCATGTTTTACTATTGGTGTTTTTCCATGCTGCTCTCCGTGTCGCGCAAGCATGAGGGATCCTCTCTGTAGGGTGTTGCAATGTGTTCATGATTCTCCTATGGTGGGTTGCTTGAGTGACAGAAGCATAAACCCGAGTAGGTGGGTTGTTGCATATGGGAGTAAAGAGGACTTGATACCTTATAATGCTGTGGTTAGGTTTTACCTTAATGATATTTAGTAGTTGCGGATGCTTGCTAGAGTTCCAATCATAAGTGCATATAATCCAAGTAGAGAAAGTACGTTAGCTTATGCCTCTCCCTCATATAAAATTGCAATAATGATGACTAGTCTAGTTATCGATTGCCTAGGGACAATTCCGCAACTCCTACCACCACTTTTCCACACTCGTTAAACTAACTTAGTTGTTTCTTTATCTTAGCATCCCCTAGTTTTTATTTATGTGCTCTTTATTATCTTGCAAATTTATCCCGTTACACCCACAAAGTACTTATAGTTTCATACTTGTTCTAGGTAAAGCGAACGTTAAGCGTGCGTAGAGTTGTATCAGTGGTCGATAGAACTTGAGGGAATATTTGTTCTACCTTTAGCTCCTCGTTGGGTTCGACACTCTTACTTATCAAGAAAGGCTACAATTGATCCCCTATACTTGTGGGTTATCAAGACCTTTTTCTGGCGCCGTTGCCGGGGAGCAATAGCGTAGGGTAAATATTCTCGTGTGTGCTTGTTTGCTTTATCACTAAGTAGATTTTATTTGATGTTCTAAGTTGTTATCTATCTTTAGTTATGGATATGTAACACGAAATACCAGAAATATTAGGTGTACTTGCTACTCATGGAATGGGGAACCTCCTAAAACCCTCGATGCTCGTTATGTGGAAGATATTATGCACTACTTTAATAATCTCGAGAAAACCCCATTTAGTTATATAATGGGATACACGTTGGATCAATGTGAATACTTTAGGGATTATCGCTTGACTCAAAAAGGGAAACTGTTATGGGATCAAATTTATATGTTGAAATGGTATGCTTGGAATCTATGCTTGAGATATGATATTACTTGTTGCTCTAGGATGAAGGCTAAACACCTTCCCTTTTCATGTAAATTTAATGATAATGAAACCTTGGCTTCTTATGCTAATGGTATATATGATTACTATGATGTGGAACAAATAGAAGAGTTTGTTGCTTTTAAGGGTGCTTATGAAATTGAAGCTTTGTTTAAAAAGTATGAAGATTATGATGATGTTGTTTACCGATCCCAAAATTTGGCTATGCTTCGTTATTGTTATGCCAATTATGAATATAATGCCCATATTGATCAATTTATTGAGAAAGTCTCCGCTATCCAAGAAGAGACTAATATTTTGCAGGAATCTATGGAAGAAGAAATTGATGACACTGTGAGCTCATTGGATGAAAAAGATGAGGAGGAGAGCAAAGAAAAAAAGGAGGAAGAGCGGACTAGCTACTCGTGCCCACCTTCTAATGAGAGTAACTCTTCAACTCACACATTGTTTAATTTCCCTTCGTTCTTACCAAAGGATGAATGCTATGATAATTGCTATGATCCCTTGGATTCGTTTGAAATATCCCTGTTGATGAACTTGATGCTTGCTATTCTTGTGGCCATGATGTCAATATGAATGATGCTTATGGAGATGAACTTGCTATAGTTCCTTATGTTAAATGTGAAATTTTTGCTATTGCACCCACTGTAGGATCGAGAGAGGCGTGTCTAGTGGGGGGGGGGGGTGAATAGACTACTAGCAGAAATTTAAAACCTAACCTTTTCCCAAGTTGTTTGGTTGGCAGATTTTAATAGTTTTAATGAGTATAGCAAGTCTAAGAGCCCTACACATGCATGTCTACAAATATGGCAGCGGAAAGTAAAGACATTGCACTTGTAAGTAAAGAGATGGGTAGGAAGATCAAACACAATAGGAGGCGCAAAGATTTTTCCCGTGGTTCTGATAGGTGGTGCTATCGTACGTCCACATTTATGGAGTCTTCAACCCATGGAGGGTAACGGTCACGAGAGTCCATGGAGGGCTCCACCCATAAGGGTCCACGAAGTAGCAACCTTGACTATTCCATACGGCTTCCGTCCACGAAGGACTAGCCTCACTATGGGTAGATCTTCACGAAGTAGGAGATCTCCTTGCCCTTACAGACTTCTTGGTTCACTCCACAACACGAAGTAGGAGGCTCCCAAGTGACACCTAACCAATCTAGGAGGCACCACACTCCAAAAGGTAATAGGCTCGGTAATGACGATGAACTCCTTGCTCTTGTGCTTCAAGATGATAGACTCCTCAACACACAATCTCTCTCACACAGATTTGGCTTGGTAGAAGAGATGGGATTGGTGGAAAGCAACTTGGGGAGTCTAGAAATCAAGATCCATATGGTTGGAGTGGAATATCTTGACCTCAACACAAGGGTAGGTGGTTCTCTCTCAGAAAACTAAGCAGGATAGGTATGGAATAGTTCCGAGTGCTTCACCTTCGAGTTGGTGGTGGTGAAGGGGTATATATAGGCATCCCCAAAAATCTAACCATTACACACAATAAGTCAGACTCGGTGACACCGATGTGTAAATCTCGGTGGTACCGAAGTGACTAATAGTGGCAACTTTTGAATCTCAGAGGGACCGATATACAATTCTCGGTTGCACCGACAAGGTGACCAATGGTCAGATTTACCAAACTCGGTGACGCTGATTCACCATTCTCGGTCGGACAAAAAATGAGAACTTGCATAACAGAAAGTTGGCAACCCAACTCAGTGGCACCGAGTGCAGTGTCGGCTGCATTGAAGTGTTAGGGTTTGGCTGAGTCTGTCTAGGGTTTGAAACTCGGTGGCACCGGGATAGGAATGTTGGTTGCACCGATTTGCATGTTTGGCTTAGGACAGACTTTGGTGGGAGAGTATGTGGATGTTTTGGTGACTGTCACTTGTGCACGTTTGAGCATATTGTTCACCATCAAAACTTTACCCCCTTATAATAGTATTGGCTTTCCTATAGACTCAAAGTGATTTCTGACAAATGTAAAATGTAGAGTCCTCTTGCTTGAAGCTTGGCCAACCTATTTCCTTGAATCTTGGGGTGATTCCACAATCTCCATAGTCCTTTTGCCAACTCAACTCTCCATGGACTATTATCTGAAATACACTAGATAGAAGTGTCAGTCCAAGAGACAATGTATGTTGTCATGAATTATCAAAACCACCAAGGGAGCATGTTGTGATTTCAATCTCCCTCTTTTTGGTAATTGATGACAGCATACAATCAAAGCTTCAATTAAAGATATGCATGGATGCAATGAAGACTTTGAGAAACACATGACTTAGATCCCCCCCCTAAATGTGTGCAGTGCTTTAAAGGATAGTTGCTTTGGAGTGCATGGACACACATATGAATGAAAGGGATATAAGAGTCATGTGTATCTTGGCAATATGCATCAATATATGTGAATGAAATGTATATCCTTGATCAAGACTTCACTCTTGCAAACAATATGTGCAAGAAGCAAGAGATCATGTTGATCAAAGATATGATGCATATACTTACCTTGAGTTCTTGAGCATTCTAGTAGTAGAGACACACTTGAGAAAACAATGTTAGGAAACACAAGAGTATTCTAGTAAGCAAAAGCAATAGAACTCAACAAGTACCAAGATGTAGAGAACATATAAAAAATATGATAATCATTGAGATTTATATGTCTCCACCTTTAGCATTAATCTATTACATCTTTTCTCCCCTTTGATATAAATATGGTAGTACATCCTCTCCCCCTGAATCTCAGCATGTAGATATTGGGATCGGATAGGGTGAGAAAAGCAATCCTTTGTTCACCTGAGACTTTTCTCCAAAAGTAGTTTTCTTCCCCTACATTGTTGTTTCTCTCCTTGATTATATAAGTGTGAACTTTTGATATTTTCCTCTCCCCCTAAATCATATCTCCCCCTTTGCATAAGCACGTAACTCTCCCTTTAGCATGAAGCTTTGATATTCTCCCCCTTTGGCATAAAGTACCAAAAAGGTTAAACTTGGGAGTAGTGACATGGATCATTGATAAGGAAGGAATCCTTGGAGATCAAGGGTCATTGAAAGTAGGGTCCATTAAAAGACTAAGGGAAACATTGAATGTAACTTCTCTCCCTTTGGCAAATTTGAGGTTTCTTCTCCTTGGAGCTAGGGATCCTTGAATAAAGAATTTCTTCCTCGAAGTGTTGTTTGTTCTTCTCCCCCTAATTTTTTTAGAAGGGGTCATCGAAGGAACAAGAATATCTCAAGAACAGAAGCAAATAAGCAACATCAAAGAAACTCAGATTTTGAAAGAAAACAAAATTGGTGACATCGGGATAAATAAATCAATAGTACCGAGATTGTGTAGTGCAGCTCATCTACAGATTCGGTAGGACCGAGTTACCTATATCGGTGTCTCCGAAAGATAAACCAAGATTCTGTTTTTCAGAGAGACAAACTAAATTGTTTCAAAAAGAAGGACAAACGAAAGATTTACAAAGGACATCAAATGGATAAGATTTGAGTGGTTACGAGAAATCATACAAATAGAGAGCAAACCACGCAAGATTCTTAACTAAATGATGGGCGGTGACTAGGTCACCTATATTAGAGTATATTGACTTAGGAGCCAAGCAAGAATGCTTGATCATAGGTCATACTCATCGTTTAAGCTCGAAATGGGGTTACCATTTTTCGATTAAGCATTTTGATGTCTTCATATCACTTGAGTTGCTTTAGCCCATGTCTTGGAATAAAGCCTTTTCAAGGATATGAGTACATACCTTGAATGATGTTGATGACATTGCTCGTAGGTAAACTTGTTGAGGATGCTCGAGGTTGATGAAGATCATCTTGAATTTGAAGCAATCCTTCTCATTCTAGTACACTCATCACCTACAAAGGTTAGTCATGCAAGGAAGAGCAATGGATATATCCTATTGACATGATACCACTTATGGATTTTGCAACTAAGATCAAGTATATGTCAAGGATATGCTTTTGTTGTCTTCTGCCTTCCATCATCAAGAGAGGTTGTGGATACTTGGTAATGACAAGATTGCTTATGATTGAAGTTGATGGAAATCTTGTGGAATGAAGTTCTTCCAAGTACCTACAAAAGGTTAGATGCAATGCAAGGGAGCATAGAATTCCATGGCATATGATAACAAGTTACAAGTACATGGAGATAATAATAATAAAGCTCATGCCCTTGCTTGCAACCGAGTGAGTCTAGCTCAAGTTTGAAGCATCAATGATGTTCAACTCACTCCTCAAATGACAAAATGTTTTCTCATCAAGTGGCTTGGTGAAGATATCGGCCAATTGTTTGTTAGTGCGAACATGCTTAAGATTGATACCTCCTTTGGCAACATGATCACGAATGAAATGATGTCGAACTTGAATATGCTTGGTTCGAGAATGTTGCACAGGATTATGTCCAATTTTAATAGCACTTTCATGGTCACAAAGTAATGGAACATTTTTAACATGAATACCATAATCCTTAAGCGTTTGTGTCATCCATAGTAATTGCACACAACAAGATCCTGCAGTAATATACTCAGCTTCGGCAGTAGATAGAGATACCGAGTTTTGTTTCTTGGAGGACCAAGACACAAGAGATCTATATAAAAATTGACAAGTACCCAAGGTGGATTTTCTATCAACCTTGTCTCTGGCATAGTCCGAATCAGAATAGCCAACAAGATTAAAAGAAGATCCCTTGGGATACCAAATGCCAAAGTTTGGTGTTTGTATCAAGTATCTCACAATACGTTTCACAGCCAAAAGATGACACTCTTTAGGTGCAGCTTGATATATAGCACACATGCAAACACTAAGCATAATATCAGGATGAGATGCACACAGATATAACAGTGAACCAATCATAGATCGATAAACCTTTTGATCAACCGGTTTATCCTCCCTGGTAAGGTCAACATGTCCACTAGTGGGCATAGGAGTTTTCATACCTTTGCAATCATGCATGTTGAACTTCTTGATAAAGTCCTTGGTATACTTAGTTTGAGAGATGAAAGTTCCTTCTCTTGATTGCTTGATTTGCAATCTAAGAAAGAATTTCAGCTCACACATCATAGACATCTCATACTTCTCGGACATCAACCTTCCGAATCTTTCACTAAATTGAGGGTTAGTGGAACCAAAGATAATATCATCCACATAAATTTGGCATACAAATAATTCTCCATTAACTCTCTTAGTGAACAAGGTTGCATCATTTTTTCCAATTTCAAACCCTTTTTCGATAAGAAACTTCGTTAAGCATTTATACCAAGCATGAGGGGCTTGCTTAAGACCATAAAGAGCTTTGCGAAGCTTGTAAACATGATTAGGTTTCTTAGGATTCACAAAACCAGGTGGTTGCTTAACATAGACTTCGTCCTCTATTTCACCATTTAAAAATGCACTTTTGATGTCCATTTGATAAAGCGTGATATCATGGTGATTAGCATAGGCAAGAAGGATACGAATAGCTTCAAGTCTAGCAATGGGGCATAGGTCTCACCGTAGTCCATACCTTCGACTTTTGTATATCCTTGAGCTACGAGATGAGCCTTGTTGCATACAACTTGACCATCTTCGTCTTGTTTGTTCTGAAACACCCATTTGGTTCCGATGATGTTGTGCTTATCTTTGGGCTTCTCCACGAGTGTCCACACTTTGTTCCTCTCGAAGTTGTGTAGCTCTTCATGCATTGCGTTCAGCCAATCCGCGTCTTCAAGAGCTTGTTCTACCTTTAAAGGCTCAATGCTAGAGATGAAGGAATAATGCTAACAAAAGTTAGCTAGACAAGTTTTAGAGCGAGTGATTCTCCCTGTTTGTATATCAACAAAGATTTGGTTTAGGGGATGGTTCTTGGTCACTTGAGCTCGAACACGGGTTAGCTTCCGATTGTTGGATGGTGGAGCTTCTTCTTCTTCATTATCATCTCGTTCATCTTCGTTGTTGTTGAAGGTGTCGTTCCCTTGAGGTGGTGGTGAAGGTGGTTGTGGTGGATCTTCATGATGCACTCCCTCCTCTTCATCATCTTGTCGTGTACCGCTCGTGGACGCCTCCATGTCGTGTTGAGGTTCACCTTGACGTGAAGTAGGGGCTTCCACTTGAGTTGATGAAGTACTATCCTTCACCTCCATGGGACGAATTTTGTCGACGGGTAGATCTAGTATGGCTTCCAAAGGATCCTTATCACCTACATCATTTGGCAATTGTTCAACTTGCGATGGGTCAACCTCATCTGGGACAATCATTATGTTGGCATAATTCCACACGCCGTTGACCTAGTTGGTTCATTTTGGTGGAGGGATATCCTAAAACTGACTCCCACCTACCGAGGGATCTCACGTGTGCAGGTGGTGGATGGGGTGATGACCCTATTTTGGAAGGACTTATGGAGGGAGGAGGTGCTTCAGATCTCACACCCTCGTGCGTTCTCATTTGCCATGCATGAAGATATATCGGTGGCCGATGCGATGATGTCCTCCAACCTACATGAAACCTTTCACCTGCCAGTTTCACCTCAAGCTCTGGAAGAGATCCATGACATACAAGCGTCGTCAAGATGGATTTCCCCTTCTTTGTCACTCAATGATGTTTGGCACTATATTTGGGGCACTACACATTATAAGCCAAAGGATTATTACAACAACTGCTTTCGGGATGTGGAGGCCCACCCCACCTTCAGCCAAATTTGGAAATCGAAATGCACCATGAAGATCAAGGTATTTGGTTGGCTCCTATTCCACAAAAGGCTCAATACACACAACATGCTGAAGAGAAGGCACTATAATATAGGATATAACTTTAATTGCATCCTATGTGGTCAACACATTGAAGAAATAGTGGACCATATGATCTTCACCTGTCCATTCAGTCAGAGTTGTTGGACTAAACTTCGCATTGACTGGCCATCCTTTGACTGCTGACTCACTCTCCTTCATGCCACAAAAGACATTTGGCCAAACCCTTTCTTCTTTGAAACCATCTTGACCGTGGCTTAGAGCATATGGAAGGAGAGGAACAACAAACATTTCAGGGGATTGACCCCTAGTGTGGGATCTTGGCTCAAACGCTTCAAAGAGGACCTGCTATTACTCCAACATAGGGTTAAAGCAGCCCATAGAGCTGCTCTGATCACCTTTTGTACTTCTATCGTCTAGACTACACTTAGCTTGACTATAGTTTCACACTTTTGGTGTGCACATCGCCATGTAAAGTACGTGATATGTCTATGTAAACCCCCCATTTATATAGATATATGAAAACAATAGGGGTTTCCCCCCTGCTGTCATTCTGTCAAAAAAAAATTTGTGATTCATCAAACTTCACATCTACCGTCTCTTCAACTTTTCGAGTGAAGTTGTTGTAGACACGGTAAGTGTGAGAGTTCGATCCATAACCAAGTAGGAATCCTTCATGAGATTTAGGAGCAAATTTAGTATGACGATGCTTATCAAGAATGTAGCACTTTGAGCCAAATACGCAATAGTATCCAACTTGGGGTTTGTTACCGGTGACTAGCTCATATGCTGTTTTACCGAGAAGCTTGTGCAGGTAAAGTCGGTTTGTGGCATGACATGCTGTTTCAATGGCTTTTGCCCAAAAATGTCTTGGCGTCTTGTATTCATCAAGCATCATTCTTGCCATCTCAATGAGCGTCCGGTTCTTCCTCTCAACAACTCCATTTTGTTAAGGTGTGTACGTAGCCGAGAACTCATGCGAGACACCTTCTTCCTTAAGAAAGGTATCCACATGGGTGTTCTTGAACTCTGATCCGTTATCGCTTCGAACCTTCTTGATCTTCACTTCAAATTGATTTTGCACTTTGCGAGCGAAGGTCTTGAAGATCTTTTGAATTTGCGACTTATCATCAAGAAAGAATACCCACATAAATCTAGAAAAATCATCAACTATAACTAGACCATAGGAATTTCCATCGAGACTCTTGTAAGCATTGGGACCAAAAAGATCCATGTGAAGTAACTCGAGTGGTCTCCTAGTAGTCATGATATTCTTAACTGGATGACTTCCACCTACTTGCTTTCCAGCTTGACAAGCACTACAAAGTCTATCTTTGTCAAAGATAACATCTTTAACACCAAGTATATGATCACCTTTGATTAGCTTATCTGGATTGTGCATGCCTACATGTCCAAGTCTTCTATGCCAAAGCCAACCTTTAGAAGATTTTGCAATTAAACAAGTGAGAGGCTTGGATCTTTAGTGAAATCAACAATGTATAGATCACCTCTACGGAAACCGGTAAAAACCATTTTATGATTATCTTGATGAAACACTTGGGCAATCGACTTTTGTGAATAAAACATTGAAACCGAAATTGGCAAGTCTAGATACGGAAAGAAGATTGTAGCCAAGGGATTCAACAAGCATAACATTTTGAATAGAGCTATCATGGGATATGGCCACCTTACCAAGGCCAAGTACCTTAACCTTAGAGTTGTCTCCAAAGGTCACGTACCGTCGCGGACCTTGATTAGGTGTGATCTCTTGGAACATGTCTCTATCGCCGGTCATATGATCCGTACATCCGCTGTCAAGAATCCACTCTTTTCCTCCGGACATGTAATCTCTAAAGTTTGCCATAAGACATAGATTCTTCATGATCTTCTCATACTCGATGTCGAACAACTCATCTTATTCATAGTAGCCATGTTCCACATTGTCATCATCAAGTGGGAAATCCTCGTCATAAAGAACAAGGAATTCGTTAGAATAGTGATCATGACAATGCTCAAGTTTATGAATGTGAATGGCTTCAAGGATAATGTTGTTGATAGTGGTGACATATACTTTAGCACGCATAAGATCACGAAGCTCAAATAGGCACTTATCAAAGTTTGGATCACTAGGCTTCATTTTGTGAAAGACAACAATTTTATGAAGAATTTCATCAAGATTTCCTAGGGAAAGATTTGGATATCGTTTCTCTAAATCAGTCCACAAGGTATAGGCACATGCAAAGTTCTTCATTTGAGAAATCACGAATCTTGGTAAACCTCTAACAATAAGATTGACAGTTCTTAGGTTACCAAGCATGTTAATTTCCTCTTCGTGTGTGGGATGCAATTCATCAGTGGGGAGCACATAGGGATTTTCAATATATTTAGTCAAATGGAATCTATTGAATAGATCAATCATGGCATTCTTCCATTGACTATAGTATTCTCCATCAAGAATGGGCACTCTACAACTCAAACTCTCCATTCTAGACACATCCATCTTCCTCCATGGTGATTAAACCAAAGTAATGGAGACCAAAGCTCTCATACCACTTGTAGGATCGAGAGAGGCGTGTCTAGAGGGCGGGGGGTGAATAGACTACTAGCAGAAATTTAAAACCTAACCTTTTCCCAAATTGTTTGGTTGGCAGATTTTAATAATTTTAACAAGTCTAGCAAGTCTAAGAGCCCTACACATGCATGTCTACAAATATGGCAGCGGAAAGTAAAGACATTGCACATGTAAGTAAAGAGATGGGATAGGAAGATCAAACATAATAGGAGACGCAAAGATTTTTCCCGTGGTTCCGATAGGTGGTGCTATCGTATGTCCATGTTTATGGAGTCTTCAACCCACAGAGGGTAATGGTCGCGAGAGTCCATGGAGGGCTCCACCCATAAGGGTCCACGAAGTAGCAACCTTGACTATTCCATACGGCTTCCGTCCATGAAGGACTAGCCTCACTATGGGTAGATCTTCACGAAGTAGGCGATCTCCTTGCCCTTAAAAACTTCTTGGTTCACTCCACAACACGAAGTAGAAGGCTCCCAAGTGACACCTAACCAATCTAGGAGGCACCACCGTCCAAAAGGTAATAGGCTCGGTAATGACGATGAACTCCTTGCTCTTGTGCTTCAAGATGATAGACTCCACAACACACAATCTCTCTCACAGATTTGGCTTGGTAGAAAAGATGGGATTGGTGGAAAGCAACTTGGGGAGGCTAGAAATCAAGATCCATATGGTTGGAGTGGAAGATCTTGACCTCAACACGGGCGTAGGTGGTTCTCTCTCAGAAAACTGAGTAGGATAGGTATGGAATAGTTCTGAGTGCTTCACCTTCGAGTGGGTGGTGGTGAAGGGGTATATATAGGCATCCCCAAAAATCCAACCGTTACACACAATAAGTCAGACTCGGTGACACCGATGTGTAAATCTTGGTGGTACCGAAGTGACTAAAAGTGGCAACTTTTGAATCTCGGAGGGACCGATATACAATTCTCGGTTGCACCGACAAGGTGACCAATAGTCAAATTTACCAAACTCGATGACGCCGATTCACCATTCTTGGTCGGACCAAAAATGAGAACTTGCGTAACATAAAGTTGGCAACCCAACTCAGTGGCACCGAGTGTACTGTCGACTGCACCAAAGTGTTAGGGTTTGGCTGAGTCTGTCTAGGGTTTGGAACTCGGTGGCACTGGGATAGGAATGTTGGTTGCACCGATTTGCATGTTTGGCTTAGTACAGACTTTGGTGGGAGAGTATGTGGATGTTTTGGTGACTGTCACTTGTGCACATTTGAGCATATTGTTCACCATCAAAACTTTACCCCCTTTTAATAGTATTGGCTTTCCTATAGACTCAAAGTGATTTCTCACAAATGTAAAATGTAGAGTCCTCTTTCTTGAAGCGTGGACAACCTATTTCCTTGAATCTTAGGGTGATTCCACAATCTCCACAATCCTTTTGCAAACTCAACTCTTCATGGACTATTATCTGAAATACACTAGATAGAAGTGTCAGTCCAAGAGACAATGTATGTTGTCATGAATTATCAAAACCACCAAGGGAGCATGTTGTGCTTTCACCCACACATGATAGTCCTATTATCTTTTTGAATTCTCCTGACTACACTATATCGGAGAAGTTTGCACTTATTAAGGATTATATATATGGGTTGCCTTCTACTATTGCACATGATAATTTTGATAAATATAATATGAATGTTCTTGATGCTCCTACTTGCAATTATTATGAGAGAGGAACTACATCTCCGCCTCTCCATGTTTCCAATACGATAAAATTGCAAGAAACTGTTTATACTATGCATTGGCCTTTACTTGGCGTGAATGAATTGTTCTTGTATGACATGCCAATGCATAGGAAGAGAGTTAGACTTCATTGTCACATGATTTATATCACTTTGTTCTCACCTATTAATTACAAATCATTGCTAGTTAAAATTGGCTTTGATATACCTTGGGATTCGGGTGGATCCATTACTTGAGCACTTTATGTCTAGCTTAATGGCTTTAAAGAAAATGCTGCCAGAGAGACAACCCGGAAGTTTTAGAGAGTAATTTAATTATGTTGTGTGCTTATATATAGTTTAAAAACAAAAAATAAAGTGGGGAACATAAAACCTTTTCAAAAAGAAAAGTGAAAGTGAGAAAGACGAGCAACGTTGAAGTGGGGGCTAGCCTTGAACTTTGTTCATGCCCATGGAAACTTTGTGAATCTTAATTACAGAAACTTTTCAAAAAAATAATTACCCCCTTGTATAAATCCATTGTATTATAAAAATAATGTGCCAAGATTTGCCTTTAGGATGATTAGATTGCTTGCTTGGTGTGTGCAGTGCAAAAACAGAAACTTTGGCTATAGTGCGTGAATTTACTTTTTTTATTGGAATGTCAGAAGTTTCTGAAATTTTTACACAGTAATGCTATGAAAATATTTTATTATTTCCTAAAATTTCATAACTTTTATAGTTAAATAAGTATGGTGAATGTTCAGATTACTACAGACTGTCCTGTTTTTGGCAGATTCTGTTTTTGATGCATTGTTTTGCTCGTTTTGATGAAACTATCGATTGTATTCGTGGTTAAGCCATGGAAAAGTTATATTACAATAGCTATAATGCAAAAATAAAATATGAATGGTTTTGCAACAGTACCTAAAGTGGTAATTTGCTTTATTATACTAACGGATCTCACGAGGGTTTTGTTAAGTTTTGTGTGATTGAAGTTTTCAAGTTTTGGGTGAGATCACGATGGATGAAGGAATAAGGAGTGGAAATAGACTAAGCTTGGGGATGCCCGAGGCACCCCAAGGTAATGTTCAAGGACTCCCAGAAACTAAGCTTGGGGATGCCCCGTAAGGCATCCTCTCTTTCTTCTGACAACCATCGGTAATTTTACTTGGAGCTATATTTTTATTTGTCACATGATATGCGTAAATCTTGGAGCGTCATGTGATTTTTATTTTTATTTTAATAATGCACCATTCTGTTATGTGGAAGTCCTTGGTTGATTTATATAATTCTCTTTTCACCTCACTTATATCTTTTGAGTATGGCTTTATAGAATGCTTCATGTGCTTCACTTATATCATTTGAAGTTTGGATTGCCTGTTTCTCGCACATAGAAAACCGCCATTTGTAGAATGATCTTTTGCTTAAATTATATTTCATAGAGCATGGGCATATCTTTTGTAGAAAGAATTAAACTCTCGTGCGTCACTTATATCTATTTAGAGAGTTAACATGAGTTGGTCATTCACATGGTTGGTCCTAAAATCCTACATAAAACTTGTAGATCACCGAATATGATGTGTTTGATTCCTTGCAATAGTTTTGCAATATAAAGATGGTGATATTAGAGTCATGCTAGTGAGTAATTGTGGATTGGTAGAAATACTTGTGTAAAGGTTTGTGATTCACGTAGCATGCACGTATGGTGAACCGTTATGTAAGGAAGTCGGAGCATGATTTGTTTATTGATTGTCAACATTTGTGTGAGGGTCGGGAGCATGTGATGGTTAGCTCCTACCAACCTCTCCCCTAGGATCATGCGTCTAAAACTTTGCTTCGATGACTAATAGAATTTTTCAATAAGTATGTGAGTTCTTTATGAATAATGCGAGTCCATGGATTATACGCACTCTCACCCTTCCACCTTTGCTAGCCTTTCTAGTACTGCACAACTTTCGTCGATGCTTTAAACCCACCATATATCCTCCATCAAAACAGCCACCATACCTACCTACTATGGCATTTCCATAGCCATTCTGAGATATATTGCCATGCAACTTCCACTGTTCCGTTTATTATGACATGCACCATCATTTTCATATTGCTTTGCATGATCGTAAGATAGCTAGCATGATGTTTTCATGGCTTGTCCATTTTTTGATGTCATTTGCTATGCTAGATCATTGCATATCCCAGTACATAGTCGTAGGCATTCATATAGAGTCATATTTTGTTCTAGATATCGAGTTGTAATTCTTGAGTTGTAAGTAAATAAAAGTGTGATGACCATCATTATTAGAGCATTGTACCATGTGAGGAAAGGATGATGGAAGCTATGATTCCCTCACAAGATAATAAAAAATATAAATAAAGTGGGATGAGACTCTGGACTTTATGAAAAATAAAAGAGGCCAACGAAGCCCAAATAAAAAAGAGAGGCCTTAGATGCCCACCAAAAAAAGAGAGAAAAGAGAGAAGGGACAATGCTATTATCCTTTTTCCACACTTGTGCTTCAAAGTAGCACCATGATCTTCATGATAGAGAGTCTCCCCTATTTTGTCACTTTCATATACTAGTGGGAATTTTTCATTATATAACTTGACTTGTATATTCCAATGATGGGCTTCCTCAAATTGCCCTAGGTCTTCATGAGCAAGCAAGTTGGATGCACACCCACTTAGTTTCTTTTTGAGATTTTATACACTTACAACTCTAGTGCATCCGTTGCATGGAAATCCCTACTCACTCACATTAATATCTATTAATGGTCATCTCCATAGCCCGTTGATACGCCTAGTTGATGTGAGACTATCTTCTCCTTTTTCTTCACAACCTCCACCACATTCTATTCCACCTATAGTGCTATATCCATGGCTCATGCTCATGTATTGCGTGAGAGTTGAAAAAGTTTGAGAACATAAAAGGTGTGAAAAATTGCTTGACTTGTCATCAGGGTTGTGCATGATATAAATACTTTGTGTGGGGAAGATGGAGCACAGCCATACTATATGATATTGTAGGGATAACTTTCTTTTGCCACTATATTTTGAAGAGATACAAATGCATTATTAGTATGCTTGAAGTATCATTGTCTTAATGTCAAATGATAGACTATTGCTTTGAATCACTCGTGTCTTAATATTCATGCCATGATTAGATTATATGAACAATATCATGCTAGGTAGCATTCCACATCAAAAATTATCTTTTTATCATTTACCTACTCGAGGACGAGCATGAATTAAGCTTGGGGATGCTGATATGTCTTCATCGTATCTACAATTTTTGATTGTTTCATGCCAATATTCTACAACTTTTATATACTTTTGGCAACTTTTTATACTATTTTGGGACTAACATATTGATCCAGTGCCCAGTGCCAGTTCATGTTTGTTGCATGTTTTTTGTTTCGCAAAAATCCATATCAAATGAAGTCCAAACGCGATAAAAACTTACGGAGATTTTTTGGAACATATGTGATTTTTGGGAAAAATAATCAATGCGAGACGATGCCCAAGGTGACCACAAGCCAGGGGACGCGTATTGGAAATATGCCCTAGAGGCAATAAATAAAGTGTTTATTATTATATTTCCTTGTTCATGATAATCGTTTATTGTCCATGCTATAATTGTATTGATTGGAAACTAAATACATGTGTGGACATATAGACAAACACCGTGTCCCTAGTATTTCTCTAGCAGGCTAGCTCGTTAGTCAAAGATGGTTAAGGTTTCCTGGCCATGGACATGAGATGTCATTTGATATCGGGATCACATCATTAGGAGAATGATGTGATGGACAACACCCGAACTATAAACGTAGCATATAATCGTGTCAGTTTATTGCTACAGTTTTTCTGCATGTCAAGTATATGTTCCTATGACCATGAGATCATGCAACTCATTGACACCGTAGGAGTGCCTTGTGTGTATCAAACGTCACAACGTAACTGGGTGACTATAAAGGTACTCTACAGGTATCTCCGAAGGTGTCTGTTGAGTTGGCATGGATCAATACTGGGATTTGTTACTCCGTGTGACGGAGAGGTATCTAAGGGCCCACTCGGCAATACAACATCACAACAAGCCTTGCAAGCAATGTGACTAAGTGTTAGTCGCGGGATCTTGTATTACGGAACGAGTAAAGAGACTTGCCGGTAACGAGGTTGAACTAGGTATAAAGATGCCGACGATCGAATCTCGAGCAAGTAACATACCGAAGAGCAAAGGGAACATCATACGGGATTAACTGAATCCTTGACATAGAGGTTCGAACGATAAAGATCTTCGTAGAACATGTAGGAACTAATATGGGCATCCAGTTCCCGCTATTGGTTATTGACCGTAGAGGTGTCTCGGTCATGTCTACATGGTTCTCGAACCCGCAGGGTCTGCATACTTAAGGTTCGGTGACGTTTCGGTATAGATGAGTTATGTGTGTTGGTGACCAAAGGTCATTCGGAGTCCCGAATGAGATCCTGGACATCACGAGGAGTTCCGGAATGGTCTGGAGGTAAAGATTCATATATGAGAAGTTGGTGTTTGAGTTTCAGAAAAGTTCTGTGACCTGCAAGTAGTGTGACGGAGTGCCGGAAGTGTTCCTGGGAGTCCACCGGGTGGGCCCATCTACTCCAAAGGGCCACATGGGCTGTGAGAGGGTGTGAACCAGCCCCTGGTGGGCTGGCCTCACCTCCCACCTCAAGTCCCATGCGGCTAGAGGCTTGGTCTGGGCCGAAAAGGTGGGCTAGCCACCAAACTTGGTGGCCAAGCCACCCTGGCCGCCGCCCTACCTCCCTTGGCCGCCGCACCAAACCCTAGGGGAAACCCTAGGGCGGCCAACACCTCATCTTCCCCTATATATATGAGAGGGGAGAGAGGGCTGCAAAAAAGTCACGACGCAACCCTTCCTCCTTCCCCGATTACCCCTCCTCTAGTAGATTGGTTTGGCACCGCTTAGCGAAGCTCTGCCGGATCAGCTCCACCACCACCGCCGCCACGCTGTCGTGCTGCCGGCAAACCCATCTACCTCTCCGCTCCCTCTTGCTAGATCAAGAAGGCGAAGATCTTCATCGAGATGCATGTGTGCTGAACATAGAGGTGTCATCCATTCGGTACTTGATCGGGAGTTCGTGGGACGGCTTGCGATTTGGATGGTTGAGACGTACCACTACATCAACCGTGTTCTTTAACGATTTCGCTTAGCGATCTACAAGGGTACGTAGATCCAATCTCTCCTCTCATAGATGCTCATCTCCTAGATTGATCTTGGTGAAGCGTAGGAAATTTCTGTTTCCCGTGCAACATAACCCAACAGTGGCATCATGAGCTAGGTCTATGCGTAGATGAGATCTTGAGTAGAAAACAAAGAGTTTGTGGGCGTTGATATTCAGATTGCTTCCTTCCTTAGTCTTTTCTTGGTTCAGAGGTATTGTGGGATGAAGCGACTCAGACCGACTTTACTCGTACGCTTACAAGAGACCGTGTTCCATCGATTGACACGTGACTTCGTTGCATAAAGATGGCTGGCGGGTGTCTGTCTCTCCCACTTTAGTTGGATCAGATTTGATTAAGGCGGTACTTGTAGAAGGTTGAAAAGCAATCTTCATATCACCGTTGTGGTTTTGTGTAGGTAAGAATCATTCTTGCTAGATACCCATAGCAGCCACGTAAAACATGCAACAACAATTAGAGGACATCTAACTT
This sequence comes from Hordeum marinum, assembly GCA_022496015.1. Taxonomy (NCBI): domain Eukaryota; kingdom Viridiplantae; phylum Streptophyta; class Magnoliopsida; order Poales; family Poaceae; genus Hordeum; species Hordeum marinum. The sequence continues at coordinate 322,468,366 of CM039677.1, forward strand.
GTTTTTGCAGGGTATGTTGTGATGTTATATGGCCAATTGCATGATGTGATATATGTGATGTATGAGATGATCATGTTTTTGTATAGAATATCACGACTTGCATGTCGATGAGTATGGCAACCGGCAGGAGCCATAGGTTTGTCTTTGATTATTGTATGACCTGCGTGTCAATCTTTAAATGCTATGTAATGCTTTACTTTATCACCAAGCAGTAGAAATAGTAGTAGAAGCATGGTGGGCGCGACAACCCCGATGGCGACACAATGATGGAGATCATGGTTTTATGCCGGTGATGATGGAGATCATGCCGGTTCTTTGGAGATGGAGATCAAAAGCACAAGTTCATGGCCATATCATGTCACTTATGATTTGCATGTGATGTTAATCTTTTTATGCACCTTGTTTTGCTTAGAACGACGGTAGCATCATAAGGTGATCCCTCACTTAAATTTCAAGATGAATTGTGTTCTCCCCGAGTGTGCACCGTTGCGAAAGTTTGTCGTGTCGAGACACCACGTGATGATCGGGTGTGATAGACTCTACGTTCGCATACAACGGGTGTAAGCTAGTGTTGCACATGCGGAACACTCGGGTTAAACTTGACGAGCCTATCATGTACAGACATGGCCTCGGAACACAAGAGACCGAAAGGTCGAGCATGAGTCATATAGTAGATATGATCAACATGATGATGTTCACCATTGAAACCACCTTAACTCACGTGACGATCGAACTTGAGTTGGTGAATGTGGATCATGTATCACTCAGATGACCTGAGGGATGTCGATTTGAGTGGGGGCTTTAGTAATTTGATTAACTAAACTCATTATCATGAAAAATAGCCTTAGTAACCTTTGCTTATTTATGTTGTAGATCAATGGCTCGCGCAGTAGCACCCCTGAATTTTAATGCGTTCCTAGAGAAAGATAAGTTGAAAGATGATGGAAGTAACTTTGTGGACTGGGCCCGTAATCTGAGGATTATCCTCACGGCTTCCCAGAAGGCATATGTCCTTGATGCACCGCTTGGTAACCAACCTGCAGACATGTCGTCCGTAGACGTTAAGAACGCTTGGGAGGCACGTTCTGGAGATTACTCAATAGTTCAGTGTGCAATTTAGTATGGCTTAGAGTCGGGACTTCAAAGACGTTTTGAACGTCATGGAGCATATGAGATGTTCCAGGAGTTGGAGTGTATCTTTAAGAAGAATGACCGGATCGAGAGCTATGAGACCTCCGATAAGTTCTATACTTGCAAGATGGAGGATAACGGGTCTATCAGTGTACATATACTCAGAATGTCTGGATATTCAATCCGTCTGGCGGAGTTAGGGATGCCCCTTGTGTCAGAGGAGATCACTGATAGAGTTCTTCAATCACTGCCACCTAGGTACAAGAGCTTTGTGTGAACTGTAACATGCATGGGATGACCAAGTCAGTTGCCGAGCTACTTGCGATGCTGAAAGTCGCTGAGTCTGAAATACCCCTCCCGATGGTCTCCCGGTACACTACCGGCACTCCCGGTACACTACCGATGAGCCCGAAACTTTTCCGACGACCAAAACAGGACTTCCTATATATGAATATTTACCTACGGACCATTCCGGAGCTCCTCATGACGTCCGGGATCTCATCTGGGACTCCGAACAACATTCGGTCACCACCATACATAACTCTATACTACCGAAATGTCACCAAACCTTAAGTGTGCAGACCCTGCAGGTTCGAGAACTATGTAGACATGACCGAGACACCTCTACGGTCAATAACCAATAGCAGGACCTGGATACCCATATTGGTTCCTACATATTCTACGAAGATCTTTATCGATCGAACCTCTATGTCAAGGATCCAGTTAATACCGTATGATGTTCCCTTTGTTCTTCGGTATGTTACTTGCCCGAGATTCGATCGTCGGTATCTCCATACCTAGTTCAACCTCGTTATCGGCAAGTCTCTTTACTCGTTCCGTAATACAAGATATGCAACTAACACTTAGTCACATTGCTTGCAAGGCTTATTGTGATGTTGTATTACCGAGTGGGCCCTGAGATACCTCTCCGTCACACGGAGTAACAAATTCCAGTCTTGATCCATGCCAACTCAACAGACACACTCGGAGATACCTGTAGAGCACCTTTATAGTCACCCAGTTACGTTGCGACGTTTGATACACACAAGGCACTCCTCCGGTATCCGTGAGTTGCATGATCTCATGGTCATAGGAACATATACTTGACACACAGAAAACAGTAGCAATAAACTGACACGATCATATGCTACGTTTGTAGTTTGGGTCTTGTCCATTACATCATTCTCCTAATGATGTGATGCCGTTATCAAATGAAATCTCATGTCAATGGCTAGGAAACCTTGACCATCTTTGATCAATGAGCTAGTTCACTAGAGGCATACTAGGGACAAAGTGTTGTCTATTTACCCACACATGTAATGTGTTTCCAATTAATACAATTATAGCATGGATAATAAAATATTATCATGAACAAGGAAATATAATAATAAACACTTTATTTATTGCCTCTAGGGCATATTTCCAACAGAAGAAACCCAAGGCTGGACCCAAGCCAGAAAGTGAGTGCTTTCATTGCAAGGGAACTGGTCACTGGAAGCGGAACTGCCTCAAGTACCTGGCCGACAAGAAGGAGGCCAACACCAAACAAGGTATATATGATATACATGTTATTGATGTGTACCTTACGAGCTCTCATTGTAGTGCCTGGGTATTTGATACCGGTTCGGTGGCTCGCATTTGCAACTCAAAGCAGGACCTACCGAATAGACGGAGGCTGGCTAAGGATGAAGTGATGATGCGCGTGGGAAATGGTTCCAAGGTTGATGTGATTGCCGTCGACACGCTCGCTATTTGACTACCATCGGGATTAGTGATGAACCTGAATAATTGTTATTTAGTGCCTGCGTTAAGCATGAACATTATATCTGGATCTTGTTTATTGCGAGATGGTTACTCAATTAAATCAAAGAATAATGGTTGTTCTATTTATATGAGTAATATCTTTTATGGTCACGCACCCAATGTGAGGGGTTTATTCTTATTGAATCTCGATAGTGATGATACACATGTTCATAGCATTGATGCCAAAAGATTTAGAGTTGATAATAATAGTACCACTTTCTTGTGGCACCGCCGTTTGGGTCATATTGGTGTAAAACGCATGAGGAAGCTCCATGCTGATGGACTTTTGGAGTCACTTGATTTTGAATCACTTGAAACATGTGAACCATGCCTCATGGGCAAGATGACTAAAACGCCGTTCTATAGAAGAATAGAACGGGCGAGTGATTTGTTGGAAATAATACATACTAATGTGTGCGGTCCAATGAACATTGAGGCGCGCAGTGGATATCGTTATTTTCTCACCTTCACCAATGACTTGAGTAGATATGGGTATATTTACTTAATGAAACACAAGTCTGAAACGTTTGAAAAGTTCAAGCAATTTTAGAGTGAAGTTGAGAATCATCGTAACAAGAAGATTAAATTCCTAAGATCTGATCGAGGAGGAGAATATCTGAGTTATGAGTTTGGTAGTCACTTAAGACAGTGTGGAATTGTTTCACAATTGACACCGCTTGGAACACCACAGTGTAATGGTGTGTCCTAACGTCATAATCGAACTTTAATAGATATGGTGTGTTCTATGATGTCTCTTGTCAATTTGCCACTATTGTTTTGGGGTTATGCATTAGAGATAGCTGCATTCACTTTAAATAGGGAACCATCAAAATCCGTCGAGATGACGCCATATGAACTGTGGTTTGGCAAGAAGCCAAAGTTGTCGTTTCTTAAAGTTTGGGTATGTGATCCTTATGTCAAAAAGCTTCAACCTGAAAAGTTGGAACCCAAAGCGGAGAAATGCGTCTTCATAGGATACCCAAAAGATATAGTTGGGTATGCTTTCTATCTCAGATCCGAAGGCAAAGTGTTTGTCGCAAAGAATGGAACATTTCTTGAGAAAGAGTTTCTGTCGAAAGAATTGAGTGGGAGGAAAGTAAAACTCGATGAGGTTGTTGAACCTTCACTTCAACCAGAGAGTAGTGCAGCGCAGAAAGATGTTTCTGCGGAGCCAACAACGGTTGAATAGGAAGTTAATGATGATGATCATGAAACTTCGGATCAAGTTGCTATTGAACCTCGTAGGTCGACAAGGACGCATACTGCTCCTGAGTGGTACGGCAACCCTGTCTTGGAGGTCATGTTGTTAGACAACAATGAACCTACGAGCTATGGAGGAGTGATGATGGGCCCAGATTCTGAGAAATGGTTAGAGGCCATGAAATCCAAGATGGGATCCATGTATGAAAACAAAGTATGTACTTTGGAAGTATTACCTGAAGGGCGAAAGGCCATTCAGAATAAATGGATCTTTAAGAAGAAGACGGACGCAGACGGTAATATCACTGTCTATAAAGCTCGACTTGTGGCAAAGGGTTTTTCACAAGTTCAAGGAGTTGACTACGATGAGACCTTCTCACCTGTAGTGATGCTTAAGTCCGTTAGAATCATGTTAGCAATAGCTGCATATTTCGACTATGAAATTTGGCAGATGGATGTCAAAACAGCGTTCCTTAACAGTTTCCTTGAGGAAGAGTTGTATATGATGCAATCGGAAGGTTTTGTCAATCCAGAGAATGATGACAAAGTTTATAAACTCCAGTGATCCATTTATGGACTGGTGCAAGCATCTCGGAGTTGGAATAAGCGCTTTGATGAGGTGATCAAAGCGTTTGGGTTTATACAAGTTTACGGAGAAGCTTGTATTTACAAGAAAGTGAGTGGGAGCTCTATAGCATTTCTAATATTATATGTGGATGACATATTGCTGATTGGAAACAATATAGAAATGCTGGAAAGCATGAAGGAATATTTGAACAAGAGTTTTTCAATGAAGGACCTAGGAGAAGCCGCTTTCATATTAGGCATTAAGACCTATAGAGATAGATCGAGATGCTTGATAGCACTTTCACAAAGCACGCACCTTGCTAAAGTTTTGAAGAAGTTCAAATGGTTCAGTCTAAGAAAGGGTTCTTACCTGTGTTACAAGGTGTGAAGTTGAGTAAGACTCAATGCCTAGAGACTACAGAAGATAGAGAAAAGATGAGTGTCGTCCCCTATGTTTCAGCCATAGGCTCTATCATGTATGCAATGCTGTGCACAAGACCCGATGTCAACCTTGCCATAAGTATGGACGGAAGGTTTCAAAGTGATCCTGGAATGGAGCACTGGATGGCGGTCAAGAATATCCTTAAGTACCTGAAAAGGACTAAGTAAATGTTTCTCATTTATGGAGGTGATCAAGAGCTCGTCGTAAAGGGTTACGTCGATGCAAGCTTTGACATTGATCCGGATGACTCCAAGTCGCAAACTGGATATGTATTTATTCTCAATGGGGGAGTGGTAAGCTGGTGCAGTTTCAAGCAAAGTGTGGTAGCCGATTCTACGTGCGAAGCGGAGTACATCGCAACCTCGGAGGTAGCGAAGGAAGGTGTCTGGATGAAGCAGTTCATGATAGATCTTGGAGTAGTGCCTAGTGCACTGAATCCAATAAACCTGTTCTGTGACAACACTGGTGCCATTGCTCTGGCCAAGGAACAAAGGTTTCACAAGAGGACCAGACTCATAAAGCGACGGTTCAACTCCATCCGTGATTACATCGAGGAGAAGGACATAAATATTTGCAAAGTGCACACAGATCTGAATGTTGCAGACCCGTTGACTAAACCTCTTCCAAGGGCTAAACATGATCAACACCAGAACTACATGGGTGTTCGATTCATTACAATGTAAATCACATAGTGATGTGAGCTAGATTATTGACTCTAGTGCAAGTGGGAGACTGTTGGAAATATGCCCTAGAGGCAATAAATAAAGTGTTTATTATTATATTTCATTGTTCATGATAATCGTTTATTGTCCATGCTATAATTGTGTTGATTGGAAAGTAAATACATGTGTGGATATATAGACAAACACTGTGTCCCTAGTATGCCTCTAACAGGATAGCTCATTGATCAAAGATGGTTAAGGTTTCCTGGCCATGGACATGATATGCCATTTTATATCGGAATCACATCATTAGGATAATGATGTTATGGACAAGACCCAAACTATAAACGTAGCATAAGATCGTGTCAGTTTATTCCTATAGTTTTTCTGCATGTCAAGTATATGTTCCTATAACCATGAGATCATGCAACTCACTGACACCGGAGGAGTTCCTTGTGTGTATCAAATGTCGCACGTAACTGGGTGACTATAAAGTTACCCTACAGGTATCTTCGAAGGTGTCTGTTGAGTTGGCATGGATCAATACTGGGATTTGTTACTCCGTGTGACGGAGAGGTATCTGAGGGCCCACTCAGTAATACAACATCACAACAAGCCTTGCAAGCAATGTGACTAAGTGTTAGTCGCGGGATCTTGTATTACGGAACGAGTAAAGAGACTTACCGGTAATGAGGTTTAACTAGGTATAGAGATGCCGACGATCGAATCTCGGGCAAGTAACATACCGAAGAACAAAGGGAACATCATACGGGATTAACTGAATCCTTGACATAGAGGTTCGACCAATAGAGATCTTCCTAGAACATGTAGGAACCAATATGGGCATCCAGGTCCCTCTATTGGTTATTGACCGTAGAGGTGTCTCGGTCATGTCTACATGGTTCTCGAACCCGTAGGGCCTGCACACTTAAGGTTTAGTGACGTTTTGGTATAGATGAGTTATGTGTGTTGGTGACTGATGGTTGTTTGGAGTCTCGGATGAGATCCTGGATGTCACGAGGACTTACGGAATGGTCCGGAGGTAAAGATTCATATATGGAAGTTGGTGTTTGAGTTCCACAAAACTTCTGTGACCTGCAAGTAGGGTGACAGAGTGCCGAAAGTGTTCTTGGGGATCCACCGGGTGGGCCCATCTACTCCAAAGGTCCACATGGGCTATGAGAGGGTGCGAACCAGCCCCTAATGGGCTGGCCGCACCTCCCACCTCAAGGCCCATGTGTCTAGAGGCTTGGGCTAGGCCAAAAGGGTGGGCTAGCCACCAAACTTGGTGGCCAAGCCACCCTGGCCGCCGCCCCACCTCCCTTGGCCGCTGCACCAAACCCTAGGGGAAACCCTAGGGAGGCCAGACCCTCCTCTTCCCCTATATATATGAGAGGGGAGGGAGGGCTGCAAAAAAAAAGTCACGGCGCAGCCCTTCCTCCCTCCCTGATTACCCCTCCTCTAGTAGATTGGTTTGATACCGCTTAGCGAAGCTCTGCCGGATCAGCTCCACCACCATCGCCGCCATGCCATCGTGCTGCCAACGAACCTATCTACCTTTCCAATCCCTCTTGCTAGATCAAGAAGGCGGAGATCTTCATCGAGCTGCACATGTGCTAAACGCGGAGGTGCCGTTCGTTCGGTACTTGATCGGGAGTTCGTGGGACGGCTTGTGATTTGGATCGCGGAGACGTACCACTACATCAATCGTGTTCTTTAATGATTCCGCTTAGCGATCTACAAGAGTACGTAGATCCAATATCTCCTCTCATAGATGGTCATCTCCTAGATTGATCTTGGTGAAGCGTAGGAATTTTTTTGTTTCCCATGCAACATAACCCAACAGCACGACCTACCCCCTGGCCGCGCCCTGGCCCTTGTGGTCACCCCATGAGGCGGTTGGTCCCATTCTTTCTCCACAAGAAAGCTAATATCCAAATAAAAATCCCCTCAAAATTTCAGCCCGATCGAAGTTACGGGTCTCCGGATATTTAAGAAACGGTGAAAGGCCACAATCCGGGAGTGCAGAAACAGAAGGAAACAGAGAGAGGGAGATCCAATCTCGGAGGGTCTCTCGCCCCTCCGCCGCCATGAAGTCCATGGAACATAGGGGAACCCTTATCTCATTTGGGGGGGAAGGTCAAGGAAGAATAATAAGGAGGGGGGCTCTCTCTCCCCTCTCCCGGTGGCGTCAGAACGCTGCCGGGCCATCATCGTGACAGCAATCTACTCCAACAACTCTGTCATCTTCACCAAAACCTCCATCACCTTCCCCCATCTATCTACAATAGTCCACTCTCCCGCAACACGCTGTGCCCTCTACTTGAACATGGTGCTTTATGCTTCATATTATTATCCAATGATGTGTTGCCATCCTATGATGTTTGAGTAGATTTTTGTTGTCCTATGGGTTGATTGATGATCATGATTGGTTTGAGTTGCATGTTTTATTATTGGTGCTATCGTATGGTGCTCTCCGTGTCGTGCAAGCATGAGGGGTCCTTGGTATAGGGTGTTGCAATGTGTTCATGATTCGCCTATGGTGGGTTTCTTGAGTGACAGAAGCATGAACCCAAGTAGGTGGGTTGTTGCATATGGTTGTTATCGATTGCCTAGGGACAATTCCGCAACTCCTACCACCACTTTTCCACACTCGTTAAACTAACTTAGTTGTTTCTTTATCTTATCATCCCCTAGTTTTTATTTACGTGCTCTTTATTATCTTGCAAACCTGTCCCGTTACGCCTACAAAGTACTTCTAGTTTCATACTTGTTCTAGGTAAAACGAACGTAAAGCGTGCGTAGAGTTGTATCGGTGGTCGATAGAACTTGAAGGAATATTTGTTCTACCTTTAGCTCCTTGTTGGGTTCAACACTCTTACTTATTGAGAAAGGCTACAATTGATCCCCTATACTTGTGGGTTATTAGTAAGGTGGTCATATCTCATGATAGTTCTATTCAGAATGTCATGCTTGTTGAATCCCTTGGCTACAATCTTCTTTCCGTATCTAGACCTGTCGACTTTGGTTTTAATGTGCTATTTAAAAAAGTAGATTGCCAAGTGTTTCATAAAGACAATCATAGCATGGTCTTTACCGGTTTCCATAGAGGTGGTCTATACATTGTTGATTTCACTAAGAGATCCAAATCTCGTACTTGTCTTATTGCAAAATCTTTTAAAGGTTGGCTTTGGCATAGAATGCTAGGACATGTTGGTATGCGTAACCTAGGCAAGCTCAGCAAAGGCGATCATATACTTGGTGTTAAAGATGTTATCTTTGAAAAATATAGACTTTGTAGTGCTTGTCAAGCCGGAAATCAAGTAGGTGGAAGTCATCCCGTAAAGAATATCATGACTACTAGGAGACCACTCGAGTTGCTTCATATGGATCTTTTTGGTCCCAATGCTTACAATAGCCTCGGTGGAAATTCCTTTGGTCTGGTTATAGTTGATGATTTTTCCATATTTATGTGGGCATTCTTTCTTGATGATAAGTCACAGGTGCAAAAGATCTTCAAGAACTTCGCACGCAAAGCGGAAAATCAATTCGAAGTGAAGATCAAGAAAGTTTGGAGCGACAATAGATTGGAGTTCAAGAACACCAATGTGGATACCTTTCTTGACGAAGAAGGGATTTCACATGAGTTCTCGCCTACGTAGACGCCTCAACAAAATTGAGTAAGAGGAAGAACCGAACTCTTATAGAGATGGCTAGAACGATGCTCGACGAATACAAGCCGCCAAGACACTTTTGGGCAGAAGCCCTGGAAACAACTTGTCATGCAACAAACCAACTATACCTTCACAAGCTTCTCGGCAAAATGACATATGAGATACTCACCGGTAATAAGGCCCAAGTTGGATACTTTCACATATTCGACTCCAAGTGTTACATTCTTAATAAGCATCGTCGTTGTAAATTTGCTCTTGAATCTCATGAAGGTTTCCTACTCGGTTACGGATCAAACTCTCACACTTACCGTGTCTACAACAACTTCACTAAAAAAATTGAAGAGATGGTAGATGTGAAGTTTGATGAATCTAATGGTTCACAAGTCGAACAATTGCCAAATGATGTAGGAGATAAGGAACCTTCGGAAGCCATTCAAGACTTGTCCATCGGCAAGATTCGACCCATGAAGGTGAAGGAAAGTACTTCATCGACCCAAGTGGAAGCTCCTACTTTGCGTCAAGGCAAACCTCAACACGGCATGGAAGCATCCACAAGCGGTACACGACAAGATGAACAGGAGGGAGAAGTACATCATGATGATCCACCTCAACTTCCTTCACCACCACCTGAAGGAGAAGACACCTTCAACAACAATGAAGAAGAAGAATATGATGAGGCAACTCCACCATCCAACAAGAAAAAGCTACCTCGAGTTCGAGCAAAAGTGAACAAGAATCATCCCTTAGAGAAAATCTTCGGTGACATTAAAACCGACAGAATCACTCGCTCGAAGACTCGCCTAGCTAAATTTTGTGAACACTACTCATTCATCTCTAGTATTGAGTACTAGAAGAAGCACTGGAAGACCCGGATTGGGTGAACGCTATGCATGAAGAGCTACACAATTTCGAGAGGAATGAAGTGTGTACACTTGTGGAGAAGCCCAAAGACGAGCAAAACATCATCGGAACCAAATGGGTGTTTTGGAACAAGCAAGATGAATACGGTCAAGTCGTTCGCAACAAGGCATGATATGTCTCCATCGTATCTATAATTTTTGATTGTTTCATGCCAAAATTATACAACTTTCACATATTTTTAGCAACATTTTATATGATTTATTGGACTAACATATTGATCCAGTGCCGAGTACCAGTTCCTGTTTGTTGTATGTTTTTTGTTTTGCCGAATATCCATATCAAATGAAATCCAAACTTATGGAGAATTATTTTGGAATATATGTGATTTTGCGGAGTTGGAATCAATGCAAAAGGAGGCCCACATCCCCCACGGTACACCAAGGCGTGCCCAGGGACCAAGCATGTCGTGGTGGGTTGTGGTCACCTCGTAAGTCAGCTGGATCTCTACTTTGGGCGCAGGGAAGCATATATTTGGAAAAACCCGTGTTAAAATCTCGATGCAATCGGAGGTACCGATCTCTAGGAATATAAGAAACGGTTTTCAACGAGAAAACAGGAACGCGAAATAGAAGAGGACAAAGAGGGAGTTCCAATATTGGAGGGGATCCTCCCCCTCCACCACCATGGCGGCCATGGACCAGAGGGGGAACTCCCCTCCCCTCTAGGGGGTAGTCCATGGAAGAAGAAGGAGGGGGAGCTCTCTCCCGGTGGCACCTAAACGTCACCGGGGAAATCATCATGAGGGCGATCTACACTAACAACTTTGCCGCCATCAACACCAACTCTCTCCCCCTCTATGCAGTGGTGTAACTATTGTCTTCCCCGCTATAATCTCTACTTAAACATGGTGCTCAACTTCGTATATTATTTCCCAATGATATATGGCTATCCTATGATGTTTGAGTAGATCTGTTTTGTCCTATGGGCTAATTGATGGTCGTGGTTGGTTTGAGTAGTATGTTTTATTTTGGTGTTGTCCTAGGGTGCCCTCTGTGTCGCGCAAACGTGAGGGATCCCCGTTGTAGCCTTGTAGGGTGTTGCAATATGTTCATGATTTTCTTATGGTGGGTTGATAACCCACAAGTGTAGGGGATCGTTTGTACCCTTTTTCGATAAGTAAGAGCGTCGAACCCAACGAGGAGCTAAAGTTTGAACAAATATTCCCTCAAGTTCTATCGACCACCGATACAACTCTACGCACACTTTAACATTTGCTTTACCTAGAGCAAGTATGAAACTATTTTGCGGGAAAGAAACTAGAAGTACTTAGTAGGTGTGCTAGATAGTTTTGCAAGATAATAAATAACAAGAAAATAAAAGTTAGTGGATGTTTTAATAAAGAACAATAAAGTAATTTTTTAGTAGAAAGCTTTTTTCAAACAAAAATGTTATTTCTCCGTAGGCAATTGATAACTAGACCGGTAATCATTATTGCAATTTTATATGAGGGAGAGGCATGAGCTAACATACTTTTTGTACTTGGATCATATGCACTTATGATTGGAACTCTAGCAAGCATCCACACCTACCAAATATTGTTAAGGCAAAACCCAACCATAGGATTAAGTATCAATTCCTCTTTACTCCCATATGCAACAACCCCCTTACTCGGGTCTATGTATTTTGTCACTCACGCGGCCCACCATAAGAGAATCATGAACATATTGCAACACCCTACAATAGGGGTCCCTCATATTTGCACGACATGGAGGGCATCATAGGACAACACCATAATAAGACATACAACTCATACTAACCACGATCATCAATTAGCGCATAGGACAAAACGGATCTACTCAAACATTATAGGATAGCCACATATCATTGGGAAATAATATACAAAGTTGAGCACCATGTTTAAGTAGAGATTACAACGGGGAAGAGAGGTGTTAAACCGCTGCATAGAGGGGGGGGGAGAGTTGGTGTTCACGACAACGAAGTTGTTGGTGTAGATCGTCATCACGATGATTTCCCCGGCAGCATTCCAGCGCCACTGGGAGAGAGGGGGGGGAGAGGCCCCCCTCCTTCTTCTTCTTCCTTGGCCTCCCCCTAGAGGGGAGGACAGTTCCTCCTCTAGTCCATGGCCACCATGGCGGCGGAGGGGCAGGATCCACTCCGAGATTGGATCTCCCTCTCTGTTCTCGTATGTTTCGCGTTCCTGTTTTTTGGCCGAAAACCGTTTCTTATATTCCCGGAGATGAGTAACTCCGATTGTGCTGAGATTTTAACACAACTTTTTTTCCAGATATAAGCTTCCTTGCACCTGATGTAGAGATCCAACCGACTTACGTGGTGAGTGAGGGAGTCCTGGATTATGGGGTCCTCGGATAGCCGACCTATTGTTATGGGTCGGACTATGAGGATTACTTACCAAACACTGAAGGATTTAAAGGCCCAGTCTCCAAGATGGAAGCTTCAGGAAACACGGCTTGCGCTCCATGTTTAATCTAATAGTTAGGCAAGTTTATCTCTTCGGCATGTAACCGACCATGCGTAAACCCTAGGCATCCTCGTCATCTATATAAGCTAGAGGGTTTTAGGGTATAGAGGACAACTCATCTAGGGTTAGTTATACGATCTCGAGGTAGATCAACTCTGTAACCCCTTACACCATCAATACAACCAAGCCGGACGTAGGGTATTACCTCCATTGGAGGGCTCGAACCTGGGTAAACTCGTGTCCCCTTAGTCTCCTATTACCGTCGACTCGAGTCTCACAGTTCGGGATCCCCTACCCGAGATCCGCCGGTTTTGACACCGACATTGGTGCTTTCATTGAGAGTTCCTCTATAAGCGAGATGGAATCGACACCTCGCCTCGTCATCAATGAAGAGGTCCGCAACATGGACGTTTTCGTCCCCGGGTAGATCTTCGCCTTTGGCAGTGTTGTGCTGCATGCTGATTCTGCCGGCCATCTAGGCCGTGTTGAGAGCTTCGCCCCTGATCAAGAGGTCAGATTTGGAAACTTAGAGTTTTCTATCGACTCTCGGGGCGACTTGTCACTAATTGGGCTCACGACTTCTCCTATAGCCCCCAAGGACTCTGAGGCTTTAACCTCGAGCCCCTTCTTCGGACATGCCAATGGGGTCACCCATGGTGGTAGTCCGATCTCTCATCCCGATCTAGCCATCAAGCCATATGACCGGACATGTGTTCCTTTCGAACACTCCCCATGGGTGGACTTCATGGGGGTTAACTCCACGAGTTCCGAACAGCTGGATCCGATCGGGCCCTCAGCGGTCGACAAGGCCTTGGAGCATTCTCGTCGATGAGGATCACGGACGATCCAACCCCGATCTATGCTCGGCCCGGTTATAGTTCGGGCAGGGATGGATTTTTCAACCCACCCACCACCCACTTCATAGCCACCGTCGAAGACTTAATCGACGTGCTAGACTATGCCTCCGAGGAGGCAGAATACATGGATGAAGAGGACCGTGCTCCCACCCCCGTTAACACCGAGAGTTGGAACGCCACTTCTACATACGACGTCTACATAGTGGACACTCGTGCCACCAATGGCGACAATACGCCACAACAACGGTGACAAATCGGGCGATGTGCCATCAAGGCACCGGAAATCGCATAAGCGATCCAAAAACAAAAAGGGAAGAAGAGCTATTATCATCAACGGGGACGGTAATGGCCCTGCCGATCATGACAATCCCGATAACTCCGAGCACTCGTCTGAGGGTCCGGAAGAGCTTGAGGACCAAAACAGCCCCGATACCGTCAATGACCCCGAAGGTGACGATTACCTTCCCCCCATCGAGGAGGAAGATATACCAGAAGCCGACGACTTGTACATTCCTGATAACCTCGAGGATCAGGAAGAAATTAGGCAACGACTCATAGCAACTGCTCGCAGCCTAAAGGCCAAAGAAGGCCAACTCAAAGCCGAACAGGCCGATCTCAATGATCGATGGACGAAATTCCTCTCAGCCGAGGAAGTATATGACACTAGTCTGTCAAACCAGCTCAAAAGCTACCCTCGGAGAAGGTTGCTGTTGCAATTAGACGATGAACTTACTCATACTCCATCTCCAAACCATACTCCATTCGACAATCCGGACCGCCCCCCTCATGGTCGAGATAAGACGGCCGACGACACTGGCTACATGCTGGTAGTGCCCCGAAGACAGGGCAAGGAGCCATTAGAGCCCAATGACAGGTTTGACCTGCAAGATGAGTTGGACCACAGAGCAGGCCACACTAGATCCATCTATGGATCCAGAGAGTACGCGCCTAATAGACGCGGCGAATACAAACCATGGTTCGACCAAAACAATAGAGTCCGAGAATGCAACCGGCACCATACAGACGCCGAATACACGCGGGACATAGCTCGGGTCAGAGGCGCCACTCACCCGCCGTGCTTCACAAATGAGGTAGCGCGACATCAGTTCCCCGAAGGGTTCAAACCCGTGAATATAGAACAATACGACGGGACCACTGACCCAACTGTATGGATCGAGGACTTCCTCCTCCATATCCACATGGCGGGAGGAGACGATCTCCATGCCATCAAATACCTCCCTCTTAAGCTTAAGGGGCCAGATCGGCACTTGTTAAACAACCTCTTAGAAAACTCCATTGGATGCTGGGAAGACCTGGAAGATGTGTTCCGCTCTAACTTCCAGGGGACCTATGTCCGCCCATCGAACTCTTCCGATCTCAGCAACATCGTCCAGAAGCCCGGTGAGTCCGCTCGGCAGTTCTAGAATTGGTTCTTGACTAAGAAGAACCAAATTGTCGACTGTCCGGATGCTAAGGCCATAGCCTTCTTCCATTACAATATTCAGGACGAATGGTTGGCCTGCCAGCTAGGCCAGGACAAGCCTCAAACTATGTCTGCCCTTAGCTCCCTCATGACCCGCTTTTGTGCGGGTGAAGATAACTGGCTGGCAAGACGCAGCCACAATTCTGAAGGTCCCATGGCACCTGAAGCCTAGGATGGCAACTCAAATCCAAAGCACAATAAGAATAAGTGCCGACACAATAATAGCGATGGCGATGACATAGCTGTTAATGCTGGATTCTGCAACTCCCGACCTGGGCAGTGGAAGAATCCCCCTAAAGGCAATTGTGACAGACCTACTCGGCTCGAGAAGATCATGGAAAGGCCTTTCCAAATCCATGGGACTTTGAAAAATCCCGCCAACCACACACACCGCAACTGTAGGTGTTTAAACAAGCTGGCAAGATACCACCCGAAGACCAAGGCAAAAGCTCTCGCCGCAAGGACGAAGATGAGCCTCGGGGTCCAATCGGTGGTAGACAGAAAAAGTTCCCTCCCGAAGTAAAAACAGTGAACATGATATACGCCACTCACATACCAAAGAAGGAGAGGAAGCGCGCCCTCCGGGAAGTCTGAGCAGTGGAGCCCGTAGCCCCGAAGCACAACCCATGGTTGGCATATCCGATCACTTTTGATCGGCGTGATCATCCGACCAGTATCCATCATGGGGGTTCGGAGGCCCTCGTCCTAGACCCCATTATAGATGGGTATCACCTCACAAAGGTCCTAATGGACGAAGGGAGTAGCCTTAACCTGATTTACTCAGATACGGTGAAGAAGATGGGCATTGATCCATCAAGGATCAAACCCAGCAGCACTACCTTCAAAGGAGTGATCCTGGGCATCGAGGCCCGATGCACGGGCTCGGTAACTCTGGAGGTCGTATTCGGCTCACCCGATAACTATCAAAGCAAAGACTTGATCTTCGAATATCGCACCCTTCCGTAGCGGCTATCATGCGTTGCTTGGTCGGATGGTGTTCGCTCGTTTCAACGTGGTCCCACACTATGCATACCTCAAGCTCAAGATGTCGGGCCCCAAGGGGGTCATTACTATCAACGGCAACACCGAGCGCTCCCTTAGAACTGAGGAACATGCACTGGCCCTAGCATCCGAATTCAGCTACAAACAAGATCGACAAGTTCCGATATCTTCCATAAAGGCACATAAGGCTGGTAAGCGAGTTCCGCTTCAGACTGAGAACTCAGATCCTTCCTCTCCCCCTCTATAGGGATTCGCCCCCGCTGCACAATTTTAGGACCAGCAAAGTATGTGCCAAGGATGCACAACTTCGCACTTAAGATTCCATGGGAAGCGGTGGGGAAATAAAGGTGGGTGTTCGGCTGCCCCGACCTACTACCACCAATACGTCTTAGGACAAGATGTGGGCGCTCCAAAAAGAGCCTGCCTATGGCATAAAGCTCACCTATAATGCTGCGGCCTCTCAAGATTTTGTTAGCAAAATCTGCCCACACTAACACCCCTCAAGGTGCATCCAAGAGCAGGAGTCAACTAGCAAGGGGGCATATCGAGGACGTTAGGTCACCAATTGAAGACCCCTGGTACAACAACTCTTGTATGATTTTATTTCTTATTTTCTTTCGCATACCTGTAAATAGTTGCTTTGGCAATCCGAGTTATAAGAGTTGTTGAGAAAATGAAAAATTGTGTGGCGCAAGTACGCCTCATCTGTCCTGGTTTTGGTGCATACATTTTCTCCTTTCTCCCTCTTCTCGTGAACCTGTTCGGTATGACGCGAGGTAACCGGTTAATAGACCAGGGGCTCAATTTCAAACACAAATCGCCTTAACTATCGTGTGTTCGGTGTCTTGGCGTTCTCTTTATATGCATCGATTCCGAACTATGTCTTTGGTCATTAAGTTGGGTTGCCTGGCTCCTGTGCTTGCCCCTTTATGTTCCGCTCGTTCGGATAAAAGGGCAAAGGGAGCACCCCTGTGATTGTGTTTCCGGATAGTCTGGTCAAGCACCTTAGGGGAGAAACCGAAAACAGACTGTCAAAGTATGCGCGATCCGATCTATGAACTCCAAGCTAAAAATATTATACTTCAATCCTCACAAGAGGATATTCCATGTTATACGAGCAACTTTCCCTTTGTACAAACATTATGATGTCGGCTTCGGCCATGGTTCGTCCGAACATCACCACACTCCGGTGGCTAATAGCACGCTTCACGTAGTCCTTTTCGCGCCCCTTCGGTTAAGTGAAAGAAATAAAGCACTATAGTCTGATTGCCTAGTCTACTGCACTACGCCGCCTTCGGGTTCTGATGATACAGTTAAGGGACACAGTGCATTGGCATAGACACCCCATGTAGTATCTACGTGGGGGCTGAAGCCGACGACTCGCATCTTTCAGTACTAAAAAACCACATAGGAGTTATAAAGGAATGCAAAACCATGTAAGAGCGGATACTAATATCATTAAAAAGTTATCACAAGTCTTCGGACATGTTACAAGCTCATTCCAATAATTTTTCACCCAAACACTATGACGCTATCACCCGAGCACTCTCCATCACTCCATCGAAGTATAGCTCGAGGCGTTGGTGCTCCTTCCCAGGTGGCGGTGGGTCGGTGGCGACATTCATCGGATTGAGCCCTGGCCAGTGCACTTTGGCCTTGGCAAGGGTCATCCCAACTCCTTCGATGCAGGAGGAGCGCTTGACGGTGTCGAGGCGGGGCGTGGCAGCAACCAGTCTCTGCACCAGGCCGAAGTAGCTACCTGGCAGCGGCTCGCCGGGCCATAAGCAGATGCGGTGGTCCTTCATGGCCGGCTCCGCCATCTTGTGCAGCTCCATTAGCTGTTTAAGCTGCTCCACCAGAAGAGGAGGACGCTCAGGGGCTCCGAATTGTGCCCAGAACATCCAAGCTTCATCTTCCTCTCCCCGTGAGGCAAACAACTGATTGGCGTCCGGCACGCTCTTCGGGAGATTGGCGGACGCGCCTGAGGATCACCACACCCGGGTAAGCAACTTGAATCTGCTATCCCTGAATACGCACTTTAATGAGTACGGCTTACCATCGGCTATTTCCTTGGCCTGGCACACTTGCTCCTCATAGAACCGTCTGTCCATCCGCTCCTTCTGGAGGCCGGCTTTCATGGTGGACAGTTTGGCCGAGCTCGCTTTGTTCTTCTGCTCCAAGGCCTCGCATCTCTCGCTGGCATCCTTGAGCTCCTGTTGGACCTCTGACCACGCGAGCTTCATGCCTGACTAGTGGCCCAAATGGCAGAAAGGGCAGTAGCCGTTTCCTTAGCAATCGCCCTCTCGGCGGCCGTCTCGTCCTTCGCGCGCTGGAGCTCGGCCTTGAGCCTCTCCACCTCCTTCGCTGAGGCTGCGTGCGTAGTATACATAGATAAAGAATCTACATTGACAGTATTCGGACTATGAAATTCAGACGAAGGTATTCGGGTTCTATCTCAACATACCTTGGGCCTTGTCGAGCCTTCGGTTAAGGGCTGTAGCTTCGTCCTCGGAGCGCTCCAGCTTCCGATTTAACTCCTCCATCTCGGTGCCATTTGTGGCTGCCGCTGATGATGAAGCCTACATTACACACACAATCAATACATTACATCGGCGCTCACTTCCCGAATTATAGAGAATCCGATCATACATCAATTTATTCTAGCATGCTGAACACTTAAAGTGCTTCTAGTGCATTATCAGATTCAGATGTGACCCCTAGGTGAGCTTGTTCACCTCACCTAGGGCTCAGGGGCTGCCATGTATACAATACGAATAAATAAAAATCTTTACAAAATATCGGGTGACATACTTGAAAGCCTGCAAGGAGACCTGTCGTGGTTTTATCACGGCAGATGTCCGGGTGAACGGACTTCGGTTCGAGGCCATCGCCAATGGGGTGGACTCAAAGGGGTTAGTCGGGACGAAAGACACGGATTTACCTAGGTTCAGCCCCTCAAATCGAGGTAATGGCCTATGTTCTGCTTGTGTTTGTATTGCTTGCGTATCGATTACAAGGGGCCTAAAGCTTGACCTAGTTCTCGATTGCATGTCCTCTAAGTCGCCCCGGGTCTGCCTTTATATAAGAGGTCAGAACATCCGGGTCGTTACAATTGCTAACCGAGTCTCTCTCTATCTTCTTGTCCAAGCCGTCTGTGAGTCGGCTCGCACGCCCGGGTCTTCTTAGTCCGGGCCGTCATATGGCCCACACCGTCGAGCCGCCTATCCTCTTGGGCCACTTAATCTTACGGCTCACCTTGGGCCGGTTCACGAGCCAATAACATGACCCGGAGCCTCTTCGGCGGGTCACATCCCCAACATTAGGCCCCAGGTTGAATTGAGCTTGCTCACTTCATCCTTCTCTTCCACTTTTGGTGAGTCGCCCGGAAATGACCCGGCGTGACGTCATGAGATCTGCTGACGTGTTACCAAATCTTTCACTTAACTGTCATCCCGAGAATGGAGGCGTCCGCCTCGGTCGAACGGTGTCATGGCCTGGATTTTCGCGCCTTCCTTAACCCCCTTTTAAATATGACCCGTGCGGGTCGGGGTTTCCCATTCTCCCGCTCGTGCCTCTGTTTCTTCGTCTTCTTCCTGTCGCCGCCCCAGTGCCTTCGAGCTCTGCTCCGACACCGTCCGTACATCATCCCCGACCTTGGCCGCTGCATCACCCTAAACGTACCAGAGATCCGTTCGCCTCTGCCGCACCATCTCCGGTGAGTTTTCCTGCTCCCTAGATGGTTGCCGCAGTAGTAGGGTTTTCACCGATGCTCCGCCGCCGTCGTTCGGGCTCCAGCACCGTTATTGCCAGTGCATCTTGATGCCGCTAACGTCTTTAGAATGCGCTCCTGCTCTGCCGCCGCACGCAGGCCGGTCGCGCGTAATGTACGGGCCGTGATGGCCCCAATCTGTTTCTTTTTTCCTCCGCTGTTCATCGCTAGGTCAGAAATAAAATTCATTTTCTCTGCTTTTGTAGATCCGTAGATATAGTGACATTTTGCGGAATCTGTTTTTAGGACTTAGCCGATTTTTCGACCTTCCCTTTCCCTGTTGAGTCGCCAAGCTTCTTCGGCTCTTATCAGCCGGGTCTTCCGCTTTATCCGTAGAGCCCTTAAACTGTTAAGCCATCAAAAATATTTGCTTGCACTTCAACTCACCGCACCTTTTATCTTGCACAACTCTTAAGCCGCCAACATGTCTCGTGTGTCTAACTCATGCAACTGGGTTGGGTCATGCATTACGGAGGACTTTTTGTCGGATTTTGTTCACGCGGGTACTCTTCCTCCTAAGGAAGTCATTAGCTGGCGGGTCCCAGGCGATGAACACGGCCCAAACCTCAAGAAGGTGAAGTGGTGGTTTTCTCTAATCATATTGAACGAGGGTTCGTGCCTCCCGGGTCAAAATTCTTTCGGGACGTCCTTCACTGTTATAAGCTTCACCCGCAAGACTTGGCCCCCAATTCCGTCTCAAACATATGCAATTTCCAAGTGCTCTGTGAAGCTTATCTTCAAATCAAGGCGTCTGTGGGATTCTTTCGGGAGTTCTTTTATGCTAACCAGCAAACTAAAGTGAAAGCCGGCCCGAGCCTAGAACTTGGAGGCATATCCATCCAACGGCGTAGGGATATCATCTTTCCAGCTACACAGATGCCGAGTCACCCCAAGGACTGGAACAGGACCTGGTTCTATTGCAAGGACACCTCTCCTTAGAACGAGCGTCCTTTGCCGGGTTGTCGTCCTTCCCGGCTCACAACAACATCAGAGCTTCCTGGCCGGCTATCAGCTTCAGAACGCGCAAGATATGAGCCGGCCCATGCCAAAATCAAGGCTCTCATGGCCAACGGCTTAATCGGGCTGGACCTGATCCGTTGCTGGATTTCGTGGCGGATTATGCCTTTGAGTCATAGAAGCCGACTCATGTGTGAGTATAAAGGCAAGTATGATAGCTCATTATGCTTTAGCCGAGCCACATTGACAGAAAATGACATTACCCTCGCCATCCGGAGCCTTGTCCATGAAGCTTCCGGATCATGTAGCGAAATCGGCCTGGCACCTTTTAGTGCCAACAATCCGGCTCCCGATGTAAGTTTAATCTCTTCTCTTCCGTCTCTTAGACGTTGTTTGCACTTTGCTGATTTGATATTCACTCTTCGGGTCACTCTTATAGGCCGACTCAGACTGCTGGAAGAGGGAATATGTTGCCCCTCCGAAGAAATCCAGGAACAAGGTCCCAACCAAGAAGGCTAAAAAACATGTCCCGCAAGATAATTTGTTTGACCCGCCACCATCATCCAGCTCAGAGGTAAAGTTTCAACTGTCTTGCTTGATCTTTTACCTTCCTATTTTAACACTTACTTTGCTCACAAGATGAAGTGGAGACCAGCCGTGCCAATGCTCCTGAGGTAAATTACTTTTCCTCCGGCTCAGAATGTTTCATCCCCCGAAAGCCGCGGCGGGTTATCAGAAAAGTTCCTCTTTCTCACCCTCTTACTTATCTGGCTCCCGATTTCCTCTTAAAAAAGCAACAGCAAATCGAGCGTCGACAGACTCGAAGCACCGGCTCTACCGAGCTCATCTCCGGGTTGCCAAACTCTCCGGCTCCCAAGAAACGCCCCGCCGAGGTTTAAACTCCTTCTTTTCCTTTATCTTTCCTTTGTAAACTTGATACTCTCTTCACCTTTTTGTTTTATTTTTGCAGAAATCTCCTTCCTCCGGCGACTCTTCGGAGTCAATCATACCACCGCCCAAGATTAATCCGCTGTAAGCATCTGGATATCCGGCTGTTACTATGATAGCAATATCTTCAACTGCTGATTCTTCTTCTTTTTTGCAGTGCTCAAGCTAAATGTCGCAAGGCCAACAAGCCCTCCTCCGGCCCAGTTATTGAAGAACCGGAGCCCGAGCAACCGGAAGAAACTTAACTGGGAGAAAACCCGCCGGCTGCCTCCGCAGAACCGGCCGCTGAAGATGTCATCATGGAGAGCCCTCCAAGGGCTCCTTCCAAGCCGGCGACTCCTGCCAAGACCCCTAACACCCCGGATGTTGTTATCACCGGGTCTGGTCATCAAACGCCTTCGGCTCATGTGTTGACCAAACATACAGAGCCGGATGAAGCTTCAAAGAAACTGAACTTCGATTCTTCATGCGAGAAGATGACCGTTGATGAGCTACACGCTGGGTACATAAACCGGGTTACCACCAGCCGGGATTTGGAACTTCGGTTGATCTCTTCCATGAAGGCAAAATATGAGGTACTTTTCCTTCTTTACTATATCCTTTCTTAGCCCCCAAAATCCGGCTTAACGTATTGAATCGTTGAGCCGGGTCTTTTTGTGACCTCTTGCAGAGATTGTCATGTCAAATTCCTTTTAAAATTTCTTTAGATTTGTACTGTAAGTAAAGTGAACTGCCAATCGTAGCCCCCAAGGGCCGTCTCAGATTATATGTGAGCCGGGCCTGTAATGTAGACAACTTGAAGATGTAATCGTAGCCCCCAAGGGCCGGCTCAAACTTGATCAAGTTGAGTCGGTGCTTCCATTATTAGTACATTGAAAAGCCATAATATAGCCCCCAAGTTCCGGATTAGCTTCGAAGGGAATGAACCGGAACTGCGTACTTGCAAGATCAAATATACATTAGCCCCCAAGTGTCAAATATATTGCTTGCAATCTATTTGAGACTTGTATTTGCTTTTAACACTCGTCCTGCATTTTGGCGGCTTATCCTGTATTTTGATGTATTATCGGAAGCTTTGAATGAAGCCGGGTCTCAGCTGACAGATCTGAGGGCCAACTTGGCAGCTCAGCAAGAAGCCCGAAGTATCGCGGATGAAAAATGTCGTCTTCTCTCAAAGGAACTGGCCAGTGTCACCGCTGAGCTTACCTCTTTAAAAGAGACGACTGAATCTGAAAAGGCCGCCTTAACCAAACGGGCGGACGACGCTGAGCAGCGGCTTACCGCCGTGGCAGATGAACTTCAAGGTCTGAAATAGCACATTGCGAAGATGTCAGCCGCCCTATTTGGTAAGCTTTCTTGTTTACTTTGTACTTTTTAGCATTGCTAGTGGAAAAACTGGCGGCTCATTAATTTTATCCGACTCATCCAGGTCCCAGGAGCCGGCAGTTGGCTTCTGATAGCCTTCTGCCACTGAAGGCCATTTATACTTTTGCAGAGCAGTTATACTGCGGTGCCATCTTCACGATCAAGAGCGTGCAGTACAAGGAGAAGATCCCCACTGCTCTGAAAGGGGTCTTGGAACTCTTCTCTACAATGCCTAAGCAGATTGAAGAGCTCAAGAAGTCCACCTTCCGTCAAGGAGCCGTTGCCGGTTTGAGTCGGGCTCTTGCCTTCACTCCCGAGCTAACGCCGGCTGAAATGATGGATGGATATCCATCTAAAAGAGATGACGGCTCAGATTTCACCGAGGAAGATTAAACCCGGTGTGTCAAAGAGTCGCGCTATTTGGCCTATGTTCTGGCAGATGAAGCTGATTTGAGCACCTATCAGGCGGCTTATGATGCAGAGGAGAAGAGAATCCGTGGGCCTCTCTACGAGTGGAAAGATCTGACACCCGCCCGCAGTAAGGATCTCTTTCCTTGTGAGCTTGACGCGTCTCTGTTCCTTGAGGGGTCATTTGCTGCTTTGGCTGACTGTAACCGGGACTTGGGCAATCTTCAGATAAAGCCAGCAGAAGACCCAAAGCAGGATGAGCCGCCAACAACTGAATTGTAATATTTTAGCCTTTTTGAGCACGGCCTTATGTAATGACCCGCCGTGTGCGGTTGACAATTCTTTTGCTCCTTCTGAGACTATCTTTTGTAATAGAGTAAACATGACTCTACCACTTGGTGGCCATATATATTTGCACCTCTCTGTGTTTTAATGTGTTGCCGGCTCTTCAGGGATATACCTTTGAAATTTTCTGATGAGGGGTGTCTGTCTTTTAAGACACCATTCCTTTCTCCAGAATATTAAAGCCGGACAATCTCTTTGAAACCTTTAAATTTTGTTGACCGAAGCAACATGGCCCCGGCTCTCATCAGGCGAAGTCATTTAAAGAGCCGGTTGTCTTTAGGATAATGTAAGCTATACCTGATGGTAAGAAGCCTCTATCGACAACTGCGGCTATTGATGAGCCGGAACCTTTGAGGAGAGTTCGGCTGTGTAGCCCCCAAGTGCCGGGTAGTTTCGCCTGCGGCAACCCGGGACTTATAATTGCCTTGCTCTGACCCAGCTTTGACAAGCCGGCATGATACAATACGCGATGATGATCTTTCCTTCCTCAAAAAACTCATATGACGGCTCTTCTGTGTGGATCCGAACGGTTAAACTTATACCAGTTCAGGGTCTCTGTCGAGATTGGCCGTCAATTATTTGACCCAGCTCAGGGTCTCTAGGCGAGATTAGCCATCAATTTCTTGAACCGGCTCAGGGTCTCTAGGCAAGATTGGCCGTCAATTTCTTGAACTAGCTCAGGGTCTCTAAGCGAGATTGACTGGTAAGAGTATAGTGAACACCGACTGTCAATGGGAGATGTAAGCTATACCCCAAGGCAAGAAGCCTCCATCGACAACCGCGGCTAATAATTAGCCTGAGACGGCATAAAGTCGGCTATTTGAGAGGAGAAGTAAGCTATACCTGAAGGTAAGAAGCCTCTTTCAACAACTACAGTTGATAAGCAACTGAATTTTGGCGTAAACGCCGGTTGTTAGGGTGAGATAAGCGAACCCGTCGGTAAGAAGCCCCCTTCGACAACCGCGGTTAATAAGTAACCGGAAGTGGCATAAAGCCGGCCATTAGGGTGAGAGAAGCGATACCCGTCGGTAAGAAGCCCCCTTCGATGGCCGTAGTTGATAAGCAACTGGAATTTGGTATACACGCTGTTGTCTTAGGGCACTGTAAGCTATACCAAAAGGTAAGAAGCCTCCGTTAACAATCAATGCTTAATGTAACAAAACTAGGCATAAAGCCAACTGTGCAAGGGAGAAGTAAGCTATACCCGGAGGCAAGAAGCCTCCTTGCAACAGTTTAATGATAGCTGGCTGTGCAAAGGAGAAGTAAGCTATACCCGAAGGCAAGAAGCCTCTTTACAACAGTGTTTAATAGGGCATAAAGCCGAAGGGTAGACCAGCCGTTTTGACGGCGAACAACCCTCTTCAACTCAAATTTTTTGAACCGGAAGATTTTATCTTGATTGTACAAAGGTGTACATAAGAGCAGAGGCCCCAGTCTTGTGCAAGGATGCTAGCTTTTTACTCATGTGCTCATGATATATACAATGATAGCGGCTTTCGACCCCTGTTAAGTAAAGTATGGTCGCAGATGTGCGATATTCCAGGGCCGCAACGTCTCCTGACCCGCGGTTTTCGACTCATCTCTGACATCCACGAGGTAATATGACCCGTTGTTAAGGTTCCTGCTGACCACAAAAGGCCCCTCCCATGGTGGAGATAATTTATGCATTCTAGATTGGTCTTGAATCAACCGGAGCACCAGGTCACCTTCCTGGAACGTCTGGTCTTTACCCTGTGGCTATGATAGCGTCGCAGGTCTTGTTGATAAATTGCCGACCTGGCTGCTGCTAACTCTCGTGCTTCATCCAAGGCGTCCAACGCATCTTGGCAGGCTACCTCATTGTCCGTCTCAACATAAGCCGCCACCCTTGGTGAGTCGTGCCGGATGTCACTGGGTAGAACCGCCTCAGCACCGTACACCATGAAGAAAGGTGTAAAACCTGTAGATCTGTTAGGTGTAGTTCTGATGCTCCATAAGACGGAAGGCAACTCCTCAACCCAACATCCGGGTGTCCGTTTCAAAGGAACCATGAGCCGTGGCTTGACACCTCTCAAAATTTCCTGATTGGCTCGCTCTGCCTGACCATTAGACTATGGATGTGCCATGGCTGAAACATCAAGCCGGATATGCTCTTTCTCACAGAACGTTTTCATAGCTCCTTTGGATAAATTTGTCCCATTATCTGTAATAATACTGTGTGGGTAACCAAAGCGATAAATCAGCTTCTTAATAAATTGAACCGCCGTAGCTGCGTCACATTTACTGACCGGCCTGCCTCTACCCACTTAGTAAATTTATCAACCGCCACCAAAAGGTGCGTTTTCTTATCCTTAGATCGCTTGAAAGGTCCTACCATATCAAGCCCCCAGACCGCAAACAGCCAAGTGATTGGTATCATCCTCAACTCTTGAGCCGGAACATGAGCACGCCGGCCGAATTTCTGACAGCCATCACACTTGCAAACTAAGTCCTCTGCATCCTTGTGAGCCGTCAACCAGAAAAAACCATGTCGGAAAGCTTTAGCCACCAAAGATTTTGACCCGGCATGATGCCCACAGTCACCAGCATGAATTTCACTCAATATTTGCCGGCCCTCCTCTGGTGAGATGCAGCGTTGAAAGACACCTGCCACAATACACTTATGTAACTCACCATTGACAATCATCATAGACTTAGAATGCCGAGTGATCTTCCTGGACAAATCCTCCTCTTGAGGTAACTCGCCGCGTGTCAGATACGCCAAATAAGGAATAGTCCAGTCTAGGGTAGCATGCAGAGCCGCCACCAGCTCCGCCTCCGGGTCAGGAATAGCCAGATCCTCCTCAGAAGGTATCTTGACAGTCGGATGATGCAATACATCCAGAAAACATTAGGTGGTACCGGCTTTCATTGAGAATCTAACCGTGACAAAGCATCAGCCGCCTCATTCCTTCGACGATCAATGTGATCCACCTGGTACCCCTTGAAGTGACCGGCTATGATATCAACCGCCTGTCGATAAGCCGCCATCCGCGGATCCTTAGAATCCCAAGTGCCTGAAACTTGCTGAGCCACCAGATCTGAGTTGCCTAAACACCTGACCTAGCTTAAACTCATCTCTTTAGCGACTCTGAGACC
This sequence comes from Hordeum marinum, assembly GCA_022496015.1. Lineage (NCBI taxonomy): Eukaryota > Viridiplantae > Streptophyta > Magnoliopsida > Poales > Poaceae > Hordeum > Hordeum marinum. The sequence goes on from CM039677.1 coordinate 322,495,457, forward strand.
ATGGAGCAGTGCTTCATACTCAGCTACATTATTAGTACAAGGGAACATTAACCGGAGCACATAACAAAACTTGTCCCCTTGGGGGAGGTGAGAACAACTCCTGCCCTGGACCCTTCTAGCTGCTTGGATCCATCAAAGTGTATAGTCCAATACATGTTATCCAGCTTCTCTTCAGGGGCTTGACATTTAGTCCAATCATTTATGAAATCCTCCAAAGCTTGAGACTTAATTGCTGTACGAGGAACATACTTGATGCCAAAAGGACTCAGCTCTAAAGCCCACTTGGCAATCCTCCGTGTAGCCTCTCTATTTTGAATGATATCCCCCAACGGGGCAGAACTGACCACTGTTATTTGGTGCCCCAAAAAGTAATGTTTTAACTTGTGATTGGCCATGAAAACTCCGTATACTAACTTCTGCCAATGCGGATACCTCTATTTAGACTGCCAAAACTGCACTGATGTAATAAGCCGGCCTTTGCACAAGATACTCTTTCCCTGCCTCCTTGCGCTCAACCACAATTGTTACACTGACCGCTCTGTTGTTAGCCGCCACATAAAGGAGCAAAGGCTCTTTCTCAACCGGAGCGGCTAACACTGGCGGCTCAGTCAACTGCTTTTTAAGAGCTTCAAGTGCTTCGGCCGCTGCTGCGCTCCATTTAAACTTGTCTGTCTTCTTCATCATCTGGTATAAAGAAATAGCTTTCTCCCCAAGCCGGCTTATGAAGCGACTCAACGCAGCAATCTGCCCTGAAAGGCGCTGAACGTCATTAATACACGTCAGCTCACCCAAAGAAGTGATGGCCTTAATCTTATTTGGGTTAGCCTCAATGCCCCGCTCAGAGACCAAGAAACCCAAAAGCTTTCCTGCTGGAACACCAAAGACACACTTCGTCGGGTTAAGCATCATCTTGTAGACCTGGAGATTACCAAAGGTTTCTTTCAAATCCTCTAAAAGAGTTTCCTTCTTTCTGGACTTAACCACGATGTCGTCTACATAAGCATGGACATTTCGGCCAATCTGACTGTGGAGGCAATTCTGCACACAACGTTGGTAAGTCGCCTGGGCACTCTTGAGCCCGAAAGGCATGGAGACATAGCAGAACGCGCCAAAAGGTGTAATGAACATCGTCTTTTCCTGATCCTTTATTGCCATCTTGATCTGATGATACCCTGAATAAGCGTCCAGGAAGCATAAACTTTCGCATCTGGCTGTTGCATCAATAATTTGATCGATACGAGGGAGTGCAAAAGGGTCAGCCGGGCAAGCCTTGTTAAGGTCCATGTAATCTATGCACATACGCCACGTGCCGTTCTTTTTTAGTACTAGCACCGGGTTAGCCAACCACTCCGGGTGAAAAACTTCCACTATAAAGCCTACGACCAAGAGCCGAGCAACTTCCTCCCCAATAGCTTTACGTCTCTTCTCATTGAAACGCCGTAGAAATTGTTTGATCGGCTTAAACTTTGGATCCACATTGAGATTGTGCTCAACGAACTCTCTCGGTACACCCGGCATGTCAGAAGGCTTCCGTGCGAAGATGTCTCGATTCTCACGGATGAATTCGATGAGCGCACTTTCCTATTTGGGATCCATGTGAGCCCCAATGATGAACTGCTTGGATGGATCACCCGGATTGAAATCTAGTGCCTTGGTGTCATCCGCTGAAAACTTGAGTGGCGGCTCAACTTCTGTCGTAGGCTTCTTGAGCGGGGTCATATCCTTCGGATCAACGTTCTCCTTGTAAAATTTCAGCTCCTCCTGAGCACAACTAGACTCTGCATAAGCCGCATCTCCTTCTTCACACTCAAGAGCCGTTTTCCTGTTACTATAAACGGTAATTGTGCCATTTAAGCCGGGCATTTTGAGTTGCAAATAAACATAGCAAGGCCTAGCCATAATTTTAGCATAAGCCGGCCTCCCAAATAGCGCATTATAGGGACTTTTGATTTTGACCACTTCAAACCACAAAGACTCCACCCTGTAATTATGCTCATCACCAAAAGCTACTTCCAACGAAATCCGGCACACCGGGTATGCTGATTTACCCGGGACCACACCATGAAAGACGGTGGAGGAAGGCTTAAGATCCTTGTCAAGCAACTTCATCCGCCGAAAAGTGTCATAGTAAAGGATGTTGATGCTGCTACCTCCATCCATAAGCACTTTATTCACCATATAGCCATTCACCTGAGGGGCCACAACCAGAGCCAGCCGGCCCGGGTCATCCACCCGCGGCGGGTGATCCTCCCGGCTCCACATTATATCATATTCAGACCATGGCAAATATTGCGGGAGAGCCGGAGCAACCGTATTAACCGCTCGCCTCCGCAACTTCTCGTCTCGTTTACTGTGACCAGTCGTGAATACGTGATACTGCCCAGAACTGAGCTGCTTCAAGTTACTCTAAAACCCGGACTGATTGCGCTGCTGCTGATTGTTGTTATTGTCGTTGTTGCCAGGATGCTGTTGGTGCCCCCCTTGGTTATTCTGACCCGGATGCCCGTTTCCTGAACCGCCAGCGCCGAATCCAGCCCCTGACCCGCCATGCCTTGAGCCGCCGGGCGGGCCACCGCCCTGGTTATTACGCGGTTGGGAATGCTAGTTTTTGAATCTCTACATGATAAAGCAATCACCCCATGCATGCAACGCCGGCTTATCAGGCATGCTGTGCTCCGGACAGGGCTTCCTAAGCGCCTCCTCTAAATTAAAAGGGGCCCTATTCTTTGGCCTGAATTTTCCACCCCCCTTGGGATGATTCTGTCCTGTGTTGGTATTTGCCACTAATTCGGATCCGCCATCAGCGCTCTTCTGCTTATTCTGATTCCCATTGTTCCCAAAACCTTTTCCTTGATTGTTTTTCTTCCCTTGATTGGCTTTCTCATCATCTGAACCCGGATCCTTGGTGTTATCTGAGTCAGCATACTTCGTCAAGGCCGTCATGAGCTCTCCCATATCCTGACACGTGCGCTTGAGCCGGCCGAGCATCTGCTTCAATGGAACAAAATGACAATTCTTCTCTAAGATAAGCACCGCTTGAGCCGCTGTGATCTGCTCTGAAGAGTGAATAATGGTCGACACCCACTGGACCCAATGATGGGCCGACTCATTCTCCTGTTGAACACAGTGGTCCAGATCGACAATAGTCATAGGCTGCTTATAGGTCCCCTGGAAATTCTTTATAAACTTTGCTCTCAGCTCCGCTCATGAGCTTATCGTGTTAGGCGGCAGACCTTTCAGCCATGTACGGGCCGGACCCTCAAGCATCATGATGAACTATTTTGCACATACCGCCTCGCTGACATCCAGCATCTCCATGGCTAGTTCATAACTTTCAAGCCACGCCTCCGGGGGTAGATCAGCTGTGTAATTCGGAACCTTTTGAGGCCCCTTAAAGTCTTTTGGCAGTCGTTCACTCCTCAGAGCCGGAGTTAAACATGGCACCCCTACGGATCTGGTACTAACTACTCCCATTGACACGGAAAGCGCCGACTCTGGACGGGCTGCGGCTATCTCCGCCTCTCGCCTGTCTCCCGCCTGGTCCATGATGGCTTGTGCATCCAGAGCCGCCCTATTGTCCTCCGGTGGTCCGCGGCGTGGGTGACTGCTGGAACACGCCGGCGACTCATAACGCCGGCTGAAACTTCGACTAGGGAGGGGGTTAGAGTGAACCCGGCTCCGGCTGTGCGTATACTTCTCTTGCTGAGCCATGGCCGTCTGTAAATATCCAATGGTGTTCCGCACTTCCTCCGCAGAGGGTGCCTCATCTGGGATGGGGATTGTCTCAAGCCGGGCGGCCGCTGCTACCATGTTCTCGGCCGGGTTAGAATAATGACCCGCCGGTGTTGGAAAAGCCCTAGGTGAGATTTGGTTATGCTGGGGTGGATGAGTCGCTGGGCGCTCCATCGGGCGGCTCTCCGGCGCACCCATAACCCGCCCCTCTCAAGGGGTGTTAAAAAGGTTCCTCGCTTCGTAACGTTCTGGCAGACGGGATTGATGCCTCCTCCGGTGCACCGCAGCTGCTGACCTCTGCTCTAGCTCTAGTCGGAAAGCATCTGCCTTGATACGCTCCGCTTCTTCCTCCATCTTGGATTTCAGCTCGGCCATCCTTTGCCGTTCCTCTGCCATCCGGCCCTTGATCCGTGCCACCTCTAGATTCATAGCTTCTTGATTATCCGGAGTTAGCTCTGTGGCCATGAGAGCTGTGAGTTCATCCATCAATTCCACTCGAACCTAAGCTGGCGGCGGCGGGTTATCACCTGCTGCGGCGGCTCCCGTAGCCGTGTCACCAGCGGCTGAAGCCAATCCTGCCATGAACACCGCCGCGTGAACCGGGGCGCTCAGAGCATCCGTCTCAACGCCCTCTACCTCAGAATAGCTGTCGTAGTAGCCCCCAAGGCCACCGTTGTTGAGCCAATACACTGATTCTGTCTCCCCACTGGAAGACTCATCTTCTGAGCAAACGAGAGTTCCCTGTGACCCAGACGCTTCTAGGTCCATACCTTGAGTGAAGCCCACGAGAACATGCCTTTGACCCAGACGGGGACGGGCCGACTGCATAACGCGCGTAGATTGGAGACGCCGAGCCGGCTCGACGACATTGGCGCAGATGTTCGGCCCGGGTGTAGATCCGTCAACCTTTCCGATGAAAACCTAGATCCCACCGAACGGAACCCGGAATCCATACTCCACAGAACCAACATCAAGCCCCCAACCGGCGTCGTCGATGTAGAGCCGTCCGCGGCGACTCTTGCTCATCCTTCCAACCACGTATCCTTCGAGCCCTGGGAGAGAGCCCTTTGAAAACTCAACACCACCGAGCGCAAGCCCCACGGTGGGCGCCAACTGTCGTGGTTTTATCACGGCAGATGTCCGGTGAACGGACTTTGGTTCGAGGCCATCGCCAATGGGGTGGACTCAAAGGGGTTAGTCAGGATGAAAGACACGGATTTACCCAGGTTCAGCCCCTCAAATCGAGGTAATGGCCTACGTCCTGCTTGTGTTTGTAGTGCTTGCATATCGATTACAAGGGGCCTAAAGCTTGACATAGTTCTCGATTGCCTGTCCTCTAAGTCGCCTTGGGTCTGCCTTTATATAAGAGGTCAGAACATCCGGGTCGTTACAATTGCTAATCGAGTCTCTCTCTATCTTCTTGTCCAAGCCGTCTGTGAGTCGGTTTGCACGCCCGGGTCTTCTTAGTCCGGGCCGTCATACGGCCCACACTGTCGAGCCGCCTATCCTCTTGGGCCACTTAATCTTACGGCTCACCTTTGGGCCGGTTCACGAGCCAATAACATGACCCAGAGCCTCTTCGGCGGGTCACATCCCCAACAAGTCCTTTGAAGGCCTCCTTCAGTCCGTTGTCAACGGACTAGACGCTTTGTAGTACCGCACCCATAAGGGTGTAGTGATCCTCGGGGATGGAGGCACTCGATAGAGCCTCCTTCATGTCCGACCACCCGTTGGTCAGCGGTGTCGGGGATGAACGGATTTCCTGATCACCCACCAGGGATTAGACCGGTGCCTCCGGAGGCATAGTGAGCTCCGGAGATGTTCTCGGAGGGGACTGAACGCCTGCTCGTCTGGCCTCCTTGGTATCCGGGCGGGGCGTTGTTCCCCGGTCTTCGGTGGCCGAAGCGTTAGCCTCGGCCACGGTGCGATCTCCCTCGCCCCCTATGTCCGCCTCCATTGGAGTAGGCTGGGACGACGCCTCCACAGTGTCCTTCGTGGTGCCTGTAGTGCTGGGGTGCGAGGCATCCCTGCTCTCTGCCAGTTCAGCGGCGAGGTCTCCCCATCCGATACCACCTCGGTGGGGATAACGCGCGGGGGGGTGTAGGACCAATAATCCGCGTGTTAGCAAACTCTGAATCTACTTGTGATAGGTAGGGGAGTCTTTGGATCCTAACCTGGATGGGGGGGCTTGACCCTTAGGCTCCTTCGTGGAACCTCCTCGGGGTCTTCAGACATGGAGCTCGAGTATGAGCTGTCGTCGGATAGGACCACCCGCGTCTATCGCGCCCTCTTCAGGGCAGGAGAAGCGACCTGCCCCGGGGCGTCCTAAGACGCTGCTCTCTTCTTGGCGTGAGGGTAATTGCCTCCCCCCTCGCTCTCAACCTTGGCATCCTCCTCCTCGGCCTCCTCCTGATTTGAGGAGGCGAGGGTATCTTCGGATGCTGCATCAGACTGGTCCCTTATGCGAAGGCTAGCCTGGCCTGGTTTCTTCTTCTCTTTCTTCTTGGGAGCCTCATAAGGTTTCTCCACAAGCATCTTGGCTAACAGCCCGGTCCTCTCGTCTTCAGGCTGAGGAGCCGAATTGTTGATCTTGACGGCCTTCTTCAGCCATCTTTGCCAAAACAGATCGGATAAGAGGTTATAGGGATTCTTTGTGTAATAAAGCCAACCAACCTGGGGATTATCGTACCTCGGAATCGGGCTTGGCAGCATGGAGAACCTTGTCCTCCTCCTCAGACGGCCGACTCTTCATCGATTTGAAGAGCGCCTTCCACAACTTCTCCCGCGTGGTGCGAAAGAGATTCCGGACTGTGGGCTCAGCTACGAGTTCTTGAGCCCACAGGGGAGTGTCCCGACGCGGGCAGGGGAGGATGCGTCTTCGGAGCATCACCTAGACCACATCGACTAGCTTGATGCCCTCCTCGACCAAGGAGCGGAGGCGCTTGTGCAGATCGGTCACCTCTTTGCCTGATCCGTAGACCAGGCCCTTTTCAGTCCATGAAGCCAGTTTGGTGGGGGGACTGGATCTGAATGCGAGGGCAGGGAGTTGTCCCTCTTCTTGTGGTTCAGTGACATAGAACCACTCCTTTGTCCATCCCTTGATGGTGTCGATGAAGGTGCCCGACGACCATCCTACGCAGGCGAGCTTGCCTATGACTGCCCTGCCGCAGTCCGCGTGCTTGCCCCCGATGCACTTGGGCTTGATGTTGAAGACCTGCAGCCAGAGCACGAAGTGCGGTTCGGTGCACAGGAAGGCCTCACAGACGAGGATGAACGCCGAGATGTGCATGATGGAGTTTGGCGGGAGGTCGTGGAAGTCGAGGCTGTAGAAGAACATTAACCCCCTGACGAAGGGGTGGAGTGGGAAGCTCAACCCTCTGAAGAAGTGGGGGATGAAAACCACCCTCTCGCATATCCTAGGGGTGGGGATCACTTGGCCCTCCTCCGCTGCGCAGTGAGGGATGTTGGTTGGGAGGTAACGAGCCTTCTTGAGGTCAAGTATGTCCTTGCTGGTGACCGTGGAAGCTTCCCACTGGCCATTGGAACCCACCATTGCTGAGCTCGAAGGTGGGGGCGGAGAGACCTAGATCTGTGCTCTGGAGGCACAAGGGAATGGGAGGCGGAGAAGTCGAATGGAGAGTGTAAAAAAGCCTTTGGGGGTTTCCTTCGCTTTTTATGAGGCCTGTCGATGTGGATTCCCCTCGCTGCACCTTGAATCCCTCCACTTCCCGAGACGCGTGAGCTGTTGCATGCGCATGATTAAGTATATCCTGTATAAAACGGGACATGATCGGTATATTAATAGATCATGATGATTAAAACGGCCTCGAACCGCGAATCTAGTCTATGCAACTGGCTTGGTGGTCGTGGAGGGCCGTAGCCTTTCGTCAAAAAGGTCGTCAGCGGGCCGTTGTTTATCCCCTGACATTTGGGGCTTCAAAGCCAATCAATTTACAATATTCGGACGTGCCACTATGCGGGAGACTACTTTTCATCGGAGGCCGAACTATGGTTCAGTAGGAAGGAACTCACCTCGCAAGCCGAAGACTATGTTCGCGAAGCAGTCAGAGCTGAAGACCCTTGGTGTTGGAGGCAAGTTCGGGGGCTACTGAGGGAGTCCTGGATTAGGGTGTCCTCGGATAGCCAACCTATTGTTATGGGCCGGACTATGAGGGCTACTTACCGAACACCGAAGGATTTGAAGGCCGAGTCTCCAAGATGGAAGCTTCGGGAAACACGGCTTGTGCTCCACGTTTGATGTAATAGTTAGGCAAGTTTATCTCTTCGGCATGTAACCAACCATGTGTAAACCCTAGGCATCCTTAGAATCTATATAAGCCGGAGGGTTTTAGGGTATAGAGGACAACTCATCTAGGGTTAGCTATACGATCTCGAGGTAGATCAACTATGTAACCCCTTACACCATCAATACAACCAAGCAGGACGTAGGGTATTACCTCCATTGGAGGGCCCGAACCTGGGTAAACTCGTGTCCCCTTAGTCTCCTGTTACTGTCGACTCGAGTCTCATAGTTCGGGATCCCCTACCCGAGATCCGCCAGTTTTGACACCGACAGTGAGCACAACCCACCACCCCACGCCTGGGCCCTAGGCCGCGCTGACGTGTCTTGAGACTGCGTCAGTATTTTCCCAAAGAGGAAGGGATGATGCAACACAACAATGGTAAGTATTTCCCTTAGTTATGAAACCAAGTTATCAATCCATAGAGGAAGATCAAGCACCCACGTAAACAACACCTACACACAAATAACAAATACGTACTTGCAACCCAACGTGTAAGAGAGGTTGTCAAGCTCTCAACGATAAAAAGATAGATTAGGTAGTGATAGTTTTGGAAAATAGATCTCGCAAGAACACAAAATAAAATAAACAAACAAAAAGTGCAGCAAGGTATTTTTGGTTTTTTGTATTAATAGATCTGAAAACAAAAAGGCAAAATAGTAGATCGGAAAGCAATATGTTGGAAAAGTAGACCCGGGGACCGTAGGTTTCACTAGTGGCTTCTCTCATGAGTATAGCGCACAGTGGGTGAACAAATTACCGTTGGGCAATTGATAGAGGATCAAATAATCATGACGATATCCAGTCAATGATCATTATATAGGCATCACATCCAATATAAGTAGACCGAAACGATTCTGCATCTACTTCTATTACTCCACACATCGACCGCTATCGAGCATCCATCTAGTGTATTAAGTTCATGGGAAAACAAAGTAATGCAATAATAATGGTGATGAAAGGAGGTGGATGTCGCCTAGAGGGGGGTAATAAGTGCTTTAAAATAATTACGGTTTAGGCTTGAACAAATGCAGAATAAAACTAACGTTTAATATGTCATGCACAAAACCTAAAACAACTAGGCTCACCTATGTGCACCAACAACTTATGCTAAGCAAGATAAACAACTAAGTGATAGCAAGATATATAGAAAGAAACAATATGGCTATCACAAAGTAAAGTGCATAAGTAAAGGACACGAGTAAGAGATAACCGAGGCATGCGGAGACGACGATGTATCCCTAAATTCACACCCTTGCAGATGCTAATCTCCGTCGGAGCGGTGTGGAGGCACAATGCTCCCCAAGATGCCACTAAGGCCACTGTAATCTCCTCATGCCCTCGCACAATGCAAGATACTGTGATTCCACTAAGGGACCCTTGAGGGCGGTCACCGAACCCATACAAACTAGGTCGGGGCAATGTCCACAACTTAATTGGAGGCTCTCAATGACACCACAAAGCTTCACCACAACGGACTAGCTCCGTGGTGACCTCAAATGCTCGGGGAAATCTCCACAACCTAATTGGACACCCCGACACTTGACCGGAGCTTTGAACCACAATGATCGAGCTCCGGGGCAACACAAGCCTTCTGGGGTGCCAAGGCACCCAAAAGGAACAAGCTCTAGGGTGCTCAAACACCCAAGAGTAATGATCTTCTCAAACTTCACTTCCACGTATCACCGTGGACAACTCAAACCTATGCACCAAATGCAATGGCAAGGGAACATGGAGTGCCGAAGTCCTTCTCTCCCAAATCCCACCAAAGCAACGAATGCTAGGGAGGAAAATGAGAGGAAGAACGAAGAAGAACACGAAGAACTCCAAGATCTAGATCCAAGGGGTTCCCCTCACTTAGAGGAGAAAGTGATTGGTGGAAATTTGGATCTAGATCTCCTCTCTCTTTTCCCTCAAGAAATAGCAAGAATCATTGGAGGGATTGAGAGTTAGCAAGCTCGAAGAAGGTCAACAATGGGGGGCAAACTCGAGCTCAAAAGATAAGGTTCAATGGGGAAGAAGATCCCCTTTTATAGGTGGGGAAAATCCAGCCGTTATGCTCACAGCCCGCACAGAGCGGAACTACCACTCATGGGAGCGGTACTACCACTAGGGTGGTGGAAGCCCTTTGAAAAACAATAGCGAGGAGGCAAAAGGCCAGTAGAACCGCCATAGCGGTACTACTGCTCGTCCTCGCGGTACTACCGCTAGGTATAGCGGTACTACCGCAAAGGGTAGCCGTACTACTGCTTGCGAGTGGTACTAAAAAACTACATCTGTGCCTACCACCGCTGATAAAACATGAGATTTTGGTCTGGAGCAGTAGTACCGCGGTAGTACCACTTCAGCCTTTTAAGAACACCAAAACTGCCACAACTTCTGCAAACGAACTCCGAATTCAACAAAACCAAGTTTGTTGGAAAGCTAAGACTTGGCCTAACATAATATTGAGACAAATATCAATAAGAAGCAAATGAGAAAAGTCCCATAAGAAAATGATGAGAACTCTTCCTCGAATAAGATAGGTAAACCCTCCAACACCAAAAACGCAATAGAAGAAGCATATGAAATCCGTTTTCGATGTACTAGAGCTTGTCATGAAGATAACCAAAAGCTCAGAACCCACATAGAGAAAAGCCAACCAAGAACCAAGAAATATGATGATGCCAAGAATGCAATGGTTTGAGCTCTCAACGAACAATATGATCAAGATATTCACTTGAGAGCCCCCCTTGATAGTACGGTAATCGATCCTATAACCTAGTCTCCCAACTACCACCATGAGGCTGGTAAAATAGAAAACCCTATCAAGGTCAAACCTTTGCCTTGCACATAGTACACTTGAGCTAGATGATGACATGAAAGCACATTTGCTCCCTTGGTGGTTTTGGTAATTAATAACAACATATATGTCATTGAACTAATGTTTTCACTGAGAATGTTTCAGGAAAAGTTCAATGATGGTTTGGCAAAGAGATTGTGGAATACCCCAAGATGCAAGGAAATAGGTTGGCAAAGCTTCAAGCAAGATGACTCTACATTTTACATTTGTGAGAAATCACTTTGAATCCATAGGAAATCCAATACTATTAAAAGGGGGTAAGGTTTTCTGGGTGAACAAAATGCTCATAAGTGCACAAGTGATAGTCACCAAAGACACCCACAAACTCTCCCACCAAAGTTTGTCCAAAGCCAAATACTCAAAATCGGTGCAACCAACATTTCCATCCCGGTGCCACCGATTCCAAACCCTAGACAGACTCAGCCAAACCCTACCTTTTTGGTGCAACCGTACTGCATTCGGTGCCACCAAGTTGGGCTGCCAACTTTCTGTTATGCAAGTTCACAATTTCGGTCCCTCCGAGATTGTTGAACCGGCATCACTGAGATTGGACATTTTGACCGTTGGTCACCTTATCTATGCAACCGAGATTCCTATATCGGTCTCATCGAGATTCAAAAGTTGCTAACTTTAAGTCACTTTGGTACAACCAAGATTCACACATCGGTTCCACCGAGTCTGACTTATTGTGTGTAACGGTTGGATTTTTGGAGATGCCTATATATACCCCTCCACCACCACCTACTCGAGAGAGAAGCACTTAGAATCATTCCATACCTATCATATCAGTTTTCTCAGAGAGAGCCACCCACCCTCGTGTTGAGGTCAAGATCTTCCACTCCAACCATATGGACCTTGATTTCTAGCCTCCCCAAGTTGCTTTCCACCAATCCCATCTCTTCTACCAAGCCATATCCATGAGAGAGTGATTGTGTGTTGAGGAGTCTATCATCTTGAAGCACAAGAGCAAGGAGTTCATCGCATTACCGAGCCTATTACCTTTGGGAGGGTGGTGCCTCCTAGATTGGTTAGGTGTCGCTTGGGAGCCTCCTACTTCATGTTGTGGAGTTAACCAAGAAGTTTGTACGGGCAAGGAGATCGCCTACTTCGTGAAGATCTACCCCGAGTAAGGCTAGTCCTCCGTGGACGTAGGCCGTCATGGTATAGTCAAGGTTGCTTCTTCGTGGAACCCTCCGTGGGTAGAGCCCTCCGTGGACTCTCATGACCGTTACCCCTCCATGGGTTGAAGACTCCATGAATGTGATGTACGATAGCACCACCTATCGGAACAATGGGAAAAATCTTCGTGTCACCAATTGCGTTTGATCTTCCTACCCTCTCTTTACTTTCATGTGCAATGTCTTTACTTTCCGTTGCTATACTCTTAGACATGCTTGTGTAGGGTGTACTTGACATACTATGAATGCTAAAATCTGCCAAGAATTAAAATTGGGAAAAAGTAGATTTTTATTTTGTCAAGTAGTCTAATCACCCCCCTCTAGCACTACTTTCGATCCTACATGATGATCTTGACTTCCTCAAGATGGACCACCTTTCTTGATTGTGGCGGCTTGATGAAGACTAGTTGATTGCTCCCCCATGCTCCACTATCGGTGAGCCACTCTTCGGCACATCTTCACAAGTCCATTGTGACCACAATGAACGGCAAGCCTCAAGCATGATCTCTCCATGATGCTTTACTTGAGCTTGCACATTGCACCCTTGATGACGATCTCCACTTGATGTCATCTTCCATGGGATGTATGGGATCCGCCTCTTGATGCAAGACCATGGAAATAAACCTAACCGCACAAAGAACTCTCATGTAGACCATGGGTTAGTACACAAAGCGTAATGGACAATACTTACCACACCATGGGATCAGTTGATCCTTCTCGGTACATCTTGTATGCTTTGTGTGTTGATCAACTTGGTTCATTACTTGAATTAGTCTTGATCAACCTTGTATCATATATTCTCTCTTCATAAAGATGATGTCTTGAAGGTAAACATGAATTCTCACACAGTCTTCTTCTTCAAGACATGCTTGGAGTAAGCTCAACTCTTACATGACCAATCTTTGGATAACACCTTGAATACCACCTTGGTCACCATACAAACTCCTTGAAACCAACATATGGCCTTCAAGAAGTACCTACGGACAAATCCTTCGAATAGAACTCAAGGCAACCATTAGTCCATAGGGATGTCATCAATTACCAAAACCACACATGGACAGATGTGCTCTTACAATCTCCCCCATTTTGGTAATTGATGACAACCACTTTCAAGAGAGTTTATATAAGGAAAGAAGAACAACCAAGCACACACACATGCAAAGCAATGCATGGGTGTGAGATGCAACTGCTTAAGCAATAAAAGCAAAACTCTCAAAGCTTTCCAAACTAAACTCTCTAAAGTTCTCCCCCATTGGCATCGATTGCTAAAATGGGTGAAAAGCATAGAAAGCCAATATAATATGTGTTCCTAAAAAAGGTTTGTATTTATCAAATATGAGTGCAATGAAATACACATATCCAATGATAAGTAGTTGGAGGAAAACAAACTATATTGAGGATCCAAAGATTGCAAAAAGGATCATATGGGATAAATACATACACCAGAGTGAAGCAAGCAATCAAAAGATACCAATTGGAAGAATCAATCACATGGTCCTACCAGCCACATGAATAAAATATATTATGATATGGGAAAAAGAGTATTCATAAAGAAACTAGAGGAGCTCCCCATGATTTGTGCACAAATGAGAATTTTTGTATCTGAATACAAGTGCACAAAATAGGATCATGACTCCCCAAAAATCAATATAAACACACAACAAGTGCAAGCAAGTAGATAAGACAATGAGCATAGTACTTGCACTAGACATATGGTTGAGCAACATGTAAAAGAGACAATCTTAAGAATAGGTTCAACCAAAGAGATGTGTGTGGGTCATGGCAAAGCACGTGAGAAGACTAGTATAAGGATGAGCATTAAGAATCAACATAGTCTTGATGAAATGAGACACAAAGTGCAAGCCATATCCTTCCCACACACAAACAACTAGCAAAAGGGTTTGCTGGAAATATGCCCTAGAGGCAATAATAAAATGGTTATTATTATATTTCCTTGTTCATGATAATTGTCTATTGTTCATGCTATAATTGTATTAACCGGAAATCGTAATACATGTGTGAATACATAGACCGCACCATGTCCCTAGTGAGCCTCTAGTTGACTAGCTCGTTGATCAATAGATGGTCATGGTTTCCTGGCCAGGGACATTGGATGTCGTTGATAATGGGATCACATCATTAGGAGAATGATGTGATGGACAAGACCCAATCCTAAGCATAACACAAGATCATGTAGTTCGTCTGCTAGAGCTTTTCTAATGTCAAGTATCATTTCCTTAGACCATGAGATTGTGCAACTCCCTAATACCGTAGGAATGCTCTGGGTGTATCAAACGTCACAACATTGGGTGACTATAAAGGTGCACTACAGGTATCTCCGAAAGTGTCTGTTGGGTTGGCACGAATCGAGACTGGGATTTGTCACTCCGGGTGACGGAGAGGTATCTCTGGGCCCACTCGGTAATACATCATCATAATGAGCTCAATGTGACTAAGGAGTTAGTCACGGGATCATGTGTTGCGTAACGAGTAAAGATACTTGCCGGTAACGAGATTGAACAAGGTATAGGGATACTGACGATCGAATCTCGGGCAAGTAACATACCGATGGACAAAGGGAATTGTATACGGGATTAATTGAATCCCCGACATCGTGGTTCATCCGATGAGATCATCGTGGAACATGTGGGAGCCAATATGGGTATCTAGATCCCGCAATTGGTTATTGGCCGGAGAGGTGTCTCGGTCATGATTGCATGGTTCCTGAACCCGTAGGGTCTATACACTTAAGGTTTGGTGACGTTAGAGTTGCAACGGGAATTGTATATGGTTACTGAAAGTTGTTCAGAGTCCTGGATGAGATCCCGGATGTCACGAGGAGTTCCGGAATGGTCCAGAGGTGAAGATTTATATATGGGAAGTCCAGTTTCAGTCACTGAAAAGTTTTTGGGGTTTTTCGGTATTGTACCGGGACCACCGAAGGGGTTCCATCTTGGGGAACGTTGCATGGGAAACAAAAATTTTCCTACACACACGCAAGATCTACCCATGGAGATGAGCATCTACGAGAGGGAGAGTGGATCTACATACCTTGTAGATCGCTAAGCGGGAAGCGTTAAGAAACGCGGTTGGTGTAGTAGAACATCTTCGCGATCCAAATCACCGAGCATCCCGCGATCTCATCACGATCCGTCTTGTGATCCAATCATGATCTGTCCTGGAAACTCGTCGCGATCCGTCCCGCTATCTCATCACGATCTGTCTCGCAATCTTGATCACGGTCCTTCCGATCTAGCGCCAAACGGATGGCACCTCCGCGTTCAACACACGTATAGCTCGATGACGATCTCCGCCTTCTTGATCCAACAAGAGGGAGAAGAGAGGTAGAAGAGTTCTTCAGCAGCGTGATGGCGCCACGGCGATGGTGGTGGAGCAATTCCAGCAGGGCTTTGCCTAAGCACTGCAGAAAACCGATCTAGAGGAGAAACTATGCACTAGAGGAGAGGGTAGCACGTGGCAGAAAATATAGTGCAAAAACCCTAAAACCTCTAGTATATATAAGAGGAAGGGTGGAGGAGGCTTGGACCTCAAGGGTCCAGCCCTAGGCTTCGACCGAACCAAGGAGGAGAGGAGGAATCCTCCTCCAATCCTAGTAGGACTAGGACTCCTTCCTTTTTTGCCTTTTTTGCCTTTTTCCACCTTTTCTCTTTGGGCTTTTCTCTCCCAGCCGCATGGGCCTTGTGTGGGACTTCCACCAGCCCACTAAGGGCTGGTATTAACTCTCCCACAGCCCATGTAGCCTCTTGGGTCTAAATACCCCTCCCGATGGTCTCCTCGTACACTACCGGCACTCCCGGTACACTACCGATGAGCCCGAAACTTTTCCGACGACCAAAATAGGACTTCCTATATATCAATCTTTACCTCTGGACCATTTCAGAGCTCCTCATGATGTCTGGGATCTCATCCAGGACTCCGAACAACCTTTGGTAACCACCATACATAACTCTATACTACCGAAACGTCACCGAACCTTAAGTGTGCAGACCCTGCGGGTTTGAGAACTATGTAGACATGACCGAGACACCTCTACAGTCAATAAACAATAGCGGGACCTAGATGCCCATATTGGTTCCTACATATTCTACGAAGATCTTTATAGGTCAAACCTCTATGTCAAGGATTCAATTAATCCCGTATGATGTTCCTTTTGTTCTTCGGTATGTTACTTGCCCGAGATTCGATCGTCGGTATCTCCATACCTAGTTCAACCTCGTTACCAACAACTCTCTTTACTCGTTCCGTAATACAAGATCCCGTGACTAACACTTAGTCACATTGCTTGCAAGGCTTATTGTGATGTTGTATTACCGAGTGGGCCCTGAGATACCTCTCCGTCACACGGAGTAACAAATCCTAGTCTTGATCCATGCCAACCCAATAGACACCCTCGGAGATACCTGTAGAGTACCTTTATAGTCACCCAGTTACGTTGCGATGTTTGATACACACAAGGCTCTCCTCCGGTGTTAGTGAGTTGCATGATCTCATGGTCATAGGAACAAATACTTGACATGCAGAAAACAGTAGCAATAAACTGACACGATCATATGCTACGTTTGTAGTTTGGGTCTTGCCCATCCCATCATTCTCCTAATGATGTGATCCCGTTATCAAATGACATATCATGTCCATGGCTTGGAAATCTTAACCATCTTTGATCAACGAGCTAGTCTATTAGAGGCATACTAGGGACATGGTTTTGTCTATGTATCCACACATGCATCTAAGTCTCCGATCAATACAATTATAGCATGGATAATAAACGATTATCATGAACAAGGAAATATGATAATAACTAATTTATTATTGCCTCTAGGGCATATTTCCAACAGTCTCCCACTTGCACTAGAGTCAGTAATCTAGTTCACATCACCATGTGATTCATATTGTTACGAATCTAACACCCACTGAGTTCTGGGGCTCGATCATGGTTTGCATGTGAGAGAGGTCTTATAGTCAACGGGTCTGCGACATTCAGATCCGTGTGTACTTTGCAAATCTCTATGTCAAACTAGAAACACTGCTACCACACTCCACTTGGTACTATTCCAAATGGCTGCTCCACTATACGTATCCAGATTGCTACTACGAGTCATCTGGATTGGTGTTAAAGCTTGCATCGATGTAACTCTTTACGACGAACTCTTTATCACCTCCATAATCGAGAAACATCCCCTTAGTATTTTAGTTACTAAGGATAATCTTGACTGTTGTCCAGTGATCCACTCTTGGATCACTCTTGTACCCCTTGACAGACTCATGGCAAGACACATACAGGTGCGGTACACAGCATGGCATACTATACAGAGCCTATAGCTAAGGCATAGGGAACGACGTTCGTCCTTTCTCTTTCTTCTGCCGTTTTCGAGCTTTGAGTCTCACTCAACTTCACACCTTACAAATCAAGCGAGAATGCTTTCTCTGACTGATCCATATTGAACTCTTTCAAAATCTTGTCAAGGTATGTACTCATTGAAAGTCTCATCAAGCATCTTGATCTATCTCTATAGATCTTGATGCTCAACAATCAGGTAGCTTTATCCAGGTCTTCCTTTGAAAATCACTTTTCAAACAACCGGTTATGCTTTTCAAAAATTCTACATTATTTTCGATCAACAATATGTCATCCACATATACTTATCAGAAATTCTATAGTGCTCCCACTCACTTTATTGTAAATACAAGTTTCTCATAAACTTTGCATAAACTACAAAACTTTGATCACCTCATCAAAATGTATATTCCAACTCCGAGATGCTTGCTCCATCCCTTAGATGGATTGCTGGAGCTCGCACACCTTTTAGCATCCTTAGGACTAACAAAACCTTCTGGTTGTATCACATACAACCTTTCCTCAAGTAAACTGTTAAGGAAACAATGTTTTGTCATCCATCTGCCAGATTTCATAACTGAAAAATGCAGCAACCGCTAACATAATTCCAACAGACTTTAGCATCACTACGAGTGAGAAAGTCTCATCATAGTCAACTCCTTGAACTTGCCGGAAACTTCTTTGCGACAAGTCGAGCTTTATAAATGGTGACATTCACCATCAGCGTCTGTCCTCATTTTAAAGATCCATTTGTACTCAACGACCTGCCGTCCAACGAGCAAGTCCACCAAATTATATACTTGGTTTTCATACATGGATCCTTTCTTGGATTTCATGGCCTCTAACCATTTGTCGGATTCCGGGCCCATCATCGCTTCTCCATAGCTCGTAGGTTCATTGTTGTCCAACAACATGACCTCTAAGACATGGTTGTCGTACCACTCAGGATCATTACACGTCCTTGTAGAACTATGAGGTTTGATAGTAACTTGATCCGTAGCTTCATGATCATCATCATTAACTTCCTCTCCAACTAACATAGGCTTCACAGAAACATCTTCCTGCGTTGCGCTACTCTCTGGTTGAAACAAAGGTTTAACAACCTCATCAAGTTCTATCTTCCTCCCACTCAATTCTTTCGAGAGAAACTTTTCCTCGAGAAAAGACCCAGTTTTAGCAAAAAACATTCTATGCTTGGATCTGAGATAGAAGGTTCACCCAACTGTTCTTAGGGTATTCTATGAAGATGCATTTGTCTGCTTTGGGTTCGAGCTCATTAGGTGAAAACATTTTCCACACAAGCGTCATAGCCCCAAACATTAAGAAATGACAGCTTAGGTTTCTATCAAACCATAATTCACACGGTGTCATCTCAACGGATTTAGATGGTGCCCTATCTAAAGTGAATGTAGTTGTCTCTAATGCATAACCCCAAAATTATAGTAGCAAAACGATAAGAGACATCATAGCAAGCACCATATCCAATAGAGCATGACTATGACGTTCGAACACACCATCACACTTTGGTGTTCCAGGTGGCATGAGTTGTGAAACAACTTTCACATTGTCTAAAGTTGTATGCCAAACTCATAACTCAGATATTCACCTCCATGATCATATCGTAGACATTTTTATCTTCTTGTCATGATGATCTTAAAACTTCACTCTAAATTTGCTTGAACCTTTCAAACGATTCAGACTTGTGTTTCATTAAGTAAATATACACTATATCTACTCAAATCATCTGTGAAGGTAATAAAATAACGATATCCACTGCATGCTACAAGACTCATTGGATTGCATACATCAACATGTATCATTTCCAATAAACCACTTGCCCGCTCCATCAATCTGGAAAACGGGGTCCTTAGTCATCTTGCCCAAGAGGCATGGTTCGCATGTCTCAATCGATTTGAAATTATGAGTCCAAAGATCCATCAGCATGGAGTTTCTTCATGCGCTTTATACCAATATGACATTTAGCGGCAGTGCCACAAGTATGTGGTACTATCATTTAACTTTGTATCTTTTGGCATCAATGTTATGAACATGTGTATTACTACGATCAAGATTCAACAAACTATTCTCACTGGGTGCATGACCATTCGTGGTATTATTCATATAAATAAAATAACCATTATTCTCTAACTTAAATGAATAACCGTGTTGCAATAAACACGATCTAATCACGTTCATGCTCAACGCAAAACACCAAATAACATTTATTCAGGTTCGTCACTAATCTCGAAGGTAGAGAGAGCGTGCGATGTTGATCACATCAACCTTGGAAACATTTCCAACACACATCGTCACCTCACCCTTAGCTAGTTCTCTGTTTATTCCGTAGCTTTTATTTCGAGTTACTAACATTTAGCAACCGAACCGGTATCCAATACTCAGGTGCTACTAGGAGTACTAGCAAGGCACACATCAATAACACCTATATCAAATATACTTCTGTTGACGTTGCCAGCCTTCTTATCTACCAAGTATCTAGGGTTGTGCCGCTTCAGCGTCCGCTGTCCTCATAATCGAAGCACTTAGTCTCGGGTTTGGGTTCATATTTGGGTTGCTTCACTGGAGCAGCAACTGACTTGCCATCCATGAAGTTTCCCTCCTTGCCCTTGCCCTTCTTGAAACTATTGATTTTACTAACCATCAACACTTTACGTTGCTTCTTGATTTCTACCTTCATGGTGTCAAACATCGCGAACAGCTCAGGGATAATTATTTCTATCCCTAGCATTTTATAGTTCATCACCAAGTTCTAGTATCTTAGTGACAGTGACTTGGAGAACTATATCAATCACTAACTTATCTAGAAGATCAACTCCCACTCGATTCAAGCGATTGTAGCACCCAGACAATCTAAGCACATGCTCAACGATTGAGCTATTCTCTTTCATCTTGCAGGCAAAGAATCTTGTTGGAGATATCATATCTCGCAACACGGGCATGATCCTGAGATCCTAATTTCAGCTCTTAGAACATCTCATATGTTCCGTGACGTTCAAAACATTTCGGAGCCTCAGTTCTAAGCCGTAATGCATGACGCACTAAACTATCAAGTAGTCATTAGAACGTGCCTGTCATATGTTCAAAACATCTACAGACGACGCTAGAGGGGGTGGCGCACCGAGTGGTGCATCAAGGACATAAGCCTTATGTGCAGCAATGAGGACAATCCTCAGATCACGGACCCAGTCCTCAATATTGCTACCATCATCTTTCAACTCTATGTCTCTAGGAACATATAAAAAATTCAAGGGAGCTACAGCGTGACCTAGTAATCTACAACATAATTTGCAAAGACACTACTGACTATGTTCATGATAATGAGTTCAATTAATCAAATTACTTAAGAACTCCCACTCAAATTGACATCCCTCTGGTCATTCGAGTGATACATGATCCAAATTCACCAACTCAAGTCAGATCATCACGTGAGTTGAGGTGGTTTCAATGGTGAACATCATCATGTTGATCATATCTACTATATGACTCATGTTCGACCTTTCGGTCTCTTGTGTTCTGAGGCCATGTCTGTACATGCTAGGCTCGTCAAGTTTAACCCGAGTGTTCTACATGTGCAACACTGGCATGCACCCGTTGTATGTGAACGTAGAGTCTATCACACCCGATCATCACGTGGTGTCTCAACACGACGAACTTTCGCAATGGTGCACACTCGGGGAGAACACAATTTGTCTTGAAATTAAGTGAGGGATCACCTTATAATGCTACCATCGTCCTAAGCAAAACAAGGTGCATAAAATGATTAACATCACATGCAAATCATAAGTGACATGATATGGCCATGAACTTGTGCTTTTGATCTCCATCTTGAAAGCACTCGCATGATCTCCATCGTCGCCAACACGACACCATGATCTCCATCAACGTGTCGCCATCGGGGTTGTCGCGCCCACCATGCTTCTGCTACTATTTGTACCATTTAGCGATAAAGTAAAGCATGACATAGCGCTTAATGATTGACATGCAGGTCATACAATAATTAAAGACAACCCTATGTCTCCTGCTGGTTGCCGTACTCATTGACATGCAAGTCATGATATTCTATACAAAACATGATCATCTCATACATCATATATATCTCATCATGTAATTGGCCATATCACATCACAACATACCCTGCAAAAACAAGTTAGACGTCCTCTAATTGTTGTTGCATGTTTTACGTGGCTGCTAGAGGTATCTAGCAAGAACAATTCTCACCTACACGAAACCACAACGGTTATACATAAGTTGCTTTTCAAGCTTCTCAAGGACCGTCTTGTCGAATCCGATCCAACTAAAGTAGGAGAAACTGACACCCGCCAACCATCTTTGTGCAACAAGGTTAGACGTCAGTCGATGGAACCGGTCTCTTGTAAGCGTACGAGTAAGGTTGGTCCGGGCCGCTTCATCCCACAATACCGCTGAACCAAAACACAACCAAGGGAGGAAGCAATCTAAGCATGAACGCCCACAAACTCTTTGTGTTCTACTCGAGATCTCATCTACACATAGACCTAGATCATGATGCCATTGTTGGGGAACGTTGCATGGGAAACAAAAAATTTCCGACGCACACGCAAGATCTATCCATGGTGATGAGCATCTACGAGAGGGAGAGTGGATCTACATACCCTTGTAGATCACTAAGCGGGAAGCGTTAAGAAATGTGGTTGGTGTAGTCGAACGTCTTCGCGATCCAAATCACTGAGCGTCCCGCGATCTCATCACGATCCGTCCCGCGATCCAATCATGATCTGTCCTGCAAACTCATCGCGATCCGTCCCGCGATCTCATCACGATACGTCTCACAATCTTGATCACGGTCCTTCCGATCTAGCGCCGAACGGACGACACCTCTGCGTTCAGCACACGTACAGCTCAATGACGATCTCCGCCTTCTTGATCCAGCAAGAGGGAGCGGAGAGGTAGAAGAGTTCTCAGGCAGCATGATGGCGCCGCGGCGATGGTGGTGGAGCAATTCCGGCAGGGCTTCGCCTAAGCACTGCAGAAAACCCATCTAGAGGAGAAACTATGCACTAGAGAAGAGGGTAGCACGTGGCAGAAAATCTAGTGCAAAAACCCTAAAACCTCTAGTATATATAAGAGGAAGAGAGGAGGAGGCTTGGCCCTCAAGGGGCCAGCCCTAGGCTTCGGCCGAACCAAGGAGGAGAGGAGGAATCCTCCTCCAATCCTAGTAAGACTAGGACTCCTTCCTTTTTTGCCTTTTTTGCCTTTTTCCACCTTTTCTCTTTGGGCTTTTCTCTCCCAGCTGCATGGGCCTTGTGTGGGACTTCCACCAGCCCACTAAGGGCTGGTATTCACTCTCCCACATCCCATGTAGCCTCTTGGGTCGAAATACCCCTCCGATGGTCTCCCGGTACACTACCGGCACTCCCGATACACTACCGGTGAGCCCGAAACTTTTCCGGCGACCAAAATAGGACTTTCTATATATCAATATTTACCTCCGGACCATTACGTAGCTCCTTGTGACGTTCGGGATCTCATCCGGGACTCCGAACAACCTTCGGTAACCACCATACATAACTCTATACTACCAAAACGTCACCAAACCTTAAGTGTGCAGAACCTGCGGGTTCGAGAACTATGTTGACATGACCGAGACACCCCTACGGTCAATAACCAATAGCGGGACCTAGATGCCCATATTGGTTCCTACATATTCTACTAAGATCTTTATCGGTCGAACCTCTATGTCAAGGATTCAGTTAATCCCGTATGATGTTCCTTTTGTTCTTTGGTATGTTACTTGCCTGAGATTCGGTCATTGGTATCTCCATACCTAGTTCAACCTCGTTACCGGCAAGTCTCTTTACTCGTTCCGTAATACAAGATCTCGTGACTAACACTTAGTCACATTGCTTGCAAGGCTTGTTGTGATGTTGTATTACCGAGTGGGCCCTGAGATACCTCTCCGTCACACGGAGTAACAAATCCTAGTCTTGATCCATGCCAACCCCATAGACACCCTCGGAGATACCTGTAGAGTACCTTTATAGTCACCCAGTTACATTGCGACGTTTGATACACACAAGGCACTCCTTCGGTGTCAGTGAGTTGCATGATCTCATGGTCATAGGAACAAATACTTGACATGCAGAAAACAGTAGCAATAAACTGACACGATCATATGCTATGTTTGTAGTTTGGGTCTTGTCCATCCCATCATTCTCCTATTGATGTGATCCCGTTATCAAATGACATCTCATGTCCATTGCTAGGAAACCTTAACCATCTTTAATCAACGAGCTAGTCTATTAGAGGCATACTAGGGACATGGTTTTGTCTATGTATCCACACATGCATCTAAGTCTCCGATGAATACAATTATAGCATGGATAATAAATGATTATCATGAACAAGGAAATGTGATAATAACTAATTTATTATTGCCTCTAGGGCATATTTCCAACATTCTGGGGGTCCACCGGGAGGGTCCACCTGCCCCGGAGGACCTAATGGGTTGTAGTTGGGTGGGAACCAGCCCCTTAGTGGGCTGGTGTGCCCCCCAAGGGCCCAAGGCGACTAGGGGCCGTTGCCCCCTCTAGGGTTGGAAACCCTAGGGGGACCCCGCCCCCATTCTAGGGTTGGAAACCCTAGGGGAACCCCCCTCTAGATGGATCTAGGGGGCCGGCCCCCTCTCCCCTTCCCCCTATAAATAGTGAGGGGGAGGGCAGCGACACCCCTTCCCTTGGCGCAGCCCTTCCCCCTCCTACACCTTCTCCTCCTCCTCCGCGCTTAGCGAAGCTCTGTCGGAGAACCGCAAGCTCTACCGCCACCACGCCGTCGTGCTGCCGAAGCTCTCCCTCAACTTCTCCTCCTCCCTTGCTGGATCAAGAAGGAGGAAACGTCCCCGGGCTGTACATGTGTTGAACGCGGTGGCGCCGTCCGTTTGCCGCTTGGATCGGATATTTTCGCGATTTGAATCGCCGCGAGTATGACTCCATCAACCGCATTCTTGTAACGCTTTCGCTTAGCGATCTTCAAGGTTATGAAGATGCACTCCCTCTCTCTCGTTGCTAGCATCTCCTAGATTGATCTTGGTGACACGTAGGAATTTTTTTGAATTGTTACTACGTTTCCCAACATGGTTCACAAGATTACTAATAGGAAAATTAAAAACCAAAGCTTGTGACAAATCCTGGTGATGATAGGAAATAATAGCCTTGTCAAGAGGAGGGATACCAATCGAGATGGCAAAACCCTCGTGAAGACAAGCATGAGGGAAATAATCTTCACCACCAAAGAGTGCATCAAGATGCAAGGATACAAGATCCGCAGTCAAGACAAATTCTTTTACGAAACCACCAAGGAGGAATGGTGGACGTGAAAGAAAAGAGGATATCAACTAGAGATGTAAATTCTCTCATATGTATAAGATTCTAGGTAGAGGACAATCATGATGATATATCCACAAGAATGATGTACACACGAAATAGTTACAAGAAGGACCAAACAAGATATCCAATAGGAAGTCATAAATATACCAATAAGGTCTTTGTTTGAAAGCATAGCACATAGCCTAATATTTTCTTATTATACATAAATTAACTCCCACTACACGAACATCAAAGACATCACAACTAGAAATATGACATCATCATTGAGACTCTTTGAGAAAGGAAATAAGTACCACAAGAAAGACTTAAGAAGTTCATGCCATGATGCAACCTATAAAAGGTTGAATGCGAGAAATGTATGCATGAAGTAGATACTTGTTACCGAGATAGCATTGGATTGATGTAGTAGACAATGGCTCATCGATCATCCTAGCATGGCTCCAACAAGCACATGGTGTCAACTCCTTCCTTGTAAGTGAGCCGAGTGTCCAATGTATCTCCAATTGTTCCTAGAACAACATCACAAACACAATGGTACCGAAACTTATTGGGACCAAAAAGTTAGTGGACCAACACTACATTGGACAAAACTCCACAGAAATATGTGTATATATATGAAATTGAATTTCATGCACACTTTAGCCAATTTATGTCATAGTGGAGTTTCCCCTATATATTGGGTCATGGAAAGAGGACATGCCAACGAAAATACATGTACAAAATATGCATGCTCAAGGCTTTCAAGAATCAAATCAACACACAGTTGATAAGGTACCGAAAGATAAGGTATCAAGTGAAAATAAGATACCAAATGAAAAATTATCACTTAAAGGATACCAACTAAAAGATACATCAAGGAAAGAGATATCTAATGACACATGTGAAATAGAAGGAAACAAGATACCAAATGAAGGAAAACAAGAGGTATCAAATTCCCAAAAGAGAGCTAGGTTCAAAACAAACCAAACCCTCCGCAAATTTTCATGATGGCACAAAGCACCATAGAGAAAAGGCTCGCCTCCCATCAACACACACTTGATGAAGATCAAAGGATTTTATGATAAACCCATAAAGAGAGTGTTCTAAAGAAAATAGGATAGCTCCCCCAAGAGATGTGCATTATATAGAATTTGCATTTGAATACAAAATGCACACGATGGGATCATCACTTTCCCTATATCTATAGAAACATTAGACATGCTCAAAAAGATCCACAAGAGGCAAGGAAGACAGACGATAAACAAAATCCTATGTAAAGATGATTAGCGACCTCTACCACTTAAAAGGAATACCAATTGTCAAAGGACAAGAAGTATTTGGAAATAATTCACATTGGTAGATTGCAAATAGACCCAACGTCATCTTTACTCCTAAAGCACAAGCAAATGTCACTTGTAGAGCTAACATGCCACCTAGGAACAAGATAAATTATAATATCAATTCTAAGTGGAAATATCTCAAATGTACATATTCTCTGGGCTTGTAATATGCACATAGTATATTACTCCCCCATAATGTGGTAACACAATGTTATTAACAAGTGGAAAATGAAATCCAACAAGATGACTAATGGACCATTTAGAATTTGAATTTATCATGAGAAGACATACCAGATAGAAGCTATATAATCTTGTAATATCAATACTAAGTGGTATTCCTCATGTACACACATTTTTAGGGCCGTGAAGTACACAAAGCACATTACTCCCCCGGAATGGGATAATCCATTAATCTCTCAAAAGAGCCAACTAAGATAGGAAAAATATGCAAAAAGCCTCAACACAACACACACGCATACATGGTGTGCAACCCACCAACATGATTACTTAATATAAGCAAAAATAGGAAGCACACCATATACAAACACATGCAAGGTACAAAACCACATATGCAAAGGGGCAAGTAACTAACAACGTATTCAAATTTAAGTACAAGTTACTGCAAGGAGGGACATTGGTTATAAGATAGAAAGTCGATAATCCAAATGACTTGGCTTAAGATAATATGAATGTTGAAGATCCCTTAATTCTTCATGATTTAGCCAAATCTCCAATTCCCTCCAACAATACCTATTGATCAAGTTTGGGATTGTTGGTCCCCAACCAAGTTGGGTCCTGAGAGGTTAGTCACAATAGGCTTGGCTACCCAAATGGTTCTTTTCTTGACACCACTTTGAGTACCAACACATTTGGCAAACACATTGCCAAGCTTATCCTTCCCAATAGAATATATATCATTAATAATGATTGGGTTGGATAAGTTACCTTTTGTGCAAGAAGAAGTGAAGTGACCCTTCTCACGACATAAGTAGCAACATCTACCCTTTACTTTCTTCTCAATTGATTTCTCAACTTGAGGAGAGATGACTTGGGTCTTCTTGGGAAGAGGCCTTTCTTCGACTTGTGGTTGAGCATGATATTGAACTTGTGGCCGCTTCCCTTGTTGCTTGCCAATTTGAGGCTTCTTATTCAATGGGCAAGATCTTAAATGGTTCCCTTCTATTTTGCACTTGGAGCAAACAATCTCGGCCGAATTCTTGACTTGTTCTTGGCCCTTCTTTTTGTTGCTTTTGGACTTCTTATTCTTACTCCAGTTGAATCCAAGTCCACCCTTGTCATTTGGGGATTTTTGCACACTCAAGATATTCTTGAGTGTGGACTTCCCTTCATGACTCTTTTCCAGGTCATTCTTGAAAGAAGTGACTTGGGCCTTGAGCTCTTTGATTTCCTATACATGGTTAGTGTGAACACAAGTACTAGAGGAAGTATAAGCATCATTGTTAGAGAAACAAGGCAAGAAAAGTAATTCATCATAGGATATAGCAACATTATGAGTAGATGAACTACGAGGACTAGCACATGGAAATAAAGCATTTCTACTAGATGTAGTGCTAATGTCCACATGAGGCTCACTAGATGTCACCTTAGTAGTACTAGCCTCATGATCTATTTTTAGCACATTGTGGGATACTAGAAGATCACCATGAGAGCTCGAGAGTTTTTCATGACTTTCTTCCAATTTCCCATAGTTGCTAGATAGCAACTCAAGTTGAGCCCTTAGCTCAACATTCTCCTTCAAAATGGATGCTTGACAAGAAATAGACTTAGTAGCACAAGCATCATTATTAACAACAAAATGAGAAGGCAACATGGCAAGATCTTTAGCATATGAAGCTTCAAGTTGAGCATGAGACTCGGTGAGTTCAATGAGCAAACTCTTAATGACCCTTGAGCCATTTTCGAGGTGCTCAGAGTCCTCAAGGAGTTTAGCATGCGCAACTTCAATCTTATCATTTTTAGTTCTAAAATCATTAGCCACCTCGAGAGCTCTATCATGGATTCCTTTAATCTAGATAATTCTAGAGCAAAGGTCTCCTCAAGAGATTCCTTGGTGGTTTTTTCATTTTCAAGAGCTTGAGATAGCTCTATGCTACCTCTTGAGCATATGTTGGTTTTACCTTCAAGAGGAAAGGGTGATGCAGCGAAGTAGGTAAGTATTTCCTTCAGTTGTTGGGAACCAAGGTATCAATCCAGTAGGAGGAACAAGCAAGTCACCAATAGATGCATCTACACAAATAATCAAACTATTGCACCCAATGTGTAACAGCACGGGACCGACACTCTAGAAAATTCCCCTTTTATGCCATTCTCGTCTTGTGTTTTGTATGGTTGTTGCATTCGTCATCGCATCATTCGCATCATCCGCATAGCATCGTCACTCATTTTTTAAAACTTGCATCTGTTGGTAGTTGCCGGTTCTCTCCGTTCATGTCGTCGACCGTTTCGAGACCAACCACACACACGCACGCGCTAGTGGCTTCGTTAAAAACCCCGTTTTTAAAGCATGCGAAAATATTCTTGGATTGGGTTGAAACTTGGCATCCCGTCTTGTTATAGCATAGGTAGACCGCCTATCAATTTTCATTGCATTCTGAGTTAGTTTGATACCCCATCGGTCATCCATAGCAGTGCGGTCATCGGTTATTCGTCAGACGTTTTCGGTGTTTTAAAACCTTGTGTCATGGGCCACCAACCTTCCCTCTCATCTCCCCATAGCCAATCTACACAGCCCACTAGCCCACCTAGCTATCCCCCTCTGCTTCCAAGCCGTCCGATCGAGATCGAACAGTCCGAAAACGGACAAAACCCCGTAACCTAGCCCCCATTTCCTGTTTAAGCACCCCTAGCCCGCCCTAAACGGAAACCCTAGCCCTCCCCTTGATTTCCGTGCCACCCAAGCCTCAACCGCCAGCCCCACTCCCTCCAGCCACGCGGGCCCGCTCGAGCCCATCTCCAGGCCTGCCCTGGGCCTGGAACTCTGCTGCCGCAAGCCGCACCGCGCCGCCGCCTGGCTCGATCCCGAGCCCCCTTTGCATGCGCCCAAGCCGTGTGCCGCCCCGACCCCGCTGCTCACCGGAGCCTTGCCGCCGTAGGTCGCTAGCGCGCCACCCGTCGTTGCTAGCTGAAGCCGCAGCCTCGCCTCTCTCTCCCTCTCGTGTAGTGCGCCATGGAATCCCGAGCTCGAAGCTCCACCACCGGCCCCTCATCAGCTCGCCGCCGCCCAGATCCGGCCGGGGATCACCGGATCCGGTCGCCCCCGACCCGATCTCGGTTGCCCCGCGCGTCCCCGTGCCCGCCGTCGGCGTCGGTTTCTGGAGCCATCGCCATTCCTGGCGCTTGCCTCTGGGCACGAGGAGGGTGACGACCGCCCAAGGCCAGCGCTCGCCTGCTCCTGCGTGCACGTGGGCCGGCCTCCCAGCGCCGCCAAGGCCCAGCTCCCTGTCCGGCCCAGTTTGCCTTAGGTGAGCCCCCCTGTTCGCCTATCCAGCACCTAGGGCGCTATATTCTATCTTGCACCCACCAGATTCGGCCCATTTGTGTTTTTTCCTGCATTGCGGATTTAGCAATTTAACTGGTTATTACTGATTTACAGAAAAGCCCCCCTAGATCAAGCATTTAATAACTCCATAGGCGTGCATCGGATTAAGAAAATATATATATGAAACTTGACTAGAATTTTATGTAGATTCACAATATCCTACTTTCACATGTGATAAAAGTGTTTAAACTTGCTGTTTGCATTGATTTGCGTAAATGCCATGTTAAAGTGATTTATTTCATAACTAATTAACCGTAGCTCCGATAAAAATGTTCCACATATGTAACTTGACTGGAAAAATGTGTAGAATCTCATGGTGACATTTATTTTGCTGTTTAGCAACTCTAAAATTGTGTTAGGACAGATCTGGACCAAATTCATATTATGCTTATGGGGATGTTTTGGAAATGCTATATATGGCTTGTGGCCTCATTTAAAATGCCTAGATGAGATAGTTGTTCATGCTTCACCTCTTGCCATGTCTAACAACATTTAATATTGATGAGTACTTAAACAAGAGTGAACTAAATAATTCGAATGTGGAGTTTCGTCAATATACAACTCGTTGCATATTGAACTTCACTTAATGTGTAGTTGTTGTTTGTTGTTCTTGCCATGCCATGCCATGCCATGCCTTGCATATTAAACCGGACATGCATCATATTTGTCTGTGCATCGTGTCTTGCATATGTTGTGGTGTTTCTCAGGTGTTGATTGTTGTTTCGGATCGTTCCTTCTCGATGGAGTTCCGAAAGCGTCCGGAGTGTGAGGATTCGTTCGACTACGTTGGCTTGTCTTCTTCATGGACTCGTTCTTCTTCCAAGCGGGATCTTAGGAAAGATGACACATTTCCTTGGATACCACTACTATCATTTCCATCCTAGTTGTCCCGTTTTTATTGTTATGTCTCGCTACCCACCACTTGTTTGTCAAGCCTCCCAACATTGCCATGAAAAGCCTCTAACCCTCCACCTTCCTAGCAAACCATTGTTTGGCTATGTTACCGCTTGCTCAACCCTTCTTATAGCGTTTCTAGCTATAGGTGCAATTGCTTCCATGTGACAACATGGACATTCTTTTGTTATCACATATTATTGCTATTTATTT
The DNA here is from genome assembly GCA_022496015.1 of Hordeum marinum. Classification (NCBI taxonomy): domain Eukaryota; kingdom Viridiplantae; phylum Streptophyta; class Magnoliopsida; order Poales; family Poaceae; genus Hordeum; species Hordeum marinum. The sequence continues at coordinate 322,526,230 of CM039677.1, forward strand.
AATGCACTTATACACTTGGTAAAGGGTGGAAGGCTTGGACTTTTGCTCGGTGTTTTGTTCCACTCTTGTTGCCCAAGTTACTTGTGAACCGGTGTTATGTTGCATAATTGAGCGCTCGTAACATGCTCGGGGTTGTTATGGGGACCCCCTTGATTTTCGTTTTAGGATAAAGCTTGTATGGCCAGGCCCAACATTGGTACTATTTGCTTAATAACAACTAAAATTTGCATAGGGCATGATCACCCGTGGATTAATCAACAACCCGGGCCAGTGCTCCTCATGAGTGTTGGTCCAAACTAGAACACTGTGCGGGACCAACCCGGGGCAACTCGGGAGATTTCTATCAGGCCACTATATGCGTCGCTTTTCCGCCGTGTCCTGAGAACGAGATACGCGGCTCCTATCGGGATCGTCGACACGTTGGGAGGCCTTGCTGGACTTGTTTTACCTTTCTTGAATGTCTTGCGTGAGGAAGTCTGATCTTCTTCGGGCTATCTCGAGGTGTCGGAATTCCTTTGGAATTGCCTAGGATGATCACGAGATCCGTGGTCCAGGTTATTCCCGCGGCGTGTGTTAATTTGTGATGGATGAGTTGGAGCACCCTTATAGGGTTAAATCTTTCAGAAAGCCATGCCCGTGGTTATGTGGCAAACTTGGATACTTTGTTTAACACTCGGTCATAGCAAACTTGAAGTAAACTCAAATAAAATACACGAACCGTGTGCGTAACCGTGACGGTCTCTTCTCATGAGTCCTCATCCGAGAGAGAACACGATGGGGTTATGATTGACGTAAGTAGGTGTTCAGGATCAGTTAGTGATCATTTCTAGTTCACGTCCGTTGCGCGTAGACCAGCATACTTTACTTTCTATACTCGTAAGTTAGCCACTCAAATAAATGCTTAGTCGCTTGCTGCAACCTCAACACTTAACCATACCTCACCTATTAAGCTTTAATAGTCTTGATACCCTTGGAAATGAGATTGCTGAGTCCCCATGGCTTACAGATTACTACAACAATAGTTGTAGGTACAGGTAATGCGACGAATTGACGTGAGAGCAATGCTTGTTTGTTTGGAGTTCTTCTTCTTCATCATCGATCTAGGATGGGTTCTAGGCGGCAGCCTGGGATAGCAAGGATGGATGTCATTTTTGTCGTTTGTTTTCGTCCGTAGTCGGACCCTGCTCTTCTGTATGATGTTTGGACATGTTGTTGTATTGATGTGATATTTATGTAGCTTGTGGCGAGTGTAAGCCAATTCCATATACTCATCTCTTCTGTACATGTACTTGTAATGATATCCATTCTTGCAACACGATGAGATGCGCCTCTATCCCTATCGAGGCCCTCGTGCCAAAATGAGGATAGGATCGCATCTTGGGCGTGACAAGTTGGTATTAGAGCCTATACCGACCTAGGAGCCCCCTTGATTGATCGAACTTGGCCGAGTCGAGTCTAGTTAAAACTATTTTGAGTCTAGTTATATCAGAGAGTAGGATTCTTTTTACTCCTCTTCTATGCTCTGATGAGGTATTCGACTTAGGAATTTTGTTTCTACTCCTCTTATCACTCAATTTTTTTAGGATCATGCGGGTATTTTGGAAACTATATGATGTTGATGTGACGGAGTTCTATCTTGGTGCCTCTTGTCTGACTTGATTTCTTCCGGGGAGTTGAGCTCTTGGGAATTCTTGGCACATCATTATCATTCAGCTTCCTTAGTATCTCAGGACGGAGGGTGTTCGGAATTACTTCAATACTTGTCGTGGTGAGATAAGGTCGGAGTCACCCAGTACTGGGGAGGTGTCCGTGGTACCACCATGGTTAGTATCGTTGTGCTTTCGAGGATCTGAGTTAGATGGAGTTGCGAAAGCCTCTAGTTATGTGTTGAAGGATGGATACCGTTGGGGTGTAGGTTTGTTAGTAGTGTGAGATATTTCCTCCTTGTATCCCCAACACCCGATTGCATAACCAAGAAAGTTTTCGGAAGTTCTTAGGTGGGAATTCAAGTAGGTACCTAGGATTATCTTTCCAACAAGTGCATAGTGGGTATGTATTTGTTCTTGCTTGTTTCGTAAGCCCCATCCTTTGTTTTGTTTTGTATATGGTAATTCGAGTTGCTTCGATGTCAAGTGGTGATTTCATATCTTGGAAAGTAGTGTTCTCATATTTTTGCGGGTTTACTAATTCTTGTGCTCAATCAAGTATCATATCAATTCTTCTCCTACCGGTGTGCTTCTCTTCAAGATAATTCTATCATCTCCAATATTTGCAAGATCAATCCTCATATTTCGTTCCGGAGTTTGTCTCATCTGTTCCAAGTTGTCTTTGTTTTTCGCACCCCGCCCTTTTTCTTCAATGATTAAATTCTCATACAAGTGTCTTTTTTATTGATGTAATGCTTCCGCTATCTTTTCTTCTATCTTGTTTCCAGTGATTCCTTGTGGAGATTCTCAGAGTTTCGATTTCAAGATCTATCCTCATATTCTTTGTTCTTGTTGTTATTCTTCTCCGATGGATTTGATTCAAGCTCTCGGTGTTCATCATATCATTTTCTCTTTCGTTCAGTGGTTTCCATGTTGGAATTTCTGCCCAAGTATCTCTTGTTTTTGTCTCTCTTTGTCCTATCCAGAGCCTAAAGATATCTCAGAGATTCGTGTTTTCTTTCATTTCTTCCAAATTATTTCGAGGTTCTCACTTCATCAAGTTCTTAATTTGTACCGGTGCAATCTCTCTTTTAATCAATTGTTTCAACGGTGGTTTCTTTTTAGTGAGCCCATAACCCACAGTTTTTTTTCCTAGGATCATACCTGACTCTTCTAATCTTTCTGGAGATGTCCTCAAGTCCTTTTCAAAATATGATGTAAGAATGATTTTCATCAGTCATATTCCTCTTCCAAGATCACTTCGAATAATTTTCGTCATTGGCTCAACCTTTCCTTATTCATTATTCCGGAGTATCACAGTAATTCATGGTGTTGTTTCTCGTCATCATTCTCAGCATTGAAGACCGAAGGAGAGTTTCTCTTAAATCATTGTTCATTCTTCCAAAGATTCATGGTTTCAGCTGGTTGCTATCATCTCAAAAAAAATTGATCATGAATAATTTCTCCCATATCTCTCCGGTGCATTTCATAGTTGTTGTCAGTTCTCGATCCTCCGAAGGCCATCATTTCAAAAGATTTCTTTGTTCTCAGCTTTCAGCTTTCATTCTCAAATTCTTCTCAATTGTTGTCCCTTCGTTCGCATCTCAATTATTCCGGTGCCTTGTGAAGTTTTCTATTAGGTGGATCATGCTCTCTTTGTTCTCATGTTATATCATTCATTTGCATTATCCTCTTTAGTTTCAAATTCTTACCGATGTTCTCGTTCAAGACCTCTTCAAGTTTTTGCTCTATATATCTTTCCTATCTTTTACAAAAGAATAAGTAGTATGTGAAATCCATTGTTTGTCATCAATTTAACTTGATGAAGGATAGGCATATCATAATTCTTATTCTTGTTTCATCCAAGTGATTTCAATCCTTCTTCCGGAGTTATTCATGATATCAAATTCCTTATTCCAAGTGGTCATCTTTCTTTTCCGGAGTTCCTAGTTTTGCTCAAGTATCTTGTCGCTAAGCTTCATCTAATTCATAGCAAGGCCTCAATCTTTTCTTTTCGCAACCTTCAATTCTTTTCTATCATCCTTTCATTTCGGAGTTCATCTTGATGGTTCTTCATGGTGGTTTGTTAAGGATGTAATTCTTCTTGAATTGTTCTTCAAGATTCTTGTTGGAGGTGATCAAGTGTTCCTTATCTTGGATTTCTAAGTTCAATTCCTTCTCCATTGTCTTTTGAGATGGTGTTATTAAATTCTTGATTGTGAGGAGTCTCAAAGGAAATTGTCAAGTATAAGATAAGTAAAGCCATATTGTTTTCTCGGAGTTATCTTGGGTTGGATTTCACCTAAAGCATTTCCTAAGGATTGTTGTATCATGGTGTTATAAATGATTCAAGTGTCTCCTCCACCTCTTGGTGAAAGAAGTTTTGCATATCTTGTTGCTCTCAAGTAATCATTTGTTTCTATTGTGGCAGGTTGTCACCTCATAATTTTGAGATGTTTTCCATAAGCCCATCACGAGCTATTCTTTTCATTGTTGATTCTTCATAAACTCCATTCAACCTATACTTCTCAAATTCATTTGTGCTGGAAATTGCCATTTTATTATCCGTTCTTTTCCTTCCATCAATCTAGCTTCTATTCTTTTGTTCCGGAGGCATTGTGGTGTTGCTCTTTTCAACCCACATCTAGTTTGATTAAGATCGTGTTGTTTCTTTGCTTATTCATTTGACCCTAGTGTTATGTTATCTATTCAAGTTCTTCCTTCTTATCAATTTTGCCTCTCTTTCCTACCGAAGTGCTGCCAAAATTTCTTTCGATTCTTGCTTGTTCCCCATGTAATTCTTCATCTCTTCCAACCTTCATGTTTTATTGGTTTCACTCGTTTGACAAGAAGCAACTAAATTTTAACTTTTGTTCTTTCTCTTCCCCTTTTCATTCTAGATCTCGGGATGAGATCCTCGTGTAGTGGAGGAGAGTTGTAACAGCCCGGGACCGACGCTCCAGAAGATTCCCCTTTTATGCCATTCTTGTCTTGTGTTTCGTCCGGTTGTTGCACTCATCATCCCATCATTCGCATCATCTGCATACAATCGTCACTCGTTTTCGAAAACTTGCATCCGTTGGTAGCTGCCGATTCTCTCCGTTCGTGACGTCGACCGTTTCGAGACCAACCACACACACGCACGCGCCCGCGACATCGTTAAAAAACCATTTTGAAGCGCGCAAAAAATATTCTCGGATTGTGTTGAAGCTTGGCATGCCGTCTTTTTATAGCGTAGGTAGAATGCCTGTCAATTTTCGTTGCATTCTGAGTTTGTTTGATACCCCATCGGTCATTCGTAGCAGTGCGGTCATCGGTTATTCGTCGGACGTTTTCGGTGTTTTAAAACCTCATGTCACGGGCCACCAACCTTCCCTCACATATCCCCATAGCCAATCTACACAGCCCACTAGCCCACCTAGCTAGCCCCCTCCGCTTTTGGGCCGTCCGATCGAGATCGAACGGTCTGAAAACGGACAAAACCCCCTAACCTAGCCCCCATTTCCTATTTAAGCACCCCTAGCCTGCCCTAAACGGAAACCCTAGACCTCCCCTTGATTTCCGCGCCACCCAAGCCTCAGCCGCTAGCCCCACTCCCTCCAGCCACGCGGGCCCGCTCAAGCCCATCTCTAGGCCCGCCCCGCGCCCGGAACTCCACCGCCGCAAGCCGCACCGTGCCGCCGTCTGGCTCGATCCCGAGCCCCCTTCGCATGCGCCCAAGCCATGTGCCGCCCCACCCTTGCTGCTCACCGGAGCCTCGCCACCGCAGGTTGCCGACGCGCCGCCCGGCGTCACTGGCCGAAGCCGCAACCTTGACTCTCCCTCCCTCCCGTGCAGTGCGCTATGGCGTCCCGAGCTCGAACCTCCGCCGCCGGCCCCTTATCAGCTCGCCGCCGCCCAGATCCGGCCGGGTATCACCGGATCCGGTCGCCCCCGACCTAATCCCGGCCGCCCCGCGCGTCCCCGTGCCCGCCGCCGGCATCGGTTGTCGGAGTCACCGCCATTCCTAGCACTCGCCTCTGGGCACGAGGAAGGCGACGACCCCTCGAGGCCAGCGCTCGCCGGCTCGTGCGTGCACGTGGGCCGGCTTCCCAGCGCCGCCAAGGCCCAGCTCCCTGTCCGGCCCAGTTGGCCTTAGGTGAGCCCCCTGTTCGCCTATCCAGCGCCTGGGGAGCCATATTCTATCTTGCGCCCACCAGATTCGGCCCGTTTGTGTTTTTTTCCCGCGTTGCGAATTTAGCAATTTAACTGGTTATTACTGATTTGCAGAAAACCCCCCTAGATCATGCATTTAATAACTCCATAACCGTGCATCGGATTAAGAAACTTTATATATGAAACTTGACTAGAATTTTATGTAGATTCACAATATCCTACTTTCACATGTGATAAAAGTGTTTAAACTTGATGTTTGCATTGATTTGCGTAAATGCCATGTTAAAGTGATTTATTTCATAACTAATTAACCGTAGCTTCGATAAAAATGTTCCACATATGTAACTTGATCGGAAAAATGTGTAGAATCTCATGATGACATTTATTTTGCTGTTTAACAACTCTAAAATTGTGTTAGGACAGATCTGTACCAAATTCATATTATGTTTATGGGGATGTTTTGGAAATGCTATATATTGCTTCCGGCCTCATTTAAAATGCCTAGATGAGATAGTTGTTCATGCTTCACCTCTTGCCATGTCTAACAACATTTAATATTGATGAGTACCTAAACGAGAGTGAACTAAATAATTCGAACGTGGAGTTTCGTCAATATGCAACTCGTTGCATATTGAACTTCACTTAATGTGTAGTAGTTGTTTGTTGTTCTTGCCATGCCATGTCATGCCATGCCTTGCATATTAGACCGGACATGCATCATATTTGTCTATGCATCGTGTCTTGCATATGTTGTGGTGTTTCTCGTGTGTTGATTGTTGTTTCAGATTGTTCCTTCTCAATAGAGTTCTGAAAGCGTTCGGAGTGTGAGGATTCGTTCGACTACGTTGGCTCGTCTTCTTCATGGACTCGTTCTTCTTCCGAGCGGGATCTCAGGCAAGATGGCACATTTCCCTGGATACCACTACTATCATTGCCATGCTAGTTGTCCCGTTTTTATTGTTATGTCTCGCTACCTACCACTTTTTTTTCAAGCCTCCCAACATCGCCATGAAAAGCCTCAAACCCTCCACCTTCCCAGCAAACCATTGTTTAGCTATGTTACCGCTTGCTCAGCCCTTCTTATAGCGTTTCTAGTTGCAGGTGCAATTGCTTCCATGTGACAACATGGACATTCTTTTGTTATCACAATATTATTGCTATTTATTTAATGCACTTATACACTTGGTAAAGGGTGGAAGGCTTGGCCTTTTGCTTGGTGTTTTGTTCCATCTTGCCGCCCTAGTAACTTGTGAACCAGTGTTATGTTCCATAATTGAGCGTTGCTAACATGCTCGGGGTTGTTATGGGGACCCCCTTGATTTTTGTTTTAGGATGAAGCTTGTCTGGCAAGGCCCAACATTGGTAGTATTTGCTTAATAACAACTAAAATTTGCATAGGGCATGATCACCCCGTGGATTAATCAGTAACCTGGGCCAGAGCTCCTCATGAGTGTTGGTCCAAACTAGAGCACTATGAAGGGCTAACACGGGGAAACTTGGGAAATTCTAACAGGCCATTGTACGCGTCGCTTATCCGCCGTGTCCTGAGAACGAAATACGCGACTCCTGTCGGGATCGTCGACATGTCAGGAGGCCTTGCTAGACTTGTTTTACCTTTCTCGAATGTCTTGTGTGAGGAACTCTGATCTTCTTTGGGCTATCTCGAGGTGTCGGAATTCCTTTGGAATTGCCTAGGATGATCACGAGATCCGTGGTCCAGGTTATTCCCGTGGCGTGTGGTTAAGTTTTGATGGATGAGTTGGAGCACCCCTATAGGGTTAAATCTTTCGGAAAGCCGTGCCCGTGGTTATGTGGCAAACTTGGATACTTTGTTTAGCACTCGGTCATAGCAAACTTGAAGTAAACTCAAATAAAATACACGAACCGTGTGCGTAACCGTGACGGTCTCTTCTCGTGGGTCCTCATCCGAGAGAGAACACGATGGGGTTATGATTGACGTAAGTAGGTGTTCAGGATCAGTTAGTGATCATTTCTAGTTCACGTCCGTTGTGCGTAGACCAACATACTTTACTTTCTATACTCGTAAGTTAGCCACTCAAATAAATGCTTAGTCGCTTGCTGCAGCCTCACCACTTAACCATACCTCACCTATTAAGCTTTAATAGTCTTGATACCCTTGGAAATGAGATTGCTGAGTCCCCATGGCTTACATATTACTACAACAATAGTTGTAGGTACAGGTAATGCGACGAATTGACGTGAGAGCAATGCTTGTTTGTTTGGAGTTCTTCTTCTTCTTCATCGATCTAGGATGGGTTCCAGGCGGCAGCCTGAGATAGCAAGGATGGATGTCATTTTTGACGTTTGTTTTCGTCCGTAGTCGGACCCTGCTCTTCTGTATGATGTTTGGACATGTTGTTGTATTGATGTAGCTTGTGGCGAGTGTAAGCCAATTCCATATACTCATCTCTTCTGTACACATACTTGTAATGATATCCATTCTTGCAACACGACGAGATGCGCCTCTATCCCTATCTAGGCCCTCGTGCCAAAATGAGGATAGGATCGCATCTTGGGCGTGACACAACGCTATAAAGGGGTTGTCAATCCCTTCAAGGTTATTTGCAAGGATTAGATCCAATAGAGATAGATGTAACAAGTGCGTAAAGTAAAAGGTAAATAAATTGCAGCAAATATAGATATGAAAATATATGATGGAAAATAGACCCAGGGGGCATAGGTTTCACTAGAGGCTTCTCTCTTGAAGGCAAATATCATGGTGGGTAAACAAATTACTGTCAAGCAATTGATAGAAAAGCAAATAATCATGTAGTTATCCAAGGCAATGATCATGCATATAGGCATCACATCCGTAACAAGTAGACGAAAACGATTCTGCATCTACTACTATTACTCCACACATCGACCGACTCCTGCCTGCATCTAGAGTATTAAGTTCATGAAGAACATAGTAATGCTTTAATAAAGATGACATGATGTAGAGGGATAAACTCAAGCAATATGATACTCTTGATGGCAACAATACAATACGTGCCTCGCTACCCCTACTTTGTCACTTGGTGAGGACACCACAGGATTGAACCCAAAACCAAACACTTCTCCCATTGCAAGAATTACCAATCTAGTTGGCCAAACCAAACCAATATCTCGAAGAGACTTGCAAGGATATGAAATCATGCATATATGAAATCAGAGGATATTGAAATAAGATTCATGGATAATCTGAACATAAACTCACAATTCATCGGATCTTGACAAACACACCACAAAATAGGATTACATCGGATAGATCTCCATGAAGATCATGAAGAACATGGTATTGAAGATCAAAGAGAGAGAAGAAGCCATATAACTACTAGCTATGGACCCGTAGGTCTGTGGTGGACTACTCACGCATCATCGGAGGGGTAATGGAGTTGATGTAGATGCCCTCCGTGATCGAAACCCCCTTCGGCATATTACCGAAAAAGGCTCCAATATTGGATCTCTCGGGAACGGAGGCTTCTGGCGACGGAAAAGTATTTTTGTGGCTCTTTTTGATGTTGGGGGAATATTTGGGTATTTATAGGCCAAGAATTAGGGTTAGGAGACCTGCCAGGAGGCGACAAGCCTGATAGGCGCGGCGAGGGCGCCCGCGCCTAGCAGGCTTGTGGTGCCCTAGTACCTCCCCTGACGTGCACTCCAAGCTTGGATGACTTGTTTCCTTCCAGAAAAATTCCTTCTATAGGTTTTATTCCGTTTGGACTCTGTTTAATATTCCATATCTGCAAAACTCAAAAACAAGGAAGAAACAGAAACTAGCACTTAGCTCTGATTAATAGGTTAGTCCCAAAAATTATATAAAATAGCATATTAATGCATATAAAACATCCAAAATAGATAATATAATAGCATGCCATCATAAAAAATTATAGATACATTGGAGACGTATCACTCCGTGATCTCATTAGCATAATCACGCTCATGACCTTCCATTTTATCAATGGTGGCCTCATGCTCCTCGAGATGAGCTTCCAACTCCTCAATATATTTCTTGCCCTCAATGGCAATAGACATGATTCCATGAAGTTGGCACGAGCAATTTTATTCTTATGAAGAGCTTTAAAAACCATTTCTCCCTTAATTTTTAAGCAAGAAATATTATCACTCTCTTCATTCTCATTATCATCAACATCGTCATCATGAGATATATTGGGATTCAAAGTAGCAGATACCTTTGAAGCCTTAGCAATAAGGCAAAAGTGAGAAATAATAGATGATGTTGTAAGATCCCTTGACGCACTATTCAAGAACACATCTTGTTCCATGGAGTGTTGGTTTTCCTCTACATTGTTAGCACAACAACTCGAGGAAAGCGATGCATTTTTATCATGACAACAAGACATGGCAAGCATATCATCATGAGATTTAGTCGAGCAATTTCTACATGATATGCAAAGACTATCAACACAATCATGTGAAACATCTAGAGTGCTAGAAGTGTTAAAGTACAAAGATGAAGCATTGAAATAAGACAATGAAGAAGAATTATCAACAATAAGCCCATTATCATCATTACAATGATCATCAATACTCACCATATCATTACCTTGTGGCAATCCACATGTAGGTGAAGTACATGAATTTGAGAAGATAACACGATCGGAGATGGAGGGAGAATAATCATCCCTACAAATCTTGGACACACCATATTTATCTTGAAGCTTTGTCCACAACTCATGAGCATCCCGGAACGACATGAGTTTAAATATAACTACATTACTCAAAGCATCAAAAGCACATTAGAATCTTGAGAATTGAGATAAGAGTTTTTCTCATCCTCTAAATATAGGTGTTGAGAATCCTCCGGAGGAGGAAAACCCATATCTACAATTAGCTCTAAAGACGGGTCCATGACCCTAAAGAGATTAAGCATGTGAATTACCCAAACAACAAAATTTGTGCCATCGAAACTAAGAGTGTTAGAGAATCCTAATCCCCTAGTAGACATCCTTACTCTCTAGGTGGTTAAACCTAATAACGAGAGACCTAGTTCTGATACCAATTGATAGGACGTGGATGTCGCCTAGAGGGGGGGGGGTGAATAGGCGCTTTAAAATAATTACGGTTTAGGCTTGAACAAATGCGGAATAAAACTAACGTTTAATATGTCAAGCACAAAATCTAAAACAACTAGGCTCACCTATGTGCACCAACAACTTATGCTAAGCAAGATAAACAACTAAGTGAAAGCAAGAAACAATATGGCTATCACAAAGTAAAGTGCATAAGTGAAGGGCTCGGGTCAGAGATAACTGAGGCACGCGGAGACGATGATGTATCCTGAATTTCACACCCTTGCGGATGCTAATCTCCGTTCGGAGCGGTGTGGAGGAACAATGCTCCCCAAGATGCCACTAAGGCCACCATAATCTCCTCACGCCCTTGCACAATTCAAGATGCCGTGATTCCACTAAGGGACCCTTGAGGGAAGTCACCGAACCCGTACAAACTAGGTAGGGGCAATCTCCACAACTTAATTGGAGGCTCCTAACGACACCACGAAGCTTCACCACAATGGACTGGCTCCGAGGTGACCTCAAATGCTCAGGGCAATCTCCACAACCTAATTGGAGACCCTGACGCTTGCCCGGAGCTTTGCACCACAATGATCGAGCTCCGGGGCAACACAAGCCATCTAGGGAACCAAGGCACCAAAGAGGAACAAGCTCTAGGGTGCTCAAACACCCAAGAGTAATAATCTTCTCAAACTTCACTTCCACGTTTCACCATGGAGAACCCAAACCTATGCACCAAATGCAATGGCAAGGGCACACGCAGTGCCCAAGTACTTCTCTCCCAAATCCCACCAAAGAAACGAATGATAGGGAGGAAAATGAGAGGAAGAACGAATAAGAACATGAAGAACTCCAAGATCTAGATCCAAGGGGTTCCCCTCACTTAGAGGAGAAAGTGATTGGTGGAAATGTGGATCTAGATCTCCTCTCCCTTTTCCCTCAAGAACTAGCAAGAATCATTGGAGGGATTGAGAGTAAGAAAGCTCGAAGAAGGTCAACATACTCAAGCTCAGAGGATAAGGTTCAATGGGGAAGAAGACCCCCTTTTATAGGTCGAAAAAAATCCAACCGTTATGCTCATAGCCGCACAGAGCAGTACTACCGCTCATGGGAGTGGTACTACTGCTAGGGCGGTGGAAGCCCTTTGAAAAAAAAATCGTGGAGGAAAAAGGCCAGTAGAACCGCCGGCGTGGTACTATCGCTCGTCCTCACGGTACTACCACTAGGGATCGCGGTACTACCGCAAAGGGTAGCGGTACTACTCCTTGCGAGCGGTACTAAAAAATACATCCGTGCCTGCCATCGCTGGACAAAACACGAGATTTTGGTCCGGAGTGGAAGTAGCCACGGTAGTAGCCGAGGTTGTACCACTCTGGAGCGGTAGTAAAAAATTACATCCGCTCCAAGCGGTAGTAGCCGCGGTAGTAACCGCGATAGTACCGCTGCAGCCTTTTAAGAACACCAAAATTGCCACAACTTCTGCAAACGGACTCCGAATTCAATGAAACCAAGTTTGTTGAAAAGCTAACGACATGGGCTAACATAATATTGATAGAAATATCAATAATAAGAAAATGATAAAATTCCCATAATAAAATGGTGAGAATCCTTCCTCGAATAAGACTGGTAAAACCTCCAACACCAAAAACACAATAGAAGAAGCATATGAAATCCGTTTTCAATGTACTAGAGCTTGTCACGAAGATAACCACAAGCTCAAGAACCCGCATAGAGAAAAGCCAACCAAGAACCAAGAAAGATGATGATGCCAAGCATGCAATGGTTTGAGCTCTCAACAAACGATACCATCAAGCTACACACTTGAGAGCCCCCCTTGATAGTACGACAATCGATCCTATAACCCGGTCTCCCAACTACCACCATGAGACTGGTAAAATAGAAAACCATATCAAGGTCAAACCTTTGCCTTGCGCATAGTCCACTTGAGCTATATGATGACGATCTTGACTTCCTCAAGATCGACCCACCTTTCTTGATTGTGCTGGCTTGATGAAGACTAGTTGATTGCTCCCCCATGCTCCACTATGGGTGAGACACTCTTCGGCACATATTCATAAGTCCATTGTCACCATAGTGAACGGCAAGCCTCAAGCATGATCTTTCTGTGATGCTTTGCTTGAGATTGCACATCGCACCCTTGATGACAATCTCCACTTGATGTCATCTTCCATGGTATGTATGGGATCTACCTCTTGATGCAAACCCATGGAAATATACCTAACCCCACAAAGAACTCTCACGTAGACCACGGGTTAGTACACACAATGTAATGGAAAATGCTTACCACACCATGGGATCACTTGATCCTTCTCGGTACATCTTGTACGCTTTGTGTGTTGATCAACTTAGTTCAATATTTGACTTAGTCTTGATCAACCTTGTATCGTATCTTCTATCTTCATAAAGATGATGTCTTGAAGGTAAACATGAATGCTCACACCATCTTCTTCTTCAAGACATGCTTGCAGTAAGCTCAACTCTTACATGACCAATCTTTGGATAACACCTTGAATACCACCTTGGTCACCATATAAACTCCTTGAAATCGACAGATGGACTTCAAGAAGTACCCACGAAATAAATCCTTCGAATATAACTCAAGGCAACCATTAGTCCATAGGGGTGTCATCAATTACCAAAACCACACATGAAAAAATGTGCTCTTACATGTGACATGATGTAGACAAGATCTATTCATTTAGGAATAGACCCCATCTTGTTATCCTTACACGCAATGATACATGTGTGCCTTGCTCCCCCTTCTGTCACTGGGAAAGAACACCGCAAGATCGAACCCATCACAAAGCACCTCTTCCCATGGCAAGAAAAATCGATCTAGTTGGCCTAACTAAACCAAAGATTTAAAGAATAAATATGAGTCTATATGTAATCATGCAAATAAGAGATCAAAGAAGACTCAAATCATATTCATGGATAGAAACTGATCATGCACTCAAAATTCATCAGATCGCAACAAACACACCGCAAAAGTCATTACATCAAATAGATCTCCAAGAGACCATTGTATTGTGTTTCCTCAACTCCCCTAGGGTTTTCCAAATATTTGTGAATTTATAGAGGCGATAGTCGGTGGAGGGGGTCCCAAGGTGGGCACTACCCACCAGGCCACATGAGGAACCATTGGCGCACCCTGGTGGGTGTTCCCCACGTCGGGCCTCCTCTTTGGCACTTGTCTGACCCATCTGGTGTCTTTGGTCCAAAAAAAATCTCCAATTTTTTCATGACGTTTGGCCTTCGTTTGGTACCGATTTTCTATGAAGTAAAAAAACAAGCAGAAATAGCAACTGGCACTTTGGCACTATATCAATAGGTTAGTACCAAAAAAATTATATAAAGTTGCTATAAAATGATTGTAAAACATCCAAGATTGATAATATAACAACACAGAACAAGCAAAAATTATAGATACATTGGAGACGTATCAGCATCCCCAAGCTTAATTCCTACTTGTCCTCGAGTAGGTAAATGATAAAAACAGAATTTTTGATGTGGAATGCTGCCTAACATGTTCATCACATATTCTTTTCTTCCTAGCATGGACATTTGGACTTTTAGATGGTTCAAAGTAATAGTCTAGTTTTGACATGAAAACTTTAATACTCAAACATATCAACAAGCAACCATGTCTTTCAAAATATCAACACTACAACAAGTTATCCCTAGCCCATCATGCTCAACCAATGATCCATTCATGAAACACATTCAAATATTAGCTACATCTAATGCTTAAGTATGATCATAGTGCCTCCTAGTTGGTGCTTTATAAGAGAATATGGAGACTCAAATTGAATTTTTTTTGTTTGCATAAAGTAAATAGATAGGCCCTTCGCAGAGGGAAGTGGGGATTTTTAGAGGTGCTAGAGCTCAAGGTTTAAATTATAGAGAAAAATATTTTGGGTGGCATGCCTTCCCTGTCAACGAAAACGACCGAGAGATTTCAATATATTTCCATGCTAGATAGATCATAAGCGGTCCCCAAACAGAAAATAAAGTTTACTCCTTTTTCCACCATACTTTGACTTTCCATGGCTAGCCGAATCCACGGTTGTCTTCCATACCAACACTTTCCAAGAACTTGTTATTTGACAACATAAAGTAAAAAATCATTCATTTCATTTCATTTCGGGAATGAGCATCCCTATTACCACTGTACTCTCATGCAATGACAAGTGAATAAACACTCATCTTGAGAATAACACATCTAGCACGGAAAAATACCGGTCACACCCTACCGTTTGATGAGCAGTATGAGCACACAAAAAGGAAATCTTGTTTCGAAATTTAGAGATGGCACATTCAAATTTGCTTGGAATGGCATGTAAATACCATATATAGGTAGGTATGGCGGACTCATATGGCAAAACTGGGTTTAAGGATCTTGGATGCACAAGTAGTATTTCTACTTAGTACAAGTGAAGGCTAGCAAATAGATTGAGAAGCATCCAACCAAGAAACAAAAAATCACATGAGCGAGTATTAAGCATAACTAACACCTAATAATGCACCATAAGTAGGATGTAATTTCGTAGCACAACTATTGACTTTCGTGCTTGCATAGGGAATCACAAACCTTAACATCAATATTCTTACTAAGCATAATTACTCACTAACATAAATCACATATTACTATCGTTCTCTCTCAAAACTATTACAAAGAATCAAGTTTAATTTGTCCAATGATCTTCATGGAAGTTTTTATTATACCCATCTTGAATATCAATCACTTTGCAGTTTCATATATTGCCATTGCTTTTGACAATCTCACATAGATATAAGTGAAGATCATGAGCATAAAAGTTTCATCTCTCAAAATAATATAAGTGAAGCATGAGATAATTTCTTCAAACTTACCAACTCTTTAATTACTATAAGTGAAGCATGAGAGAATTTCTTGAAACATGTAAAAGCACGCCGTGCTAAAAAAGATATAAGTGAAGCACTAGAGAAATTTCATAGCTCGATAGATTTAAGTGAGGTATAAAGAGCAATTCTAGCGAATCATAGCATAATTTTGGCTCTCTCAAATAGGTGTGTGCATCAAGGATAAAAAGTAAATAAAGAAAAGATGCAAGACGCTCCAAGAAAAACTCATGATATGTGATGAATAAAAATGTAGTTCCAAGTAAAATACCGATGGTTGTTAGAAGAAAGAGGGGATGCCACTCGGGGCATCCCCCAGCTTAGTTGCTTGTTCCTCTTTGGATAATAGCTTGGGGGTGTTGTATAATCCCTAAGCTCAGGCTATTCTTACTCCTTATTCCTTCATACATCATGATCTCACCCAAAACTTTGAAAACTTCAATCACACAAAACTTGACAAAATTCTCATGAGATCTGTTAGTATAATAAAGCAAATTACCACTTTAAGTGATGTTCTAAACCCATTCATATTTGATTATTCCATTATATCTACCGTATTCTAACTTTACCATGACGTATACCCCCAATACAATCCAAAGATTCATCAAAACAAGCACATAATGCAACGAAAACAGAATCTGTTTTAGACAGAACAATGTGTAGTAATCTGTACTCTACCCATACTTCCGTAACTCTAAAAATTCGTAAAAATTATGAGAACATAAATGATTTTTATAGAAATACTTTCTGAATTTTTATCTCATTATCACGTTCTAGTAAAAAATGAAAATTGGTGCATCGGCAACAAAGTTTCTGTTTCAGATTCAGCATTGTTTCTACTCATCTTATGAATCATCCTTAAGGCTTTACTTGGCACAAACACTAATTGAAACATAAAAACATAATCATAACATAATAATAATTGTGCAAACACTCAAAAAACAGAAAGGAAAAGATAAAAATATTTTAGTCATTGGGTTGCCTCCCAATAAGCGCTATCGTTTTACGCCCCTAGCTAGGCATAACACATAGATTCAAGTATTGTCATCCTTAGTTATCACTCCATAGAAGTCCCTCAAGATTGATTCATATGCTGGCTTAATTCTTGTTCTAGGTACTGTTCCATACCCTTTCTAAGTGGAAACTGAAATTTAATGTTACCTTCTTTCATACCAATCACGACACCTATAGTGCGTAAAAATGGTCTACCAAGTATGATAGGACAAGACAGATTGCAATAAATATCAAGAAAAATAAAATCAATGGGCACATGGTTACTATTTGAAAGAATAAGAACATCATTAATTCTTCCCAAAGGATTTTTAATAGTAGAATCTGCCAAGTGCAAATTAAGAGAACATTCTTCAATATTGGTAAGACCAAGCACATCACATAGAGATTTTAGAATAGTGGAAAAACTAGCACCCAAATCACACAAAGCAAATCATTCATAATTTTTAATCTTGACTTTAATGGTAGGTTCCCACTCATCATTCAATTTTCTAGGAATTGAAATCTCTAATTCCAACTTTTCTTCTAAGGATTTCAACATGGCATCAATAATATGTTTAGTAAAAGCTTTATTTTGTTCATAAGCATGGGTTGAATTTATCATAGATTGCAGAAAATAAATACAATCAACCAAGGAGCAACTCTAATGATTAAAGTCTTTGTAATAAAAATAGTGGGCATATCACTAGTTAAAGTTTTGACCTCTCCAAACTCACTTTTATCAAAAAAATTCATCAAGATTTTCACCCTCCAAATTATTGGGACACCCTCTAGCTAAAGTTGACTCTTCTTCAGTCCCTTCATCATCAATTTTAACATTAATAGACAAGGAATCAATAGAGAAAACACCAATCATTTTAAGATCTTCATCATTGTCATGAAAGTAATCGCTAGAAAATGCTTTTTCTACAAATTCTCTTTTAGCTCTAAGCATAGCGGTTCTTTTCTTACTTTCATACATAGGAACATATAAATCCTTAGTTGATTTATTAGTCTTAGGTGGAAAAGTATTCAACTTGAGATTTTCAACATCATGGGAAATTCTATCAATGCTTTTAGACATACAATCAATCTTATTCAACTTTTCTATCGTAGTACTGAAAGACTTTTGAGCATTGACAAATTCTTTAAAATTACTCTCAAGATTATAGGTGTTCCTATTATTATTATTATAATTACCATAGGAATTACCATAATTATTATAGGAACTCCCAAGAGAAGGCATTGGATTAAGATTACCTATATAAGCATTGTTATTGAAATTGTTTAATGAGATGAAATTCACATATACGAATCACTATTTTGCTCAATCAAAGTAGAAAAAGGCACATCATTAAGATCAATAGGAGCATTTTTAGTAGCAACCAGCTTCATAAGAGCATCAACCTTTTCACTCAAAGTACTAATTTCTTCAACCAAATTAACCTTTTTACTAGTCGGTGCTATTTTCGTATGCCATTGTGAATAATTTGCCATAATATTATCGAGCAATTTCGTAGACAATCCCAAAGTAATTTCCATAAAATTACCTCCCGTGGTGGAATCTAAAAGATTTCTAGAGACAAAATTCAATCCCGCATAAAAAAATCTATGATCATCCAAAGATTTAAACCATGAGTAGGAAAATTTCTTAGTATCAATTTCATTCTTTACCAAGATTGCACAAAATATTCATGCTAAAGTTGCTTAAAATTCATGATTTGAGTTCTAAGGGAAATAATTTTTGCGGGCGGAAAATACTTAGTAATAAAAGCATTCTAGCACTTATCCCAAGAATTGATACTATTGGGGGGCAAAGAAGAAAACCAAAATTTCGCACGACCCCACAAGAAGAAAGGAAACAATTTCAACTTCATGATACGTCCATTTTGCATCATGCTTTTATATTGATATTTATTGCATTATGGGCTGTTATTACACGTTATGGTACAATACCTATGCCTTTTCTCTCTTATTTTACAAGGTTTACATGAAGAGGGAGAATGCGGCAGTTGGAATTCTGGATTGGAAAAGGAGCAAATATGCGAGACCTATTCTGCACAACCCCAAAAGTCTTGAAAAATTATAGAGAATTATTTTGGAATATATAAAAAATATTGGGCCAAACAAATACCAGAGGGGATCCACCAGGAGGTCACAAGCCTGTTGGGCGCGGCCTACCCCCTAGCCGCGCCCTTGTGGCTTGTGGGCCCCCTGGAAGCCCTGCGGTGCCCATCTTCTGCTATATGAAGGGTTTTGACTTGGAAAAAAATCAGAAGAGAGTTTTCGGGACGAAGCGTCGCCGTCTTGAGGTGGAACTTGGGCAGAACGAATCTAGAGCTCCGGCGAAGCTGTACTACCGGGGAAACTTCCCTCCCGAAGGGGAAATCGAAGTCATCATCATCACCAACAATCCTATCGTTGAGAGGGTGTCAATATCCATCAAAATTTTCACTAGCACCATCTCCTCTCCAAACCCTAGTTCATCTCTTGTATCCGATCTTTGTTTCAAAACTTCAGATTCGTACCTGTGGGTTGGTAGTAGTGTTCATTACTCCTTGTAGTTGATGCTAGTTGGTTTACTTGATGGAAGATCATATGTTTAGATCCTTAATGATAATTAATACTCCTCTAATTATGAACATGAACATGCTTTGTGAGTAGTTACATTTGTTCCCGAGGACATGTGATAAGTCTTGTTATAAGTAATCATGTGAATTTGGTATTCGTTTGATATTTTGATGAGATGTATGTTGTCTCTCCTCTAGTGGTGTTATGTGAATGTCGACTAAATAAAATCACACCATTATTTGGGCCTAGGGGAAGGCATTGTGAAGTAATAAGTAGATGATGGGTTGCTAGAGTGACAGAATCTTAAACCCTAGTTTATGCGTTGCTTTGTAAGGGGCTAATTTGGATCCATATGTTTCATGCTATGGTTAGATTTATCTTAATTCTTCTTTCGTAGTTGTGGATGCTTGCGAGAGAGGTTAATCATAAGTGGGAGGTTTGTCCAAGTAAGGTCAGTACCCAAACACCGGCCCATCCACATATGAAATTATCAAAGTAACGAACGCGAATCAAATGAGCATGATGAGTACTAGCTTGACAGACATTCCCATGTGTCCTCAGGAGTGCTTTTCTTTATATAAGAGTTCGTCTAGGCCTGTCCTTTGCTACAAAAAGGATTGGGCTACCTTGCTGCACCTTTTCTACACTTTTTACTTATTACCCGTTACGAATTACCTTATCATAAAACTATCTATTACCGATAATTCCAGTGCTTAGAGAGAATACCTTACTGAAAACCGCTTGTCATTTCCTTCTGATCCTCATTGGGTTTGACACTCTTACTTATTGAAAGGACTATGATAGATCCCCTATACTTGTGGGTCATCAAGACTCTTTTCTGGCGTCGTTGCCATGGAGTGAAGCGCCTTTGGTAAGTGGAATCTGGTAAGGAAAAAATTATATAGGGTGCTGAAATTTACTGTCACTTGTTACAATAATCCTTTGAGGGGCTTACATAAAAAAATATAGTCGTGGAGTGAAACTAGAAGCACAAAGAGTTTCTCCTCAACCTACCTAACCTACTGAAAATATTTATTATGAAATTCCTTCGGGTATGATAGAGAAACTGCTAGCTAATCCTAATGCAGGAGATGGAACATTACATCCTGATTTGCATCTAATCTATGTGGATGAAGTTTGTGGATTATTTAAGCTTGCAGGTTTTCCCGAGGATGATGTCAAGAAGAATGTCTTTCATTTATCTTTGAAGGATAAGGCATTGACATGGTATAGGCTATGTGATGATATTGTATCATGGAACTACAACCGATTGAAATTGGAATTTCATCAGAAGTTTTATTCTATGCATCTGGTTTGTCGTGATCGGAATTATATCTATAATTTTTGGCCTCGTGAAGGAGAGAGAATCGCTCAATCTTGGGGGAGGCTTAATTCAATCTTATATTCATGCCCCAATCATGAGCTCTCAAGAGAAATTATTATTCAGAATTTTTATGCTCGGCTTTCTCGTAATGATCAATCCATGCTCGATACTTCTTGTACTGGTTCCTATATGAAGAAAGATATTGACTTCAAATGGGATCTATTGGAAAGAATTAAATGCAACTCTGAAGATTGGGAACTTGACGAAGGTAAGGAGTCAGGTATAAACCTTAAGTTTGATTATGTTAAATCCTTTGTAGACACCGATGCTTTTCGTGAATTTAGCACTAAATATGGACTTGACTCTAAGATAGTAGCTTCTTTCTTTGAATCTTTTGCTGCTCATGTTGATCACCCTAAGGAGAAGTGGTTTAAATATCATCCTCCCATTGAAGTGAAAGTAGTTGAACCTATTAAAGTTGAAGAATAAACTATCACTTATAATGTTGATCCTGTTATTCCTTCTGCTTAAATTGAGAAACCACCTTTCCTTGTTAGAATAAACGAACATTCTAAAGCTTCAACCGTGGTTTGTAAGAGCTATTTTAGAACACCTACACCCCTGAGCAAATTAAAGTTGAACCTAGTATTGCTAAGGTTAAAGATCTCTTGTTTGATAATATTGATGGGCATGTTATTCATTTCTGTGATGAAGTTGCTAGAATTGCTAGACCTGATGCTAAAGATAAACATAGACCTATTGTTGGCATGCCTATTGTTTCTGTTAAAATAGGAGATCATTGTTATCATGGCCTATGTGATGTGGGTGCTAGCATGACTGCAATTCCCTTTACCTTATATAAAGAAATTATGAATGATATTGCATCAACTGAATTAGAATAAATTGATGTCACCACTAAGCTTGCTAATAGAGATACTATAGCACAGTTGGGATTATTAGATATATTGAAGTATTGTGTGGAAAATAAAATATCCTACTGATTTTCTTGTTCTTAGTTCCCCACAAGATGATTTTTGTCCCATTATATTTGGTAGGCCTTTCTTGAATACTGTTAATACCAAGATAGATTGTGAGAAAGAAACTGTTACGGTGAGTTTTGGGGATGTGTCCCATGAGTTTAATTTCTCTAAATTTCGTAGACAACCCCATGATAAGGAATTTCTTAGTAAGTATGAAATTATTGGTCTTGCTTCTATTATTGTGCCCCCTACTAATCCTTTAGAACAATATTTGCTAGACCAAGAAAACGATATGCATATGAATGAAAGGAATGAAATAGATAGGATTTTCTTTTATCAACATCCTATTTTGAAACACAACTTGCCTGCTGAAATACTTGGGGTCCTCCTCCACCCAAGGGCGATCCCGTGTTTGAGCTCAAACAATTACCGGATACTCTGAAATATGCTTATCTTGATGAAAAGAAGATATATCATGTTATTATTAGTGCTAACCTTTCAGAGAATGAAGAAATGAGATTATTAAAAACTCTGAAGAAGCACCGTGCTGCTATTGGATATACTTTTGATGATCTTAAGGGCATTAGTCCCACTCTATGTCAGCATAAAATCTCCGGAAGAGGTATTGAGGTGGATAAAGCTAAAGTAGATGCTATTGAAAAAATGTCGTGTCCCACGGATATCAGAGGTATAAGAAGTTTCCTTGGCCATGCTGGTTTCTATAGGAGATTTATTAAAAAAAATCTCGGTCTCTCACTAATCTCTTGCAAAAAGATATTCCTTTTGTTTTTGATGATGATTGTGTAGAAGCATTTGAAATCCTTAAGAATGCCTTGATTTCTGCACCTGTTGTTCAACCATCTCATTGGAACCTACCCTTTGAAATTATGTGTGATTCTAGTGATTATGCTGTTGGTGCTATTCTAGGACAAAGAGTTGATAAGAAATTAAATGTTATCCATTATACTAGTAAGACTCTAGACAGTGCTCAAATAAACTATGCTACCAGTGAAAAGGATTTTTTAGCAGTTGTGTTTGCTTGTGATAAGTTTAGACCTTATATCGTTGATTCCAAAGTAACTGTTCACATTGATCATGCTGATACTAAATATATTATGGAAAATAAAGATGTTAAACCAAGACTTATTAGATGGGTTCTTTTGCAACAAGAATTTGATTTGCATATTATTGATAGAAAGGGTGTTGAGAACCCTGTAGCAGATAACTTGTCTAGGTTAGAGAATGTTCTTGATGACCCACTACCTATCGATGATAGCTTTCCTAATGAACAATTAGGTGTCATAAATGCTTCGCGTAATGCTCCATGGTATGTTGATTATGCTAATTACATTGTTGCTAAATTTATACCGCTTAGTTTCACATACTAACAAAAGAAAAAGTTCTTCTATGATTTAAGGCATTACTTTTGGGATGATCCACTCCTTTATAAAGAAGGGGTAGATGGTGTTATTAGACGTTGTGTACATGAGCATGAACAGGAACAAATCCCACACAAGTGTCATTCCGAGGCCTACGGAGGAGACCATGCTGGAGATAGAACTGCACACAAGGTATTACAATCTGTTTTTTATTAGCCTACTCTCTTCAAGGATGCTCGTAAGTTTGTATTGTCTTGTGAAGAATGTTAAAGAATCGGTAATATTAGTAGACGTCATGAAATGCCTATGAATTACTCACTTGTTATTGAACCATTTGATGTTTGGGGTTTTGATTATATGTGACCCTTTCCATCCAACGGGTATATACTCATATTCTAGTTGCTGTTGATTATGTTACTAAGTGGGTAGAAGCTATTCCAACTACTAGTGTTGATCATAACACTTCTATTAAAATGCTTAAAGAAGTTATTTTCCCTATATTTGGAGTCCCTAGATATTTAATGACGGATGGTGGTTCCCATTTTATTCATGGTGATTTCCATAAATTGCTTGCTAAGTATGATGTTAATCATCGAATTGCATCTCCATATCATCCTCAGTCAAGTGGTCAAGTAGAATTAAGCAATAGAGAAATTAAATTGACCTTGCAAAAGAATGTTAATAGATCTAGAAAGAATTGGTCTAAGAAACTTGATGATGCATTATGGGCTTATAGAACTGCTTACAAAAACCCTATGGGTATGTCTCCATATAAAATGGTTTATGGTAAAGCTTGTCACTTACCTCTTGAACTAGAACATAAAGCTTATTGGGTAATTAAAGAGCTCAACTATGATTACAGACTTGCTGGTGAGAAGAGGTTATTTAACATTAGCTCACTTGATGAATGGAGAACCCAGGCCTATGAGAATGCCAAGTTGTTAAAGAAAAGATTAAGAGACGGCATGATAAAAGGATACAAAAGCATGAATTCAATCTAAGTGACCATGTCTTGCTGTCCAATTCTCGTTTAAATTTTTTTGCAGGAAAACTTCTCTCTAAATGGGAAGGGGCTTACATTGTCAAGGAAGTATATCATTCCAGTGCCATCAAGATCAACAATGCCAAGGGAACTAACTCGAAGGTGGTAAACGGGCAAATAATCAAACATTATGTCTCAGGTACTCCCATAAATGTTGAAACCAATATTATCAATACTATAACTCCGGAGGAGTACATTAGGGAGACTTACCAGAACGTTTTCGACTTTGAAAAGGAATTGGTATGTGGTACGGTAAGCAAACCGACTCCAAAAAATTTCCAATAACATTTTTTCTCCGTTTGGAATATTTAATAAATTAGGAAAATTTCAAGTAGTCCGAAAAGTGCACGAGGAGGCGACAAGCCTGCAGGACGCGGCCTACCCCCTGGTCGCACCCCTGTGGCTTGTGGCCACCCCGTGCACCCTCTGGACTCTGTATTCTTGTGATATACTCCTTTAGGTCGGTAAAAATTCATTATATAATCTCCCGAAGGTTTTGACCACCGTACCACGGAAAAAATCCTTTGGTCTCATTTATTGTTGTTTTCCGAACAGATTTAGATCGCCATGACGTCTCCAAGTGCTTCGAAGGACAAGTTCTTCGAGAAGGCCATCAACCCCTATCTTGCGGAGGTGCTGCGACACCCTCAAACCATTGAGATGCGTGAGGGGGTGTTGCACATCCGTGATGTTGAGGGGACAAAGAAGACCGAAAGCGTGGAGACAAGGCTTGGAGCAATGGAGCAGCAAGTCTTCAAGTGCCAAGGGATGGTGGAACGTGGACTCAATGCCAATCATATGATGATCGCAGAGTTTACCCATAAGCACAAGCTAGATGCCAAGGACATCGGGAAGGGAATCTTCAAGCTTTACAGGAAAATTGAACATCTCCAAGCCCAAATCTATGACCTGCAAAACCAAAACTGTGAGTATGAATACTGATTTCAGAGAATGAGTTTGGCTACAGATTTGAGGATCCCGAAGACTCGTTTATGTTTCTACGATGGTAAGCCTATGCCTTGGAAGACAGAGGAAAAGCCTCTAACCTCATCAACAACTCCAACATCATCACCTCCGAAGCAAGACAACTAGGCGCATGGGTATGGGCACTCCCCTTGGCTTGTGCCAAGCTTGGGGGAGGTGCCCCGGTATCGTATCACCATCACATCTTTTAATTTTTTCGTTTTTCCTAGTTTGATCCTTTTGGTTTTATCTTGATCTAGTAGAATAGAGTTTTAGTATGATCTAGCTTTGAGTTTTGCTTTATGTTCCCCTTATGATCTAGTAGAATAAAAAGTAGTTTTCATGTGAGGGCTTTGCTTGCTTGCTATGATCTTGAGAAAAATAAATAAGAAATAAAAGAAGAATAGAGTAAAAGCAAAGAGTATATATGATGATCTTATGGGGAGTGATGACTTCACATATAAGAAGTATGTCGACTGAAATTTGTTGGGAGTTGACAAACATAGCGATTGGTCATTGGTGAAATTAAAAGGAAGTAATAAAGAAAGAGAGGTTCACATATAAATATATTATCTTGAACATCTTTTATGATTGTGAGCACTTATTAAAATATTATATGCTAAGAAGTTGATGTTGGACAAAGAAGACAACATAATGGGTTATGTTTGCTTATTTCCGAATAGAAGTTATATGGTTATAGATCCTCCAACATGTAGTGCTTATTTCTGTGACGCCTTGGATTTGTGCTACAGTATTGCATGCAATTGAGCTACAGTAATCCCATGCTAATGTTGCCACGTCACCGCGTTTACTGTTGCTAAACTCGCGTTGGTTCAAACCCCGTTCAAATTCAAATTTAAAATAAAGTCAAACGCCAAAAGTTTTTAAACATGCAAACTAAAATGTTCGGAGTGTGTCACTTAATGCCTAGGTAATTGTGTTGTTGTAATCAACATTATTGAAATTGTTTAAGTTCACTAAATTAAAATAAAACTAAAACAGAAAAGTAATTAAAAGAAAAAGAAAACAGAAACAAAACTAAAATTAAAAACAAAGAACCCCCCTATTGGGCCCTGGCCCAGCCGGCCGACCTACCTAGCCCCACCACCCAATCGGCCCGGCTGCCCCCCTCCTTATCCCCCTCCCCACCGACAGCCACCCACCCCACTTCCCCCGATCCCCTCCCCCTCACCGATCCAGATCGGATCGGGGCCGAACCGCCGCCCGACACTCCTCCACGCCGCCCCGCCGCCACGCTGCTCCGCCCCGCCGCCGCCGGTCCGCCCTGCCGCCGCCGGTCCTCCTCACCGGCCCCTCGACCCCCGAAGCCCCGACCTCACTGCCCGGTGTCGACGCCGCCGCCCCGCTTCCTCGCCGCCATCGCCGTCGTCCTCTTCTCCCCCCAACGGCTCCACCGAACCTCGCCGCCCCTCCTCTCCTCGCCGGTGAGCCCCCCATCGGGCTCCTCCCTCCCCACCTCCTCTCCCCCTCTGGGCGGCTTCGGCCCCATCGCCGCTAACTACACCGCCACGCCCGCAGCCGCCACGCACCGCCCCCTGCTCGTCCCCTCGCCGAGCCCCGCTCGCACCGGCCGCCCGCGCCCGCGCCTTCCCTGCCGTCTGCGCACGCGCGCCGCGCACGCATGCCGCACCCCTGCCGCGCCTGCGCCCAAGCTCCGCCCCGGGGCCTCGCCCCCTCCCACCGGTCGCCGCCCCCCTGGCCGATCTGATTAGTGGGTGCTAACCCCCCACTAATCCCACCCCCTCAGACAATGACAACACGGGCCCACCCGCCTGTTAAAACGTTTAATTAAAACAAAAACAAAAACAAAAACAATAATAATAATAAATATTTTAATTACTCAATTAATCTAATAATTAATTAAGACTAATTAGGTTTACTAATTAACATAATAATTAACCTGTTAGTTAATTAATTTAGGCAGAGAATAACAAGTGGGTCCCACCCCACTAATTAATCTGATTAATAACAAAAATCGTAATTAAATCCGTGAGAATGACATGTGGGGCCCACTAGTCAATTTGACCAGTTAACAAGCCCTGTTGACTGCTGATGTCATTATGACATCATGCTGATGTCATATAAGGATTATTGAATTAAAATAAATCAATTTATTTTCTGAATATTAATAAAACTTCAAAAATTAATATAAAATAATCCGTAACTCGGATGAAAATAATTTATACATGAAAGTTGTTCACAAAAATCCCACGAATCTGATTACGTGGTCCGTTAGTATCTTATGTGCTCCTAGCATAGCAAACATGAAACTTTTCCATCCGTTTCATCTATCCGGTAGTAGTGTGAGACACGGAAAATATCGTCAGATATTCGACTGACCCTTCTGCGACGTATAATACTGTGTTAGTGCATGCCTAGCCCTGCATATTGCCATGTCATGCATTGTGATCGCATCTGTACTTCATATTTATTGTTTCTTCCCCCCTCTTCTCTCCGGTAGACCCCAAGACTGACGGTGCTGCCGGGTACGACTACGTGCCTGATGATCAAACCTTTGCCGTAGAGCAACAAGGCAAGCAACCCCCCCCCCCCCCGAGCATTCTGATATCACCTATTTCTTTCCCTCTTATTCTTGCATTAGATTTTTGCTACTGTATTAGTTAGCTCTTATTCTGATACATAACATGTTTTGATGAACTACTACTATACCTAGAATCATACCAACTGCTTAGTATAGGTTGGTTAGCGAATCCCCGGTGACCCCCTTAGTCCTAGTTGCCCTTGCTTCTCCATCGACGACCCGACGACTCGACGACTCGAAGACCTGGTCAACTGACCGACAAGCCAGGCCCCTCACATCACCACCCTCCCCTTAGTTGTATGACCCTGCAGAGCTACTATTGAGTACCGAGGGTGACACCTCGTGAAGTACTCATGATGCTAGCCCTGTAGTGCAGCTAGTCGGTCATGGTTATCAAGGGTGATTCCCCCTTCACCATTCCCGATGATATCTCTGTCATGCAACCCCTCAAGTGTGGGACCTTCGAGGGTGATTCCTCTAAGTCCACCTTGACGGTTACATCGAGCGAGGACCCTTGAGGGTGATTCCTTAGTTCCCGCCTTGATGTTTTACACACACAGTTACTATGACCTGGTTACAGAAACATATTGGTGATGGGTCGACCCTGAGGGGTACCCACGGTTCGATGATAATGAGGCGTGGACTGGCGAGAGAGCCCTTTGCCACGCATCCTCAAGAGGGGGAGACGGGACCGCACTTTATGGGTCGCGCTTGCCCCGCATTAATAAAATGCTAATGGGTTGGGTACTTGATCTGAGTTAGGTTGTTGGCCTTAATACACACTAACCTTCACGTGGGAGAAGTTATGGGTAGTCAGCGTCGTTGTATCAGCCGAAGCTCTTTGGACGTCTGCAATGGAGTGGTGCACGCCCGAGTGGTCCGCAAAGGCATCGCACTTGTTATAAGGGGTGCTAGGACTGACCTCGGTCGCGTTCGCATCGTGCAAGAGTGCAAGGGCAAGTGGGCCCATGAACTTGCGCACTTAGGATTTTAGACCGGTGGGCTGGCCTGTTCGTTGAGTCTAGGTGGGGCGATGACGTTTTGATATCCCGAGGCCGGGCATGACCCAGAAAAGTGTGTCCGGCCGAAGGTGATTCAAGCGTGTTGGGGAATATGTTGTGCACCCCTGTAGGGAAGAACTTATCTATTCGAATAGCCGTGTCCACGATAACAGGACGATTTGGAGTTGTACCTTGACCTTATAAAACTACAATTGTTACTTTAATTTGAATGAATGTTGGCTCCGGGGTTGCTTCCTAGGGAGTCGAGGAAGAATCTCTGGGCGTGGTTACTTAATAATTTTTCTACAATAATATGACTACATGTGAGATACCTGTCTTCTCTCTTCTAATGCTGCAAGATGCTAAAGATGCTAGTCTTCGATAGGAATATGCCTTCCTCTTATTCTTGCTTTCTGCAGTCAGCCCAGATATAATCCCTCCCCTTGATAATGATGCATACATAGCATAGTTCTGATGTCAGTCTTGCGAGTACTTTGGATGAGTACTCACCGCTGCTTTGCCTTCTCTTTCCTCCTCGATACGATTCTGCATTCAGACGATGGAGCCCAGGAGATGGAGTACGTCGGAGACGAGTACTACACCACCGCAGGAGCCTACTACTACGTGGAGGCAGCCCTCGACCAGCATTAGGATAGGAGGTTCCCAGACAGGAGGCCTCACCTCTTTCGATCCGTTGTTATGTTTGCGCTAGCCTTCTTAAGGCAAAACTTGTTTAACTTATGTCTGTACTTAGATATTATTTGCTTCCGCTGACTCGTGCTTGTCGAGCTTTGTATTCGAGCCCTCGAGGCCCCTGGCTTGTAATATGAAGCTGTATGACTTTTATTTGTGTCTAGTGTTGTGTTGTGATATCAATCAGTGAGTCCCTAATCTTGGTCATACGCATTGCGTGTATGTTTAGCGTACGGTCAAAATTGGGGGCATCACAGCTTCGACCTCATACTAGCCAAAACTTCCGCACCAAGTAGAGATACTACTTGTGCATCCAAACACTCTCAACCCAGTTTTGCCATGAGAGTCCACCATACCTACCTATGGATTGAGTAAGATCCTTCAAGTAAGTTTTCATCAGTGCATAAAGCAATAAGAATTGCTCCTAAATATGTATGATCTTTTATTGTAAGGGGAAATAATCATTGTACGAACTTGTGATGGTAAATAAATAAAAGCGATGGACTGCATAATAAAGGTTGCTATCACAAAGGGCAATACAATGCGGCATTCCTTTCCATTAAGGGTTTACAGATCCAAAAACAAAAGGGCATGAAAACCTCTGCTTCCCTCTGTGAACGGCCTTTCTGTTACTTTTACTTTCTAGTACTTACCTTTATGCAAGAGTCATGGTGATCTTCACCACTTCCTATATTTCACCATTTTCCCTTGGCAAGCATCATGTGTTGGGGAATGATCTAGATACATATATCCACTCGGATGTGGGTGATCATGAGTTATTTCTATTGACATTACCCTTGAGGTAAATAGTTGGGAGGCAAAACTCTAAGCCCCTATCTTTCTTTGTGTCCAATTGAAGTTTTGACCTCATGAGTACCGCGTGAGTGTTAGCAATTATGAAAGACTAAAATATGATTGTGTATGTGGATTTGCTTTACAAACTCGCATATTGACTCTTTCCGATGTTATGATAAATTTAAAATTGCTTCAATGACTGAGAGCATAGTTTGTTGGTTCTCAATAGAGTTCTTGGTTCATACTTTATCCTGTGAATGAATTGTTACTCTAGTATAAGAAATTATATATCAATAAGTATTGTTGTTCTAAAGATGATCATGATGCCCTCGTGTCCATATTCTATTTTATCGACACCTCTATCTCTAAACTTGTGGACATATTTATCGATCTCGGCTTTCGCTTGAGGACAAGCGAGGTCTAAGCTTGGGGGAGTTGATATGTCCATTTTGCATCATGCTTTTATATTGATATTTATAGCATTATGATTTGTTATTACATGTTATGGTACAATAATTATGCCTTTTTCTCTCTTATTTTACAAGGTTTACATGAAGAGGGAGAATGCTCACAGCTGGAATTCCGGACTGGAAAAGGAGAAAATATGAGAGACCTATTCTGCACAACTCCAAAAGTCCTGAAAATTAGTGGGGAATTATTTTGGAATATATAAAAAATATCGGGTGAAACAAATACCAGAGGGGACCCACTAGGAGGTCACAAGCCTGCTGGGCGCGGCCTACCCCCCTAGCCGAGCCCTTGTGACTTGTGGGCCCCCTGGCAGCCCTGCGATGCCCATGTTCTGCTATACGAAGGATTTTGACCTGGAAAAAATCATATGAGAGCTTTTGGGATGAAGCGCCGCCTTCTCGAGGCGGAGCTTGGGCAGAACCAATCTAGAGCTCCGGCGGAGCTATTCTGCCGGGGAAACTTCCCTCCAGGAGGGGGAAATCGAAGCCATCGTCATCACCAACGATCCTCTCATCAAGAGGGGTTCAATCTACATCAACATCTTCACCAACACCATCTCCTCTCCAAACCCTAGTTCATCTCTTGTATCCGATCTTTGTCTCAAAACCTCAGATTGGTACCTGTGGGTTGCTAGTAGTGTCGATTACTGCTTGTAGTTGATGCTAGTTTGTTTACTTGCTGGAAGATCATATGTTCAGATCCTTACTGATAATTAATACTCCTCTGATTATGAACATGAACATGCTTTGTGAGTAGTTACGTTTGTTCCTAAGGACATGGGATAAGTCTTGTTATAAGTAATCATGTGAATTTGGTATTTGTTTGATATTTTGATGAGATGTATGGTGTCTCTCCTCTAGTGGTGTTATGTGAACGTTGACTACATAACACTTCACCATTATTTGGGCCTAGTGGAAGGCATTGGGAAGTATTAAGTAGATGATGGTTTGCTAGAGTGGCAGAAGCTTAAACCCTAGTTTATGCATTGCTTCGTAAGGAGCTGATTTGGATCCATATGTTTCATGCTATGGTTAGATTTACCTTAATTCTTCTTTTGTAGTTGCGGATTCTTTCGAGAGAGGTTAATCATAAGTGGGAGGTTTGTCCAAGTAAGGGTAGCACCCAAGCACCGGTCCACCCACATATCAAATTATCAAAGTAAGGAATGCGAATCAAATGAGCATGATGAAAACTAGCTTGACAGAAATTCACATGTGTCCTCGGGAGCGCTTTGCTTTATATAAGAGTTTGTCCAGGCCTGTCCTTTGCTATAAAAAGGATTGGTATACCTTTCCGCATCTTCCTACACTTGTTACTTGTTACCCGTTATGAATTACCTTATCATAAAACTATCTACTACCGATAATTCCAGTGCTTGCAAAGAATACCTTACTGAAAACCTCTTGTCATTTCCTTCTACTCCTCGTTGGGTTTGACACTCTTACTTATCGAAAGGACTACAATAGATCCCCTATACTTGCGGGTCATCACTTCACAATATTATTGTCCACATCTTTTTTCTTCTGCATATCACACAATTCTACGAACGTGTTTAGATGGGAGGCGGCATCCTCATTACGAGTACCGGAAAATTGATATTTCATGACAAGATTTAACAAAGCAGTATTAATATCACAAGACTGTGCACTAGTGGGGGGGAGCTATCGGAGTGCTAATAAAATCAATATTATTGGTATAGGAAAAATCACACAACTTGGTGTTTTCTTGAGTCATCGTGACCACGCAAACAAGAGATCTGATGAGAAAAAAGCCAAACGAAAAAGAGAAGGCGAATAAAAGGCAAATTTGTGAAGAGGGGAAGAGAAAAACAAGAGGAAAATGGCAAATAATGTAAATTGCAAGGAGATGAGTTTTGTGATTAGGAAACTGGAAGATGAGATCGCTTCCTCGCCCGCAATGACACCATAAATTCCTTTGACGTGGCTTGAGACTGCGTCGGTATTTCCCAAAGAGGAAGGGAAGATGAAGCACAACGACAATAATTATTTCCCTCACTTATGAAACCAAGGTATCAATCTGTACAGGAAGATCAAGCACCCACATAAACATCACCTACACACAAATAACAAATACTTGCAACCCGACGCGTAAGAGAGGTTGTCAAGCTTTCAACGATAAAAAGATAGATTAGGTAGTGATAGTTTTGGCAAATAGATCTTGCAAGAACATAAAATAAAATAACTAAACAAAAAGTGCAACAAGGTATTTTTGGATTAATAGATCTGAAAACAAAAAGGGAAATTAGTAGATCGGAAAGCAATATGTTGGAAAAGTGGACCCGGGGGCCGTAGGTTTCACTAGTGGCTTCTCTCATGAGTATAGCGCACGGTGGGAGCACAAATTACTGTTGGGCAATTGATAGAAGATCAAATAATCATGACGATATCGAGCCAATGATCATTATACATGCATCATGTCCAAGATAAGTAGACCGAAATGATTCGGCATCTACTTCTATTACTCCACACACCGACCTCTATCGAGCATGCATCTAGTGTATTAAGTTCATGGGAAAATGGAGTAATGCAATAAGAACGGTGACATGATGTAGACACGATCTATTCATGTAGGAATATACCCCATCTTGTTATCCTTAATGGCAACGATACATGCGTGCCTTGCTGCCCATTCTGTCACTAGGAAAGAACACCACAAGATTGAACCCATCACAAAGCACCTCTTCCCATGGCAAGAAAAATCGATCTAGTTGGCCTAACTAAACCAAAGATTCTAGGAAGAAATATGAGGCTATAAGTAATCATGCAAATAAGAGATCAAAGAAGACTCAAATCATATTCATGGATAGAAACTGATCATGAACTCAAAATTCATCAGGTCCCAACATACAGACCGCAAAAGTCTTTACATCAAATAGATCTCCAAGAGACCATTTTATTGAGAATCATAAGAGAGAGAGGAAGCCATCTAGCTACTACCTACGTACGCGTGGGTCTATGGTGAACTACTCATGCATCATTGGAGAGGCACCTGTGATGAAGATGAACCCCTTCATGATGGTGTTAGATTGGATCTCGAGGTTTTGGAACTTGCGGCGGCTAGAATTGTGTTTTGTCGACTCCCTATGGGTTTTCCGAATATATATGAATTTATAGAGGTGATAGTCTATGGAGGGGGGTCCCGAGGTGGGCACCACCCACCAGGGCACGCTAGAGGCCCCTGGTGGGTGTTCCCCCACCTTGGGCCTCCTCTCCAGCACTTGTCTGGCCCATCTGGTGTCTTCTGGTCCAAAAATTTTCTCCAAAAAATTTCATGGTGTTTGGGCTCTGTTTGGTACTTATTTTCAACGAAGTAAAAACAAGCAAAAAACAACAACTCACACTTTGGCACTATGTCAATAGGTTAGTCCTAAAAATGATATAAAGTTGCTATAAAATGATTGTAAAACATCCAAGATTGATAATATAGTAGCATGGAACAAGCAAAAATTATAGATACGTTGGAGACGTATCACGCGCCCACGTGTCTTGTGGTGGTTTGGGCCTCCTTTTGCATTGATTCCACGTCCCAAAATTCACGGATATTCCAAAATCATTCTCCATAAATTTTTATCGCGTTTGGACTTTGTTTGATATGGATATTCTGCAAAACAAAAAACATGCAACAAACATGAACTGACACTGGGCACTCGATCAATATTTTAGACCAATAAATATAAAATGTTGCCAAAAATATGTAAAAGTAGTATAATATTGGCACGAAACAATCAAAAATTATAGATACGACGGAGACGTATCAGCATCCCCTAGCTTAATTCCTGATCGTCCTCGAGTAGGTAAATAATAAAAAAGTTATTTTTTGATGTGGAATGCTACCTAACATAATCTTGATCATATATCTAATCGTGGCATGAATATTAAGGCATGAGTGATTCAAAGCAATAGTTTATAATTTGACATACGGACATTAATACTCAGGCATCCCAACAAACAATCATGTCTTTCAAAATATCAAGGCTAAATAACACTATCCCTACAAAATCATATAGCCTTGTCATGCTCTGTCTTCTTAACAAAGAGTATAAATCATGTACTACCCCAGTGTCAGCCAAGCAATTGGTTCATACTTTTTAACACACTTCAGCATTTTCAACTCTCACGCAATACATGAGCGCAAGCCATGGATATAGCACTATGGGTTGAATAGAATGTGGTGGTAGACATTAATATAGAGAAGACAAAAAGGAAGAAAGTCTCACATCGAAGCGACTAATCAACAGGCTATGGAGATGCCCATCAATTGATATCAATGCGAGGAGTAGGGATTGCCATGCAACATATGCACTAAGAGCTATAAGTGTATGAAAGCTCAAACTGAAACTACATGGGTGTCCATCTAACTCTACAATGAGAAATTCCCACTAGTATATGGAAGTGACAACATAGGAGACTCTCTATCTGAAAAACATGGTGCTACTTTTAAGTACAAGTGTGGAATTGATAACCCACAAGTACAGGGGATCGCAACAGTTTTCGAGGGTAGAGTATTCAACCCAAATTTATTGATTCGACACAAGGGGAGCCAAAGAATATTCTCGAGTATTAGCAGTTGAGTTGTCAATTCAACCACACCTGAAACACTTAATATCTACAGCAAAGTATTCAGTAGCAAAGTAGTATGGAGGTAACGATAACGGTGGCAAAAGTGATAATAGCAGTTTTGTAGTGATTGTAACAATAGCAACAAAAAAGTAACTTAGCAAAGATCAATATATAGAAAGCTCGTAGGCAATGGATCAGTGATGGATAATTATATCGGATGACATTCATCATGCAACAGTTATTACATAGGGTGACACAGAACTAGCTCCAATTCATCGATGTAATGTAGGCATGTATTCCATATAAAGTCATACGTGCTTATGGAAAATAACTTGCATGAAATTTATTGTCCTACCCTCCTGTGGCAGCGGGGTCCTATTGGAAACTAAGGGATATTATGTCCTCCTTTTAATAGAGAACCGGACCAAAGTATTAGCACTTAGTGAATACATGAACTCCTCAAACTACGGTAATCACCGGAAAGAATCCCAGTTATTGTCACCCTGGGGGATGCGGATCATAACTCGTAATAGGTGTCTACAAATTGCAAGATAGGATCAATGACACATATATATTCATCAAAACATAATAGGTTCAGATCTGAAATCATGTCACTCGGGCCCTAGTGACAAGCATTAAGCATAGCAAAGTCATAGCAACATCACTCTCAAAACATAGTGGATACCAGGGATCAAACCCTAACAAAACTAACTCGATTACATGATAAATCTCATCCAAACCATCACCATCCTGCAAGCCTACGATGAGATTACTCACGAATGGTGGTGAGCATCATGGAATTAGTGATGAAGGATGGTTGGCGATGACGAAGGCGTCGATTTCCCCTCTCCGGAGCCCAAAACGGACTCTAGATCTGGTCTCTCGAGGAAGAACAGGAGGTGGTGGCGGCTCCATTTCATGAAACGCGATGAACTCTTCTTCTTTATTTTTCCCTCCCCGAATAGGAATATCTAGAAGTGGAAACAAGGTCGGAGGAGCGTCAGGGGGCCCACAAGCCACAGGGGTGCGCCCTAGGAGGGTGGGCGCGCCCTCCAGGCTTGTGGCCAGGTGGTGGGCCCCGTGCAGTTATTCTTTCGCAAATATTTTTTATTAATTCCAAAAATATTCTCCATAAATTTTCAGGTCAATCCGAGAACTTTTATTTCTGCACAAAAATAACACCAAAGCAATTCTGCTGAAAACAACGTCAGTCCGGGTTAGTTCCATTCAAATCATGCAAATTAGAGTCCAAAACAAGGGCAAAAGAGTTTGGAAAAGTAGATACCTTGGAGACATATCAACTCCCCCAAGCTTAAACCTTTGCTTGTCCTCAAGCAATTCAGTTGATAAACTGAAAGTGATAAAGAAAAACTTTTACAAACTCTGTTTGATCTTGCCATTGTAAATATGTCTAACTTATGTTCAGATTTTCAGCAAAGATTATAGACTAACCACATTCACAGTAACATTTAGGTCTCACATTTACTCATATCAATGCATAACCAACTAGCGAGCAATAATAATAAGTCTCGGATTAAAACCATTTTATCAAAACAATCATGATACAATATGATATAATGGTATCTCGCTAGCCCTTTCTGAGACAGCAAAACATAAATGCAGAGCACCTCCAAAGACCGAGGGCTGACTGGACATTATAATTCATGGTAAAAGAGATCCAACATACTCATACTCAATATAAATTAATACCAAAGCATACAAATGACGGTGGTGCTCTCTAACAAGTGCCTTTCATAAGAGGATGATGACTCAACGGTAAAGTAAAATAGATAGGCCCTTTGCAGAGGGAAGCATAGATTTGCAGAGGTGCCAGGGCTCGAGCTTTTAAAACAAGGATGAATAATCATTTTGAGAGGTATGCTTTCATTGCCAACATAAAAACTAAGATATCTTGACATCTTCCATGCTAGATACATTATAGGCGGTTCCCAAACAGAATAGTAAAGTTTTTACTCCTCCTCCACCAAATCAATCACACTCCACGGCGGGCCGAATCCACGGGTACCATCCATACAAACACAATCCCGGGGGAGTTTTGTTTCATTATACTTTTGATTTGAATTTTGAGCATGGGACTGGGAATCCCGAATACCATCCACTTTCTCGTGAATGATAGTGAATCAATACATATCATGAGAATAACCCACCTAGCATGGAAGATACTGACAGCCCCTAGTCACTACATGAGCAATTTGGGCATACAAAACGGAATATTTATTTGAAGGTTTGGAGAATGACACATGCAAATTTACTTGGAACGACAGGTAATTACCGTATATAGGTAGGTATGGTTGACTCATATGGAACAACTTTGGGTTTGTGGAGATGGATGCACACGCAGTATTCCCGCTTAGTACAAGTGAAGGCTAGCAAAAGACTGGGGAGCGACCAACTAGAGAGCGACACAGTCATCAACATGCTTTGAGATTAACCAACATTAAATGCAAGCATGAGTAGGATATAATTCACTATGAACATAAATATCGTGGAGGCTATGTTGATTTTGTTTCAACTACATGCATGAACATGTGTCAAGTCAAGCCACTCGAATCATTCAGAGGAGGATACCATTCTATCATAGTACATCATAACCATTTTAATATGCACGTTGGCACTCAAAACAAACCATTATTAACTCTCAGCTAATTAAGCATGACATGAATAACTATAATCTCTAATTGTCATTGCAAACATGTTCAACCCATAATGAGCTGAATCCCGAACGACGAGCTAATCATATTTACAAAAACAAGATAGCTAGAGTTCGTACCAGCTTTTCTCCATCTCGGTCACTTCATCATATATCATTATTATTGCCTTTCACTTGCACGACCGAACGATGTGAATAATAAGAGTGTACGTGCATTGGACTAAGCTGGAATCTGCAAGCAGTAACTCAAAGGAGTGTTGGAAATATGCCCTAGAGGCAATAATAAATTAGTTATTATCATATTTCCTTGTTCATGATAATCGTTTATTAACCATGCTATAATTGTATTGATCGGAGACTTAGATGCATGTGTGGATACATAGACAAAACCATGTCCCTAGTATGCCTCTAATAGACTAGCTCGTTGATCAAAAGATGGTTAAGGTTTCCTAGCCATGGACATGAGATGTCATTTGATAACGGGGTCACATCATTAGGAGAATGATGTGATGGACAAGACCCAAACTGCAAACGTAGCATATGATTGTGTCAGTTTATTGCTACTGTTTTCCGCATGTCAAGTATGTGTTCCTATGACCATGAGATCATGCAACTCACAGATATCGGAGGAGTGCCTTGTGTGTATCAAACGTCGCAACGTAATTGGGTGACTATAAAGGTGCTCTACAGGTATCTCTGATGGTGTCTGTTGAGTTGGCATGGATCGAGACTGGGATTTGTTACTCCGTGTGACGGAGAGGTATCTCGGGGCCCACTCGGTAATGCAACATCACAATAAGCCTTGCAAGCAATGTGACTAATTGTTAGTTGCGGGATCTTGTATTACGGAACGAGTAAAGAGACTTGCCGGTAACGAGGTTGAACTAGGTATGGAGATACCGACGATCGAATCTCGGGCAAGTAACATACCGAAGAACAAAGGGAACGTTATACGGGATTAACTGAATCCTTGACATAGAGGTTCGACCGATAAAGATCTTCGTAGAATATGTAGGAACCAATGTGGATGTCCAGGTCCCTCCATTGGTTATGACCGTAGAGGTGTCTCGGTCATGTCTACATAGTTCTCGAACCCGCAGGGTCTGCACACTTAAGGTTCGGTGACGTTTCGGTAGTGTAGAGTTATGTATGGTGGTGACCGAAGTTTGTTCGGAGTCCCGGATGAGATCCTAGATGTCACGAGGAGCTCCGAAATGGTCCGGAGGTAAAGATTCATATATAGGAAGTCCCAGTTTGGTTTCCGGAAAAGTTTCGGGCTCATCGGTAGTGTACCGGGAGTGCCGGTAGTGTACCGGGAGTGCCGGTAGTGTACCGGGAGGCCTCCGGGAGGGGTATTTCGACCCCAAGAGGTCCATGGGCTGTGGGAGAATAATAACCAGCCCTTAGTGGGCTGGGAAAACAGCCACAAAGGCCCATGGCGCAGGAGAGAAAGTCCTAAAGCAAAAAGTGGAAAATCAGCCAATAGGAGGCAATCCTACTCCAACTAGGATTGGAGGTGAAGTAGGATTGCTTCCCACCTCCTATTTCGGCCGACCCAAAGGCCTTGGATGCCTCTCCTCTCCTCTCCTCCTATATATACTAGTGGATTGGGTGTTTTTTGGACAGAATTTCTGGTCACGTGCTACCCGTTACACCGGTGCATAGTTTCTCCTCTAGATCGGTTTTCTGCAGCGCTTAGGCGAAGCCCTG
The DNA here is from genome assembly GCA_022496015.1 of Hordeum marinum. Taxonomy (NCBI): domain Eukaryota; kingdom Viridiplantae; phylum Streptophyta; class Magnoliopsida; order Poales; family Poaceae; genus Hordeum; species Hordeum marinum. The sequence continues at coordinate 322,565,705 of CM039677.1, forward strand.
CCAGAATTGCTCCACCACCATCACCGAAGCACCGTCACGCTGCCGGTGAACTCTCTCTCCTCTCCACCTCCTCTCGCTGGATCGAGACGGTGGAGATCGTCATCAAGCTGCACGTGTGCTGAACGCGGAGGTGCCGTCCGTTCGGCGCTAGATCGGAAGGACCGTGATCGAGATCGCGAGACGCTTCGTGATGTGATCATGGAACGGATCATGATGAGTTCGCGGGACAGATTGTGATCAAGATCGTGAGACGGATCGTGATGAGGTCGCGGGACGGATCATGATGTGTTCGCGGGACGGTTCGTGATTGGATCGCGGGACGCTCGGCGATTTGGATCGCGAAGAAGTTCGACTACACCAACCGCGTTTCTTAACGCTTCCCGCTTAGCGATCTACAAGGGAACATAGATCCACTCTCCCTCTCGTAGATGCTCATCACCATGGATAGGTTTGCGTGTGCGTAGGAAAATTTTTGTTTCCCATGCGACGTTCCACAACAGTGGCATCATGAGCTAGGTTGATGGTTCGATGAGATCTCGAGTAGAACACAAAAGGTTTGTGGGCGTTGATGCTTAGATTGCTTCCTCCCTTGGTCGGATTTTGGTTCAGCAGGATTGTGAGATGAAGCGGCCCGGACCAACATTACTCGTACGCTTACGAGAGACCGGTTCCCTCGACGCAACTTGTTGCTTAGATGGCTTGCGGGTGACAGTTTCTCTCACTTTAGTTGGATCGGATCTGACAAAGGCGGTCCTTGAGAAGGTTGAAAAGCAATCTATGTATCACCGTTGTGGTTTATGCGTAGGTGAGAATCGTTCTTGCTAGATACCCGTAGCAGCCACGTAAAACATGCAACAACAATTAGAGGACGTCTAACTTGTTTTTGCAGGGTATGTTGTGATGTGATATGGCCAATTACATGATGAGATATATGTGATGTATGAGATGATCATGTGATGTATATAATTTCACGACTTGCATGTCGTTGAGTACGACAACCGGCAGGAGCCATAGGGTTGTCTTTAATTATCGTATGACCTGCGTGTCAATCATTAAGCGCTATGTAATGCTTTACTTTATCGCTAAGCGGTAGCAATAGAAGTAGAAGCAGGGTTGGCACCACAACCCCAATGGCAACACATTGATGGAGATCAAGATGATGGAGATCATGGTGTTGTGCCGGTGATAATGGAGATCATGCTGGTGTTTCGAAGATGGAGATCTTAAACACAAGTTCATGGCCATATCATGTCACTTATGAATTGCATGAGATGTTAATCCTTTTATGCACCTTGTTTTGCTTAGTACGGCGGTAGCATTATAAGGTGATCCCTCACTTGAATTTCAAGATGAACCGTGTTCTCCCCGAGTGTGCACCGTTGCGAAAGTTTGTCGTGTTGAGACACCACGTGATGATCGGGTGTGATAGACTCTACGTTCACATACAACGGGTGCAAGCCAGATTTGCACGCGCAGAACACTCGGGTTAAACTTGACGAGCCTAGCATGTATAGACATGGCCTTGGAACACGAGAGACCGAAAGGTCGAACATGAGTCATATAGTAGATATGATCAACATAATGATGTTCACCATTGCAGCCACCTCAACTCATGTGATGATCGGACTTGAGTTGGTGAATTTGGATCATGTATCACTCGAATGATCGGAGGGATGTCAATTTGAGTGGGAGTTCTTAAGTAATATGATTAATTGAACTCATTATCATGAACATAGTCAAAGTGTCTTTGCAAATTATGCTGTAGATTACCAGCTCGCGTTGTAGCTCCCTTAAAGTTTTATATGTTCCTAGAGAAATAGAGTTGAAAGATGTTGGTAGCAATATTGCGGACTGGGTCCGTGATCTGAGGATTGTCCTCATTGCTGCACAGAAGGCTTATGTCCTTAATGCACCGCTCGGTGCGCCACCCCCTCTAGCGTCGTCTATAGATGTTGTGAACATCTGACAGGCACGTTTTGACGACTACTTGATAGTTTAGTGCGTCATGCATTACGGCTTAGAATTGAGGCTCCGAAACGTTTTGAACGTCACGGAACATATGAGATGTTCTAGGAGCAGAGATTGTGATCTCAGGCTCGTGCCTGTGTTGCGAGATATGAGATCTCCAACAAGATTCTTTGCCTGTAAGATGAAGGAGAATAGCTCAATCGTTGAGCATGTACTCAGATTGTCTGGGTACTACAATCGTTTGAATCAAGTGGGAGTTGATCTTCCAGATAAGATAATGATTGATATAGTTCTCCAAGTCACTGTCACTAAAGCTACTAGAACTTAGTGATGAACTATAATACACCAGGGATAGAAGTATTGATCCCTGAGCTGTTCGCGATGTTTGACACCGCGAAGGTAGAAATCAAGAAGGAGCGTCAAGTGTTGATGGTTAATCAAACCACTAGTTTCGAAAAGGGCAAGAGCAAGGAGGGAAAACTTCATGGATAGCAAGTCAGTTGCTGCTCCAGTGAAGCAACCCAAAGTTGAACTCAAACCCGAGACTAAGTGCTTCTATTATGAGGTGAGAGGTCGCTGAAGCGGAACAACCCTAGATACTTGGTAGATAAGAAGGCTGGCAACATCGACAGAAGTATATTTGATATACGAGTTATTGATGTGTACCTTGCTAGTACTCCTAGTAGCGCCTGGGTATTGGATACCGGTTCGGTTGCTAAATGTTAGTAACTCGAAATAAAAGCTACGGAATAAACGGAGAACTAGCTAAGGGTGAGGTGACGATGTGTGTTGGAAATGTTTCCAAGGTTGATGTGATCAACATCGCATGCTCTCTCTACCTTTAGGATTAGTGACGAACCTAAATAAATGTTATTTGGTGTTTTGCGTTGAGCATGAACATGATTAGATCATGTTTGTTGCAATACGGTTATTCATTCAAGTCAGAGAATAATAGTTATTCTGTTTACATGAATAATACCTTCAATGGTCATGCACCCAGTGAGAATGGTTTGTTGAAATCTTGATCGTAGTAATACACATGTTCATAACATTGATGTCAAAAGATACAAAGTTAAATAATGATAGTACCACATACTTGTGGCACTGCCGCAAAAATGTCATATTGGTATAAAGCGCATGAAGAAACTCCATGGTGATGGATATTTGGACTCATTCGATTTCAAATCAGTTGAGACATGCGAACCATGCCTCTTGGGCAAGATGACTAAAGGACCCCGTTGGATGGAGCGGGCAAGTGATTCATTGGAAATGATACATGTTGATGTATGCAATCTAGTGAGTCTTGTAGCGTGCAGTGGATATCGTTATTTTCTTACCTTCACTGATGATTTGAGTAGATATAGTGTATATTTACTTAATGAAACACAAGTCTGAATCGTTTGAAAGGTTCAAGCAAATTCAGAGTGAAGTTTAATGATCATCGTGACAAGAAGATAAAAATGACTGCGATATGATCGTGGAGGTGAATATCTGAGTCACGAGTTTGGCATACAACTTAAGACAATGTGAAAGTTGTTTCACAACTAAACGCCACCTGGAACACCATAGTGTGATGGTGTGTCCGAACATCATAGTTATGCTCTATTGGACATGGTGCGTGCTATGATGTCTCTTGTCGTTTTACTACTATAATTTTGGGGTTATGCATTAGAGACAACTACATTCACTTTAAATAGGGCACCATCTAAATCCGTTGAGATGACACCATGTGAATTATGGTTTGATAGAAACCTAAGTTGTCATTTCTTAATACTTGGGGCTGCGACACTTGTGTGGAAAATGTTTTCACCTAATGAGGTCGAACCCAAGGCGGACAAATGCATCTTCATAGAATACCCTAAGATCAGTTGGGTGAACCTTCTATCTCAGATCCAAGTGCAAAGTGTTTGTTACTAAAACGGATCCTTTCTCGAGGAAAAGTTTCTCTCGAAAGAATTAAGTGGGAGGAAGATAGAACTTGATGAGGTTGTTAAAAATTTGTTCAACCAGAGAGTAGCGCAGCGCAGGATGTTGTTTCTGTGAAGCCTACGTTAGTTGAAGAGGAAGTTAATGGTGATGATCATGAAGCTTCAGGATCAAGTTACTATCGAACTTCGTAGGTCGACAAGGATGTGTACTGCTCCTAAGCGGTACGACAACCCTGTCTTGGAGGTCATGTTGTTGGACAACGATGAACCTACGAGCTATGGAGAAGCGATGATGGGCCCGGATTCCGACAAATGGTTGGAGGCCATGAAATCCGAGATAGGATCCATGTATGAAAACCAAGTGTAGACTTTGGTAGACTTGCTCGTTGGACGGCAGGTCGTTGAGTACAAATGGATCTTTAAAATGAAGACATACACTGATGGTGAATGTCACTATTTGTAAAGCTCGACTTGTTGCAAAGATGTTTGTGACAAGTTCAAGGAGTTGACTACGATGAGACTTTCTCACTCATAGTGGTGCTAAAGTCTGTTGGAATTATGTTAGCAGTTGCTGTGTTTTCAATTATGAAATCTGGCAGATGGATGTCAAAACATCGTTTCCTTAACGGTTTACTTGAGGAAAGGTTGTATGTGATACAACCAGAAGGTTTTGTCAGGCCTAAGGATGCTAAAAGGTGTGCAAGCTTCGGTGATCCTTCCATGGACTGAAGCAAGCATCTCGGAGTTGGAATATATGCTTTGATGAGGTGATCAAAGTTTTGATGTTTATACAAAGTTTACGAGAAACTTGTATTTGCAATAAAGTGAGTGGGAGCACTATAGAATTTATGATAAGTATATGTGGATGACATATTGTTGATCAGAAATAATGTAGAGTTTCTGGAAAGCATAAAACGGTTATTTGGAAAGTGATTTTCAAAGGAAGACCTGGATGAAGCTACCTAATTGTTGTGCATCAAAATCTATGGAGATAGATCAAGATGCTCGATGAGACTTTCAATGAGTGCATACCTTGACAAGATTTTGAAAGAGTTCAAAATGGATCAGTCAGAGAAAGAGTTCTCGCCTGATTTGTAAGGTGTGAAAGTTGAGTGAGACTCAAAGCTCGACAACGGCAGAAGAAAGAGAAAGGACGAACGTCGTCCCCTATGCCTTAGCCATAGGCTCTATATTATGCCATGCTGTGTACCGCACCTATGTGTGCCTTGCCATGAGTCCGTCAGGGGGTACAAGAGTGAACCAGGAGTGGATCACTGGACAGCGGTCAAGATTATCCTCAGTAAATAAGAGACCGAGGAGATGTTTCTCGATTATGGAGGTGATAAAGAGTTCGTCGTAAGGAGTAACGTCGATACAAGCTTTAACACTAATCCGGATGACTCGTAGTAGCAATCTGGATACGTATAGTGGATCAGCCATTTGGAATAGTACCGAGCGGAGTGTGGTAGCAGTGTTTACAGTTTGACATAGGTATTTGCAAAGTGCACACGGATCTCAATGTTACAGACCCGTTGACTATAAGACCTCTCTCACATGCAAAGCATGATCGAGCCCCAGAACTCGTTGGGTGTTAGATTCATAACAATGCGAATCACATGGTGATGTGAACTAGATTATTGACTCTAGTGCAAGTGGGAGACTGTTGGAAATATGCCCTAGAGGCAATAATAAATTAGTTATTATCATATTTCCTTGTTCATGATAATCGTTTATTAACCATGCTATAATTGTATTGATCGGAGACTTAGATGCATGTGTGGATACATAGACAAAACCATGTCCCTAGTATGCCTCTAATAGACTAGCTCGTTGATCAAAAGATGGTTAAGGTTTCCTAGCCATGGACATGAGATGTCATTTGATAACGGGGTCACATCATTAGGAGAATGATGTGATGGACAAGACCCAAACTGCAAACGTAGCATATGATCGTGTCAGTTTATTGATACTGTTTTCCGCATGTCAAGTATGTGTTCCTATGACCATGAGATCATGCAACTCACAGATATCGGAGGAGTGCCTTGTGTGTATCAAACGTCGCAACGTAACTGGGTGACTATAAAGGTGCTCTACAGGTATCTCTGATGGTGTCTGTTGAGTTTGCATGGATCGAGACTGGGATTTGTTACTCCGTGTGACGGAGAGGTATCTCGGGGCCCACTCGGTAATGCAACATCACAATAAGCCTTGCAAGCAATGTGACTAATTGTTAGTTGCGGGATCTTGTATTACGGAACGAGTAAAGAGACTTGCCGGTAACGAGGTTGAACTAGGTATGGAGATACCGACGATCGAATCTCGGGCAAGTAACATATCGAAGAACAAAGGGAACGTTATACGGGATTAACTGAATCCTTGACATAGAGGTTCGACCGATAAAGATCTTTGTAGAATATGTAGGAACCAATGTGGACGTCTAGGTCCCGCCATTGGTTATTGACTGTAGAGGTGTCTCGGTCATGTCTACATAGTTCTCGAACCCGCAGGGTCTGCACACTTAAGGTTCGGTGACGTTTCGGTAGTGTAGAGTTATGTATGGTGGTGACCGAAGTTTGTTCGGAGTCCCGGATGAGATCCCGAAAGTCACGAGGAGCTCCGGAATGGTCCGTAGGTAAAGATTCATATATAGGAAGTCCCAGTTTGGTTTGCGGAAAAGTTTCGGGCTCATCGGTAGTGTACCGGGAGTGCCGGTAGTGTACCGGGAGTGTCGGTAGTGTACCGGGAGGCCTCGGGGAGGGGTATTTCGACCCCAATAGGTCCATGGGCTGTGGGAGAATAATAACCAGCCCTTAGTTGGCTGGGAAAACAGCCACAAAGGCCCATGGCGCAGGAGAGAAAGTCCTAAAGCAAAAAGTGGAAAATCAGCCAATAGGAGGCAATCCTACTCCAACTAGGATTGGAGGTGAAGTAGGATTGCTTCCCACCTCCTATTTCGGCCGACCCAAAGGCCTTGGCTGCCTCTCCTCTCCTCTCCTCCTATATATACTAGTGGATTGGGTGGTTTTTGGACAGAATTTCTGGCCACGTGCTACCCGTTACACCGGTGCATAGTTTCTCCTCTAGATCGGTTTTCTGCAGCGCTTAGGCGAAGCCCTGCCGGAATTGCTCCACCACCATCACCGAAGTGCCATCACGCTGCCGGTGAACTCTCTCTCCTCTCCACCTCTTCTCGCTGGATCGAGACGGTGGAGATCGTCATCAAGCTGCACGTGTGCTGAACGCGGAGGTGCCGTCCGTTCGGCGCTAGATCGGAAGGACCGTGATCAAGATCGCGAGACGGTTCGTGATGTGATCACGGAACGGATCGTGATGAGTTCCCGGGAAAGATCGTGATCAAGATCGTGAGACAGATCGTGATGAGTTCGCGGGACGGATCATGATGTGTTCGCGGGACGGTTTGTGATTGGATCGCGGGACGCTCGGCGATTTGGATCGCGAAGAAGTTCGACTACACCAACCGCGTTTCTTAACGCTTCCCGCTTCGCGATCTTCAAGGGAACGTAGATCCACTCTCCCTCTCGTAGATGCTCATCACCATGGATAGGTTTGCGTGTGCGTAGGAATTTTTTTGTTTCCCATGCGACGTTCCACAACAAGGAGAAGACAAGGCAATATGGGCTCTATGTAAGATAAACAATAATGCATATGAGAGCCACTTAGCATTTCATCATAGTCTTTTCCTTATGACCCAAAGAAAAGAAGTTTCAAAGCAAGAACAAAAAAACTAATTACACGGGAATATTCCCAATAAGCAAAAGAAGAACGAGAAATCTTGTTGGGTTTTCTTTTAATGCTACAACTAAACAAACTAGAAGGTAAATCTCGAACTAAATTCTTTGCTTTTGAATTTTTCTTAAAGATTAATCAAACACATAAGAAGAAAGCATAAATAAGAAATAAACTACCATGGATAGTATAGTGAAAAGGTATGAACACCGACAACTGAACTGAGTGTGCGAACATGAATGTAATGTCGGTGAGAAATACGTACTCCCCCAAGCTTAGGCTTTAGGCCTAAGTTGGTCTAGGGCCATGGCTGGCCCGGATAATATCTGAAGTCATAGTTGGGGTTGAACTGGGCTGCGATGGCTACCGCCTTAACGACTGTAGCATGAAGGCAAGCTAATTCCGCATTCCTCTCGTACTTGTTTGCCTCCTCTCTGGTTATAAAGTATCTATGTTTTTCCTGAAAGTTAAAGAAGGCAGGAGCAGGAAGGGTAACATGGACAACATGTTGTCTGTCAAAAATTAGTCAGTACTGGAGGGATTGTTCGTTCCTTTCAAGAAATTGGTAGTGCACCAAAGCCTCATAATCAAGAAAAGCAAGGGGTAACTCAATATCATTCTCTCTTATGGGTAGCCCAAGATACTTAGCTACATGGGTGGCATAAATTCCACCAAAGAAATCTCCATCCTTAGCATTAAGATGTAACCTCCTAGCAATAATAGCCCCCAAGTTATATCGTCTATGTACCATTACAGCACTCTTAAGAATACTCAGATCAGGCACGCAAAGGTGGTTATGCTCATGTTTACCGTTAATACATCTACCTATGAAGAGAGCAAAATAATGTATAGCCGAAAAGTCAATGCTCCCCAAAGTAGCTTGTGTAATGATTCTAGTTTATCCCACTGTGATGCTAGCAAGGAAATCATTATATTCATTTTTATGAGGATCGCTACGGCTACCCCACTATGGAATTTTGCATGCATCATTAAAATCCTCTAGGTCCATGGTATAGGACTTATCATAAAGATTAAATAGGACAGAATGAGAATAACGCCCGGATGAGAATTCAAACCTCTACACAACAGGATCATTGAGTTGATAGTATTGCTTGCATCGGTCTGAAATAAAATCCTCAAGGCCAGCATTACTTATGTACGCATAAAACTCTTCCTTGAACCCGGCGTTGTCCATGAATTGATCCGACAACCATTCACAAGGAAGTACTCGAGCATCCCTTGGTGGTTCAAAATCGGGCCCACGTAACACGAGTCTCGGAGTTTCTTGCTTGAGGAACCACCTTGGTACATTCTCCTCAACATCTTTTCTTTCTTTGAAAAAATTCTGAAATTTATGGCGAATCAAAATAAAGGTGAACGGAACTCATAGTAAGTACTCCCTCAAGTGCCTAGAGACTATATCATGCATCAAAACTACTTGGGACCATACAAATTTGACATGCAAGCACAAAAACAAGGTCACCACAACAGCAAAAAATTTCAATATATAAGGCACTAGAACAAAAACTAATTGGACCATTGGAGGAGTCACATACCGATGAGCAATCCCCTAAAATAGATTTGCAAATGGAGCTTTGAGCAAGGAGATCAAAAATGGCAGCAAGATGAGCTAGAACACAGGTTTGAGCAATGGTGGGATTTTTTCTGGAGGAAGATGAAGTGAATGGGTGTTGGAATAAGTGGAGGAGGGCCACGTGGGATCCACAAGCCACCAGGGCGTGCCCAGGGGGGTGGGCGTGCCCTACAGGCTTGTGGCCCATTGGTGCGGCCCCCTGATGCATACTTAGTGCCATAAATTCTTAAATATTCCAGAAAAAAGCATACTCCATTTTCAGGACATTTGAAGAACTTTTATTTTCATGTCACTTTTTTATTGCATGGGAAACTCAGAAAACAGAAAAATAATAGCATTTTTACTTAATTTCATCTAGGTAACAGAAATTAAAGTTAGGTACAGGAAGTTGTGCCTTCTAAATTCATCCATCTCATGCTCATCAAAAGGAATCCATCAATAGGGTTGATGAAGTCTTATTAACAAACTTCTTTTGAATAACATGAAACCGAAGAATTTTCGAATAACACTAAGTTATCTCAATGGGGATATGCATATCCCCAACAATAAGTATATCATATTTCCTCTTGACAGTAGGAAGAGGGAATTCAAAGTCTCCAATAATAACCGTTGGAATTTTTTCAGTAGAGTTGATACTATGAACTTGAGGTTGTTTCTTAGGAAAGTGTACCGTATGCTCATTACCATTAATATGAAAAGTGACATTGCCCTTGTTGCAATCAATATAGCCCCTGTAGTATTCAAAAAGGGTCTACCAAGGATGATCGACATACTATCGTTCTCAGTAATATCAAGAATAACAAAGTCCGTCAAGATAGTAGCATTTGCAACTACGACAGGAACATCCTCACAAATACCGATAGGTAGAGCAGTTGATTTATCAGCCATTTACAAAGAGATTTCAGTAGGTGTCAACTTATTCAAATCAAGTCTACGGTATAAAGATAAAGGCATAACACTAACACTAGCTCCAAGATCACATAAAGCAGTTTTAACATAATTTCCTTTAATAGAGCATGGTATAGTAGGTACTCCAGGATCTCCTAATTTCTTAGTTATTCCACCTTTAAAAGTATAATTAGCAAGCATGGTGGAAATCTCAGCTTCCGGTATCTTTCTTTTATTTGTCACAATATCTTTCATATACTTAGCATAAGGAGACATTTTCAAAATATCAGTCAAGCGCATACGCAAAAATACAGGTCTAAGCATTTCAACAAAGCGCTCAAAATCCTCATCATCCTTTTTCTTGGATGGTTTAGAAGGAAAGGCATGGGTTTCTGAACCCATGGTTCTCTTTCTCTACCATGTTTCTTAGTAATGAAGTCTCTTTTATCGTATCTTCTATTCTTAGGTTGTGGGTTGTCAAGATCATCAACAGGTTCAATCTCCACATCTTTATCATTACTAGGTTGAGCATCAACATGAACATCATTATTAATGTTATCACTAGGCTCATGTTCATCACCAGATTGTGTCTGAGCATCACAAATAGAAATATCATTTGGATTCTCAGATGTGTCTATAACAGGTTCACTAGCAGCATGCAAAGTACTATCATCATTCTCTTTCCTACTCTTATTGGAACGAATAGGTCCATCAGCATTAACTCTCTGAGAATCTTACTCAATTATCTTAGGATGGCCCTTAGGATACAAAGGTTCCTGAGTCATTCTACCACCTCTAGTCACAACTTTAACGGAATGATCATTGTTGTTACTATTCATCTTGTTAAGTAAATCATTATGCGCCTTTAGTACTTGTTCTACTTGAGTAGTTACCATGGAAGCATGTTTACTAATAAGCTTAAGACCATTGACAGTTCTACTCAAATAATCACCCAAGTGATCAAGCATGTAAGCATTATGTTTCAATTGTCTACTAACATAATCATTGAAATTTTCTTGCTTCAAAATAAAATTATCAAATTCATCCAAGCATTGGCTAGCAGACTTATTATAAGGAATATCTCTTTCATCAAATCTACGGAGAGAATTTACCTCAACTACCTGTGTCGGGTTATCAAGACCATGTATTTCTTCAATAGGTGGTAGATTCTTAACATCTTCAGTTTTAATACCCTTTTATTTCATAGATTTGTTTGCCTCTTGCATATCTTCAGGACTAAGGAATAGAGTACCTCTTTTCTTCGGACTTGGATTTGAAGGTGGTTCGGGAATAGTCTAATCATTATCATTGCTCAATATATTATTCAATAGTAATTCAGCTTGTTCAATAGTTCGTTCCCTGAAAACACAACCAACACAACTATCTAGGTGGTCCCTAGAAGCATCGGTTAGTTCATTATAAAAGATATCAAGTATTTCATTTTTCTTGAGAGGATGATTAGGTAAAGCATTAAGTAATTGGATAAGCCTCCCCAAGCTTGTGGGAGACTCTCTTCTTCAATTTGCACAAAGTTAAATATTTCCTACAAGGCAGCTTGTTTCTTATGGGTAGGAAAATATTTTTCAGAGAAGTAATAAATCATATCCTAGGGACTACGCACACAACCAGGAGCAAAAGAATTAAAACATATCTTAGCATCACCCTTTAATGAGAAAGGAAACAACTTAAGAATATAGTAATAGCGGATTTTTTCCACATGAGTAAATAGGATGGCTATATCATTCAATTTGCTAAGATGTGCCACAACAGTTTCAGATTCATAACCATGGAAAGGGTCAGATTCAACCAAAGTAATTAACTCAGGATCGACAGAGAATTCAATATCCTTATCAGTAACAAAGATAGGTGAAGTAGCAAACGTAGGATCATATTGCATTCTAGCATTGAAAGATTTTTCCTTCCACTTGCGAAGCAATTTCTTAAGATCATCTCTATCCTTACAAGAAAGAAAGTCCCTAGCTACCTCTCCTTCCATAACATAACCCTCAGGTATATCAGGCAATTCATATCTAGGAGAGCTAGGTCTAGCAGGTGTATCATAGTGTTTAGTTTCAATAATTTCATCAGATTTAGAAATATTATCAGTTTCAGCATTGTCTCTAGCAATTTGTTCATCAAGAAATTCACCCAATGGCACAGTATCATAAAGCATAGTATCATCATAAGAACCATGCATATTAGAAGTAGCATCATCAATTACTTGCGAATGTCAGAATTACTAGCAGGTGGTGGTGTCACAAATTTACTCATAACAGAAGGTGAATCAAGTGCAGAGCTATATGGCAGTTCCTTACCTGTCCTCGTAGTTTAGGGGTAGATCTTGGTTTTTAGATCTTTAAGATTCCTCATAGTGATCAACAGATATATCTCCCAAGTGACTCGGAGAATAGAGCTATGCTCCCCAGCAACGGTGCCAGAAAAAGGTCTTGATAACCCACAAGTATAGGGGATCGCAACAGTTTTCGAGGGTAGAGTATTCAACCCAAATTTATTGATTCGACACAAGGGGAACCAAAGAATATTCTCGAGTATTAGCAGCTGAGTTGTCAATTCAACCACACCTGAAACACTTAATATCTACAGCAAAGTATTCAGTAGCAAAGTAGTATGGAGGTAACGGTAACGGTGGCAAAAGTGATAGTAGCAGTTTTGTAGTGTTTGTACCAATAGCAACAAAAAAGTAACTTAGCAAAGATCAATACATGGAAAGCTCGTAGGCAATGGATCAGTGATGGATAATTATGTCGGATGGCATTCACCATGCAACAGTTATAACATAGGGTGACACCGAACTAGCTCTAATTCATCGATGTAATGTAGGCATGTATTCCATATATAGTCATACGTGCTTATGGAAAAGAACTTGCATGACATCTTTTGTCCTACCCTCCCGTGGCAGCGGGGTCCTATTGGAAACTAAGGGATATTAAGGCCTCCTTTTAATAGAGAACCATACCAAAGCATTAGCACTTAGTGAATACATGAACTCCTCAAACTACGGTAATCACCGGAAAGAATCCCAGTTATTGTCACCCTAGGGGATGCAGATCATAACTCGTAATAGGTGTATACAACTTGCAAGATAGGATCAAGAGCACATATATATTCATGAAAACATAATAGGTTTAGATCTGAAATCAAGGCACTCGGGCCCTAGTGACAAGCATTAAGCATAGCAAAGTCATAGCCACATCAATCTTAGAACATAGTGGATACTAGGGATCAAACCCTAACAAAACTAAGTCGCTTACATGATAAATCTCATCCAACCCATCACCGTCCAGCAAGCCTACGATGAGATTACTCACGAACGGTGGAGAGCATCATGGAATTGGTGATGAAGGATGATTGGTGATGACGAAGGTGTCAATTTCCCCTCTTCGGAGCCCAAAACGGACTCCAGATCTGGTCTCCCGAGGAATAACAGGAGGTGGCGGCGGCTCCGTATCATGAAACGCGATGAACGCTTCTTCTTTATTTTTTCTCCCCGAATAGGAATATATAGAAGTGGAAACGAGGTCGGAGGAGCGTCAGGGGGCCCACAAGCCACAAGGGCACGCCCTTTAGGCTTGTGGCCAGGTGGTGGCCCCCCTGTAGTTGATTCTTTCGCCAATATTTTTATTAATTCCAAAAATATTCTCCGTAAATTTTCAGGTCAATCTGGGAAGTTTTATTTCTGCGCAAAAATAACACCAAAGCAATTCTGCTGAAAACAGCATCAATCCGGGTTAGTTCCATTCAAATCATGCAAATTAGAGTCCAAAACATGGACAAAAGAGTTTGGGAAAGTAGATACATTAGAGTCGTATCAGGAATTAGCATGCCCCTTCTTCTTCTTTCATTTTTTTCTTTTTCTTTTTTTCCTTCTCCTTTTTTTATATTTGTCTGGAGCCTCATGCCGACTTATGGGGGAATCATAGTTTCCATCATCCTTTCCTTAGTGGGACATGCTCTTGTCATGGGAAACGACCCCTATGGGATCGAAGGGATCCCTTTACGATTTGATAGGGAAGAAGGCTCGCACAAAGAGCAGATCATATGGCTAGCGCGTGGCAATTTACCCATGCTCGGGCCGCAAAGATGCATAAAACCCTACTCCCGCTTGGTCGGATTGGATGAGTTCTAGCTCAGGTTCTGGGAGCGCTACAGTACACAACTGCTACTCATGTAGAACGGGCCAAAGAAGATCTGGTGACCCAAAGTCCAAAAGTCCTCTATCATAACGCCCTGGGCCTCCTTTTATACTCTCGAAGGGGTCACCAACAGTGGCGTACAGTACGTACACGGGGTGTACAGTGCTATAGTGTTATCATACCTAACACTGACGGTGCGAGACAAACACATTTAATGCTCCATCAGGCGTCCCTGACCGTCTGCGGGACGAGATAGGAGCATGTCCCATCGGCACCGCTTAGCCTCTCCATCGCCGGGGCCTCGATACATGCCCAGGCAAGGTGACACCTACCCTCTGCACTGGCGGGGGCTTGCTGGGGCTTCACCTTGCCGGGGCTTTGCCTCTGCGCTGGCAGGATGGCGGGGCCTTTGTGGGTGCACTTCTTGCCGGGGCTCCGTAGGCCATCCCGACAAGATCTTGCCGGGGTCTCAGCCTTCGGTCTTTGGTATGTTGACTTGAATGCCTTCTCGATATTGTTATATTTGTTCTCAGTTGCTCCTTGGCAGGCCTTGCCGCTGGTATGGCTATGACTGTCTATGCACAAGTACGGGGTACTAAAAAGCCCATACTTTAGTACACCGACACTCTAATAATGAATAATGATGATCATCACACTTCTATTTATTTTAAAATCAATATTACAACTCGATAGTAGAACAAAGTATGACTCTATATGAATGCCTCTGGCAATGTACCAGGATGTGCAATGATCTAGCGTAGCAAAGATATCAAAAGCATAGCAAGTCATGGAAACATCATGCTAGCTATCTTACGATCATGTAAAGCAATATGACAATGAATGCTCAAATCATCAAAAAGGAAGCTGTGGAATTTGCACGACAATATATCTCGAAATGGCTATGGAAATGCCATAATACGTAGGTGTGGTGGCAGTTTTGAGGAAGATATAATAAGGCTTATGTGTGATAGAGCGTATCATATCATGGGGTTTGGATGCACCGATGAAGTTTGCACTGACTCTCGAGGTGAGCATGGGCAATGCACGGTATCGTAGAGGTTGGCAAATTGTTTAAAGGTAAGAGTGTGTATAATCCATGGGCTCACATTAGTCATAAAGAACTCACATACTTATTGCAAAAGTTTATTATCCCTCTAAGCAAAGTATTACTATGCATGCTCCTAGGGGGAGGTTGATAGGAGTTAACCATCACGCGCCCCCAACCTTCTTACAAAGATAGACAATCAAGGATAAATTGTGCTCCAACTTTCTGGCATAATGGGAGACTATACATGCATGTTTCGGGAATCACAAACCTTAACACCAATATCTTACTAAACACGATCATCCACTAGTACCTTCCGCATATTATCATCTCTATATCGCATAACTATTGCAAGGAATAAACCTTATCATATTCAGTGATCCATAAGTTTTATGTAGGATTTTATGACTAACCATGTGAATGGCTAATTCCTGTTGGCTCTCGAAATAGATATAAGTGAAGCAAGAGAGTTTAATTCTTTCTATAAAATACCATGCTCTAATAATTATAAGTGAGCAAAAGATCAATCTACAAATGATGGTTTTCCATGTGAAGAGAAACGTGCAATTCAAACTTCAAATGATATAAGTGAAGCACATGATGCATTCTATAAAGCCATACTCAAAAGATATAAGTGAATTGAAATGATCATTCTATAAATCAACCATGGAATATATCATACCAGCATGGTGCATAAAAGAAAAGTGAAAACTAAACACAAAAGACGCTCCAAGATTTACACATATCACATGTACGAAACGAAAACGAAAACATACTGATACTTGTTGAAGAAAGATGGGATGCCTTCTGGGGCATCCCCAAACTTAGACGCTTGAATCTCCTTGGATATTTACTTGGGGTGCCTTGGGCATCACCAATCTTGAACTCTTTCCACTCCTCCTTCTCCTCATATGGAGACCTCCTCGGTCTTTGAAAACTTCATCCACACGAAACTTAACAGAAAACTGGTGAGATCCGTTAGTATAATAGTAGTAAATTACTACTTTAAGTACTATTGTAAACCCATCCATATTTTATATTTGCATTATACCTATTGCATTATAACTTCTTCATGGCTTATACCACCGATAGAATCGATAGTTTCATCAAAACAAGCAAAACAATGCATCAAACACAGAATCTATCTTAAACGGGACAGTCTGCAGTAATCTGAACTTTGACATACTTATGTAACTCCAGAAATTCTGAAAAAATAGGAATAAATAATTCTTTTTAGAAATACTGTGTAAAAATTTCAGAAACTTCTCATGTTCCAGTGAAAAATGTAAATTCACGCACTACAGCCAAAGTTTTTTGATTTTACACCGCACATACCAACAAGCAATCTAATCATCCTACAGCTGAATCTTGGCACATTATTTTTATAGTACAATGGATTTGTACAAGGGGATAATAATTTTTTTAATTTTTTTTCTGTGATTAAGATTCACAAAGTTTCCATGGGCATGAACAAAAGTTCAAGGACGTTCCCAATTTCCACGATGTTCGTCCCTCTCACTTTCACTTTTATTTTCGTGAAGTTTTAGGTTCCCCTCTATATTTATTTTGTTTTAAATTAATTTGAAAGCACACAAAAGAAATAAATTACTCTCTAAAACATTTGGGTTGTCTCCCTGGCAGCGGTTCCCAAGTAATTGATCCACCAGGATCCCAAGATATATCAAAGCCAATTTTAATTAACAATGATTTTTAATTTAGTAATGAGCACAAAGTGATATGTATCATGTGAAAACTAACTCTAACTCTCCTCCTATGCATTGGCATGTCATACAAGAACAATTCATTCACACAAAGTAAAGGCCAATACATAGCATAAGTATTTTCTTGCAATTTTATCGTATTGGAAACATAGAGAGGTGATGATTTGGTTCCTCTCTCATAATAATTGCAAGTAGGAGCAGAAAGCACATGCATATTATATTCATCAAAATCATCATGTGTAGTGATAAAACACAACCCATCAATATAATCCTTAATTAGAGCAAACTTGTCCAATATAGTGTAGTTGGGAGAATTCAAAAAGATAATAGGACTACCATGTGTGGGTGCAATAACAACAATTTCATGCTTAACATACAGAACAATAGAAAGTTCATCTCCAGAAGCATAATTCATATTAGCATCATGGCCACAAGCATAGCAAGCATCAAGTTCATCGAAAAGGGATATTTCAAAAGAATCCATGAGATCATAGCAATTATCATAGCATTCATACTTCGATAAGCATGGAGGGAGATTAAATAATGTATGAGTTGAAGAGTTACTCTCATTAGAAGGTGGGCACAGGTAGCTAGTCTGATCTTCCTCCATTTGTTCTTTGCTCTCCTCCTCCTCATATTTTCGATCTAATAAGCTCACAATTTCAACAATTTCTTCTTCCATAGATTCTTGCAAAATTTTAGTCTGCTCCAAGGCAGCAACCATTCTTTCAATAAATTCAATAATATCAGCATTGTATTCATAATTCTAATAGCAATATTTAAGTATGGCACGATTTTTAGATTTGTAAGATACATCATCATAATTTTCAATCAAAGAAGCAATTTCATATGCACCCTTAAAAGCAACACGTTCTTCTATTCGTTCAACGTCATAGTAATCATATATACCATTAGCATAAGAATCTAAGGTTTCATTATCATTAAACTCACATTTAAAGGGAAGGTGTGGAGCCTCTATCTTAGAGCAACAAGTATAACCACATTTCAAGCATGCATCCCAAGCAAACCAACACAATATTCTAATCTGATCCCATAAGTGTTTCCATTTTTGAGACAAGAGATAATCCCTAAAGTACTCACATTGATCCAAAGTGTATCCCGTTACAAATTTCAATGAGGATTTCTCAGGATTACCAAAGGAGTAATTAACATGTTTCACATAACTAGCATCGAGGGTTTTGGCAGGTTCCCCATCTCCATCAGTAGCAAGTATCACTAATTGTTTTGGTGTTTCGTGTTCCATATCCATAATTAAAGATATAAAACAACCAATAACATAAAATGGAAATTCCTTAGTGATAAAGCAAACAAGCACACATGAGAATATTCACCCCATGCTATTGCTCCCCAGCGACGGTGCCAGAAAAAGGTCTTGATAACCCACAAGTGTAGGGGATCATTTATAGACTTTTTTGATAAATAAGAGTGTCGAACCCAATGAGAATATAATGGTAGAAAAAAATATTCCCTCAAGTTCGATTGACCACCGATAAAACTCTACGCACACTTTAACGTTTGCTTTACCTAGAACAAGTATGAAACTATTTTGCGGGAAAGACACTAGAAGTACTTAGTAGGTGCGATAGATAGTTTTGCAAGATAATAAATAACAGGAAAATAAAAGTTAGTTGCTATTTTAATAAAGAACAGTAAAGTAATTTTTTAGTAGAAAGCTTTTGTCAAACAAGAAGGTTATTTGTCCCTAGGCAATTGATAACTAGACCGGTAATCATTATTGCAATTTTATATGAGGGAGAGGCATGAGATAACATACTTTCCATACTTGGATCATACGCACTTATGATTGCAACTCTAGCAAGCATCCACAACTACCAACTATCATTAAGATAAAACCCAACCATAGCATTAAGTATCAAGTCCTCTTTACTCCCATAGGCAACAACCCCCTTACTCAGGTCTGTGTATTCTATCACTCATGTGACCCACCATAAGAGAATCATGAACATATTGCAACACCCTACAACGAGGATCCCTCGTGTTTGCGTGACATGGAGGGCACCATAGGAAATCACCAAAAACAAACATACAACTCATACCAACCACGATCATCAATTAGCCCATAAGACAAAACAGATCTACTCAAACATCATAGGATAGCCACATATCATTGGGAAGTAGTATACAAAGTTGAGCACCATGTTTAAGTAGAGATTACAGCAGGGAAGAGAGGTGTTACGCCGCTGCATAGAGGGGGAGAGAGTTGGTGTTGATGGCAATGAAGTTATTGGTGTAGATCGCCATCATGATGATTGCCCCGACGGCGTTCCGGCACCACCGGGAGAGAAGGGGGGATATGCCCCCTCCTTATTATTCTTCCTTGGCCTCCCCCTAGAGGGGGAGAGTTCCCCCTCCAGTCCATGGCCTCCATAGAGGCGGAGGGCCAGGAGCCCCTCTGAGATTGGATCTCCCTCTCTGTTCTCTTCTTTTTCGCATTCCTGTTTTTTGGCCGAAAACCGTTTCTAATATTACCAGAGATCCGCAACTACGATTGCGCTGAGACTTTAACATGATATTTTCCCAGATATAACGTTCCTTGTGCCCGAAGTAGAGCTCCAACTGACTTACGAGGTGATCACAACCCACCACCCCGCGCCTGGGCCCTCGGTCGCACCCTGGTGTCTTGTGGTGGCCTTGGGCATCCTTTTTTGTTGATTCCACCTCCCAAATTCACAAATATTCCTAAATAATTCTCCGTAAAGTTTTAGCATGTTTGGACCTTGTTTTATATGGATATTCTACGAAACAAAAAACATGAAACATACATGAAGTGGCACTAGGCACCAGATCAATATGTTAATCCAATAAATCATATAAAATGTTGCCAAAAATATGTGAAAGTTGTAATATATTGGCATTAAAAAATCAAAAATTATAGATACAACGGAGACGTATCATGGGTGGCGTGAGTGACAGAAGCACAGACCCGAGTAGGTGGGTTGTTGCGTATGGGAGTAAAGAGGATTGGATACTTAATGCTATGGTTGGGTTTTACCTTAATAATCTTTGGTAGTTGCGGATGCTTGCTAGAGTTAAAATCATAAGTGCATATGATCCAAATATAGAAAGTATGTTAGCTTATGCCTCTCCCTCATATAAAATTGCAATAATGATTACCGGTCTAGTTATCAATTGCCTAGGGACAAATAACCTTCTTGTTTGACAAAAGCTTTCTACTAAAAAACTAAATTTTATTATCTTGCAATTTACTCGTAGTTTTATTCTTGCGAATTACTTCTACTTATATTCATGCAAACAATCTTATCACATACAAAATAGTTTCATACTTGTTCTAGGTAAAGCAAACATTAAAGTGTGCATAGAGTTGTATCGGTGGTCGATAGAACTTGAGGGAATATTTGTTCTACCTTTACCTCCTTGTTGGTTTTGAAACTCTTATTTATCAAAAAAGGCTACAAACGATCCCCTACACTTGTGGGTAATCAAGACCTTTTTCTGGCATCGTTGCCGGGAAGCAATAGCGTGTGGTGAATATTCTCGTATGTGCTTGTTTGCTTTATCACTAAGTAATTTTTATTTTCTGCTATTAGTTGTTTTATACCTTTACTTATGGATATGGAACACGTAACACCAAAAAAATTAGTGGTACTTGCTACTCATGGAGATGGGAACCTCCTAAAACCCTCGATGCTCGTTATGTGAAACGCGTTAATGACTCGTTTGATATTCCAGATAATTCCTCATTGAACTTTATAATGGGAAACACGTTGGATCAACGTGATTACTTTATGGATTATCGCTTGTCTCAAAAGGGGAAACACTTATGGGATCAAATTTCAATATTGATTTGATTTGCTTGGGATGCATGTTTGAAATATGATTACACTTGTTGCTCTAAGATTGAGGGTCTTCATCTTCACTTTCAATCTGAATTTAATAATAATAAAACCTTGGCTTCTTATGCTAAAGGTATTTATGATTACTATGATGTGGAACAAAAATAAGAATTTGTTGCTTTTAAAGGGGCTTATGAAATTGCTTCTTTGATTGAAAAGTATGATGGTGTTTCTTACAAATCTGAAATTTTTGCCATAGTTAAATATTGCTATGAGAATTATGAATACATTGCTGATATTATTAAATTTATTGAAAGAATGATTGATTCCTTGGAAGATATTAATATTTTCCAAGAAGCTATGGAAGAAGAATTTGCTGAAACTATGAGCTCACTAGATGAAAAAGATGAGGAGGAGAGCGAAGAACAAAAGGAGTAAGAGTGGATTAGCTATCCGTTCCCACCTTCTAATGAGAGTAACTCTTCAACTCATATATTACTTAATTTACCTTCGTGCTTGCCGAAGGATGAATTCTATGACAATTGCTATGATCCCATGGATTCTTTTGAAATATCCATTTTTGATGAACTTGATGCTTGCTATGCATATGGCCAAGATGCCAATATGAATTATCCTTGCACAGCTGAACTAGCTATAGTTCCTTATGTTAAGAATGAAATATTTGCTATTACACCCACACATGATAGTCCTATTATATTTTTGAATTCTACCAACTACACTATATCATAGAAGTTTGCTCTTATTAAGGATTATATTGATGGGTTGCATTTGGCTACTACACATGATGATTTTGAAGAATATAATATGCATGTGCTTGCTTCTCCTACTTGCAATTATTATGAGAGAGGAACTACATATCCACCTTGATACGTATCCAACGTAACCATAATTTATGAAGTATTCATGCCATATTCACCTATGTTTACAATAGTTTTATATTGTTCTGATGCACTTTATATGATTTATGTAGATCTAATCTGGACTAATGTTGTTTTTAGCAGAACTACCGTGGTGTTTTTCTTTATGCAGAAATAAAAGTTATCCAAATGCAATGAACCTTTTTGACAATTTTTTCCGAACAAAAGAGGCACTAGAAGCTTCGTGGGAGGGCCAGAAGAGCCACACGGTGGGCACAACCCACCACCATGCGCCAGGCCCCCCCGGCATGCCGTGGTGGGTTGTGCTCTCCTCGTGGCCCATCTTCGCGTGAAACTGGTGCTCAAAAATCATATATATTCAGAAACCACTAGAAATAACCCTACATTCCTCGTTCCATCGCCGCAACTGTGTGTATCGATGAACAACCAATCTGGAGGCGTTCCAGTACCCTACCGGACATGGTAAATCATCTCCGGTGGCCATCTTGATCATCCCGGTGGAGTCATTATGAGGAGGGAGTAGTCCACCCTCAGGGCTCACGGTTTGTACCAGTAGATATGTGTTGAATCTCTTTATCTCGTGTTCTTGAGATGGCACGGTCTTGATGTATCACGGGCTTTGTCAATATAGTTGGATCACATGGTGTTTTCCATTCTCTATCTTGTTGTGGTGAATTGAGTTTTACCTTTGATATTTTGTAATTACCGGATTGAATACTTTTATGGATTTGAGAGAACTTGATGTAAGTCTTGCATGTGGATACCCGTAGTGAGATTGGGATATTCAAGTGATTCACTTGATATATGTTATGGCGTCAACTTGTGGATTCCGGTGACCTTGGGGATCTATGCATAGGGGTTGGTTGCACGTTTTCATACCATGTTCTCCAATATAATTCTTGGGGGTACTCTTTGAGTTTCTTTGTGTTGGATTGAATTTTAAAAATCTGAAATTGTTTGATGTGTATCGTACAATTAACTCGCGGATACTTGTGGTGACATTGGAGTATCTAGGTGACATTAGAGTTGGTTGATGCATATCATATGGTGTTATTCTAGTATGAACTCTTAGATAGATCGATCAGAAAGGATAACTTGGTGTTATTTTAGTACGAACTCTTGGATAGATCGATCAGAAAGGATAACTTTAAGGTGGTTTCCTACCCTACAAACAATTTCTTCTTAAGTTCTCCGCTAGATAAGAACTTTGGAGTGATTCTTTGTTGCACGTTGAGGGATGGTTATGTGATCCAATTATATTAGCATTGTTGGTGAGGGATAAATTATATTAGCATTGTTGAGAGATTGCACTAGAGAAAGTACAGACCCTAGGCCTTGTTTCCAAACATTTATACAATGTTTGCTCGTTGTTTACCACTTGTTACCTTGTTGTTTTTATATTTTCATATTAAAAAAGACCTATTTATATCATACATATTACACTTGTATCACCATATATTTGCCAAACTAGTGCACCTATACAATTTTCCATTGTATTGGGTGTGTTGGGTACACAAGAGATTTCTTGTAATTGATTGCAGGGTTGTTTGAGAGAGACCATCTTCATCCTACACCTCCCACGGATTGATAAACCTTAGGTCTCCTATGTATGATGATTATTGTGATGACATGTATGCTATAAAGAGTAAACACAACGATGAAACTTCTCATCATGATTTTAATATTCAAAGTGGTTATGTCAATCAAGTACCTCGTGATAGTTATTTCGTTGAGTTTGCTCCCACTATTATCAATGAGAATAAGTTTTCTTATGTGGAGAGTGATAAATTTTCTATGCTTTTAGATCATGAAAAGAATGATGTATTTGATAGTTATATTGTTTAATTCCTTCATGATGCCACTGAACATTATTATGAGGGAGAACATATGCTTGTAGGAATTGCAATAATATCAAGTTTCCTCCCTATATGTTGAAAATCTTGAAGTCATGCTTGTTTTGCCTTCCTATGCAAATTGATTCTTACTCCCATGAATTGTTTTCTCACAATATCCCTATGCATAGGAAGTGTGTTAGACTTAAATGTGCTTTTCACGTGATTCATGATGCTCTCTTGCATGTTTCAACTATTATTCCTATATAAGCATCATTGAAATCATCATGCCTAGCTAAAAGGCATTAAAGAAAAGCGCTTGTTGGGAGACAACCCAACACTTTTACTTTATGTTTTTGTGTGTTCACATGAGTAATGTCCTGTAGTATTCATGTTTTGTGTCTTTTATTTCAATAAAGTGCCAAGTAAAGCCTTTGGGATAGTGTGGATACTTGCTTGTTTGATTCTGTGCAAAAACAGAAAGTTCTGCATCTAGTATATGAATTATATGATTTTACCGGAGGTTCCAAAAATTATGAAATTATTACAAAAAAATTCAATGAAAATTCTATGATTTTTCATAATTGTTCGGAATTTTTAGAGTCAGGGAAGTATGGTGATCATTCAGATCTTCACAGACTATTCTATTTTTGACAAATTCTGTTTTGCATGCATAGTTTGCTTGTTTCAAGTGTTTTGTTATATTATATTTGGTGATATAAATTATGGTAATGTTGGAAAACAGTAGTTATTATGTTAGAACAATTATTAATCTTGTCTTGATAGTACCTAAGTGAATGATCTATCTTTACTACACTAACCCATCTCACGAAGTTCCGTTAAGTTTTGTGTGATTGAAGTTTTCAAGTTTTGGGTGAGATACCAATATGAGGTGAACAAGGAGCAGAAAGGACCTAATATTGGGGATGCACAAGGCACCCCCAAGGTAATATCCAAGCAATACTCAAGCGTCTAAGCTTGGGATGCCCCGGAAGGCATCCCCTCTTTCGTCTCCAACATTATTGGTACATCTTACTTGGAGCTATATTTTTATTCATCACATAATATGTGTTTTGCTTGGATCATCATTTTTGTATCTGTTTTCTTTTATTTACAATCTTGCTTTTCAATAAAAAGTTTCAAGAATTGCCTCTTAGGATGTTTGAGTTACATGTTTGATGTGTGTTGTGTAAAAACAGAAAGTTTTGTTGTAGTGTTTGAATTTTCATATTTTACTAGAACATGGAAAGTTTCAGAAATTTTAACAAAGTTGTTTCATATAAATTCTTAATAACATACTAAATTTTCATATTTGTTTGAGTTACAGAAGTATACTGTTTTCATAAATTTCTACAGACTGTTCTGTTTGAACAGATTGTTGTCATAGTTTTGTTATCTACTTATCCTATAGTTTACATAGCCTATATTGGTGGATATGAATTATGTAAACGATATTAAACAGTAGATGATGTTTGAAAATTATTGTGCAACTTGTCTTGGCAGTACATGAAGTGAACAGATTGTTGTCATAGTTTTGTTATCTACTTATCCTATAGTTTACATAGCCTATATTGGTGGATATGAATTATGTAAACGATATTAAACAGTAGATGATGTTTGAAAATTATTGTGCAACTTGTCTTGGCAGTACATGAAGTGTTTATTTGTTCTTATGTGTACTAACCTATCTCACGAGTTCTTTTTGAGTTTTGTGTGGATGAAGTTTTTGAGAATAGGTGAAAACGTGATATGAGAGGATTGAAAGAGATACAAAATCTCAAGCTTGGGGATTCCCAATGCACCCCAAGTAAATATTTAAAGAAGTCTCGAGCATCTAAGCTTGGGGATGCTATGCATCCCACCTCTCTTCACCAAACAAATATCAGTTAGCCTATGTTGAGCCTAAATTTTTATTTGCCCACATGGTTTGTGCTATTCTTGGATTGTCATTTTTATTTTTCTTGTTGTTTTAATAAAATATTTAGATCTTAAAATATTAATTGAGAGAGATACCCCTCACATAGCTACTTGATTGTTTACCTACTCATTGACCTTCACTTATATCTTTTGAAGAGTAGTTTTGATGTTTACTCTTGAGCTTCACTTATATCCTATGAGTAAATTGTGAATCAATGAAATATAATAAATATGAAATTATCAATGTGCTTTATAATTAGTAGTAGTTTGACATATGGTTTAGAAAGTAAAATCTATTGAAGTTTGACAATCACAATATTGGTCATACAAGCAATTCATAAATAAATAGTATAAGGAAGAGAACTTTCACATATAAATATATTATCTTGGACATTGTCTATGATTGTGAATACCCACTAATTATTTTCAAACTTGAGCAAATTAGTTGAAGTTGGACAAGGAAGACAACGCAATGAGTTATGGTTGTGTATATTTGCATAGAAGTTATGTTGTTATGGATCCTCTAACATGTGGTGTTTTCTTAGGACCTTTTGCTAGCCAAAAATTCATACTAAGTAGAGATACTACTTGTGCATCCAAAAACCCTTAAACCCGGTTTCCTGCCATGAGAGTCCACTATATCTACTTATATGCGGTATTACCCGGCCATTCCAAGTAAATTTGCATGTGCCACCTCTAAAATTTCAAATGAGCATTTGTTTTGTGTGCTTGGACCGCTCATGGAGCGACATGGGGTGGTAGTATCTTCCATGTTAAGCGGGTTATTCTCATGATGAGTGTTTATTCACTCGTCCTTGCACGAGAGGAGCGGTCATAGGGATTCCTAGTCCCAAAATAAAAAGATGGAAAGAATTAAACAAAACTCCCCCAGGAATGTTGTTGGTATGGATGGTACTCGTGGATTGTGTTTTTTGGTGGAGGGGGAGTAAACCTTTACTTTTACCGCTTGGGAACCGCCACTAATGTGTTTAACATGGAAGCTATTGATAACACTTGCTCATAACGTTGACAGGAAGGGTGCACCTCCCAAAATTATATTTATCTATCTTTTAAACAATGAGATCTGGCACAAATGCAAATCCCTCCTTCCCTCTGCGAAGGGACAATCTGTTTAATTTCATGTTATTTACATTTCATGTTGCGTTAACTTCTTATTCCGACCTACTTCTGTTAGTTGGCAAGCATCATGTGGTGGGGAAAGATCCGAACATATATATCCAGTCAAATATATTTGATCATGAATTATTATTGTTGATAATTAACTCTATGATAAATGAGTTGGGAGGGGAAACATTAAGCCCCTATCCTTTTCTGTGTTCGATGGATGCCATTTGTTCTAAAAATATGCTTTGAGTACTAGCAATCATAGAATACTATATGATGATCGAGTATGTGGAGCTCTTGAGAATAAGTTGAATTTTAATTGTTTAGTGACTAAGAACATAGGTTGTTAAGTTTCAAGAGAATTCATTGTTTGAACCATAACATGTGAATTGGTTCCTATTTTATCATGATGAGATTTTTGAGAAATAATTTATGTTATGATGCTAGGAAAAGTGGTTGAATTATCATTGACAAAACTTATGCACTATGCTAGCATTCACACTTCATAAATTAATTCTTTTATCATTTACTACTCGAGGACGAGTAGGAATTAAGCTTGGGGATGCTGATACGTCTCCAATGTATCTATAATTTATGAATTATTCATGCCATATTCACCTATGTTTACAATACTTTTATATGGCTTTTATGCACTTTATATGGTTTATTTAGAACTAACCCGGACTGACGTTGTTTTCAGCAGAACTATCATGGTGTTGTTTTTTGTGCAGAAATAAAAGTTCTCCAAATGCAATGAAACTTTTTGACGGGTTTTTTGGAACAAAAGAGGCACTAAAAGCTTCGTGGGAGGGCCAGAAGAGCCACGAGGTGGGCACAACCCACCACCATGCGCGTCGTCCCTCCAGCGTGCCCTGCTGGGTTCTTCTCTCCTCATGGCCCATCTTCGCATGAAACCGATGCTCCAAAATCCTACATATTCAGAAAACATCATAAATAACCATAGACTCCTCATCTCGGTGCTGCAACTCTCTATATCAATGAAAAACCAATCTGGAGGCGTTCCAGTACCCTGCCGGAGGGGTAGATCATCTACGGTGGCCATCTTCATCATCCTGATGGAGGCCATGACAAGGATGGAGTAGTCCACCCTCGGGATGATGGTTTGTACCATTAGCTATGTGTTCAAAATCTCTCTCTCGTTTTCTTGAGATGGCACGATCTTGATGTATCATGGGCTATGTTAATATAGTTGGATCACATGGTGTTTTCCCCTCTCTATCTTGTTGTGATGAATAGAGTTTTCCCTTTGAGATTTTAGAGCACTTGATGTATGTCTTGCTGCGGATACCTGTAGTGACATTGGGGTATTCAAGTGATTCACTTGATATATGTTATGGCGTCAACTTGCAGATTCCAGTGACCTTAGGGATCTAAGCATAGGGGTTGATTGCATGTTTTCATACCATGTTCTCTGATAGAAATCTAGGGCACTCTTTGATGTTCTTTGTGTTGGATTGAATATTATGAATCTGACATTGTTTGATGCGTATCGTATAATTAACTCACGGATACTTGTGGTGACATTGGAGTATCTAGGTGACATTAGAGTTGGTTGATGCGTATCATATGGTGTTATTCTAGTACGAACTCTTAGATAGATCGATTGGAAAGTATAACTTGGTGTTATTTTATTACGAACTCTTGGATAGATCGATCAGAAAGGATAACTTTAAGGTGGTTTCCTACCCTACAAACAATTTCTTCTTATATTCTCCGCTAGATAAGAACTTTGTAGTGATTCTTCATTGCACGTTGAGGGATGGTTATGTGATCCAATTATATTAGCATTGTTGAGAGACTGCACTAGAGAAAGTATGGACCCTAGGCCTTGTTTCCAAACATTTATACAACGTTTTGCTCGTTGTTTACCACTTGTTATGTTGCTGTTTTTATATTTTTAGATTACAAAAACCTATTTCTATCATCCATATTACACTTGTATCACCCTCTCTTCGCTGAACTAGTGCACCTATACAATTTTCCATTGTATTGGGTGTGTTGGGGACACAAGATATTTCTTGTATTTGATTGTAGGGTTGTTTGAGAGAGACCATCTTCATCCTACACCTCCCACGGATTGATAAACCTTAGGTCATCCACCTGAGGGAAAATTGCTACGGTCCTACAAAACTCTGTGCTTGGAGGCCCAACACAAGTCTACAATAATAAAGTTTTGTAGTAGACATCACACCTCTTTATGTTTCCAATACAAGAAAATTGCAAGAAACTGTTTATACTATGCATTGGTCTGTACTTGATGTGCATGAATTGTTCTTTTACGACATGCTGATGCATATGAAGAGATTTAGACTTGGTAATTGCATGATATATGTTGCTTTGTGCTCACCTCTAAATTACAAATCATTGTTAATTAAAATTGGCTTTGATATACCTTGGGATCCGGGTGGATCCATTACTTGAGAACTTTATGCCTAGCTTAATGGCTTTAAAGAAAGCGTTGCTAGGGAGACAACCGAAAGTTTTAGAGAGTCATTTTGTTCTGTTGAGTGCTTTTATAAATTTTTAAAACAAAAAATATAGAAGGGGACCTAAAACTTCACAAAAAGAAAGTGAAAGTGAGAGAGACGAACATCGTGAAAGTGGGGGAATTCCTTGAACTTGTTCATGCCCATGGAAACTTTGTGAATCTTGAATCACAACAAAAAATTAATTTTTTTATCCCCTTGTACAAATCCATTGTATTATAAAAATAGTGTGCCAAGATTTTCCTTTAGGATGATTAGATTTCTTGCCGGTATGTGCGGTGTAAAAACAGAAACTTTGGATGTAGTGCATGAATTTACAATTTTTTTACTGGAACGTCGAAAGTTTCTAATTTTTTACATAGTATTTCTATACAAAATTTTTATTTCTTCCTGATTGTTTAGAATTTTTGGAGTTACATAAGTATGGTCAAAGTTCAGATTACTACAAACAGTCCTGTTTAAGACAAATTCTGTTTTTGATGCATTTTTTCTTGTTTTCATGAAATTATCGATTTTATCAGTGGTATAAGCCATGGAGAAGTTATAATACAGCATGTATAATGCAAATATAAAATATGAATGTTTGTTCAACAGTACTTAAAGTAGTAATTTTCTTTATTATACTAACGGATCTCACTGGTTTTCTGTTAAGTTTTGTGTGGATGAAGTATTCAAAGATCGAGGAGGTCTCAATATGAGGAGAACAAGGAGAGGCAAGAGTTCAAGCTTGGGGATTCCCAAGGCACCCCAAGTAAATATCCAAGGAGACTCAAGCATCTAAGCTTGGGGATGCCCCAGAAGCCATCACATCTTTGTTCAACGAGTATCAGTATGTTTTCATTTTCGTTTCGTTCATGCGATATGTGTAAATCTTGGAGCGTCTTTTGTGTTTAGCTTTCACTTTTATTATATGCACCATGATGGTATGATATAGTCCATGGTTGATTTATAGAATGCTCATTGCACTTCACTTATATATTTTGAGTATGGCTTTATAGAATGCTCCATGTGCTTCACTTATATCATTTGAAGTTTGGATTGCGTGTTTCTCTTCACATAGAAAACTGTTATTTGTAGAATGCTCTTTTGCTTCACTTATATTTATCAGAGCATGGTCTTCTGTAGAAAGAATTAAACTGTTTTTCTTCACTTATATCTATTTAGAGAGTCAACAGAAATTGGTCATTTGCATGGTTAGTCATAAAATCCTACATAAAACTTATGGATCACTGAATATTATATGGTTGATTCCTTGCAATAGTTTTGTGATATAGATATGATAATATGTGGGAGGTAATAGTGGATGGTCATGTTTAGTAAGATATTGGTGTCAGGTTTGTGATTCCCGAAGCATGCACGTATAGTCTTCCATTATGCCAGGAAGTTGAAGCGCAATTTATCCTTGATTGTCTATCTTTGTGTGATGGTCGGGGGCGCGTGATGGTTAACTCCTACCGACCTCCCCCTAGGATCATGCATAATAATACTTTCGAGGGCTAATAAACTTTTGCAATAAGTATGTGAGTTCTTTGTGACTAATGTGAGTCCATGGATTATACACACTCTTACCTTTGCGCAATTTGCTAGCCTCTATGGTACCGTGCATTGCCCTTTCTCACCTCGACAGTCGATGCAAACTTTGCCGGTGCATCTAAACCCCGTGATATGATACGTTATATCACACATAAACCTTATTATATCTTCCTCAAAACATCCACCATACCTACCTATTATGGCATTTCCATAGCCTTTCCGAGATATATTGCGATGCAACTCCCACCGCTTCCGTTTTGATGACTTGAGCATTCATTGTCATATTGATTTACATGATCATAAGATAGCTAGCATGATGTTTCCATGGATTTTCCGTTTTTATATCTTTGTTACACTAGATCATTGCACATCTTGGTACACTGCGAGAGGCATTCATATAGAGGCATACTTTGTTCTACTACCGAGTTGTAATATTGAGTTGTAAGTAAGTAGAAGTGTGAGGATTATCATTATTCATTATTAGAGCATGTACCAGTGAGTAAAGGATGATGGAAACTAGGATTCCCCCACAAATCGGGATGAGGCCCTAGACAAATATAAAAAGGAGAAGGAAAAGAAGAAAAAGATGAAAGAAGAACAAGGGGCATGCTAATTCCACACGTGTGCTTTAAAGTAGCACCATGTTTTTCATATAGAGAGTCTCCTATGTTGTCACTTAGATATACTAGTGAGAATTTCTCATTGTAGAGTTAGATGCACACCCATTTAGTTTTAGTTGATCTTTCATACACTTATAGCTCTTAATGCATCCGCTGCATGGCAATCCTTACTCCTCGCATTGATATCTATTGATGGGCCTCTCCATAGCTCGTTGATACGCTGAGTTGATGTGAAACTTTCTTCTCCACCGCATTCTATTCCACCCATGGTGCTATATCCATGGCTTGTGCTCATGTATTGCGTGAGAGTAGAAAATGCTGAAGCGCGTTAAGAAGTATGAACCAATTGCTTGGCTGACACCAGGGTAGTACATGATTTATACTTTGTGTTAAGAAGACATGGCATGACCATTCTTTATCCTTGATATTTTGAAAGACATGATTGTTTGTTGGGATGCCTAGGTATTGATATCTTTATGTAAAAACTAGACTATTGCTTTGAATCTCTCATGTCTTACTATTCATGCCATGATTAGATATATGATCAAAATTATGCTAGGTAGCATTCCACATAAAAAATTATCTTTTTTATCATTTACCTACTCGAGGACAGCCAGGAATTAAGCTTGGGGATGCCGATACGTCTCCGTCGTATCTATAACTTTTTTATTGTTTCATGCCAATATTATACAACTTTCACATATTTTTGGCAACAATTTATATGATTTATTGGACTAACCTATTGATCCAGTGCCATGTGCCAGTTCCTGTTTATTGCATGTTTTTTGTTTCGCAGAATATCCATATCAAATAAAGTCCAAACGCGATAAAAAATTACGGAGACTTATTTTGGATATATATGTGATTTTTGGGAGTTGGAATCAATGCAACAAGAGGCCCACAGCCCCCACAGTACACCAGGGCGTGCCCCAGAGCCCAAGCGGGCCGTGGTGGGTTGCGGTCACCTCGGAATGAAGTTGGAGCTCTACTTCAGGCACAATGAAGCTTATACTGGGAAAAATCGTGTTAAAATCTCAACTCAATCAAAGTTACGAATCTCTGGGAATATAAGAAACGGTTTCGGCCAGAAAACAGAAAACGCGAAACGGAAGAGAACAGAGAGGGAGATCCAATCTTGGAGGGGCTCCTGATAATCCACAAGTGTAGGGGATCATTTGTAGCCTTTTCAATAAGTAAGAGTGTCGAACCCATCGAGGAGCTAAAGGTAGAACAAATATACCCTCAAGTTCTATCGACCACCGATACAACTCTACGCACGCTAATGCTTGCTTTACCTAGAACAAGTATGAAACTACTTTGCCAGAATAAAACAAGAAGTACTTTGCAAGATAATAAAGAACGTGGAAATAAAAGTTAGGTGATTTTTTAATAAAAGAACAATAAAAATTAAATATTTTCATAGAATTTTTTTTTGTGTAACACAAGAGAAAGATTTTCCATAGGCAATTGAATATGATATGATAGATACTTGTTATATGCAACGAGGGAGAGGCATGAGCTAACATACTTTCTCTACTTGGATCATATGCACTTATGATTGCAACTCTAGCAAGCATCCGCAACTACTAAAGATCATTAAGGTAAAACCCAACCATAGCATTAAGTATCAAGTCGTGTTTGCGCTTCTCGGGTTTGCGCAACAACCCGCCTACTCGGGTTTGCGCTTCTGTCACTCACGCAACCCACCATAGGAAAATCATGAAAATATTGCAACACCCTACAACGATGATCCCTCACGCTTGCACAACACGGAGGGAACCATAGGACAACACCATATCAACATACAACTCACATCCATATCATACCACAATTAAACCGTTGGACAAAAGAAATCTACTCAAACATCATAGGATAGCCAAATATCATTGAGAAATAATATAGAGAGTTGAGCACCATGTTTAAGTAGAGATTACAGTGGGGAAGAGAGGTGTTACACCGCTGCAAGAGGGGAAGAGAGTTGGTGTTGACGGCGGCAAGATTGTTGATGTAAAACACCGTCACGATGCT
Source organism: Hordeum marinum (assembly GCA_022496015.1). Lineage (NCBI taxonomy): Eukaryota > Viridiplantae > Streptophyta > Magnoliopsida > Poales > Poaceae > Hordeum > Hordeum marinum. The sequence goes on from CM039677.1 coordinate 322,599,047, forward strand.
TGCCCCGATGGTGTTCCGGCGCCACTGGGAGAGAGATGGAGCGAGCCCTCCTTCTTCTTCTTCTTCCCTGGCCTCCCCATAGATGGGAGGAGAGTTCCCCCTTTAGTCCATGGCCTCCATGGCGGCGGAGGGGCGGCAACCCCTCCGAGATTGGATGTCATGCCCAAGATGCCCGCCTATCCATATTTAGGCATGGGGGCCTCGACAAGGATAGAGGCACATCTTGTTGTTTGCAAGTACAACATCATTACATACATTTATGAAGAGAGGAGTATATGAGTTGGCTTACACTCGCCACATGCTAAATTACAATTCCACACAATTTATTCAAACATCAATCCAAAGGCAGGGTCTGGCTACGGATGAAAACAAACGATAAAATGATGCAATGATACTGGCTTGCTAGCCCCGAAGATCACGACCACGTCCACTCTACTCGTCTGGATAAGTGACGTACATCCTGCCACGATCCTCGTCATACTCCCACTAGAGCTGCATCACATCATCTGGCATGATCTCATCTATACCTGCACCTGAATTGTTGTAGTAATCTGTGAGCCACGAGGACTCAGCAATCTCGTGCCCGGGTTGGCCCCGCACGGTGCTCTAGTTTAGACCAACACTCATGAGGAGCACTGGCCCGGGGGTTGATTAATTATCCACGGGGTTGCAAAGCCCTATGCAAATTTTATTAAGTTGTTTAAGCAAATAGTACCAATGTTGGATCTTGCTATAAAAGTTTTAATCTCAACCAAATAATCAAGGGGGTCCCCATAACAACCCCGAGCATGTTAGGAGCGCAAAATATGAAAACATAACACCGGTAACAAGAAACTATGGCGGTAAAAGTGGAAAAAAAACCGAGCAAAAGGCCAAGCCTTCCACCATACCAAGATATATATATGTGCATTAAATTAAATAGCATATAATATTGTGATATGCCACATATCCATGTTATCACATGAAACAACCTGCACCTGCAACTAAGAACGCTATAAGAGGGGCCGAGCAGCGGTAACTTAGCCAAACAAGGTTTGCTAGGAGGTGGTGGGTTAGAGGCTATCATGGCAATGTAGGAGGCTTTACATTCAAGTGGTAGGTAACGCATATGTAACGATAAGAGCGATACATCTAGCAAAGCAAAAATAGTGTTGGGATCCGGGTACGATCATCTTGCCTGTTGGTTCTTCAGAGGGACAAAGAGCGGGGTCCTCATAGTGGTACTCTCCTGGATCCTTGTACTCAGGTTGAACACTCGCGTCTACCCAATAGAAACAGCAAGAATAAACAACCAACCAAGTTGCAATGCACAAACAAGATGATGCATGATTCATTTGAAGTATTTAGCATGGCAATCCTGAACTAGTCATGTTTCACATGCAATAGTTAAGTTATTTACAATTCTGGACAGGACCTCATGTTAAGTTATTTAAACATGCATGATCATGGAAAATATGGATGCTTCATGCAAAATCGATGCAAATTCATATGTGGAACGTAGGAAACAGAGTTATGGTTCTCACGCTACGCTCACGGCAAGTTACGAAGGCAAAACACAAGACAATGAAGGCCATGGGCTATTCCTTGGCATTGCAAGGTAGCCACTGGGTGGGCAATGAAAAACCACCACAATAGAGTCAAATACCAAACAATTCCATGGTGCATGGCTCCCACAAGCCACAAAACACTAAAACAAACAATCTGCCACAAAACAGCAACATGGCAACTTTCACAGCAAATAACTAGAGCTACAAGAAGTCTCCAACCACAAACAAGGCATTTACAGAAACTACATAGCATGCTTTTCAAATCATCTAACTACACAAACTGTAAAGGAGGCACATATCAATAAGCATAAAGCTCACAAGTTGGCATGATGAAACAGATTTTAGGGACTTAGTGAAAATCACAGTTTTTCTGGAATCTGAGTTAAGCTAATAGCAAGTTGACAGCAGAAACTAATGGTGATAGAGACCACCTCATGGCAAGAAAATTAACAGGATGGTAGAGGGCAACATCTACTTCAAAACACTAGCACTGAGCTTGAGCTAATTCACAACATATCACTTGGTAGCATCCACTCAAGAGGGCATACAAATATTAACAGATTCTCAGACTTAGAAATATTTAGCATGTTTCAAAACAACAACATTTTAGTAGCCACTTTAGAGCATGGTTCCCACTTATATGCAATATTAACATGAAAAAAGTAAATACCATGGCATTCTACTCATCAAAAGCTACCTTTTTTCATGTTGACACAATTATCATAGCATGCATGGATTAAATATAACTAAAATGACAAAATGACACTTTGAGACAAAATAACATTTTTTCAAACTTGCTCAAATGACCAAACAAGTTACACCAATGGATTCCTTGGGTGATTCTACCCCAAAATCATGTATCATACCCCTATGTTTGTATGGAGCATCGTGGCAAAACACTAGATAGAAAAAATGCCATCAAATCCTATAAGTGAAAACTTACTAGAAGTACTCATGTCATATATGTTCATGTCCAGATTTAGCAAAATTACCAGAAATAGAAATAACCTATTTATATCACTTAAAACACTAAAACAATAAAATAAAACAAACAATAAGCAGGGGGCCCACCTGGCATAGACACCAGGACCCCCTAGTGGATGACAAGTGGGGCCAGGCCCACTTGTCACACACACACAACACACACACACACGTTCACACACTGCCACACCGTATCTAGGCATGGTCGCACCAGATCCACACAACACACACGCACACCATCCAATCAAATAAAAGAACAAAAGGGGGGAGCTAGGAATCGAACCCACGACCGCGTGGTCGTCTCCCGAGTCGAACACCACTACACCACTCTCGAACGTCTGCACAGAGAGGGGGATCGCTGAATATCTACCATGCACCTGGCCCCTAACTGACGAAACTGAACTCTGCGAACACACACACGACAGGGAACGACACCGGCAAAACTACGGCAACAGAGGGGCTCTCCGGCGATGCGGACCACCAGCGGGGAGAGCTGGGTCCTAGGGGAACCCATCCCCGCATCAATCTATGGTTAGGCGCGGCGTCAAGGGGGCGCTCGAGCTCGAGCTCCTGCTCGGCTTGGGGCACGACGGTGACAGACGCGACGGCGACTAACACGAGCCTACGCGAGGGAGGAAAGGCTGTGGCGACGGGCGGCTCACCAAGGGGCTGCTCGGAGATCTGGGGACACGGCAACTGCGAGGAAGAAGAAGAATAAGACGGCCAGCGACGCGGCTTCTTTGCTTGGGGAAAAAGGCGACAATGAGGCGGTGTTGTAGGGGTGCTCCTCACCCCCTAGCACCGGGAATGGAGAGCGGGAGCGTCCCTGGACCCGCACACCATCTGCCTAACGACGACGACGTGGCGGCATGACGGAACGACGGTGAGGAAGGACCGGCGAACTCTCTCTGAACCTCTACTCTCTCTAAACCTCTTACCTGACGGAGAAGAAAAGGTGAAGGGAGATGAGGAAGGAGAGGGAGATGGGAGCGGCGGCGGCAGGAGGAGGAACACGGAACCCCAGGCAAGGTGCACAAATGTCGAGGGGGGCTTAAAAGCCCCAAAGCAGACGACGCTCGACGACAAAAGATCATGGCGGAGCACCTCGCTCTCTTTGCTTTCCTGAACGTGACGGAAAGGGGCAGACGGGAGCAGGTTGCCGCTAGAGGCTGGCTGAGCCGCGCGGGGGAAGGCTTCCTAGGCCGGGGGAAAGGCCCAGTGCCCACTTCTCCCTTTCTCTGTAACACACAGGTTTCTATTTATAAATAACAGAAAACAAAACAAAAGGCCCCAAAGAAAAGAAAAGGATTTAGTGTAAAACAAAAATACTTTAACATTGAAAATAATATGACCCATTTAAATAAAATAAAGAGATGATTTTTGGGACAAAGAAATTAAATACTTTTAAATATAAACAGCCCCTGTTATTATCAAAACCCCATGAGCCCAAAGCCCAAACACCAAAGAGAGCAACACACATGATCTCAAAATAATATTCCCTACACTATGAACATTTTTAAAAGAATTATTTAGTAAGTTAATTCTGTTAAAGAAAAACAAAAGGAATAAAAGGCTTAGGTTTAGTTTGAAAATAAAGGAGAGGGGAGGAGTTGTAGCCTACACATGCACACATCCACAAACACACAAGATCTACTTACACCTCACAACAATGGTCACATGGAAGCACACCACAAAACATATTATGCATGACATGATGATGAGATGACATGATGCATGATGCATGAGATGAAATGGCAAAGGAGCAAACTCAATTCATTCAACACATGACACATGGGTCCACATAGGTACATGACCATAAATGGCAAGGGCAACACTTGGGCTGTCACATTGTATCTCCCTCTCTTGGCCGAAAACCGTTTCTTATATTCCCGGAGATCCTGAACTCCGATCGGGCTGAAATTTTGAGGGGATGTTTATACAATAATTAGCTTTCTTGTGTCCGAAGGAGAGATCCAACTGACATACGAGGTGAGAACAGTCCATCAGGGCACGTTTGGGCCCTGGCCCATGCCCTGGTGTCTTGTGCCCTCTGTGGGCCTCCGTTTGCGTTGATTCCACTTCTCAAAATTCACAAATATTCCAAAAAAATCTCCGTAAATTTTTATCGCGTTTGGACTTTGTTTGATATGGATATTCTGCAAAACAAAACACACCCAAAAACAGGAACTGGCACTGGGCACTGGATCAATAGGTTAGTCCAATAAATCATATAAATTGTTGCCAGAAGTATGTGAAAGTTTTATAATATTGGCATGAAACAATCAGAAATTACAGATACGACAGAGATGTATCAGCATCCCCAAGCTTAATTCTTGCTCGTCCTCGAGTAGGTAAATGATAAAAAAAGATAATTTTTGAGGTGGAATGCTACCTAGCATAATCTCGATCATATATCTAATCATGGCATGAATATTAAGAAATGAGTGATTCAAAGAAATAGTCTAGTTTTGACATAAAGACATCAATACTCAGGCATCCCAACAAACAATCATGTCTTTCAAACTATCAAGGCTAAAGAACGCTATCCCTATAAAATCATATAGCCTTGTCATGCTCTGTCTTCTTAACACAAAGTATTAATCATGTACTTCCCCAGTATGAGCCAAGCAATTGGTTCAGACTTTTTAACGCGCTTCAGCATTTTCTACTCTCACACAATACATGAGTGCAAGGCATGGATATAGCACTATGGGTGGAATAGAATGCGGTGGTAGGTTTCAAAGGGGTAAAAGTGGAGATGAAAGTCTCGCATCAACTCAGCGTATCAACGGGCTATGAAGATGCCCATCAGTAGATATCAATGCGAGGAGTAGGGATTGCCATGCACCGGATGCACTAAGAGCTATAAGTGTATGAAAGCTCAATATGAAAACTAACTGGGTGTGCATCTAATTCTACAATGAAAAATTCCCACTAGTATATGAAAGTGACAACATAGGAGATTCTCTATATGAAAAACATGGTGCTATGAAGCACAAGTGTGGAATTAGCATGCCCCTTCTCTCTTTGTCTCTCCCTTTTTTTCTTTTTTTTTTCTTTTTTTTTCTTTGTCTGGAGACTCATCCTGACTTGTGGGGGAATCATAGTTTCCATCATCCTTTCCTCATTGGGACATGCTTTAATAATGAATAAATCATCACACTTCTATTTACTTATAACTCAATGTTACAACTCGATACCTAGAACAAAATATGACTCTATATGAATGTTGTGAAATGATCTATCATAGAAAAGATATAAAGAAATAGACAAACCATGGAAGCATCATGTTAGTTATCTTATGTGTTGGAAATATGCCCTAGAGGCAATAATAAATTAGTTATTATCATATTTCCTTGTTCATGATAATCGTTTATTATCCATGCTATAATTGTATTGATCGGAGACTTAAATGCATGTGTGGATACATAGACAAAACCATGTCCCTAGTATGCCTCTAATGGACTAGCTCGTTGATCAAAGGATGGTTAAAGTTTCCTAGCCATGGACATGAGATGTCATTTGATAACGGGATCACATCATTAGGAGAATGATGTGATGGATAAGACCCAAACTACAAACATAGCATATGATCGTGTCAGTTTATTGCTACTGTTTTCTGCATGTCAAGTATATGTTCCTATGACCATGAGATCATGCAACTCACGGATATCGGAGGAGTGCCTTGTGTGTATCAAACGTCGCAACGTAACTGGGTGACTATAAAGGTGCTCTACAGGTATCTCCGATGGTGTTTGTTGAGTTGGCATGGATCGAGACTGGGATTTGTTACTCCGTGTGACGGAGAGGTATCTCAGGGCCCACTCGGTAATACAACATCACAACAAGCCTTGCAAGCAATGTGGCTAAGTGTTAGTCACGGTATCTTGTATTACGGAACGAGTAAAGAGACTTGCCAGTAACGAGGTTGAACTAGGTATGGAGATACCGACGATCGAATCTCGGGCAAGTAACACACCGAAGAACAAAGGGGACGTTATACGGGATTAACTAAATCCTTGACATAGAGGTTCGACCGATAAAGATCTTCGTAGAATATGTAGGAACCAATGTGGATGTCCAGGTCCCGCCATTGGTTATTGACCGTAGAGGTGTCTCGGTCATGTCTACATAGTTCTCGAACCCGCAGGGTCTGCACACTTAAGGTTCGGTGACGTTTCGGTAGTGTAGAGTTATGTATGGTGGTGACCGAAGTTTGTTCGGAGTCCCGGATGAGATCCCGGACATCACGAGGAGCTCCGGAATGGTCCGGAGGTAAAGATTCATATATAGGAAGTCCCAGTTTGGTTTCCGGAAAAGTTTCGGGCTCATCGGTAGTGTACCGGGAGTATCGGTATTGTACCGGGAGTGCCGGTAGTGTACCGGAGGACCTCCGGGAGGGGTACTTCGACCCCAAGAGGTCCATGGGCTGTGGGAGAATAATAACCAGCCCTTATTGGGCTGGGAAAACAGCCACAAAGGCCCATGGCGCAGGAGAGAAAGTCCTAAAGCAAAAAGTGGAAAATCAGCCAATAGGAGGCAATCCTACTCCAACTAGGATTGGAGGTGAAGTAGGATTTCTTCCCACCTCCTATTTCGGCCGACCCAAAGGCCTTGGCTGCCTCTCCTCTCCTCTCCTCCTATATATACTAGTGGATTGGGTGGTTTTTGGACAGAATTTCCGGCCACGTGCTACCCGTTTCACCGGTGCACAGTTTCTCCTCTAGATCGGATTTCTGCAGCGCTTAGGCGAAGCCCTGCCGGAATTGCTCCACCACCACCATCACCGGAGCGCCGTCACGCTGCCGGTGAACTCTCTCTCCTCTCCACCTCCTCTTGCTGGATCAAGATGGTGGAGATCGTCATCAAGCTGCACGTGTGCTGAACGCGGAGGTGCCGTCCGTTCGGCGCTAGATCGGAAGGACCGTGATCGAGATCGCGAGACGGTTCGTGATGAGATCGCGGAACGGATCGTGATGAGTTCGCGGGACAGATCGTGATCAACATCGTGAGACGGATCGTGATGAGATCGCGGGACGGATCGTGATGAGTTCACGGGACGGATCGTGATTGGATCGCGGGACGGATCGTGATGAGATCGCGGGACGCTCGGCGATTTGGATCGCGAAGATGTTCGACTACACCAACCGCGTTTCTTAACGCTTCCCGCTTAGCGATCTACAAGGGTACGTAGATCCACTCTCCCTCTCGTAGATGCTCATCACCATGGATAGGTTTGCGTGTGCGTAGGAAAATTTTTGTTTCCCATGCGACGTTCCCCAACAGTGGTATCAGAGCTAGGTTGATGGTTCGATGAGATCTCGAGTAGAACACAAAAGGTTTGTGGGCGTTGATGCTTAGATTGCTTCCTCCCTTGGTCGTATTTTGGTTCAGCGGGATTGTGAGATGAAGCGGCCCGGACCAACATTACTCGTACGCTTACGAGAGACCGGTTCCCTCGACGCAACTTGTTGCCTAGATGGCTTGCGGGTGACAGTTTCTCTCACTTTAGTTGGATCGGATTCGACAAAGGCGGTCCTTGAGAAGGTTGAAAAGCAAACTAGTGTATCACCGTTGTGGTTTATGCGTAGGTGAGAATCGTTCTTGCTAGATACCCATAGCAGCCACGTAAAACATGCAACAACAATTAGAGGACGTCTAACTTGTTTTTGCAGGGTATGTTGTGATGTGATATGGCCAATTACATGATGAGATATATGTGATGTATGAGATGATCATGTGATGTATAGAATTTCACGACTTGCATGTCGTTGAGTACGGCAACCGGCAGGAGCCATAGGGTTGTCTTTAATTATTGTATGACCTGCGTGTCAATCATTAAGCGCTATGTAATGCTTTACTTTATCGCTAAGCAGTAGCAATAGAAGTAGAAGCAGGGCTGGCGCCACAACCCCAATGGCAACACATTGATGGAGATCAAGATGATGGAGATCATGGTGTTGTGCCGGTGACGATGGAGATCATGCCGGTGTTTCGAAGATGGAGATCTTAAACACAAGTTCATGGCCATATCATGTCACTTATGAATTGCATGAGATGTTAATCCTTTTATGCACCTTGTTTTGCTTAGTACGGCGGTAGCATTATAAGGTGATCCCTCACTTGAATTTCAAGATGAACTGTGTTCTCCCCGAGTGTGCACCGTTGCGAAAGTTCGTCGTGTTGAGACACCACGTGATGATCGGGTGTGATAGACTCTACGTTCACATACAACGGGTGCAAGCCAGATTTGCACGCGCAGAACACTCGGGTTAAACTTGACGAGCCTAGCATGTACAGACATGGCCTCGGAACACGAGAGACCGAAAGGTCGAACATGAGTCATATAGTAGATATGATCAACATAATGATGTTCACCATTGCAGCCACCTCAACTCACGTGATGATCGGACTTGAGTTGGTGAATTTGGATCATGTATCACTCGAATGATCGGAGGGATGTCAATTTGAGTGGGAGTTCTTAAATAATATGATTAATTGAACTCATTATCATGAACATAGTCAAAGTGTCTTTGCAAATTATGTTGTAGATTACTAGCTCGCGTTGTGGCTCCCTTGTATTTTTATATGTTCCTAGAGAAATAGAATTGAAAGATGTTGGTAGCAAAATTGCGGACTGGGTCCGTGATCTGAGGATTGTCCTCACTGCTGCACAGAAGGCTTATGTCCTTAATGCACCGCTCGGTGCGCCACCCCCTCTAGCGTCGTCTATAGATGTTTTGAACATCTAACAGGCACGTTTCGATGACTACTTGATAGTTTAGTGCGTCATGCATTACGGCTTAGAATTGAGGCTTCAAAACGTTTTGAACGTCACGGAACATATGAGATGTTCTAGGAGCAGAGATTGTGATCTCAGGCTCGTGCCTTTGTTGCGAGATATGAGATCTCCAACAAGATTCTTTGCTTGTAAGATGAAGGAGAATAGCTCAATCGTTGAGCATGTACTCAGATTGTCTGGGTACTACAATCGCTTGAATCAAGTGGGAGTTGATCTTCCAGATAAGATAGTGATTGATATAGTTCTCCAAGTCACTGTCACTAAAGCTACTAGAACTTAGTGATGAACTATAATACACCAGGGATAGAAGTATTGATCCCTGAGCTGTTCGCGATGTTTGACACCGCGAAGGTAGAAATCAAAAAGGAGCGTCAAGTGTTGATGGTTAAGCAAACCACTAGTTTCGAAAAGGGCAAGAGCAAGGAGGGAAACTTCATGGATAGCAAGTCAGTTGCCGCTCCAGTGAAGCAACCCAAAGTTGAACTCAAACCCGAGACTAAGTGCTTCTATTATGAGGTGAGAGGTCGCTGAAGCGGAACAACCCTAGATACTTGGTAGATAAGAAGGCTGGCAACATTGATAGAAGTATATTTGATATACGAGTTACTAATGTGTACCTTGCTAGTACTCTTAGTAGCACCTGGGTATTGGATACCGGTTCGGTTGCTAAATGTTAGTAACTCGAAATAAAAGCTACGGAATAAACGGAGAACTAGCTAAGGGTGAGGTGACGATGTGTGTTGGAAATGTTTCCAAGGTTGATGTGATCAACATCGCACGCTCTCTCTACCTTCAGGATTAGTAACGAACCTAAATAAATGTTATTTGGTGTTTTGCGTTGAGCATGAACATGATTAGATCATGTTTGTTGCAATACGATTATTCATTTAAGTCAGAGAATAATAGTTATTCTGGTTACATGAATAATACCTTCAATGGTCATGCACCAAGTGAGAATGGTTTGTTGAAATCTTGATCGTAGTAGTACACATGTTCATAACATTGATGTCAAAAGATACAAAGTTAATAATGATAGTACCACATACTTGTGGCACTGCCGCTAAATGTCATATTGGTATAAAGCGCATGTAGAAACTCCTTGCTGATGGATATTTGGACTCATCGATTTCGAATCGGTTGAGACATGCGAACCATGCCTCTTGGGCAAGATGACTAAAGGACCCCGTTGGATGGAGCAGGCAAGTGATTCATTGGAAATGATACATGTTGATGTATGCAATCTAATGAGTCTTGTAGCGTGCAGTGGATATCGTTATTTTCTTACCTTCACTGATGATTTGAGTAGATATAGTGTATATTTACTTAATGAAACACAAGTCTGAATCGTTTGAAAGGTTCAAGCAAATACAGAGTGAAGATTAAAGATCATCGTGACAAGAAGATAAAAAAGACCGCGATATGATCGTGGAGGTGAATATCTGAGTTACGAGTTTGGCATACAACTTAAGACAACGTGAAATTTGTTTCACAACTAAACGCCACCTGGAACACCATGCTGTGATGGTGTGTCCGAACATCATAGTCATGCTCTATTGATATAGTGCATACTGTGATGTCTCTTATCATTTTACTACTATAATTTTTGGGGTTATGCATTAGAGACAACTACATTCACTTTAAATAGGGCACCATCTAAATCCGTTGAGATGACACCGTGTGAATTATGGTTTGACAGAAACCTAAGCTGTCATTTCTTAATGTTTGGGGCTGCGATGCTTGTGTGGAAAATGTTTTCACATAATAAGCTAGAACCCAAAGCGGACAAATGTATCTTCATAGAATACCCTAAGAACAGATGGGTATGCCTTCTATCTCAGATCCGAGTGCAAAGTGTTTGTTGCTAGAACTGGGTCCTTTCTCGAGAAAAAGTTTCTCTCGAAAGAATTGAGTGGGAGGAAGATAGAACTTGATGAGGTTATTAAACCTTTGTTCAACCAGAGAGTAGCGCAGCGCAGAAAGATGTTTCTGTGAAGCCTACGTTAGTTGAAGAGGATGTTAATGATGATGATCATGAAGCTTCAGGATCAAGTTACTATCGAACTTCGTAGGTCGACAAGGATGTGTACTGCTCCTGAGCGGTATGACAACTCTGTCTTGGAGGTCATGTTGTTGGACAATGATGAACCTACGAGCTATGGAGAAGCGATGATGGGCCCGGATTCCGAAAAATGGTTGGAGGCCATGAAATCCGAGATAGGATCCATGTATGAAAACCAAGTGTAGACTTTGGTAGACTTGCTCGTTGGATGGCAGGTCGTTGAGTACAAATGGATCTTTAAAATGAAGACAGACACTGATGGTGAATGTCACTATTTGTAAAGCTCGACTTGTTGCAAAGATGTTTGTGACAAGTTCAAGGAGTTGACTATGATGAGACTTTCTCACTCGTAGTGGTGCTAAAGTCTGTTGGAATTATGTTAGCAGTTGCTGTGTTTTCAATTATGAAATCTGGCAGATGGATGTCAAAACATCGTTTCCTTAACGGTTTACTTGAGGAAAGGTTGTATGTGATACAACCAGAAGGTTTTGTCAGTCCTAAGGATGCTAAAAGGTGTGCAAGCTTCGGTGATCCTTCCTTGGACTGAAGCAAGCATCTCGGATTTGGAATATACGCTTTGATGAGTTGATCAAAGTTTTTGAGTTTATACAAAGTTTACGAGAAACTTGTATTTGCAACAAAGTGAGTGGGAGCACTATAGAATTTCTGATACGTATATGTGGATGACATATTGTTGATCGGAAATAATGTAGGATTTCTGAAAGCCATAAATGGTTGTTTGGAAAGTGATTTTCAAAGGAAGACCTGGATAAAGCTACCAAATTGTTGAGCATCAAGATCAATAGAGATAGATCAAGATGACTTGATGAGACTTTCAATGAGTACATACCTTGACAAAGATTTTGAAAGAGTTCAAAATGGATCAGCCAGAGAAATAGTTCTCGTCTGATTTGTAAGGTGTGAAGTTGAGTGAGACTCAAAGCTCGACAATGGCAGAAGAAAGAGAAAGGACGAACGTCGTCCCCTATGCCTTAGCCATAGGCTCTATATTATGCCATGCTGTGTACCGCACCTATGTGTGCCTTGCCATGAGTTTGTCAAGGGGTACAAGAGTGGTCCAGGAGTGGATCACTGGACAGCGGTCGGAATTATCCTTAGTAACCAGAGGACTAAGGAAATGTTTCTTGATTATGGAGGTGATAAAGAGTTCGTCGTAAAGAGTTACGTCGATGCAAGCTTTAACACCTATCCAGATGACTAGTAGTAGCAATCTGGATACGTATAGTGGAGCAGCCATTTGGAAATAGTACCAAGTGGAGTGTGGTAGCAGTGTTTACGGTTTGACATAGAGATTTGCAAAGTACACACGGATCTGAATATCGCAGACCCGTTGACTATAAGACCTCTCTCACATGCAAAGCATGATCGAGCCCCAAAACTCATTGGGTGTTAGATTCATAACAATGCGAATCACATGGTGATGTGAACTAGATTATTGACTCTAGTGCAAGTGGGAGACTGTTGGAAATATGCCCTAGAGGCAATAATAAATTAGTTATTATCATATTTCCTTGTTCATGATAATCGTTTATTATCCATGCTATAATTGTATTGATCGGAGACTTAAATGCATGTGTGGATACATAGACAAAACCATGTCCCTAGTATGCCTCTAATGGACTAGCTCGTTGATCAAAGGATGGTTAAAGTTTCCTAGCCATGGACATGAGATGTCATTTGATAACGGGATCACATCATTAGGAGAATGATGTGATGGATAAGACCCAAACTACAAACATAGCATATGATCGTGTCAGTTTATTGCTACTGTTTTCTGCATGTCAAGTATATGTTCCTATGACCATGAGATCATGCAACTCACGGATATCGGAGGAGTGCCTTGTGTGTATCAAACGTCGCAACGTAACTGGGTGACTATAAAGGTGCTCTACAGGTATCTCCGATGGTGTTTGTTGAGTTGGCATGGATCGAGACTGGGATTTGTTACTCCGTGTGACGGAGAGGTATCTCAGGGCCCACTCGGTAATACAACATCACAACAAGCCTTGCAAGCAATGTGGCTAAGTGTTAGTCACGGTATCTTGTATTACGGAACGAGTAAAGAGACTTGCCAGTAACGAGGTTGAACTAGGTATGGAGATACCGACGATCGAATCTCGGGCAAGTAACATACCGAAGAACAAAGGGGACGTTATACGGGATTAACTAAATCCTTGACATAGAGGTTCGACCGATAAAGATCTTCGTAGAATATGTAGGAACCAATGTGGATGTCCAGGTCCCGCCATTGGTTATTGACCGTAGAGGTGTCTCGGTCATGTCTACATAGTTCTCGAACCCGCAGGGTCTGCACACTTAAGGTTCGGTGACGTTTCGGTAGTGTAGAGTTATGTATGGTGGTGACCGAAGTTTGTTCGGAGTCCCGGATGAGATCCCGGACATCACGAGGAGCTCCGGAATGGTCCGGAGGTAAAGATTCATATATAGGAAGTCCCAGTTTGGTTTCCGGAAAAGTTTCGGGCTCATCGGTAGTGTACCGGGAGTATCGGTATTGTACCGGGAGTGCCGGTAGTGTACCGGAGGACCTCCGGGAGGGGTACTTCGACCCCAAGAGGTCCATGGGCTGTGGGAGAATAATAACCAGCCCTTATTGGGCTGGGAAAACAGCCACAAAGGCCCATGGCGCAGGAGAGAAAGTCCTAAAGCAAAAAGTGGAAAATCAGCCAATAGGAGGCAATCCTACTCCAACTAGGATTGGAGGTGAAGTAGGATTTCTTCCCACCTCCTATTTCGGCCGACCCAAAGGCCTTGGCTGCCTCTCCTCTCCTCTCCTCCTATATATACTAGTGGATTGGGTGGTTTTTGGACAGAATTTCCGGCCACGTGCTACCCGTTTCACCGGTGCACAGTTTCTCCTCTAGATCGGATTTCTGCAGCGCTTAGGCGAAGCCCTGCCGGAATTGCTCCACCACCACCATCACCGGAGCGCCGTCACGCTGCCGGTGAACTCTCTCTCCTCTCCACCTCCTCTTGCTGGATCAAGATGGTGGAGATCGTCATCAAGCTGCACGTGTGCTGAACGCGGAGGTGCCGTCCGTTCGGCGCTAGATCGGAAGGACCGTGATCGAGATCGCGAGACGGTTCGTGATGAGATCGCGGAACGGATCGTGATGAGTTCGCGGGACAGATCGTGATCAACATCGTGAGACGGATCGTGATGAGATCGCGGGACGGATCGTGATGAGTTCACGGGACGGATCGTGATTGGATCGCGGGACGGATCGTGATGAGATCGCGGGACGCTCGGCGATTTGGATCGCGAAGATGTTCGACTACACCAACCGCGTTTCTTAACGCTTCCCGCTTAGCGATCTACAAGGGTACGTAGATCCACTCTCCCTCTCGTAGATGCTCATCACCATGGATAGGTTTGCGTGTGCGTAGGAAAATTTTTGTTTCCCATGCGACGTTCCCCAACATTATGATCATGTAAAGAAATACGACAATGAATGCTCAAGTCATCAAAACGGAAGCGGTGGAAGCTGCATGGCAATATATCTCAGAATGGCTATGGAAATGCCATAATAGGTAGCTATGATGGCTGTTTTGAGGAAGATATATTAATGCTTATGTGATAGAGCATATCATATCACAGGGTTTGGATGCACCGGCGAAGTTTGCACTGACTCTCCAGGTGAGAAAGGGCAATGTGTGGTACCGTAGAGGCTAGCAAATTGCGGAAAGGTAAGAGTGTGTATATTCCGTGGACTCACATTAGTCATACAGAACTCACATACTTATTGCAAAAGTTTATTAGCCCTCTAAGCAAAGTATTACTATGCATGCCCTAGCGGGGAGGATGGTAGGAGTTAACCATCGCGCGCCCCCGACCTTCACACAAAGATAGACAATCAAGGATAAATTGTGCTCCAACTTCCAAGCATAACGGGAGCCTATACGTGCATGCTTCGGGAATCACAAACCTTAACACCAATATCTTACTAAACATGATCATCCACTAGTACCTCCCACATATTATCGTCTCTATATCACAAAACTATTGCAAGGAATCAAACATATCATATTCAGTGATCCCTAAGTTTTATATAGGATTTTATGACTAACCATGTGAATGACCACTTCATGTTGACTCTCTAAATAGGTATAAGTGAAGCAAGAAAGTTTAATTCTTTCTACAAAATACCATGCTCTAATAAATATAAGTGAATCAAAATAGCATTCTACAAATAACGGTTTTCTATGTGAAGAGAAACAAGCAATCCAAACTCCAAATGATATAAGTGAAGCACATGAAGCATTCTATAAAGCCATACTCAAAAGATATAAGTGAAGTGCAATGAGCATTCTATAAATCAACCATTGAATATCACATACCATCATGGTGCATAAAATAAAAGTGAAAACTAAACGCAAAATACACTCCAAGATTTACACATATCACATGAATGAAACGAATTCGAAAACATACCGATACTTGTTGAAGAAAGATGGGATGCCTTCCGGGGCATTCTCAAGCTTAGACACTTGAGTCTCCTTGGATATTTAATTAGGGTGCCTTGGACATCCCCAAGCTTGAACTCTTTCCTCTCCACCTTCTCCTCGTATCGATACCTCCTTGATCTTTGAACACTTCATTCACACAAAACTTAAAAAAGACTGGTAACATCCGTTAGTATAGTCTAGCAAAATACTACTTTAAGTACTGTTGAAAACCCATTCATATTTTATATTTTCATTATCCCTACTGTATTAGAACTTTTCCATGACTTATACCACCGATAAATCGATACTTTCATCAAAACAAGCAAAACAATGCATCAAAAATAGAATCTGTCTTAAGCAGGAAAATCTGTAGTAATCTGAACTTTGGACATACTTGTGTAACTCCAAAAATTCTGGAAAATTAGGACAAGTAAATAATTTGGATGAAATTATTATGTTAAAATTCAAGCTCATTATGACACTCCAGTAAAAAATGAAAATACACACACTGGAGTCAAAGTTTCTGTTACAGATTCAACATTGTTTCTACTCATCTTATGAATCATCCTAAAGGCAAATATTGGCACAATATAATGCAAAATCACACAATAGAAATAAATGAATCTCTAATACTTCCGGGTTGTCTCCCTGACAACGCTTTTTAAAAGCCATTAAGCTAGGCATAGAGTGCTCAAGTAATGGATCCACCCGGATACCAAGGTACATCAAAGGCAATTTTAATTAACAATGATTTGTAATTTAGTAGTGAGCAAAAAGTGATATATATCATGTGACAATGAAGTCTAACTCTCTTCATGTGCATTGGCATGTTATAAAAGAACAATTCATGCACGCAGAGTAAGGGCCAATACATAGCTTAAGTAGCTTATTGCGATTTTATTGTATTAGAAACATGGAGAGGCGAAGAATTGGTTCATCTCTCATAATAATTGCAAGTAGTATCAGCAAGCACATGCATATTATATTCATAAAAATCATCACGTGTAGTAGTAAAATGCAACCCATCAATACAATCCTTAATAAGAGTAAACTTCTCCGATATAGTGTAGTTGGGAGAATTCAAAAAGATAATAGGACTATCATGTGTGGGTGCAATAGAAACAATTTCATGCTTAATATAAGGAATTATATCAAGTTCATCTCCATAAGCATAGTTCATATTGGCATGGTGGCCACAAGCATAGCAAGCATCGAGTTCATCAAAAAGGGATATTTCAAATGAATCCAAGGGATCATAGCAATCATCCTTCGGCATGTGCGAAGGGTAATTAAACAATGTATGAGTTGAAGGGTTACTCTCATTAGAAGGTGGGCATGGCTAGCTAATCCGCTGTTCCTCCTTTTGTTCTTCACTCACCTCCTCATCTTTTTCATCTAATGAGCTCACAATTTCAGCAACTTCTTCCATAGGTCCCTGCAAAATATTAGTCTCCTCCAAGGTAGCAGTCATTATTTCAATAAATTCATTTATATAAGCATTAGAAGCATAGTTTTCATAGAAATATGTAAGTATGGCAAAAATTTCAGATTCGTAAAGAGTAGCATCATACTTTTCAATCAAAGAAGCAATTTCATAGGCACCCTTAAGAGCAACAAATTCTTCAATTTTCTCAACATTAAAATAAAAATAGGATTCTTTGGCATAAGAAGATAATATTTCATTATCATTAAACACACATTGGTAGGGAAGGTGTTTTTTAGTTTCTTCGGAACAACAAGTAAAATCATAAATTTCACATAGATTCCAAGCATAGCAACGCAAAGTATTAATTTGATGCAACCAGAATTCCCCTTTTGAGATATGCCGTGTCGCACATAATGAGCATGCTCCTTTAATGTTTTTCCCTCAACTAGGTTAGTTGGCTTTTCAGCACGAGCACAAAGGGATCAAAGATGATCCAAGTAATATTTTTTGGTAGTACGGAACACTAGTGGTTCCTCAACTTTTGGAGCAGGAAGTACATCTAACTTTTTTGGTATTTTGCGTTTCCTATCCATATCTAAAGATAGAAAACAAGAGCACAAAATAAAAACTACTTAGTGATAAAGCAAATAATCACACACGAGAATATTCACCCACGCTATTGCTCAGTGACGTGGCTTGAGACTACGTTGGTAGTCCCCCAAAGAGGAAGGGATGATACAACACAACGACGGTAAGTATTTCCCTCGGTTTATGAAACCAAGGTATCAATCCGTAGAGGAAGATCACTCACCCACGTAAACAGCACATGCACACAAATAACAAATACTTGCAACCCGACGTGAAACAGAGGTTGTCAATCTCTCCACGGTGATAAGATAGATTAGGTAGTGATAGTTTTGCCAAATATATCTCGCAAGGACACAAAATAAAATAAATAAATCAAAAGTGCAGCAAGGTATTTTTGGTTTTTTCGTTTTATAGATCTGAAAACAAAAGGTACACAATAGTAGATCGAAAAGCAATACGTTGGAAAAGTAGACTCGGGGGGCGTAGGTTTCACAAGTGGCTTCTCTCATGAGTATAACGCACGGTGGGTGAACAAAATACTGTTGGGAAATTGATAGAAGTTCAAATAATCATGACGATATCCGGGCAATGACCATTATATAGGCATCACATCCAAGATAAGTAGACCGAAACAACTTTGCATCTACTTCTATTACTCCACGCATCGACCGCTATCCAGCATGCATCTAGTGTATTAAGTTCATGAAGAAATGGAGTAATGTAATAAGAACGGTGACATGATCTAGACAAGATATATTCATGTAGGAATAGACCCCATCTTGTTATCCTTAAGGTCAACGATACATGTGTGTCTTGCTACCCCTTCTATCACTAGGAAAGAACACCGCAAGATCGAACCCATCACAAAGCACCTCTTCCCATGGCAAGAAAAATCGATCTAGTTGGCCTAACTGAACCAAAGATTCGAAGAAGAAATACGAGGCTATAAGTAATCATGAAAATAAGAGATCAAAGAAGACTCAAATCATATTCATGGATAGAAACTGATCATGAACTCAAAATTCATCGGATCCCAACAAACACACCACAAAAGCCATTGCATCAAATAGATCTCCAAGAGACCATTGTATTGAGAATCATAGAGAGAGAGGAAGCCATCTAGCTACTGCCTACGGACATGTAGGTCTATGGTGGACTACTCACTCATCATCGGAGAGGCACCTATGAAGAATATGAACCCCTCTGTGATGGTGTTAGATTGGATCTTGAGGTTCTGGAACTTTCGGCGGCTGGAATTGTGTTTTGTCGATTCCCCTAGTGTTTCTGAATATTTGGGAATTTATAGGCTCGATAGTCGGTTGGGGGGAGTCCCGAGGTGGCCACCCTCTACCAGGCCGTGCTAGGGGCCTTTGGCACGCCCTGGTGGAGGGTGGCCACCTTGGGCCCACTCTACTGGTGATCTTTGGCCCATCTTGTTCCTTCTGGTCCATAAAATTCTCCAAAAATCCCTACAGCGTTTGGGCTCCATTTTTTTACTGATTTTATGCGAAGTAAAAAACAAGCAAAAACAACAACTGGCACTTTGGCACTATGTCAATAGGTTAGTCCCAAAAAATGATATAAATTTGCTATAAAATGATTGTAAAACATCCAAGATTGATAATATAACAACATGGAACAAACAAAAATTACAGATACGTTGGAGACGTATCACTCCCCGGTAATGGCACCAAAAAAAGGTCTTGATAACCCACAAGTGTAGGGTATCGTTTGTAGCTTTTTTGGATAAGTAAGAGTGTCAAGCCCAATGAGGAGCTAAAGGTAGAACAAATATTCCCTCAAGTTCTATCGACCACCGGTACAACTCTACACACGCTAATGCTTGCTTTACCTAGAACAAGTATGAAACTACTTTGCTGGAATAAAACTAGAAGTACTTTGCAAGATAATAAAGAACGGGGAAATAAAAGTTAGGTGATGTTTTAATAAAAGAACAATAAAAGTAAATAGTTTCGTAGAAAGCTTTTTTGTGCAACGCAAGAGAAAGATCGTCCATAGGCAATTGAATATAATACGATAGATACTTGTTATATGCAACGAGGGAGAAGCATGAGCTAACATACTTTCTCTACTTGGATCATATGCACTTATGATTGGAACTCTAGCTAGCATTGGAAACTACTAAATATCAGTAAGGTAAAACCCAACCATAGCATTAAGTATCAAGTCCTCTTGACTCCCATAAGCAACAACCCACCTACTCGGGTTTGTGCTTCTGTCACTCACGCAACCCACAATAGGAAAATCATGAACATATTGCAACACCCTATAGAGAGGATCTCTCACGCTTGCGTGACACAGAGGGCACCATAAGACAACACCGTATTAACATACTACTCACATCCATAACATCATACCACAATTAACCCGTTGGACAAAACAGATCTACTCAAACATCATAGGATAGCCAAATATCATTGGTAAATAATATATGGATTTGAGCACCATGTTTAAGTAGATATTATAACGGGGAACAGGGGTGTTACACCACTGCAAGAGGGGAAGAGAGTTAGTGTTGACGATGGCAAGATTGTTAATGTAGATAGCCGTCAGGATGCTTGCCCCGGCAGCGTTCCAGCACTACCAGGAGAGAGGGGAGAGAGCCCCCTCCTTATTCTTATTCCTTGGGCACCCCCTAGATGTGAGGAGAGTTCCCTCTCTGGTCCATGGCCCCCATGGCGATGTAGGGGCTGGAGCCCCTCCGAGATTGGATCTCCCTCTCTGTTCTCTTCAGTTTTGCGTTCTTGTTTTCTGGCTAAAAACCGTTTCTTATATTCCCGGAGATCCGTAACTCCAATCGGCCTAAAATTTTGAGGGGATTTTTATCTATAAATAATATTTCTTGCGATCAAAGGAGAGCTCCAATCGACATACGAAGTGAGGATGGTCCACCAGGGCGCGTTTGGGCCCTGGCCTGCGCCTTTGAATCTTGTGTGTTTTTGTTGGCCTCCGTTTGTGTTGATTCCACTTCTCAAAATTCACAAATATTCCAAAAAAAATCTCCGTAAATTTTTATCGCATTTGCTCTTCATTTGATATGGATATTGAGCAAAACAAAACACACAGAGAAAACAAGAACTGACACTAGGCACTGGATCAATAGGTTAGTCCAATAAATCCTATAAATTGTTGCCAAAAGTATGTGAAAGTTGTATAATATTGGCATGAAACAATCAAAAATTATAGATACGACACAGACGTATCAGCTCCTACTCCTCCACCGCCATAAAGGCCATTGACCAGAGGGGGAACTCTCCTCCCATCTAGGGGAGGGCAAGGAAGAAGAAGAAGGAGGGGGGCTCTCTCCCCCCTCTCCCGGTGGCACCGGAACGCCATCGGGGCAATCATCATGACGGTGATCGACACCAACAACTTCGCCGCTGTCAACACCAACTCTCCCCTCTATGCAGCGGTGTAACACCTCTCTTCCCTGCTGCAATCTCTACCTAAACATGGTGCTCAACTCCTTATATTATTTCCCAATGATATGCGGCTATCCAATGATGTTTGAGTAGATCTGTTTTGTCCTATGGGCTAATTGATGATCGTTGTTGGTATGAGTTGTATGTTTTATTTTGGTGTTGTCCTATGTTGCCCTCCGTGTTGCGTAAACGTGAGGGATCCCCGCTGTAGGGTGTTGCAATATGTTCATGATTTGCTTATGGTGGGTGGCGTGAGTGACAGAAGCACATACCCGAGTAGGTGAGTTCTTGCGTATGGGAGTAAAGAGGACTTGATACTTAATGCTATGGTTGGGTTTTACCTTAATTATCTTTGGTAGTTGCAAATGCTTGCTAGAGTTCCAATCATAAGTGCATATGATCCAAGTACGGAAAGTATGTTAGATCATATCTCTCCCTCATATAAAATTGCAATAATTATTGCCGGTCTAGTTATCAATGCCCAGGGACAAATAACCTTCTTGTTTAACAAAAGCTTTCTACTAAACAACTAACTTTATTATCTTGCAATTTACTGGTAATTTTATTCTCACAAAGTACTTCTAGTTTTATTCGTGCAAACTATCCTATCACCTAAAAATAGTTTCATACTTGTTCTAGGTAAAGCAAATGTTAAAGTGTGCATGGAGTTGTATCGGTGGTCGATAGAACTTGAGGGAATATTTGTTCTACCTTTAGCTCCTCGTTGGGTTTAACACTCCTATTTATTGAAAAATGCTACAAACAATCCCCTACACTTGTGGGTTATCACGGCATGTCCCGTGGCGCAAGGCTACATGCAAGTCGAAGGTATGGACTATGGTGAGGCCTATGCCGCCGTTGCTAGACTCGAAGCTATTCGAATATTACTTTCTTATCCCAATCACCATGACATCACACTTTACCAAATGGATATTAAAAGTGCATTTCTAAATGGAGAAGATTGAGGAAGAAGTCTATGTTAAGCAGCCCCCCGATTTTGTGAATCCTAAGAAACCCAACCATTTTTAAAAGCTCTGTAAAGCTCTTTATGGACTTAAGCAAGCCCTGCGTGCTTGGTACAAATGTCTAACAAAGTTTCTTATTGAAAAGGGTTTTAAAATTGGTAAAATTGACGCAACATTATTCACAAAGAGAGTTAATGGTGAATTATTTGTGTGCCAAATTTATGTCGGTAATATTATCTTTGGATCTACTAACCACAATTTAGTGAGAAATTTGGAAGGTTGTTGTCCAAGAAATATGAGATGTCCATGATGTGTGAGCTAAAATTCTTCCTTGGTTTGCAAATCAAGCAAACGGGAGAAGGAAATTTCATCTCTCAAATCAAGTACATGAAGTACTTGATCAAGAAGTTCAACATGTAAGAGTGTAAAGGTATGAAAACTCCAATGCCTACTAGTGGACATGTTGATCTTACCAAGGAGGACAAACCGGTTGATCAAACGGTTTATCGATCAATGATCGGTTCATTGCTATATCTATGTGCCTCCCGTCCCGATATCATGCTTAATGTGTGCATGTGTGCTAGATATCAAGCTTCTCGTAAATATTGTCATCTTAAGGCCGTGAAAAGAATTGTGAGATACTTGATACATACACCAAACTTTGGCTTTTGGTATCCCAAGGGATCTTCTTTTAACGTTGTTGGGCATTCCGAATCGTACTATCCTAGGGATAAGGTTGATAGAAAATCCACCTCGGGTACATGTCAATTTCTTGGTAAATCTCTTGTGTCTTAGTCATCCAAGAAACAACACTCGGTATCTCTATCTACCGCCAAATCAGAATACATTGCCGTCGGATCATGTTGTCATGGATGACTCAAACTCTTAAGGATTATGGCATACATGTGAAACATGTACCGTTGTTATGTGACAATGAGAGTGCAAACAAAATTGCTCACAATCCTGTGTAACACTCTCGAACTAAGCATATTCAAGTTTGATACCATTTCATTCGTGATCATGTTGCCAAAGGAGATATCAATCTCAAGCATGTTAGTACTAACAAACAATTGGTCGATATCTTTACTAAGTCACTTGATGAGAAAGTGTTTTGTCACTTGAGGAGTGAGTTGAACATCGTTGATGCTTCAAACTTGAGCTAGACTCACTCGGATGCATGCAAGGGCGTGAGCTTACATGACTATTCCATGATACACTTGATATAACATTATCATATACCTTGGAAATATATGCTCCCTTGTATTGCATCTAACCTTTTGTAAGTACTTGTAAGAACTACACTCCACAAGATTGTCATCAACTCTTATCACAAGCAATCTTGTTGTGGCCAAGTATCCGCAACCCTTCTTTGATGATGGAACAAAGAAGACAACACAAACAATATCCTTGACAACCATTTGATAAACAAATTTCACTATTGTCATTTGGATATATATTGTTCTTCCTTGCATGACTAACCCATGTAGGTGAAAAGAGAACCAAAAAAATCAAGGATAGCTCTCAAGTCAAGATGATCTTCATCAATATTGAGAATCCATAGCAAGTTCTCCTACATGCCATGTATCATTGAAGAATCTTTACTCCAAGAAATGAGTTACATCAACTCAAGAGATATGAAAACATTAAAATTCTTAAAAGAAAAATGTTAACCCCATTTTGAGCTTAACAATGAGTATGACCTATGATCAAGTATTCTTGCTTGTCTCCTAAGTCAATGTACTCTAATATAGGTGACCTAGTCACCGACCATCATCTAGATGAAGTCTCTTGTTTGGATCATCCTTTTAGTTGCATGGTTTCTTAGAACCACTCAATCTACATCTAGTTGAAAATTCCTTGCAAATATTTTTGAAAATTCCTTGCAAATCTTTCTAAAAATTCATTGCAAACCTTTCCAAAAGTTCATTGCAAATTTTCTTGAATCTTTTGGGACTTTCTGAAAAATTTCTTTTGACAAACTCTACCAAGTTTCTTATCGGACCCTTCGATTCAAATAATTCGATGTCACCGATTCAGCAGATAGGCTACATAACCACCTATCAGTTCCACCGATCCAATTTGCCTCGGAGCCATCGGTTTTTCTATCTTCTGTGTTCTTTGTAAAATTTGAAAAATCTAAATTTCTTCAAGGATCCCTATGTCATAGGGTGAGAAATCTTGAAAAGCTTTTAGGAAATAGAAGGGGGGAATTGTACTCAAGGATCCCTTAGTCTCAAATGCTCTCTATGATCCTTAGTTTCTATGATCCCTACTTTCAATGACCCTTATCCTCAAGGATCCCTTACCCTCTACCCTTTTTGGAAATTAACGCCAAAGGGGGAGAATATCAAAGCTTATGCTTGTATATAGGGGGAGAAGATTGTATAAAGGGGGAGATTATAAATATGGGGAGAATATCAATATCAAGGAGAATATCAAATCTTATGCTTACCCATATGAGGAGAAATATCATGATCACCCAAAGTGGAGGAACACTACTTAAGGGGGAGAAAGCAGATCAAGCTTATTCTATCATTTAAGGAAAGAGTAAATGTGTTTTGAATTTGATTGACTTATCTCACCCTACCTACTCCCAATATCTACATGCTAAGATTCAGAGTGAGAGGGAGAATTACAATTTCATACTCAGGGGGAAAGTTCTAAATGTTGTTGGAGACATATAAATCTTAAGAAACATTATGTTCTATCTGTCTTCCATATCTTGGTTCTTTTGAATTATTTTGGATTTGGATGAGTAGAATACTCTTGTGTTACCTAACATTGTTTTCTCAAGTATGTTGCAACTACTAGAATGCTCAAGAACTTCAAGGTAAGTATATGCATCATATCCTTGGTCAAGATGATCTCTTGTTTCTTCCACATATTGTTTGCAAGAGTGAGTCTTGAACAGGGAGATACTTCATTCATGTATATTTGATGCATATATCCAAGATACACATGACTCATCTTATCCCTTCTACTAAGTGTGTGTCCATGCATAACAAAGCAACTATCCTTTAAAAGGATTGCACACATTTAGGGGAGCCTATCTTAGTCATGTGTCACTCAAAGACTTCATTACATTCTTGCATATCTTAATTTGAAGATTTTATTGTATGTTGTCATAAATTACCAAAAAGGGGGAGATTGAAATAACATATGCTCCCTTTATTGTTTTTATAATTCATGAAAACATACATTGTCTCTTGGACTAATAGTTCTACCTAGTTTATTTTAGGTTTAGTCCACAAAGAGGATTGGCTAAGGATTGTGAGGAGAATTACCAAGAAGAATAAGAAGGGAAGGAATAGGATTGGCCAAGGCCCAATCTTCAAGCTACAAGACTCTACATTTTACACTTTGTGAGAAATCACCTTTGAGTCTATAGAAAAGCCAATACTATTAAAAGAGGATGAGGAATTATGATGATCTGGTTGCTCGAGTGCTTAGAGATTAGCCACCAAAAATACTCACCCACTTTCCCACAAAATATTCTGTCCAATGCCAAAAGTCAAAATTCGGTGACAACAATATTTCCCATCGGATCCATCGAGTTTTACCCTAGACGAAAGCCCAGCCAAACCCTAGCATGTCAGTACTACCAACATTCCATTCGGTGCAACCGAAAATCAGTGGCCAACTTTATGTTAACCAATTTCTTAAAATAGGTCCCACCGAGTTTAAGGGATTGGTGACACCGAGACTTGGTAACTTCCTAGGTCACCCATATCGGTACCATCGAGATTTACATATCGGTCTCACAGAAAAGGCCAAAGTTGCCACATTTTTGCACTAGTCGGTGCAACCGAGTTTTTACTCCGGTTTCATCGAGTTGGACAATAATGTTGTAACAGCTATATTTTTGAGATGCCTATATATACCCCTCCACCATATCTCACTCGCAGGAGAAGCACTCAGAACACCCACCCACTTGTCATATACAATTTTCTGAGAGAGAGTTACCTACCGCTACTTCTTGAGCTTGCGTTGGTTTTCCCTTGAAGAGGAAAGGGTGATGCAGCAAAGTAGATAACTATTTCCCTCAGTTGTTGAGAACCAAGGTATCAATCCAGTAGGAGGAACAAGCAAGTCACCAATAGATGCACCTACACAAACAATCAAACACTTACACCCAACGCTATAAAGGGGTTGGCAATCCCTTCACGGTTACTTGCAATGATTAGATCTGATAGAGATAGATATAAAACATTGCGGAAAGTAAAAGGTAAATAATTTGCAGCAAGGTATTTTTTTAGTATTTTTTGTATATAGACCTGAAAATATAGTATGGAAAATAGACCCGGGGGACATAGGTTTCACTAGAGGCTTCTCTCTTGAAGGAAAATAACACGGTGGGTGAACAAATTACTGTCGAGCAATTGATAGAAAAGAGCATAGTTATGACGATATCCAAGGCAATGATTATGCATATAGGCATCATGTCCATGTCAAGTAGACAGAAACGATTCTGAATCTACTACTATTACTCCACACATCGACCGACTCCCGCCTGCATCTAGAGTATTAAGTTCATGAAGAACAGAGTAACGCATTAAGTAAGATGACATGATGTAGAGGGATAAACTCAAGCAATATGATGAAAACCCCATCTTTTTACCCTTGATGGCAACAATACAATACGTGCCTCGCTACCCCTAATTTGTCATTGGGTGAGGACACCGCAAGATTGAATCCAAAACTAAGCACTTCTCCCATTGCAAGAATTACCAATCTAGTTGGCCAAACCAAACTAATAACTCGAAGAGACTTGCAAAGATATGAAATCATGCATATAAGAATTCAGAGAAGAACCAAATAATATTCATAGATAAGCTGATCATAAACCCACAATCCGTCTGATCTCGACAAACACACCGCAAAAGAGTATTACATCGGATAGATCCCCATGAAGATCATGGAGAACATGGTATTTAAGGACAAAGAGAGAGAAGAAGCCATCTAGCTACTAGCTATGGACCCGTAGGTCTATGGTGGACTACTCACACATCATCGGAGGGGAAATGGAGTTGATGTAGATGCCCTTCGTGATTGAATCCCCCTCTGACAGATTACCGGAAAAGGCTCCAATATTGGATCTCTCGGGAACGGAGGCTTCTGGCGGCGGAAAAGTATTATCGTGGCTTTTTTTGGTATTGGGGGAATATTTGGGAATTTATAGGCCGAAGATTAGGGTTAGAGGACCTACTGGGGGGCCACAAGCCAGGGGCGCCCCCTGGCCGCGCCAGGGTGCTTGTGACCTCCTGGCAGGTCTCCTGCCTTCCTCTCCAAGTGTGGTAGATGACTTCTGGTCCAAGAAAAATCATCGCGAAAATTTTATTCCGTTTGGACTCCGTTTAATATTCCTTATCTACAATACTCAAAAAGAAGGAAAAACAGAAAGTGGCACTAGGCTCTAGGTGAATAGCTTAGTCCCCAAAATAATATAAATAGCATATTAATGCATATAAAACATCCAAAACAGATAATTTAATAGCGTGGAACAATAAAAAATTATAGATACGTTGGAGTCGTATCACCAACCCTTGTGTTGAGATCAAGATCATCCACTCCAACCATATGGATCTTGATTTCTAGCCTCCCCAAGTTGCTTTCCATCCAATCAATCTCTTCTACCCATGCCAAATCTGTGAGAGAGTGATTGAGTGTTGAGGAGACTATCTTTTGAAGTACAAGAGCAAGGAGTTCATCATACTACCACATCCATTACCTTTTGAGGGTGGTGCCTCCTAGATTGGTTATGTGTCGCTTGGGATCCTCCTTTTTTGCTGTTGTGGAGTTGAACCAAGAAGTTTTTAAGGGCACGAAGATCGCCTACTTTCTGAAGATCTACTCCGAGTAATGCTAATCCTTCGTGGACGTAGGTCATCATGTAATAGAGAAGGTTGCTATTTCGTGGATCCTTTGTGGGTGGACCCCTCCTGGACTCTCGCGAGTTACCCTCTATGGGTTGAAGTCTCCATAAACATGGATGTGCGATAGCACCACTTATGGGAACCACGAGGAAAATATTTGGTTCTCCAATTGCATTTGATCTTCCTACCTCTACTCCTTCTTACATGTGCTTTTCTTTACTTTCCACTGTCATACTTGTTGACTAGCATGTGTAGGGTGCATTAGACTTGTTAGAATTGCTAAAATTTGTTAATCAATTAACTTGAAAAAAATGTTAAGTTTTAATTTTATCAAGTAGTCTATTCACCCCTCTCTAGACACCCCTTCTAATGATCCTACATAAGTAAGGTCAACTTAAAATAAACACTTTCCTATCTATGAAGGGACGCCAGTGACAGACCGCTCTAAGGCCGTCGATTCATCCGAAATCTGACACTCAAGATTTTGCCTCATATTTGTGTGATTTTTTTCCAAAGAAAACCACCAACGCAAACCCCACGCGTAATCCCTCGCGAGCCCATCATCCATAATCACTCGCACGCCGAGCTCTGCCCTCACCTCGCTTGCCTTGCCGTCAGCTCCGTCTCGCCGCCAGCTCACGTCACCACCAGCTCTCCTCGCCAGATTTACTGATCCGTCGGACAACTCGATCTGACTCGCAGATCCACCTCGGCGGCCATATTGATCCACATCCTAGTTCAAAACCTCCACCGGATTTCACCCTCATGTTCCTCCTTCGATCCTCACCATGGAGCATCACGACTTCCCCTAGTCCTATCCACCTGCGCATACCCTAGGCGATGGTTCTCCATCCATGTATTAGTAGTTTGAGGCCCCCATCATGGCCGCGATTCATGCTTCTCTAGGCTCCACCACCGATTGAATCCATTACATTGGGGGTTTCTCCTGTCGGTCATAGAACAGGCATCAGATTACACAAATTCTTCCATATTCAGAGCGCCCAATCTCCAAATCCAAGGTATTTGAACCACGTCTCATTTGTGGATTTTT
This sequence comes from Hordeum marinum, assembly GCA_022496015.1. Classification (NCBI taxonomy): domain Eukaryota; kingdom Viridiplantae; phylum Streptophyta; class Magnoliopsida; order Poales; family Poaceae; genus Hordeum; species Hordeum marinum. Next base: position 322,628,267 of record CM039677.1, read on the forward strand.
AATTTTTAAAACGGATTTTTTTGTATTTCAGCCAGCAGCCTAGTATTGTTGACAATTTCCTTAATTTCAGTATATTTTCAGTGCTTCCATTGAATCTAACGAATGTCTTGCCAATTATATTTGAATGCTTACTATATACAGAGCATCAAATATATATGTACCCATAGTTGGCGGTAATTTTGTTTTGTCTCCATGATTCCATCTAATACTAAAACAACACCTTTGTAGTTTGTCCCAGATTCATACACTCATGCTTCTAAATTGTGACCCATTTGCAATGGTAGTCTAGAAAAATGCTTACACTTTTAGCGCTTCCTACATTCTAAAATGTGACCAATTCTGACCAATTTGTCACCCTCATCTCTTAATCGCTCACAATAGGTTCAGATCTGTGTGGTGGCAACACAACAGATGCATCCTCATGATGTGGCACCAAGCTTACCAATGCCAGTCATGAGCCGTATAGTTGAGTGAGACAAAAACACAAACACAATACTCTAGAAAACAAAATTAGTGTTTGAGAACAAAAACACAATACTCTAGAAAACAATTCCTTCAAAAAGGACGTCCCATAACTAGTAAGGACCTGCATGGGCCACCAATGTCGGTGCTAAATTCCGCATATCTTGAGGTAGGTGTCCTAAGCTAGGCGTCTTGGAACGATGGTAACATGAACACATTATTTTATCCATGTTTAGGCTTTCTCAAAAAGATAATACCTTATGTCCTGCTTTTGATTGTATTGATATGAGGGATAGTACAGAGTATAGATATCTAATACGAGATTGTTCTAATGAATATGAGATTGTCTATTGACTAGCCTGGCCTTGACTTATACAGTATAATGTACCAAATGCCTAGGATTAAGAGGAGTCCTTGTCTTGTGCACCAAGTCTTGTGAAATCGTCCTTGTATGCATCATGGACTGCTCGATGTGGCCCATTAGTGAACCTTCATGGGATCCTTGGCCCGACCCGCCTAGCCGGGAGATGACGTGGTGAGTACCCCCTAGTCTAGGACACCGTCACCATCGACGGAAGAGATTCAAGTGGCTAGAAGGGGAACCGATACCTTCATGCGGCGCGGAGGCGTTGCAGGGGCTGTGCGTTCTGGTTTGCGGCCAATCCATGGCAAGGCGCAGTCGCCAGTGACGGGTCGGGGAGGCACAAATCCAAGTGCCGACGGTGCTGACGAGGGTGGGAGGGGCGGCGCAGGCACAGGCGCAGGCGCGAATGCGGCACGAGAGTGGAGGAGGAGATAGTGGAGGAGAGGCACGACTTTTGCTCAGCCGTTGAGCGGTGGAGTAAATATAAGGAGTTTGGAGCCAGAGTAAAATTTATACTCCCTTATGGCGGATTGGGGATGGACAAGGTGCTAGTTACTGGAGTAAAATCAATTTTTACAGTACGATCCGTTTATGAGGGACTGGTTAAAAATGCTCTAAAAGCGAGAGGTTCCGTGTCATGTCGCAACTGGTGGTTAGGCGGTTCAAGCTTGTGCCACGTTTTCGGCGACCGGCCGAGGTCAAAACCTGCCCGTTGGTAACCCCAAATTTTGAAATGATTTTTTCGAGGGTCAATGGAAGGTTTAAGTTTGTCAAACATTTATTTAGTATAAATATACAAATATCCATGTGGGTGCCTTCGGTGTGGTTCTCCCTTCTAAGGACATTGTTTTGGAACAAGTGCTGGATGGAGGGGACAAGAGGAAGGGTGGTGTTACATCTACCGCAAGCCCGGCAGAGGATATCGGTGGCATGGCGTTGCGAAGTTGGCGACGGACGCGTGTGAATGGATACGTGCAGGATGGTTGCGTTGTCTGGTGTCATGGTGGTGTCGACGATAGGCCTGGCAAGGTCGGTGCGTCAATACCTGTTCTGGAGTTGGATCGGTAAAAGACGACGGCAATGACCTCTGAGAGTGCGCCGGACCGATGTGTGACTCAGTCCTGGCAGTGTGGCTTGGCTGGGACATCCGACTTTAAAAGTTAAGCTTTTGATGTGATGTTTGTTTGGTATTCGGTTCGAACATTCGACATCTTTTTATCAAGGGATATGAATACCGACAGGTGTTGTCAAAATGACGGCTTCGAACTTACTTACTGATATATTAATTTATATTGTCTTTATAATAAATAATTGAGGTCAACCTTCTTTTCTAAAAAATTCCATGTGAGAAATAATTTTCTCGATGAAATCAAGTCATAAAGACACTCTGAAAACATGAGGTAGCTAGAGGTAGATTAAAACTGTTGCATCAAACGAACCAACCATGCCACCAACATCCATCTAAATCGTACCGCGTCAACTTCATTTTTCCTTTCTCATATCGTTAGTTAGTTTGGATGGGAACACACATCACTGTCTCGCATCGCGCGATCCTGTGAACATCGTTGTGGTATATTTAAAAAAAAAAACATCGTTGTCGTAACAACGACAATTAGAGAGAGTGCATAGCGACGAACTTGCAGGCAGAGAGAAGAGCTGCCAAATATGTGCATGTTGATGTTCGGAGCCATCCACATCAAACTTTTACGCACCTGAGATTCTTGGCTGCTATCCCTCACCAGACCCGACGGCGCGCGCAACAAACCTCATGAAGGCACCCATACATGCATGCACGATCGCACCGCACGAGATGCGCGCAATCTCATCGTCATGCAGATCCAGCACCAGGCTTAGCTAGCTAGAGAAGCTAGAAACGTTCGGCAGCAAATCAGACCACTAAAGAAGAAACTTGCCATGGATGAACATGATGTCAAAGAAGCAAACAACCTTGAGTAGTACGTCTACTGGAAAGTCTACTTACAAGTTTCTTGGACAAGATATGAACTCTCTAAGAATAGAGTAATGGTACACTGCTTTGAAAAATCAACTCCAAAAATAGAATAGAATAGAATAGGAATAGTCTAGTTGGCTATGATCTGGTCACCAACACCGAGCTACTGCAAACAAATCTGAATTACTTACTCTTCACCGTGGCTACAATCGATCACAAATTATTGCTCCCTCTGTTTCTGTTATTTTTGAGTCGTTTTCCTTGTTGGGTCTCCCATGCATGCATCCGTGCTCCGATCGAGACGCAAATCAGATCCGGCTAGATCTTGTGATCTGCAAAGTTTCCCTGTTTCTCCTATCCGGGCCGTAAATTCTGGAAAGGAGTGACTTGAATGTTGTCACCAAACCCACCATCAATTTACTTACGGTCTTGTACTGCTCCTCTATCTACACATTCAATGTCCGGCATCCCACCAACAGCTAGCACGAATCATGCAGAGTCTTCTACGCGCATGGCGCTGTGGCACTTGCTGCGGCGGCGGCGGCGGTGGCGGTGGCGGCGTCCAGGCCGCATGGCTCGTCGAGGACTGGGGCAAGGTCGCGTGCACGTACCTCCATCCGTAGCCCGTCCTTCATGAAGAGCGTGAGCGACATCTTCTGCTCCACGCGGTGGCCCGGCGCCACGGTCAGGCGGTGCCGGAGGAGCACGCTCCCGGCGATGTTCTTCATCTGCAGGTAGGCCAGGTCCTTGCCGAGGCATACCCTCGGCCCGGCGTTGAACGCCACGAACCTGTACGAGTCGTGCTGCTCGAACTTGGTGCCATCGGCCGACAGCCATCGCTCCGGCCGGAACTCGAGGCAGTCCTCCCCCCACACCGCCTTCATGCGCCCCGCCGAGTATATGGAGTAGGTCACCGACGAACCGGCGGGAACGAACGTGCCGTCGGGGAGGTAGTCGTCCGCGACGACGTGCTTGGAGTCCTCGGGGACGGAGGGGTAGAGGCGGAGGGTCTCCGACAGCGCCGCCTTGAGGTAGACCAGGCGGTCGAGCTCCTCGAATGTGAAGGGCTCCGCCAGCCACAATGCCGGGTCGTGGGCGCCGCGTGACGCGGCGAGAACGGAGCAGAGCTCGCGCACGATCTTGCGCTCCGCCGCAGGGTGGGTGGACACGAGCCAGAAGAACCAGGAGAGCGCCACGGAGGAGGTGTCGCGGCCGGCGAGGATGAAGTTGAGCGCCACGTGCTGCAGCGACTCGTCCGAGTAGGACCCCTTCCGCATGAACCGGGAGAGCAGGTCGTCGTGCGTCGCCACCGTGTCGCACTTGCCGTTGCCGGCCGCGAGCTCGAGCTTGCGCGTCTTGATGACGGCGGCGAGATACTGGTCGACGTGCGCCATGCTGCTGGTCAGCGTGGTCTCCATGCCGAGGCCCAGCCACTTCTTGCAGCGCCACAGGCACTCCGGGAAGATGAAGCGGTTGAGAGTTGCCTCGGTGGCGCGGTCGAACGCGGAGGCGAACTCGTTCTCCGGCAGGCCCTGGGCGAGCGTCTCCGGGTCCTTGCCGAACGCCAGGCCGCAGATGTTGTCGAAGGTGAGGCGGAGTAGCAGGTCCTGGAGGTCGACGTGCGCCTTGCCCGCGGCCGCGTCGGCGAGGATGGGCAGGAGGCGGCCGTGGATGGAGCGCGAGACCCACCTGGACATGGCCGTCCGGAGCGTGCGCGTGGTAAACTCGAGTGCGGCCGTCTTGCGCTGCGCGAGCCAGGTGTCGCCGTCGGAGTTGAAGATGCCGTCGCCGAGCAGGTCCTGGAAGACGCCGTGCCAGAAGGGGCCCTTTGGGTAGTTGTCGAAGCGCGCCTTGAGGACGTGCTCCAGGTTGCGCGGGTCGCAGGTGACGGTGACCAGCCCGCCGCGGCGCGCCACCCCGGGCACCGCGAAGATGCAGGTCTGGTACGTGCCGCCCGCGCGGCGCAGGTTGCCGGCGATCCACTCGTGCATGTCCTCGGCGTGCTGCACGAGGCCAGGCAGGCTGCCGAGCACGGGCCACACCCGCGGCCCGCGCAGGCCGCGCGACATCCGCCAGAACCACGCCATGTACGCGGCCACCGCGGCCACCACCACCGCCCACGTCCCTACCTCCATTGCCAGCGACCGACCGACCGACCTCCCCGAAGCAAGCTCTGCAAGTGCACGTACGTACGTGCGTGCGTGCGTGTATATACTCCGCTGGCTGGCTGGCTGGGTGGTAGAATGGATCCGAGGGGTGGATCGACGAGTTAAGGTGCTGGCTGGGCTGGCCGTAATAAGTGACTCCACATGGAGCAAGCGATCGAGGAGGATGGCAGGAGGAGGCTAGGGTTTTATAGAAGCTGTGGTTTATCGATGGGAGCAGCGTACAGTTGGTTGAGATGGCTGGGAATTTATTGGTAGCCTGCCAGCGCGCCTTGCTGTAGCTGCATGCGGTACCACGATCTACTCGCAGGATACCTGCATATACGTACTACTACTACGTCGCGATTCTTTTCTTTTCATTTCTGTGTGTGTGTGTGTGGTGACCGGGCTACTAGCTGTGGGCCGATGAACAAACGAAGAAACGGGGGCGGGAGGTGGTCGTGGTGGGCCATAAATTGCCGCCTTGGTCGTTGGGCGGGCGGTCGACCCAGCGACCACCAGGGAAGGAGAAACCAACCACCAGCAGCAGCAGCAGCGGCGCGGTCAGCCAGAGCCGAGGAAGCCGCTGCGACGACGGACGGATCGATTGCCTACCCAACGGTGGAGGGAGGGAGCCCATTGAATGCATTGAAGGGGTGGTGGAGGGTGGTGGCGTGGCGACGCTTAAATGGAGATCCATCCGTCCGTCCGTCCATCATCAACCCACCATGCATGCAGCACTGTACGTACCAACGCGCCGGTGCATGGGTGGAGTGCGATGCAGTGCAGCGCAGCTGTGCATGTGCATGCAGGGGCACGATCCAAGCGGAAACAATAACGCTGCGGCGACTCCGGCCAGCCCGAGCCCGAGACGGCCGCCTTGAAGCGCTGTCGGCGTGCGGCCTGGCAGCGCCATGTGCCGCGCGGCTTAGCTCTGACCGATACTGGTTAATTGGGGCTTGGCTGGGAGAGACACGAGTCCAAGCCACACGGATCAGCGGCCAAAGCTTGTTTTGTTAGTTGGGACGGTGTTTCATTGGGGCCGTTGGGTCAACCAACCAACTCCATCCACTGCTGCCCCGAGTAGAGTAGATGCGAGTTCTCAGCTTTCACCCCAGGGGAACGTGACTTGTCCGTGGCGCTCCGGGCGCGGTGTTTGCTTTCGCACGGGGGTGCCAGGTTGACGACATGCACGCCTTTGCTCTGGTGCCAGTTGTTTTTTCACAGGACTAGACATCTGTTGCTCCATTGGCAGAAAATAAACCCTGGTACTACTAGTAGCTATATTCAGGGTGGTGCGCACGCAAACAGTGCCACGTCCTTCAACACATTAATCTTTTCTGAAAAAACATCCCATTTATTAATACATTAAAATAAGGTTATTACCATCATTCTTTACAACAATCGTCATGCAGGGGGAAACAATAGTAAAAACTGCCTCACAATCTGATGTGCCACCCCAGTGACAAGCCTGTTGAATTTCGCAATTTTGAAATTCTGGATCATCGCAAAGATACTCAAAGCCTTTTTCTTCACATCAATGAGACAAAACCTTTTTAACATCTCATTTGCAAGGAGAGAACGTACAAAAGCACACCCAGTCCCCAAAATAATAGAGTGGTGTAGTGTAATATCGATCGGGCCTCCTAAAACTCGATCGATTGAGATTTTAATCAAATCTCAGCCGACCATGCAACATTTTGTGCCATCGTTTGCAACATATTTCCTACCGTTTGCAACATCCGTCTAGTTGATTGAAGCAACTCATCTCTCATCAGTTGCAGCATGTCATCTCATCAGTTGCAACACCCTTCATTGACTTGGGCATTTTAGTTAGAACGGTTGTAACTTTTGTTGTTGCTGCTTGCAATACTATGGAAACATTTTTTTGTCGTCGTTTGTAGCATCCAACTGTGCCGCTTTGTAGCAAAAACATTGCTGACATGACCCGACCAAGACTTCGTTAAGTCTGAGTCGACTGAGTTCTAGACACATCCAATATCGATATAAAGGCCTACGAGTCAGGCACGGTGCACCGACCAATAAGTTCCCACGACGAGACGGTAATTTCACCGGACGAGTTTCTAGCAACCAACCCCACACCGGCGGCATTAAGACTCTCCACAAAACTAACACCTGAAAGCACATTTGCTTCCTCGGTGGTTTTGGTAATTAATAACAACATATATCTCATTAAACTAATGTTTTCACTAAGCATATTTCAGGAAAAGTTCAATGATGGGTTGGCAAAAGGATTATGGAGAAACCCCCTAGATGAAAGGAATTGGATTGGCAAAGCTTCAAGCAAGAGGATTCTATATTTTACTTTGTGAGAAATCACCTTGAGTTCATAGGAAAGCCAATCCTATTAAAAGTGGTAAGGTACTGTTGGTGAATAAAATGCTGCACGTGCACAAGTGATAGTCACCAAAAACACCCACAAACTCTTCCACAAAAGTCTGTCCAAGCCTATCATGAAAATCGGTGCGACCAACAATTTCCACTCAGTCCCACCGATTCCCCACTCAGACAGAACCCTACCAAATCGTGCAACCGATTCTGCTTCATTCCCTAAATCCGAAAATTCCCTAAATTCTTCATTCCCTAAATTCGGAAATTCCAAGATTTTGGATCGGCCCCACCGAGTTTGCAACCTGACTGTTGGTCACCTTATCGTTACTGTCGAGATCTTTGTATCGGTCTCACCGAGATTCAAAAGTTGCTACCTTTGGAGCAACTTGGTACCACCGAGATTAACACTTCGGTGTCACCGAGATGGTCACTTTAGGTGTAACGGTTGGATTTTTGGACATGCCTATATATATATCCCTCCACCACCACTCACTCGCGAGAAAAACACTCAGAACAGATCCCCACCTATCCCATCAGATTTTTTGAGAGAGAGCCACCTACTCATGTGTTGAGATCATGTCATTCCATTCCAACCATATGAATCTTGATCTCTATCCTTCCCAAGTTGTGTTCCACCCAATCAATCTCTTCCACCAAAGCCAAATATGTGAGAGAGTGATTGAGTGTTGAGGAGTCTATCATCTTGAAGCACAAGAGCAAGGAGTTCATTGACATTATCGAGCCTACTACCATTTGGAGTGTGGTGCCTCCTATATTGGTTAGATGTCGCTTGGGAGCCTCCTACTTCGCGTTGTGGGGTTGAACCAAGAAGTTTGTAAGGGCAAGGAGATCGCCTACTTCGTGAAAATCTACCCATAGTGAGGCTAGTCCTTCGTGGATGGAAGCCATTATGAAATAGTCAAGGTTGCTTCTTCGTGGAACCCTCCGTGGGTAGAGCCCTTTGTGGACTCTCGCGACCGTTATCCTCTGTGGGTTGAAGACTCCATAAACGTTGGTGTACGATAGCACCACCTATCGAAACCACGGGAAAATCTTCGTGTCTCCAAATTGTGTTTGATCTTCCTCCCTATTCTCTATTACATATGTTTGTCTTTACTTTCCGTTGCTATACCATTGGACATGCAGGTGTAGGGTGTGCTTGACTTGCTATCATTGCTAAAATCTTCCAACACTTAAAATTAGGAAAAGGTAGAATTTTTATTTGGTCAAGTAGTCTAATCACCCCTTCTAGACCTACTTTCGATCCTACAAGCGGTATCAGAGCTTTGGTCTCCATTACATTGGTTTCACAACCTAGGAGAGTATGGCGTCTAGTGAGGGTAACTATCACCATAGAGGTCCATATTTGATGGTACGAACTTTGCTAGTTGGAAGCACAAATTGAAAATGCATATTTTTGGTCATAACCCCGCCGTTTGGGTTGTTGTTCGTGTTGGATGGCAAGGTGAATTATTTGGTGATGGAAAGGAATCGGATTGTGAAGCGACCACGGAAGAATTGAAGATGTTGCAATACAATGCTCGAGCATGTGACATTCTCTTCAACTTCCTATGCTCTGAAACAAAATCAGCCGTCTTGAGAATGCCAAGGATATTTGGGATACTTTGGTTGATATGCACGAAGGTACCGAGTCTGTGAGAGAATCCAAGTTGGATGTTCTTCAAAGTCAGCTTCACGAGTTCAAGATGAAGTATGGTGAAGGAGTCATAGAGATGTACTCTAGGCTAGCTCTCATCACAAATGAGATTGCCGGCTTGGGAAGCGAAGAGATGACCGACAAATTCATCATAAAGAAGATACTTAGAGATTTGGATGAGAGATATGACACCGTGTGCATGTTGACCCAAATGATGCTCAATTACAAAGATCTCAATCCTACGGAAGTGATTGGAAGGATTGTTGCTCATGAGATGACACTCAAGGACAAGGAAGAGCTTCACAACAAGTCTAGCGATGCTTACAAAGCCACAAGTGATACTCCTGCAAATTCAAGCGACAACCTGTTCACCAACGAAGATATAAGCCTCATGGTCAAGAAATTCAACAAGTTCTACAAGAATAGAGGCAAATATCAAAGCTCCAACTCAAGATATGAAGAGAAGCGTTCGTCAAGTCGTGATCGAAATTCCTACAATTGTGGGAAGCCCGAACACTAATCCAATGAGTGCATGTTTCCCTACAAAAGAAATGAAGGGTCGCCAAGAAGACGAAGCTCAAAAGATGAGTCACCTCAAAGAGAGAGAATGAGTAGAGATGATCTTTATGAACGAAGACCCTCAAGGACAAGTAGGGACTCGAAGAAGAAGGACAAGTACACCAAGAGCTAATCAAGAATAAGACATCAAGCTCATGTTAGTGAATGGGTTTCTGGCTCCGAACCCGACAACCACTCCGAAAGAAGCTATCACTCAAACTCCGACTATAGTCAAGATGAAGGTGTTTCCGGACTTGCACTTGTGACCTCCAACTCCTACGACATATTTGATTCACTAAACGAAGGGAGTGGAAGTTGCTTCATGTCTAAAGTGCACAAGGTAACACACACCGAGTAACTTGATTTCAATAGTGATGGGGGTGACTTACTAGGAGATGATGACTTGTTATTTGACACATCTAGTAATATTAGTCAAAATCAACTTCTTAGTAATTGCTCTAGTCAAGATAGGTCATGTGATGATGATAAGTTCGAAATAGAGCGACTAACTAAAGAACTAAACACTCTTAAGTTAGCTCACGAGTCTACTCTACAAGATCATAGAGAGCTTGAAAGGACTCATGAGAAGCTCCGCTTCGAGAAGCTCAATTTGGAGCAAGAGCATGAATTCCTTAAATCTATTAGTGACAATCTTCGAAACAAGACTTCCTCTTATCTAGGCAAACAACTTCTCTTGTCTACATTCATTCCACAAGTTAAGGCTAAGCAAACTAGTAACAAAGGCAAGAAAAGTTCTTCAACTAGTAGCAATAAAAATGATAAATCCAATGATATTGCTTCTATTAGTTCTATTGATCCCACTAACACTTCTCTTAGACAAGTGACACTTGAGCAAGAAAATGAACTTTTCAAAGGGATTATAGAGAAATGTATCTACAAGAGTTTTGCCGGGTGTAAGCAATTTGAGGAAATTGTACGCAAGCATGGAGGATACCGGAAGAACCATGGCATTGGCTACTTCAACGCTAATGGAGTTGAATGGTAAGAAGGTCAATACCCCAAGCCCAAGTTTGTTCCTCAAATGGAGAAGTATGAACATACTCTTCCCAAGGGAACAAAGGCTCAAGATGACCTTCCACTATAAGACCACAAGCTCAAGGGCAAGGGAAAGCTTCAATATGACATTGACATATATGAAGATGAACCCCAAGCGTTGGTCAAGTGGGTTCTCAAGGCTACTTCAAGCTCAACTTCTACAAGTGCCACTTCAACACCAAGGATCCCCATCAACTTTATGTGGGTCCCCAAGAAGAAGAACTAGAGAAGTTCTTGAGGGGTGACTCCGCCAATTAAATTCACTCACATTCATTATTGGCAAGAACTAGTTGCAATCAACATCAACATTATTCAATAGTTTAAGGAGTCACACATTCCCTCAAAGGTAAGCAAGGGACAAGGTAATCAAAAAATCCGTGGACATCATCATCATGTATGCTTTGCACTCCATGCCTATAGATATCCTTGTGTTTGTCTCTTGTGTGTTGGGACTAACCCATGTAGGTGAGAAGACTAAGAAACAACAAGGATGCTCCCAACTCATGGTGGTCTTCATCAACTTTGAGCATCCACCACTACCTCACCTACATGAAGTCTTCTTCGACAAAACCCAAGGTTAGTTTATCCCTCTCAAGGGGGGATGTCACATCAAGGGGGAGCTTTACTCTAAGACTTGAGTCAAAGCATCTCATAGTATGTGACAACATTAACAAACTTTATGTAAAAGTGGTAACCCCACTCGTGCTTAAACGATGGAGGAGGTTTGCTCCCTTGGTAGTTTTGGTAATTAAATATAATATATATCTCATTGAACTAATGTTTCCACTAATCATATTTCAGGAAAGGTTCAAAGATGGGTTGGCAGAAGGATTATGGAGAAACCCCTAGATAAAAGGAATTGGATTGGCAAAGCTCCAAGCAAGAGGATTTTACATTTTACTTTGTGAGAAATCACCTTGAGTCCATAGGAAAGCTAATACTATTAAAAGTGTTGGGGAACGTTGCATGGGAAGCAAAAAAATTCCTACGCACACGCAAGATCTATCCATGGTGATGAGCATCTACGAGAGGGAGAGTGGATCTACATACCCTTGTAGATCGCTAAGCGGGAAGCGTTAAGAAACGCGGTTGATGTAGTCGAACGTCTTCGCGATCCAAATCGCCGAGCGTCCCGTGATCCCATCACGATCCATCTCGCGATCCAATCACGATCCGTCCCACAATCCCATCATGACCCGTCCTGCGATCCAATCACGAATCGTCTTGCGATCCTGATCACTACCCTTCCGATCTAGCGCCAAACGGACGGCGCCTCCGCGTTCAACACATGTATAGCTCGATGACGATATCCGCCTTCTTGATCCAATAAGAGGGAGCGGATAGATAGATGAGTTCTACGGTAGTGTGATGGCATGGCGGCAATGGTGGTGCAACTATTCCGACAGGGCTACGCCTAAGCATCGCCGAACTAGACTAGAGGAGAAAACCGATCTAGATGAACTAGAGGGAGCACGTGGCAATTAGGGTTAGATTTCCCCTGTAAATCCTCTAGTATATATAGGAGGGAGGGAGGGGAGGAGACAGCCTCAAACCCTCAAGAGTTGGCCGAAATTGGAGGTGGAGGAGTCCTACTCCAATCCTATTAGGAGTAGGATTCCTCCTTTCCACTTGGAAACTCTTTCCACCTCTCCACCTTTGGGTTTTTCCCATCCCTAGCCGCATGGGCATTAGTGGGGGGCTCGGCCAGCCCACTAAGGTCTGGCTTGAATCCTCCCACAGCCCATGAGGCCCTTTAGGTCGAGTACCCCTCCCGATGGTCCCTGGTACCCCTCCCGGCACTCCCGGTACACTACCGATGAACTCGAAACTTTTTCGGTGACCAAAACAGGACTTCCTATATATCAGTCTTTACCTCCGGACCATTCCAAAGCTTCTCGTGATGTCCAGGATCTCATCCGGGACTTCGAACAACCTTAGGTCACCACCATACATAACTCTATACTACCGAAACATAACCGAACCTTAAGTGTGCAGACCCCGCGGGTTCGAGAACTATGTAGACATGACCGAGACACCTCTACGGTCAATAACCAATAGCGGGACCTGGAAGCCCATATTGGTTCCTACATATTCTACAAAGATCTTTATCGGTTGAACCTCTATGTCAAGGATTCAGTTAATCTCGTATGTTGTTCCCTTTGTTCTTCGGTATGTTACTTGTCCGAGATTCGATCGTCGGTATCTCTATACCTAGTACAATCTCGTTACCAGCAAGTCTCTTTACTCGTTCCGTAATACAAGATCCCGTGGCTAACACTTAGTCACATTGCTTGCAAGGCTTATTGTGATGTTGTATTACTGAGTGGGCCTTGAGATACCTCTCCATCACACGGAGTAACAAATCCCAGTCTTGATCCATGCAAACCCAATAGACACCCTCGGAGATACCTGTAGAGCACCTTTATATTCACCCAGTTACGTTGCAATGTTTGATACACACAAGGCACTCCTCTGGTGTTAGTGAGTTGCATGATCTCATGGTCATAGGAACAGATACTTGACATGCAGAAAACTGTAGCAATAAACTGACACGATCATATGCTACGTTTATAGCTTGGGTCTTGTCCATCACATCATTCTCCTAATGATGTGACTCCGTTATCAAATGACATATCATGTCCATGGCTAGGAAACCTTGACCATCTTTGATCAATGATCTAGTCTACTAGAGGTATACTAGGGACATAATGTTGTCTATATACCCACACGTGTATTTAGTTTCCAATCAATACAATTATAGCATGGATAATAAATGATTATCACGAAGAAGGAAATATAATAATAACCAATTTATTATTGCCTCTGGGGCATATTTCCAACAGTCTCCCACTTGCACTAGAGTCAATAATCTAGTTCACATCACCATGTGATTTACATTGTTACGAATCTAACACCCAATGAGTTCTGGGGTTCGACCATGCTTTGCATGTGAGAGAGGTCTTTAGTCAACGGGTCTGCGATATTCAGATCCGTGTGTACTTTGCAAATATCTATGTCATACTGTAGACACTTCTGCCACACTCCACTTGGAACTATTCCAAATGGCCACTCCACTATACGTATCCGGACTGCTACTCAAAGTCATCCGGATTGGTGCTAAAGCTTGCATCGACGTAACCTTTTACGACAAACTCTTTATCACCTCCATAATCGAGAAATATTTTCTTAGTCCTTCAGTTACTAAGGATAATCTTGACCGTTGTCCAGTGATCCACTCCGGAATCACTCTTGTACCCCTTGACAGACTCATGGCAAGGCACACACCAGGTGCGGTACACAACATGGCATACTATATAGAGCCTATGGCTAAGGCATAGGGGACGACCTTCGTCCTTTCTATTAACTCCACACCTCACAAATCAGTCAAGAACTCTTTCTTTGACTGATCTATTTTGAACTCTTTCAAAATCTTGTCAAGGTATGTACTCATTGAAAGTTTTATCACACGTCTTGATCTACCTCTATAGATCAAGATGCCTAATATTTAAGTAGCTTCATTCCATGTTTTCCTTTGAAAAACTCCTTTTCAAACAACCCTTTATGCTTTCCAAAAATTCTACATCATTTTCGGTCAATAATATGTCAACCACATATACTTATCAGAAATTCTGTAGTGCTCTCACTCACTTTATTGTAAATACAAGTTTCTCATAAACTCTGTATAGACTCAAAAACTTTGATCACCTCATCAAAGCGTATATTCCAACTCTGAGATGCTTGCTCTAGTCCATAGAAGGATCACTGGAGCTTGCACACCTTTTAGCATCCTTAGGACTGACAAAACCTTCTAGTTGTATCTCATACAACTTTTCCTCAAGGAAGGAATCGATGTTTTGACATCCATCTGCCAGAATTCATAATTGAAAAACACAACAATTGCTAACATAATTCCAACAGACTTTTAGCATCGCTACGGGTGAGAAAGTCTCATCGTAGTCAACTCCTTGAACTTGGCGGAAACTTCTTTGCGACCAGTCGAGCTTTATAAATGGTGACTTTCACCATTAGCGCGTGTCTTCATTTTAAAAATCCATTTGTACTCAACTGCTTGTCGTTCAACGCAAGTCTACCAAAGTCCATACTTGGTTTTCATACATGGATCCTTTCTCGGATTTCATGTCTCCTAGCCATTTGTTGGAATCCGGGCCCATCATCACTTCTCCATAGCTCGTAGGCTCATGATTGTCCAACAACATGACCTCTAAGACAAGGTCACCGTACCACTCAGGAGCAATATGTTCCCTTGTCAACCTACGAGGTTTGATAGTAACTTGATCCAAAGCTTCATGATCATCATCATCAACTTTCTCTTCAACTGACGTAGGCTCCACAGAAACATCTTTCTGTGCTGCGCTACTCTCTAGTTGAAGCAAACGTTCAACGACCTTATCAATTTATATCTTCCTCCCACTCAATTCTTTTGAGAGGAACTCTTTCTCGAGAAAGGACCTGTTTTAGCAACAAACATTTTTTGCTTGGATCTAAGATAGAAGGTTTACCCAACTGTTACGTTAAGTTATTCTATGAAGATGCATTTGTCCGCTATGGGTTCGAGCTCATTAGGTGAAAACCCTTTTTCACATAAGCGTCTCAGCCCCTAACATTAAGAAATGACAGCTTAGGTTTCTGCCAAACCAAAATTCATACGGTGTCATCTCAATGAACTTAGATGGTACCCCTTTTAAAGTGAATGTAGTTGTCTCTAATGCATAACCCCAAAACGATAGTGACAAATCGATAAGAGACATCATAGTTCGCACCATATCCAATAGAGCACGACTACGATGTTCGGACACACCATCACACTATGTTGTTCCAGGTGGCGTGAGTTGTGAAACAACTTCCACATTGTCTTAAGTTGTATACCAAACACGTAACTCGGATATTCACCTCTACGATCAAATCATAGAGAATTTATCTTCTTATCACGATGATCTCAAACTTCACTCTGATTTTGCTTGAACTTTTCAAACGATTCAGACATGTGTTTCATTAAGTAAATATACACTATATCTACTCAAATCATCAGTGAAGGTAAGAAAATAACGATATCCACCGCATGCTACAACATTCATTGGAACGTATACATCAACATGTATCATTTATAATAAGTCACTTGCCCGTTCCATCAAGCCGAAAAACGGAGTTTTAGTCATTTTGCCCAAGAGGCATGGTCCGCATGTCTCAACTGATCCAAAATCGAATGAGTCCAAAGATCCATCAGCATGGAGTTTCTTCATGCGCTTTACACCAATATGACATTTAGCGGCAGTGCCACAAGTATGTGGTACTATCATTATTAACTTTGTATATTTTGGAATCAATGTTATGAACATGTGTATTACTACGATCAAGATTCAATAAACCATTTTCATTGGGTGCATGACCTTTGAAGGTATTATTCATGTAAACAGAATAACCATTATTCTCTAACTTAAGCGAATAATCGTATTGCAATGATCATGATCTAATCACATTCATGCTCAACGCAAACACCAAATAACATTTATTTAGGTTCATCACTAATCCCGAAGGTAGAGAGAGCGTGCGATGGTGATCACATCAACCTTGGAAACACTTCCAACACTCATCGTCACCTCACCCTTAGCTAGTCTCTATTTATTCTGTAGCTTTTATTTCGAGTTATTAATGTTTAGCAATCGAACCGGTATCTAATACCCAGGTGCTACTAGGAGTACTAGCAAGGTACACATCAATAACACATATATCAAATATACTTTTGTCGACGTTGCCAGCCTTCTTATCTAACAAGTATCTAGGGTTGTTCCGCTTCAGCGATCGTTCCTCTCATAATAGAAGCACTTAGTCTCGGGTTTGGGTTCAGCTTTTGGTTTCTTCACTGGAGCAGCAACTGACTTGCCATACATGAAGTTTCCCTCCTAGCCCTTGCCCTTCTCGAAACTAGTGGTTTCACTAACCATCAACACTTGATGCTCCTTCTTGATTTCTACCTTCACGGTGTCAAACATCGCGAATAGCTCAGGGATCATTATTTCCATCCCTGGCATTTTATAGTTCATCACAAAGCTCTAGTAGCTTAGTGACAGTGACTTGGAGAACTATATCAATCACTATCTTATCTGGAAGATTAACTCCCACTCGATTCAAGCGATTGTAGTACCCAGACAATCTGAGCACGTGCTCAACGATTGAGCTATTCTCCTTCATTTTGCAGGCAAAGAATCTTGTTGGAGGTCTCATACCTCTCAACACGGGCACGATCCTGAGATCCCAATTTCAGCTCTTAGAACATCTAATATGTTCCTTGACGTTCAAAACATTTTGGAGCCTCAATTCTAAGCCGTAATGCATGACACACTAAACTATCAAGTAGTCATCAGAACGTGCTTGCCAGATGTTCACAACATCTACATACGACGCTTGAGGGGGTGGTGCACCGAGCGGTGCATTAAGGACATAAGCCTTCTGTGTAGCAATGAGGACAATCATCAGATCACGGACCCAGTCCGCATTATTGCTACCATCATCTTCCAACTCTATTTTTCTAGGAACATATAAAAAATTCAAGGGAGGTACAACGCGATCTAGTAATCTACAACATAATTTGCAAAGACATTTTGACTATGTTCATGATAAAGAGTGTAGTTAATCATATTACTTAAAAACTCCCACTCAAATTGACATCCCTCCGGTCATTCGAGTGTCACATGATCCAAATCCACCAACTGAAGTCCGATCATCACGTGAGTTGAGGTGGTTTCAATGGTGAACATAATCATGTTGATCATATCTACTATATGACTCATGTTCGACCTTTCGGTCTCTTGTGTTCTGAGGCCATGTCTATACATGCTAGGCTCGTCAAGTTTAACCCGAGTGTCCGCACGTGCAACACTGGCTTGCACCCGTTGTATGTGAACGTAGAGTCTATCACACCCGATCATCACGTGGTGACTCAACACGACGAACTTTCGCAACGGTGCACACTCGGGGAGAACACAATTTATCTTGAAATTTAAGTGAGGGATCACCTTATAATGCTACCGTCGTCCTAAGCAAAACAAGGTGCATAAAAGGATTAACATCACATGCAAATCGTAAGTGACATGATATGGACATGAACTTGTGCTTTTGATCTCCATCTCCAAAGCACCGACATGATCTCCATCGTCACCAGCATGACACCATGATCTCCATCATCTTGATCTCCATCAATGTGTCGCCATCGGGGTTGCCATGCTGGCTATTACTTCCACGACTGTTGCTAACTCATAGCGGTAAAGTAAAGCAAAACAACGAAATAATTAAAGACAACCCTATGGCTCCTGCCGGTTGACGTACTCATCGACATGCAAGTCGTGATATTCTATACAATACATGATCATCTGATACATCAAATATATCTCATCTTGTAATTGGCCATATCACATCACAACATACCCTACAAAAACAAGTTAGACGTCCTCTAATTGTTGTTGCTAGTTTTACGTGGCTGCTACGGGTATCTAGCAAGAACAATTCTCACCTATGCAAAAACCAAAACGGTGATACATAAATTGCTATTCAACCTTCTCAAGGACCGCCTTTGTTGAATCTGATCCAACTAAAGTAGGAGAAACAGACACCCACCAGCCATGTTTGTGCAACGAAGTTACACGTCATTCGATGGAACCAGTCACTCGTAAGCGTACGAGTAAGGTTAGTCCGGACCGCTTCATCCCACAATACCGTTGAACCAAAACACGACCAAGGGAGGAAGCAATCTAAGCATCAACGTCCACAAACTCCTTTGTGTTCTACTCGTGATCTCATCTACACATAGACCTAGATCATGATGCAATTGTTGGGGAACGTTGCATGAGAAACAAAAAATTTCCTATGCACACGCAAGATCTATCCATGGTGATGAGCATCTACGAGAGGGGGAGTGGACCTACATACCCTTGTAGATCGCTAAGCGGGAAGCGTTAAGAAACGCGGTTGATGTAGTCGAACATCTTCACGATCCAAATCACCAAGTGTCCCGTGATCCCATCACGATCCATCTCGCGATCCAATCAAGATCCATCCCGCGATCCCATCATTATCCGTCCCGTGATGCAATCACGAATTGTCTTGCGATCCTGATGATGACCCTTCCGATGTAGCGCCGAACGGACGTCGCCTCCGCGTTCAGCACACGTACAACTCGATGACGATCTCTGCCATCTTGATCCAGCAAGAGGGAGCGGAGAGATAGATGAGTTCTTCGGTAGCACGACAGCTTGGCAGCAATGGTGGTGGAACTATTCCGGTAGGGCTACACCTAAGCACCGCTGAACTTGACTAGAGGAGAAAACCGATCTAGATGAACTATAGGGATCAAATGGCAATTAGGGTTAGCTTTCCCCTCTAAATCCTCTAGTATATATAGGAGGGAGGGAGGGGAGGAGACAGCCTCAAACCCTCAATAGTTGGCCGAAATTGGAGGTGGAGGAGTCCTACTCCAATCCTATTAGCAGTAGGATTCCTCTTTTCCACTTGGAAACTTTTTCCACCTCTCCACCTTTCGGGTTTTCCCACCCCTAGCCGCATGGGCATTAGTAGGGGGCTCGGACAACCCACTAAGGGCTGGCTTGACTCCTCCCACAGCCCATGAGCTCCTTTGGGTCGAGATACCCCTCCCGATGGTCCCCGGTACCCCTCCCGGCACTCCCGGTACAGTACCGATGAGCCCGAAACTTTTCCGGTGACTAAAACAGGACTTCCTATATATCAATCTTTACCTCCGGACCATTCCGGAGATCCTCGTGATGGCCGGGATCTCACCCGTGACTCCGAACAACCTTCGGTCACCACCATACATAACTCTATACTACCGAAACGTCACCGAACCTTAAGTGTGTAGACCCCGCGGGTTCGAGAACTATGTAGACATGACCGAGACACCTCTATGGTCAATAACCAATAGCAGGACCTGGATGCCCATATTGGTTCCTACATATTCTACGAAGATCTTTATCAGTTGAACCTCTATGTCAAGGATTCAGTTAATCCCGTATGTTGTTTCCTTTGTTCTTCGGTATGTTACTTGCCCGAGATTCGGTCGTGGTATCTATATACCTAGTTCAATCTCGTTACCAGCAAGTCTCTTTACTCGTTCCGTATTACAAGATCCCGTGGCTAACACTTAGTCACATTGCTTGCAAGGCTTATTGTGATGTTGTATTACCGAGTGGGCCCTGAGATACCTCTCCGTCACACAGAGTAACAAATCCCAGTCTTGATCCATTCCAGCCCAATAGACACCCTCGGAGATACCTGTAGAGCACCTTTATAGTTACCCAATTACGTTGCGACATTTGATACACACAAGGCACTCCTATGGTGTTAGTGAGTTGCATGATCTCATGGTCATAGGAACAGATACTTGACATGCAGAAAATTGTAGCCATAAACTAACACGATCATATGCTACATTTATAGTTTGGGTCTTGTCCATCACATCATTCTCCTAATGATGTGACCCCATTATCAAATGTCATCTCATGTCCATGGCTAGGAAACCTTGACCATATTTGATCAACGATCTTGTCTACTAGAGGCATACTAGGGACATAATGTTGTTTATATACCCGCACGTGTATTTAGTTTCCATCAATACAATTATAGCATGGATAATAAACGATTATCACGAACAAGGAAATATAATAATAACCAATTTCTTATTGCCTCTAGGGAATATTTCCAACGGGTAAGGTATTGTTGGTGAACAAAATGCTCCACGTGCACAACTGATAGTCACCAAAAGCACCCACAAAAGTCTGTCCAAGCCTATCATGAAAATCGGTGCAACCAACAATTTCCACTCGGTCCCACCGATTCCCCACTCAGACAGAACCCTGCCAAACCCTAGAACTTTGGTGCAACCGATTCTTCTTTGGTGACGCCGAGTTTGGGTTACAAACCTACTGATGCATCATTCCCTAAATTCAGAAATTCCAAGATTTTGGATCGGCTCCACCGAGTTTGCAATCTGACCGTTGGTCACCTTATCGGTACTACCGAGATCTTTGTATCGGTCTCACCGAGATTCAAAGTTGCTACCTTTGGAGCAACTTGGTACCATCGAGATTAACACTTAGGTGTCACCAAGTTGGTCACTTTAGGTGTAATGGTTGGATTTTTGGAGATGCCTATATATATCCATCCACCACCACTCACTCGCAAGAGAAGCACTCAGAGCAGATCCTCACCTATCCCATCAGATTTTCTGAGAGAGTGCTATCTACTCATGTGTTGAGATCATGTCATTCCATTCCAATCGTATGAATCTTGATCTCTAGCCTCCCCAAGTTGCTTTCCACCCAATCAATCTCTTCCACCAAAGCCAAATCTATGAGATAGTGATTGAGTGTTGAGGAGTCTATCATCTCGAAGCACAAGAGCAAGGAGTTCATCGACATTATCGAGCCTATTACCTTTTAGAGGGTGGTGCCTCCTAGATTGGTTAGGTTTCGCTTGGGAGCCTACTAACACGTGTTGTGGAGTTGAACCAAGAAGTATGTAAGGGCAAGGAGATCGCCTACTTAGTGAAGATCTATCCATAGTGAGGCTAGTCCTTGATAGATGGAAGTCGTTATAGAATAGTCAATGTTGCGTCTTCGTGGAACCCTCTGTGGGTAGAGCCCTCCGTGGACTCTTGTGATCGTAATCATCCGTGGGTTGAAGACTCCATAAACGTGGACGTACAATAGCTCCACCTATCGGAACTATGGGAAAAATCTTCATGTCTCCAAATTGCGTTCGATCTTCCTCCCTATCCTCTATTACATATGCTTGTATTTAATTTCCGCTGCTATACCCTTAGACATGCATGCGTAGGGTGTGCTTGACTTGCTATTATTGCTAAAATCTGCCAACACTTCAAATTGGGAAAAGGTAGAATTTTTATTTGGTCAAATAGTCTAATCACTCACCCTCTAGACCTACTTTCGATCCTACAACATCGACATTGATCTTGATATAATTAGCAGGAGGAGGTTTCCACAAGACATTATCTTTTAACGGTGCAAAATATGATATAACACCCTACCTTCATTACTAAAATACAACCCACTAGAACCAATATAGTACGTGAAAGAGGACCCATAATTATCCACAAAATTTGTTGAGACGGTAATTCACTCCTTACCTTTTCAAAAATTAAATCATTTCTCAAATGCAAGGCTCGCCAGAAGAGAAACAATATCACCTATCCCACCCCAACCCCGGTTTCACGCTCGAATGATTCAGCAAAATCAATACTTAAAAACTTCCTCATCAGGAATGTTCCGTGAGTCTCTTAAAGCCCATCACAAAGTAAGAGCCTTTGAACTATTTGCAAGAGCATGAAAAATATTTTCATTTTCTACACCACAAATATAGCACAAACCTGAAATAGTTTGGTGATGTTTAACTCTAATATCTGGACCGTCAAGCTATCGGTTGCGGCACAACATGCAGAAATCCTGATCTTCTCAGGAATATTAGCCTTCCCAATTAAATCGCAAAGCCTTCTTTCCACATTTGGTTCGTCTCTAGATTGACCAAAAGCGTCCTGATAATCCTTCAAATTAAGCGCAAAAGTGTACACACTTTTGACGAAAAACATACCACTCTTCTCATAGTGCCACACAATAAAGTGCACATCACTAGAGGTTTGGATATGAATCTTTAGAATCTCCTCTGCATCATGGCGATAAAAAAGATACTTACCCAACTTTCATCCCAACGCATTCCTCGTGCATGAATAAATCGGAGACCCACTTCAACATAGTATTATGACTTTTAGTTGAATTTTTTAGGCCAGATCTCTAGGGTAACTAATTATACCTCCAAATATTAATATCAGAGCCATCACAAATCTGCCATATGACTCCTTTCTTAAGCATCCAGGCCAAGCATAATTCCTTGCCAAGTCACTGATGTGGAATGCATAAACATAGTATCAAGAATATGTCTATCTGGATAATATTTATCCTCCATCAATTTTGCACAAAGCGAATCCGGATAAACCAACAAAAGCCACACCTGTTTAGCCATAAGAGCTTGATTAAATAACCCGAGAACAAGAAATCCCACTCCACCCTTACCTTTGGGAGTTATTAATTTATCCCATGCTAACTAATGAGTTTTACTTCTGTCTTCCTCATCACCCTAACAGAAATTCCTGATAATCTAGGATAACTCCACACAAAGAGAAGCCGGAAATTAAAAATTCCCAAAGTGTACACAGGTAGAGCACGAATGACTAATTTTATTACATGTCCCTTCACCCGACACAAGCATATTTTTTAATCCAGTCTGAAAACCTTTCATTAGCAGACTAAAACTTACTAGCCTTCATTCTTCCCTCTGGGACCAGTAGTCGATGATATCTATCCTCGAAGCTATCCGTTGTAATTTTTAAAATTACCATTGTAGCCACTTGATTCCAAACTGCATTTTTTTCAAACATCATGGAACATTTATCACAACCTAATAATTGCGTAGTTCCCTTCAAAGACAACGTTGGTATATTTTGTATGAGTAATTCTTGATCAATGGAGCCCTTTAAAAATAACAGACTATCATCTACAAACAACAAGTGAGAGATACCAAGAGCATTTCTACTCAAACGAAATTCTTGAATAACTCCCCTGGCACAAGCATCATTAAGCAACAAAGAAAACGCCCCAGAAACAAAAAAAAGAACAAATACAGAGGTAAATGATCTCCCCGTCCGATCCCTGAGAATGACTCCAACAATTGAGCACTAAACTGCACAAAAACATTGGTCGATGTAACACACGCCATAATCCAATTTAGCGAACGCGGCGCAAAAACCAAAGCCCCATCATACATTGCAAGAAATGCCGGTCTATGCGGTCAATGCTTAAAAGGTTGAGCTAGCTAACCATTGTATGTTTAGAAAGGAAGTTTAGGTCGATGTTAGTAAGTGAAAATGATATTTGGGTTAGTCGATTTCGAATGAAAGAAGTTGCAATCACTAGCTCCCCGAAGAAGCAACAACCTCTCGGTCTATCTTAGGGTAGCTTGACTCATTGGATGTCTATCTTAGGGTCTCGATCTTGCTAGATACCTATATTTGGGGGAAGCGGGATTGCAGGTTCGCAAGGGAAAATCTGGAAGTTCGCTCTGGTTAGAGGGATGACCGGGGGCGGTGCCAGCACAATGGTGGGCATCAGTTGGGGAGGATGGTGTGGTGAGGCAGAGGCGGACGATGACATGAGGTGGTTGAGTCGGTGGTACGTTGGGTGGTTTAAGGAAGAAGGTGAAATATGAGCTTGGGTAGGAGGTTGAAGAAAGCGATCTAGTCATTCATTTTGGATCTGGTGGCTTATAAATCGACATACCCAAATAAAGTCAATCGACTCACAACCGCTAGTCCCTTAAAGAAGGTACTACTACCAAATGGTAAAATCAGAACCATATGCCCTTTAGTTCTCTTAAGAAAAACAAGACCCTTTGTTGGGGCAAGAAAAAGTTGTTTTCTAGTAGCATAAATAGTGGGTGGAGTTAAACGCGATTCTAAAACTGGCCCTCTCACTTGCCTTTATGGTCAGCTCAAAAATCTATAGTACAAGGAGGCTATAATTAGAAATCCTATTTGGCTCTTGGAAGCATATGCTCATTCGTATCAAAAATATTTTTTGCAAATGCCATTTAAAAAAACACACGTGTTATTGTGACGTTCAAATGATACCTACAAAATCTCATGGAGAAATCTTAAGCATTTTGACCTATGCAAAAATAAAGTCAAACACCAAATGTTACACTTAACTTTGCTTTTTTCACAGAGAAATCATTGATATCCCGTTTCGTAAGAAAATTGTCAAGCATACACTAACATGAACACCTACAAAAACATATTAAAATTTTATTTAAATTTTATTTTTAATTCATTGTTCATCCAAGAGGATATGCTCCGAGAGCCAAAAAGACCATCCCAGTTATAACTGCTTATAACTTGGATCCCCGACGGAAAATAAACAAAGGGAAACTCACGTGCATGGCTTTATTTCCTAGTACTCCCTCGAGACCTTTTCACTCCCCATATAAGATATGTCTGTAGTCAAACTTCAAACAATTTAACCAACTTTATAGAAAGAAATATGAAGATACACAATATAAAATCAACATCATTAGATGTGTCATGAATTTAACTTTTATAATGTATAACTTTAGCATTGTTGATGTTGATATTTTTTCATATAAACATGGTCAAACTTTATGCAGTTTGACTTCGAACAAATCTGCTATGAAGAGTAAAAAGGACCAGAAGAAGTATTCCCTTCGTTTCTTTGTAGTTTCCATATAAAATTTGTGTGAAGTCAAACTTCGTAAATTTTGTACCAACTTTATAGGAAAAATGATCAACATTTAAATGTGAAATCAATCTCATTAAATGCATCAAGAAATTTATTTTCTAAGTCAATTGAAACCTCCAATGCACTTTTAAGAAAATCGATTGATACTTGAGAAGATCTCAATCAAACTGAGAGATGGATGATTTTCATTTTACTTTATTTTCCTATGATGGGTTACATGTCATTTTCTATTGGCTTTTTCTTGTATGCTTATATCCAATTCTCTCTAGGTGACTCATGTTTTTATTTTTTTCTATCTCCTTTATTGTCAGTATTTTTCTACCGACAGTGTCATTCGGGCTCGACAATTCATAGATATGATGACTCACAAGTATAGGGGATCAATTGTAGTCCTTTCGATAAGTAAGAGTATCAAACCCAACGAGGAGCAGAAGGAAATGATAAGCGGTTTTCATCAAGGTAATTTCTGCAAGCACTGAAATTGTAAGTAGCAAGTAGTTTGATAGCAAGGTGATTTGTAACGAGCAAGTAACAGTAACAATAGGTAAGGTACAGCAAGGTAGCCCAATACTTTTGTTGCAAAGGACAGGCCAAAACTATCTCTTAAGATAAGCAGAGTGTTCTTGAGGGTACACGGGAATTTCATCTAGTCACTTTCATCATGCTAGTTTGATTTGTGTTCGCTACTTTGATAATCTGATATGTGGGTGGACTGGTGCTAAGGTGATGTTCTTACTTGAACTAACAACCCATTTATGATTAACCCCCTCGCAAGCATCCGCAACTACGAGAAAATTATTAAGACAAAGTCTAACCATAGCATTAATGTGGACACAAATCAGCCCCTTACGAAGTAGCGCATAAACTAGGGTTTAAGCTTCTGGCACTATAGCAACCCATCATCTAATAACTACTCCACAATGCCTTCCCTTAGGCCCAAAGATGGTGAAGTGTCATGTAGTCGATGTTCACATGACACCACTAAGGTAATCACAACATACATATCATCAAAATATCGAACACATATCAAATTCGCATGATTACTTGCAACATGACTTCTCCTGTGACCTCAAGAACGAAGGTAACTACTAACAAATAATATGCCTGATCAAGATCAGAGGGGTATTGAATAGCATAATGGATCTGAACATATGATCTTCCACCAAATAAACCATATAGCAATCAACTACACAAGATAATCAACACTACTAGTCACCACACAGGTACCAACCTGAGGTTCTGGTACAAAGATTGAACACAAGAGATGAACTAGGATTTTAGAGGAGATGGCACTGTTGAAGATGTTGATGAAGAATGACCTCCCATGGATGAGAGGGTTGTTGGTGATGACGATGGCTTCGACTCCCCTTCCGGGAGGGAAGTTCCCCCGACGGAATTGCTCCGCCAAAGTGCAAAAGTGCTCATGCACAAGTTCCTCCTCGAGATGGTGGAGCATCATCCCTAAAGTCCTCACTTATTTTTTTCTAGGTTAAATCAGAATTTATACCATAAGATGGGCTCCAGAGGTGGGGCCAGGGAGAGCACCACCCACCAGGGCGCGTCTGGGGGGCCTAGCGCGCCCTGATGTATGTTCCTCACCAGGTGGCCCCCGTTCGGTAGTTTTCAGCTCCAGTATTTTTCATTTATTCCATAAAGTTTCACCTCCATTGGGGATGTGGAGAATAGATATCTCTGACATGCTTTTTCAGGTGCCGAATTCCAGCTGCCGGTATTCTCCCTCTTTGAGTAAACCTTGCAAATTATGAGAGAAAAAGCATTAGAATTACCCCCAAAAGCATTATTATGCATAAAACATTATAAATAACTATAGGAAAAATGATGCAAAATGGACGTATCAACTCCCCCAAGCTTATACCTCACTTGTCCTCAAGCGAAAGCCTTTATCGAAGCACATGTACACATGGTTTGAGAGAGAGGTGTCGATAAAAACAAAATACAGACATAGTAGCATCATGCTTATTATCATAATAGCAACAAACTTTAACGTATAACTCTTTCATATAACTTTTATTTCATAAAAACATCATATAACTTCTTGTGAGCAAGTAACAATTCATCACAACATGAAAGTATAAAGCATAAACCTTATTGGAAACCAACAAACTACGTTCTCAGACAAGTTTGGAAATACAATTTATCATAGTTTCAGGAAGGGTCTCATGTAGAAGCCTTTTGGCAAGTCCACATACTCAACCATCATTTAGTTTTATATGATTTCTAACATTCACAACATACCCACGGGCAAAAAGTTTCAACCGGGCATGTAGCAAGATAGGGGCTTATAGTTTCGCCTCCCAACATATTCACCTCAAGGGTGATGTCAACAATAATAACTCATGCTCGCCCATATCCAACTGGACATATGTGGCTAGATCTTTCCTCACCACATGATGCTTGCAAAAGGAGAAAAATAAAAAGGAACAGAGAAGAATACTTTGACTCTTACATGAAAGTAAATACATAAGGGTAAAAGATAGGCCCTTCACAAAGGGAGGCAGAGGTTGTCATGTGCTTTTTAGTTTGTATGCCAAATCCCTTAGCACAAAAGAACGTCACGTTGTATTGCCCCTTGTGATAGCAACCTTTATTATGCAATATGTCGCTTTTATTGCTTTAACATCACAAGTTCGTGCAACACTCAGTTTTCTCTTACACTAATTGATCCAACACTTTTAGAAGCATTTTTTATTGCCTTGTTGCCCGATGACAACTTACTTGAAGGATCTTATTCAATCCATAGGTAGGTATGGTGGACTCTCAAACATGAGTTTGGGTTTGGGGTTTTTGGATGCACAAGTAGTATCTCTACTTAGTGCGGAATTTTTGGCTAGCAAAGATATTGAGGAAGCACCACATGTTGAAGGATCTATGACAATATAACTTCTATGTGGATAGAACAAACATAAATCATTACGTTGTATTCCTTGTCCAACGTCAACAATTTTGTCATATAATATTTAATGGGGGCTCACAATCATAAAATATGTCCATGATAGCGTATTTGCATGTGAATCTTCTCTTCCCTAATTAATTCTTTCATGAATTGCATCATTGACTAATGCTATGTTTGTCAATCTCCAATAAATTTTACCACTTATACTTTTCTTTATGTGATGTCATTACTCACCATAAGATTAGCGTATGATCTTTTTCATTTAGTTTCTTTTATTATGATTGCAACAAGAAAATAGAGAGGCAAAAATTTAAACTAAACTTTATTATATAACTCTCACTCGATTACATAGATAGATAGATCATGAAACTAGCACTCGAAAATAGATCATACTAAACTTTTATTCAACTAAATCATGAAAAGGCCAAGGATCGAAATAAAAAGTAAAGGTAAAAAAGTTATGGTGATATGATACCAGGGCATCTCCACCAAGCTTGGCTCAAGCCAAGGGGAGTGCCCATACCTGTGTACTCAAGTCTCCTTTTGGTGGTGATGAGGATGAAGGAGGTGGTTATGATGGAGTATTCTTCTTCTTCTTCAATTTACACTTAAGGATGAAGTTTTCTTCCCTTAAATCGTCATTTTCTTGTTTAAGTTTCAATATCCTCTTGCAAAGAGCTGCCCTTCTCTCCCATAGAAAATGAGAAGGGATAAAAGGTGTATTGGGTTTAATCCTACCATTAGGAAGGCTTAACTTCTTGAACTCCACATGCATATCTCCAAGTTGAGGTAGTGGAGCATCATCTTCATTTGAGCCAGCGTCCTCTATTTCCTCCAAGTTGATGAATTCTTCTTCCTCCGAGGTCCACAAGTAGGGGTAAATTTCCCCAAAGATCTTTGGATCAACAACATAATTGGACACATGACTCTGTCCCTCCGAATCTTGGGATGACATATTTTTAGATGTGTCCAAAAAACAGCATGAAACAAGAACAAAGAAAAATCTCCCGATGCGGTGGTCAAAGCAATCGGGGATATAGAGAGAGAATTTTTATTCTTGGAAATCAAGCAAACAGAAGGAAAACGGAGTCGGGAAGGTTCCCGAGGTGGGAACCACCCACGAGGGAGCGCCAAGGATGACAGACGCGCCCTGCTGTATCGTGCTCACCTCGGCTGCCTTCCGGCTTATTTCCTATTTTCCAAATTTCCAAAATATTCCAAAACTGGTAAAAAAAATGCAGATTTTTGGGGGTCCATTTACTTACCATATCACGCACCTCTTTTTTTCATGATTCTAGAGTGTTCTAGAAGGTTTCTCTTATATGTTCCTCCAGTGTCATGGTTTGGATAACATTGCTTTCAACATTAATAGGCGTACCTAAGATATAGTGTTCGATCCTTTGTCCATTGACCACCTTCAGGTTAGTACCTTCAACATTATTTATCTTGATAGCTCCAAAGCGATGAACCTCTTCGATAACAAAGGGTCCTTCCCATTTGGAGAGAAGTTTTCCTGCAAAAATTTTGAAACGAGAATTGTACAAAAGAACATATTCTCCAACTTTGAATTCTCGCTTTTGGATTCTTTTGTCATGCCATCTTTTAACCTTTTCTTTAAATAACTTGGCATTTTCATAAGCTTGGGTTCTCCATTCATCTAACGAGCTAATATCAAATAACCTATTTTGATCGGCAAGTTTGAAGTCATAATTGAGTTCTTTAGTTGCCCAAAATGCTTTATGTTCTAACTCTAGAGGCAAATGACAAGCTTTCCCATATACCATCTTGTATGGAGACATACCCATAGGATTTTTATAAGCTGTTCTATAGGCCCAAAGTGCGTCATATAATTTCTTAGAGCAATTCTTTCAGGACTTATTGACAGTTTTTTGTAATATCAATTTTATTCTCTATTGCTAAGTTCAACTTGACCACTAGATTGAGGATGATAGGGTGATGCAATTCTATGGTTAACATCATATTTATCAAGCGTTTTACGGAAAGCACCATGAATAAAATGTGAACCACCATCAGTCATTAGATATCTAGGGACTCCAAACCTCAACACAATGACTTCTTTAAGCATTTTAATGGAAGTGTTATGATCAACACTACTAGTTGGAATTGCTTCTACCCACTTAGTAACATAATCAACAACAACCAAAATATGAGTCTATCCATTAGAGGAAGGAAAAGGTCCCATATAATCAAAACCCCAAATATCAAATGGTTCATCAACAAGTCAATAATTCATAGGAATTTCCTAACGCTTACCGATATCACCAATTCTTTGACATTCATCACAAGACAAGGCAAACTTACGGGCATCCTTTAAGAGAGTAGGCTAGTAAAAGCCAGATTGTAATACCTTATGAGCAGATCTATCTCCAACATGATGTCCTCCATAAGCTTTGGAATGACATTTTCGTAGATTTGTTCCTGTTCATGCTCAGGTACACAACGTCTAATAATACCATCTACACATTCTTTATAAAGATGTGGGTCATCCCAAAAGTAATGTCTCAAATCATACACTATATTTTTATTTTGTTGGTATGTGAAACTAGGTGGAACATATTTAGCAACAATGTAGTTAGCATAATCAACATACCAAGGAGTGTTGTGAGAAACATTTATTGCAGCTAATTGTTCATCAGAAAAAACTATCATGAATATGTTGGGAGACGTAGTAGTAAATCAAAATTTTCCTACGTGTCACCAAGATCTATCTATGGAGAAACCAGCAACGAGAGGGGAGAGATCGCATCTTCATACCTTTTGAAGATCGCTAAGCGGAAGCGTTACAAGAACGCGGTTGGTGGAGTCGTACTCGCAGCGATTCAAATCGCGGTGTATTCCGATCTCAGCGCCGAACAACGGCACCTCCGCGTTCAACACACGTGCTGCCCGATGACGTCTCCTATGCCTTGATCCAACAAGGAGGAAGGATAGGTTGAGGGAGAGCTCCGGCAGCATGACGGCGTGGTGACGGTGGAGCTACGTGGACTCCGACAGGGCTTCGCCAAGCGCTACGGAGAACGAGGAAGAGGAAGGGTAGGGCTGTGCCGAGAGAGAGAAGTCATGTCTCAAATCAGCCCAAGCCCTTGCATATATATAGGAGGAGGGAGAGGGAGTGCTGCCTTGGTCCCTCCTCCAAGGAGGAGAGGTTCGGCCGAACTAGGGGAAGAGTCCACCTCCCACAAGGGAGGTGGATCTCCTCTTTTAAAACCTTTTTGCCCTTTATCTCTTGATCCCAGCCGCATGGGCCTTTCGAGAAGGTCTTGGCCAGCCCAATAAGGGCTAGAACACCTCCTCTTAGGGCCCACAAAGTCCTATGGTCATCACACCCCTCCCGGGGGTCCTTCGGCACCCTCCCGACACTCCTGGTACACTACCGATGAGCCCGAAAACTTTCCGGTAACCAAAACTGGACTTCCTTATATCAACCTTTACCTCCAGACCATTCCGGAGCTCCTTGTGACATCCGGGATATCATCCGGGACTCCTAACAACCTTCGGTAATCACATATACCATTTCCCTATAACCCTAGTCTCATCGAACCTTAAGTGTGTAGACCCTACGGGTTCGGGAGACGTGTAGACATGAGCGAGACACCTCTCCGGCCAATAACCAACAGCGGGATCTAGATACCCATGTTGGCTCCCACATGCTCCATGATGATCTCATCAGATGAACCATGATGTCGGGGATTCAATCAATCCCGTATACAATTCCCTTTGTCTATCAGTATGATACTTGCCCGAGATTGGATCGTCGGTATCTCTATACCTTGTTCAATCTCGTTACTGGCAAGTCTCTTTACTTGTTCCGTAATACATCATCCCATGACTAACTCCTTAGTCACATTGAGCTCATTATGATGATGTCTTACCGAGTGGGCCTAGAGATACCTCTCCGTCATACGGAGTGACAAATCCGGGTCTCGATTCGTGCCAACCCAACAGACACTTTCGGAGATACCCGTAGTGCACCTTTATAGCCACCCAGTTATGTTGTGACGTTTGGCACACCCAAAGCATTCCTACGGTATCCGGGAGTTGCACAATTTCATGGTCTAAGGAAATGATACTTGACATTGAATAGCTTTAGCAAACGAACTACACGATGTTGTGCTATGCTTAGGATTGGGTCTTGTCCATCACATCATTCTCCTAATGATGTGATCCCATTATCAACGACATCCAATGTCCATGGTCATGAAACCGTGACCATCTATTGATCAATGAGCTAGTCAACTAGAGGCTCACTAGGGACATGTTGTGGTCTATGTATTCACACATGTATTACGGTTTTCGGTTAACACAATTATAGCATGAACAATAGACAATTATCATGAACTAGGAAATACAATAATAACCATTTTATTATTGCCTCTAGGGCATATTTCCAATAGTCTCCCACTTGCACTAGAGTCAATAATCTAGTTACATTGTGATGAATCGAACACCCATAGCAATCTGGTGTTGATCATGTTTTGCTCGTGAGAGAGGTTTAGTCAACGGATCTGCGACATTCAGATCCGTATGCACTTTACAAATATCTATATCTCCCTCCTGAATGTAATCACGGATGGAGTTGAAGCGGTGCTTGATGTGTCTTGTCTTCTTGTGAAACCTGGGCTCCTTCGCAAGGGCAATAGCTCCAGTGTTGTCACAGAATATAGTCATCGGGCCCGACGCACTTGGAATTACTCCTAGGTCAGTGATGAACTCCTTCATCCAGACTCCTTCCTTTGCTGCTTCCGAAGCAGCTATGTACTCCGCTTCACATGTAGATTCCGCCACGACGCTTTGCTTGCTGCTGCATTAGCTGACTGCCCCTCCGTTCAAAACATACACGTATCCGGTTTGCGACTTGGAGTCGTCCGGATCTGTGTCGAAGCTAGCATCGACGTAACCCTTTATGACGAGCTCTTCGGCACCTCCATATACGAGAAACATGTCCTTTGTCCTCTTCAAGTACTTCAGGATATTCTTGACTGCTGTCCAGTGTTCCGCTCCGGGATCACTTTGGTACCTCCCTACCAAACTTATGGCAAGGTTCACATCAGGTCTGGTACACAACATGGCATACATAATAGAGCCTATGGCTAAAGCATAGGGGATGACACTCATCTCTTCTCTATCCTTTGCCGTGGTTGTGCATTGAGTCGTACTCAATCTCACACCTTGTAACACAGGAAAGAACCCCTTCTTGGACTGATCCATCTTGAACTTCTTCAATATCTTGTCAAGGTATGTGCTTTGTGAAAGACCTATGAGGCGTCTCGATCTATCTCTATAGATCTTAATACCTAATATCTAAGCAGCTTCTCCAAGGTCCTTCATTGAAAAACACTTATTCAAGTAGGCCTTTACACTTTCCAAAAGCTCTATATCATTTCCCATTATTAGTATGTCATCCACATATAATATGAGAAATGCTACAGAGCTCCCACTCACTTTCTTGTAAATACAGGGTTCTCCATAAACCTGTATAAACCCAAACGCTTTAATCACCTCATTAAAGCGAATGTTCCAACTCCGAGATGCTTGCACCAGCCCATAGATGGAGCGCTAGAGCTTGCATACTTTGTTAGCATCTTTAGGATCAACAAAACCTTCCGGCTGCATCATATACAGTTCTTCCTTAAGGAAACCATTAAGGAATGCCGTTTTGACGTCCATTTGTCAGATCTCATAATCATAAAATGCGGCAATTGCTAACATGATTTGGACAGACTTCAGCATCGCTACGGGTGAGAAAGTCTCATCTTAGTCAATTCCTTGAACTTGTCGATAACCCTTAGCGACAAGCCGAGCCTTATAGACGGTTACATTACCATCCGCGTCAGTCTTCTTCTTAAAGATCCATTTATTTTCAATGGCTCGCTTATCATCAGGCAAGTCCACCAAAGTCCATACTTTGTTCTCATACATGGATCCTATCTTGGATTTCATGGCCTAAAGCCATTTGTTGGAATCCGGGCCCGCCATTGCTTCTTCATAGTTCGAAGGTTCATCGTTGTCCAACAACATGATCTCCAGGACAGGGTTGCCATACCACTCTGGTGCGGAACGTGTCCTAGTGGACCTTCGACATTCAACAGTAACTTGATCTGAAGTTTCATGATCATCATCATTAACTTCCTCTCCGGCCGGTGCAGGCTCCACAGAAACAACTTCCTGTGCCGTGCTACTCTCCGGTTCGAGTGGAGGTACAATTACCTCATCAAGTTCTATTTTCCTCCCACTAACTTCTTTCGAGAGAAACTCTTTCTCGAGAAAGGATCCATTCTTGGCAACAAAGACTTTGCCCTCGGATCATAGGTAGAAGGTATACCCAATAGTCTCTTTGGGATATCCTATGAAGACGCACTTTTCCGCTTTGGGTTCGAGCTTCTCAGGTTGAAGTTTCTTCACATAAGCATCGCATCCCCAAACTTTTAGAAACGACAGCTTAGGTTTCTTTCCAAACCATAATTCATACGGGGTCGTCTCAATGGATTTTGACGGTGCCCTATTTAAAGTGAATGCGGCAGTCTCTAATGCATATCCCCAAAATGATAGCGGTAAGTCGGTAAGAGACATCATAGATCATACCATATCTAATAGAGTGTGATTACGACGTTCAGACACACCATTTCATTGAGGTGTGCCAGGCGGCGTTAGTTGTGAAACAATTCCACATTTCCTAAGGTGCGTGCCAAACTCGTGACTTAAATATTCTCCGCCACGATCAGATCGTAGGCACTTTATTTTCCTATCACGTTGATTCTCTACCTCACTCTGAAATTCCTTGAACCTTTCAAAAGTTTCAGACTTAAGTTTCATTAAGTAGACATACCCATATCTACTCAAGTCATCAGTGAGGGTGAGAACATAACGGTAGCCACCACGAGCCTCGACACTCATTGGACCGCATACATCGGTATGTATTATTTCCAACAAGTCAGGTTCTCGCTCCATTGTTCCGGAGAACGGAGTCTTGGTCATCTTGCCCATGAGGCATGGTTCGCACGTGTCAAATGATTCGAAATCAAGAGACTCCAAAAGTCCATCAGTATGGAGCTTCTTCATGCGTTTGACACCAATATGACCAAGGCGGCAGTGCCACATGTAAGTGGGACTATCATTATCAACCTTACACTTTTTGGTACTCACACTATGGACATGTGTAACATCACGTTCGAGATTTATCAAAAATAAACCATTGACCAGCGGGGCATGACCATAAAACATTTCTCTCATATAAATAGAACAACCATTATTCTCACATTTAAATGAGTATCCATCTCGCATCAAGCGAGATCCGGATACAATGTTCATGCTCAAAGCTGGTACTAAATAACAATTATTAAGGTTTAACACTAATCCCGAAGGTAGATGTAGAGGTAGCGTGCTGACGGCGATCACATCGACCTTGGAACCATTCCCGACGTGCATCGTCACCTCGTCCTTTGCCAGCCTCCGCTTATTCCGCAGCTCCTGCTTGGTGTTACAAATGTGAGCAACTGCACCGGTATCAAATACCCAGGAGCTACTACGAGTGCTAGTTAGGTACACATCAATAACAAGTATATCACATATACCTTTAACGTTGCCGTCCTTCTTATCCGCTAAGTACTTGGGGCAGTTCCGCTTCCAGTGACCGGTACCCTTGCAATAAAAACACTCAGTCTCAGGCTTGGGTCCATTCTTGTTCTTCTTCTTCCCGGCAACTTGCTTAACGGGCGTGGCAATAGCTTTGTCGTCCTTCTTGAAGTTCTTCTTACCCTTGCCTTTCTTGAAACTAGTGGTCTTATTCACCATCAACACTTGATGCTCCTTTTTGATCTCGACCTCTGCTGATTTTAGCATCGAGTACAACTCAGGAATGGACTTCTCCATCCCTTGCATGTTGTAGTTCATCACAAAGCTCTTGTAGCTAGGTGGAAGCGACTAGAGGATTTTGTCAATGACCGAGTCATCCGGGAGATTAACTCCCAGCTGAGTCAAGCGGTTGTGTAGCCCAGACATCTTGAGGATGTGCTCACTGACAGAACTATTCTCCTCCATCTTACAGCTGAAGAACTTGTCGGAGACGTCATATCTCTCGACCCGGGCATGAGCTTGGAAAACCAGTTTCAGCTCTTGGAACATCTCATATGCTCTGTGTTGCTCGAAACACTTTTGGAGCCCCGGTTCTAAACTATAAAGCATGCCGCACTGAACAAGGGTGTAATCATCGCAGCGAGAATGCCAAGCGTTCGCAACGTCTTGCTCTGCTGGGAGAAGGGGTGGGTCACCTAGTGGTGCATCCAGGACATACAGTTTCTTGGAAGCTATGAGGATGATCCTCTAGCCACGGACCCAGTCCGCATAGTTGCTTCCATCATCTTTCAGCTTGGTTTTCTCTAGGAATGTGTTGAAGTTTAGGCTGACATTCGCGTTGTCCATTGGATCTACAATATAGATTGTAAAGACAATTTTAGACTAAGTTCATGATAATTAAGTTCACATAATCAAATTATTTAATGAACTCCCACTTAGATAGACATCTCTCTAGTCATCCAAGTGACACATGATCCATGTCAACTAGCCCGTGTCCGATCATCACGTGAGACGGACTAGTCATCCATGGTGAACATCTCCATGTTGATCATGTCTTCTATACGACTCATGTTCGACCTTTTGGTCTTCCGTGTTCCGAGGCCATGTCTGTATGTTAGGCTCGTCAAGTCAACCTAAGTGTTCCGTGTGTGTAAATCTGGCTTAGACCCATTGTATGCGAACGTTAGAACCTATCACACCTGATCATCATGTGGTGCTTTGGAACGGCGATCCTTAGCAACGGTGCACAGTTAGGGTGAACACTTCTCCTGAAATTTTATTGAGAGATCATCTTATTTACTACCGTCGTTCTAAGCAAATAAGATGTAAACATGATAAACATCACATGCAATCAATATAGTGACATGATATGACCAACATCAGCTTGCTCCTTTGATCTCCATCTTTGGGGCACCATGATCATCACCATCACCGGCACGACACCATGATCTCCATCATTGTGTCTTCATGAAGTTGTCTCGCCAACTATTACTTCTACTACTATGGCTAACATTTAGCAATAAAGTAAAGTAATTACATTGCGTTTATGATTGACACACAGGTCATACAATAAAATAAGACGACTCCTATGGCTCCTGCCGGTTGTCATACTCATCGACATGTAAGTCGTGAAACCTATTACAAGAACATGATCAATCTCATACATCACAATGCATCACATCACATTCTTTGGCCATATCACATCACAAGGCATATGCTGCAAAAACAAGTTAGACGTCCTCTAATTTGTAGTTGCAAGTTTTTACGTGGCTGCTATAGGTTTCTAGCAAGAACGTTTCTTACCTACGCCAAAACCACAACGTGATATGCCAATTGCTATTTACCCTTCATAAGGACCCTTTTCATCGAATCCAATCCGACTAAGGTGGGAGAGACAGACACCCGCTAGCCACCTTATGCAACAAGTGCATGTCAGGCGGTGGAACCAGTCTCACGTAAGCGTACGTGTAAAGTCGGTCCGGGCCGCTTCATCCCACAATACCGCCGAATCAAGATAAGACTAGTAGTGGTAAGCATATTAACAAAATCGACGCCCACAACAACTTGTGTTCTACTCGTGCATAGATTCTACGCATAGACCTAGCTCTGATACCACTGTTGGGAGACGTAGTAGTAAATCAAAATTTTCCTACGTGTCACCAAGATCTATCTATGGAGAAACCAGCAACGAGAGGGGAGAGATCGCATCTTCATACCTTTTGAAGATCGCTAAGTGGAAGCGTTACAAGAACACGGTTGGTGGATTCGTACTCGCAGCGATTCAGATCGCGGTGGATTCCGATCTCAGCGCCGAACAACGGCGCCTCTGCGTTCAACACACATGCAGCCCAATGACGTCTCCTATGCCTTGATCCATCAAGGAGGAAGGAGAGGTTGAGGGAGATCTCCGGCAACACGACGGCGTGGTGACGGTGGAGCTACGTGGACTCCGGCAGGGCTTCGCCAAGCGCTACGGAGAACGAGGAAGAGGAAGGGTAGGGCTACGCCGAGAGAGAGAGAAGTTGTGTCTCAAATCAGAACAAACCCTTGTATATATATAGGAGGAGGGAGAGGGAGGGATGCCTTGGCCCCTCCTTCAAGGAGGAGAGGTTCGGCCGAAGTAGGGCAAGAGTCCACCTCCCACAAGGGAGGTGGATCTCCTCTTTTAAAACCCTTTTGCCCTTTATCTCTTGATCCCAACCACATGGGCCTTTCTAGAAGGTCTTGGCCAGCCCAATAAGGGCTGGAACACCTCCTATTAGGGCCCACAAAGTGCTATGGTCGTCACACCCCTCCCGGGGGTCCTCCGGCACCCTCCCGGCACTCCCGGTACGCTACCGATGAGCCCGAAAACTTTCCGGTGACCAAAACTGGACTTCCTATATATCAATCTTTACCTCCGGACCTTTCCGGAGCTCTTCGTGATGTCCGAGATCTCATCCGGGACTCCGAACAACCTTAAGTAATCACGTATACCATTTCCCTATAACCCTAGCGTCATCAAACCTTAAGTGTGTAGACCCTACGGGTTCGGGAGACATGTAGACATGACCGAGACACCTCTCCGGTCAATAACCAATAGCGGGATCTGGATACCCATGTTGGCTCCCACATGCTCCACGATGATCTCATCAGATGAACCATGATGTCGGTGATTCAATCAATCCCGTATACAATTCCCTTTGTCTATCGGTATGATACTTGCCCGACACTCGATCGTTGGTATCTCTATACCTTGTTCAATCTCGTTACCGGCAAGTCTCTTTTCTCGTTCCATAATACATCATCCCGTGACTAACTCCTTAGTCACATTGAGCTCATTATGATGATGTCTTACCGAGTGGGCCCAGAGATACCTCTCCGTCACACGGAGTGACAAATCCCAGTCTCGATTCGTGCCAACCCAATAGACACTTTCGGAGATACCCATAGTGCCCTTTTATAGCAACCCAGTTACGTTGTCACGTTTGGCACACCCAGAGTATTCCTACGGTATCTGGGAGTTGCACAATCTCATGATCTAAGGAAACGATACTTGACATTGAAAAGCTTTAGCAAACGAACTACACGATCTTGTGCTATGCTTAGGATTGGGTCTTGTCCATCACATCATTCTCCTAATGATGTGATCCCGTTATCAACGACATCCAATGTCCATGGTCATGAAACCTTGACTATCTATTGATCAACGAGCTAGTCAACTAGAGGCTCACTAGGGACATGTTGTGGTTTACGTATTCACACATGTATTACAGTTTCCAGTTAACACAATTATAGCATGAACAATGGACAATTATCATGAACTAGTAAATACAATAATAACCATTTTATTACTGCCTCTAGGGCATATTTCCAACAGAATAGGTAGTGGGTCATCAAGAATATTTTCTAACCTAGACAAGTTATCAACTATGAGGTTCTTAGCTCCTTTCCTATCAGTAATATGTAAATCAAAATCTTGAAGAAAGAGAACCCACCTAATGAGTCTAGGATTAGCATCTTTCTTTTCCATCAGACATTTCATAATAGCATGATGAGTGTGAACAATAACTTTGGAATCAACGATATAAGATGTAAATTTATCACAAGCAAACAGAACTACTAAAAATTCTTTTTCAGTGGTGGCATAATTTCTCTGGGCACTGTCTAGAGTTTTGTTAGCATAATGGATAACATTTAATTTCTTATCAACTCTTTGTCCTAGATCAGCACCAACAACATAATCACTAGCATCACACATAATTTCAAAGGGCAAGTTCCAATCAGGTGGTTGAACAATACATGTGGTGGTTAAGGCTTTCTTAAGTGTTTCAAAGGCTTCTACACAATCATCATAAAAAATAAAGGGAATATCCTTTTGTAAAAGATTAGTAAGAGGCCTAGAATTTTTTGATAAGTCTTTAATAAATCTCCTATAGAAACCAACGTGACCAAGGAAACTTCGAATAACTTTAATATCTTTAGGACACGACATTTTCTCAATTGCATCAACTTTAGCTTGATCCACCTCAATACCTCATTCGAAGATTTTATGCCCCAAGACAATAATTCATTAACCATTGTAGCAACCCGACTCAAAATGAGTCAAGCCTCTGTGTTTCCTGTGCCATCCCTGGATCAGTATGCTCGCACACCCAGTACATCTATGTATATATCAAAGTGCAATCACATGTAATAACGTAAAACTGATATATACCTTAAAAATCTCAGCGGAAACAGTCAACGGGAGTGGAGTCCCAATAAACCCAATGGCAGGTTGAGTGTAGACCGTAACCCTGAATCATACTCTTACTCGTCGAAGAAGAGTTTCTGCAACATGAGACGTTATAGCCGTGTAGGTCAGTACATTGAATGTACCGGCAAGATCACCATAGTAGAACAGAAGATAAAAAAACTATTCTATATGTAGTAAGGCTTTGTGGCTCTGTGTCTGAGTTTTTGCATAAAAGCTGGTTTTATTTTCTTTTCCCACAACAAAGGAATATTAGAAGTTTTCCACTACAGAGTTACCTAACATGACATGGTTCCGCCAACCGATGTCATAATGCCCACAAATATCATAAGTTGCCCACAATTAATTATGAGTCTAGTGTTGAGAGTTCAGAGATAGATCCAAGTCTAGAAGCTCAATTTTTCCGTAACCGGGGACACGACTAATCGATTAGGTTTAACTCTGCAGAGTGTTGTGTACTTTACCCACAAGATTCGTTCCCTCCTAATAAGTCCTCGCACTGCCGGGTGTTTGAGAACAGGACGAACGAAACATAGTCTTTCAGAGTGCTTCCGTGACTACTGTTAGTGCCCATCCAATCCTAACGTCGACTACATCTCGTAGCACTGCCCAGCCAGAGTCACAACAAAGATCAACCAAGCCAGAGCCGATAATGACTTGTGGCTACACAGGTAAGCTTCCGGGCATGAAGTATTCATCCGTCTCTTTGAGTCTGGGTGAAGCTTTCCGCAAGATGTCATGGCGCTTCTCCATGCATCCCGGCCATCCACTGGTTACTCGAGGGATGCCCAATCAACCATCCTTCACCCAGTAGTGTGTATTGAAAACTTGTTTCCCAAGTCTTGAAGTCTTGAGGTCTTGAAGATGCAGGACTTGAAGATGCCTTCATGAAGTTGTCGTCTTGACGTAGAGTCCTCCTTCTCACACCACTCATGAATACTCATACCAACCCCGTCTACTTTAGCATAACATAAAAATAACTAACGTTCCCAGGGCTTTAGTAACAAGTTGTGGGTTCCCACCTCATGCATTCTACTCAACCACAAGAATTTCAATAACACTACGGGAGGGATTTGTTGAATGATGTCACTACATGCAATAAAACATAGGTATGAACAAAATGGTCAAAGTGAACTTGCCTATACTGTTGATGAAGAAAAATGTCATTCTTAGAAATACTTGAGAGACTATTCGTCACTCTCCGATAAAATCTATACAATCAAACATTGCATTCATATAAGCAACCATAATAGCAATCAATACTAACAATCAATAAGAAACACAAAACCAAACACAAAAGGGTTGTGATGAAGGAAATACTTAAGACAAAAGTTAAAATCAACAAAACTTCGTCAAATCAACCAAAAGTGGTTTTATATATAGTTAAATCCTATTTTCAAAAGTAAAACACAAAAACAAAGTAAAATGTAAAAGAATTATTTTAGTAAATATTTTACTAGCAAAAAGAATTACTTTTGAAGAACAACTAAGAACTAAGAAAGTAATACTATAAACAACATAGGTTTTTGCCTAATAAACTTAACAACAAGAGAACAAATGGAATTTTAAAATAATAGAAAACAAATTATGTAACAACTAAGTTAACAAAAAGTAAAACTTATAAAACAATTTAAAAAATATTTTCAAATAAGAAATCAAACTAGCAAATGGAAATCAATTACAAGTTATAATGAAACTAGAATTGATTTCATGCTATAAAAATAATAAATGTCATAAAAATAAACTTGGTTGAAATACTACTGCTAACTAACATAAAAAAAAGTAAAACTTGTCAACTAATATAAAAGAAAATAAATTGAAACAATTTAAAACAAAAGAACTAGAAATAAACCTAACAAGAACTAAAACAGAATCTGTTTTGTGAAAAATACTAATTTTAATTATTCTAAAAAATCCCAAATTCTTCCTACTGATAACTAAGGTCACTAGTGACAAGTAGAAAAATGAATCAACTCAAAATAAAATTTTAAACTCAAGATATTCAGAAAGTAAGATTTGAATCAAATATGTTTGAATTCAGTTTTTAAAATATTCAAATAGGGTCAAACTTGATATCTACAGAAACTAGAACAAATTTGTGACACAATGCAAAAAGAGTCAAATTAATACAATTAAAAACATAAAAGATATGAATAAAACAAAAACAGAACGAAATCTGGAATTGAAAAACAGAACTAAAAGAAAAAAGAAACTACCGATCGGACAGGCTACACGTGGCGCGTCTGGATTGGCCGAGACCTATGCGTGCGAGGTTGAAACGAGCGGACGACCTACCCTTAACAGAAAACGGTTCGGTGTTATATAAATTCTAATCTGGCGCGTTGGATCTAAATCTAACGGTCTAAGGAGGGGTGAGGGTGCTCATAGAGGAAAGGTCGCCGGCGATGGAACATTCCGGCGAGGCAGGGGCGACGAGGTCGAATGTGGGTGGCGCTCCAGGGGTCCTCCGGTGATGGTGAGGTCTCAGATCGACGGCAGGGATCCTTCGGGGATGGTTGGTCGCGACGGAGAGACGAGGGCGACGGTGGTGAGCTATACGAGCTCGGGGGGGCTTCGGTTGAGATTTGAGCTCCGGCGAGGGTGGTGGTTACGGCGTGGCAGGGGGTTCCTAGTGAGGGTGAGGGCACTGGGAGGTGCGCGCGAGTGAGGGGGAGCGGTTGGTGGTCTCAAGAGGGCTTGGGGCGGTCGGAGGTGAGCAGCAGCTCAACAATGGCACGGCAGTGCGGTCGGACTCCGGCGAGCAATGGCGGTGGCGAGAGGGCACGAGGAATGGGGCTTAGGGGTGGAATGGGGTGCGGGAGGCCTCAGGTATTTATAGGAGGCGGCTCGGGGTCGGAAAATGGAAGAAGGAGGGAGATCCAGCGTGGTGGTCTCACCAGCGAGGAAAGGGGAGGAGGACGACCGCGGAGATGGCGCGGTCGATCGGTGGGACGTGCATGTCAGAGAGAGGGAGGGAGAGGGCGCGGCGTCGGTTGGTCGGCTCAGAGCGATTTCGGGTGGGGTTAAGGCAGGTGGGCATTAAATGCAAAACATTTCCAAAAATAAAGTTTTATATACCAAAATGATCAGGGAATTAAATGAAATTTAATGAACATTTTTCCATGGCCAAAATAAATACTTTTTTTAAAAATTATTTTCAGAAAATGCCTAAATTGATTTTAATTCTTTTGCAATAAATTTTCAAATAACTCCCTGGTTTTATTGTTCAAATATTTCACAAAGATGCCTCTGGTGTGGAGTGTCATATTACTCCTCTCAAGTTTCGTCAAGGGGTTTGAATTCTTTCAAACTTCAAATAGGAAATTCAAATATGAAAGTGAACTCCATATCAGGAAATTTCCAATAGTTTTCAAATTCACTTTTCAAATCTTTTTATATTGAAGTAGTCATGTCATCTTCTCTCACTTATTTGAAATGTAGGAATTTGAATTGGAAATCAAACACAAAATGGAAAGTCATTTTATTCCCTCATTCAAAAGTTTTCAAAAAGTTTCAAATTTTCACTCAATTTCAATCACTCAATCAAACAAACAATCATTCTAATATTTATTATAACAATCCAAAATTTGGGATGTTACAACCATAAAGTGTCACTTCTCCCAATTCAAGACGAGATAGTTTGCTCACATATCTGCAAAACTCGATCAAGATTCCTTAAGCAATCATTAAAAGAGGTTTCATAAACGAAATAATCATCCATGAAAACCTCCACAATCTTTTCACAAAAATCAGAGAATATAGCAGTCATGCATCTTTGGAAGGTAGAAGGTGCATTGCATAAACCAAGAGGCATATGTCTATAAGGATAGTTTTCAAAAGGATAAGTAAAGGTGGTTTTCTCTTGATCAGATTGTGACACGGGTATTTGAGAGAAACCAGAATATGCATCCAGGAAACAAAAGTGTGTGTGCTTAGATAATCTTTCTGGCATTTGATCAATAAAAGGCAAAGGGTACTAGTGGCTTTATTTAATTTTCTAAAATCAATTACCATTCTATAGCAAGTAACAACTCTTTGTG
Source organism: Hordeum marinum (assembly GCA_022496015.1). Lineage (NCBI taxonomy): Eukaryota > Viridiplantae > Streptophyta > Magnoliopsida > Poales > Poaceae > Hordeum > Hordeum marinum. The sequence continues at coordinate 322,672,444 of CM039677.1, forward strand.
GGATAAGTTTGTTTTTATCATTAGGAACAACAATAATACCTCCTTTCTTAGGGACACAATGAACGGGACTTACCCATCTACTATGATCTATGGGATAGATTATACCTGCTTCCAAAAGCCATAATATTTCATTTCTTACCACTTCTTTCATCTTAGGATCCAATCGTTGTTGGTGATCAACAATGGGTTTAGCATGAGGTTCCATATTGATCTTGTGCTGACGTAGAGTGTGACTAATGCCCTTAAGATCATCAAGATATATCCAATAGTAGCCTAGTACTCCCTCAAAAAATTTAATAATATTTCTTCTTCATGCTTTGAAAGGTTAGCACTAATAATAACAAGATATATTTTTGTCTCATCAAGTTAAGCATACTTCAGAGTGTCAGGAAACTGTTTTAATTCAAACACAGGATCACCTTTAGGTGGAGGAGTACCTTCAAGAGTTTCAATAGGCAAATTGTCTTTCAGTAGAGGTTGTTGTTCAAAGATTTTTTTATCTATTTCATTTCTTTCATGCAAGTGCATATCATTTTCATGGTCTAGCAAATATTGTCCTAATGGAGCAGTAGGAGGATCAAAAATAGAAGCAAGACCAATTATTTCATCCTTACTAGATAATTCTTTGTCACAAGGTTGTCTACTAAACTTAGAAAAATTAAAATTATGAGATACGTCGCCAAACTCAACACTGACGGTTTCTTTTTGATAATCTATCTTAGCATTAACAGTGTTCAAAAAAGGTCTACCAAAGATATGGGACAAAAGTCATCTTGTGGGGAACCAAGAACTAGAAAATCAGCAGGATACTTTATTTTCCCACACAAGACATCAACATCTCTAACAATCCCAAGTGGTGCGATGGTGTCTCCATTAGCAAGTTTAATAGTAACATCAATATCTACTATTTCTATGGGTGCTATATCATTCATAATTTCTTGATATAAGGTAAAAGGAATATCACTCATACTAGCACCAAAATCACATAAGCCATGATAACAATGATCTCCTATTTTAACCGAGACAACAAACAAGCCAACCACGGGTCTATGTTTATCTTTTTCATTGGGTTTAGCAATTCTAGCAGCTTCTTCATAGAAGTAAATAACATGCCCATCAATATTTTTTACCAAGAGATCTTTAACCATAGCAATACTAGGTTCGACTTTAATTTGTTCAGATGGCTTAGGTGCTCTAATATTACTCTTGCGAACCACAGTTGATACCTTAACATGTTCCTTTATCCTAACATGGAAAGGAGGTTTTTCAATATAAGTAGTAGGCACAATTGGATCAACATTGTAAATGATAGTTTCTTCTTTAGAAATGATCGGTTGTTTAATTTATTTTTTAATAGGGGGATGATATTTAAACCACTTCTCCTTAGGGAGATCAACATGAGCAGCAAATGATTCAGAAAAAGAGGCTACTATCTTTGAGTCAATTCCATATTTAGTGCTAAACTTGTGAAAAGCATCGGTATTCATAAAAGATTTAACACAATCAAATTCAAGCTTAATACCCGACTCATTACCTTCTCGAGTTACCAATCTTCAGAGCTACGTTTAATTATTTCCAAGATATCCCACTTGAATTCAGTGGTCTTCTTCATAAAAGAACCAGTACAGAAGATATCAAGCAAGGATTGATCATTATGATTGAGCATAAAAATGTATTAGGTGCATATCAAGATGTTTAGTTACGTCTCCTGCATAAGGACTAGCTAGCAGTTGTTCTAACATACCTGAAGGAATTTCATAACCAATACTTTCAGTAGGTTTTGTAGTTTGAGGAGTAACTAATTGTGGTTCGGGTCGAGGTGAAGATACCCCGAACGAACCCCGCAAAGGATTGTTCTCCATAGTAACAAGTGACAATAAATTTTAGCACATAGTATAAGTTTTTCCTTACCGATTTCCACTTACCAAGAGTGATTCACTTCCCGACAACGGTGCCAGCAAAGTGTCTTGACGACCCACAAGTATAGGGGATCAATCGTAGTCCTTTCGGTAAGTAATAGTGTCAAACCCAACGAGGAGCACAAGGAAATGATAAGCGGTTTCAACAATGCAAATTCTACAAGCACTGAAATTGTAAGTAGCAAGTAGTTTGATAGCAAGGTAATTTGTAACGAGCAGGTAGTGGTAACAATAGGTAAGGTGCAACAAGGTAGCCCAATCCTTTTATGGCAAAGGAAAGGCCATAACTATATCTTATGATAAGCAAAGTGTTCTTGAGGGTACACGGTAATTTCTTCTAGTCACTTTCATCATGTTGGTTTGATTTGTGTTCGCTACTTTGATAATTTTATAGGTGGGTGGACCGGTGCTAAGGTGTTGTTCTTACTTGAACTAACAACCTACTTATGATTGATCCCCTCGTAAGCATACGCAAGTATGAGAAAAGTATTAAGCAAAGTCTAACCATACCATTAAACATGTGGACCCAAATCAACCCCTTACGAAGTAGCACATAAACTAGGGTTTAAGCTTCTGTCACTCTAGCAACCCATCATCTAATAACTACTCCACAATGCCTTCCATTAGGCCCAAAGATGGTGAAGTGTCATGTAGTCGACGTTCACATGACACCACTAAGGGAATCACAACATACATATCATGAAAATATCAAACACATATCAAATTCACATGATTACTCGCAACATGACTTCTCCCGTGACCTCAAGAACGAAGGTAACTACTCACAAATAATATGCATACTCAAGATCATAGGGGTATCGAATAGCATAATGTATTTGAACATATGATTTTCCACCAAATAAACCATATAGCAATCAACTACACAAGGTAATCAACACTACTAGTCACCCACAGGTACCAATCTGAGGTTCCGGTACAAAGAGTGAACACAAGAGATGAACTAGGGTTTGAGAGGAGGTGGTACTGTTGAAGATGTTGATGAAGAATGGCATCCCCAAGATGAGAGGGTTGTTGGTGATGACAGTGGCTTCGATTTCCACCTCCGAGAGGGAAGTTCCCCCGACAAAATTGCTCCACCGGACGACAAAAGTGATCCTGCCCAAGTTCCATCTCGAGATGGCGGCGTTTTGTCCCAAAAGTCCTCCTTTTACTTTTTCTATGTTAAATCAGAATCTATACTAGCAAATGGGCTCCGAAGGTGGGCCGCTTCCGGTAGTTTTCAGCTCTAGTATTTTTCATTTGTTCCATAAATATTCTTTATAAAGTTTCAGCTCAATTAGGGATTACAGAATAGGTATCTCTGACATGCTTTTTCAGGTCCTGAATTCGAGCTACCAGTATTCTCCCTCTTTGAGTAAACCTTGCAAATTATGAGAGAAAGGCATTAGGATTAGTCCTCAAAGCATTATTATGCATAAAAACATTATAAATAACAGTAGGGAAACATGTTGCAAAATGGACGTATCAAGCTAGTACCGTAGTTTTGTCACGACAGATGTCCTCATGAGAGAACTAAGTCATGAGGCCATCGCTACTAGGTGATTGCTTGAACGGGGTTTTATTGGAAATGAGAGACACGAGTTTACCTAGGTTCGGCCCCTCACGGTGGAAGTAAAGGCCTACTCCTGCTTGATTGCTATTGATGATGATGACGATCTCGATTATAAGGTATTGCTTTCACTACCTAGCTTTTGAGGGTTTTCTAACTAAACTTTTCATCCAAGGGATCCCGTTTATATGATATGTTGAGTCCTAGGGTTACAAATGAATCCGGGTTGTACTCATAACCCGTGTCCTTGTCGAACTCCTAGTTATCATATCTTCCAAGTTAGGGAAATAACCCTTAGCTCTTCTTTAAGCCGTGCTACCATCCTCGTACGAGAGCCACCCTCATGGGTCGGGTCTTGTATGGGCCTCTGGTCCTTTGTAATGAAATCCTCTTCGTGACCCGGAAGTGAAATGATCCATAAGGCGTTTGTCCTTCTGGCCGGGTCAATGTATTGCCAAGTCTTAACACTACGAAAGACCCCCAACATTAGGCCATGGTTTAGCTTGGATTTATCCATGTTAAACTCCATGTATCTTAGCTTTGTCTTTGCTACTTCATTGAATCTCGTGGCCGAGTCTTAACACTAGGAAACGTCCCCAACATTAGGCCACAGTTTAGCTTGGATTTATCCATGTTAAACTACATCCATCTTAGGTTTGTCTTTGCTACTTCATTGAATGTCATGGTCAGGTCTTCGTCTAGGCCCACATGATGTTGGGTCTCACGACACCTTTCGCACTTAGCAATTCTACAACTCCACACCATGACATCACATGTAAATATGAAAATGCATGACCATGACCTCACAACAGATATTTGAGAGGGATATGTCAAATCTTGGTAGCATGGGAATCGAGGCACCCTTTTAGCCCCAAATTACTGTGCTGCCTACGGGTTTACCCCGTCGCTTCGGCTTTCTCCTTACTTATAAATAGGACATCAAGGCCCACATATTTACTTTTACCTCACGTGCATCTCCTTCCTCCTCTTGACCCGACGCTCTTTTACCCACCTCTGAAAGCACAATGTTCTCCCTTGGTGGTTTTGATAATTCATGACAACATACATTGTCTCTTGGACTAAGACTTTCATCTAGTGTATTTTAGATAAAGTCCATAGAGAGAGATGGGTTGGCAAAAAGGGGTGTCGAGAGTATACCCATGAAGAAGAAGGAGAAGGAATAGCATTGGCAAAGATTCAAGCAAGAGGACTCTACATTTTACTTTTTTAGAAATCACTTTGAGTCCATAGGAAAGCCAATACTACCAAAAGGGGGTAAAGTACTATTGGTGAACAATATGCTCATATGTGCACAAGTGATAGTCACCACATACACCCACAAGCTCTTCCACAAAAGTCTGTCCATAGCCAAATATCCAAAATCGGTGCAACCAACACTTCCCACTCGGTGCCACCGATTGTCAACCTCAGACAGACTCAACCAAACCCTAGCCCTTCGGTGCAACCGATTCTGATTCGGTGCCATTGAGTTTGGGTTGCCAACTTTGTGTTACGCCAATTCACAAAATCGGTCCCATCAAGTTTGTTGAATCGGCATCACCAAGTATGGCAATCTGACCGTTGGACACCTTATCGGTGCAACCGAGTTTTATGTATCGGTCTCATCGAGATTCAAAAGTTGCTAACTTTGAGGCAACTCAGTACCACCCAGATTAACACATCGGTGTCACCGAGTCTGACTTATTAGGTGTAACATTGGATTTTTGGAGATGCCTATATATACCCCTCCACCACCACTCACTCGCAAGAGAAGCACTCAGAACAGATCCCCACCTATCCTATCAAATTTTCTGAGAGAGAGCCACCTACTCATGTGTTGAGATCATGCCATTCCATTCCAACCATATGAATCTTGATCTCTAGGCTCCCCAAGTTGCTTTCCACCCAATGAAATATCTTCCACCAAAGCCAAATCTATGAGAGAGTGATTGTGTGTTGAGAAGTCTATCATATTGAAGCACAAGAGCAAGGATTTCATCGACATTATCGAGCCTATTACCTTTTGGAGGTTGGTGCCTCCTAGATTGGTTAGGTGTCACTTGGGAACCTCCTACTCATGTTGTGGAGTGAACCAAGAAGTTTGTAAGGGTAAGGAGATCGCCTACTTCGTGAACATCTACCCATACTGAGGCTAGTCCTTCGTGGATGGAAGCCGTTATGGAATAGTCAAGGTTGCTACTTCATGGACCCTTATGGGTGGAGCCCTCCGTCGACTCTCGCGACTATTACCCTCCGTGGGTTGAAGACTCCATAAACGTGGACGTACGATAGCACCACCTATCGGAACCATGGGAAAAATCTTCGTGCCCTTCATGAGTTTGATCTCCCTATCTCTAATCCTTACTTCTATGTGTAGTGTCTTTACTTTTCGCTGCTATACTTGATGACTTGCATGTGTAGGGTGTGCTAGACTTGCTATATATGCTAAAATCTGCCAACACTTAACTTTGCACCTTGTGTAGATTTTAAATTCCTGCTAGTAGTCTATTCACCCCCTCTAGACATACTCTTCTAGTAATCCCGCAATTGGTATCAAAGCTTTGGTCTCCATTGCTTCGGTTTCATCACCGTGGAGGAAGATGGATGTGTCTAGTGTGGAGAGTTTATATTGTAGAGTGCCCATTCTTGATGGAGAGTACTATAGTCGATGGAAGAATGCCGTGATTGATATATTTGACAAATTCCATTTGAGAAAACATATTTAAAATTCCTATGTGCTCCCCATTGATGAATTGCATCCCACACATGAAGTGGAAATTAACATGCTTGGTAACCTTAGAACTGTCAATCTTATTGTTAGAGGCTTACAAAGATTCATGCTTTCTCAATTGAAGAACTTTGCATCAGCTTATACTTTGTGGACTGATTGGGAGAAATGATATCCAAATCTTTCATGAAGTAACCTTGATGAAATTCTTCATAAAACTATTGCTTTTCACAAAATGAAGCCTAGTGATCCAAACTTTGATAAATGCCTATTTGAGCTTCATGATCTTATGCATGCTAAAGGATATTTCACAACTATCAACAATATTATTATTGAAGCCATTCACATTCATAAACTTAAACATTGTCATGGTTACGATTCTAACGAGTCTCTTGGTTTCTATGACGAGGAGATTCTACCAAATGATGACAATGAAGAACGTGGCTACTATGATGAAGATGAGTTGTTGACATCGACCATGAAAAGATCAAGAAGAATCTAAGTATAATGGAAAATGTCAAGGATTACATGTCCGGTGGAAAAGAGTGGATTCTCAACAGTGGATGCACAGATCACATGACTGGAGCTAGACACATGTTCCAAGAGATCATGCCTAATCAAGGTCCTCGAAGGTACGTGACCTTTGCAGACAACTCTAAGGGTAAGGTACTTGGCCTCCGTAAGGTGGCCATATCTCATGATAGCTCCATTCAAAATGTGATGCTTGTTGAATCCCTTGGCTACAATCTTCTTTCCCTATCTAGAATAGCAGACTTCGGTTTCAATGTTCTATTTACCAAAGTAGATTGCCTAGTGTTTCAATTTGATAATCATAAAATTTTCTTTACCGGTATTTGTAGAGGTGATCTATACATTGTCGATTTCACTAAAAAGGCCCAACCTCGTACTTGTCTCATTGCAAAATCTTCTAAAGGTTGGCTACGGCATAGGAGGTTAGGACATGTAGGAATGCACAATCTTGATAAGCTCATCAAGGGCGATCACATTCTTGTAGCGCTTGTCAAGCAGGATAGCAAGTAGGTGGAAGTCATCCGGTCAAGAACATCATGACCACTAGGAGACTACTCGAGTTACTTCATATGGATCTTTTTGGTCCCAATGCTTACACGAGTCTCAGTGGAAACTCTTATGGTCTAGTTATAGTTCATGATTTTCCCAGATTTACGTGGGTATTCTTTCTTGAGGATAAGTCGCAGGTACAAAAGATCTTCAAGAACTTTGCACGCAAAGCGCAAAATCAATTTGAAGTGAAGATCAAGAAGGTTAAAAGTGATAACGGATCGGGGTTCACGAACACCCATGTGGATACCTTTCTTGATGAAGAGGGTATCTCACATGAGTTCTCGGCTACGTACACGCCTCAACAAAATGGAGTTGTTGAGATAAAGAACCGGATGCACATTGAGATGGAAAGAATGATGCTTGACGAATACAAGACACCAAACCGACTCTACTTGCGCAAGCTTATCGGTAAAACATCATACAAGCTTCTTGCCAGTTACAAACCCCAAGTTGGATACTTTCGGGTATTCGGCTCTAAGTGTTACATTCTTGATAAGCATCATCGTGCTAAATTTGCTCCCAAGTCTCATGAAGGTTTCCTACTTGGTTATGGATCAAACTCTCAAACCTACCGTGTCTACAGCAACTTCACTCGAAAAGTTGAAGAAATGGTAGATGTGAAGTTTGATGAGTCTAATGGTTCGCAAGTCGAACAATTGCCAAATGATGTAGGTGATAAAGATCCTTTGGAAGCTATCCAAGATTTGCCGATCAGCAAGATGCATCCCATGGAGGTGAAGGAAAGTACTTCATCAACCCAAGCTTAAGCTCCTACTTCAGATCAAGGCTACCGACAAAATGACATGGAAGCATCCACAAGTGGTACACGACAAGATGAAGGGGAGGAGGAAGTACATCATGAAGATCCACCCCAACCTCCTTCACCACCACCTCAAGGAGATGACCACGTCGACAATAACGGATATGAATGAGACAATGAATAAGAAGAAGCTCCTCAACTAACAAGCCAAAGCTACCCCGAGTTCGAGCACAAGTGACAAAGAACCATCCCCTAAACCAAATCTTTGGTGACATACAAACAAGGACGATCACTTGCCCTAAAACTCGCTTGGCTAACTTTTGTGAGCATTATTATTTCATCTCTATCATTGAACCCTTGAAGGTTGAACAAGCTCTTGAAGACATGGATTGGGTGAACGCTATGCATGAAGAGCTTCACAACTTCGAAAGGAACAAAGTGTGGACACTCGTGGAGAGGCCCAAGGACGAGCAAAACATCATTGGCACGAAATGGGTATTTCGGAAAAAGCAAGATGACGACAGTCAAGTCGTTCGCAACAAGGCTCGCCTGGTAGCGCAAGGATATACGCAAGTCGAAGGTATGGAGTATGGTGAGACCTACGCCCCTGTTACCAGACTAGAAGCCATTCTAATTCTTCTTGCTTATGCCAATCACCATGACATCACTCTTTACCAAATGGATATTCGAAGTGCATTCTTAAATGGTGAGATTGAAGAAGAGGTCTATGTTAAGCAACCACCTGGTTTTGTAAATCCTAAGAAACCTGACCACGTTTACAAACTTCGGAAAGATTTATATGGTCTTAAGCAAGCTCCTCGTGCTTGGTATAAATGCCTAACGAAGTTTCTTATTGAAAAAAGGATTTGAAATTGGTAAAATTGACGCAACCTTATTCATAAAGAGATTTAATGGTGAATTATTTGTGTGCCAAATTTATGTGGATGATATTATCTTTGGATCTACTAACCCACAATTTGGTGCGAAATTTGGAAGGTTGATGTCAGAGAAGTATGAGATGTCTATGATGTGTGAGCTGAAATTCTTTCTTGGTCTACAAATCAAGCAAACGATAGAAGGTACATTCATCTCTCAAACAAAGTACACCAAGGACTTGATCAAGAAGTTCAACATGCAAGAGTGCAAAGGTATGGAAATTTCCATGCCCACTAGCGGACACGATGATCTTACTAAGGAGGGTGAACCAGTTAATCAAAAGGTTTATCGATCAATGGTTGGTTCATTGCTATATCTAGGTGTCTCCTGTCCCGATATTATGCTTAGTGTGTGCATGTGTGCCCGATATCAAGCTGCACCTAAAGAGTGTCATCTTAAGACTGTAAAACGCATTGTGAGATACTTGATACATACACCAAACTTTGTCATTTGGTATCCCAAGGGATCTTATTTTAATCTTGTTGGCTACTCCGACTCAGACTATGCCGGTGACAAGGTTGATAGAAAATCCATCTCGGGTACATGTCAATTTCTTGGTAGATCTCTTGTGTCTTGGTCCTCTAAGAAACAAAACTTGGTATCTCTATCTACTGCCGAGGCAGAATACATTGCCGTTGGATCATGTTGTGCGCAATTATTATGGATGACACAAACGCTTAAAGATTATGGAATCTATGTTAAAAATGTGCCATTACTTTGTGACAATGAAAGTGCTATTAAGATTGGTCATAATCCAGTGCAACATTCTCAAACCAAGCATATTCAAGTTCGACATCATTTCATTCGTGATCATGTTGCCAAAGGAGATATTAATCTTAAGCATGTTCGTACTAACAAGCAATTGGCTGATATCTTTACTAAGTCACTTGATGAAAAAGTGTTTTGTCATTTGACGAGTGAGTTGAACATCATTGATGCTTCAAACTTGAGCTAAGTTCACCGGGATGCATGCAAGGGGATGAGCCTTATTTTCTATTCCATGCTATTATCATCTTGAATATCACATATCTTGGAATTCTATGCTCCCTTGTCTTGCATCTATCCCTTTTGTAGGTACTTCAAAGAACAACACTCCACAAGATTGCCAACAACTCATATCTTATGCAATCTTGTCATGACCAAGCATCCACAATCTCGCTTTGATGATGAAAGTAAGAAGACAACAAAACATATCCTTGACATATATTTCTTAATTGGTATCATTTCATTTGGATATATCATGTTCTCCCTTGCGTGACTAACCTTTGTAGGTGAAAAGTGAACGAAAACAAAAAGGATTGCTCCCAACTCAAAATGAACTTCATCAACTTCGAGCATCCTCATCAAGTTCACCTACAAGCTACATCATCAACATCACTCAAAGGTATGTACTCATATCCTTGATATAGCTTTACTTCAAGTCATGAGATAAAGCAACTCAAGAGATATGAAGACATTAAAATGCTTAATCGAAAAATGGTAACCCCATTTTGAGCTTAATGATGAGTATGACCTATGATCAATTATTCTTGCTTGGCTCCTAAGTCAATATACTCTAATATAGGTGACCTAGTCACTGCCCATCATCTAGTTAAGAATCTTGTTTGCTTCATTCTCTATTGCAAGCTCTCTTGGAACCATTCAAATCTTCTCAAGTTGATACCTCTTTGTACAAATCTTTTCCATTGTTCTTACAAAAATATTTTGACACTTCATTACTTTTGTTCAAATAAATTTGCAAGTTTCTCAAACTTTTGCCAAGTTTCTGTTTTAGCCTCGGAGCCTCCAATCGAAAGGAATAGGTTATACCGATTCAGCAGATGAGCTGCATAACATCTTATCGGTACCACCGACAAATTTGTCTAGGAGCCACCGACTTACTATCATATTTCAGACTGTGTTTGAATTTGTAAATCTTTGTGTTCCTTCTGTGATTTCTCAATTCTTCGATGATCCCTTTATTTTAATTAAGAAAAAGGGGAGAAATATATTTAAGGAGGAGAAGTTCTGCAACTTAGAGTAGCCAAAGGGGGATAAATTATTTTCACTGATTCCCTCACCTTTCTAATGATTTTCATATTCTATGAATCCTCCATTCTATGACCCTTGTTCTCAAGGATCCCTTCTTAATCAATGATCCCTGTATCTGACCCTATGTATGACATTTTTGTAAATTAATGCCAAAGGGGGAGAAATACCAAAGCTACAAAGCTAAAGAGGGAGATACATGCTTATGCAAAAGGGGAGATATAATTTAGGGAGATAGGAGAATATCTAAGTTTATACTTATATAGACAAGGGGAGAATACCAAAGTAGGGGGAGAAAATTGTTCACAAAGGAGGATGTGTGTTTATTGCATTTGATTTCTCATGTTAGAACTTTCTCACCCTATCCAATCCCAATATCTACATGCTAAGATTAAGGGGGAGAGGATGTCCTACTATTTCATATCTAGGGGAGAAAGTTCTAAATGATCTTGGAGACATATCAATCCTAAATAATACTATCTTCTATATGTTCTCCATATCTTGGTACTTTTGAGTTCTGTTGTTTTGATTGGTACAATACTCTTGTGTTTCTTAAATTGTTCTTGAAAGTGCATGTAGTCCTCATATGTGGTTTTGGTATTTGACGACAATCCTAATGGACTATGTGGAGTTTATTGAGGATCCCAAATGTTCTCATGCTTTGGCTTATGGTTTGAACCATGACGGATCAAGATCCTAAGAGAATAATTAAATAGAATAATTCTACATATGTCTTGAAAGTAGAATCATGATGAGCTTATATGTTGAGTCATGGATGATTTCTTTGTTAAGCAAGTAATTCAAGTGAAGAATTCATTGTGCCTCTCAAGAGACTATGTTTGTATAATGAAGCACAATAAGAAATTAATAGGGCCTTCAAGACATCAAGATTAATTATGGATCAAAGATAAATGTTTACCAAGATAAAGATCAAATATTAAACTCAAAGTTGGTCATCACACAAGTGCAAATGATGTACCACATGAGATCTTTTGTTATGGTAAGTAAATGTCAATTGCACTTTGTGTACTAACCCATGGGCTCGCATCGAGAGAGAGAGAGAGATTCCAAATGTCCATGAGAGGATGATATCAAGTGTTCATGATCATGGTTGACAAGGGCAAGTCAAGATAACCATGCCAAAGGATTACATGCTTGAAGCTTGTGGATGTTCACATGATGAACAAGTGAAGATGAATATAAAGTAAGACTTTCCACATCATGTATGGGAGAGCTACTTGAAGACTACACCAATGTATTGCCTTCAACTTGAGCCAACAAGAAACAATAACATCAAGCTTAAGTGAAAGGCTCGAGTCAAAGGTATTAGTTCCTTTGACGTTAGTGGTGTGGAATGATGACCACCGAAGAAATATATTCACTAAAGAATGGATTCTTGGTAGCTATGTAGTGTGGCTCTTTTATGATTCTTGAGTTATAGGTATCTCGCACTATTAAGAGGGGGTCAAAGGGGTTCGTGATGGATTTGCTCTAGTCTAAATCTTCTACACACAATTCCACTCCTATCATATATCCCAAAGTAAAACCATATGCCAAAAAGGGTTCTCCAGTTTATATGCTCAAACCTTTTCATTAATTGCATCATCCCTTTTTTCGATATTGGGTGGTTCTCTATGTGAGGACCTCGGTCTTTTCAGTAGCTACAAAACGAGCCCAAGATCATGAAAATCGGAGTGTGTATGTAAAAGTTATGCATGTTTTACTTTTTAGTATGTTGGCTGTTTATTGGGGGCTGGGGTTCCCTGCTTGACACCCCGGAAGTTCCGGGCTAAACAGTAAGTTTGCAAAAATCTGGCCCCAACGGAGCCTTGAAGTTTCGGTCTGACCCAGAAGTTTCGGGGCCAGAAGTTCCGTGCAGGTTTCGGGGCAAGTTCCGGGCTAACCAGAAAGTTTACACCATCTGCCCCAATAGGGAGCTCGGAAGTTCCGGGAAGGCCCAGAAGTTCCGGCCTACATTTTTCTGTGCATATTGGGCAGATTTGGTGCGGGCACTATATAAGGTACCCTTCTTCCCGAACGAGGGACAACTTTCGTATCTGAGATTTCCCCATTTGTTTGAGCTCTCTCCTCCTCCCCCAAGCGTCAAAACTCCAATCCATTTGGGGGAAAACTATCCCATGGATTTAGGCTTGATTTGTTGACCTTCTCCATTGTTCCTCTCCTCTTCCATCTCTGCATAGCAGTACTTGCTTTTGGTGGGATTTGAGAGAGAGGGATTTAAGCATTCTTGTGTTAAATCCCGAAGAGATTTGTGAGAGTTCTTGAGAAAGATTTCATCCAAGCATACATCCACAACTCCTCTATCTTTTGACCAAAGCAATTTGTGATTTGAGCAAGTCTTGAGCATTTCCCCCTTGATCTTGTTACTCTTGGAGGTTGGAGACTCCCAGGCGATAGGAGTACTCCGGTGAGGAATCAACTTGTGATTTGTCCCCCGGAAAGTTTGTGAAGGTTTGGAGGCCGCCTCCAGGTATCGGCAAAGGTTGGAGTAAGCCTGCTGGTTTCTGATGTTTCGCCTTTACTCGCTGGCAAACATCACATACCGCAACATGTTCGGCAATATCTTTCTTCATACCTGTCCACCAGTAACTTTCCTTCAAATCCAGGTACATCTTGGTGTTGCCTGGGTGTATCGAGTATGGTGAATCATGGGCTTCTTGAAGTATCAACTTCCCGAGCTCTGGGTCATTGGGCACATAGATTCGGTTCTCAAACCATAGAGTACCGTGTTCATCTTCACGAAAGTCTTTAGCCTTTCCTTCCTTCATTCTCTGCTTTATTTCGGCTATCTCCTTGTCCGATTTCTGGGCTTCTCGAATTCTTTCGGTCAAGGTGGACTGAATCTCTAGTGTGGCAACATATCCTTGTGGAACTATCTCTAACCGAAGCTCTCTGAGATCATTGGTTAACTCCTGTGGTAATCCTCCGGTTATGAGTGTGTTCACATAACTCTTCCGACTCAAAGCATCTGCCACAACATTTGCCTTTCCTGGGTGGTAATGTAATCTCATGTCATAGTCCTTGATTAACTCTAACCATCTCCTCTGTCTGAGGTTTAACTCCTTCTGCGTGAAGATATACTTCAGGCTCTTATGATTAGTGTACACGTCACAACTATTTCCGATAAGGAAATGTCTCTAGGTCTTGAGTGCGTGCACTACGGCTGCTAGCTCCAAATCATGGGTGGCATAATTCAACTCATGGGGTCGTAGCTGTCTGGATGCATATGCCACAACTTTTCCCTCCTGCATGAGTACTCCTCCAAGTCCTTGACGTGATGCGTCACAATAAACCTGGAAGTCTTTCCGAATGTTTGGCAGTATCAACACTGCGGGTGTGACCAAACGTTTGTTCAACTCCTGGAAACTGGCCTCACATTCCTCAGTCCAGATATACTTAGACTCTTTCTTCAACAGCTCTGTCATAGGCTTGGCAATCTTTGAGAAGTTCTGAATGAATCTCCGGTAATATCCGGCAAGTCCGAGAAAACTACGGATCTCCTTAACTGAGGTGGGTGACTTCCACTCAGTGACTGCTTCAACCTTATCGGGGTCTACTGCTATTCCTTCTCCAGAAATAATGTGTCCAAGGAATCCGACTTCCGTCAGCCAAAATTCACATTTACTGAACTTGGCATATAACTGATGCTCTCTAAGCTTCTCCAAAACTAAACGCAAGTGTTCCTTGTGTTCTTCCACGCTCTTGGAGAATATCAAAATGTCATCGATGAACACCACGACAAACTTGTCCAAATATTCCATAAACACTTTGTTCATTAAATTCATGAAGTAGGCAGGAGCATTAGTCAAACCAAAGGACATGACTATATACTCATATAAGCCATACCTGGTGGTGAAAGCTGTTTTGGGTATATCTTGTTCACGAATCTTCAGTTGGTCATACCCTGATCGAAGATCGATCTTGGAGAATACGTTGGCGCCTACTAGCTGGTCAAACAGGTCATTAATCATCGGCAGAGGGTACTTATTCTTGATAGTCACCTCGTTCAATGCACAATAATCGACCACCATCCTCAAGGTTTTGTCTTTCTTTACCACCAAAAGAACTGGGGCTCCCCAAGGTGATGAACTTGGGCGAATATATCCCTTATCCAATAGTTCCTTAATCTGCTTCTTGATTTCTACTAAATCATTTGCGGGCATCCGATAGGGTCTCTTGGAAATTGGGGCTGTCCCTGGTAGTAGCTCTATCAGAAACTCAATCTCCCTATCTGGTGGCATGCCTGGTAATTCCTCCGGGAATACATCTGGATAGTCTTGTACAACCGGCACTTCCTCCTGAACAACTCCTGTGAGGGAATTTAATCGAGTACTCATCTGTGTGCGTCAGGACACATACTTAATCCTCTTGTTCTCCGGAGTGGTGAGTGAAATAGACTTGCTGAGGCAATCAAGGTTTCCTTCATACTTGGTCATCCAATCCATGCCTAGGATTACATCCAATCCCTGGGATTCTAAGACGACAAGGTCGGTAGGAAAAACATGGTTTCCTATGTGGAGTTTCAAAGCGTGGCATCCTATCCCTGCCATCATCATACCTCCTGGGGAATTGAACTTAATGGGCTGACTAAGGGTTCTCGTGGGTAAACCATATTTTTCCACAACTACCCTTGGTATGAATGAATGAGTTGCACCAGAATCAAAAAGTACCATAACTGGACGTGAATACAATAAAAACTTACCAACCATAGTCTCGGGCTGATCATAGACTTCTTCCACATCAAGGTGGTTCACCTGAGCACGAGGAAAAGGATTTGGCTTCTTAGCTGCGGAGTTGCCATTGTTGTTGCCATTTCCATTTCCTTGCTTGTTCTGAGGGCATTCAGTGGCATAGTGCCCTGTCTTCTGACACTTGAAACAGGTGATATGGTTCAGATCCTTCGGAGCTGGAGCGGGACGGTGTTGATTGCCATTCCCACTTCCATTACCATTCTTGAAGCTGCCATTGTTGGGACAATTATTCCCATTTCCTCCATGGTTATGGCCTCCATGGTTGTGCACGGGATGAGTGTGTCCTCCATACTTACCGGTCCCTGATCCGGTATTTCCTGAGTACGGGGAGTACCAGGGCTTCTGATGAGCTCTAGAGGTAGACTTCCCCTGTGCATACTTCCTCTTGCGGTTCTCGATTTGCTGTTGCTTCCCCTCCAAGATGAGGGCCTTGTCTACCAGCTCCTGGTAGTTGCTGAAGGTAGCCACCATCAGCTGCACGCTCAACTCATCATTGAGTCCTTCCAAGAACTTCTCCTACTTGGCCGCATCATCGGCCACATCTCCTGGTGCATAACGAGCCAACGTGCTAAAATCATCCACGTACTGGGCCACGGAACGGTTCCCCTGGCGTAAGTTGCGAAACTCATGCTTCTTCAGACTCATGGCTCCAGCTGAGACATGTGCGGTGCGGAAAGCTTGCTTGAATTGCTCCCAAGTCACACCAGTAATGGGGTACGTGGTGGTGTAGTTCTCCCACCATGAAGCTGCTGGTCCCTCCAGTTGATGGGCAGCAAATCACACTTTTTCAGCCTCAGTGCATCCTGTGGTGGTGAGTTCCCTCTCCATCTTGCGGAGCCAATCATCTGCCACAATGGGCTCAGTGCTGCTGGAGAAAGTTGGGGGATTCAGTCTCAGAAAACGGGTGAGGTTGTTGCCTTGAGGTGGAGGGTGGTTGTTGGTCTGATTCTGAATCAACAGCTGAATCAGGGCGTTCTGCTGCTGGAGAAGTTGTGTGAGCTCTGGCGGGAAAGTGAAGTCAGGCTCACGTCGTGGAGGCATCTTGCTGTTTTCAGAGGGGTGAGAATTAGAAAACAATGACCTAAAAGGGAAATTCACTACCCATATGCAATGCAACAAACATATCACACCAAACACTCATTCATTTATTCAACTCAAGGTTCAAACATTGAGATACAAATCTCCAAAATCAAACTAAACACCGACCTACGTTTTAACGATGAAAATGGAGATACATGGGGGCATAACTAAAGTTCTCCTCAAAAGTACATGGTGAAGTCGCCTCCTCCGGTGGTGCTCTCCTCATAGTCATCATCGTTGCTGATCAAAGGAGCCATGTCTCCTTCTGGATGAAGATTTTCACCCATGTCCATCTGTTCCTCCAGAGTTGCAATGCGAGTGTTCAGCTTATCGATCCTCTCTAAGAAATCCTTCACTTCATACTCATGCTCGTACTTGGCTTCCCGTAAGTCAGCTTCGAGGTCAATCTCATGGTTCATCAGCCTCTTGATCGTCTTCGTGTCGGCACGTGCCCGAAGCTCCAAGGTCCTGATGTGCGTCTCCAAAGTCTGGATATAGGAAATGGTGGTGTCTTCAGTAGGAGTGGTTATGATATTTCCATTGGCATCCCTGCGACAAACCACGCTGAGTCCTGGTGAAATGGTTCCACCTCTATATTCCTCCCGAATACGTCCAAGGGCACGATGAATGGCCATGTCTCTCCCAAGTATCCAGCTGGGTGCCACAAACATGAAGTCGATGGGTTCCTTACGATTTCCAAAGGTCTTCCCTGGGATGTGCACCTCGATCCTGTAGCGTCCGTCTTGTGGAAAAGACATGATAGGAGTCCCGGTGATGCTCGGCAAAGCAATCCTTACGTCCCTGACGATCCTCATCAGCTCCTTGCCAAAGGGCATCGTTGCGTCAGGCTGACAAAACTCCGTGATCAAAACTGGGATGAAGGTGGCCATCTATAAATATTGAAATAAATCGGACGGAAGTCAAAAACGAGTAGATGAGAGTATAAGAATTTTAAAGACAAAATAAAAATAAATCCTAAGGCTTTTCCAATCCTAGAGGTTATGTCCTACGATCAGCGTGTGCTCTGATACCATTTCTGTAGCGACCCAACCTGAAAGGTCGAATCTTCGGTGTTTCTGTACCATCCCAAGATCATGCTGGTACACACATGACACATCAATGTATATATCAAAGGGAAATCACACAACATTAATTAATAGAAATCTCATATCGAGTCCTTTATTACAATACGGATTACAATAAAGTGGCTGAAGGCCAACTCATGAGATAAACTAAACCAAAAACTTGCGGAAGCTCCATAGGTAGTTGAGTCCATCTGACTCCAAGGGCATCTCACCGAGCATACAACGTATCCTTACTCCTGGTCGAAAAAGTACTCTGCAACATGATACGTTGCAGCCGTATAGGTCAGTATATTGAATACGCCGGCAAAGTCACAAGATAAGGGGTAAAGTAATCATCTAGTCTATATGCAAATATGGCAGGTGGGGTAGTAAGTTTTTGCATAAAGCCAAATTTTTCCTACAACAAGTGGAGGCAAAATCATAATTACTACCATGTTGGTTGATTAATGAGATGGTTCCAACAACCAATACTCATACCCAAGTTGACATTAATACCCACATCAATGTAATTAATTGTGTTGAGAGTTCCGGATAGTTTGAGTTCCTTTGGCTCAAACAGTCCATGACTGTGGACACGACTAATCGATTAGGTTTGGGTACTCTGCAGAGTTTTGCACACGTTCCCCACAAGATTTGATCGCCTCCGTTGGATTTCTCGCACTTCATGGTGTTTGAGAAGCGGATGACCAAAACATGGTCTTCTAAAGGGTTTCCCCGAGACTCTGTCGGCACCCATCCTTTCCTACTGTTCTTCTACATCTCGTAGCACCGCCTGTCCAGGGTCACCACGATATCCAACCAAGCCAGAGCCCATAATGGCTTGTGGTTGTGCAGGTAAGCCTTGGGTCTTGAAGCATCCATCCATCTCTTTGTGCCTGGGTGGACCTTTCCGCATGAATACTGGCACTTCTCCAGCATCATCTAGGCTAACCACTGGTTTCTCCAGGGCGCCATTCAACCATCATCCACCCAGAGATATGTTGAAAACTCGGAGTCTTGAAGTCTTGATCATCTTGTAGGTCTTGAAATTATTAACTCACAACTCTCATGAATCACACAACCAACCACGTCTACTAATAGCATAGCAAAATGTAAATCAACGTTTCCCGGGGCAAATGTGTCAAAGGGTTGAGGGGTACCTACCACATGATACTACAACAAGTAACCAAGTTTCCAAATTACCTACTTTGCATGCAATTGGGGAGATGGAAGAACTAATGCGATAAAACATAGGTATACATGGTCAAAGTGACTTGCCTTGCTGACGATCCTCGAAATCAAGTGACTCTAGATAACAAGCTTCGCACTCCGAATGATCTAACGAATCAAACGAGAGCACACCATAAGCATAAACACAATACATTTCATTCAACAGCAAGGTAAACAAATACTTCAACAAACAAAGGCACGATCAAAAAGAATAATCACTCAAAGTATAAGACACTAAAATTTTTTTGGTGTCAAAACTCTACTAAGACATAACAAGTCAAAATACTGTTTTGAACAACTAGGTATTTAGATAACAGAAAAATAAATATAAAATTTTATTTGAAAACAGAAAGTATTTCATAAAAATATTGTGCAAAAAGAGTTACTACAAAACTTTTTTCTAAACAATATACATGGTGAAAACAAGATGAACCTATTCAAACTAGAGCACAAAGCAATTTGAAAAACATATTTTATTTACAAAAAACTACACCTAATGTTGAATCAACAGAACCTAATGAAATCTAAAAACAAAAGTTAAACTAATTCAGGTTCAATTTAAATAAAAATCAATTTAATTAAAATCTATTAAGAATTAAACAGATTCTGCTTTTGTTAAAAACAGTAACCAAATTCATCCTAAAAATTCTCAAACTATGTAGAATGATAGGTTTAACTAATACAAAATAGTGGCAAAAAGATTCACTCAAAAATATATTTTTAAACTCTAGTTATATAGATTTTAGTAATTTAAACAAATTTGATTAGATTCGAAATTTAAAGTTTAAATTTGAAATCTAAGCATACAGACATAAAATACAACAAATTTGTGAACTAATGCAAAAATAATCAATTAAAAACACTAATTAGTTTAAAAGTTACAACAAAAACAAAAACAGAAAACATTCTGTTTTCTAAAACAGAAAAGAAAAGAAAAAAAACTAATCGAACAGACAGGGTGACGTGGCGTTCTCTGATTGGTTACAGGGTGTGTGAGATCTGACGATTCGAGCAGACGTCCGAGCTATAGAGGATACCGGTTCGGGTTTAAAATAATCTAATCCTAGGCGTTGGATTTAGATCGGACGATCTAGGAAGGGGGAGAGGGGCTCACAGAGGGAGGGTCGCCGGCGGTGGAGTTTCTCCAGCGAGGCCGAGGTGGCGAGTCGACGGGGGCGGCGCTCCGGTGGTTGGGGATGGCATTCGGGGGGTTCTGTCGATGGCGGCGGACCTCCAGCATCTGTTGGTGGCGACGGTTGGGGCTGGGGACGACAGGGGCGAGCTCCTCGAGCTCCTGGAGCTTCGGATGGGGCGTGGAGCTCCGACGTGGGATTCCAATGAGGGGAGGGGGTCGGACGAGGGGGAAACGGGCGGAATGGGGTGCGGGGACGCCGGGGCATTTATAGGAGGGGTCAGGAGTGCTCCAGATGGCAAGGGAAGGGAGATCCGACGTGGTGATCTCGCCGGCGTGAAGAGGGGAGCGGGAGGAGGGAGGCGACCGCGGGGTTATTAGGATCGGGCGGTGGGGCCAGGGCATGAGAGAGAGAGAGGGCGGCATCAGTGGCGTCGGTCGGTCGGCTCGGAGCGATTTCGGGACTTAAAGGCTGTGGGCCGGCCCGTTTTTATTTAAAACGTTTCCTTTTCTATTTCTAGCGCAGTAAAAACTCTTTTAATGCATTCAACACAATTCCAAACTTAGTAAATATATATATCAAAATGATCAGGAGAATTAATGCTATTAAATGAACATTTTTCGTCTGTCATATTGAATAACTTTTTCAAATTTATTTTTCAGAAAATGCCTAATTGATTTTAAATCCTTTTGAGATAAATTTTCAAATAACCCCCCCTAATTTAATTGCTCAAATATTTCACCAAGATGCCCCTAGTGTGGAGTGTCATGTTACTCCTCTCTTTCTTTGAACATTTCCAAAGGTTTTCAAATAGATGAAACAGATACATGGAAAAATAGAAATGGCCTTTCAGAATTTCAAAAGAAGCACTTCAACAATTGATTACATTCAAACAAAGTGATGATGATGCATAGCTATATATCATAACATTCCAAAATGAAATTTTGGGATGTTACATTACTTGAGCGTACATTCACTACATATTGTTGTCCTCATTATATTGTGTTGGCTATTTCCTTGTAAAGATTAATTATTTAGGCCTACACTCTATATCCCGCAATTCATACTTGCTACTATTGATATATCTTGTGTTTAGTGTGAATTGCTATCTTGTGTCAAACACTTAAATATCTTGTGATATTGCTCAAGTAGGTTTGTGTAACTTACTTGTGCTTGTTAGTAATATTGTTGTGCTCACCTCATTTAGATTAAGTTGTTGGTTTACTTAGTTAAGCCTAGTGTATTTAGGATTTGTTCTTGAAAAGTATCCTCTTAGTTTGTTTCCACATTAGGATAAAGCCAGATCCGCAGAAGTTTTCAATAAACACCTATTCATCCCCCCTGTAGGCGACATCATGGTCCTTTCATTTGGTATCAGAGCAAGGTCTCTCCTTAGTAGGCTTCACCACCTTGAGAGTATCGATGTCGACTAATGGATTAGTGCAGAATGGCACCTTTGATTTTGATGGCACAAATTATCACTTGTGGAGAATTCGTATGTATTGTCACTTTAGGGCCATGGGTCCAAATGCTTCACGAATTGTTCTTGTAGGGATTTCTTGTGTAAAGGATGATCCTCCTCCATCTCTAGATGACATGTATCTTGATTGCGATGCATCTCTTGCCATGCATCAAACTATAAGCCCTAAAGTTTTTAAGTCAATCTCGACTTGCAAGTCGGCCCATGAAGTTTGGACAGAGCTTGAAGATATATATGGTGGGTCAAATCTTGATGAAGACAATATTATGTTTAAGGAGTAAATGGAGGAGCTCTCCACATTTATCGATCATGAAGAGCTCTCTATTCCTTCTACCTCCGATTACTTGCACACTTCAACATCTTCCACTCCACCGACATGTGGCGTGCCACAAGGTAATGACATAGTGAGTGAAGAAATATCTTGTGATGATGGTGTTAAGCTCATTATTAATGATCTTGCTTCTGTAGATGCTAGTGTTGTATCTTCTATGGACTTGGGCATATCTAGAACCACAAATATTATGAATTATTGTGTTGATGGTCCATGCATATCATCTAAGAATTCCGTAACAAATGTTTGTGATGATATGCTTGCTCTCCCGTGTTGCCATGATCAAAATGCTTTGGTTTCCTCTAATTTTTGTATGACTAACCATTTAGAGGAAATAAAGAAAAATGAGGCACTGTTGATTGATGAAGAACCTTATTATCCAAAAGAATCCTCATCAACCCCCTTTGCTCACATGTGCCTCATGTCAAGAGGTAATGATGAGGTATCACATTGTCTTAGTGATAACGATGATATTTGTAATGAGGACGATGATGATGAGTTGACTGAACATTTCTATGAGATTAGTAAAATTCTTCATAAAGCTAAAAATAATGCTTATAGAAGGTTTGAAGACGTTCTTGCTTGCTTTTAAAAACATAATGATTTATTTATTAACGAGCAAGCTAAAAGTGAACAACTTGAACATGAACTTGATAAGGCTCATCAAATATTTAGAGACTTAAGATCTTCAAAAGGAGAGATTGAAATTGCTCATGGTAAACTTAAAGAGGATTTTGAGCTCCTTCTCCTTGAATGCAATAATGTCAAGGGAAATCTCATCAAAATCTCTAAGATTCATGAGGAGTTTCAATCTACTCATGAGAAGTCTCTAATTGCTACTTGTTCCTCTCATATTGTCGATGACACTTGTGCATCTAACTCTACCTCATGTGAAGCATCAGCCTCATGAGAGCTCAACTTTATTTTCTAAAAATCAATTATGGGAAATTAGAAGAAAGTCATGAAAATCTCTCGAGCACTCATGAGGATCTTCTAATCTCTCATAATGAGCTAAAGTTAGCATATGAGACTGTGGTCACCAAGGTAAAATCTTGTGAGTCTTATGTGAAAATTAGCACATATACTCTAAATGCTTTATTTCCATGTGCTAATACTTGCAATTCATCCATCTCTCACATATTATTAACACTCATGATGAATTGCTCGTCTTGTCTTGTTGCTCTAACCATGTAGTTTCTACTTCCACTAGTCCTCTTGTTTCTAGTGTTGAAACTAACCATGTAGAAGAAATTAATGAGCTCAAGGCCCAAATCACTAGTTTGAAGAAAGTCTTGGAAAAGTGTGATGATGAACATAGTTATAACTCCAATAAGAAGAAGTCCAATAACAAGAAAAGGGGACAAGAACAAGCCACGAATGAGTCCAACATTTCTTGCTTTAAGTGCAAAAGTGCTGGGCATCATGTGAGATCTTGTCCATTGAAGATAAGGGCTTATAAAGTGAAGCTACATAGGAATAGTACTCAATCTCAATCTCAAGCTCAACCTCATGTTGAAGAATGGCCACTATGCATGATGAAACATGTTATTTATCCCCAAATTGAGAAAATTAAGAAGAAGAAGAGAAAGGGGAGTACATGTTGTTATATTTGTCGTAAGAAGGGACACATAGCTTCATCTTGCCCCATTGGTAACATCTCTAAGCCTCCAATTATCAATGATCATTATTCACTTAGGAAGGATATTTCTGGCAATTTGTTTGCCAAGTATGTTGGTTCCCAAAGTGGTTTGAAAGTGCATAAGACCATTTGGGTTGCCAAGCCTATTATTACTAACTTCTTAGGACCCAACTTGGTTGGGGACCATGAAGCTCAAACTTGATCAATAGGTGTGTGGAGGGCATTGAAGACTTGGCTAGTTCATGAAGAAAATTGATTTTTCACCACTCATTATGGTTCAAGCCAAGTCAAGAAGAATACCATCATATTTATCATTCCAATGCCTCTCTTGGTGGTAACTTATATATATTGTCTACATTGAATGTTACTAGCCCCTCTCATGTTTAGCTTTTGTACCTAGCATGTGTTTGTAAATGGTGTGCCTGCAAGTATGCTTGATTTGTGTTATCTAGCTTTTGTAGGTTTTTGTGCACGTCATATAGTTGTGTGTGTAGTCTAGAGCCTTCATTTCATCTTATCGGGCTCTATTGAGATATTAATGGATCATCACATTATGGGGGAGTGTTATGCTATACGCACATCACAAACCTAAAATGTGTATATATTGGATACCACCTAGTATTTATAGTGCAAGATTATCTAGTTACTATGTGGTATGTCAAGTTCATTTGTAGTCCAAATTCTCATCCATTGATCATCTTTAGTTGGACTTGAATTGCCTCTTGTGGAGAATACATGGATTATCACATTATGGGGGAGTGATATGCTTTGTGAATATCACAATACTTTGTAATATGAACAATTTATGAATGCCACTTAGAACCTATTATTGAGATTATCTTATATCTCTATGGCTTGCTATGCTCAACACGTCTCTTTTTTGCATAATGATTCTTTTGTCGTTTCATTCCTTAGGTGTGTGTGTGAGTATGACATTCTTGTGCGGTCTTATTCATGGTTTATCTTCTAGATCATATCTAAAAAGGTGTATGTACGATGCAATGCATTCGAATTGTTTCTCTAGATGATGATCTACCTAATTGGAATTTTAATAATATGTTTTCTAAGCATTGTGCTCATTTCTAAACTCTCATATCATGCTTGTGTGATTATAGATGATCTTGTGCTTATAATCTATCACCGGATAATAATTCAAAATACCATTGTGTTCTCTTACACATGGTATTCCTTGTATGGTAGAGTTTGATGGTCATCTTCATATCGGCTTTTGCTTCTACTTGCATTTTATATCTAGCAGACAAATTCATTTGCCTCCGAGTAATCTCCCATGCCTTTGTTTGAGTTCATATAACTAGTTTTTATGGTATTATGGGAGTTGGTATCTTATTACTTGTACTATAATATATACTTAAGTGTGATATGCACGTAAGAATATGTGCAATGCATATCTTATATGCTCACTGGTTTTTGCTTGGTTCATGTGTTGAACTTTGTGTGCTATCATATGTTTATTTGTCACTTAGATTTATCTTGGACAACGTGAATGTTTAGTGATGTTATTGGAAGTATTGCTATGTGTTCAATTGTCTAATTTGTATATCTTTGGATTTTGGTAGGCTTGTGCATGCATATTTACTATGTGTAAATTCTCATACCTTATTTAATTTATTTGATCCAATATATAAATGGTAAATCCTGCATATTCTTAATAGCTAAGTTGTGCATGAAATTCAAATTCATATCTATATGCACATATTGAGTAGTTTTTGCCCTAGATTTTGTAGTTAGACTAACTACTTTAGACCCAATAAGTTTGGGGACCATATTGTACTTAAAAGTGATTTAGGTACATTGGAGACGCATTGTTTCCTTGGCTTATTCATAAACAAGATGGTGTAACCACGAGGGAATTAGATCCAAGATTATATGACTCATTGATTACTACTCCGTACCAATGCTTTCTCGGTAACAAGTATTTACTTCATGCATATGTATAAATAAGAGTCAATCTTGTGTAGGTTGCATCATAGCATGTAACTGTACTTACTGTGTTTGTGTTTTCCTACGTGTTCTTGAAAACACTCTAATTGCTTTTGGTATTTGCTATCTAACTCAGTAAGTCATTGTTATATAAATGAGATCAATTTGTGTCGTGTGCCTTGCTCTTATGTTAGGATCACAATTGCATAATGATGGACTCACTTGTGGATATCATGTTCTTATCAACTGCATCTATTTTGTGTGGGAAGTTTCTTTGTGAATACATATTCTGTTTATTATTGGCCACTTAGACATTCGTATGCATGACAAAGTTCACATCATTCCTTGATATCATTTATTCCTTGCCAGTCACTTGATTTGTTTCCTTTTTGATTCTTTGGTGGTCTTGGTAAAAGGTTGTGAAGTGAGTGCTTGTATATTTTCCATATAATCTTGCGCCTCATGTGTTTCAAATGTATTTTGGACCCATACTTATCATCATGATAGAATTTGATATTCATATTATATCTTGTCCAAAATATGTTTTCCTCACCTACCGAATGCTTATTTTCACATCAGATTGTCTTGTTGCATTCTCTAGATAACGAGCGCCTCAAACCCCTCATCATTGAATATGTACACTTTATTTTACTCACATATTGTAATATGCAAAGTTTTGGAGGAACTCATAGTCTTCGAGATTTTTCCCATTTTGACATTTTTGCCAATGGGGGAGAAGTTGAGAGGATTTAAGATAACTTTTAGTGTTTATTATCATTTATTCATATCTACTCTAGTTATATATGTTGTTGCATGAATGAATATAAAGGGAAAACTCCATCTAGTTTATGTCAATTCATATATGCAACGAAATTCAACGTTCATTCAGACATGCATATATTGTGGGGGAGTTTGCTCTATATATTATGGTTCTACTAACATCAAATGCTTGTGTAATGTTTTGATGTTGGTACAACTGGTTGTGATAGCACCAAGTATCTTTGTGACACTTTGTGCTATCAAAACCATCCCAAGTATACAATTTATCCTTGGATAAATTGCATGTTTGTTTTGAAATTTGTTATATAAATCCTCTTATCAATTCATATATCCAACGAAATTCAACGTTCATTTAGACATGCATATATGGTGGAGGAGTTTGCTCTATATATTATGGTTCTACTAACATCAAATGCTTGTGTAATGTTTTGATGTTGGTACAACCGGTTGTGATAGCATCAAGTATCTTTGTGACACTTTGTGCTATCAAAACCATCCCAAGTATACAATTTATCCTTGGATAAATTGTATGTTTGTTTTGAAATTTGTTATAGAAATCCTCTTGTTGAGATTTCCATCAACTACCAAAATGGGGGAGATTGAAAGTGCATGTAGTCCCCATGTGTGGTTTTGGTATTTGATGACAATCCTAATGGACTAATGTTGGCATTGAGTTATACATTTGAAGGAATGTTCTATTTGTAATGCATGAAGAATATTGGATGAATTAAAGGATGTTGTTTCCATGATGATGCAAGAAGGACCTCGAATGAATTCTAAATGAACATCATATACATACTGTTGTGCATGCATCAAGGATGATCTCAATGATTTAATCAAATATGATACGATCAAGATGAGTTCCATCTCATGAACAAGATGTGATCTATGTGGAGTTCATTGAGAATCTCAAACGTTCTCATGCTTTGGCTTATGGTTTCAACCATGATGGATTTAGATCTTAAGAGAATAATTAAATAGAAAAATTATACATATGTCTTGAAATAGAATCATGATGAGCTCATATGTTGAGTCATGGATGACTACGTCATCAAGCAAGTAATTCAAGTGAAGAATTCATTGTGCCTCTCAAGAGACTATGTTTGTATAATGAAGCACAATAAGAAATCAATAGGGCCTTCAAGACATCAAGATTAATTATGGATCAAAGATAAATGTTGACTAAGATGAAGATCCAATATTTAACTCAAAGTTGGTCATCACAAGCGCAAATGATGTACCGCATGAGATCTTTTGGTATGGTAAGTAAATGTCAACCACACTTTGTGTACTAACCCATACCATGTGATGTCTATGTTTATGAGGGTTAGATAATTCTCATGGGCTCACATCAAGAGAGAGATTCCAAATGTCCATGAGAGGATGATATCAAGTGTTAATGATCATGGTTAACAAGGGCAAGTTCAAGATAACCATGCCAAAGGATTACATGTTTGAAGCTTGGGGATGTTCACATGATGAACAAGTGAAGATGAATATAAAGTAAGACTTTCCACATCATGTATGGGAGATCTAATTGAAGACTTCACCAATGTATTGCCTTCAACTTTAGCCAACAAGAAACAATAACATCAAGCTCAAGTGAAAGGCTCGAGTCAAAGGTATTAGTTCCTTTGATGTTAGTGGTGTGGAATGATGACCACCAAAGAAATATATTCACTCAAGAATGGATTCTCAGTACCTATGTAGTGTAGCTCTTTTATGATTCTTGAGTTATAGGTATCCCACACTATTAAGAGGGGATCAAAGGGGTTCGTCATGGATTTTCTCAAGTCAACATCTTCTACACACAATTCCAGTACTATCATATATCCCAAAATAAAACCATACACCAAAAAGGGTTCTCCAATTTCTATGCTCAAACCTTTTCATTAATTGCATCATCAATTTTGTTTGATATTGGGTGGTTCTCTATGTGAGGACCTCGGGATTTTCAATAGCTACAAAACGAGCCCAAGATCATCAAAATCGGAGTTTGTATGTAAAAGGTATGCATGTTTTACTTTTAGTATGCTGGCTGTTTATTGGGGGGCCGGAAGTTCCGGGCTTGAAACCCCGGAAGTTCCGGGCTAAACAGAAAGTTTGCGAAAATCTGGCCACAAGGGAGCCCGGAAGTTCCATGCCGACCCGGAAGTTCCAGGGGCCAGAAGTTCCATGCAGGTTCCGGGGCAAGTTCCGGGCTAACCAGAAAGTTTACATCATCTGCCACAATAGGGAGCCCGGAAGTTCTGGGAAGGCCCAGAAGTTCCGGGCTATGTTTTTATGTGCATAACGGGCAGATTTGGTGGGGCACTATATAAGGTATCCTTCTTCCCCAATGAGGGAGAGCTTTTGGATCTGAGATTTCCCCATTGTTTTTGAGCTCTCTCCTCCTCTCCCAAGCCTCAAACCTCCAATCCATTTGGGGGGAAACTATCCCATGGATCAAGGGTTCATTTGTTGGCATTCTCCATGTTTCCTCTCCTCTTCCATCTCTGCATATCATTAGTTTCTTTTGGTGGGATTTGAGAGAGAGGGATTTGAGCATTCTTGTGTTAAATCCCGAAGAGATTTGTGAGAGTTCTTGAGAGAGATTTCATACAAACATACATCCATTACTCATCTCTCTTTTGACCAAAGCAAATTGTGATTTGAGCGAGTCTTGAGCATTTCCCCCTTGATCTTGTTACTCTTGGAGGTTGGAGACTCCTAGGCGGTAGGAATACTTCGATGAGGAATCAACTTGTGATTTGTCCCCCGGAAAGGTTGTGAAGGTTTGGAGGCCACCTCAAGGTCTACCACTAGTGGTTGGGAATCACCTTCGTGGTGATATCTCAAGGAGAATAGGGTGAGCCTTCGTGGCGTTCATGTGCCTTTGTGGTAACATCCACCTCTCTAACAGTGACTAGCTTCCCTCCAAGGAAGTGAACATTGGGATACATCCTTGTCTACATGACTTCGGTTATCCCTAACCCTAACTCCTTGCTTGTGGTTTACTTTGGTTACTTGAGCGTACATTCACTACATATTGTTGTCCTCATTATATTGTGTTGGCTATTTCCTTGTAAATATTAATTATTTAGGCTTGCACTCCATATCCCGCAATTCATACTTGCTACTATTGATATATCTTGTGTTTAGTGTGAATTGCTATCTTGTGTCATACACTTACATATCTTGTGATATTGCTCAAGTAAGTTTGTGTAACTTACTTGTGCTTGTTAGTAATATTGTTGTGCTCACCTCATTTAGATTAAGTTGTTGGTGCACTTAGTTAAGCCTAGTGTATTTAGGATTTGTTCTTGAAAAGTATCCTCTTAGTTTTTTTCCCCATTAGGATAAAGCCAAATCTCCAGAAGTTTTTAATAAACGCCTATTCACCCCCCTCTAGGCGACATCGTGGTCCTTTCAGTTTTCTCAAGTGTATGTTTACTACTAGAATGCTCAAGAACTCAAGGTAAGTATATGCATCATATCTTTGATCAAGATGATCTCTTGCTTCTTGCACATATTGTTTGCAAGATTGAATTCTTGATCAAGGATACACCTCATTCATATACATTTGATGCATATAGCCAAGATACACATGACTTATTATATCCCTTCTACTATATGTGTGTCCATGCATTCCAAAGCAACTATCCTTTAAAGGGATTGCACGCATTTAGGGGGAGCAAGTCTAAGTCATGTGTCTCTCAAAGTCTTTAATATATCCATGCATATCTTTATTTGAAGCTTTGGTTGTATGTTGTCATCAATTAGCAAAAAAGGGGGAGATTGAAAGCACAATGTGCTCCCTTGGTGGTTTTGATAATTCATGACAACACACATTGTCTATTGGACTAATACTTTCATCTAGTGTATTTCACATAAAGTCCATAGAGAGAGATGGGTTGGCAAAAAGGGGTGTGGAGAATATCCCCATGAAGAAGAAGGAGAAGAAATAGCATTGACAAAGCTTCAAGCAAGAGGACTCTACATTTTACTTTGTGAGAAATCACTTTGAGTCCATAGGAAAGTCAATACTATCAAAAGGGGGTAAGGTATTGTTGGTGAACAATATGCTCATACGTTCACAAGTGATAGTCACCACATACACCCACAAGCTCTTCCACAAAAGTTTGTCCAAATCCCAATATCCAAAATCGGTGCAACCAACACTTCCCACTTGGTGCCACTGATTCTCAGCCTCAGATAGACTCAGCAAAACCCTAGCCCTTCAGTGCGACCGATTCTGATTCGGTGCCACCTAGTTTGGGTTGCCAACTTTCTGTTACCAAAATTCACAAAATCAGTCCCACCGAGTTTGTTGAATCGGTGTCATCGAGTCTAGCAATCTGACCGTTGGTCACCTTGTTCGTGCAACCGAGTTTTATGTATCGGTCTCACCAAGATTCAAAAGTTGCTACCTTTGAAGCAACTCGGTACCACCGAGATTAACACATCGGTGTCACCGAGTCTGACTTACTAGATGTAACGGTTGGATTTTTGGAGATGCCTATATATACCCCTCCACTACCACTCACTTGCACGAGAGACACTCAGAACATATCCCCACCTATCCTATCAGTTTTTCTGAGAGAGAGCCACCTACTCATGTGTTGAGATCATGCCATTCCATTCCAACCGTATGACTCTTGATATCTAGCCTCCCCAAGCTGCTTTCCACCCAATCTATCTCTTCCACCAAAGCCAAATCCATGAGAGAGTGATTGTGTGTTGAGGAGTCTATCCTCTTGAAGCGCAAGAGCAAGGAGTTCATCGACATTATTGAGCCTATTACCTTTCGGAGGGTGGTGCCTCCTAGATTGGTTAGGTGTCGCTTGGGAGCCTCCTACTTCGTGAGGTGTAGTGAACCAAGAAGATTGTAAGGGCAAGGATATCGCCTACTTCATGAAGATCTACCCATAGTGAGGCTAGTCCTTCATGGACGGAAGCCGTTATGGAATAGTCAAGGTTGCTACTTCATTGACCCTTATGGTTGGAGCCCTCCGTGGACTCTTACGACCGTTACCCTCTGTGGGTTGAAGACTCCATAAACATGGACGTACGATAGCACCACCTATCGGAACCACGGGAAAAATCTTCCTGTCCTTCATGCGTTTCATCTCCCTATCTCTACTCCTTACTTCCATGTGCAATGTATTTACTTTCTACTGCTATACTTGATGACTTGCATGTGTAGGGTGTGCTAGACTTGCTATATATGCTAAAATCTACCAACACTTAACTTTACACCTTGTGTAGATTTTAAATTCCCGCTAGTAGTCTATTCACCCCCTTCTAGACATACTCTTCAAGTGATCCCGCAACCTCGAGCTCGTCGAGCTTGACCGTATCAAGACACTCCGCCAACGCCATTGTCGGGTTAGGTCGAAGCCATCGTGACTCCGTTCTTTGAAGCAAGAGGCCCCCAACTTTCTCCGCGGATCTGTGAGTGCCCCAATTCCCATTTCCATCGTCATAGTTCTTTGCGGTTCGTAGGAGTTCTTCGTAGTTCGTTGTAGTTCATCCATGACGGTAGTAAATATACAAACTTACAAGTCCTTGCAAGTTTAGAATGCATCTATGACTGATTTCTTGCATAACTTGTCAAACGACTCGGTAGACAACACTTATCATCAACCACTGTACTAGTCGCTATAGATAGGGCCAAATTTGTTTTTCCTTTTCCTTGGAATTTGTAGATCCATAATGTCATGGTTTTGTCACGACAGATGTCCGGGTGAACGGACTTGGATTCGAGGCCATCGCTAAGGTGATGGACTCAAAGGGGTTGATTAGGACAAAGGACACGAATTTACCCAGGTTCGGCCCCTCAAGTCGAGGTAACAGCCTACGTCTAGCTTGTGTTTGTATTGCTTGGAGTATCGATTACAAGGGAGCTGATTGCTTGACCTAGTTCTCGATAGTTGATCTCTCTAAGTCGCCCCGGGTCTCGCCTTTATATAAGAGGTCAAGACCACGGGTCATACAAGTCGTAACCGAATCTCACTACGTGTCTGAATCCGTCTCTACATTGTCTTGCCTTCCTGAG
The DNA here is from genome assembly GCA_022496015.1 of Hordeum marinum. Lineage (NCBI taxonomy): Eukaryota > Viridiplantae > Streptophyta > Magnoliopsida > Poales > Poaceae > Hordeum > Hordeum marinum. The sequence goes on from CM039677.1 coordinate 322,704,955, forward strand.
CAAGTTGTCTTCGGACGGCTCTCCGCCCAGGTCTTCATACCTTCTTTGTCCGGGCCACGTTCCGGCCTATCTGTTAAGCCGCCCAACGTCCTGGGCTTACGTATTCACGGCCCATCTTTGGGCTGGTGTACAAGCCGCCCAGTGTGACCCGAAGTCTCAAAGGCGGGTCTCACCGTGGGGTTATATCCCCAACATTAGGCTCCAGGTTGATTCGAGCTTGCTCACTTCAGTCTCCTTCTCAATCACCGGCAAGTCTCCTTTATGTTACCTGAAAGTAAAAAATGACCCACCGTGACGTCATGTCAAATCTGTTAGAAAGATCCTCTAACGTCCGCAACGAATCTTTCCTCTATTAAATGGATGGCCCGGGAATCAAGGCGCTCGCCTCGTTCGATCAATATATGTCGCTTGTATTTTTGCGCCCATTTCCACCTTTGCCTATTAAATAGGACCGCAAGGGGTGGTATTTGTTTTCTCCACGCTTGCTCTTCTTCTTCCTCCTTCCGACGCTGCCGCTTCAGTGCACCTCGCTCGGTGACATCTCGCTTCGTCGTCGCTGAGGCCGCTGTATCAACCTGTTTGCTCCAGTGCTCTGCCCACGTCCGCCGTGCCATCTCCTATAAGTTTTCTTCCCCTAGATCCGTAGCTTTCCGGTAGGGTTTTCACGAAGTTCCTCTGCCGCTTAGAACACGAGCTTTCCTCCAATGCCAGCCATGCCTAGTTTTATCAATCCTTCCTTTGTAATTCCAGATTTGCCTTATATTACCTGAACTGCTTTTCAGGGATCATCTCCTTTGTCTGGCGACTCTACGGCCACTGCTCTGCCGCCTCTAAAGATTAACCCGTTGTATGTGTTTTTCACGCCTTACATCCGAGTCTTTGGTGGTTGTAAATTTTAGGCTCTAACCTTTATACTTTCCAGGGCTCAAGCCAAGCGAAGGAAAACCAACAAGTCCTCCCCTGGCCTTAATGCTCAAGAACCGGAGCCTGCCAAGCCGGATGTGCCCATGCCGGATGTTGATCCCTCAGCGGCTTCTAAAGAGGCACCTGAAGAGACTTGTCCTTCTGTAGATCCAGTGACGGATGCCATGATTCCTGAGAGTCCTCCGAAGGACCATTCCAAGACGCCAAGCTTTGCAAATGTTGCTGTAACATCCCAAACTTTGGAATGTTATAATAAATATAGAATGATTGTTTGTTTGCTTGAATGATTGAAAGTGAGTGAAATTTGAAACTTTTTGAAACTTTTGAAAGTTTATTGAGAGGGAATGAAATGACTTTCCCAAAACTTTCAATCTGCATTTTGATCACCAGGAATTCAAATTCATTTCATCACAAAACCCTAGAGTGAAGATGACATGACTTCTTCCATTTAAAGAAATGAAAAGGGATTTGAAAATGATTTGAATTTCCATTTTGAAAATATTTCAAATTCAGAAAACTTTATGCAACTCAATGATTTTCATGAGAGAGGATAATATGACTTCCTCAAATTTTAAGAAATATGAGTTGGAAGTTTAAAAGAAGGAATTGAAAGAGCTTTTGAAAACCTCTGGATTATTTTGAAAATCCATTTCATATTGGTCCCTATCCAAAATTTTCAAAGAATTCAAAACCCTGACAAAAATTTGAGAGGAGTAACATGACACTCCAAGACAGGGGGTAATTTTTGAAGTTTTTGAATCATCAAACCCAAAAAGTTATTTGAAAAATATTTGCAAAAGTAAATAAAGCCAATTAAGGCATTTTCTGAAAAATGGTTTTTTTAAAGTATTCAAATGCCAGAATAAAAATGTTCATTAAATTGCATTTATTATTCTATTAATTTTGATATATAATACTCCTATATTTAGAGACGATTTGGATGCTTTAAAGGTATTTGAAACGCTCTGGAAAAACATTAAACAGAAAACGGTAACGGTTTTAGAATTAAAACGGGCCAGCCCACAGGCTTTATTTCGCGAATTCAATACGCGCCGGTCAACCGACGCGTTAACAGCTCGCCCGCTCTCGCTGACGTGTGGGACCCGCTGCCCGCTCCCTTCTCCCGCGCGGTCGCCTTCCTCCTCCCACGCGCCCGACGCCGTCGCCGGATCCCCTCGCCGCGGACCCCTCCCTCCTTTACTCCCCCTACCCCGCACTACCCCTATAAGTACCCACCCCTCTCCCGCACTCATTCCCCTTGCTTCCCCCTCTCTCCGAGCCCCCATCTTGCCGGAATAGCTCGCCGGAGCTTTCGGTTGCCGCCGCACCTTTTTCAACCTAGCGCCCGTCTCCGACCTCCCCGTCCTCTCCCGAGCGCACCACCGATCTCCTCTCGCCTGTGCGCAGCACTCCATCCCTTACCCGTGCTCAACCGCCTCTGGAACGCCGTAACCCCACCCTCGCCAGAGCTCCACTTCCACCGAACCACTCCCGAGCTCGTGCCCGTCGCATCCATCACCCCCGAGCCTCACTGACGCCACCAACGTGCTCGCCGTACTCGCCGCCATCGACTAGTGCCCTCGCCGTCGCCGGAGGACCACCGGAGCGCCGCCCACATCGACCACTACGCCTCGGCCTCGCCGGAGAAGCCCTCGTCGGCGACCTACCACCGCGGTGAGCTCCACCACCCCTCTCCCCGTCCGATCTGGATCTGACGATCCAGATTAGAACCTATAAAACCGCGAATCGTTTTCTTCTAGGCGTCGGTCACCCGCTCGTATTCGCCCGCACGCTCACATCCGTAGCCAACCAGAGAGCGACACGTAGCCCACTTGTCCGTTAGAAACGTATTTTCATTTCTGATTTAATTTCTGTTTCCAGAATAGTTTCAGATTTGTTTTGCTTATAACTTTTATGTTTTTAGTTTTTTTCAATTGATTTCTTTTGCATTAGATCACAAATTTCGTCTAGTTTCTGTGAATACCAAGTTTTACTATGTTTGAATAATTCAATTTGAATTTGGACAGATTTGATTTAAATTTTGTTTTCTGAATATCGTGAGTTCTAAAATGAATTTTTGATTGATTCTTTTTCCTACTTGTCACTAGTGATCTTAGTTATCATTAGGCAGAGTTTGAGAATTTTTAAAATAAAATTTATTAGGGTTTTAACTAGAAACAAAATCTGTTTAGTTTGTTAATATAGTTTAATTAGTTTTATTTTGTTAGTTTAAATCTGAGTTAATTATATATTTGATTTAGTATATTCTGTTAGTTAAACTTTAGGTGAATTACTTGTTGTTAAAATAAAAATAATTTGCTTAGTTTACTACCATGTTGTTATAGGAACACTATACATTTTCAAATAGGTTTAATTTGTGATAAAGAAACTAGTTAGTAATAGCTTATTCCAACAAAGTTTATATAATTAGATTCTGTTTTCAAATAAAATTTGTAGTAATACCTTTCTGTTAAGTAATGTTTTGTTAATAAAATAATTTATTTTTGCTCTATTATGATAGGAAAACTATATCCTTAATCATTAGGTAATGTCTTATAAAACAATTTAGTTTTTCATAGAAATTATTTTCACAAAGTTTTAGATGACTTAATTCTGTTTTGTAATAAAGATTTTATTTAATTACTTTCTGTTAACTAAGTTGTTTCATAATTTGTTTTCTCTTAGTTTATGGTTGTGTTTGTAGTTAAGTTCATTAGGCAAACACTTATATTGTTTAGAAGGTTGTTTTTATAGTTCTAGTTGTCTTTCAAAAGTGATTCATTTTTTCTAGAAAAATAGTTACAAAAATCTTTTATTATATTTTACTTTGTTTTGGGTTTTGTGTTACTTTTGAAATTGTTGGAGTTTTGTGTTTCAACTTTGTCTTAAGTATTTCTTCCATCAACCTTGTTGCTTTTGTTTTGTGTTACTTTTGATTGTTAGAACTGATTGTTAGTATGATTGCTTATAAGTATGCAATGCTTGATTATAGATTTCATCGGAGAGTGACGAATAGTCTATCAAGTTATTTCTGAGAGCGATATCTTATCTTCATCAACAGTACAGGCAAGTTCACCTTGACCATCTATTTCATACCTATGTTTTTATTGCATGTAGTGACATCATTCAACATATCCCTCCCGTAGTGTTATTGAAATTCTTGTAGTTGAGTAGAATGCATGAGGTAGGAACCCACCACTGGTTACTAAAGCCCCGGGAATGCTAGTTAGTGCAATGCTATGCTAAAGTAGACGGGGTCTGGTATGAGTGTTCGTGAGTGGTGTGAAGAAGGACTCCACGTCAAAACGACGACTTCATGAAGACATCTTCAAGTCCTGCATCTTCAAGACCTCAAGACTTCAAGACTCGAGAAGACAAGTTTTCAATACACACTACTGGGTGAAGGATGGTTGATTGGGCACCCTGGAGAAACCAGTGAGTGACCGGGATGCATGGAGAAGCGCCATGACATCTTGCGGAAAGCTTCACCCAGACTCAAAGAGAAGGATGAATACTTCATGCCCGAAAGCTTACCTGTGTAGCCACAAGTCATTATGGGCTCTGGCTTGGTTGATCTTTGTTGTGACTCTGCTGGGCAGTGCTACGAGATGTAGTCGACGTTAGGATTGGGATGGGCACTGTCGGACAGTCAGGGAAGCACTCTGAAAGACCATGTTTCTTTCATCCTGTTCTCAAACACCAGGCAGTGCGAGGACTTACCAGGAGGGAAAGAATCTTGTGGGTAAAGTACACTACACTCTGTAGAGTTAAACCTAATCGATTAGCCGTGTCCCCGGTTACGGACAATATGAGCTTCTAGACTTGGATCTATCTCTGAACTCTCAATACTGGACTGATAACTAATTGTGGGCAACTTAATGATACTTATGGGCATTGAGACATTGGTTGGCGGAACCATGTCATGATAGGTAACTCTATAGTGAAATTCCTGATATTCCTTTGTTGTAGGAAAATAAAATCAGCTTTTACGCAAAAACTCAGACACAGAGCCACAAAGCCTTTGCATATAGAATAGTCTTTATGCTTCTGTTTTTCTATGGTGATCTTGCCAGCATATTCAAAATGCTGACCAACACGGCTGCAACGTCTTATGTTGCAGATACTCTTCTACGACGGGTAAGAGTACGATTCAGGGTTACGGTCCGCACTCAACTTGCCGTTGGTGTTATTGGGACTCCACTCCTGTTGACTGTATCCGCTGCTATTTTAAGGTATATATCAGTTTTACGCTATTTACATGTGATTGCACTTTGATATATACATTGATGTACTGTGTGTGCCAGCATACTGATCCAGGGATGGCACAGAAAACACAGAGGCTTGACTCGTTTTGAGTCGGGTCGTTACAATTGCTGATGAAACAACTACTCCGGATGTCTTGATTACCAACACCGACTTTCACTCTCCTCCACCTCATGTGCTAACCAAGCATAGTGAGCCGACTGAAACCTCCAAGAAGCTGGAGTTTGAACTCCCCGCCCTTGAGAAGATGACAACTGATGAAGTTCATGCCGGTTATTTGAATCGTCTGTCCACAAGCCGGGACCTGGAGCTCAAGCTTGTCAATTTGATGAAGAAGAAATATGAGGTATTCTTCACTCTCCTTATACCCTTACGTAGCCCCAAGTGCCGGGTTAATATTGGCTGATGATAATTCGGGTCTTCAAAACTTGCTAGAAGTAGAAATGCTTAGCCTGTAGGCCTCAACTTATTTAGAAGTAATCGCAAATCATGATTCGTAGCCCCCAAGGGCTGGATCAAATTTGATAACATTGAGCCAGAGCTTTATTGAAGATAGCTATTAGAGGCAATTGTAGTCCCCAAGGGCTGGCTCAATCTTTTTAAATTTGAGTCGGATCTTTCCTTGGAAACAACTTGAAAAGCCAATGTATAGCCCCCAAGTTCCGGGTTATCTTGATAAAGATGATCCAGAACTGCATTTTAATCTAAGAGATCAAAATAGACATTAGCCCCCAAGTGTCATACATATTGCTTGCAATCTGTTTGAGACTTGCTGAATCGTTTAAAATTCTCCTCCTAATGGCTCATTCCATACTTTGATATGTCACAGGAAGCCTTAAACGAAGCCAGGTCAGAAGTGGCCGGCTTAAAAAACAATCTAGCCACGTAGCAAGCCGCCCGAAGTGAAGCTAATGAAAAATGCTGGCTCCTCTGTGAAGAACTGACCAAGATCAAGGCCGACTTTGCAACCTTCAAAGAGTCTGTTAAAACTTAACAAGCCGCCCTGACTCAACGGGCGGATGACGCTGACCAGCGGCTGATGATCATGTCTGATGGGCTGCAGCCTTTGAAGCGCCATATCAAGAAGATGACAGTCGCCATCTTTGGTAAGTATTTGATAACTTAACTCAATTTCTGTATTGTACTTGTACTAGCAAATCATGACGAAGCGTCCATATTATGCAGGTCCTAGGAGCTGCGAACTTGCTTCTGACAGCTTGCTTCCCCTGAAGGCCATGTATACTCTGATGGAACAGCTTTACTGTGGGGCTGTGTGTACGATCAAGTATGTATTTTACAAGGATACCACCCCTTCAACTATCAAAGGGGTCTTAGAGCTTCTTTCCACGCTACCAAAACAAATTGTGGAGTTGAAGAGATCAGCCGACCGATAGGAGGCGATCGTAGCCATAAGCCGGGCATTGGCCTTTGCTCCAGAGTTGACTCCGGCTGACATGATGGACGGGTTTCCCTCCAAAAAATATGATGGCTACGAGTTTACAGAGGCTGACTATGCACGGTGTGTGAAGGCTTCCAAAGTCCTTGCCTCCATGTTAGCAGAAGAAGTCAACCTGGAGACATATGAAGCGGCTTACAGCGCTGTTCAAAAAAGAATCCGCGACCCTCTCTTTGAGTCCAATGACCTGATGCCTACCCGCAGTAAGAACATTTTTTCCTTCTGAACTTGACCCATCCCCCTTCTTTGAAGAAGGAAACTTTGCTGCTTTAACCAACTGCAACTGGGACTTGGAAAATCTTCACATCAAGGAGGTCGAAGACCTAGAGCAGGGTGACCCGCCGGCCAGCTAATGGAGCTGTGAACGCTTGTTGATAACTCGACTTTTGTGACACGCCATGAGCGGTGTAAGATACTTAAAATATTTTTGGGCTCTATAGAGAGCATATGTAATAGGCTTGTAGTAACTTTGCCTTTGCCTGAACTGTGCCATCACGCACATAAATAGCCCGGCTTAATACATATATCATCTTCCTCGCACCTCATTTTGTATGCTTTACTGACTCTTGGCGGCTTAATTGACCTGCAAGAATAGATGTATCATGACATTATTAGGAGGGCGGCTTAAAAGCATAACCCAAAGATGTTGTATCTTCCTAACATGTTTACTCAACAAACAGCTCACATGCCGGTTGTACCGGGCTAACTCGCCACTTCTCCGGCGGGTCACCTCCTAAGAGTAGCGTTAGTCTTATAGGCAGGTTTTAACCCTGCTTGACTTAAGAGCCGATCAAGAGGGTGTGTAAGCTACATCCGGCGGTTGGGAAGCCCCCAAGTGACCTTCGTTGACGGAATCAACTGTTTGGCTTGCGATCTGATCGATAGGGTCTGATAATCTACACCCGGAGGGTGGGAAGCCCCATGGACGATCATGTTGACGGAGTCAACTTCTTGGCTTAAGAGCTAGTCGATAGGGTCTGATAAGTTACACCGGGAGGGTGAGAAGCCCCCTGGACGACCATGTTGACGGAGTCAACTTTTTGGCTTAAGAGCCGGTTGATAGGGTCTGATAAGCTACACCCAGAGGGTGGGAAGCCCCTTGGAGGACCATGTTGATGGAGTCAACTTTTTGGCTTAAGAGTCAGCCGATAGGGTCTGATAAGCTACACCCGGAGGGTGGGAAGCCCCCTAGATTACCATGTTGATGGAGTCAACTTTTTGGCTCAAGAGCCGGCCGATAGGATCTGATAAGCTACACCCGGAGGGTGGGAAGCCCCCTGGACGACCATGTTGATGGAGTCAACATTTTGGCTTAAGAGCCGGCCGAGAGGGTCTGATAAGCTACACCCGGAGGGTCGGAAGCCACCTGGACGACCATGTTGACAGAGTCAACTTCTTGGCTTAAGAGCTGACTGATAGGGTCTGATAGGCTACACCCGGAGGGTGGGAAGCCCCCTAGACGACCATGTTGATGGAGTCAACTTTTTGGCTTAAGAACCGGCCGATGGGGTCTGATAAGTTACACCGAGAGGGTGGGAAGCCCCCTGGATGACCATGTTGATGGAGTCAACTTTTTGGCTTAAGAGTCGGCCAATAGGGTCTGATAAGCTACACCCGGAGGGTGGGAAGCCCCATGGATGACCATGTTGATGGAGTCAACTTTTTGGCTTAAGAGCCGACCGATAGGATCTGATAGGCTACACTTGGAGGGTGGGAAGCCCCCTGGATGACCATGTTGACAGAGTCAACTTCTTGGCTTAAGAGCCGGTCGATAGGGTCTGATAAGCTACACCCGGAGGGTGGGAAGCCCCCTGGACGACCATGTTGACGAAGTCAACTTCTTGGCTTAAGAGCCGGCCGATAGGGTCTGATAAGCTACACCCGGAGGGTGGGAAGCCCCCTGGATTACCATGTTGACGGAGTCAACTTTTTGGCTTAAGAGCCGGCCAATAGGGTCTGATAAGCTACACCCGGAGGGTGGGAAGCCCCCTGGACGACCATGTTTGGATTTTTCTTGCATGGACGAAGATATGCGAAACGGCAGAGGCCCCTGCTTGCAGGGGTGCTAATTTTATTCATATATAAATATGATATGTACAATGATAGTGCACAATGTCGAGTCTCGATGACTTAAGTGTAGTAAGGTTGTAGATGAGCTATGTTCCACAGCCGGTGGGTCTCCTGACCCGAGGTATCTGAGTCGTCTCGGATGTCAATGAGGTAATATGACCCGTTGTTAAGATTTCTGCTGACCACGAAAGGTCCTTCCCATGGAGGAGATATCTTATGCATATTTGTCTGATCTTGAATCAGCCGCAGCACTAAGTCGCCTTCTTGAAACGTCTGGGTCTTGACTCTACGGCCATGATAGCGGCGCAGGTCTTGCTGACAAATCGCCGAACGAGCAGCCACCAGTTCTTGTTCCTCCTCCAAGGCATCCAACGCGTCTTGATGCACCGTATCAACATAAGCCGCCACTCGTGGCGAGTCATGTCGGATGTCACTTGGTAACATGGCCTCTGCACCGTAAACCATGAAGAAAGGTGTATAACCTGTTGATCTGTTGGGGGTAGTTCTGATGCTCCATAAGACGGATGTCAATTCCTCCACCCAACAAACCGATGTTCGCTCTAAAGGAACCATAAGCTGGGGCTTGATACCTCTCAGGATTTCTTGGTTAGCACGCTCCGCCAGCCCGTTGGACTGTGGATGAGCCACTGCAGAAACATCAAGCCTGATGTGCTCAAGATCACAGAACGTTTTGATAGCCCCCTTGGATAGGTTCATGCCATTGTCCGTGATGATGCTGTGAGGGTAACCAAAACAATAAATCAGTTTTTTGATAAACTGAACCACCGTAGCTGCATCACAGTTGCTGATCGGCTCAGCTTCTACCCACTTGGTAAACTTATCGACCGCCACCAAGAGTTGCGTCTTCTTGTCCTTGGATTTCTTGAAAGGCCCGACCATATCAAGCCCCCAGACTGCAAACAGACAAGTAATTGGTATCAAGCGCAATTCTTGAGCCGGAACATGAGCACGGCGGCCAAACTTTTGAGAGCCGTTACACTTGCGGACTAGATCCTCTGCATCCTTGTGAACCGTCAACCAGAAAAACCATGCTGGAAAGCCTTGCCCACCAGAGTTTTTGAGCCGACGTGATGTCCGCAGTCACCAGCATGAATTTCATTTAAGATTTCCTTACCCTCCTCTGGTGAGACACAGTTTTGAAACACTCCGGTGACGCTAAATTTGTGTAACTCGCCATTGACTATCGTCATGGATTTAGACCGTCGGGTGATCTGTCTGGCCAGATTTTCATCGTCACGTAACTCGCCTTGAGTCAAATACGCCAAGTAAGGCACGGTCCAATCCGGAATAGCATGTAGAGCCGCCACCAATTGTCCCTCCGGGTCAGGAACAGCCAAATATTCCTCTGAGGGTAATTTGATAGTTGGGTGATGTAAGACGTCAAGAAAGATATTGGGAGGCACTGGCTTTTGCTGAGAGCCTAACCTTGACAGGGCATCAGCCGCCTCGTACCTACAACGATTAATGTGATCCACCTAATAACCCTTGAAGTGACCAGCAATAACATCCACTGCCTGACGATAAGCCGCCATCCGCGGATCCCTGGAATCCCAAGTGCCTGAAACTTGCTAAGCCACAAGATCTGAGTCGCCGAAGCACCTTACCCTGCTCAGGTTCGTATCCTTAGCTACCCTGAGGCCATGAAGCAGGGCTTCGTATTCAGCCGCATTATTAGTGCAAGGGAACATCAGCCGGAGCACACAACAAAACTTATCACCTTTGGGAGACGTTAAGACAACCCTTGCCCCTGATTCTTCCAGCTGCTTGGATCCATCAAAGTGTATTGTCCAGTATGTGTTATTCGGCTTTTCTTTGGGCGCCTGACACTCTGTCCAGTCATTTATGAAATCCATAAGGGCTTGAGACTTGACAGTCATACGAGGTACGTATTTGAGATTGAGAGGTCCCAGCTCGAGTGCCCACTTAGCAGTCCTACCAGTGGCTTCTCTGTTCTAAATTATGTCTTCCAACGGAGCCGAGCTGACCACAATGATCTGGTGTCCTAAGAATTAATGCTTTATCTTGCGGTTAGCCATGAACACCCCATACACTAGCTTCTGCCAATGTGGATATCTCTGCTTAGACTCTGTCAGGACCTCACTGATATAATAAACCGGCCTCTGAACAGGATATTCTTTCCTTGCCTCCTTGCGCTCGACCACAATCACAGTGCTGACGGCCCTGTTGTTAGACGCCACGTATAGGAGCAAGGGCTCTTTCTCAGCCGGCGTAGCTAAAACCGGCGGATTAGTGAGCTGCTTCTTGAGCGCCTCAAATGCTTCACCCACCGCCGTACTCTGGACAAAATTGTCTGTCTTTTTCATCATCTGATATAGAGGGACGGCCTTCTCACCAAGGCGGCTTATAAACCGGCTCAACGCGGCGATCCGCCCTGCCAAGCATTGGACATCATTGATACAAGCCAGCTCAGCCAGGGAGGTGATAGACTTGATCTTATCCGGGTTAGCTTCAATACCACGTTCAGAAACTAGAAATCCCAAGATCTTGCCAGCCGGAACACCAAAGACACACTTTGCCGGGTTAAGCATCATCTTATAGATCCACAGATTGTCAAAGGTTTCTTTTAAATTGTCAAGCAGAGTCTCCTTCTTCCTTGACTTGATCACAATATCATCCACATAAGCATGAATGTTGCGCCCAATCTGGTTGTGGAGACAATTCTGCACACAACGCTGATAAGTCGCCTGGGCACTCTTGAGCCCAAAAGGCATAGACACATAGCAGAAAGCCCCAAAAGGCGTGATCAATGCCGTCTTCTCTTGGTCCTTAACCGCCATATTGATCTGATGATATCCTGAATAAGCATCCAGGAAGCATACACTTTCACAACCCGTCGTAGCATCAATGATTTGATCAATACGAGGGAGAGCAAAAGGATCAGCTGGACATGCCTTGTTAAGATCCTTATAGTCCACACACATATGCCACGTGCCGTTCTTCTTGAGCACAAGCACTGGGTTAGCAAGCCACTCCGGGTGAAAAACCTCGATGATGAAACCCGCCGCTAAGAGCCGGGCGACCTCTTCCCCAATGGCCTTGCGTCTCTCCTCGTTGAACTGCCGCAAAAATTGCTTAATAGGTTTAAACTTAGGATCCACATTAAGGTTATGCTCAGCGAACTCTCTCGGCACACCCGGCATGTCAAAAGGTTTCCATGCAAAGATGTCCTGATTCTCATGGATGAATTCGATGAGCGCGCTTTCCTATTTGGGATCCATGTTGGCCCCAATAATGAACTTTTTAGATGAGTCACCTGGAGTAAAATCCACCGCCTTGGTATCATCCGCCAAAAATTTGAGGGGCGGCTCAACCTCTGTGGTAGGCTTCTTCAGCGGGGTCATATCCTCCGGGTCAACATTTTCCTTATAGAACTTGAGTCTGCCTCAGCACAACTGGATTCCACGTAAGCCGCGTCCCCTTCTTCGCACTCAATAGCCGTATTCCGATCACCATGAACAGTAATCGTGCCTTTAACCCGGGCATCTTGATCTATAAGTAGACGTAATAGGGCCTAGCCATGAACTTAGCATAAGCCGGCTGCCCAAACAATGCATGATAAGGGCTCTTGATCTTTACCACTTCAAACCACAAGGACTCCACCCTGTAGTTGTACTCATCACCAATGGCGACTTCCAACGAAATCCTACCCACCAGGTAAGCTGACTTGCCTGGTACTACCCAATGAAAAATTGTTGATGAGGGCTTAAGGTCTTTATCAAGCAGCTTCATCCGCCGAAAGGTATCATAATACAGGATATTGATGCTACTGCCACCATCCATGAGTACCTTTTTTACCATATATCCTCCCACTTCGGGGGCAACTACCAGGGCTAGCCGCCCCGGGTCATCAAGACACGGCGGGTGGTCTTCCCGGCTCCACGTAATGTCATATTCAGACCACTTCAAATATTGTGGTAGAGCCGGCGTGACTGCGTTAATCACTCGCTTGCGCAGTTTCTGATCTTGCTTGTTAAGGCTGGTCGTAAAAACATGATACTAGCCCGAACTGAGCTGCTTTGGATTACTCTGATACCCAGATTGATTATGCTGTTGCTGATTGTTGTTACCAGAGTGCTGAGGATGTCCTCCTTGGTTGCCCTAGCCATGATGACCAGACCCTGAGCCGCCAGACCCAAATCTGGCTACTAACCCGCCTGGTCCTAAGCCGCCGGGCAGGCCACCACCATGGTTGTTGTGCTGTTGCATGTTGTAGTTCTTGAACTTCTGCGTGATGTGGCAATTACCCCACGTGTGCCCCGCAAACCTATCGGGCCGGCCATGCTCCGGACAGGGTTTATTGAGCATTTCCTCCAAATTGAAAGGACTCTTCTTTTTGTTAAAAGGTGGTCTAAACTTCCCATTGCCCTTAGGATGATTCTGGCTGGTGTTGGCATTGGCCACCAGTTCTGACCCGCCATCCGGGTTCTTCCGCTTGCCCTGGTTACCATTACCTGCCGCACCCTTGCCCTGATTGTTGTTTTTACCTTGACCAGTCTTCTCCTCATCAGAACCCGGATCCTTCGTGTTATCAGAGTTGGCATACTTTGTGAGAGACATCATGAGTTCTCCCATGTCCTAAAACATACGCTTGAGCCGGCCAAGCTTCTGCTTCAGAGGGACGAAGTGACAGTTCTTCTCTAGGATCAACATCGCTTGAGCCGCCATGATCTGCTCAGAAGAGTGGATGATGGTCAACACCCGCCGGACCCAATGATGAGCCGACTCATTCTCCTACTACACACAATGACCGAGATCCACAATCGTCATAGGTTGTTTGCAGGTCCCTTGAAAGTTTTTGATGAACCTTGCTCTCAACTCAGCCAATGAATTGATCGTATTGGGTGGCAAACTATTTAACCACGTGCGAGCCGGACCTTCAAGCATCATGATGAAATATGTAGCACACACCGCATCATTGACATCCAACATCTCCATGGCCAGCTCATAGCTTTCGATCCAGGCCTCCGGAGGTAAGTCGGCAGTGTAATTCGGGACCTTGCGAGGCCCTTTGAAATCGTTTGGCAACTGCTCGTTCCACAGAGCCGGTACTAAACATGGTACTCCCACGGCCCTGGTGGTCACTTCGCCTCCTACTGAAACGGAGGGCGCAGGCTCTTGGTGAGCCGCCATGGCCAAAGCCACCACCTCTTGCTAGTTTCTTGCCCGGTTTATGAGCGCCTGTGCATCTAGAGCTGCCTGATCATCCCCTGGAGGGCCCCTGTGCCGATCGCTGCTAGAAACCGCTGGTGACTCATAGCACCGGCTAAAGCTGCGGCTGGGGAGGGGAGTTGAGTGAACGCAGCTCTGGCTGTAAGTATATTCCTCCTGCTGGGCCATCGCCGTCTGAAGGTACCCAATGGCATTCTTTACCTCTTCTGCGAAAGGCGCCTCGTCTGGAATAGGGATTGTTTCAAGCTGGGTGGCTGCGGCCACCATGTTATCTGCTGGGTTGGTATAATGGCCCGCTGATGTTGGAAAGGCCACTGGTGAGGCCTGGTTTCGTCGAGGCGGGTTAAGCTATTGTCGAGCTGCCAGCCAACTTCCAGGTGCATCCGCTGCCCGTCCTGATCCTGGCGTATTAAAGAGATTCCTAGCCTCATAATGTTCTAGTAAGCGGGATTGATGCCTCATCCGATGCACCGCAGCCGTCAATTGTTGTTCCAGCTCAAGGTGGAAATCATCTGTCTTAAGGCGTTCTGCCTCCGCCTCATCTGAACTTTTAATTCGGCTATCCTCTGTTGCTCCTCTGCCATCCGGTCCTTGAGTCTCATGATCTCCAAGTTCCGAGCGGCTTGATTGTCTGGTGTGACTTTGGTGGCCATTAGGGCCGCGAGCTCGTTCATCAGATCCAGAAGAACTTGAGCCGGCGGCGGCGGGTCAACCCCCGAGGTTGCTGCTTCGGCGGCTGTGCTGCTCATGCCTGGAGCCGACGCCACCATGAACACGGCCGCATGAACCGACAGCCCGAAAATCGTCCGGCTAAGAACGCTCCGACTCAGGGTAAGGCTCATCATAGCCCCCGAGCCCACCGTTGTGAAGCTAGTAAATCGACTCTGCTTCTCCGCTCGAAGATCCGTCCTGTGAACAGACAAGTGTCTCCCGCGACGCAGAAGCTTCAAGATCCATACCTTGAGTGAAGCCCACGAAGGCGTGCTTCTGTCCCGGGTTGACACGGTCGGGTCGCACATCACGGGCGGGTTGCGCGCGCCGAGCCGACTCGATGATGCTGGTGTAGATGTCTGGCCCGGGTGTAGATCCGTCGATCCTGCCGATGAAGACTTGGATCCCACCGAAGGGAACCCGGATTCCATATTCGACAGAGCTGGCATCAAGACCCCAGCTGGCGTCATCGATGTAGAGCCGTCCGCGGCGACTCTTGTTCATCCTTCCGACCACGTATCCCTCGAGCCTCGGGAGAGAGCCCTTTGAGAACTGAACACCATCGAGCGCAAGCCCCACGGTGGGCGCCAACTGTCGTGGTTTTGTCATGGCAGATGCCCGGGTGAACGGACTTGGATTTGAGTCCATCGCTAAGGTGATGGAGTCAAAGGGGTTCATTGGGACAAAGGACACGAATTTCCCCAGGTTCGGCCCCTCAAGTCGAGGTAACAACCTACGTCCAACTTGTGTTTGTATTTCTTGGAGTATCGATTACAAGGGAGCTGATTGCTTGACCTAGTTCTCAATAGTTGATCTCTCTAAGTTGCCTCGGGTCTCGCCTTCATATAAGAGGTCAAGACCACGGGTCATACAAGTCATAACCGACTCTCAATATGTGTCGGAATCTGTCTCTACATTGTCTTTCCTTCCTGAGCAAGTTGTCTCCGGGCGGCTCTCCGCCCGGGTCTTCATACCTTCTTTGTCCGGGCCATGTTCCGGTCCATCTATCAAGCCGCCCAATGTCTTGGGCTTACGTCTTCATGTCCCATCTTTGGGACGGTGTACGAGCCGCCCGGTGTGACCCGGAGTCTCAAAGGTGGGTCTCACCGTGGGGTTATATCCCCAACACATAATATTAGCCATATCCGAATAGTAGTTGTTTTCCACATGTATTTAGGACTTAGCCATTGTTTCCTTTTCGTCGAATGACTTGTTTATTGTAAATTCTCTTCCCGT
Source organism: Hordeum marinum (assembly GCA_022496015.1). Classification (NCBI taxonomy): domain Eukaryota; kingdom Viridiplantae; phylum Streptophyta; class Magnoliopsida; order Poales; family Poaceae; genus Hordeum; species Hordeum marinum. The sequence continues at coordinate 322,720,826 of CM039677.1, forward strand.
CGACTTAACTGGCTTGAAGCTTCTACCGACTCACAACTTACTACCTTTGTCGTCTTAGACTGTATACCAGACTTAAGTCAACTTATCTGATTTCCTAGCTCAACTTTACTATGCTAGCTATATCGTAACTGAGTACGCAACCTCGATTTTGTTCATCGGCTTCTCTTATTTTTGTCATTTGTAGCCATCTTGAGAACCGCTTCAATAATAATGGCTCCCAAGTTTAACAAGGCTATCAACTGGACCAAATCAAGCACGACCCAACTCATGCTTGATGAGCATGTGAACAACGTGTTGTTGCCGGCTCAGGATCAGATTGAATGGCAGGTGCCTGATGAGGAGACCCAGCCTCAACCGGGTCAGAATGAGATTATCATCTTTGCGGATTGCATAGACAGAGGGTTCCACCCCCTCCTCCCTCGTGGGTTCCAAATTCTTCCGTGACATCCTTCACTATTTTGGCATCAAGCCACGGAACCTTGCTCCTAAATCGGTCCTTAATTTGAGCAACTTCCATGGCTTTTGCGAAGTGTATCTCCTGATCGAGACAACTGTTAGTTTGTTTCAAGAACTATTCTACTGCAACCGCCAGACTGAGTGCAAAGGAGGGCCGCGTCTGGAGTGTTGAGGAGTTTCCTTTCAACGACGTAGGAATTCTGCATTTCCCAAGATGGCTCTAGCGACTCATCCAAAGGGATGGCACAATATTTGGTTCCACTGCAAGAACACATCCCCAGATCAACAGAAATAATTGACAGGTTACAGAGCAGACCAACTTGATGCTTCAAAGGAGTTTCAAGCCTTCAGAACTATGGAAGAGAGGAAAACACTGAAGCCTATGTATTCCAGGATTAATGCCTTGATCACTCATGGTCTTTCCTGGGTTGATCTAACCCGGTGTTGGATGAGCTCACGGATCCATCCTTTTAGTCTTAGAGGTCGGCTCATGTGCACATACACCGGTGAACTTGAAGACAACTTGCGCTTCAGCAACCTCAACTCATCTTCCACTCATTTGATAAGAGCCGCTAAGAAACTCCTGGGTGAGACCCAGGGAAAAATTGTCGTTGTGAGACTTGCTCCGTTTTATGCTGGCAACCCGGCACCAGCGCTTAGTCACCCTTTCCCTTTCTACTTTTTTATATAGTTGTATTCTTACTATATCTGACGTGCCGACTTATTATTCCTTGGATGGACTCTAACTGTTGGAAAATGGAGCCTGAAACTCCCACTCCAGCCGAGGATATTGACCAACAGGAGTCGGGGGAAGATGACTATGAGGTAGGAAACTTGATTCCTTTAGCCGACTTGATAATGAAACTTGTTTATGCCTTGTATTTCTGAAGAACACGCCGAGACCAGCCGGGCCGGTGAAGCAGAGGTAAATCCATCTTCCTCTAACCTAGAAATACTTGGCCGAAGGAGAACCTGGCTTTTGGTCTGTAAGGTACCATTTTCACACCCATCGGCTCATTTGGACAAAATTTATGTTTGAAGAAAACACAACGTAAAACTAGCTTGAAGTGGAAGACCTGGAGCAGCTCGAGTGAGCTTTCTGACGGCTTGCCCTATGAGCCGTCATCGCGTCGGGTACATACTAAGGAGCAGATGAGCCTGACTCCTTCTTTCCCTTGAGTCGGCAAATTCAAGAAGTTGTGACATTGTTCTGACCCGGCGTATGAGACGTCTTCCCCCTCCTCTAATGAGTCATGTGCTAGAAAATTACCAGCTTTCACCATCAACCGTGGGTAAGCATCATAAGACTTGAATCAATTCATAACATGCTTTAATCAGGTATTGATTGTCATAATTGCTTTATTCCCGGGCCAAGTCATTTGTTAAGAAAATGAATGACTCTGCTTCTGTCCCGGTAGACACTGAGATGTAAATCCCATCTAATGATGCTGCTAGTGTCAACCCGTCTAATCATGTCGACCCAGAGACAAATGTTAACCCAGCATTGCAGGATGAGTTGTCAGCTCAAGATGACTTGGTGAGAAGAAATCACCCCATGAGCCGGGATGATCCTAACACCCAAGACCAGACCCTTGTCGGTGCTTCTGTGGAGGGAGAGCACAAGGATACTAAGACTCCAAAAGCAAGAATGGAGATGGTACATGATGACATGGTGTTCACTAGGGAAGGCCATCATGTCATTCCTAAAACATCTACTACTTTGGCCAAGATAATGACCAAGGAGGAAACATCAAGCCATCAGAAAGGGAAGGCCCGACTCTATTTGGAGCCGTTTGGAGATCTGGATGTGAATTCCCTCCATCAAAGCTTTTGACCTGGCTATCTAAGAGCCGGGAGACTCAAAGTGCTATGGTAGGCCTCTCAAAAGGAAATATGAGGTACATCCCTTCATCTCTTCTCATATGTACATTTATGTAGCCCCCAAGTCTTTAGTTTAGAAAGTAATGATAAGTGAAGGCTTGTCTAAATTCAATTTGTATCCTATCTTTGGCATGATAATAGGTAATCCCCAAGTGTCGGGTCACTAGAAATAGTGAGTTGGAACTTGTAGTAAGATGTTTATCTTATAGCCAAACAAAGCATAGTCCCTAAAGGCCGGCTTATCAACATGTGATGAACCAGGTCATTATGTAGAACTTTTGACTTAGGAAAAATCATTATATGTTGTAGCCCTCAAGGGATGACTCATCATTATGTGATGAGTCAGGTCTTCCAATGAAACCCAGAATCAGAACAATTGTAGACGTTATCCCCGAAGTGTCATGTCAAATACTTGCATATGACCTGGGACTTGAGAAGTAAATATAGAGTTAATTCCGGTAGCCCCTAAGTGTCGGGTCACTAGCTTGCGGCGACTCGAGAGTTGAAGTAGATATGAAAATGTTGAAGTTAAGTTGTGTATCTGCTATGTGTCGGGTCATATGCCTACAGCGATGTGGAATTTCATGAAATATATCTTTTTGATTTGTGTAGGAAATGCTGAGCCAAGACAACTCGAAAACTACCGGGTTGAGGAAACAAGTTGATTCTAAGAAGAGGTTGCTCAAGACTGCTGAAAAGCTCTCTGTGGACTTTGAAGAATCAATAATGAAAAGCATCACCTCATTGGAGAAGGCCAAAGCAGATTTTGAAAAGGAGAAGGCAGCTCTGCTGAAGCGCGCCGAAGAAGCAGAGTCAAAGCTCGAGCCGGTGACGCGAGTGCTCACCACTCTGAAAAGCCATATTAATGAAATGTGCATAGCCATCGCTGGTAAGTTTTCTTCCATCTATTGGAAATATTCCTCTGCTTTGTGACTTGAATAAAAATCCAGGTTACTGATGTTTGACTTGCTTATGTGATAGGCAAGAGGAACCATAATGTGTTGGAGCTTCCAATGACCAGGCAGCAAGCCGTCTACAAATTCCTTGAGCATATAAATGTGAGGGGAGCACATTGCATTATGGAGGTAAAAAATGCCAAAGCCCATGAGAGGATCATGGACATGCCCAAGGATCTCTCTAGAATCCCAGAATGGATTCAAGAACTGAAGAAGTCGGCTTGTAGGAGGGATTCAATGTGTGCACTTGCTTTGGCTGAGGCTTATCTCCCGGAGATGAAGCCGACTCTCCTAGTGGATGGGTTCCCAAAACTAAACGCTGACAACTCGGAATTCGTGGAATCAAACAATCTTTGCCACATAAAGGAGACACGACTTGCAGCTACTTAAATTGTGGAGAAGATGGATCCAAAGAAATTCTAAGTCGGCTACGCGGAAGTCGACAAACAAATGAGCATTCCAGAGCCTAAATTCTTCGATCTAATTCCACCACGTAAGCAAGCCTTTGACTCTGATATCAACACTAAAATTGTGCTAAATCAAGATGGTCTTTGAATCCTTGTCTTCAATTTAGTGGGTAAAAACGACACCCAGACCAAAGTTGATGTTGAGAAGGAGACGCAAGTTGAGACAACTCGTATTAACCCGACGTCTAGGGAAGCTGGAGGAAACCAGACCATTGCTAACACGACAAGTACTGCCAGGTCGGAGCCATCAACCAGTGTGCGACCATCTTGAATTGTAAAAAACAATACTTGGCAAGTCTAACCCATAGAGGGTATGCAATAGCTGTAGAATGTTGTCGGTGCCATCGAGCACTTAGTGACCTGTGCTTAAAACTTTGAGTAATCTTTTTTATGAAAGCCCTTTGATAGGTTGGAGTGCAAATCGAAATCTTTAATTGTGGTTTTACAATATTTTCAATTTGCTGAAAAATATTCATAAGACGGAATTGCTTGAAACCCGAAATATGTCCTTGTACAAGAAATATCTCCTTTGAAATGTACAAGTCATAGAATAATTTATGAGGCCTGGCAAATTTGTATGATCAAGCCGGTTTCTACAAAAATAGAGTACATAATAAATACTGATAATATATACTCATAATATAGATTAGAAATCAAAAAAATATAAAACAAAATATAAATTGTATTATAAAGTCAGCTTTTGAGGCTCGACATAGAGACCAACTTTCGAGGCTCGACTCTTGTTGGTTTGTCCTTGCTATCTGGAGAGTCGGCTCTCACGTGATTTAAGTTGATGCTTTAACTTTGATAAATTTAGGGTCGACACAGTCCATAATAGGTACCCGTGCAATTGATTCATCAAACGTATAGTTGGTTCACCTTGAGAGTAACATCAAGCTAACAGGAAGGTATAACCAAGTAATTTGGTGGCATATGCCACGTCGAAAGGGATTTTATAGATAAAGTCGATGAGTTGGAAGCCCCCAAGTGATCAAATGATCAAAGAAACAAAAGCTCAACATAAGGCTTATTGATACAATATTTTGGGGTCCAGAAGGGGCCAATTTTATTTCTTCAAATCACAATAGTATTTACATAAAAGAAGATGAACTTAGATAATTAACCAAGCGAGGTCTCTAAAGTAAACCTATGTAAAATAAGGATGAAGATGTGTGATATTCTAGGGTTTGTTACTCTCTTCTCTAGAAGTACGTGATTTGTGTCCTTCACGTATATCAACAAGGTAATATGACCTGTTGTTGAGGTTTTGCTGATATCGAAGGGTCCTTCCTAAGGAGATGACAACTTATGCATACCTGTCTGTTCTTGTATCAGACGGGGCACTAAGTCTCCTTCCTGGAAAGTTTGACTTCGGAATCTATGGCTATGATAGAGACGTAGGTCTTGCTGATAAATTGCTGATCTTGATGATGTAAGTTCGTGTTCATCATCCAAGGCATCGAGTGAATCTTGACGAGCTTGCTCATTGTCAGCTTCAACATAAGCAACTACTCTTGGAGAATCATGGCAAATATCGCTTGGCCAAACGGCTTCTGCATCATAGACCATGAAAAATGGTGTATAGTCAGTTGACCTATTGGGGGCAGTCTGTATGCTCCAAAGTACATCAGGAAGTTCCTCTACCCAGCAACCTGGGGTACGCTCAAGAGACACCATGGTTCCTGGCTTAATTCTTCAAAGTAACTCTTGATTTGCATGTTTCGGTTGCTCGTTGGACTGCAGATGAGCGACAGAGGCAAGATTAAGCTGGATATGCTCTCTTTGACAAAACTGCTCCATAGCACTCTTAGATAAATTGGTGCCATTGTTAGTGATGATGTTGTGAGGATATCCAAATCGAAAAATTATCTTTTTCAGAAACTTTACTGTTGTCTCAACGTCACAATTGCTGACAGGTTCTGCCTCAACCCACTAGGTGAACTTGTCCACTACAACTAGGCGGTGAGTCTTCTTGCAAGAAGATGGCTTAAAAGGACTAACTATGTCAAGCCCCGAGACTACAAACGGTCAGGTGATTGGTATCATGTGAAGTTCCTGAGTTGGCACTTGTACTTTACCTACAAACCTTTGGCAATGATCACATTTATGAATAATGTCTTCGACATCTGCACGAGTTGTAAGCCAGTAAAAACCATAACGAAATGCGTTTGCAACCAAAGATCTGGAGCTAGCGTGATGTCCATAGTCTCCCAAGTGGATCTCGTGGAGAATATCATGATCCTCCCCTGGATAAAAACAACGTTGAAAAACGCCAGAGACACTTCACCTGTGTGATACGTCTCCAACGTATCTATAATTTTTTATTGCTCCATGCAATTATATTATTTGTTTTGGATGTTTTATATGCATTAATATGCTATTTTATATTATTTTTGGGACTAACCTATTAATCTAGAGCCTAGTGCCAGTTTCTGTTTTTTCCTTGTTTTTGAGTTTGACAGATAATGAATATTAAACGGAGTCCAAATGGAATAAAACCTTCGGAATGATTTTTTATGTAAGAAAAGGAAACTACGAGATTTGAGAACCAAGGCAGAGGAGCCACCGTGGAGTCACAAGCCCTAGGGGCACGGCCAGGGGGGTAGGCCGTGCCGAGCAGGCTTGTGGGCCCATGGTAGCTCCCCTAACCCTAATCTACGGCCTATAAATTCCCAAATATTCCATCATTATCAGAACGAGCCACGAAAACACTTTTCCGCCGCTAGAAGCCTCCGTTCCCGAGAGATCCAATCTTGAAGCGTTTTCCAGTAATCTGCCGGAGGGGGATTCGATCATGGAGGGCATCTACATCAACTCCATTGCCCCTCCGATGATGCGTGAGTAGTTCACCACAGACCTACGGGTCCATAGCTAGTAGCCAGATGGCTTCTTCTCTCTCTTCGCTTCTCAATACCATGTTCTTCATGATCTTCATGGAGATCTATCCGATCTAACACTCTTTTGTGGTCTGTTTATCGAGATCCGATGAATTGTTGGTTTATGTTCAGATTATCCATGAATATTATTTGAGTCTTTCCTTAATTCTTATATGCATGATTTCATATCCTTGCAAGTCTCTTCGAGTTATTGGTTTGGTTTGGCCAACTAGATTGGTAATTCTTGCAATGGGGGAAGTGCTTAGTTTTGGGTTCAATCTTGAGGTGTCCTCACCCAGTGACAAAGTAGGGATAGCGAGGAACGTATTGTATTGTTGCCATCAAGGGTAAAAAGATGGGGGTTTCAACATATTGCTTGAGTTTATCCCTCTACATCATGTCATCTTACTTAATGCATTACTCTATTCTTCATGAGCTTAATACTCTAGATGCAGGCAGGAGTCGGTCAATGTGTGGAGTAATAGTAGTAGATGCAGAATCTTTTCGGTCTACTTGTCATGGACATGATGCCTATATGCATAATCATTGCCTTGGATATCTTCATAATTATTTGCTTTTCTATCAATTGCTCGACCGTAATTTGTTCACCCACCGTAATACTTGCCATAATGAGAGAAGCCATCTAGTGAAACCTATGGCCCCTGGGTCTATTTTCCATATTATACTTTCAGATCTAAAACCAAAAATACTTGCTGCATTATTTGTACTTTTTGTTTTACTTTCCTTTCAAGCATCCTATTATATCTATCTCTATTAGATCTCATCCTTGTAAGTAACCGTGAAGGGATGGACAACCCCTTTATAGCGTTGGGTGCAAGAGTTGATTCTTTGTGCAGGTACATCTATTGGTGATTTGCTTGTATCTTCTACTAGATTGATACCTTGGTTCTCAAAAACTAAGGGAAATACTTATCTACTTTTCTGCATCAAACCGTTCCTCTTCACGGGAAACCAATGCATGCTCGAGAAGTAGCAAGAAGGATTTCTGGCACCGTTGCCGGGGAGATACATAGCAAGTCAAGATACCAAGTACCCATCACAAACTCATCTCTTGCATTTACATTATTTTCCATTTGTCTCTCGTTTCCTCTCCCCCACTTCTAAAACGATTTTTAAAAAATACCAAAAAGATTTGCCTTTTTATTCGCCCTTCTTTTGTTTGACCCTCTTTCGCTAGGGGGTTTGGTTTGCCGCCATGTCGGAGACTTTCAATGATAAAGATAGTAATAATCTTGAGGGGAATCTTGATGCCCTTGTTAATGACAACCCTCAAGAAGAACCCACTATCATTCATACAAAAAGGTTCCGTATAGGTAGTGGTAATATCATTGGAAAAGGTGTTATTCAAGATTGTTTCACTTGTGCGGGAACGCTTCCTACTTTAGGAGGTTCCATTCTCAATAAAACTAATAGTCTTGCAGACGCTATAACTTTGTTAATAAGTGAACCTGAGAGACAATTCTTGCACATGCACCCTTGCATACAAATGATTTACCTTGAGTTTTCTAATATTCAACATTCTTCTGTTAAGTGTGCCGCCACTATATTCCTAGCTCACGAGTTTAGATTTATCATGAAAGAGGCTAGTGAAATCTTTGCTCGTTATAAAATTAATGGTGGATGTCCCCCTATTGAGGATATCCTTTTTAATCAAGAAGAGATAATGAGACTACGATCTCAAGATCAAGTTGCTAATAACGAAAATTTGAGAAAGAAAGTCCCTACCAAGGTTTTGGTTGATAAGATTTCTGAACTCAATGACAATTTTGCTATACAAAATAATGGATTAGAGTTCATTCTTAAGAAAAGGCTCATGGCCTTTAACCAAAGGAAAGCTTATAATGATGAATTGATTATACACTATAAGGGACATAAGGAGGAACCTATCCCTCCCGCACTTGATCTTGATGATCCCAATCCTCTTAAATTCAGCCCTTTTGATTACTTTTGCTTGCCACAATGTAAATTAGATTATGAAATAAGGGAGTATGAGATGAGCATGAATGATCTCCCTTATTTTTATTATGACAATACCTAGATCTATGGCGTTTTGCCTAGCTAGGGGTTCATTTTGCTTTCTGATTTTTGCTTATATTTTGGTGTGTTTGTCACATTATTACTTATGTAGTTTTTTTTTTTGCGTGTTTTGATTAGTGTTTGATCCAAGTAAAACCTTCGGGGTGATCTATGGGAGTTGTTGATTTGATCCTGCTGAAAAACAGAAACTTTTGCGCTCAGTCCAGGAGTTTTCCAAAATTTTCAGAGCGTCGAATTGATCTTAAATTTTTACACAAGATTTATATACAAATTTAAATTATTGTCCTAATTTTTTATAAGTTTTAGAGTTCCAGAAGTATTCGAAGTTTACAGATTGCTACAGACTGTTCTGTTTTTGACAGATTCTGTTTTCTTTGTGTTGTTTGCTTATTTTGATTTATCTATGGGTTGTATGCGGGGGTATGAGTCATGGGAAATTTAGAATACAGTAGGTATTACACAAATACAAATAAAGAATGAGTTCACAACATTACCTAAAGTGGTGATTTATTTTTCTTGTACTAATGGATCTCATGAGTTTTCTGTTGAGTTTTGTGTTGTGAAGTTTTCAAGTTTTGGGTGAAGATTTGATGGACTATGGAATAAAGAGTGTCAAGAGCCTAAACTTGGGGATTACCAAGGAACCCCTAGTCATTTTTATTGATACCAAAGGGCCTAAGCTTGGGGATTCCCTGGAAGGCATCCCCTCTTTCGTCTTTAATCCATCGATAAATTTACTTGAGGCTATATTTTTATTCACCACATGATATGTGTTTTGCTTGGAGCGTCTTGTATGATATGAGTCTTTGCTTGTTAGTTTTCCACAATCATCCTTGCTGCACACATCTTTTGATAGAGACACGCTGAATCATGAATTTGTTAGAATACTCTATGTGCTTCACTTATATCTTTTGAGCTAGGCAATGTTGCTCTAGTACTTCACTTATATCTTTATAGAGCATGGTGGTGTTATATTTTATATAAATTATTGAACTCTCATTCCTCACCTATATTATTTTTAGAGTTTCTTAAAACAGCATGGTAATTTGTTTAGGTTATGAATTTAGTCCTAATGTAATGGGCATCCAAGAGGGATATAATAAAAGCTTTCATATTAAGTGCATTAAAAACTATGAGAAGTTGGATTCCTTGCATATAGTTTTGATATAATAGGGATGGTAATATGAGAGTCATGCTAGTGAGTAGTTGTGAATTGAAGAGATATGTGTGTTAAAGCTTGTGATTCCCGTAGCATGCACGTATGGTGAACCTTATGTAATGAAGTCGGAGCATGATTTATTTAATGAGTGTCGACCTTTGCGTGAGGGTCGGGAGCGCGCGATGGTTAACATCTACCAACCTATCCCCTAGGAGCATGCGTCTTATGCTTTGTTCGATAACTAATAGACTTTTGCAATAAGTATGTGAGTTCTTTATGACTAATGTTGAGTCCATGGATTATACGCACTCTCACCCTTCCATGTTTGCTAGCCTCTCTAGTACCGTGCAACTTTTGCCGGTGCACCAAACCCTCCTTCCTCAATACAACCACCATATATTCCTCAAAACAGCCACCATACGTACCTATTATGGCATTTCCATAGCCATTCCTAGATATATTGACATGCAACTTCCACCATGTAGTTTTTCTATGACTTGCATCATCACTTCATATTGACTATAGAGTCATATTTTGTCATAGGAATCGAGTTGTAATTTATTTTTATTTGAGTTATAAGTAAATAAAATTGTGATAATTTTTCATTAATAGAGAATTGTCCCATGAGAGAAAAGGATGATGGAGGCTATGACTCCCTCACAAGTTGGGATGAGTATCCGGACTTTACAAAAAATAAAAGAGGCCAGCGAAGCCCAAACAAAAAATAAAAGAGGCCAAAGAAGCCCACCAAAATAAAAAAAATAAGAGAAATAGAGAAGGGAAAATTGCTAGTACCCTTTTCCACACTCGTGCTTCAAAGTAGCACCATGATCTTCATGATAGAGAGTCTCCTATTTTGTCACTTTCATATAACTAGTGGATATTCATCTTGCACGACCACTTAGTTTTCTTTTTGAGCTTTGATACACTTATAGCTCTAAGTGCATTTGTTGCATGGCCTACTAACTCACATTGATATCTATTGACGGGCATCTCCATAACTCGTTGACACGCCTAGTTGATGTGAGACTATCTACTCCGTTTTCGCTTGCACCTCCTCCATATTCTATTCCACCTATATTGCTATATCCATGGCTTGCAATCATGTATTGCGTGAAAGTTGAAAAGGTTTCAGAACACCAAAAGTGTGAAACAATTGCTTGACTTGTTCATCGGGGTTGTGCATGATTTAGATACTTTGTGTGGGGAAGATGGAGCATAGCCAGACCATATGATTTTCAAGGGATGACTTTCTAAGGCAATGTTATTTCGAAAGGACACGACTACCTTGTTGGTGTGCTCTAAGTATTACTATTGTTATGTCAATATTAGACTATTGTTTTGAATCTTACAGATCTGAATATTCATGACACAATAAAGAATATTACATGGATAAATATGTTAGGTAGCATTCCACATCAATTTTATCATTTACCTACTCGAGGACGAGCAGGAATTAAGCTTGGGGATGCTGATACGTCACCAACGTATCTATAATTTTTGATTGTTTCATGCTATTATATTATCTGTTTTGGATGTTTTATATGCACTAATATGCTATTTTATATTATTTTTGGGACTAACTTATTAATCTAGAGCCTAGTGCCAGTTTCTGTTTTTTCCTTGATTTTGAGTTTCGCAGATAAGGAATATTAAACAGAATCCAAATGGAATAAAACCTTCGGAATGATTTTTTCTGGAACAAAAGGAAACTACGAGACTTGAGAACCAAGGCAGAGGAGCCACCGTGGGGCCACAAGCCCTAGGGGCGCGACCAGGGGGGTAGGCCCCGTCGGGCAGGCTTGTGCGCCCACATCAGCTCCCCTAACCCCAATATTTGGCCTATAAATTCCCAAATATTCCATCATTATCAGAACAAGCCACGAAAACACTTTTCCGCCACCAGAAGCCTCCGTTCCCGAGAGATCCAATCTTGGAGCCTTTTCCGGTAATCTGCTAGAGGGGGATTTGATCACGGAGGGCATCTACATCAACTCCATTGCCCCTCCGATGATGCGTGAGTAGTTCACCACGGACCAATGGGTCCATAGCTAGTAGCCAGATGGCTTGTTCTCTCTCTTTTCTCCTCAATACGATGTTCTTCATGATCTTCATGGAGATCTATCCGATATAATACTCTTTCGTGGTGTGTTTGTCGAGATCCGATGAATTGTGGGTTTATGTTTAGATTATCCATGAATATTATTTGAGTCTTTCCTGAATTCTTATATGCATGATTTCATATCTTTTCAAGTCTCTTCGAGTTATTGGTTTGGTTTGGCCAACTAGATTGGTAATTCTTGCAATGGGAGAAGTGCTTAGTTTTGGGTTCAATCTTGTGGTGTCCTCACCCAGTGACAAAGTAGGGGTAGCGAGGCATGTATTGTATTGTTGCCATCAAGGGTAAAAAGATGGGGTTTTCATGATATTGCTTGAGTTTATCCCTCTACATCATGTCATGTTACTTAATGTGTTACTCTATTCTACATGAACTTAATACTCTAGTTGCTGGCAGGAGTCGGTCGATGTGTGGAGTAATAGTAGTAGATGCAGAATCGTTTCGGTCTACTTGTCATGGATGTGATGCCTATATGCATAATCATTTACTTGGATATCTTCATAATTATTTTCTTTTCTATCAATTGCTCGATAGTAATTTGTTCACCCACCGTAATACTTGCCATAATGAGAGAAGCCATCTAGTGAAACCTATGACCCCCGAGTCTATTTTCCATATTATACTTTCAGATCTAAAACCAAAAATACCAAAAATATTTGCTGCATTATTTTTACTTTTAGTTTTACTTTCCATTCAAGCATCCTATTATATCTATCTCTATTAGATCTCATCCTTGCAAGTAACCATGAAGGGATTGACAACCCCTTTATACCGTTGGGTGCAAGACTTTGATTCTTTGTGCAGGTACATCAATTGGTGATTCGCTTCTATCTCCTAATGGATTGATACCTTGGTTCTCAATAACTGAGGGAAATACTTATCTACTTTGCTGCATCAAACCATTCCTCTTCACGGGAAACCAACGCATGTTCGAGAAGTAGCATTGTGCAATTCACCATTGATGATGGTCATAGACTTGCACCTGCGGATAATCTGTCGAGTGATGATTTCCTCATACAGAACTCTCCACGAGTCAGATAAGCTAGATAAGGTATTTCCACTTAGGTCTGGCATGAACTACAACCACCAATGCAGATTTTGGGTCAGGAATAGCGATGTCTTCATTCGTCCTAACTTGATTGACGGGTTATGCAGAACATCCAAAAAAACATTAGGCGGAACCGGCTTATGCTGAGAACCCAAATGAGACAATGCGTCTACTCCCTCATTGAGCCGGCAATCAGTGCGATCCACCTAATATCCTTTGAAGTGGCCAGCGACTAAAGTGACAGCACGCCTGTAAGCCACTATAAGTGGGTCCTTAGAATCCCAGGTACTACAAACTTGTTGAGCCACAAGGTCTGAGTCTCCAAGGCAACGAATCTGACTTATATTCATCTCCTTGGTTAATTATAGTCAATGAAGAAGACACTCATATTCTGTTGCATTATTAGTACATGTAATCAAGTCGTAAAAAAGAATTGAACTTGTCACCTTGTGGGGAACTGAAGACTACTCCAGCCCTCAAGCCCTCCAATTTCCTGGAACCATCAAAGTGCAACGTCCAATATGTGTTATCTGGCTTCTCTAGAGGAGCTTGTAATTCAGTACAGTCATTAATGAAATCCACTAGTGCTTGAGACTGGATGGTTGATCGTGGGACATATTTCTGGTGATGAGGTACAAACTCGATAGCCTACTTACCAATTCGCCCTATGGCCTCCCTATTCTGAATAATATCACCCAAATATGCAAAACTGACAACAGTAATGGGGTGCTCCTGGAAATAATGTTTTTGCTTCTGGCTAGCCATGAAGACACCAAAAACTAGCTTCTGCCAATGTGGATATTGTTGCTTGGACGTGGTGAGAACTTCACTAACATAATAAACTGGGTGTTGAACATGATATTCCTTGCCTTCCTTCTTGGGCTCCACAACAACTGCCACACTGACTGCGTTATTATTAGTAGCGATGTATAAGAGCATTGGCTCTTTCTTTTAAGGAGCAGCTAAGCCAGGTGCTTTGGATATCTTCTTTTTGAGCGCCTCAAAAGTTGTGTCAGTCGTATCATCCCATAAAAAGTTATTTGTCTAATTCAAAGGCTGGTACATGGAAATTGCCTTCTCTCCAAGTCGGCATATGAGATGACTTAGTGCAGCAATGCATCCTATAATCTTCTGAACTCCATTGATATTAGCTGGCTTCTTCAAGGAAGTGACCCCCTGGATTCTATCCGGGTTAGCTTGAATGCCACGCTCAGACACTAGGAAACCTAGCAACTTCCCCACAACAACACCGAAACACAGCTAGCTAGGTTGAGCTTCATCTAATAGATTCGATGATTATCGAATGTTTCTTTTAGATCATCCAGGAGAGTCTCCTTCTTCTTTGACTTGACCACAATATCATCCACATAAGCATGAACATTTCGTCTGATATGAGTCTATAGATAATTTTGAACGCAACGTTCATAAGTTGCACCTACACTTTGCAATCCAAAAGGCATTAATGTATAACAGGAAGCTCCAAAGGGAGTGATGAATGGGGTCTTTTGTTGGTCTTCCTTCTTCATTTTGATTTGATGATTACCGGAGTAAGCATCAAGAAGCACAGAGTCTCACAACCAATAATGGAATCAATTATTGATCAATGCATGGAAGAGGAAACGGGTCTTTAGGACATGCCTTGTTGAGACCAGTATAATCAATGCACATACACTAAGTGTCATTTTTATTCAGCACAAGCACCGGATTTGCCAACCACTTGGGGGTGAAAAACTTCAACAATGAACCCGACAGCTAGGACCTGATCTACTTCCTCTCTGATAGCTTTGTGTTGTTCTTCATTGAAACAACACAGATATTGCCGTACAAGCTTCATATCAGGATCAACATTTAAGCAGTGCTCAGAGAGTTCTCTCGGTACACCAGGCATGTCAGAGGGTTTCCATCCAAAGATGTTTCGATTCTCACTGATGAACTCGATGAGCGCACTTTCCTATTTAGGAGCCATATTCTCCCCAATGGTGAACTATTGCGATGAATCACTAGGGGTAAAATCCACTTGTTTAGTGTCTCGAGCTGACTTGAACATGAGCAAAGACCCAGACTCGGTAGTATGCTTCTTGAGCTAAGTCATATCTGCAGGGTTGACATTGTCTTTGTAAAACTTCAACTCCTCAGAATTGCAGGTTGATTCAGCATAAGCAGCATCCTCGTCCTGACACTCAATAGCGATATCCTGGTCTTCATGTACTATAATGGTTCCTTCGGGTCCTGACATCTTGAGTTTCAGATAAATGTAACATGTCCTAGCCATGAACTGTGTGTATATCAGACGTCCAAACAATGTGTGATAGGAACTCGAGCCTAACCACTTTGAATGTTAGAAACTCTGAACGAAATTGAATTCCGTATGAAAGGCTACTTCAAGAGAAATCCGAAAAATGGGGCAAACTGATTTGCGTGGCACCATACCATGAAAAACTGTAGATGAAGGCTTCAACTATGATTCCGACAAATTCATCCATCGGAAGGTATCATAGTATAAGATGTTGATACAACTGCCACCATCCATCAAGAACTTGGTTAACCTTCAATCCCCAACTTGAGGAGCTACAACCAGAGCAAGGCTCCCTGGCATGTCAACCCGAGGAGGAGGATTTGCTTGACTCTAGGTGATAGGTTGTTCTGACCAATTAAGTTCGGAACAGCTGGCATTGGTGCATTGACTTCTCCCCATTGAAGCTTCGTGGCCCATTTGCTGGTACTTGTGGTGAAGACATGATATTGCCCATTGTTCAACTACTTCAGATTTCTCTAGAAACCCGAAGCCCTGCACCAATTGTGATTACCAGGTCCATTATGCTGATTATGGGAGCCACTACCACCGGACCCGTGGAACCCAGATCCTGAGCTGCCGACACCCCGGAACCTGGCGCCCTAGAAGGCGACATTGGGGAAGCCGGCTCCAAACCTCCCGGCTTGACTATTTTAGGGGTGTCTGCTTGGGCCTCAACAATTGTTGCCGCCACCAAAGATGTTATTTTTATACTTGTGCATCATATAACAACTTTTCCAAGAGTGGTTGGTCGGCTTGTTTTCCTTACTAGTTTCGGGCATGGACCTTTGAGGGCCTCTTCATAGTTGCAGGGACGACAATCCGACTATTTGAAATTTTCGTTTTGACGCTGATTCTTGATACTAGTATTGGTATTGGCAACGATGTCTGATCCTGACTCGAAATTCTTGCGCTTGTTGTGGTTGTTGTTGTTGTCATTGCCATTATTTCGATGACCCTTGCCACCATTCTTCTTTCCCTTACCAGACTTATCGTCATTGGAAGATGGGTCCATGGTATTATTAGACTCGGCATATCTAGACAAAACATCCATGAGCTCACTCATATCCTTAACTTTCTGCTTCATACGCCCAAGCCTTTGTACCAAAGGTTGGAATTGATAGCTTCACTCCAAAATGAGGATGCCGATTGACCTATAATGCTGTCACATGAATGAACTATCTCATCGATCCTTCATGCCTAGTGATGGGATGATTCATGTTCCCTCTGAACATAATGCTCCAAGTCAACGATAGTGGTTGGACGTTTGCACGTGCCCTGATTTTTTTTATGAAATGCTCTTTCAAATCCTGCCATGAATTGATCGAGTTTGCAAGAAAGTTTTCAGGCAAATACACACCGGGCCTTCTAACAACATGGTCCGATAACATCCCCATACAACATTGCTAACCTCCTGTATGTCCATAGCCAATTCATAACTCTCGATCCAATCTGCGGGCTCTAAGTCAACAGTTGATACTTGTGATGTGCGTTGGGTTTTCCGTGAAGAGGAACGGGTTATCGTAGCACAATGTGGGTAAGTATTTCCCTCTGTTATGAAACCTAGGTTTATCTAACAAATAGGAATACCAATCCTCAACCGTCTTCAGCGGCTGCACACAAAAGAACAGACAACTTGCACCCAATGCCGCAAGAGAGTTGTTTAGACAATTGTAAATTTCAAAATAAAATAAAAGTTAAATAAGAACATCAAGGTAATGATAGCATTTGTAAATATATAAGTGAATAGACCCTGGGGCCATAGAGTTCTCTAGTGGCATCTCATATAGAAATAGCATACGATGGGTAAACAAATTACTGTTGGGCAATTGATAGAAAAGAGAATAATTATGTGATTTTCACAGCAATGATCATGTGCATACATGCATCACACCCATAAGCAAATAGGATGAATCCTACCTACACCTATTACTATTACTCCGTCCATCGACCGATATCCAACATCCATCTAGAGTATTAAGTAAAATAGAGTAATGCTTGGTGAATGATGACATGATGTAGACAAAGTAAAATCAATCAATATGAATAAACCCCATCGTTTTATCCTTAGTAGCAGCAACACAAAGACGTATCTTGGCCCCTTCTATCACGGGGATACAGAAACTCGTCAGGTTGTACCTGCTACAACGCACCACTCCCACCGAAGAAATATCAATCTAGTTGGCCAAACTATCTTAATAGATCAGAGAGCATTACGAAGCTATGATGATCATGCACATAAGAATCATATTAGAGTTCAGAGAAGACTCAAATATTTATCATGAATAATATGAAAATAAACTCACAATTCGGATCGCAACAAACGCACCATACAAAGGGATTACATCGGATAGATCAAGGCAAAGATGCGATGAACATTGTATTCAAGATCAAGAGAGAGATAGAGAGAGAGATTGCCATCTAGGTACTACCTACGGACCCGTAGGTATGTGGTGAACTAGTGACACATCATCATGAGGGTAGCAAGGTTGATGAAGAGGCCCTCCATGATCGACCCCCTCCTCCGATAGGGTGCCCGAACATAGCTCTAGACGGGCTCCCGTCGGAACAGAGACTTGCGGCGACGAAAAAAGTGTTTTGGGAGCTTCTCTGGTGTTTTTAGGGTAAATAGGAATAAATAGGCCAGCGAACAATGTCGAGAGATATGCCAAGGGGCCACAAGCCTTTAGGGTGCGCCCTGTGCGGCCCTGTTGCATCTCCCGGCCTTCCTCCAAAGCTTCTACATCTTGTTTTTGTCCGAAAAAATCGTCAAAAAGTTTTGTGACAACTGGACTTTGTTTGGTATTAAAACCTGAAAAGTCAAAAACACGTAGAAATCAACAGCTGGCGGTGGGTACTAGGTCAATAGGTTAGTGCTCATAAATATTATAAATTGGTAAATAATGGACCAAAAACTATCCAAGAATGATAATATATCAGCATGGAACAATAAAAAATTATAGATACATTAGAGACGTATGAACATCCCCAAGCTTAATTCTTGCTTGTCCTCGAGTAGGTAAATGATAAAAACAATTCTTTGATTTGATATGCCACCCATTATGTAACCTTTTCTATGTATGCTCATTGAGAAATGATGAATTAACAAACAACAACATAGCATTATTTATAAGTAGGAGAAACAAAATCATTGATATTCAAAGTATATGATCCTAATTTTTTACCCCCATTCATCTTATTATATTAGCAAGGCACAACTCCGTCTTCACCACATCAATACAAATCTTAAGCACCATGGTGTCCAAGTCAGACAATTGGATCGTACTTTTTCAGTATGCATCAACTTTTTATTCTTCATGCAATACAAGGGCGTGAACCATTGGACATAGCATATAGGTGGAATAGAATATGATGGTAGATATCAAAGGGGTAAAAAGTGGACAAGATAATCTCATATAAAATAGGCGTACCGACGAGCTATGGAGATGCTCATCGATAGATGTCAATGCAAGGAGTAGGGATTTCCATGCAAATGATGCACTAGATCTATAAGTGTATTAAATCTCAACTGAAGCTAAGTAGGGTGTGCATCCAACTTGCTTGCTCATGAAGACCTCGGGCATTTGAGTAAGCCCGTCAACGAAATATACAAGCCAATTTTATTATGAAAAGGTAATTCCACTAGCATATGGAAGTGAAAAAACAAGAGACTCGCTATATGAAGAACATGGTGCCACCTTGAGGCACAAGTGTGGTAAAGTATAGTAGCAAAGTCCCTTATCTCTTTTTCTCTCTCTTTTTTTATTTATTTTATTGTTTTCATGGTGGTCTTTTCTCCTTTTTTGCCTCCCCTATTCATTCATTTATATACATATATGGTGGGATCATTTGGCCTCCCCATATTTATTTTATTTTTCGTCCAGAGTCTCATCGCGACTTGTGGGAGAATCATAGTCTCCATCATCCTTTCCTCACGCGGACAATGCTCTAAAAAGGATGGTCATCACCCTTTTATTTACTTACAACTCAATACGAAGAACCGATAGGAAGATATGACTCTATATGAATGCCTCTGGCAGTGTACCAAGATGTGCAATGATCTAGCGTGACATGTATCAAAAATATGATGAACGGTGGCTTCGCCAAAAATATTATGTCATCTCTATATGATCGTGCAAAGCAATATGATGATGAATGAACTAGTCATGTGAGGTGACGATGGAATTTGCATGGCAATATATCTCAGAATGGCTACGCAAATGCCATGATAGGTGGGTATGGTGGCTGTTTTGAGGAAGATATGATGAGAATTATGTGCAACAGAGCGTATCATGTCACGGGGTTTGGATACATAGGCGAAAGTTGCACCGATCCTTGAGGTGAGAACGGGCTATGCACGGTACCGAAGAGGCTAGTAAATATGAGAAGGTGAAGATGCGTATGACCATGGTGTCACATTAGTCATAAAGAACTCGTATACTTATTGTAAAGTTCTATTAGTTTTATCAGAAATAAAAGTACTCCTCGCATGCCCTGAGGGAGGAGGTTGGTAGGAGTTAACCATCGCGCGCCCCCGACTCGAAACAACACTAGGATTTCGATGAGGAATAGAAATGCTCACACATCATCACCATGCCTATTTAACACCTCTTAATATCAACACTTCTACGAATCAAAAATTGTGGACTCACACCTTTTTTACATTACCACATTAATGTCATTAACGAAAATTTTCTCTATATGTGCTACATGATGGTTTTTATTATCAATCATTGAATACCTACTATTTTTGGACTAGTCTTATGACCCAAGCAAATTACCATCACTATTTATTCAGCTCTCAAACAAATATAAGTGAATAACAAGAGCATATTTTTTCTATAAAATCTACACGCCACCGTGCTCAAAAGATATAAGTGAAGTACTCGAGCAACTTTCAAGCTCAAAAGATATAAGTGAATCACATAGAGCATTCTAACATATTATGATGAAGGTGTGTCTCTCTCAAATAGGTGTGTCCAGCAAATTATGATTGTGAAAACTCAAAGTAAAAGCAAACAAAAGCAAAGGACGCTCCAAGCAAAACACATATCATGTGGTGGATAAAAATGTAGCTCCAAGTGACATACCGATGGATTTAGACGAAAGAGGCGATGCCTTCCGGGGCATCCCCAAGCTTAGATGCTTGAGTCTTCCTTAGGATATTACCTTGGGGTGCCTTGGGCATCCGCAACCTTAGGCTCTTGCTACTCCTTATTCCGTGGTCCATCGTGAACGCACCCAAAACTTGAAAACTTCAATCACACAAAACTTAACAAAACTTCGCGAGATCCGTTAGTATCAGCAACATATTGACTACTATAGGTACTGTTATAAATTGATTATTGATTAATTTTTTCATAATAGGTACTGTATTTTGACTTCTCAATGGATTATACTCCCTGATGCAATCCATAGCATGATCAAAACAAGCAAACTATGCAAGCACAAAAGAATTTGTTTAAAACAGAACAGTCTTCCTTAGGATATTACCTTGGGGTGCCTTAGCAATCTGTAAAGAGCCCATACTTATGTACATCTTAAAATTCTAAAAAAAATATGAAAATGTGTATAATTTGTATAGAAATACTGTGTAAAAAAATTCAGATCATTACCACACTCCAGTAAAAAATGAGAATTCCTATATTGGAGTCAAAAGTTTCTGTTTGGTTACAACATTGATTCTACTCATCTTGTGAGTTATCCCAAAGGACTTGGTGCAAACACTAATGAAAACATAAAAAATAATCATTACAAAGGCAATAATCATGTTATCACAAAATAACAGAAAGTAAAAACAAAATTTAAGAGAAATATTGGGTTGCCTCCCAATAGATGCTATTGTTTTATGCCCCTAGCTAGGCATAATGCATACTGTCAAGTGTTGTCATCTTTGACACTCCAGACATAAGTGGCTCTCATGATTGATTCATAAGGTGGTTTAATTCTCTTCCTAGGAAAGTGTTCCATTCCCTTCTTGAATGGGAATTGGAACCTTATGTTTCCCTCTTTTATGTCAATAATTGCACCTATAGTTCGTAAGAAAGGCCTTCCAAGTATTATGGGACAAGAAGGATTGCAATCAATATCAAGCACAATGAAATTTACAGGCACATAATTTTTGTTTGCAATAATAAGCACATCATTAATTCTACCAAAAGGTTTCTTAATGGTAGAATCGGCAAGATGCAAGTTTAGGGAACACTCTTCAATATTAGTGAGACCAAGCACATCACATAAAGTTTTAGGTATGGTTGAAAAACTAGCACCAAGGTCGCACAAAGCATTTCATTTATATTTATTTATATTTATTTTGATAGTAGGTTCCCACTCATGATGCTATTTTCTAGGAATATAAACTTCAAGTTCAAGTTTCTCATCATAAGCTTTTATCATAGCTTCTACTTTATGTTCGGTAAAAGCTTTGGTTTGTTCATAAGCAATGGGTGAGGTAATAATGGATTGCAGAAAGGAAATACATTCTACTAAAGATCATTTATCACAGTTAAAGTCCTTGTAGTCCAAGATAGTGTGCAGATCATTAGTTAAAGTTTTGACCTCTCCAAACCCACTTTTTCGGTTTTAGCATTAAAATCATCACCCGCCAAGCAAATGGGACGCTTCTCACCTAAAGTTGACTCATCTCCAGTCCCTTTATCATCTATATTCACAGAAGAAACAAAGATTCTATAGTATAAACACCAATCATTTTAACATCTTCATCAAGATTTTGAATAGGGAAAGATTATGGTTTAGCGACCATCCTATTTACTAGAGTGGTTTGCTTATTGGAAACTTTTCCTAGAAATTCTTCCGTGTGAGCAAATTGGGATTGTAGGTTAGACACTTCTTTATTCACTTCATCAAGTTGCCTACTAATATCATCTAACAAAATTGAATGTTCCTTAACTTCTGAAGCAAAAAAGTTATTTTATTCATATTGTGGGATCATGAAATTTTTCATAGAACTTTCTATTTTATATAGTAAGAAATATTGTGGAATCTATCATCAGACATAGCGACCGAACAAGCAAAGCAACAAGCAAGACAACTAAATTCACAAGTAAAGGAAGCAAAGAAGTAAACTAGTACTAGCAAAGATAAATATTTGTATTTTTGATTTTTATGAGACAAACTAAATATAACAGAAAACAAAAATAAGAACAAGTGAATACAAATTTGTGCGAAGTTACTTGATAGTTGGTGCTGGTATTCCCCGGCAACGGCGCCAGAAATCCTTCCTGATACTTGTGATTTGGGTTGGGTTTTCCGAGAAGAGGAACGGGTTATCACAACATAATGCGGATAAGTATTTCCCTCAGTTATGAAACCAAGGTTTATCGAACCAATGGGAATACCAATCCTCAACCGTCTTCAGCGGCTACACAGAACAAACAACTTGCACCCAACGCCGGCAAGGGGGTTGTCAATCCCCTTGATCTCGTTATTTGCAAGCAGGTGAGTTGTGTGAATAATTGTAGATAATTGTAAATTGCAAAATAAAATAAAAGGTAAATAAGAACATCAAGGTAATGATAGTGTTTGCAAATATATAAGTGAATAGACCAGGGGGCTGTAGAGTTCTCTAGTGGCTTCACTCATAGAAATAGCATACGGTGGGTAAACAAATTACTGTTGGGCAAATGATACAAAAACAAATAATTGTGTGATTTTCACAGCAATGATCATGTGTATATAGGAATCATGTCCATAAGCAAATAGGCCGACTCCTGCCTGCACCTATTACTATTACTCCATCCATCGACCACTATCCAACATGCATCTAGAGTATTAAGTAAAACAGAGTAATGCTTGGTGAACGATGACATGATGTAAACAAAGTAAACTCAATTAGTATGAATAAACCACATCATTTTATCCTTACTAGCAGCAACACAAAGATGTATCTTGTCCCTTTTGTCACTGGGATTTATAAACTCGTCAGGTTGAACCTACTACAACGCACAACTCCCACCGAGGAAATATCCATCTAGTTGGCAAAACTATCTTAATAGATCGGAGAGCATTAAGAATCATATTAGAATTCACAGAAGACTCAAATATTTATCATAATTCATCAGATCCCAACAAACGCACCATACAAAGGGATTACATCGGATAGATCAAGACATAGATGCGATGAACACTGTATTGAAGATCAAAAGAGAGAGATTGCCATCTAGGTACTACCTACGGACCCGTAGGTCTGTAGTGAACTACTCACACATCATCATGAGGGCAACAAGGTTCACGAAGAGGTCCTCCGTGACTGATCCCTCCTTCGACAGGGTGCCGGAACGGAGCCCTAGATGGCCTTCCGTCGGAACAAAGACTTCCAGCGGCGGAAAAAGTTTTTCGGGAGCTTCTCTGATGTTTTTATGGTAAATAGGAATTTATAGGCCAGAGAACAACATCGGGAGAGCTGCCAGGGGCCATAAGCCATCAGGGTGCCCCCCTTGGGGCGCGCCCTATTGTCTTGTGTGGCCCTGGTGCGGCTCCCGGCCTTCCTCCGAAGCTTCTAGGTCTTGTTTTTGTCCCAAAAAAATCTTTAAAAAGTTTCGTGGAAATTGGACTTCGTTTGCTACTGTAAACCTGAAACAAAAACCAACAAAAAATAGCAACTCGCACTGGGCACTTGGTCAATAGGTTAGTGCTCAAAAGTATTATAAATTGGCAAATAATGACCCAAAAAGTATCCCAGAATGATAATATATCAGCATGGAACAATCAAAAATTATAGATACGTTGGAGACATATCAGCAGTATAATTGCGAACTTTGCGTGGTCCTTTGAAATCGTGAGGCATGCACTTGTTGCGAAGGTTTGGGCCTAAATAGGGAGTACCAATAGTCCATCCTGTGTTAGCACTGTATCCGGGTACATGTTGGGTTGTTGCGGGTGGGACGTAATGAACCCTTGGAGGGGCTTACTCAAACCTTGGAGCACCTGCTCCAACCATCCTCATCGCATGCATCATCGATGATGGCCTGCGCATCTGACACCATAGGATGTGGCTGGGGCTGTTGGTTTGGTTGTGATTCCCTTTGATGTTGCGCGCTGCTTGAGACTATTGGGCATTTATCGTATCGGCTTCTTGTCCGACTTGGATGTGGAGTAGAGTGGAGTAGAGTGGGTCTAGGAATAGTTGGCCTACTGAGTTACCATTATTTTCAACATATCGATCACGTTCCTAGCCTCCACCTCCATTGAAGTGTTTTCATGTATAGGGATTGCGCCCAGATTATGAGTTGCTACCAGCATATTATCCACCGGGTTTGAGTAATGACCAGTTGGATTCATGAAACGATCAGCCGGTTTTGGATCGACTGGTGTTGAACGAGCTGCTGGTGGACACCCTGAGTCAATTGTGGTATTATAGGTGCAACGTGAGGCATATCAGCCCCTTGTGGTGGCTGAAATAACCTGGTTGGCTCCAATGTTACTAGAAGTCGACTATGATGCCTCTTCCGAGGAACCGTGGTTGTCTTGTTCTAACGAAAAGCGAGACGAACTACATGGTTATCCACCATCGTGCGTTGGCCCCATGGTGCGCACCAACTATCGTGGTTTTGTCACAACAGATGTCCTGGTTAGAGAACTAAGTCGTGAGGCCATCGCTGCTAGGTGATTGCTTGAACGTGGTTGATCGGAAACGAGAGACACGAGTTTATCCTGGTTCGCCCCCTGGCGGTGGAGGTAAAGGCCTACTCCTACTTGATTTCTATTGATGATTATGATCTCGATTACAATGTATTTCTTTATCTACCTAGCTTTCGAGGGTTTTCTAACTTAACTTTTCGTCCCAAGGATCCCCTTTATATAATAGGTTGAATCTATGGGTTACAGATGAATCCGGGTTGTACTCATAACCCATGTCCTAGTCGAACTCCCAGTAATCGTACCTTCCAAGTTGGGGAAATATCCCTTAGGTCTTCTCTAAGCTGGCCCACCATCCTGGTACGAGAGCTACCCTCATGTGTCGGGTCTTGTATAGGCCTCAGGTCCTTTGTAATGAAGTCCTCTTCGTGGCCCGAAAATGAAATGACCCATAAGGCCTTTGCCCTTTGGCTGGGTCAATGTATTTCCGGGTCTTAACGCTCAAAAACACCCCCAACAGATGGGGAGGGCAATTGGTGGATCGGTATGGCTAAGCGTGGAGGCGAGAGATTGTAGCAAGGTTCGGGCCCTCCGGGAGGAGGTAATATCATACTTCTGCTTATGTTTGAGATTATCTTTAGGGGGAGGCCTTGCTGCAGGTTGGATGTTCGCCTATGAGATCTAATATACTATTACAAATTTCTCCCTCTAGGGTTCTTGGCTCACCTTACATAGATGCCCGGGACAGGCGTACAAGAGTCGGGACGGGGCAATCGTGTGACCTTGTCCAGGGCTGGTCCATCCTTGCTTCTGTCTTGGGCCGAAGGAGTGCATTGACTCCTTATGCTCCTCCGTTCCCGAGTTAGGTCACCCGGGATCTTGGTTCCCGGATCCTCTTATCAATTATTTTTTCCAATTTTTTATATTAAATTTGTATTGTACTTTTTGCTATGCGTGCCTATGTATTTGTCAACTAGTCTTGATGACTACTATGTGAAGATTAGTTGCCTTAAGAAGTGAGACACTTCATGAAAAACAAAATTGCTAGGAAGCAGCGAGCGCAGCTATGCATCTTATTGCGATGCAGAGAGTAGTGTCACCTTAAGGGAGCTGGTACAGCACCGACCCGGTAAGCATATGGTATCATCACGATGACATGGATTTTTTTATTCTTTCCTTTATATTCTAAAAATATATTAAATGCATGTATTGTAAAAATAATAATTTAGTGCCATTTTCAAAAATGTTGGCTCAAGCTTTAGAAAATGTTTCTACAATTCAAAACAATTATGAATATTTCAAAAATGTTTGTGCATTTGAAAACAAAAGCACGTGACATTTACAAAAATTATGTGACATATTTAAAAATGTTATACAATACAGAATTAATGTTTGTGTAAATCAAAACTATATTTGTTGTACCATTAAAAATGTACACTACAGTTATAAAAATTGGTCACACGTCTCCAACGAAATGTTTGTGTCTTTTAAAAATATCTATGCAATGTAAAAATATTACGTGGAACAAAACAAATGCAACATGTATTTGAAATAAATGTTTAACATATATTAAAAATGTGCACAACAAATTTTAATCATATATTTGGTTAAATGTGTACAAACCTGTACAATGCATATGAAAAATGTAGCCATGTGTTAGAAAAAGGGGGAAAGGGAACTAGTGAAAACAGTAAAATCTGAGAAAGAAACAAAGAAACCCAAAGGAAACAAAAGAGGAAACCAAAGAAAGCCAGATGTAGAAGAACTCATCAACGCGTGCCTTACTTGGGCGGCACACAAGCAACAAGCGGGTCTGACACCAGACATATTAGGAATCAGTACGGGCAACGTATAGCTTTGGCGGGAAACAACCAGTTCATTGTGTTCAATGTATGTGCGTTCACCTAAAATGATGTTTGCTTAAGTAATAGGGTATATGTCCTTATTTTTACATGTTTTGAGACAAATGTCCTTATTTTTACATGCTTTGAGACAAATGTCCTTGGGTTCAATGTATGTGCATTCACCTAAAAGTTCTGAAGCAGCCCAAAATGGGAAGATAGTACAGACCACCTAAAACGGAGGCCCATCAATTGAACATCACCTAGAGCCCATTGCTTCACATATACGCTCCCACTAAAATATTTATTATCCCGAAGGTTGAAGGAGTTTGAAAGTTGTAATTTTATTCATGACAGTAGAATTAGAATTTTTTAAGTTGGTTCCTTAGCTAAATTTTCCTTGTCTCGAGACATAGGTAGACGTGTTTGATTTATGCAAATGCACGATACTATAGCGATTCCTCTAAACTTGTTTGAATAAAGAGTCGTTATACCCCTAAACAACTGAAATATTTACCTAAATTTTCTCATTCTAAAAAACAAAACTAAATTTCTTAAATAAATATTTTTATCTAGGGGCCACACACAAAAAGATAAAATCCTTCCATTTTTTTCAACTTGAAAGAGTGTTGATTTTGGAAAATGTTGGCCGACAAAACGCCCCACGTGCCCCTAATATGTTTACATGATGTTTTTTGAAGGTCATGAAATAAAAAAGAAACTTCAACACAAAATGGTGGGGAACTTACAAAATATTTGACTACGCTCACTTTGCTAAAACAAATTAGATGCATAACCTACTTGATTCTAAGGAGAAAATGTTGGAATATTAGATTTTTATTAATCTTATCCAGAAATAAGTGATGAACATGATGTTGAAAATATTTAACTCATACTGATATCTAATCATGTATGTAAGCAAATAGCTAAAACATCTATCCAGAAATAAATGATGAACTTGATGTTGACAATATTTAACTCATACTGATATCTAATCATGTATGTAAGCAAATAGCTAAAACATCTACGTAAATAGCTAGTGTGACCCACATAGAAATAAAGAGAAAATGGAATAAAACTGAGTTATACCCTTTAGTCGGCCAAGTCATGCATCAGTCTCCTCGGTTGCCTTCTTCTCGGATTCGACATACTGATGATGTCGAAGGAAACGAGGACGTAGACAAAGTAGTGGATAAAAACTAACAACGGCGAGCAGTCACGCAGGAGACGCTTCACAAGACCTAATCGCCCTTCACCCAATGCAGGATCGCAAGGGGGGAGGGCCCAGAGGCCTTCTCCCCTGTACAACCATGTATGTCGTGGACAGAATGAGATAGTCGGAAGCTACAACAACGAGCGGACGACGGTGGATAGAGCACGAGGAGGTAGATGAGATTTGACCCGACGTCTCAGATTTGTGGTGCGTCCGTTAATGACTCGTAATTAATTATCTATCCTTGACCGGCAAAATTAAGCGCATGCATGACATAGGCCTCAACTCGGCGTGGCTCGATCACGAAACACGAAGGAACACTCCTCTTCTTAAACTCCAAGAACATGTGGAAGATGATCCTTCTTAAGGAGGTCCAAAACTTTCTCGACAAGTGATACATCACCTAGTCATGACACTCACATGAGCCTTTAGAAATTTTCTAAAATTATTTTATGGTCCTAAAGCCCATCAAAATTTTAAAAACTCTATTTGTGGTACCAAAATAATCAGCTGATTCTCAAATACATTGTTCCTTAGCGGTTCAAAAAATGAAGACCCATCCTTGTCGCGTTTTTGCTAATCTCGTTCCTATTGTTCACATTTAAGCATTAGCAACACGACACAAATCACCTCAAGAGCTCCCATATAGCCTAGCCACTACCACAATTTTTTTTTCAAATATAGAGTTCCATGAATACTATTTAATACTTCCTTCGTCTCATAATATAAGATATTGTTACAACCGATATCATCTAAAAATATAGTAATAATCCATTTAAATAATGCAAAATGTTCATATATTGCAAGCAATGGGATATGCTCATACACCTCAATATAAATTTTCAAATATTTCAAATGAATTATGCATATCATGTATAAAAGAAAAATTCATCATTTGAAAAAAGAGTTCATCTATTTTTTAAAAATTGTTCACGCATTTATGGATATATTCATATCTTGCCTACTTATAAAGATTGAAGTTGGTGGTGAGTTCACATGTGGGTCCAACATCCTTTCGAAATAAATAAATACACGCATCCACACATGTAAAACTACCAACCTTCCAAGAGACATATAAAAAAATGTACTTTACTTATATGTGGGTCTATCATAATAAATAAATACACTACTTTCATGTGATAATAACTTTTTTTGTAAAAAACACAAATAACAAGCACAAAAGTGACTTCAACTCAAAATCAATATTGGTTGTAGTTTCTCTTTCCAACCTACTATGGTCATTTGAAATTTTTTGATGCACCATGTCTCTCACCATATTTTTGCCATCTTTTAGTATAATTGTAAATCATGCAACAGCCACAAGAACACTAATGTTATCTAACCACCTCATATGTCAATGGCTCTGTGGCAACGCACGGGCATCATGACCCCCCTTATCCGGCGTTCGATTTCTGTGGAGCCCCCCCCCCCCCGACGCGCCATCGGCCGATTTGTTTGCCATGGGGAGGAGCTGCAACAATCATTTTCATGGTTCATGGGTGGCAGGCGGGGCGAGCCCCATTGACCCCAAAGGTCCATTAGTTGTTTCTTTTTATATATAAAAATGACATATTATTACATAAAATGGCATGTACCTAAAAAATATCTCTTAATTAATAATAAAATGCTATCTCTTAAAAAATGCCATCTCTTAATAAAAATGCCACCCTTAAATAAAAAATGACAAATTATAAAAAATAGAAAATTACATCTCTTAATAACCAAAAATGTCACCTATTAATATGGAAAATGCCATCCCTTCATATAAAATATACCATCCGTTAATAATAAAAAATGTCATCTTTCAATATTAAAATGCCATAAAAATGTATCTCTTAATTTAGAGAACACGATGTGACCTAGTGTAACGACCAAGATATCGTACTATCCTAATTAAGGCACGAAGGCCTCGATGAGGATAGAAGCGCATCTAGGCATTTTGCAAGTACATAATCATTACATACATTTATTGAGAAGAAGAGTATAAGAGTTGACTTACATCCGCCACATGCTAAATTACAATGTCACGTGAACATTCATACATTCATCCATAAAACAGGGTCCGGCTACAGACGAAAACAAACGATAAAAGACGCAATGAGACTGTCTTGCTAGCTCAGGAACACGACCACGATGCCTCCCTTCTCATTCGGATACGTAACGTACATCTGTCCATGTTCTTCATCATACTCCCACTGAATATGAGGTGTATCAACGGAATAGTTATCGTTGGTACCAGTACCTGTATTGTTGTAGTATTCTGTGAGCCACAGTAACTCATCAATCTTGTAAACTGGGTACCTAAACTATGTAAGCCATTTGTGTGAGGAAGGTAAAGTGGTGAGGTTACATCAAGCACCTAAGCATATATTTGAGTGGCTAACTTATGAGAAGAAGTAAATATGGCAGCCTGCGTATAATGGATGTAAACTAGTAGTGACCCTAAACACCGACTTACGTCAATCATAACCCACCGTGTTCTCTCTTGATTCATGTTTACGAACACAGACAATCACAATTACACACACGGTTGGTGTATTTTTATTTGAGTTTACTACAAGTTTGCAATAACCGAGTGTCAAACAAATTTCCAAGTTGCCACATAACCGCGGGCACGACTTCTCGAAATGATCAAATTCTGCAGGGGTGCTCTAACTAATCCATCACAAACTTACCACACGCCACGCTAGAATAACGTCGCCGCGGAAAACCCGTGATCTCCATGGAAATTCCGTTGGGACACCTCAACCTCGGGATAGCCCAAAGTATCATTGGAATCCCACGCACAAGACATTCGAGAAAGGTAAAACAAGTCCAGCAAGACCGCCCGACGTGTCGACGAACCCGATAGGAGCCGTGTATCTTGTTCTCAGGACTCGACGGATAAGCGAAGCGTACGGTAGCCTGATAGACATCTCCCGAGTTGCCTCGGGTTGGCCCCGCACGGTGCTCTAGTTTGGACCAACACTCATGAGGAGCACTGGCCCGGTCTGTTGATTAAATATCCACGGGGTTGCAAAGCCCTATGCATTTTATTAGGTTATTAAGAAAATGTAGTACCAAAGTTGGGTCTTGCCAGACAAGTTTTAATCTAAAATGAATAGTCAAGGGGATCCCCATAACAACCCCGAGCATGTTAGGAGCGCAAAATATGGAACATAACACCGGTAGCAAGTAACTATGGCGGCAAAAGTGGAACAAAACACTGAGCAAAAGGCCTAGCCTTCCACCTTTACCAAGATATATAGGTGCATTAAATTAAATAGCAATAATATTGTGATATCTCCATACATCCATGTTATCACATGGAAACAGCCACAGCATGCACCTGCATCTAAGAACGCTATAAGAGGAATGAGCAGCGGTAACTTAGCCAGACAAGGTTTTCCTAGGTAGTGGAGGGTTTATAGGCTTTCATGGCAATTTAGGAGGCATGACATGTAAGTGGTAGGTAATGAAACATAACTATTAGAGCATGACATCTAGCATAGCAAAAATACTGTCAGGATCCTAGTGATCATCTTGCCTATTGGGTCTTTAGGGGGATACACAGCTGGGTACTAAGGCTCGACACTCGGGTATAACCAAAGAGAAATAGCACCAATAAACATACAACCAAAAATGCAATGCACAACCAAGATGATGCATGTACAATATAGTGCATTTAACATGGCAACCTAAGCTAGTCAAGTTTAAAATGTAGGTATTAAGTTATTTAGTATTTTTTACAAAACCTCATGTTTAGTTATTTTAACATGCATGAACATGGCAAATATGAATGCTTCATGTAAAATCGATGCAAATGCATATGTAGAACATTGCAAACGGAGTAACGAAGCTCACGGTACGCTCATGTCAAGGTACGAATCTTAACGGGGACAAATGCAAAGATGAAGAAAACCATGGGTTATTCCTTGGTATTCCAAGGATGCCAGTGGATAGGAAATGAAAATCTATAAGGAATATACCAAAAGATCATGCAAAACAATGGAGTATAGCTCCCACAAGTCACAAAACAATCCAACACACAATCTGTCCACAAACAACAACATGTCATCTTGTAACCCATATAACCAGAGCTACAACAAGTTTAAAATCACAACCAATGCATGTACAGGAAGTATACAACATGCTTAACAAATCATCTATCTACAAAAACTTTAAAGGAAGCATGGATCAATGGCAATGGAGCTCACAAGATGGCATATTGAGACAACTTTTAGGGACTTAGTGAAAATTCTAGTTAACAAATTCTAAGTTAACATGATAGCATCTGGACAGCAACATTTATATATGCTAGAGGGCATCTCATGGCATGAAAATTGGCAGAGTGATAGAGGACAACATGCGCAGCAACTAATTACATTATGGTAACATCAGAATATGCATATATCAATGGTTAGCATCCCCTCAACATGGCATGATGAAAGAACGAAACTTCCAGACAGATAAAATCAGGGGGGGCAACACTGCAGTTTTTTAATAGATTAACATATTGGACAGCAAAACTAACTATGATGCATAGCTCTTGCTTGTAAACCAAATGCACAAGATGATAGAGGCTAACATGCTCTAAAAGCATAACATGTCCCAACCTCAATTGAGCAATAGATTCATGGGAATCATCATGAGAACATGGCAAGAAAATATGTTGGGGAACATTGCATGGAAAACCAAAAATTTCCTACGCATACGCAAGATCTATCCATGGTGATGAGCATCTATGAGAGGGAGAGTGGATCTACATACCCTTGTAGATCTCTAAGCGGTAGCGTTAAGAAACGCGGTTGATGTAGTCGAACATCTTTGCGATCAAAATTGCAAGTCGTCCCGCGATCCAATCACGATCTAGTGCCGAACGGACAGCACCTCCGCGTTCAACACACGTACATCTTGATGACGCCTTCACCTCCTCAATCCAGCGAGTGATGGTGAAGTAGTAGATGAGTACCGGCAGCACAACGGCATGGTGACAGTGATAGTGAAGAACAATCTCCACAGGGCTTTGCCAAGCACAACACAATCTATGATGGAGGATAAACTAGAGGGGACGGGGTTGCCGGCACACGACTTGGGAAATTCTTGATGTATTCCGGGTGCTATCCCTGCCCCTCTATTTATATGTTGAGCCCTAGGGTCGAAACTTGGAGAAAGAGCCTCCTCAAAGTCGGTTTGGCCCGCAAGGCAAGAGTCCTCCTTGGACTCCAGGACCAGACGCCAGGGTCCTCGGCGTCTAGCCCAGACACCAGGGTCCCTGGCGTCGAGCCCCTGAACTCCACAAAACTCCTTTTGCACCTTCCTTAAAGCCTCGTGGGCTTTACCCCCTAGCCCAAATAATGTGTTCTTGTACCCAAACATTTCGAGAAACATCTGAAACCTCTTCCGATGAATTCCGGAACCATTCCGGAGACCAAACACTATTATCCCCTATATCAATCTTAACCTCCAGACTTTTCCAGAGCTCCTCATCATGTCCAGGATCTCATCTGGGACTCCGAACAACTTTTGGTCACCACCATAATAACTTAACTATACTTATATCATCACCAAACGTTAAGTGTGTAGACCCTGCAGGTTCAAGAACTATGTAGACATAACCGAGACACCTCTACGGTCAATAACAAATAGCGGGACCTAGATGCCCATATTGGTTCCTACATATTCTACGAAGATCTTTATCGGTTGAACCTCTATGTCAAGGATTCAGTTAATCCCGTACGTTGTTCCCTTTGTTTATCGATATGTTACTTTCCCGAGGTTCGATCGTCAGTATCTCCATACCTAGCTAAATCTCGTTGCCGACAAGTCTCTTTACTTGTTCCGTAATACAAGATCACATGGCTAACACTTTAGTCACTTTGCTTGCAAGGCTTATTGTGATGTGGTATTACCGAGTGGGCCCTGAGATACCTCTCCATCACACGGAGTAACAAATCCGAGTCTTGATCCGTGCTCACTCAACATACACCTTCGGAGATACTTGTAGAGCATCTTTATAGTCACCCAGTTACATTGCAATGTTTGATACACACAAGGTATTCCTCCGATGTGAATGAGTTGCATGATCTCATGGTCATAGGAACACATACTTGACATGCAGAAAATTATAGCAATAAACTGACACGATCATATGCTATGTTTATAATTTGGGTCCTGTCCATCACATCATTCTCCTAATGATGTGATCCCGTTATGAAATGACATCTCATGTCTATGGCTAGGAAACCTTGACCATCTTTGATCAACGAGCTAGTCTATTAGAGGCATACTAGGTACATGGTGTTGTCTATGTATCCACACATGTATCTGACTTTCCGATCATTACCATTCTAACATGGATAATAAACGATTATCATGAACAAGGAAATATGATAATAACTAATTTATTATTGCATCTAGGGCATATTTCCAACAATCTCCCACTTGCATTAGAGTCAATAATCTAGCTCACATCGTCATGTGATGTACATTGTTATGAATCTCACACCCAATGAGTTCTGGGGTTCGATCATGTTTTGCATGTGAGCGAGCTTTTAGTAAATGGGTCTGTGACTTTCAGATTTGTGTGTAATTTTCAAATCTCTATGTCATATTGTAGATACTGCTACCACGCTCCACTTGGAGCTATTCCAAATGGCCACTCCACTATACGCATCCGGATTAGTACTTAGAGTAACCCTTTAAAGCTTGCATCGATCTAACCCTTTATGATGAACTCTTTATTACCTCCAGAATCGAGAAATATTTCCTTACTCCTCTAGTTACTAAGGATAATTTTGACCGCTGTCCAGTGATCCATTCCTGAATCACTCTTGTACCCCTTGACACACTCGTGGCAAGGCACACACAAGTGCGGTACACAACATGGCATACTATATAGAGCCTATGTCTAAGGCATAGGGGACGACCTTCGTCCTTCCTCTTTCTTCTGCCGTTGTCGATCTTTGAGTCTCACTCAACTTTACTCCTTACAAATCAAGCAAGAACTCTTTCTTTGACTGATCCATTTTCAACTATTTCAAAATCCTGACAAGGTGTGTGCTCATTGAAAAATCTTATCAGGTGACTTGATCTATCTCTATAGATCTTGATGCCCAACAAATAAGTAGCTTTATCCAGGTCTTCCTTTGAAAAACTCTTTTCAAACAACTGTTTATGCTTTCAAAAATTCTACATTATTTCCGATCAACAATGTGTCAACGACATATACTTATCAGAAATTCTCTAGTGCTCCCACTCACTTTTCTTGTAAATACAAGTTTCTCATAAACTTTGTATAAACACAAAAACTTTGATCACCTCATCAAAGCGTATATTCCAACTCCGAGATGCTTGCTCCAGCCCATAGATGGGTCGCTAGAGCTTGCATGCCTTTTAGCATCCTTAGGACTGACAAAACCTTCTGGTTGTATCATATACAACCTTTCCTCAATGGAACCGTTAAAGGAAACATAATTTTGACATCCATCTGCCAGATTTCATAATTGGAAAATGCAGCAACTGCTAACATAATTCCAACCAACTCTAGCATCGCTTCGGGTGAGAAAGTCTCATCATAGTCAACTCCTTGAACTTTGCCAGAAACTTTTTTGCGACAAGTCGAGCTTTTATTAATGGTGACATTTACCATTAGCGTCCGTCTTCTTATTAAAGGTCCATTTGTACTCAATGGCCCGCCGTCAACGGGCAAGTCTACCAAAGTCTATACTTGGTTTTCGTACATGGATCCTTTCTCGGATTTCATGGCTACTAGCCATTTGTTGGAATCTGGGCCCACCATTGCTTCTTCATAGGTTCACTGTTGTCTAACAATATGACCTCAAAGAAAGGATTTACATACCACTCAGAGGCGGTATGAGTCCTTGTCGACCTACGAGGTTCGGTAGTAACTTGATCCGAAGCTTTATGCATCATCATTTTTCTCCTCTTCACTTGGTGTAGGCTTTGCAGAAACATCTTTCTGTGTCGTGCTACTATCCAACTGAAGTGAGGGTTCAACAACCTTATCAAGTTCTACTTTCCTCCCACTCAATTCTTTCGAGAGAAACTCTTTCTCGAGAAAGGACATGTTTATAGCAACAAACACTTTGCCCTTGGATCTGAGATAGAAGGTATACCCAACCATTTCCATAGGGTATTCTATGAAGATGCATTATTCCGCTTTGGGTTTGAGCTTATCATAGATAAGTATCGCATTCCCAAACTCTAAGAAATGACACGTTAGGTTTCTACCAAACCATAATTCATACAGTGTCATCTCAATGGATTTAGATGGTGTCCTATTTAAAGTGAATGTAGTTGTCTCTAACGCATAACCCCAAAATCATAGTGGCAAAACGATAAGAGACATCATAGTATGCACCATATCCAATAGAGCACGACTACGACGTTCGGACACACCATCACACTATGGTGTTCCAGGTGGCGTGAGTTTTCAAACAACTTCCACATTGTCTTAAGTTGTATACCAAACTCATAACTTAGATATTCACCTCCACGATCATATCATAGAAATTTTTATCTTCTTGTCACGATGATCTCAAACTTCACTCTGAATTTGCTTGAACTTTTCAAACGATTCAGACTTGTGTTTCATTAAGTAAATATACTCATATCTACTCAAATCATTAGTGAAGGTAAGAAAACAACAATATCCACCGCACGCCACAACACTCATTGGACCGCATACATCAACATGTATTATTTCCAATAAGTCACTTGCCCGCTCCATCATAGCAGAAAACGGGGTCTTAGTCATCTTGCCCATGAGGCATGGTCCGCATGTCTCAACCGATTTGAAATCGAATGAGTCCAAAGATCCATCAGCATGGAGCTTCTTCATGCGCTTTACACCAATATGACATTTAGTGGTAGTGCCACAAGCTTGTAGTACTATCATTATTAACTTTGCATCTTTTGGCATCAATATTATGAACATGTGTATCACTACGATCAAGATTCAATAAACCATTCTCATTGGGTGCATGACCATTGAAGGTATAATTCATGTAAATAGAATAACCATTATTCTCTAACTTAAATGAATAACCGTATTGTAATAAACACAATCTAATCACGTTCATGCTCAACGCAAACATCAAATAACATTTATTTATGTTCATCACTAATCCTGAAGGTACAGTGAGCGTGCGATTGTGATCACATCAACCTTGGAAACACTTCCAACACACATCGTCACCTTGCCCTTAGCTAGTCTCCGTTTATTCCGTAATTTTATTTCGAGTTACCAACATTTAGCAACTAAACCGGTATCTAATACCCAGGTGCTAGTAGGAGTACTAGTAAGGTACACATGAATAAAACATATATCAAATATACCTCTGTTGATGTTGCCAGCCTTCTTATCTACCAAGTATCTAGGACAGTTCCGCTTTAGTGATTGTTCTCCTCATAATAGAAGCACTCAATCTCGGGTTTGGGTTCAACCTTGGGTTCTTCAATTCAGCGGCAACTAGCTTGACGTTCTTGAAAATTTCCCTTCTTTCCCTTGCCCTTCTTGAAACTAGTGGTTTTACTAACCATCAAAACTTGGTGCTCCTTCTTGATTTCTACCTTCACGGTGTCAAACATCGCGTACAGCTCAGGGATCATCTTCTCCATCCCTGGCATGTTATAATTCATCACGAAGCTCTAGCAGCTTGGCGGCAGTGATTTGGAGAACTATATCAATCACTATTTTATCTGCAAGATCAACTCCCACTCGATTCAAGCGATTGTAGCACCCAGACAATCTGAGTACATGCTCACTGATTGAGCTATTCTCCTTCATCTTGCAGGCAAATAATCTTGTTGGAGGTCTCATACTTCTCAACACGGGCACGAGCCTGAAATCTCAATTCCAGCTCTTGGAACATCTCATATGCTCTATGAAATTCAAAATGTCTTTGGATCCTCAATTCTAAGCCGTAATGCATGACACACAAAACTATCAAGTAGTCATCCCAACGTGCCTGTGAGATGTTCACAACATCCACAAACAACGCTAGAGGGGGTGGTGCACGGAGCAGTGCATGAAGGACACAAGCCTTATGTGCAGCAATGAGGACAATCCTCAGTTTACAGATCTGGTCTGCATAATTTCTACCATCATCTTTCAACTCTATTTTCTCTAGGAACGTATTAAAAACACAGGGGAGATACAACGCGAGCTATTGATCTACAATATAATTTTGCAAAGAGAGTTCATGATAAGGAGTTTAGTTAACCATATTAATTAAAACTCCCACTCAAATTGACATCCCTCTGGTCATTCAAGTGCTACATGATCCAAATTCAGCACCCCAAGTCTGATCATCACGTGAGTTGAGGTGGTTTCAATGGTGAACATCAACATGTTGATCATATTACTACATGACTCATGTTCGACCTTTCGGTCTCTTGTGTTCCGAGGCCATGTATGTACATGCTAGGCTTGTCAAGTTTAACCCGAGTGCTCTGCACGTGCAACACAGGCTTGCACCCATTATATGTGAACGTAGAGTCTATCACACCCGATCATCACATGGTGTCTCGAAACGACGAACTTTTGCAATTGTGCACACTCAGGGAGAACACAATTTTATCTTGAAATTTTAGTGAGGGATCACCTTATAATGCTACCGTCATCCTAAGAAAATCAAGGTGCATAAAAGGATTAACATCACATGCAAATCATAAGTGACATGATATGGCCATGAACTTGTGCTTTTGGTCTCCATCTCCAGAGCATCGGCATGATCTCAATCGTCACCGACATAACACCATGATCCCAATCATCTTGATCTCCATCAATGTGTCGCCATGAGGTTGTCGTGCCAACTATTGCTTCTACGACTATTGCTAACTCATAGCGATAAAGTAAAGCAAAAAACGACGAAAATAATTAAAGACAACCCTATGGATCCTGCAAGTTGCCATACTCATCAACATGCAAGTCGTTATATTCTATACAAAACATGATCATCTCATACATCACATACATCAAATCATGTAATTGGCCATATCATATCACAACATCCCCTGCAAAAACAAGTTAGACGTCCTCTAATTGTTGTTGCATGTTTTATGTGGCTGCTACGGGTATCTAGCAAGAACAATTCTCACCTATGCAAAAACCACAACGGTGATACACAAATTGCTATTCAACCTTCTCAAGGACCACCTTTGTAGAATCTGATTCAGCTAGAGTAGGAGAGACAGACACCCGCCGGCCATCTTTATGCAACAAAGTCACATGTCAGTCGATGGAACGAGTCTCTCGTAAGCGTACGAGTAAGGTTGGTCCGGGCCGCTTCATCCCACAACACCGCTGAATCAAAAACCGACCAAGGGAGAAAGCAATCTGAGCATCAACGCCCACAAACTCCTTGGTGTTCTACTCTTGATCTCATCTACACATAGAACTAGCTCATGATGCCACTGTTGGGGAACGATGCATGGGAAACAAAAAATTTCCTACGCACACGCAAGATCTATCCATGGTGATGAGCATCTATGAGAGGGAGAGTGGATCTACATACCCTTGTAGATCACTAAGCGGAAGTGTTAACAAACATGGTTGATGTAGTCGAACATCTTCGCGATCCAAATCGCAAGTCGTCCAATGATCCAATCATGATCTAGCGCCGAACGGATGGCACTTCCGCGTTCAACACACGTACAGCTTGATGACACCTTCACCTCCTCGATCCAGCGAGCGATCATGAAGTAGTAGATGAGTTCCGGCAGCACGACGGCGTGGTGATGGTGGTGGTGAAGAACAATATCCGCAAGGCTTCACCAAGCACAATAGAAACTATGACGGAGCATAAACTAGAGGGGACGGGGTTTCCGGCACACGTCTTGGGGAATTCTTGATGTATTCCGGGTGCTAGCCCTGCCCCTCTATTTATATGTTGAGCCCTGGGTTCGAAACTTGGAGAAAGAGCCTCCTCAAAGTCGGTTTGCCCTACAAGGCAAGAGTCGTCCTCAGACTCCAGGACCAGATGCCAGGGTCCTCGGCGTCTGGCCCCAAACACCAAGCTCCCTGGCGTCTGGCCCCTGGCCTCCGCAAAACTCCTTTTGCACCTTCCTTAAAGCCTCGTGGGCTTTACCCCTTGGCCCAAATAAAGTGTTCTTGTACCCGAACATTTCGGGAAACATCTGAAACCCCTTCTGATGAATTCCAGAACCATTCCGAAGACCAAACACTATTATCCCATATATCAATCATTATGTTCGGACTTTTCCGGAGCTCCTCGTCATGTCTGGGATCTCATCCGGGACTCTGAACAACTTTCGGTCACCAACATAATAACTCAACTATAGTTATATCGTCACCAAATGTTAAGTGTGTAGACCCTGTGGGTTCAAGAACTATGTAGACATGATCGAGACACCTCTACAGTCAATAACCAATAGTGGGACCTGGATGCCCATATTGGTTCCTACATATTCTATGAAGATGTTTATCGGTTGAACCTCTATGTCAAGGATTCAGTTAATCCCGTACGTTGTTCCCTTTGTTTATTGATATGTTACTTGCCCGAGGTTCGATCATCGGTATCTCCATACCTAGTTCAATCTCGTTACCGGCAAGTCTCTTTACTCATTCCGTAATACAAGATCATGTGGATAACACTTTAGTCACTTTGCTTGCAAGGCTTGTAGTGATCTTGTATTACCGAGTGGGTCCTGAGATACCTCTCCGTCACACCGAGTAACAAATCCCAGTCTTGATCCATGCTCTCTCAACAGATACCTTCGTAGATACCCATAGAGCATCTTTATAGTCACCTAGTTATGTTGCGACATTTGATACACACAAGGTATTCCTCTGGTATCAGTGAGTTGCATGATTTCATGGTCATAGGAACAGATACTTGACATGCAGAAAACTATAGCATTAATCTGACACGATCATATGCTATGTTTATAGTTTGGGTATTTTTCATCACATCATTCTCCTAATGATGTGATGCCGTTATCAAATGACATCTCATGTCTATAGCTAGGAAACCTTGACCATCTTTGATTAACGAGCTAGTCTATTAGAGCCATACTAGGGACATGGTGTTGTCTATGTATCCACACATGTATCTGAGTTTATGATCAATACAGTTCTTGCATGGATAATAAACGATTATCATGAATAAGGAAATATGATAATAACTAATTTATTATGCCTCTAGGGCATATTTCCAACAAAATAACAGATTCAAACACTTAGAGAATTTTGAGCACTTGAAAGCAACATTTTTTGTGGCATCTTGACAGCAAGAATGCCACCCATATAATTATCTATCATGGCATGCGAAAATACCAGGGGCTAGCACATGTACAGATGAACATATTTCATGTTGACAAGTTTATCATATAGTGCAAATTTAATTCATGTAGAAAATACAAAATAAGACATTATCCCAAAACAATAGTTTCACAAACTTGATCAAATGATAAAACTAACATCTCCATTAGATTCACTGAATTTTTCTACCCAATAATCATATATCACAAGCATATAGTACCGTGGAAAAAACTCACCCAAATGCATTCACGAAGGACATAGCCACTTATAAGAAATTATATGCCAAAATTGCCATTTCCTAGGAATCTGGACAAATTTGGAAACTGCCTAAACATGCATATTTCCTTAAATGGAAATAACGAGAGAAAACACATAAACTAATAAAACAAACAAAAACAAAATGTAATAAAAAGGGGGCCAAATGGTAGTGAGCCACGGGCCCCGTGGGGCTGACTAGTGGGCCATGGGCCCACTGTTAGGGGGTTCTGTTCTCGGGGTTAGGATGCGATGAAGCAGTGGTAGGAAGGGTGCTCGAGCTCGAGCAGAGCTTGGCTCGGGCCATGGTGATGCAAGGTGAGGCTTGCTGCAAGCACGGCGATTGCGCGAGCATGCGGAGCTATGGGCAAGGCGACTACACATTGGGCAGGCAATCGCACGAGAAAAACGGGGCGTGGCGCGGGGTTTTACTTCTCTGAAGATTCCTTCAGAGTTCCACCGAAGCGCTATGGGCACGGTGCGGGCAGGGCTGCTATGCGGTCCACGAACAGCATACGGTAACGACAAAGCATGGATCTGAGCAGGGGGATACCTCCTTACCCTATGGCGAGACGGCGTCGATGCGTGGGCATCGAGGCGATGACCACTAGTGCTCTTCTTCCCGAGCCGAAAACAAAGAAGATCGAGGTGAGGACGACGACTAGCCAGACTTGGAGCTCCCTCGAGCTATCGAGGAAGAAGAGGCTCCCCGGGGCAACGTTCCCACGGCACCAGAGGCTCCAAGAAGCGGCGGAAAAATCACCCCAAGCTCGAGCTTGCGCTCGTTTGGGGCATCGGGAGCATGGCGACGGCAGAATCTTGGAGGAGACCTACCTACGGGGACTCCGGGCTAGGGCTTGCACGAGCTATAAAGGCGGCTCGGGCTCCCGTCGGTAGTAAAATCGATCGGAAGGTCGACGTGGCGCTCGGGATGGATGTCGTACAGAGATGACGAACGTGATGGGGAAGGCTGGCTGGCCTGTGGGGAGGAACAACGGCCCAGATGGCTGAGACCTCCCTCTCTCTCTTCGAAAGAAGGTCTTTTCTATAAAAATAAAATAGCAAGCCAAAATTAAAAGACAAGGAAGATCGAAAAGTTTTTGAGAAAACTAAAAATAGATTTGGACTCACAAAATAATGCCCTGATTTATAAAAATAGTCTCAACATTTTTAGAGCCAAAAAAATAAACACATATTATTATCATTGGAACCCATTTTGCAAAAAACCAAAAGACAAAACCCTTCAAACATGACTTAGAGCTATTTAACAATTCTTATCAGATTATTTATTAGTAGAACAACATTTTTTATTAGAAGAACAACCAAGTGAATCCATCACATAGTGCATTTATTGAAATAAAAGAGGTGAGCAATGTTTTCTTTGGAAGTTGAGGAGAGGGTTATCACAAGAGTATCACTAGGTTGAAAGCACTCATACCACACCACACTCACACAACATCACCACATAAAACAAGCATGAGGCAAAACATGAATGATAATATGATGATTATGATGCTATGATGCAAAATGATATGAAGCAAAATGTTATAATCCAATCCACATAATGGCAATAATGAAGGTTCACACATGACACATATTACAAATATGGCAAGGGGATGCACTTGGGCTGTTACAACTCTCCTCTACTACACGAGGATCTCGCCCCGAGATCTAAGAATGAACGAATTCAGGAAATTCATAATGGAGAAGATCCTCACGTTCCTAGGTGGCTTCTTTGTCGGAGTGGTGAGACCACTTCACCT
The DNA here is from genome assembly GCA_022496015.1 of Hordeum marinum. Lineage (NCBI taxonomy): Eukaryota > Viridiplantae > Streptophyta > Magnoliopsida > Poales > Poaceae > Hordeum > Hordeum marinum. The sequence continues at coordinate 322,764,093 of CM039677.1, forward strand.
TGAGAAACTTGATTGATTTGTTGCGAGTCTTACGCTCAGTTTCTTCAAGAATAGCAATTGGATGTTCATGATAGGATAGTTCTTCTTAGATATCAATGGCTTAGAGGTTAACGATATGCTCGGGAGTCTTGAAGAACTCCCGGAGCTGAGAGACGTGAAACACATCATGCACATTTGATAAATTGGGAGGAAGCTCGAGTTGGTAGGAAAGGTCTCCCCTCTTGCCCACAATCTTGAAAGTACCCACAAAGCGAGGAGCAAGCTTTCCTTTGATGCCAAAGCGATGAGTGCCCTTCATGGGAGACACTCTGAGATAGACAAAATCATCAATCTGAAAGGTCACGTCATGATGTTTGTTATCATAATAGTTCTTCTGACGGGATTGAGTTGCTTTGAGATTTTCATGAATGACGCGACACATTTCTTCTGCTTCAGTGATCATGTCCTTTCCAAGGATTTGATGCTCACCGGTTTCAAACCAATTGAGCAGGGTGCGGCACTTCCTGGCATAGATAATCTCGAATGGGGCCTTGCCCGAACTTGCTTGGAAACTATTGTTGTATGAAAACTCAGCAAACGGGAGGCACTCTTCCCACTTCATGCCAAAAGAAATCACACAAGCTCTGAGCATATCTTCAAGGATTTGATTGACTCTTTCCACTTGACCACTAGTCTGAGGATGGAAAGCTATACTGAAAATGATCTTGGTACCCATTGCAGTCTGAAAGGAATCCCATAACTTGGAAGTGAAGATGCTTCCACGATCTGAAGGTATGGGCTGAGGAATACCGTGCAAAGAAACTATCCTTGAAGTGTACAGCTCTAGCAGCTGAGCTGCCGAGATAGATTCTTTGACCTGAAGGAAATGGGCAACCTTGGTGAGCTTGTCGATAACCACAAAGATGGCATCGTTCCCTCCCTTGGACTTAGGAAACCCAGAGATGAAATCCATATCAACATGATCGATTTTTCACTCCGGAATAAGCAAAGGTTAAAGGATACCTGCTGAACATTGATGTTATGCCTTCACTCTACGACAAACATCACACTCATTCATGAACTGATCAATCTCATGTTTCACATGAGTCCACCAGAAGGTTTGCTTGAGATCCTGATATATTTTGGAACTGCTTGGATGAATGGAGAGGAGAGAATTATGCGCTTCATCCATGATAACTTTCCTAAGTTCTCCCTTGGGAACCACTAGACGATCCTCGAAAAACAAGGTGTCCTTGTCATCAACACGGAAGCACTTGTACTTTGGAATGCTCTTGGCCACACCTTTCTTCACTTTATTCGCCATAGCATCAAGAAGGTGAGCTTGGTGAATTTGATCTTCCAAAGTCGGAGAGAATTGAAGATTGGCAAGAAACCCTTGAGGAACAATTTGAAGATTGAGCTTGTGGAAAGCTTCGCAAAGCTCAGGTTGAAGAGGCTTGGGGATAAGACTGTTGCAATACACCTTTCGGCTGAGCGCGTATGCAATGACATTTTGCTTTTCCAAGAGTATATTCAATGCTTGGATTGTACTCCTCAATCATTTGCACTCAACGCGTTTGCTGAAGATTGAGATTTGGTTGAGTGAAACTGTACTTCAAGCTCTTGTGGACGGTGAACACCTCAACTGGTCTTCCCAACAATAGATGTCTCCAAGTCATCAGAGCATGAACAAATGCCGCCAACTCAAGATCGTGAGTGGGGTAGTTCCTCTCGCTAGGATTCAGCTGACGCGGGGTATAAGCAACAACCTTCTTAACTTGCATGAGATCGCCACCAAGACCTTGGAGGGAAGCATCGTAGAACACTTGGAAAGGCTTGGATTGCTTGGGAGGAATAAGAACTGGAGCTGAAGTGAGCTTCTCCCTGAGTGTATTGAATGCCACCTCACACTCAGGAGACCACACATACTTGATACTCTTCTGAAGGAGGTTAGACAGAGGCTTAGCAATTTGAGAGAAGTTCTCCACAAATCTTCTGTGGTAACTTGCAAGCCCGAGGAAACTACGAAGCTGCTTGACATTCTGAGGAGGCTCCCACTTCAAGATGACCTAAACTTTCTTAGGATGCACATTGATGCCCTCAGCAGAGATGATGTGCCCAAGGTAAACCACTTCATTGAGCCAAAACTCACGCTTTGAGAACTTAGCATAGAGTCCATGCTATCTTATCTTGCCAAGCACAAGTTGGAGATGCTCTGTATGCTCTTCTTCAGTCTCCGAGAATACAAGAATGTCAACCAAATACACCAAGACGAACTCATTTCTATAGCGAGACAACAAAAAGTTCATCAATCTGGAGAAAGTCAGAGGTGCATTTGCGAGACCAAAGGACATGACAGTGTACTCATAAGAGCCAAAACTCGTCTTGAAAGTAGTCTTTGGAATATCTTCTTCACAGATGCGGATCTTATGATAGCCCATGCAAAGATCTAGCTTTGAGAAAATCTTGGCCCCTTTCAATTGCTTGAACAACTCATTGATGTTGGGAAGTGGGTACTTGTTCCTGATTGTCTTCTTATTCAATGGGAGGTAATCGACACAAAGTCAGTCTGTGCCATCCTTCTTTTTGACAAACAGAAAACCACAACCCCACAGTGAAGAACTTGGTCGGATCAAACCCAGGCGTTCTTGCTCATCTAGCTTCTTCTTCAATTCTTTCGGCTCTTTGGGGCCAAGCTTATAAGGACGCTTTCATACTGGTTCATTTCCAGGCTCGAGTTCAATCACAAACTCTACTGGCCGGTGAGGACGCATTCTTGGCAATTCTTCTAGAAAAACATCTTCAAACTCACAAACAACGCGAGTCTGAGAAATGGCTGAAATCTCACCCTTCTCATTGAGAGAAAATAGACGAATTGTGCCATCGCGAGCAGCGAAAATGATCACGTCTTCAGAAGGATGAGTCAATTTGACTTATTTGTCTTCACAATCGATGAATGCCTTGTTCATCTCCAGGAAATCCATGCCGAGAATTAGGGCAATAACGGAATTGCCGAGAACATAAGGGGAAGCCGGAAAGGAATAGCTGCCCATTTGGATAGAAACATCTGGAACCACTCAATTAGTTCTCAAAGTTGACCCCAGAGAAACAATACCCAATGGTCTATTCAATGATGTCGAAGGAAAATCATGCTTGATGAAAAATGGCTTTGACAGAAAGCAATGTGATGTTCCTGAATCAAACAACATTTTGTAGGAACAGAATTAACCAAGAGATTACCCATTATCACTTAAGAAGAATCATCGGCTTCACTGCATTGACCATGTTCACTCTTGCTGACTTGGAGTTGTGCCTCACCATAGCATTGCCTAGAGGTCTGACTGGAGGAGGAGGCGGAAGATGACGTTGGCCGGTACACTTGTTTGAGTTGTGGCACTTCTAACCACACTTGTTTGAGGAGGAGCAATTGCTGACATGGGTGCCTGAGGCCTCTGTTGAAAACCTGGGTTGGGTGGGTGGGAAGGAACACAACCACCATGATGCTTCTGCTGCTGAGGTAGACGAAATGGAGGTGGAGGAGGAACCCAATACTTCCGCTCCTTAGGACCAATCTGAGAGCTGGACGAAGAAGAGTTGGAGTTCCTGAATCGCTGCCTTGAGTTCTTGACCATGAGCTGGACTGCTTCAAACTTTAAAGCCATGTTATAGAACTGATCAAATTCACGAGGCTCGTGCAGTACTAGACCCGTCTGAAGTTTATCCTTGAGACCACCTCTGAACTGATAAATCTTCGCCTTGTCATCAGGAACATCTCGCTTAGCATAGCCAACCAGATTCTGGAACTTGGTGTTATACTGATAGACAGACTTGCTTCCTTGCTTTAAATTCCTGAGCTTCTCATGCATCTCCTCAGCAAAGCTCGTTGAGATAAGATGAGTTCTGAAGTCATGACAGAAATCATCCCAGCTGATTGCACGATCACCTCTCGAATCCTTGTACTTCTGCCACCAATCTGCTGTCTGACCCTTGAGCTGGAAGGTCGCGAACCTAACATAGTTCACAGGCCTGACATTGCTGCACTCAAAATGCTTGTTCATTTCGCAGAGCCAATCATTCGCATCAAGAGACTTCTCACAACAAGTGAAGGACTTGGGTTGGTTGGCGGGGAACTGGTTGAGAGTTGTGAACTAAGGTTGATTATTGAAATTCCCTTGATGACCTTCATGTCCCTCATCCCTCTCTTGCAACAACCTGAGCAACATCTGAGTATTCGCATTACTTGCGGCCATCACAGCTTGCCAAGCTTCTGGAGGAGGAGGTGGGGGTGGTGGAGGGTTGGACTGATCCCCATCATCATGCCCCGGGTGTCCACGAGTTGTTGGAGCATCCTGAAGATGGACAAGAACACGAGCACACCATTGACAAAGATGATTGAAATAAGATGAATCAAATGGCTTGAAAGAAATTTGCAACAACATATCATCAATTGCATTCATCCTAAAAATTAGAAAGAAAGCCTTCTTTGGGTTCGTGATAACATCATAAGATCTTGAAGCCACTTGAATAACCACAACAAGGTATTGAGCTAAGATGTGCTCGAAAAAATGTATAAACCCTCATACATTTGGCAAAAGATGATCCTAGGTAACTACTAGAATTACCACCTAGGAACTTCTGAAATCTTTGGTTATGCAATCGGGTCCGTAGATACGCAGAGTTCAATCCATCACTAAACTACTAGCACTAATACTACTCTCCAATGTACCACATCCATCAACACACAACCATAGGCCTCAGAAATTCATCTATCTTGGACCCTCGTAATCATAACGATACCAAACATGGCAGTACATCTAGATATTCTCCCCAGTACTGGGTGACACCAAACTCCTCTCTCCACAAATAGTATTGAAGCAATTTTGAACATCCTCTGTCCGGAGATACTAAGGAAACTGAATGATAATAATGTGCCAGAATTCCCTGGAGCTCTACTCCTCGGAGCAAAGTCAATTCAGATAGGAGGCACCAAGATAAAAATCAATCACATCGGCATCATATAGTTTCCAAAATACCCGCGTGATCCTAAATTTTTTTGAGCAAGAAGAGGAGTAGAATAAAAATTCTTAAGTCCAAAACCTCACGAGAGTATAGAAGAGGAGTAAAATAAACCTACGCTCCGATATAACTAGACTCAAAATAGTTTTTCACTAGCCTCGACTCAGCCAAGTTTGATCAATCAAGGGGCTCCGATCGTCGGTACGACTTTGATTACCAACTTGTAACGACCAAGATGCGGTACTATCCCAATTAAGGCACGAGGGCCTCGATGGGGATAAAAGTGCATCTAGGTGTTTCGCAAGTACAAAATCATTACATACATTTATTGAGAAGAAGAGTATAAGAGTTGGCTTACACTCGCCACATGCTAAATTAGAATGTCACATGAACATTCATACATTCATCCATAAAACAGGTCCGGCTACGGACGAAAACAAACGATAAAAGACGCAATGAGACTGCCTTGCTAGCTTAGGAACACGACCATGATGCCTCCGTACTCATCCGGATACATAATGTACACCCGTCCACGTTCTTCATCATACTCCCACTAAAGTTGAGGCATACCAACAGAATCATTATCGTTGGTACCTGTACCTATATTGTTGTAGTGATCTGTGAGCCACAGGGACTCAGCAATCTTGTAACCTAGGTACCGAAACTATGCAAGCCATTTGGGTGGGGAAGCTAAAGTGTGAGGTTGTAGCAAGCACCTAAGCATATGTTTGAGTGGCTAACTTACGAGAACAAGAAGTAAATATGGTGGCCTGTGCATAACAGACGTGAACTAGTATGATCACTAAGTGACCCTGAACACCGACTTATGTCAATCATAACTTCACCGTGTTCTCTCTCGGTTCATGTTCATGAGTAGAGACAATCACGGTTACGCACGTGGTTAGTGCATTTTATTTGAGTTTACTTCAAGTTTGCTATAACCGAGTGTTAAACAAATTTCCAAGTTGCCACATAACCGCGGGCATGGCTTCTTGAAAATATCAAACCCTGCAGGGGTGCTCCAACTCATCCATCACAAACTAACCACACGCCGCGCTAGAATAACCTCGATGGTGGAAAACCCATGATCTCCTTGGAAATTCCGTCGGGACACCTTAACCTCGGGATAACCCAAAGTATCCTCTCAATCCCACACACAAGACATTCGAGAAAGGTAAAACAAGTCCAGCAAGACCGCCTGATGTATCGACAAACCCTATAGGAGCCGCGTATCTCGTTCTCGGGACACGATGGATAAGCGAAGCGTATGCTGGTCTGATAGACATCTCCCGAGTTGCCCCGGGTTAGCCCCACACGGTGCTCTAGTTTGGACCAACACTCATGAGGAGCACTGGCCCGGGTTGTTGATTAAATATCCACGGGATTGCAAAGCTCTATGCATTTTATTAGGTTATTAAGCAAATGTAGTACCAAAGTTGGGTCTTGCCAGACAAGCTTTAATCTAAAACGAATAGTCAAGGGGGTCCCCACAACAACCCCAAGCATGTTAGGAGCACAAAATATGGAACATAACACCGGTAACAAGTAACTATGGAGGCAAAAGTGGAAAAAACATCGAGCAAAAGGCCAAGAGCTCCACCTTTACCAAGATATGTAGTTGCATTAAATTAAATAGCAATAATATTGTGATATTTCTAGACATCCATGTTATCACATGGAAAAAAGTTGCACCTGCATCTAAGAAAACTATAAGAGGGCTGAGCAGCGGTAACTTAGCCAAACAAGGTTTTGCTAGGTAGTGGAGGGGTTAGAGGCTTTCATGGCAATTTAGGAGGGTTGACATGTAAGTGGTAGGTAATGAAATATAATGATAAGAGCAAGAAATCTAGCATCGCAAAAATTGTGTCGGGATCCGGGTACGATCATCTTGCATGTTCGGTCTTCAGGGGATATAGAGATGGGTCCTCGTAGGCGATCTCTTCGGGTTCCTCGTACTCAGGCTCGACATTCGGTTCTACCCAAAGAGAAACAACACACAACAAACATACAACCAAAAAATGAAATGCGCAACCAAGATGATGCATGTCCAATGTAGTGCATTTGATATGGCAACCTGAGCTAGTCATATTTTACATGTAGGTATTAAGTTACTTAGTATTTTGGACAGAACCTCATTTTTAGTTCTTTGAACATGCATATACATGGAAAATATGAATGCTTCATGTAAAACCGATGCAAGTGCATATGTAGCACGTTGCAAACGGAGTAACAAAGCTCACGGTACGCTCATGTCAAGGTATGAACGTTAACGGAGACAAATGCAAAGATGAAGAAGGCCATGGGATATTCCTTGGTATTCCAAGGATGCCACTGGATAGGAAATTAAAATCTATCAAGAATAGACCCAACTATCATTCAAAACAATGGAGTATAGCAACCACAAGTCACAAAACAATCCAACACACAATCTGCCCACAAACAACAACATGTCATCTTGTAACCCATATAACCAGAGCTACAGAAAGTTTCAAATCACAACCAAGGCATGTACATGAAGTATACAACATGCTTAACAAATCATCTATCTACAGAAACTTGAAAGGAAGCATGGATCAAAGGCAATGGAGCTCACAAGATGGCATGTTAAAACAAGTTTCGACTTCGTGAAAGTTCCAGTTAACAGATTCCGAGTTAACATGATAGCATCCTGACAGCAACATTTATATATGCTAGAGGGCATCTCATGGGATGAAAATTGATAGGGTGATAGAGGACAATATGCACTACAACTAATTAACTTATGGCAACATCAGAACATGCATATATCAATGGTTAGCATCCCCTCAACATGGCATGATGAAACAACCGAACTTCGAGACTTGGAGAAAATAGAGGGGGTGCAATAGTGCAGTGTTTTAACAGATTGACATATTGGATAACAAAACTAACTATGCTGCATCGCTCTTGCTTTTAGACCAAATGCACAAGATGACAGAGGGTAACATGCTCTACAAAACATAACATTGTGCCAACCTGACTGGAGCAATAGCTTCACAGGAATCATCATGAGAACATGGCAAGAAAATAACATATTCTAACACTTGGAGAATTTTAAGCACTTGAAAGCAACATATTTGGTGGCATCTTGACAACAAGAATTCCACCCATATAATGATCTATAATGGCATGCAAAAATACCAGGGGCTAGCACATGCACAAATTAACATATTTCATGTTGACAAGTTTATCATACAGTGCAAGAATTAATTCATGTGGAAAAGACAAAATGAGACATTATCCCAAAACAGTATTTTCACAAACTTGCTCAAATGATAAAACTAACATCACCATTGGATTCACTGAGTTTTTCTACCCCAAAATCATATATCACAAGCATTTAGTACCATGGACAAAACTCACCCAAATGCATTTCGAAAAAGGACATAGCCACTTATAAGAAGTTATATGCCAAAATTAGCATGTCCTAGGAATCTGGACAAATTTGGAAACTGTCTAAACAGGCATATTTCCTTAAAAGGAAATAACCAGAGAAAACACAAAAACTAATAAAGCAAACAAAAATAAAATGCAATAAAAAGGGGGCACCTCGCAATGAGCCAGGCGCCATGTGGGGCTAAATGGTGGGCCATGGGCCCACTGTTAGTGGCTCGGGTAATGGGAAATAGGGGGGCTTAATATGCCCCCGCGGGGGATCGAACCCTGGACCTCGCGGTCACACGGGGTCGGTCGGACCAATAGGCTACGGCTCGGGTTGTTAGATGAAGGAGGGAGCTACGCAACTTATACAGCGAAAATGCGCGACCTTCCTATGCCCGGCGGTAGAGGAGCCAACTACGGCGACGGCGACAACAACGGCGATATCCGGCGAGGAGGACCATCAGCGGGAACTTTGGATGATGCGGGGGTTCCGTTCTTGGGGTTAGGACGTGATGAAGCAGGAACATGAGGGGTGCTCGAGCTCGGGAAGAGCTCGGCTCAGGCCATGGTGATGCAAGGCAAGGCTTGCTGCGAGCATGGCGGCTACGGCGAATGCGCGAGCATGTTGAGCTGCGGGCAAGGTGACTATACGCTGGGCAAGAAAGCGCATGACAAAAAAGGGGCGCGGCATAGGTTTTTGTTTCTCTGAAGATTCCTTCAGAGTTGCACTGCGGGCCACGGGCACGGCGCGGGCAGGGCTCCTACGCGGGCCACGAATGGTGTACGACAACGGGAAAGCATGGATCTAAGCGGGGAGACGTGGCGCTCAGGATGGACGCCGTACAGAGGATGACAACAAACACGACGGGAAAGGCTGGCTGGTCTGTGGGGAGGAACAGCGGCCCAGGTGGCTGAGAACTCCCTCTCTTTCTGTGAAATAAGGCCTTTTCTATAAAAATAAAATTGGAAGCCAAAATTAAAAAGCCAGGGAAGATGGAAAAGTTTTTGAGAAGACTAAATATAGATTTGTACTCACAAAATAATGCCCTGATTTATAAAAATAGTCTCAACATTTTTAGAGCCAACAAAATAAACACACATTATTATCATTGGAACTTGTTTTGCAAAGAACCAAAAGACAAAACCCTTCAAACATGACTTGGAGCTATTTAACAATTCTTATTAGATTATTTAGAAGTAGAACAATATTTTTTATTAGAAGAACAATCAAGTGAATCCATCACATAGTGCATTTATTGAAATAAAAGAGGTGAGCAAGGTTTTCCTGGAAGTTGATGAGAGGGTTATCACAAGAGTATCACTAGGTTGCAAGCACTCATACCACACCACACCTAGACAACATCACCACATAAAACAAGCATGAGGAGAAACATGAATGATGATATGATGATTATGATGCTATGATGCAAAATGTTATAACCCAATCGACATAATGGCAATGATGAAGGTTCACACATGACACATATTACAAATATGGCAAGGGGATGCACTTGGGCTCTTACACGTAGTTAAAAAATGTTATAAACTAACATGCCAAACTTTCCTACAGAAATTGCCATCTACTGTGAGGGCGCCTCGCTAGCTACTACATAGCTTTGTGGTGTTTTGATTCTCTAAATACGTTCAATGGAATTTATCATACCACGAACTACTTAAAATCTGAAGTGGATCCGATCCTGGCCACTGTTCGTGCAAATGAAATCAATGGCAAATTGGGGGGTCACCTCGAAAAAACCCACAACTAATGGTTGTGAGTTAGCATTTCTAAAAACAAAATTGCCAGAAAAGGAAATCTGCTAAGAGCATTTACAGTCGAGCGCCTTGAATCCCCCTTATGCCCGAACGAACGGACCCATCACTCACCGATAAAAAATAAAACCAAATGTGCACCTCAAAGCGGCCTTAAATGCCCGGATTAACCAGCAGACCTCATATCCAACGCAAATATGGAACGGATATGGGGAGGCCCGAGTGTGAGCGGGTGTGTCCACCACGTTAGACCCGGCCCATATTGGCTCACCCGATCCCATATATATTCGTCACCATCTACTCTCAAACCAACCCCTAGCCACTCCAGTCCACTCACCCCAACCTCCAGTGCGGCGATCTCTCGTCTTCCATTACATGGTAGTCAACGGATCTGACTCTGGCCAGTCCAGATCCATCGACTGGGCTATCAACCCATGCGGGTTGGAGGAGGCAGTGACCGTTCGCATTGCACTCTGCCGCTCTCGGGAGGACCGTGCCCGACTGACGACGGGTTCTGTTTGGTGCGAGTACATTGAGTTGATGCATAGGGTGCTCGGATCCTCCGGGGCTGGATCATCGTGGTCCTTTCAGGAGCCTTCCAATCTCCCTTTCCCCATCACCAGTCCGCCGGAGCGTGAGTCCTACTGGGACCAGTGTGCACATCATCGGAAGGAAAGGATGTGGGTGTGATATGCCTCCAACGTATCTCTAATTTATGAAGTATTCATGCCATGTTTACAACAATTTAATATGGGTTTGTAAGATTTGATTAGAATTTACCCGGACTGAGGCTGTTTTTAGTACAACTATCATGGTGTCATTTTTTGCGTAGAAATAAAAGTTGTCGGAATGGGCTGAAAATTTACGGTGATTTTTTATGGACCAAAAGAGACCCCCGAAGCACAAGATTTGGGCCAGCAAGTGGACGAGGAGTACACAAGCCCTCTAGACATGCCCTACCCCCAGGGAGGGTGCTTTGGGCTTGTGAGCCCCTCGGGCACCCCCTTCACGTCAGACCAATGCCAAAAATTCTTATAAATACCCAATCCTCCGAAAAGAACCCTAGATCGGGAGTTCTACACCAAAAGCCTCTGTAGCCATGAAAAAACAATCGGGAGCCTGTTCCAACAACCTATCGAAGGGGGAAACCATCACCAGAGGCCATCTTCATCATCCCGGCGGTCTCCATGACGAGGAGGGAGTAGTTCACCCTCGGGGTTGAGGGTATGTACCAGTAGCTATGTGTTTGATCTCTTTCTCTCATGTTCTTGAGATGACACGATCTTGATGTACCGCGAGCTTTATTAATATAGATGAATCATATGGAGTTTTCCCCTCTCTATATTCTTATGATGAATTGAGTTTTCCCTTTGATGTTTTCTTATCGAATTGAGTCTTTAAAGGATTTGAGAACACTTGATGTATGTCTTGCAATGGGATATCCATGGTGACAATGGGATGTTCTATGGATCCACTTGATGTATGTTTTGGTGATCAACTTGCGGGTTTCGTGACCTTGCGAATCTATGCATAGGGGTTGGCACACGTTTTCGTCTTGACTCTCCGGTAGAAACTTTGGGCCACTCTTTGAAGTTCTTCGTGTTGGATTGAACCTGATGAATATGAAATTGTGTGATGCATAGCGTATAATCAAGCCCATGGGTACTCATGGTGACATTGGAGTATCTAGGTGACATTAGGGTTTTGGTTGATGTGTATCTTTAGGTGTTATTTTAGTACGAACTCTAGGTCTGTTCGTGACACTTATAGGGATAGCTCATACGATTGATCAGAAAAGATAACTTTGAGGTGGTTTCGTACCCTACAATAATTTCTTCGTTTGTTCTCTGCTTTTTATGACTTTCGAGTGAACTCTTTGTCGCACGTGAGGAATTTACATATGATTCAACTATGTAAGTATAGTTGAGAGAACTTGAACTAGTGAAAGTATGAACCCTAGGCCTTGTTTTCAAGCATTGCAATACCGTTTTTGCTCACTTTTGTTACTTGATACATTGTCATTTTTATATTTTCAGATTACAAAAACTTATATCTACCATCCATATTGCACTTGTATCACCATCTCTTCGCCGAACTAGTGCACCTATACAATTTGACATCGTATTGGGTGTGTTGGGGACACAAGAGATTTCTTGTATTTGATTGCAGGGTTGTTTGAGAGAGACCATCTTCATCCTACACCTCCCACGGATTGATAAACCTTAGGTCATCCACTTGAGGAAAAATTGCTACTGTCCAACAAAACTCTGCGCTTGGAGGCCCAGCAAAGTCTATCAGAATAAAGTTGTGTCACAGATCACATCTGCACTCCGATCATGCCGAATTTTCTGATCTGACCGATCTCATCAATCATCGCGAACCCGATTTGGATTTACGTTTCATGGTTAACCCCGATGGCGGATACCGACTGGTAGGGTTAGGTTGTGTCACGACCTCATCGATTCTGGTTGACAGAAAACATGGCCTCAATCTATCCCGATGTGCAGCTGATCTCATCAACCATGCACATAGCCGATGTCATGAACGACGACGGATCTCATCCGCTGCCTCCACATATCAAATATGCATCCGATCTGAATCCAAACCCTATAACAGAGGCTCTGATACCACTGTTGGGTTCTACCGTAGGTGCATCACATGCCAATTAAAATTTTCCTACACACAGAACATCCAAGAACATTCTACGGAGATGGATCATAGATTGTTACCATTAGACGCGTAGTGACGTGAAGCAGAAGTAGAGTTGTGGCAGCGCATTTGTGTGGTCCGTCTCCTCCTTGTCCAATCTCCCTCGAATAGCCGGTCGTCGGATCCCACATACAGGTTCGCCGGAGCGGCGCGGCTGCACCGCCTCTAACGGTATCCGTGCGTGCAGGAGGAACACCCGTGCAATGGACTGCTAGATCCGATCACACGGTCGGCGACGGCGAGTGGAGGTGGTTAGTTGCAACACATGCAAAGCCCTAATGATGGAGCCAAAGCGATCAACCGGATGGTAGTGCCACACCTCCACTATATATAGGCATCCGGTGCGGGCTCAACTCTTGGGCCTCGCACGGATCCTAAAGCCCATGTGTTCCTTCCCTTAAGCGCGCAACCCTTTAGGTTCTCGTCCACTTGGTCGCGAGTCAGATCACGTCCGACTCGACCAGTCGATAGCAGCCTCTAGCAAAATGTGCCGACTCCAAGTGTCCAATGAAGCTGGTTAGGCGAACCTGTACTTCACACTTCTGTTCCCATCGCCACACAATATATGTTGTCGTGCACAAGGCGACATGGTCATCCTTGTTGCAGCACAACCTCCTTCTCGTTCCGGTGAAGCTGACCAACACTTCGCATTATCTCATAATCCTCATTGCATGGCCATGATTATCCAGGCAGGATCACCCCGAGGGGGGCCCAGAGTATGTATATCCTGGTAGGAGGGGCAAATCCCATCTTGCTCGACCATGTCTCACAGCATGGGTCTGGACAAGCCCGAAACCTACCTTTGTAACTACCCAGTCACGGAGTAGCATTTGGTCGGCCCAAAGAAAGTCTATCACCATCTCGAGTACATGCGCCAGCTCAGGTCTTAGGACATAGAACGTATGTTGTACTAGAGACTCACAGATGACCTATCACTACGTCTGATAGTTGGGTCTGTCCAACTCAGACCTTATCTCGATTCGGATCCGACTATGTAGAATCCGACTAGACCTTTCTGAGTCCATATTATCCGACTAGCATCCAATGCTACATGGTCAGTGAGACCGGACCATCCACCATGTCATATGCTAGTCTAATTGGTTGCGCGTCCACACAACCCTTTCAACTAGGGACCATTTAGGACAGTCATCATACAATGCATAGTCTCACAAACGAGTCACATACTTGTTAATACACATCAATGATAATGTCCAAGGACTATATTTTTTCATAAACACATAGGAAATATCATCATACATGATTGCCTCTAGGGCATATCTCCAACACACTAACCTATCTCACGAGTTGTTTTCAAGTTTTGTGTGGCTGAAGGTTTTGAGAATAGGTGAAACCGGGATATGGGAAGATTGAAAGAGATACAAAAGCTCAAGCTTGGGGATCCCCAAGGCACCCCAAGTAAATATTTGAAGAAATCTCAATCATCTAAGCTTGGGGATGTTACGCATCCCACCTCTCTTCGTCAACTATCGGTTAGCCTATGTTGAGCCTAAATTTTTATTTGTCCACATGATATGTGTTACTCTTGGAGTGATATTTTTAATTAGTTTGATGTTTGAATAAAATACTTGGATATGAAATCTTGAATGAGAGAGAGTCCTCACATGGCTATTTAACTACTTGACTACTCATTGATCTTCGCTTATATCTTTTTGGAATAGTTTTGTCATTTACTCTCATGCTTCACTTATATCCTATGAGTAAATGGTTGAATGAATTGAATATCATAAATCTGAAATTATATATGTTTTATATGCTTATCCCATGGAGAGTAATGACTTCACATATAAGAAGTATAGGTGGTAAAATTTATTGAAAGTTAGCAAACACCGCATTGGTCACTTGAACAATTCATGAAAGAATATTGAAGGAAGAGAGATTTCACATATAAATATACTATCTTGGCCATATTCTACGATTGTGAGCCCCATTAGTTATTTTCAAACTTGAGAAAATTAGTTGAAGTTGGACAAGAAAGAAAACGTAATGAGTTATGCTTGGGTATATTTGTATAGAAGTTATATTATTATGGATCCTCCAACATGTGGTACTTGCTTCAGATTTTTTGGTAGCCAAAAATGTGTACTAAGTAGAGATGCTACTTGTGCATCCAAAACCCTTAAACCCAGTTTCTTGCCATGAGTGTCCACCATATCTACCTATGGATAGAATAAGATCCTTCAAGTAAGTTGTCATCAGTGCAAAAAGCAATAAAAATTGCTCCAAAATATGTATGATCTTTTATTGTAAGGGAAAATAAGCGTTGTACACACTTGTGATGGTAAAGAAATAAAAGCGACGGACTCATAATAAAGGTTGCTATCACAAAGGGCAATACAACGTGACATTCCTTTACATTAAGGTTTTGCACATCCAAAATTAAAAAGCGCATGACAACCTATGCTTCCCTCTGCGAAGGGCCTATCTTTTACTTTCATGTATTTACTTTTATGCAAGAGTCAATAGTATTCCTTCTTATCTCAACCTCAATTATTATTTAGTTGGCAAGCATCATGTGGTGGGGAAAGACCCAAGCATATATGGCCACTCAAATATATTTGATCATGAATTATTATTGTTGACAATTATCTATATGATAAATAAGTTGGGAGGCAAAACGTTAAGCCCATATCTTTCTCTATGTTCGACGGATGCCACTTGCTCTAAAAATATGCTTTGAGTGTTAGCAATCATGGAAGACTATATGATAGTTGAGTATGTGGAATTTGCTAAATCAAAATAACATAGACCCTTCCTGAAAATAAGATGAATTGGAATTGTTTTGTGACTGAAAGCATAGTTTGTTAGTTTTCAAGAAACTTTATGGTCTATACTTTAACATGTGAATAGCTTGTTACTTGATCATGAGAAGTTTTATGAGATGAGGTACTATCATAATGATGCTAGAAAAAGTGTTCGGAACTATCACTGATCAAATTTATGCACTATGCTAGCATTCACACTTCATAAATTATTTGTTTATCATTTACCTACTCGAGGATGAGCAGGAATTATGCTTGGGGATTCTAATACATCTCCAATGTATCTATAATTTATGAAGTATTCATGCCATGTTTACAACAATTTTATATGGTTTTTGTATGATTTGATTAGAACTAACCCTGACTGACGTAGTTTTCACCAGAACTACTGTGGTGTCATTTTTTTCTGCAGAAATAGAAGTTTTCGGAATGGGCTGAAAATTTACGATGATTTTTTATGGACCAAAAGAGACCCCCGAAGCAAAAGAGTTGGGCGAGGAAGTGGACGAGGAGGCCACAATCCCTCTAGGCGCGCCCTACCCCTAGGGAGGGTTCTTAGGGCTTGTGGGCTCCTGGGGCAAACCCTTGATGTGAGACCAATGCCAAATAATCTTATAGATACCCAAACCTCTGAAAAGAACCCTAGATCAGGAGTTCCACCGCCAGAAGCCTCTGTAGCCATAAAAAACCAATCGGGAGCCTGTTCCAACAGCCTACCGAAGGGGGAAACCATCACCAGAGGCCATCTTCATCATCCCGGCGGTCTCCATGACAAGGAGGGAGTACTTCACCCTCGGGGCTGAGGGTATGTACCAGTAGCTATGTGTTTGATCTCTTTCTCTCATGTTCTTGAGATGACACGATCTTGATGTACCACGAGCTTTATTAATATAGATGAATCATATGGAGTTATCCCCTCTCTATATTCTTATGATGAATTGAGTTTTCCCTTTGAAGTTTTCTTATCGAATTGAGTCTTTAAAGGATTTGAGAACACTTGATGTATGTCTTGCGATGGGATATCCATGGTGACAATGGGATGTTCTATTGATACACTTCATGTATGTTTTGGTGATCAACTTGCGGGTTTCGTGACCTTGCGAATCTATGCATAGGGGTTGGCACACGTTTTCGTCTTGACTTTCCGGTAGAAACTTTGGGGCACTCTTTGAAGTTCTTCGTGTTGGATTGAACCTGATGAATATGAAACTGTGTGATGCATAGCGTATAATCAAGCCCATGGGTACTCATGGTGACATTGGAGTATCTAGGTGACATTAGGGTTTTGGTTGATGTGTATCTTTAGGTGTTATTTTAGTAAGAACTCTAGGTCTGTTCGTGACACTTATAGGGATAGCTCATACGATTGATCAGAAAAGATAACTTTGAGGTGGTTTCGTACCCTACAATAATTTCTTCGTTTGTTCTCTGCTATTTATGACTTTCGAGTGAACTCTTTGTCGCACGTGAGGGATTTACATATGATTCAACTATGTAAGTATTGTTGAGAGAACTTACACTAGTGAAAGTATGAACCCTAGGCCTTGTTTTCAAGCATTGCAATACCGTTTTTGCTCACTTTTGTTACTTGATACATTGCTGTTTTTATATTTTCAGATTACAAAAACTTATATCTACCATCCATATTGCACTTGTATCACCATCTCTTCGCCAAACTAGTGCACCTATACAATTTGACATTGTATTGGGTGTGTTGGGGACACAAGAGATTTCTTGTATTTGATTGCAGGGTTGTTTGAGAGAGACCATCTTCATCCTACACCTCCCACGGATTGATAAACCTTAGTTCATCCACTTGAGGAAAAATTGCTACTGTCCAACAAAACTCTGCGCTTGGAGGCCACTGAAAGTCTATCAGAATAAAGTTGTGTCACAGATCACATCTGCATTCCGATCACGCCGAATTTTCTGATCTGACCGATCTCATCGATCATCGCGAACCCGATTTGGATTTACGTTTCATGGTTAACCCCGATGGCGGATACCGACCGGTAGGGGTAGGTTGTGTCACGACCTCATCGATTCTGATTGACAGAAAACATAGCCTCAATCTATCCCGATGTGCAGCTGATCTCATCAACCATGCACATAGTCGATGTCATGAACGACGACGGTTCTCATCCGCTGCCTCCACATATCAAATATGCATCTGATCTGAATCCAAATCCTATAACAGAGGCTTTGATACCACTGCTGGGTTCTACCGTAGGTGCATCGCATGCCAATTAAAATTTTCCTACACGCAGAACATCCAAGAACATGCTACGGAGATGGATCATAGATTGTTACCATTAGACGCATAGTGCCGTGCAGCGGAAGTAGTGTTGTGGCAGCGCACTTGTGTGGTCCGTCTCCTCCTTGTCCAATCTCCCTCGAATAGCCGATCGTCGGATCCCACATACAGGTTCGCCGGAGCGGTGCAGGTGCACCGCCTCGAACGGTATCCGTGCGTGCAGGAGGAACACCCATGCAATGGACTGCTAGATCCGATCACACGGTCGGCGACGGCGAGTAGAGGTGGCTAGTTGCAACACATGCAAAGCCCTAATGATGGAGCCAAAGCGATCAACCGGATGGGTGTGCCGCACCTCCACTATATATAGGCATCCGGCGCGGGCTCAACTCTTGGGCCTCGCACGGATCCTAAAGCCCATGTGTTCCTTCCCTTAAGCGCGCGACCCTTTAGGTTCTCGTCCACTTGGTCGCGAGTCAGATCACGTCTGACTCGACCAGTCGATAGCAGCCTCTAGCAAAATGTGCCGACTCCAAGTGTCCAATGAAGCTGGTTAGGCGAACCTGTATTTCACACTTCTGTTCCCATCGCCACACAATATATGTTGTTGTGCACAAGGCGACATGGTCATCCTTGTTGCAGCACGACCTCCTTCTCGTTCCGATGAATCCGACCAACACTTCGGATTATCTCATAATCCTCATCGCATGGCCATGATTATCCAGGCCGGATCACCCCGAGGGGGCCCAGAGTATGTATATCCTGGTAGGAGGGGCAAATCCCATCTTGCTCGACCATGTCTCGCAGCATGGGTCTGGACAAGCCCGAAACCTACCTTTGTAACTACCCAGTCACGGAGTAGCATTTGGTCGGCCCAAAGCAAGTCTTTCACCATCTCGAGTACATGTGCCAGCTGAGGTCTTAGGACATAGAACGTATGTTGTACTAGAGACTCACAGATGACCTATCACTACGTCTCATAGTTGGGTCTGTCCAACTCAGACCTTATCTCGATTTGGATCCGACTATGTCGAATCCGACCAGACCTTTCTGAGTCCATATTATCCGACCAGCATCCAATGCTACATGGTCAGTGAGACCGGACCATCCACCATGTCATATGCTAGTCTAATTGGCTGCGCGTCCACACAACCCTTTCAACTAGGGACCATTTAGGACAGTCATCATACAATGCATAGTCTCGCAAACAAGTCACATAATTGTTAATACACATCAATGATAATGTCCAAGGACCATATTTATTCATAAACACATAGGAAATATCATCATACATGATTGCCTCTAGGGCATATCTCCAACACACTAACCTATCTCACGAGTTGTTTTCAAGTTTTGTGTGGCTGAAGTTTTTGAGAATAGGTGAAACCGGGATATGAGAAGATTGAAAGAGATACAAAAGCTCAAGATTGGGGATCCCCAAGGAACCCCAAGTAAATATTTGAAGAAATCTCAAGCATCTAAGCTTGGGGATGTTACGCATCCCACCTCTCTTCGTCAACTATCGGTTAGCCTATGTTGAGCCTAAATTTTTATTTGTCCACATGATATGTGTTACTCTTGGAGTGATATTTTTACTTAGTTTGATGTTTGAATAAAATACTTGGATATGAAATATTGAATGAGAGAGAGTCCTCACATGGCTATTTAACTACTTGAGCTGGGCGAGGAAGTGGACGAGGAGGCCACAATCCCTCTAGGCGCGCCCTACCCCTAGGGAGGATGCTTAGGGCTTGTGGGCTCCTCGGGCAAACCCTTGATGTGAGACCAATGCCAAAAAAATCTTATAGATACCCAAACATCCGAAAAGAACCCTAGATCAGGAGTTCCACCGCCGGAAGCCTCTGTAGACATGAAAAACCAATCGGGAGCCCATTCCAGCACCCTATCGGAGGGGGAAACCATCACCGGAGGCCATCTTCACCATCCTAGCGGTCTCCATGATGAGGGGGGAGTAGTTCACCCTCGAGGCTGAGGGTATGTACTAGTAGCTATGTGTTTGATCTCTCTCTCTCTCTCGTGTTGTTGAGATGACACGATCTTGATGTACCATGAGCTTTATTAACATAGATGAATCATATGGAGTTTTCCCTCTCTATCTTCTTGTGATGAATTGAGTTTTCCCTTTGAAGTTTTCTTATCAGATTGAGTCTTTAAAGGATTTGAGAACACTTGATGTCTGTCTTGTGATGGGATATCCGTGGTGACAATGGGATGTTCTATTGATCCACTTGATGTATGTTTTGGTGATCAACTTGTGGGTTTCGTGACCTTGGGAATCTATGCATAGGGGTTCACACATGTTCTCGTCTTGACTCTCCGGTAGAAACTTTGGGGAACTCTTTGAAGTTCTTTGTGGTTGATTGAACCTGATGAATCTGAAATTGTGTGATGCATATCGTATAATCAAGCCCATGGGTACTCATGGTGACATTGGAGTATCTAGGTGACATTAGGGTTTTGGTTGATGTGTATCTTAAGGTGTTATTTTAGTACGAACTCTAGGGTGTTCGTGACACTTATAGGTATAGCTCATACGATTGATCAGAAAAGATAACTTTGAGGTGGTTTCGTACCCTACAATAATTTCTTTGTTTATTATCCGCTATTTGTGACTTTGGAGTGAACTCTTTGTTGCCCATGAGGGATTTACATATGATTCAACTATGTCAGTATTGTTGATAGAACTTGCACTAGTGAAAGTATGAACCCTAGGCCTTGTTTTCAAGCATTGCAATACCGTTTTTGCTCACTTTTGTTACTTGATACCTTGCTGTTTTTATATATTCATATTACAAAAACTTATATCTACCATCCATATTGCACTTGTATCACCATTTCTTCGCCAAACTAGTGCACCTATACAATTTGCCATTGTATTGGGTGTGTTGGGGACACAAGAGATTTCTTGTATTTGATTTCAAGGTTGTTTGAGAGAGACCATCTTCATCCTACACCTCCCACGGAGATATAAACCTTAGGTCATCCACTTGAGGGAAAATCACTACTTTCCTACAAAACTCTGCGCTTGGAGGCCCAAAAAAGTCTACAACAATAAAGTTGCGTAGTAGATATCAGGGTGGCCGAGGCTGACTCGCTGCTGACATGGCGGCGGCGGAGGCGGCATATGTGGCGACACGGGCAGTTGCAGGGAGAAATCCATCAGCGCCTGCATCTTGAAGAAGCAGCAGCGAAGGAACACACGTGGCCTCGTCCGAGAGCATAATTTGGATGTTCGTGTCATGTCCGGCCTTCCCCGAAGGAGAAGAAGGAGTGGAGCGATGGGTTGAAAAACTCCGATGATCCAGCTTGATCACTCCTAGGGAAAACCTTATACACTCAACCTTAGCAGTAGCGCTGGATAAAAAGCGGTGCTACTGCTACATAGCCATAGCGCACATCCATAAAAGGCGCTAGTGATAACTACTTAGCAGTAGCATGGCATCAAAAAAAGGGCTACTACTAATATTGCCCCACTGTTCCCGCCAGGCTAGGGTTTATTAGTAGCGCGCCCCAGGTAACCGCGCTACTGCTAACAGAATAGTAGTAGCACGTTTTTTTGGTAGGGCGTTACGGCTAAGTATGAACCTAGCCACATGGTGGAGCCCACTTAGCAGTAGCACCTTTCCCATGGGCGTGCTACTAATATTTGGCTAGCAGTAGCGCGTTTTACCACCCAGCGCTACTGCTAAACCGCACCCACCACCTTTTTCCTCCCCCCTCCCCCTCCCCATCCTCTCTTCCTTCACTCTCCCCTAGCTCCCACCTCCTCTCTCCCTCACTTTGCTTCTTCCTCACTACTTCACCCCCCATTACTCTCCTTCTTCTATCTCCATTAATGCATCTCCTTCTTCTACCTCTCTCTCTTTATTGCTCCTAGCTAACTACACCACCTCCATTAATGCATCTCCTTTCTCTTTTTCCTTCCGCCTCCACTAGGTAGTTGAACTCATCTCCTTCCCAAACTAGCTAGGTTGATCTAGAATTTAGTGAAGTGACCTATGTACCTCCCTAACTAGATCTAGCGACACTGATCGACATCATCATCACCATGATCGATCTTGAGATAGGTGATTAGAAATTTGTGCTTTTGCAAGAATGGAAATATGTGTATGTGTACGATATGACATAATCGGGCGACATGATGGAAATTATGTGTGTGGCATGAGTTGCCGCCGAATTGTGCTTGAGTTTCCTATGTTTTGCCAAAATGTCTATTTATTTCCGTTTCGGCGAATTTCGGGCAAACTCTATATGTCCTATTTTTAGGGAAGGTCATGCCGAATTTTTGTGTGACTTTGATGCATGCATTAATTTTTATAATCAATTTGTTTATTATTACCGTGCATGCGTTCATGATGGTCAGTGGAACGATGGTGGAAAGGTGGTTGCGGCCGGCAGTGCAGAACATGAATGAAAATAACCGGATAGAGATTATATGTCTGTGTCGAAGATGCAAAGGAGGAGTTTGGCTCGACCCCTATGAGGTTGGTCGTGTGATGGTGCACCTGCTCATGACTGGTTTCATGGATGGCTATACTCGGTGGATAATTGAATATGATGAGGAGGAGGAGGAGGAGGCCAACGGGGCAGGCAATGACGACATGGGGCAAGACAAAGAGATGACCGATAATGGCTGTAGAGAAGGGGCCAGACATGGCGGGGGGAAGAGGTCGGACATGGCGGCGGAGAAAATGTGGACTCCATGCCGCACACTTCGTCGGAACTAAGTTCAATCATGTGGGGTCCTCATGTTCAAGAACTGCTTCACAAGGAGACGAGTACTGACAGAGCTGCTTCTAGAGAGGAGGCCAAGCTGCAGCAATTGGTGGTTGATTCGAACACTCCGTTGTATGATGGTTGCGATGCCGAGGTGACCCTCTTGAGTTTCACGCTCAAACTTCTGAAGATGAAGGCTAAAAACAAATGGACCGACACTAGCCTCGATGACCTTCTCAAGTACCTAAAGGATATTCTTCCCGCGGGGAATCTATGTCCTACTAGTGTGGATGAGACCAAGAAGATCGTGTGCCCTCTTGATCTGCCACACGTTAGATACCATGCCTGCATCAACGATTGCATAATTTATAGGAAGGAGCATGCGAAAAAAAACCAGTTGTCCGGTGTGTAATGTTTCTCGATACAAGAAGGCCGGGAAGAAAGCTCCCAGAAAGTTGTAGGTACTTAACGATCACTCCCCGTATGCAACGTTATTTTGTAGATCCCAAGGAAGCAAAGCTCATGCGTTGTCACACAGAGAGGACAAAGCCCGATGATGGACATGATACGAAGCTAAGACACCTCATGGATGGAAGCCAGTGGAGAGCGTTCAATGGCGAATATCGATATTTCGCATGTGATGCAAGGACCATCATGCTTGGCGCGTGTACCGATGGCATTAATCCGTTTGGCAACCAGAACACCAACCATAGCACATGGACCATGTTTGTATGGATGTATAACACCCCCCTGGCTGTGCATGAAGTCGAAGTACATACACATGACCATGCTGATTCAAGGGCCGAAACAACCGGGAAATAATATTAATCTGTATCTGGGGCTACTTCAAGAGGAGTTAGACACGTTATGGAAAACACCGGCCAAGACATGGTACGCTAGTAAAGGTGAGTATTTCTATATGAGAGTCGCACTCATCACGACGGTGCATGACTATCTCGGTTACGGATATGTCGCACATCAGGTGTTCCACGGATATTGTGGATGCACGCGGTGCATGGATGATACGACGTCTCAGCAGCTAACGTCAACGAAAGATGGCGGGACTAGGGAAATCATGTACATGGGGCATCGAAGATGGCTCGAGAAGGACGACCCATGGAGAAACCGTGGAGATCTATTCAATGGTGAGGCTGAGCATTGAGGACCTCCACGTAAGCGGAGCGGCGCCGGAATCAATGAGCTGTTGAAAAACAAGGAATAGTGCCCTACGCCGGGAAAGATGATGAAAAAGGTGTCGGAGCTGATGCTGAAGGTATGGAAGACGAGGTCTGTTTCTAGGACTTGGAGTACTGGCACAAACTCGAAAAGCCACATTGTCTTGATCAAATGCATATCTGTAAGAATGTCCTTGAGAGCTTGCTTGCGACACTGATGAACATGCCAGATAAGACCAAGGATGGGGCGAAGGCAAGAAGAGACTTGCAAGATTTGAATATCAGGGCAGATTTGCACATGCCGCCCCGTAAAAAGTTAGAGAAGACAGAGATGGAGACACAGGCACGGGAGAAGAAGGGAAAAAAGTGAAGGAAGAGGATTGTTGCCCCCTTCTTGGTTCACCTTAAGTTCGGCTAAGATCGATCAATTCTTCAAGTGCCTTACTGGAATCAAAGTTAATTGTAGTTACTGTGGGAAGATAAGCAGATTTCTAGACATGAAGAAGAAAAGGTTCAGCGGGATGAAGTCCCATGACTCTCATGTGATGATGATGCAGATGCTACCTGTTGCCCTTAATGGGATAATGGACAAGCACGTCCATGACATGCTTATTGGTCTCTACAACTTTTTCGAGGTCATCTCTCAAAAGTCGATCAGTGTGAAGCAGCTCCGAAGGCTACAGGAAGAGATCGTTGTGATACTAAATGGGCTTGAGATGTACTTCCCGCCCACGTTCTTTGATGTCGTGGTGCATCTATGTGTGCATATTGTGGACGACATAATAGACCCGGGGTCGTCATTCCTGCACAACATGATGTCGTTCGAGAGGATGAATGGGGTCATCAAAGGATTCATTCATAACATGTCCCGTCCGGATGGAAGCATCGTCCAGGGCTATCTAACGCAAGAGTGCATCTCTTTATGCGAGAATTATCTATATGGCGGAGACCGGCCTGGTGGTGGTTTGCCCGTTAAGAAGGACCTTGGGAGGCTTGAAGGAGAAGGTCACTCCAACGGTCATAGGGAACTGCATGTGGCCTACTCGGATCGATGCAATGACTTTGACAGAGCAAACTTCGTAGTACTACAACACCTAGACCAAGTAGATCCTTTTGTTACAGTGCACAAAGAAACCATCGCAAAGAAGTATTGTGACCGGGGGATATGCAGGACAGACGCCAAAGTTACTAGAGAGCACAACTCCACTTCCCTGCATTGGTTCAAAGAGCATATTCTTGCTAATCCCCCAGAACAGGGCTCTAAGGATGGATTGCTCATATACGCCTTAGCACATGGCCCCTCGGCCAACCTCGCGACCTATCAGGCATACGATATCAACGGGTCCACGTTCTACATGGAGGCCAAAGATATGAACAATGATTTTCAGAACTTAGGGGTGACGATGCAATGCATGACCGGCAGCAAAAATGGCACGACTGAGAGATTTCACAGAAGGGTTGAGGAGATCTGGGAACTTGACTACTCTGGACTGCACAGCGATGATGTTTCGTGTCAGATGGGCTAAGAATGTCGAAAGAGAAAACCGACATTTCACTACCATGACTATACCCGACGCCAAGAGTGCTACCATGAACGCCATCGCAAAAACAAGTCATGGGTACATGCTAAGCACGTGACACGATGCTTCTTCATAACCGCCCCGAGCAATCCTGGTCGTGTTGTCGTGAGGAGAGGCAAAAGGAACATCATAGGAATGGATGGAGTCACCAACGTGGAAGACTATGACCAGTATGGCAACCCGATGAGGGAATATGACGATGACGATGAAGTGTACGTCAAAATGAGAATCAATACTACATTACCTAAGAAAGATCATACTCCATGGAAAAGGAAAAGTCACAATGAGTGGCTCAGTTATTCGTCAACGAACAAGAAGGGAAAGAAGCTCACTCAAAAACGAAAACATCAACGCTGATCGAGAAACCGTAACCAATCAAATGATGTAATATATATGTTCCTATTTTGTGTACACACTTAATCGTTATGCATGGGTCAAATGATGTAATATTTATGTTCCTATTTTGTATACACACTTAACCCTCAAATGATGCAATATATATCGCCTTAGTTATATACATTGTATCACCTTCCCTTCGTTCCTGATCTCGAAAAAAGAAGAAAAGAAAAGGAGAAAAATAGAAGAAAAAAACAAGAAAAGGAAAAGAAACTAGCAGTAGCATGTTTTCCTAAAACGCGCTATAGCTATGGCAGGTAGTTGTAGCGTGTTTTCATAAAACGCGCTATAGCTACGTCAGGTAGTAGTAGCGCATTTCGGGAAAACTCGCTATAGCTATCTTAGATATAGCGCGTTTTATGGAAACACGCTACTACTATCTTGGCTTACTCCTCCAATTCTTTCCACCATCCCATTCCCCATTCCATACCGTCGCCCTCCACCGTCGCCTCCCGCGCCCCGTCCGTCGCCGCCCTTCGTCACCGCCAGCGCGCGCCCTCCGTCGCCACCCATCTCCCCCGACCTCCACCTCGTCGCCGACATCTCCCCCGAGCTCCACCTCGTCGCCCTAGGCACCCCTTGTAAGTCATTTGCCCCTCCTTGAGTCATGTAGTTAGGTTTTGTAGTTAGTATTGATGAAATAGCTAGTATGATCCCAATAGCTAATTAGTTGGTATGAACCCTAGTTAAAAATATTGTGACAGAAATTTAGCTAGGTTTCATATAGTTAATTAGCATGATCCCTATAGTTAATTTAGCTAGGTTTCCTATAGTTAATTTAGCTAGGTTTAAAATATTGTGAAGACAATTTAGTTTAAAATATTGTGAAGAGAATTTAGTTTCAAAAATTATCTGAGTGGCCTATGTTTCACCCGAAATATTGATTCATTTCTGTTCCAGTGAATTTCAGGCACTCGATATGTCCATTTTTTAGCAAATGTCATGCCGAAATTTCCCGTGAATTTTGGCATGACTTGTGCTAGAAAGTAGGCATATCGAGTGCCGGCAAACCATATACCAACTATTATGTCATTACTCATTTTTATTATAGTTTAAGAATTAAACAAGGAGACTTAATCGTAGGAAACATGTCAAACAACAAAGAAACCAGGCCTTCTGACCATGACGCGGACAAGATGGATTATGAGGATGAACAACAGTACCTCGACTTTTTGTCTGCTAAGCACAGTCAAGGTTTGCAGGGCGGCCTCGATGATGGTACAGACGCCGATATTGACACCAACAGCGCTGACACTGATGGCGGCGCCGAGACTGGCGGGGAAGGTACCGACGGGGAAGATACCGGCAGGGAAGGTACCAATGTCGAAGCCGCTACCGAAGAGAAGAAGCAGAAGAAGTAGAGAATACGAAAACCTAACAAACTCGGCATCGGACGACTAGTGATCACTAAGATGGCCCTCTCAAGTTTGAGCCATTAGAGTCAGAAGAACCTCGCAAGTGCTACGGGAACCAAGTCGGAGGCATCCTACGGGAATGCGCGAGCATCAACGACGATGACTTAAGGGGTAAAGAACATTTGAAGCAGTTGCTCTTGACGAAGTTGCACAAGAGATTCAAGTTCCCCGTCTGGGAATCTGGGATGAAGACATAGAACACCCGTGGGATGATAGGAAGATGAAAAAGATTAACAATCACACCATGGGCATGTTCAGCAATGATTTGGCCTCCTGGAAAGGGAGGGTGAAACGAGCTATTGAGGCTAAGGAACCCCTATCCAAAATTCTGGAGGAAAATCCGACGCTTACGGAAGAGGAGTTCCAAAAGTTCAAGGACACTTGCGCTACCGAGGCAGCCAAGGCTAAGGCTGCAAAATTCAAGGGCCTTTAGCAAAGGAACACGGGGAACCAACAGCTCAGAAGTTGTGGCTACCTTGGAAAAAGGCCCATATAGGATAAGTAGGACACGTAACGTGAAGCCGTGGGTGTCTCGGACCCGTTTGCGAAGTTCACCAACCCCTTGGAGCGTGACTTCATCAGGTCCCGCTACAAGTGGAATAAGGAAAAGTAGGTTTTTTACACGGACAAGATCACGAGGAAATTGATTACAATACTGGTAGTTATTCTTTTACCACCTTAAATTTAGCTTATGATCAATTCGACTACACATTCGTAAACGATTCAGGGTCCTTCTGTAGGACAAGCAACACAAGCTTGTAGTCGAACGCCAGTCTTTGTCGATGAGGCCCAAGTGGGACACCCCTCTCCACCGGGCCTTGAACGAACTTAAGGGACTCCCTTTGGAATAGCGGCCGCAATATGGACGTGTGCATGGCGCCACAGACGGCGCCACATGGACGGTCTTTTACAACGAGGGTCTGGAGGCCAAGAAGCAGAAAAACAAGTTCAGTCAGGCGGACATCGATGAGAAGGTGAAGCTTGCGATCGAGAGAAAAATAGTTGAGGGTGCAAAAAAACAGCCGAGGAGAAAAATGAGTTGCTACAGAAGGCAGCCGCTGCAGCTCTAGATGCCTCAGAAATGATTTCACTACTAACTTGATCCCGGTTATCATCAACTGGTTGAAGGAAAATCCATACAAGACGGTATATGATTTCCACATGCCCAACTTTGTCGGGAGCAACTCGGTGAACAACACAACCGCACCATCACCTGCTCATGCAACCGCGCCTGCTCCCCCACCCACACCCGCTCATAGCAGCCCATCCTCAGTCTCTGGCGCACTGGGCGGGCCTTCGTCTTTGGCTGAGCTCGACGCCCTCACGGTAATTACATGTCGCACCAACATACATCTAGAATATTTCATTTTCGTTGCCTTTTGGATGTTTTACGCCACAAACATGTCTTTGCAGGCCGACAAAACCCCGTGCACCGTACTTTACTTGATCAAAGGCCAGAAGGTGGGCATGGGAAAGGCGGTTATAACGAAGCCCTTGGAACTCACGTTCCACGGCCAGCCGATGCCCGGTGGGCACTTCAAAGTTACCTTTGTCGAGTGTGAAATCGGGGCATGAGGATTTTCCTCCTCCAGTACGGCTAGGGGGAGAGGATGACGGGACCCCACTACGGCTTGGAAACTGCAAGGGTTGGGTGCTTCTATGGCCAAAGAATCTTCTTCGTTTGGAGACGGCCGAGAGCACACCAATAACCACATATCAACAAGCAGGTATGAACACCGCCACCTCGCCTACGCAATTACCAGCGCATGTAGTGCCAGGTGAGAGCGGCGGACGATGCGGGGAAGGGGGTCCAATAGTGGCCGATGTAATCGCCCCGGTAGAACAAAGAATGGATGATGAGATGGACAAGGACCCTCTTCGGTTCCTCAATGCAGGCGCCTATGATGATGACTTAGAATTGATGAGTCAGCCATATGACGACTCGTGCTATCAGCATGCTGCTGAGGAGATGGATGGTCTGCCCGGACAGGAACGTCCTAGCAGGGTTGATTGCAAGAAGTGTCTCTTCATGCAATCCTCACAGGACACGCCTGAAGATGCCGGCTCAACACAGGCTCAACCAGTCGAGGGTTGTACAGTGCTTAGCCTGACAACACTGGGGAAGGGGTTAAGGAAGGATCTGGAAGGTGAGCCCAAGAAAAAGGAGAGGAGGAGACCGGCGAAGAATGCCTACAAACAAGCTAGAGCACGTAGCAGCCAGACGGCGGATTTTGAAGAGCGTGTACCCGTTAAAGGTGCGACCATGTTCCATGTCACGGGCGAGCCGATGCTATCGCCAAAACCGCTGGAGGCAATATCAGGGGATCTCAGGAGGCTGCACAACCATGTGTTGTCGACTGAGAAAAGCCTACTAGCCTCGAAGGATCCAGGATATCCGACATACGCGGCTCGTGTGCCTAAGGGAAAGTGCTACGTCGACACACGACCCGCGGAGGTGTTCTTCCTGCGGTTTGAGCATATCTTCGAGACGTTTCTGACAGGGCGGCTCGATTTCACAATCGTATCCCTTTTTGCGCTACATATGAGCTTCGTCATGAAGAGAGAATAAGTTTCGCAAATCTATGTGGCGAATGCATACTACATGCACGAGTCCTTCTTGAGTCTCGGCGACTTTGAGCGTAAAACTAGTAGGGAGTACCTTGAAAACTTCTTGGTACAGAATAAGGACCAAGAAGTTGTCCTCTTGCCCTATCATTGAAAGTAAGTCATTGTCGTACAACCCTTTCTTACATTTCAATAATTCCTTCTCGCTCATATGGAGAATAATTTGAGGTGTTCTTTTCCCCGCAGCAACGGGTGTGCCATCCGTATCGTTCTTACCCGCGAGTCTCCCACGCCGTGTATTTCAACCCTAGCAAAATCTACAAGAAGAAAGACTACACCCACGTAATGAATATTCTAGATGATGCTCTCCAAGGCTTCAGATTGAGGGGTGGTCACCTAGAGATCAGGAAACAAAGGAACTGCAAGACGGGTTTCTCGCATAAAACTAACTTCTGCTGCATCCATGTCCCGAAAGCAAGTAGGAACGATGGATTCTACCCCCTCCATCTCATGATGGAGTTCGAAAGGGATCCCCAACAGCTTCCCATGACAACCAGAAACGATGATCATATCCGCAAGTGGGTAGAATCTCTGGGATAAGCGTATTATAAAGTTAGAGATGACTTCTTTCCCATCTAGAGGGACATTGCGACGATCATCATGAAAGAAGTCGTCGAAGAGAAGGGGATGTTCCACCACGGCCCTATATCGCGAGCTGACGTCCGAACTCGCATAGGCATGCAATGTCAGGACCTCACGCCGTTCAAGAAGCTAGTTGGTGTCCTTGATGATATGGACGGATGGAACTTCTAGTAATGATTGACTTGTGCTAGATGATGATGGTGTATCGGTTGAACTGGTACTTTATGTGGCGATGAAACTTTGTGATGACCTGTGTATACTAGTTAATTAGTTTGGGTACGATAAACCTATGTTGATTAATTATGTTTACTATATGTTGCATCTAGTTGCTAACCCTTTCTTTTTCGTGTTGCTCAAGTATATTTTGTTGCATATGATTGTACATTCTCTTCATGAAGATGCATCTCTTACAGGTACCTAGATTCTTGATGGCGAAGAAGCAGTGCTATGTCGTGTACAAAGGGAAGGTTCCGGGAGTGTACGACGAATGGTCCGAGTGTCATGCACAAGTGGAGCGGGTCTCGGGCGCCAGCCATAAAGGCTTCAAAAGCATACAAGAAGCAGAAGCTAGTTACTTGAGGTTCACGCTAGCGCGAGAGATGACTCATAACCGCCGTCTGATGTACTGCATAGTTCCGCTCTCACTCATAGTGATAGCTCTTCTCGTCTATATCATTGTCTAGATGGATGACGATGTAGTTGCAAGTATTCGAGACTTGTATCGCTATTTTCGAGATGATGACAAAAGACCACTTTATGTTGGATGATGATTATGATGATGATATGATTTGATGAGACTATTTGTATGTGTATGCTATTATTACATTTGTATGTGTATGATATGCAAGAGATTATTGTATAAAGCCTGTACAAAACAAATATGCAAAAAAAAATTAGAAACTAATAAAACTAGAAGTAACGAGGGGAGTAAAGTTAGCAGCGTCGCCCACTTAGCAGCTGCACGGCTTCCTGTAGAGCGCTACAACTATTAGCAGCAACACGTTTTGTTAAAGATCGCTACTGAGACCTATGTGAAGCAGTAGCGCGGGTCAACACGCGCTACTGCTAAAAGTTAGCTATAGCGCCTTATCAGTAGCGCGGGTACACCTAAAACCCGCGTTACAACTATGCTTTTCGCTAGTAGTGGATCCATATTGTGTCTATGATCGCTACTAACATGAGATAGATGGCAAAAGCGTCAGAAAAGGTAAGTGCAGCCGTAGATGATTCTTTCCATAGCTATTATGTAGGTAGAACATATCACATTTTGATAATCCAATGGTATGTCCTGAATATAGTAGCCGGATGGTGTGTGCTGTATCATTTACGTAGTTATATGAGTTGTATGAATTTGGAATATGCTAATTGAGATGTGTGGTTGTAAGAAAGTGATCATTGTGCTCGCGGACCCGTCCGGTCCCTCCGGCGTGTCCACGGACGTTTTATGGACTATATTTGCCAACTTTGGTCGTAGATGTTCTAATCCTGATAGCT
The DNA here is from genome assembly GCA_022496015.1 of Hordeum marinum. Taxonomy (NCBI): domain Eukaryota; kingdom Viridiplantae; phylum Streptophyta; class Magnoliopsida; order Poales; family Poaceae; genus Hordeum; species Hordeum marinum. Next base: position 322,796,004 of record CM039677.1, read on the forward strand.
TTGGACTCTGCTTGGGACATTTCAGTCAGATGAATGAAAACCAGGAAGGCGCAAGACCTTTCTTCCTGGTCCTCCGCGAGTTCGTGGATCTTCCGTAAACCCCCGTCTTTTGATCCAAAAGTAAAAAAGTTCCACATGGGAGCGCACCATTCGTGGGCTGTCAATATACTTTCCCTCCCTTGCCGCGCATCGATTCTTACGTAGGAGTGAGCCAGAAGGATTCCAAAACCAAAGCTCCGTCCAAACTCTAGAGCCCACGACGAACCGACCGCTGCCTGCGAGCGAACGCACTCGTTGCACCACGGCTGGCGGCTCGTCGCATGCAAAACGTACCAAAACCTCCTGCTACTCCAACCACAGGCTGTGACAACTCGTAGAAACCTCCTCCCGCCACTCAAAGCATCGCCCCGGCGCAGACCACTATATAGAGACGCGGCGACGCAATCCGTTTCCAACAAGCCAGCCAAGGTTGAGCAGCTCTCGCCTCGAGAATCTAAGCTAGCCCAGCCCAAGCGCCGCCGTACGTGTTTCCATAGCCGCGACGAGGCCTTAAGCTCGCCCCGGGGCGCGAAGGAAGGGAGGAATGGCGGGGCCGATGAGCGCCACGAGGCGCACGCGGCCGACGACGGCGCAGTGCATCGCGGCGACGCTGTTCGCGCTGCTGGTCGTCGCCACCATCATCGTCATCATCTGGCTGGCGGTCCGGCCGGGGAAGCTGCACCTCTCCGTGGACCACGCGACGGTCCGCGGCTTCAACTTCACATCGGGGGGCGCGCTGCAGGGCACCTTCGCCCTCGTCCTCCGCGCCTACAACCCCAACAAGCGCTCCGCCGTGTACCGCTCGCTCGACGTCGGCGTGTGGTACGGCGGCACGTACCTGGGCGGCGCCGAGGTGCCGGGGTTCCGCCAGCCGCCGCACAACGAGACGAGGATCGTCGTGGCGGCCCCCGCGGCGCCGGACGCGCTGCCGCGGGACGTGGAGCGGGAGATGAAGAAGGACCGGTCCGCCGGGACGCTGCCGCTGGACGTGCACATCCGGGGCAAGGTGTGGTTCAAGTACGGGCTGGTGAGGACGCGGCGGTACAAGATGCGCGCGAGCTGCCCGCTGGTGCCCGTCGACTTCGCCTCGCCCACCTCCTTCGACCGGGTGTACTGCCACGTGCATATCTGAGCGGCGCGGGGAGTCCGTCCATGTTATACGGTGTGTGTTTGCTTGCGTGGTGTGTTTGGTCCGAGGATTCGTTCTACATGCTTGGATTGCTAGTTTGATACATGTTGTTCTTATTCGATCTTCATTTGTCTTACGATTGGGTTTGTGTATTCTTTGATGTAATTAATCAGACCGTCCATGGACTGTCACACATTTAAGTGCCAAATTCTTTATGGAAAATTACAAGTGTATGAATACACGACACAGAGTTATCCTTTATTTCATCTTCTAATAAGAACATCAAGCATGTCATATTTTTTGTCCATAAAAAAAAAGCATGCCATTTTCGTGCAATTTCTCCAAGCTCACCGCCCAAAGACACAACCTTTAGGCCAGTGAAAGTCATCTTCTTTTTCAGCCTCTTCTACCTGAGAATGTTCTTTTTTTAGGAGCGAGAATGTTCTTTCTTGCATTGGATTTAGACTATACCAAAAGCTAACATGCGCTTTACCGTCGTTGATGATCCGGCGGGTTTTTTCATTCATACTAGCGCATATGTATGTATGTTGCAACAGAAGAATTAATTGATGTGTCCATCAACATGACCATCAGCACGGCGGAACAACATCCGAGTGATGCCAACATAAATTCATATAAGTAATACTCCCTCCGTTTCAAAATATAAGGTGTATTATTTTCCGTGCAAATCAACCATTTAAATATTTAACCAAGATTATAGAATAAACTAACAACATTTGGAACCTCAAATAAATAAAATATGAAACTACTACTTACGATGTATCAGATGATATAAATTTTGTATTGTTGATATTGATATATTCTGCTAAAAACTCAGTCAAACATGACCTCGTTTGACTTTTTAAAAAAACAAATACACCTTATATAAAGGAACGGAGAGAGTACTACGTTAAGAAGCATGCTACACATACAATATTTTTGGTCTGATGTTTGTACAATGATTCTGATATTAAAGAGTCTAATATTCAAATCTTCCATACCAAGACATTATTTTTAAGTTGAAACAATGCTTGAAATTTCCATCAAGTTGTGAAAAATGTATTAATAAAAGGGTCCTGTTAAACGCATTTTACGTCGTCTCTTCATATGCTTGAAGATCAATAAAAAAATGTCTGCGTCTAAGTGAGGCGACCCTAATTTGCATGCAACTCGACGCTTACATAACGCCTTTCATCTTTCTAGTTGCGTTATTTTTGTTACACACTACAGTCCCACACAGAGCCTTCATTTTTTTTGTTGCAACCTTCTAAATAGTGGTTGAGGTCTAAGGCTCGAGACCACATGAATAAATTAATTTTTTTCTGTGGCAAAATTCTTTATCGCATAATGACCATGGGCGGCCCTGCAGGAAAAATACTCAATTGCGTTGGGACAGGCCAATCGACTATGTGCGAGACGTGCGACCGATGAGTCACATAAATCGAAGCCGCATGATTGATGATTTATTTTTTCTGTTTTTGTTCTTTACGTACGAAAAAACAGGAGTAAAAAACATACGTTATATATATAGGTATAGAAAAGAAACGTACTAACTAAGGTTGCATCTTACATAAAATTAAAAAAATAATTCACATGCAAGATAATATCATATTTAGAATCTACATATTTTTCTGAGCAGTTTTCATATATAACATGCTAAATTTGGAGTTAGCGTTTAAAAGATATGAAAATTTCAAAAATACTTGAATCTATGGATAACAAAAGGTTAAAAAAGTAGCTGGACAGAGATAATATCATATTTAAAATCTACACATTTCTCTGAGTGATTTCATATATAACATGATAAATTTAAAACTAGCGTCTAAAAGACATGAATATTTCAAAAGTACTTGAATCTGCGGAAAAAAACTTAAAAAAAAGGAGTAGTTGGGCCGAAATTGAACCGTGCAGCGCATCTGCTGAGGACATTTGGTGAAGTAGCTCTATTTTACGCCCATAGAAATTCATGGAGAAAAGGCAGCAAAAAGAGGGAGAAACTGGGATCAAACCTAGGTCTCCCTGGTGGGGGAGTGACGCCCTAAACAGTCGCATGCTGTGCACTTGTGATGATATGAGGGCATAGTTGTACATGATCCGAGCACAACTGACGGCTACCTAATAAAAAATGAATCGTTCTTGTCATTTACTGGTGACATTGATGGGTAATATTTTGTAATTTTAAAGACAATTGTCGTGACGTATCGTCAGAAGCAATAGCTCCTTTATTGTTATGTATAGATATAGTTAGGGGCTGATGTTGGAGAAAGAAGTGAAGTTGTTTGGTGTGTGATTTTGGCGCCCTTACATGTTTTGATATCAGTGTTAACCGATGGTGGTTATGTGAGCCCTTTTGGAGCTCCTATTCCATGCTGAAATCATGGAATTGCTACTATAACGCTCACATAGGCTGGCAATGAGGTTCCCGCTCGCTCCACTCGCCCACTTAGTTTTTCTCACTCGCTTCACTTCTAGCTCGGAAAAACCGTCTACCGTATTTATTGTATTTGAAAAAGTTTGGTCAATAAAAAGACAAGCACTATTTTTTAAAATAAGGTTCAAAAATATTGCAAATTGAAAATCATGAATTTTAAAAATGCTATGAATTTCAAACAATGTTTTTGAATTTGAAAAAAGCGTTGCAAATTTTAAAAAAATCACAGATTGCAAAAATATTCATGAACTTTACAAATATTCAAGAATTGGAAAATGTACAATAATTTAATTTGATTTTTTTAATTTTTTAATTTTTTAATATTCATGCTTTTTGAATGTTCACAAATTTTAAGAGATATTCATCAATTAAAATGGAAAAAAGAGAAGAAGATATAAAAAATGAAAAATGAAAAGCAAATGGGTAAAAGAAAAAAAAGAAACTATTGAAAAGCAGTACAAAAATATGGAGAAAAAAATAAAAATAAAAAACCAAGGAATATCTTCTCAAAATCAGAATTGAAGACTGGCCCATTACTACTACGTGTGCATTACTCTCAAATAGCGACACACAGCTTTATAGACGGGATTCATAGCAACCCCACATCCTCCGATTCTAGGATTTTAGGACATCTTCAATGTGGACCCCTAAAAAAACATCAAATATGTTCATGGACCGGTCCGGATAGGTCTCTAGACTCTGATACGGCACCAGCCATCCAAACTAGACGCAAACATCCGGTAACATTTCAAACAGAATTTAAACACAAGAAATAAATTTGATGCAAGTTTAAAAAACTGGACAACTTCCATTAGAACTTAGATGGTTTTTTATCTAAACCAAAGCACATTAATTACATTTTCGACATATTTCCCTGGAGGCAATTTAGGCTATTCTAACCTAGTCTAAATGATCGCGTGTCGTGGTGGCACCCGTTTCCTGCGACATGTATTCCCTATGTTTGGCAGCAAGCTCGTTAGTTGGTCATGAGCCCCGGGATGTGAAGCTTAACAGGAAGGTAAGAATAGCCTCCGCCTCTGCGAAGAGGGCAAGCTCACGAGTTGTGAGGTCTACCAAGATGGTGATAATGGTCTTCTTGGGACCCAAGAGGCGACGGCCTCCCATGTTCTACTCTTCCTCGCTATCGATGACATGTCGGTCCCATCATCCTTACGGCAGGGCGCCACCGACGCAAAGTTGTTGACATCGTCAAATTCCTCCATTGTCGTGCTGATCTCCACAAATATAACGTCTTTCTTGTCCCGTAGGATGCACGACAGCCATCTCTTGTGGCGGATGTCACGGGCAATGTAGTAGGACATGAGCAGCGCCTTCTGCTCACCCATGTTCGCCACTGTGCCCGTGACGACTTTGTCGTTCACTTGATCGCGAGATATTTGCTCCTCCGCGAGCGGTTCTCCTCGAGGAGACGGAGGTTGTACCTCTGGCCGACCCGCGTGTGTTGGAACGCCGCCTCCGCTCTGTTGGAAATATTCCCTAGAGGCAATAATAAATTGATTATTATCATATTTCCTGTTCATGATAAACGTCTATTATCCATACTAGAATTGTCTTGATCGGAAACTAAGATACATGTGTGGATACATAGACAACATTGTGTCCCTAGTGAGCCTCTACTAGACTAGCTCATTGATCAATGATGATTAAGGTTTCCTAACCATAGACATGAATTGTCATTCGAAACGGGGTCACATCATTAGGAGAATGATGTGATGGAAAAGACCCAAACCGTAAGCATAGCATTTGATCGTAGCACTAAGTTTATTGCTATTGCTTTCTTCATGTCAAGTATTTGTTCCTAAGACCATGAGATCATGCAACTCCCTGAAAGCAGAGGAAGGCCTTGTGTGTATCAAACGTCACTTCATAACTGGGTGATCATAAAGGTACTCTACAGGTATCTCTGAGGGTGTCTGTTGGGTTGTCATGGATCCAGACTGTGATTTGTCACTCCGTTTGACGAAGAGGTATATTTGGGCCCTCTCGGTAATACAACATCACAAGAATCTTGCAAGCAATGTGATTAAGGAGTTAGTCACGGGATCTTGTATTATGGAACGAGTAAAGAGACTTGCCGATAACGAGATTGAACTAGGTATGGAGATATCAACGATCGAATCTCGGGCAAGTAACATACCGCTAGACAAAGGGAACTGCATACGAGATTGATTGAATCCTTGGCATCGTGGTTCTACTGATAAATATGTTCGTGGAATATGTGGGAACCAATATGGGCATCCAGGTCCCGGTATTGTTTATTAACCGAAGAGGTGTCTTGGTCATGTCCACATGATTCTCAAACCCATAGGGTCCACACGCTTAACGTTCGGTGATGATATAGTATTAGTGGATTATGTATCTTGGTGACCGAATATTTTTCAGAGTCCCGAATGAGCTACCGGATGTCATGAGAAGCTCCAAAATGGTCTGGAGGTAAATATTTATATATGGGAAGTCATATTTTCGCTACCGAAAAAGTTTTGGCGTTTTCCGGTATTGTATCGAGAAGCTTCTAGAAGGTTACGGAAACTTCCGGAGGAGTACAGAAGTCCACCAAGGGTTTCACCACGTCCCAAGGGTTTGCATGGGCTGAGGGGAGGCGCACTAACCTTATTGGGCCAGGCGCACAAGTCCCTCAAGGCCCATGTGACTTGGGAGAGGTGGAAAGTCCTCGTGTGTATGGAAAGGGAGGTAATTGGACTAGGAGTCCAACTCCTCCCTCTTGGATGCACCCTAGGGCTTGGAGGGTGAAATCACGACATGCTCCCTTGGTGGTTTTGATAATTCATGACAACATACATTGTCTCTTGGACTAACACCTCTATCTAGTGTATTTCAGATAATAGTCCATGGAGAGTTGGGTTGGAAAAAGGATTGTGGAGATTGTGGAATTACCCCAGGATGCAAGGAAATAGGTTGTCTAAGCTTCAAGCAAGAGGATTCTACATTTTACATTTGTGAGAAATCACTTTGAGTCCATAGGAAAGCCAATACTATTAAAAGGGGGTAAGGTTTTGTTGGTGAACAAAATGCTCATACGTGCACAAGTGATAGTCACCAAAAACATCCACAAGCTCTCCCACCAAAGTTTTTCTATAGCCAAACATTCAAAATCGGCGCAACCAACATTCCTATCCCGGTGCCATTGATTCCAGAACCTAGATAGACTCAGCCAAACCCTAGCCACTTCGGTGCAACCGATTCCATACCGGTGCCACCGAGTTTAGGTTGCCAACTTTTTGTTACACAAATTCACATTTTCGATATCACCGAGATTGTTGGGTCGGCATCACCGAGATCGGAAATCTGACTGTTGGTCACCTTGTCGGTGCAACCGAGTTTCATATATCGGTCTCACCGAGATTCAAAAGTTGTCACCTTTTGATCACTTCGGTACCACCGAGATTAACACATAGGTGTCACCGATTTGGTCATTTTGTGTGTAACGGTTGGATTTTTGGGGATGCCTATATATACCCCTTCACCACCACCTACTCGAAAGAGAAGCACTCTAAACTATTCCATACCTATCCTATCAGATTTTTTGAGAGAGAACCACCTACCCTTGTGTTGAGATCAAGATCTTCCACTCCAACCATATGGATCTTGATTTCTAGCCTTCCCAAGTTGCTTTCCACCAATCCCATCTCTTCTACCAAGCCAAATATATGAGAGAGTGATTGTGTGTTGAGGAGTTTATCATCTTGAAGCACAAGAGCAAGGAGTTCGTCGTTATTACCGAGCCTATTACCTTTTGGAGGGTGGTGCCTCCTAGATTGGTTAGGTGTCGCTTGGGAGCCTCCTACTTCGTTTTGTGGAGTGAAATAAGAAGTTTGGAAGGGCAAGGAAACCGCCTACTTCGTGAAGATATATCCATAGTGAGGCTAGTCCTTCGTGGATGGAAGCCATATGGAATAGTCAAGGTTGCTACTTCATGGACCCTTATGGGTGGAGCCCTCCGTGGAGTCTCGCGACAGTTACCCTCCGTGCGTTGAAGACTCCATAAACGTGGACGTATGATAGCACCACCTATCGGAACCACGAGAAAAATCTTTGCATCTCCTATTGCGTTTGATCTTCCTATCCCATCTCTTTGCTTCACGTGCAATGTCTTTACTTTCCGCTGCCATATTTGTAGACATGCATGTGTAGGGCTGTTAGACTTGCTAGAGTTGCTAAAACTGTTCAAATCTGCCAACCAATTAACTTGGGAAAAGGTTAGGCATGAACGGCACATGTGGCAACGTAGCTCCGTTAAGGGCTTAACGGCGTGCTTCGTCGTCCGCTGGCAGACGGCAAAGACCTTAGTTCTTTGCCTGCCGCCAGCGGACGGCAAAGCAGCTGCTTCTTTGCCGGCCTAGGTGGGTTCTTTTCCGTCCGCTGGCAGACGGCAAAGACCTTTCTGCCAGCGGACGGCAAAGAACCCACCTAGGCCGGCCTGGTGCTGCCCTAGGTTGCACAGGTAGCTGCCACATCGCAGCTTTGCCATCTGCTCGCAGATGGCAAAGCTCTTTGTCGTCTGCCAGCAGACGACAAAGTGGCTATATAGCCCCTGTTTTTTCTGTTTTTCTTAAAATCATTCAATTTGATAGAATATCACATATATATCTAACATATCAACAATACAAGTTTCCAACAAGCATACCAACAATTAGTTTCAACAAGCATACCAACAATAAGTTCCAACAACATATCCAACATACAAGTTTCCAACAACATATCCAACATACAATGGTTTCCAACAACATATCCATACATACATATCCAAAACAATTTTCCATAAACAAAAAGGAAGCACAAGTAGAAGAGTACACTCCATCAATGCAAGCTTCCTCATCTATAGCAAATCTGCACGTTAGGAAAGATGAAAGTTAGAAGAAGAAGAAGACTAGCTAGAAGAAAAGGAAGAAAAAGAAGAAGAAGACGAAGAAGAATTTATCCTCTCTTTCTTTTTCTCCTCTCATCAACTCTTCTCCAAGGTAGTAATGCCATTTTCTAGCTAACTAAGCATATCAAGTCATTTTGGAGGAAAAATGCTGAGTATAGGTCATTTTATAGCTATCCTAGGTAGAATATATCATTTTGGAGCTAAGTAAGGTTATTATGTCATTTTTGAGGAAAATAAGCTAAGTATAGGTCATTTGGAGCTAAACCAAGCTTATTATGCCATTTTTTTACCTAAGTGAGGTAATTATGTCATAAATGAACTAGCTAAGCTAATTATAGATCATTATTGAGCTATCCTAGGTAGTTATGCCATTTTGTACCTAAGTGAGCTAATTATGTCATAGATGAACTAGCTAAGCTAGCTATAGATCATTATTGAGCTATCCTAGGTAGTGTTGGAAATATGCCCTAGAGGCAATAATAAATTAGTTATTATCATATTTCCTTGTTCATGATAATCGTTTATTATCCATGCTATAATTGTGTTGATCGGAAACTCAGATACATGTGTGGACACATAGACAACACCATGTCCCTAGCATGCCTCTAATAGACTAGCTCGTTGATCAAAGATGGCTATAGTTTCCTAGTCATGGACATGAGATGTCATTTGGTAACGGGATCACATCATTAGGAGAATGATGTGATGGACAAGACCCAAACTACAGACGTAGCATATGATCGTGTCAGTTTATTGCTTCTGTTTTCTGCATGTCAAGTATATGTTCCTATGACCATGAGATCATGCAACTCACTGACACCGGAGGAGTACCTTGTGTGTATCAAATGTTGCAACGTAACTGGGTGACTATAAAGGTGCTCTATAGGTATCTCCGAGGGTGTCTGTTGCGTTGGCATGGATCAAGATTGGAATTTGTTACTCCGTGTGACGGAGAGGTATCTCAGGGCCCACTCGGTAATACAACATCACAATAAGCCTTGCAAGCAATGTGACTAAGTGTTAGTCACGGGATCTTGTGTTACGGACCGAGTAAAGAGACTTGCCGGTAACGAGGTTGAACTAGGTATGAAGATACCGACGATCGAATCTCGGGCAAGTAACATACCGACGAACAAAGGGAACATCATACGGGATTAACTGAATACTTGACATAGAGGTTCAACCGATAAAGATCTTCGTAGAATATGTAGGAACCAATATGGGCATCCAAGTCCCGCTATTGGTTATTAACCGTAGAGGTGTCTCGGTCATGTCTACATAGTTCTCGAACCCGTAGGGTCTGCACACTTAAGGTTCGGTGATGTTTCGGTAGTATAGAGTTATGTATGGTGGTGACTGAAGGTTGTTCAGAGTCCCGGATGAGATCACGGACATCACGAGGAGCTCCAGAATGGTCCGGAGGTAAAAATTGATATATAGGAAGTCCTATTTTGGTCGCCGAAAAAGTTTCGGGCTCATCGATAGTGTACCGGGAGACCATCAGGAGGGGTATTTCGACCCAAGAGGCTACATGGGCTGTGGGAGAGTAAATACCAGCCCTTAGTGGGCTGGTGGAAGTCCCACACAAGGCCCATGCAGCCGGGAAGAAAAGCCCAAAGATAAAAAGGTGGAAAAAGGCAAAAAAGGCAAAAATAAGGAGTCCTAGTCCTACTAGGATTGGAGGAATCCTCCAATCCTCCTTGGTTCGGCCGACCCAAGGGATGGATCCTTGAGGGCCAAGACTCCTCCTCTCTTCCTCCTATATATACTAGAGGTTTTAGGGTTTTTGTCACTATATTTTCAGCCACATGCTACTCGTTCCTCCAGTGCATAGTTTCTCCTCTAGATCGGATTTCTGCAGTGCTTAGGCGAAGCCCTGCCGGAATTGCTCCACCACAATCGCCGCGGTGCCGTCGCGCTGCCGGAGAACTCTTCTACCTCTCCGCTCCCTCTTGCTGGATCAAGAAGACGGAGATCATCATCAAGTTGTACGTGTGCTGAGCGCGGAGGTGCCGTCCGTTCGGCGCTATATCGGAAGGACCGTGATCAAGATCGCGAGATGGATCGTGATGAGATCACGGGACGGATCGTGATGAGTTTGCGGGACAGATCGTGATGATATCGCGGGACGGATCATGATGAGTTCGCGGGACAGATCGTGATTGGATCGCGGGATGGATCGTGATGAGATCGCGGGATGCTCGGCGATTTGGATCGCAAAGACGTTCGACTACACCAACCGCGTTTCTTAACGCTTCCCGCTTAGCAATCTACAAGGGTATGTAGATCCACTCTCCCTCTCGTAGATGCTCATCACCATGGATAGATCTTGCGTGTCCATAGGAAATTTTTTGTTTCCCATGCAACGTTCCCCAACAGGTAGTTATGCCATGTTCTAGCTAACTAAGCATATCGAGTCATTTTGGAGGAAAAAATGCTAAGTATAGGTCATTTTATAGCTATCCTAGGTAGAATATATCATTTTGGAGCTAAGTAAGGTTATTATGTCATTTTTGAGGAAAATAAGCTAAGTATAGGTCATTTTGGAGCTAATTAGGTCATTTCTTAAGCTAAGTATGCATTTGTTAAGCAAAACACTTGGGAAAACTTACCATCATCACGGAGGTGGAGGACCGGTCGGGTTTGCGCCAGGGTGAGACATAGAAGGACCGGTCGGGGTTGCGGCAGACGTGGAAGGATCGGTCGATGCTTGTCGGGAGGCACGCTGCACCAAAGATCATTTGCAATGTCTCCTTAGCATTATGCAACTCAAATGTGAATACTAGTAACTAATGACCATTCAAATGAAACTCACTGTGGGTGCTATAGCAATATGAGGCATCGACGGAGGGGTCTGACCATTGTTCTGGCACACGATCTGCACATTTTGTTTTCACGAGTCATTCATATTAGTTAGTGATGAAACGAGCATTACGTGCATGATTTGGCTAATATGCAGGAGAAACTTACCACGAGGAGCTCATATAGGGCCCGGTGAGACGTGTCGTTCTGGTTCCTCTCCTCCTCCAAGAGCCTAGCCGTCCTCTCCTCCATGTCCCTCTCCCTCTGTGCCGCCTGCCTGTTTACCTCCGCCAGAAGCTCCTAGGCCCTAGCCTCAATGGTGAGCTCCATTGGCCGTGGACAAGGCCTTATCTCAGGATCACAGCTCGTCTGGCGCTTCTTGATCTCCGGGAGAGTTCTAGGACAACGTATCAGTCAATCCCCAATGGCTATTGAGCCATGGGGCCTCCTGCCACCAGATATCATCACGAGCTCTAGATCAACAGGACTCTGGCTTGGGTTGAAGTCCTCCCCTTTCCTCGCCTTCCCCTCATCTTTGTACCTCACGAGCTTGTTGTGGGAGGAGATGTTGTTGAAGATCTCTGGATGATCGACGTCATCCTCAGAGAATGCCTTGGCCTTCTTGTACGAGGCAGTATGGGCCATGGCATAGAGGTCGAACAGAGGTGGCACCTCCTTCTTGTTTTCTCACGCCTAAAAGACAGGAACAAAATATTAGTTAAGGGCTCAAGCTAGCATGAAGAATGAAATTGCATGAATCATGAAGCAAACCACATACCCAGTGATCCCCATACTCAAACAGGTTGGAGCTCCCTTGATGGTGTGGCACACCTCTCATTTGGGCACGCTTATCCTTGGCCTTGTTTTGTTCGGCTAGCCATTGGGGAGAGCACCACTCATCCACCAATGCCTCCCAACAGTCCATCCTATCCGCACACCATCTCGGGGGCACCTAAGTCAGACAAGAGAAATTTCAGCGCTATGCCTACGAATCAAATCAAAGAAACTAAGTACAAGGCCTTAAGAATAGATAATTACCTTCATTAACTTCTCCTTACTCAGATAATTTTTGCGGCACTTCTTCTTGGCTCTCTTAATGTTAGTCTAGGCGTAGTAGTCTCGAATAGCCTGCACCCGAGCCTCGTGACGTAAGTTTTGAAGTAGGCTCTTGCACTCGGCTTCGAAAACAACAGCCGCTCTCGCCTCGTCTTCCTCAAGACACATGTAGAACGTCTGCAATCAAACAAGACAACACTGATTAGTACAATCACTAGGTGTTGTTGATTTTTAATTCTGTAAAGGAGAAATTACCAAAAAGCGACGGATCACAATGTCAGCCACCGTCTCGCACAAGACACCGTCGACCATCTCCTCCGGCGGGGCCGGGGCAGCCATGTACAGCTCCCAGGTAAGTGCTACCTGTGGAGCCTCACCGGGCAAATGGACCTTCCCTGGGAAGTGGTGCCGGAGAAGCACACCAAGGACCTGGTTGGGCCTACGGACACCACGGTCGTACTTCCAACCCCTACAGTATGACAAGGCCAACACATTAGATATTAATTTGAAGAAAGATGAAGGCAAAAGGTTAAAAAAGAGTAAATGCACTTACTTCTCCGCATTAGGCACAATCAACCACCTCTGCTCGCGGGTCGTCGGCACGGGCGGGAGCTTTGTACAACCATGCTGGTAGACCTTCTTGCCCTCCTCAACCAGCTCGCCCTCGCTATAGGCGTCCTCAGACAAGTTGTCCTCGCCACCATCAGCATGGGCACTAGCCTCCAGAGTCACGTGGGATGAAGACTCTGGGACCGAAGTCTCCTGGGATGAAGGCTCGACGACTCGAGGCTCGTCGACCCGAGGCTCGTGGACCGGAGTCCGAGACAGGTCCAAGTCAGACGGGTCCACCTGAGATGGAGCACTCCTGTGGATGGGAGAATCGGCTGGGGGTGGCGGCGAGGAAGGCGCAGTAGCCTTCCTACCTCTACCACCTCTCTTCGTCTTCCCCCGATCTCTCCCGGTCGAAGAAGAAGCGCCGCCGGTGTCTGCATGTTGTGTACCAGTGCTCTCTGGAGTTGCTGGGGTGGAATAATAGCACCCCTCCCAGCATGTGCTGAGGAAGGAGGCTCAGAGCCCTCTCGACCCGAGCCCACCATCTGTCAACACCTGCAATGACAAAGAGTGAACGAAATTAGTTCAACATAAAAAAATTGAATACCTAATAACATGAACTAATTAATAATATATATGTACATAATAATAATTGAATACCTCACATTACTAATATTAATCTTCATCGTCTATATATGCTCCGGGATCAATAATGCATAATCATCATCACTATCAGTAATGACGTGCTCGTCAGCATCATCAATAAATGCATCAACATGTGGAAGGCCTCTATGTAATCAGTCAAGCTTTGTCAGGTCATCCGCAGCAGTAACCTCTTCTTCTTCCGTCTCTTCTTGTTCCGGCTCAGGGGTGAAGTCGGGTTCACTGTCGCTGTCGACCTCAATGTTCTGTGGTGAAGTAGAGCGGTTCTTGAAATGTGTTCTGGAAACACGTGTTTCTTGGAAGAATTCTCCTTCATATGTGTCTGGGTTAATGTGAGGTTCATAATCATCTTCATTGAGGGGAGGTGGTCTAAAATGTGGCGACACATCATAAACGACATCCCAACCTTTCAAATTTGGATCCGTTTGGCAGGCCCACGGTAGATAGAAAACTTGGGTCGCCTGTTGAGCCGTAATATAGACATCGGGAACATCTAAATGGGTGCTTTGTTTTATTTCGACTAGCCCTATATGTTCATGAGTCCTTCTAGTCTCCTTCGGCTGGAACCAATAACATTTTAAGACTATGACGTTTGGTGGGTTTTCACCAAAGAATGTAAGTTCATAAATTGCTTCAACTCTTCCATAATACTCAACCCCTCCTTCGCCGACAACGGAGACACAACAATTTGTAGACTTCTGGTCGGCCATAAATAGCTCTTTGCCAAAAGTACGAAAGCGATACCCGTTGATGCCGTATTTGTCAAATGAACAGACCTTATAGTCAAAACCATTAGCGACTTGTCTCAATTCAGAGTCCATAGACTCTACATTAGCCTACAAGTTTAATACGAAAGGATTGTTGCATTATCCGCAAACTAGGCAAAGAAATGAAATCATCTAATTAATGGAAATTACCATTTGCTTGAACCAAGAGATGAAACCGGGATAGCCACCTGCACGCTTTGCTAGAAGCTCATACTCTTCGATGGAATCCTTCTGGATCACCGCTCCATACGAGAATTTGGTGACGTATCGACTGTATCACATATCTGGGAATAAGAGCATTTCAAAGGAATTAGAAGTTGCGAAACAATGTACCGAGAACTTACTCGATGTATGGCCGCACTTCTGTTAGGTTGTTGAAGATATACAACGAAATGGTCCGCCATTCTTCGACATCCAACGCTATTGATTTCGAAGCACCGGCTGGTGCGAGCTTCCCTTTGAATAGGCTGAGGTTGGATTGACCTTTTTCACGGTTGCCATCATTGTACCGAGGCCTTGGATTATGCAAATGACGATTCTTGGCTTTGTAGTGTGTTGTCACGAAGTTTGCCGCCTCCTCAGTAATGAATGCCTCGGTCATCGATGCTTCAAATCTACATTTATTTTTACATTTTGCTCGAAGCGTCTTCTGCATCTTCTCAGTTGCGAAGCACCAACAATTTTTCACGGGCCCCCCAATCTTTCCTCGGTCGGGAGATGCAAAATCAAATACTGCATTGGATTAAAGAAGCCCGGTGGAAAGATCTTTTCTAACTTGTAGATCAACTCTGGCGTCAACTCTTCTAGTTCGTCTAGCACGTCAGGTGATAGTTCTTTCGCACAAAGAGCACGGAAGAAATAGCTCAGCTCTGCCAGTACTAGCCATTCATCCTCAGGGAAAAAACCACGCAACATCACCTGCATTACCCTCTCAAGCCATATGTGCCAATCATGAATCTTGAGACCAAATATTTTCAATTTGTCAAGACTCGCTCCCCTCTTTAGATTCTCTGCATACCCATCAGGGAACATCAACTGCATTTTCACCCACAAGATCATTTCCCTCATAGCTGGCCTTCCAAGATTGAACCATGCCTTTGGCTTCCTCCAGTCTTCTTTCCTTTCGGTTGTCGAATGTTTTGTAACGGTCTATCACATAGAGCCTCCTGATCGACTCTAGCCTTAGGATTATCCTTCGACTTCCCCTCTATGCCGAACAATGTACCAAAAAGGGCCTCCGCAATATTCTTTTCAGTGTGCATCATGTCGATGTTGTGTGGGCAAAGGAGGTCTTTAAAGTAAGGCAGATCCCACAAACATATCTTGTGAGTCCAGGCATGTTCCGTATTATACCCTTTGAAATACCCTAGACGATCTGAATCCGGCTTGAGAGCATTTTTCTGATCCAGGATTTGTTGGCCTGTCAACACAGGTGGTGCAGTGTTTTTGACAACTCTACCTTTGATGAAATTCTTCTTGTGTTTTCTGAACTTATGGTCAGGATCCAGGAACTGTCTATGCATGTCGAAGCAAGAAAACTTGCGACCCGCCTCCAGCCAACGGAACTGAAGAGTTGCCTTGCATGTGGGGCACGGAAACCTTCCATGCACACACCAACCAACGAATAGCGCGGCAATTCATGCATCGAGTACATGTACCACACATGCATTTTGAAGTTCTTTTTTGTAGCAGCGTCGTATGTCTTGATCTCATTATCCCAGGATTCTTGCAATTCATCCTTAAGCGGTTGCATGTACACATTCATATTCTTCCCCGGATATTTGGGCCCTGGAATTATCAACATCAGGAAAATGTTTCTTTCTTTTCATAATCTCTACGGGGGGAGATTGAGTGGAATGACAAATACAGGCCAACAACTGTATTGTGTTGCCGTCATACCATACACATTGAACCCATCCATGCTGATGGCAACTCGAGGATGCTTTGGATCTGCCGCTTTATCCTTATGTAATGCATTGAAGTGCTTCCACGCAAAAGCGTCTGAAGTGTGTCCCAACATCCGATTCCCATCTGCATCTAGTTTTGTTCTTTTGCCCAATTTATGCCATGTCATCTGTCTAGCCGTCTCTTCAACCATGAAAAGATTTTGAAGTCTTGGTATGATTGGCAGATACCGAATAACATTAATGGGGATTTTGGTCTGACTCTTCTCACCCATACCGTTGTCTACCAGAACATACCTGGAAGCATTGCAAATGGGGCAATAGTTCAAGCCCGCATACTCAAGCCTAAATAAGGCACATCCATTCTCACACGCATCTATCTTCTCATAGGGCATCTTAAGCGCACATAGGATTTTGTTCGACTGGTACAGGTTTGGTGGCAATACATGGCCTTTGGGTAGAAAGCGTCCAAATATCGTCATCATCACGTCGTAGCATTCTCTGCCCAGGTTGAACTGAGCCTTTAGAGCCATTACTTGCGCGATGGCATCCAGCTGACAAAGCTCAGTGTGCTCATGGAGACGATGTTTTAAAGACTCCAACATTTCATAAAAGGCCTTTACAGATTCCTCCATCTCATCGTCTGAATCCCGAGCATCATCAAAGTCTTGCACCATGTCTTCGATCCCGGTAGAATGCTCGTCAGTGCGACGACGAACCACCTCAGCTCTGGCACGTTGGGCAGACTCACCATGAAAAGTCCAGACCGTATAATTAGGCATAAAACCCCACTTCTGTAGGTGTTTGATCATTTCAAACTCTGACTTCTTCTTATAGTTGTCGCAATCGACACAAGGGCACCAAGTTGTTTTCTGTCCTTTTGCAAATGCGACTCTCACAAACTCCTTGGTTTTTGTTAACCATTCACGGGTCATGTCTTTCTGACCAGTGTGACCAGTGTACATCTACCCACGATCACTCATCTTGCCTAGCTACTGGACACACACAAAATATATACATAATTCAGCAAACCATATTCATCAGTTAATAGAGTTTGTCAGTTTCAATACGTCGATGCAACCTAGATGCTAGTAGGTAAAGATAGGTCCTAATCCCACCCGAGTATGTGTAGATTGGGTTCGTTTTCCCATGCTCCGCTCCGGATCCGACGCACAATTTTGGCAGCACCTCCCCGTTGTTCTCCTAATACATGTCTTGGCAATAAGCAGAAAGGATGTGTACCTGGAGAACAACAGGGAGGCACTGACGAAATTCTGCATCGGATCCGGAGCAGAGCATATGGGAAAACGAACCCAATCTACACATACTCGGGCTGTCCATGGATAACGTTGGATAATTCGAAAGAATCACGGTTATAAATATGCTAATGAATGCATATTTATAGATGTAACCCTTTCGAACGGGAGACGCATAGTGGTCACGCATACTGATGATTGAAGACACCTATAGCTAGCAAGTTTCATCGGCACGAAGACCGAAACAGAGGAAATGAAGGGAGCAGGAAGAGATGTCATTTGTGCTCACCCACGAATGCAGGGGCGGAGCTCGTCGAACGCACGGGGAGGTCGTCGAACACCAGACCCTCGCAGCAACGAAACAACTGCACATTTAAATCCACATGATCAACATAAATATGATGTTTTTTATAAGAAAATCAAAAAATATATGACCTAACTCATAATTCACAAATATATGACCTGTCGGCCTTTGGAAGGCCGAAGAGCACCTTTTTCGGAATCAGGGTGTCGGGGTTGTCATGTCGGGGTCAGGGTGTCGGGGGTGTCGTGTCGGGGTAGGGGTGCTGTGTCGGGGTCTAGGGTGCCATGTCGGGGTGTCGGGGTGTCGTGTCGAGGGTCGGGGTGTCGGTGGTGTTGTGTCGGGGTAGGGGTGCTGTGTCGGGGTCGACGGTGCCGTGTCGGGGTGTCGGGGTGTCGTGTCGGGGGTCGGGGTGTCGGGGGTGTCGTGTAGGGGTAAGGGTGCTGTGTTGGGGTCTAGGGTGCCGTGTCGAGGTAGGGGTGATGTGTCGAGGGGTCAGGGTGTCGGGGGTGTCGTGTCAGGTTAGGGGTGCTGTGTCGGGGTCTAGGGTGCCGTGTCGGGGTGTTGGGGTGTCGTGTCGGGGGCCAGGGTGTCGGTGGTGTCGTGTCGGGGTAGGGGTGCTGTGTCGGGGTCGGTGGTACCGTGTCGGGGTGTCGGGGTGTCGTGTCGGGGGTCGGGGTGTCGTGTCGGGGGTCGGGGTGCCGTGTCGGGGTGTCAGGGTGCCGTGTCGGGGTGTCGGGCTGTCGGGGTGCCGTGTCGGGGTGTCGGGGTGTCGGGGTGTCGTTTCGGGGGTCGGGGTGCCGTGTTGGGGTGTCGGTGGTGTCGTCTTGGTGATCCTTGACCCGGTTACGTCGGCGCCGACGCACCCCGTCGCCGATCCTCGACCCGGTTACGTCGGCACCGACGCACCCCGTCGCCGATCCTCGACCTGGTTTTCCTTTTTCCTTTTCTTCTTCTTCTCCTTCTCCACCTCCTCCTCCTCCTCCTCTTCTTCTTCTTATTCTCCTTCTTCTTTTTCTTCTTTTCTTCTCCTCCTCCTCCTCCTTTTCTTCTTCTTCTTCTTCTTCTCCTTCCCCTTCTTCTTCTTCTTCGTCTCCTTCTCCTCCTCTTCTTCTTCTCTCACAGAAAAACTAACTAAACTAAACTAATAAACTAAACTAAACTAATTAAACCTAAATCTAAAAAACAGAAAAAACTAAAAAAATAGAAAAAACAGAAAAAAAAACTAAACCTAATTAAACTCACCGGGCGACGGGGCGGCGGTGGCAACGCGGGCCGGTGGGGCGGTGCTGGCGGGCGACGGGGCGGCGCTGGCGACGCGGGCCGGTGGAGCAGCGCTGGCGGGCGACGGGGCGGCACTGGTGACGCGGGCCGGTGGGGCGTAGGGGAGCCGCAGGGCGCGGACCGGTGGGGCAGTGGGGGCACAGAGGAGCCGCAAGGCGTGGGGCGGTGGGGCGGCGATGGCGTGGCGACGCGGCGGTGGGGGCGCGCACCGGCGGGGGCGACACGGCGGTGGGGGCGTGCGCCGGCGGGGGTGACGCTGCGGTGGGGGCGCGCGCCGACGGGGGCGACGCGGTGGCGGGAGCGACGCGGTGGCGGGGGCGACGTGGCGGTGGGGGCGATGCGGCGGCGGGGGCGACGGGGCGACGGGGGCGGCGCGGCGGCGGGGGCGACGGGGCGGGCGGGGGCGACGGGGGCGTCGTGGCGTCGGGGGCGATGGGCACGGGCGACGGGGAGGAGAGAGGGAGAGAAAGAGAGAGAGAGAGAGAGAGAGAGAGAGAGAGAGAGAGAGAGAGAGAGAGAGAGGAGAGAGAGAGAGAGAGACGGGCCGGGGGGCTTTAGCCGTTAGTTAACCCCCCCCTCTTTGTCGTCCACTAGCGGACGGCAAAGAGGGGGGTCGTTAGGTTAAGTTGTGGCCTGGGTTGTCAGTGGGCCCCCTCCCTCTTTGCTGTCCGCTAGCGGACGGCAAACCTCCTTTATCGTCCGCTAGCAGACGGCAAAGAAGTGGCTGATGGCAAAGCCACCCTTTGCCGTCTGCTAGCTCTTTGCCATCTACTTTCTACTAGCTAATGGCAAAGCCACTCTTTGCCGTCCACTAGCAAACGGCAAAGATGTGGTAGACGGCAAATCTTCTGATTCCAGTAGTGTATATCACCAATTGGGATTATTAGAGATGTTGAAGTCTTGTGTGGGAAAATCAAATACCCTACTGATTTTCTTGTTCTTGGTTCCCCGCAAGATGACTTCTGTCCCATTATCTTTGGTAGACCTTTCTTGAACACAGTTAATGCTAAGATGGATTGTAAGAAACAAACTAAGGGAGTTAGCTTTGGTGATGAGTCTCATGAGTTTAATTTTTTCAAGTTTAGTAGAAATCATCATGAAAAAGAATTGCCTAGTAAGGATGAATTAATTGGTCTTGCTTCTATCTCTGTACCACCTACTGATCCTTTAGAACAATATTTGTTAGACCATAAAAATGATTTACATATGCATGAAAGAAATGAAATAGATAAAGTTTTCTTTGAACAACGTCCTCTGCTTAAACACAATTTACCTATTGAAACTCTTTGAGGTCCTCCTCCACCTAAAGTTGATCCTGTGTTTGAATAAAAACAATTGCGAGACACTTTGAAATATGCTTATCTTGACGGAAAGAAGATATGTCCTGTTATTGTCAGTGCTAACCTTTCAAAACATGAAGAAGAAAGATTATTGAAAGTTCTAAGGAAGCACCGGGCTGCTATTGGATATACTCTTGACGATTTAAAGGGCATTAGTCCCACTCTATGTCAGCACAAAATCAATATGGAACCTGATGCTAAACCAGTTGTTGATCACCAACGTCGGTTAAATCTGAAGATGAAAGAGGTGATAAGAACGGAAATATTAAAACTTCTGGAAGCGGGTATAATCTATCCTATAGCTGATAGTAGATGGGTAAGTCATGTTCATTGTGTTCCTAAGAAAGGAGGTATTACTATTGTTCCTAATGATAAAAATGAACTTATTCCACAAAAAATTGTTACACGCTATAGAATGGTAGTTGATTTTAGAAAATTAAACAAAGCAACTAGAAAATATCATTACCCTTTGCCTTTTATTGATAAAATGCTTGAAAGATTATCTAAGCACACACACTTTTGCTTCCTTGATGGATATTCTGGCTTTTCACAAACACATGTATCACAACCTGATCAAGAAAAGACCACTTTTACTTGTCCTTTTGGAACTTATGCTTATAGATGTATGCCTTTTGGTTTATGTAATGCACTTGCTACCTTTCAAAGATGCATGATGGCTATATTCTCTGATTTTTGTGAAAAGATTTTTGAGGTTTTCATGGATGACTTCTCTGTTTATGGGAAGTCTTTTGATGATTGTTTAAGCAATCTTGAGCGAGTTTGCAGAGATGTGAACAAACAAATCTTGTCTTGAATTGGGAGAAGTGCCACTTTATGGTTAATGAAGGAATTGTCTTGGGTCATAAAATTTCTGAAAGAGGTATTGAAGTGGACCAATCTAAGGTTGATGCAACTGAGAAAATGCCATGTCCTAAAGATATAAAAGGTATTCGTAGTTTCTTAGGTCATGCTAGTTTCTATAGGAGATTTATCAAACACTTTTCTAAAATTTCTAGGCCTCTTACTAATCTCTTGAAAAAGGATATCCCTTTTGTTTTTGATGATGATTGTCTTGAAGCCTTTGAAACACTCAAGAAAGCCTTAATTACTGCACCTATTGTTTAACCACTTGATTAGAACTTGCCTTTTGAAATTATGTGTGATGCTAGTGATTATGCTGTTGCTGCTATTCTAGGACAAAGAGTTGATAAGAAATTGAATGTTATTCATTATGCTAGTAAAACTGTAGATAGTGCTCAAAGAAATTATGCTACTACTGAAAAACAATTCTTAGCAGTTGTGTTTACTTGTGATAAATTTAGACCTTATATTGTTGATTCCAAAGTAACTGTTCACACAGACCATGTTGCTATTAAATATCTTATGGAAAAGAAAGATGCTAAACCTAGAATTATTCGTTGGGTTCTCTTGTTAGAAGAATTTGATTTACATATCATTGATAGAAAAGGAGATGAGAACCCCGTAGCTGATAACTTGTCTAGGCTTGAAAATGTGCTTGATGACCCACTACCTATTAATGATAATTTTCCTGATGAGCAGTTAGCTGCAATAAATGTTGCTAATAGTACTCCTTGGTATATTGACTATGCTAATTAGATTGTTGCTAAATATTTACCACCTAGCTTTACTTACCAACGAAAGAAAAAATTCTTCTATGATTTAAGACATTACTTTTGGGATGACCCACATCTTTATAAAGAAGGAGTAGATGGTATTATTAGACGTTGTGTACCTGAGCATGAATAGGGACAAATCCTACGAAAATGCCACTCCGAGGCTTATGGAGGGCATCATGCTAAAGATAGAATTGCTCCTAAGGTATTGCAATCTGGATTTTATTGGCCTGCTCTCTTCAAGGATGCCCGTAAGTATGTCTCATCTTGCGATGAATGTTAAAGAACAGGTAATATCGGTAAGCGTCAAGAAATGCCTATGAATTATTCACTTGTTGTTGAACCATTTGATGTTAGGGGATTTGATTACATGGGACCTTTTCCTTCCTCTAATGGGTATACACATATTTTGGTTGTTGTTGATTATGTTACTAAATGGGTAGAAGCTATTCCAACCAGTAGTGCTGATCACAACACCTCTATTAAAATGATTAAGGAAGCTATTTTCCCAAGGTTTGGAGTCCCTATATATTTAATGACTGATGCTGGTTCACACTTTATTCATGGTGTTTTCCGTAAAATGCTTGCCAAGTATGATGTTAACCATAGAATTGCATCACCCTATCATCCTCAACCTAGTGGTCAAGTTGAACTTAGCAATAGAGAAATAAAATTAATTATGCAAAAGACTGTCAATAGGTCGAGGAAGAATTGGTCTAAGAAATTAGATGATGCACTTTGGGCTTATAGAACAGCATATAAAAATCCTATGGGTATGTCTCCTTATAAAATGGTTTATGGAAAAGCTTGTCATTTGCCTCTTGAGTTAGAACATAAAGCATTTTGGGCAGTTAAAGAGCTCAATTATGATTTCAAACTTGCTGGTGAGAAGAGGTTATTTTATATTAGCTCATTAGATGAATGGAGAACCCAAGCTTATGAAAATGCAAAATTATTCAAAGAAAAAGTCAAAAGATTGCATGACAAAAGAATTCAAAAGCGTGAGTTTAAAGTCAGAGAATATGTTCTTTTGTACAACTCTCATTTTAGATCTTTTGCAAGGAAGCTCCTCTCGAAATGGGAAGGCTCGTATGTCATCGAGGAGGTTTACCGGTCTGGTGTGATCAAAATAAATAATTCTGAAGATACTGACCCGAAGGTTGTCAATGGACAATGAATAAAGCATTATATCTTAGGTACGCCTATTAATGTTGAAAGTAATATTATCCAAACATTGACACCGAAAGAACACATAAAAGAGTCCTTCCGGAACACTCCAGAATCGTGAAAATAAGGAGGTACGTGATACGGTAAGTAAACGGACTTCGAAAAATCCGCAAAAATATTTTCTGTCAGTTTTGGAATATTTTAGAATTTTGGAAATAAAGAAACTCCCAGGAAGCGTCCCCTGGTGAGCACAAGACACCAGGGCGCGCCAGGCTTGCCAGGCGCGCCCAGGTGGGTTGTGCCCACCTGGGACACCTTCCGTACTCCATTTTTCTTCCATGTACTTGTCCTCCAAGATAAAAAAAATTATATATACTTCCCGAACCTGTTCACCACTATCATCTTCTTCACCACCAAAGGAGAACTGATTATCGGGTATGGGCACTCCCCTTGGCTTCCACCAAGCTTGGGGGAGGTGCCCCGATATCGTATCATCCCACTATCTTTTTGCTTTTACTTATCTTAGTTCAATATTTTGCCTAGATGAAATAAATTTCAGTTCGATCCTTTCTTATTTGAGAGCTTGCTTACTGATTTATCATTGTAATCATGTGCAAGTTATATAATAAAGTTTAGTTTGAATGTTTGTTGTCTTTACTTTCATGTTGCAAATAAAAGAAAAGGGAATAATAATAAATTAAAGAAAGGAAATAAATCAATAAGATCATATACTAATCCTATGGTAGGTGATGGCACCACATAAGGAAAAGTATAAGTAGGAAATTTTATTAGAGATTAACAAACATAGCATTAGTCAATGATGCAACTCATGAAAGAATTAATAAGGGAAGAGAAGATCCACATATAAATATACTATCCTAGAAATCTTTTGTGATTGTGAGCCCTCATCAAAATATTATATGCCAAAATTGTTGCCGTTGGACAAGGAAGACAACTTAATGGTTTATGTTTGTTTATATTCACATAGAAGTCATATTGTCATAGATCCTTTAACATGTGATGCTTGCCCCCTACCTTTGCTAGCCAAAAATTCCGCACTAAGTAGAGATACTCCTTGTGCATCCAAAAACCCTTTAACCCAAATCCTAGTTTCAATAGTTCACCATACCTACCTATGGATTGAGCAAGATCCTTCAAGTAAGTTGTCATCGGTGCAATAAGGCAATAAAAATTGCTTCTAAAAGTGTAAGGTCATTTAGTGTAAGAGAAAATTGAGCGTTGTATGAACTTGGATGATAAAGAATAAAACGACAGACTGCATAATAAAGCTTGTCATCTTAAGGGGCAATACAACGTGACTTTCTCTTGCACTAAGGGATTGAGCATACAAACAAATAAGCGCATGACAACCTGTGCTTCCCTCTACGAAGGGCCTATCTTTTACTTTTATGCAACAGTCAAAGTTTTTCTCTATTCCTTTTATTTTTCTCCTTTGGAAAGCATCATGTGGTGAGGAAAGATCTAGGCACATATATCCAGTTGAATATAGATAGCATGAGTTATTATTGTTGACACCACCCTTGAGGTGAGGATGTTGGGAGGCGAAACTATAAGCCCCTATCTTCCTATGTGTCCGGTTGAAACGTTTTGCTCATGGGTACGAGGTCAGTGTTAGCAATCGTAGAAGACTATATGATGGTTGAGTATGTGGACTTGCCTAAAGGCTCCGATACGTGACCCTTCCTGAAAAGATGATGAATTGTAGTTGCAAAGTTGACTGAGAACATAGTTTGTTGGTTTCTACTAGAGTTTTTGCTTTATACTTCGATTGTGTGATGAACTATTACTTATTCATGAGAAGTATATGATAAAAGTTCTATGATAAAAGTCCTATGTTTAATTTTGTTGTTGTGATAATAATCAACATGATTCTTCTATGTTCGTATTTTGTTTTTATCGACACCTCTCTCTCAAAGCATGTGGACATGTTTTTCGATTTTGGTTTTCGCTTGAGGACAAGCGAGGTCTAAGCTTGGGGGAGTTGATACGTCCATTTTGCATCATATTTTCTTGCTGTTATTTATAATGTTTTTATCCATAATAATGCTTTTTGGAGTAATTCTAATGCTTTTTCTCTCATAATTTGCAAGGAACACACCAAGAGGGAGAATTCCGGCAGTTGGAAATCTGGACCTGGAAAAGCTACGTCAGGCACCTATTCTTCACAACTCCAAACAAGCTGAAACTTCATGAAGATTTTTTATGGAATATTTAAGAATTATTGGAGCAAATAACTACCAGAGGGAGCCCACCAGGTGGGCACAACCCACTTAGGCGCGCTAGGGAGCCCAGGCGCATCCTGGTGGGTTGTGCCCTCCTCTGCCCACCTCCGGTGCCCATCTTCTGGTATATAAGTCATTTTAAAGAGAACTTCCCTCCCGGAGGGGGAAACCATCGTCATCATCATCACCAAAAACTCTCCCATCTTGGGAAGGGAAATCTTCATCAACATCTTCAACAGCACCAACTCCTCTCAAACCCTAGTTCATCTCTTGAGTTCAATCTTGTTACCGGAACTATAGATTGGTGCTTGTGGGTGATTAGTAGTGTTGATTCCGTCTTGTAGTTGATCACTATATGGTTTATTTGGTGGAAGATTATATGTTCAGATCCATTATGCTATTTAATACCCATCTGATCTTGAGCATGATTATTATTTGTGAGTAGTTACTTTTGTTCTTGAGGTCACGGGAGAAATCATGTTGCAAGTAATCATGTGAATTTGATATGTGTTCGATATTTTGATAGTATGTATGTTGCGATTCCCTTAGTGGTGTCATGTGAACGTCGACTACATGACACTTCACCATATTTGGGCCTAAGGGAACGCATTGTGGAGCAGCAATTAGATGATGGGTTGCGAGAGTGATAGAAGCTTAAACCCCAGTTTATGTGATATTCCGTAAGGGACCGATTAGATCCAAAAGTTTAATGCTATGGTTAGAATTTATTCTTAATACTTTTCTCGTAGTTGCAGATGCTTGCGGGAGGGTTAATCATAAGTAGGAGGTTTGTTCAAGTAAGAGCAACACCTAAGCACCGGTCCACCCACATATCAAATTATCAAAGTACCGAACACGAATTAAACCAACATGATGAAAGTGACTAGATGAAATTCCCGTGTACCCTTAAGAACGCTTTGGCCGGTACTTTGCATCAAAAGGGTTGGGCTACCTTGCTGCACTTTTTTTACTATATTCGTTACTTGCTCGTTACAAATTATCTTGCTATCAAACTACTTCGCTACTTACAATTTCGGCACTTGCAGACATTACCTTACTGAAAACTACTTGTCATTTCCTTCTGCTCCTCGTTGGGTTCGACACTCTTACTTATCAAAAATAGCTACAATTGATCCCCTATACTTGTGGGTCATCGGAGAATCACTCGCTCTAAAACCCATCTAGCTAACTTTTGTGAGCATTATTCTTTCATCTCTAGCATTGAGCCATTGAAGGTAGAACAAGCTCTTGAGGATGCGGATTGGGTGAATGCCATGCATGAAGAGCTTCACAACTTAGAGAGGACCGAAGTGTGGACACTCATGGAGAAGCCTGAGGACTAACAAAACATCATCGAAACCAAATGGGTGTTTTGGAACAAACAAGACGAAGATGGTCAAGTTGTGCGCAACATGGCTCGCCTCGTAACCCAAGGATATATGCAAGTCGAAGGTGTGGACTATGGTGAGACTTATGACCCCGTTGCTAGACTTGAAGCTATTTGCATTCTTCTTGCTTATGCTAATCACCATGATATCACGCTTTATCAAATGGATATCAAAAGTGCATTTTTAAATGGTGAAATTGAAGAAGAGGTTTATGTTAAGCAACCACCTGGTTTTGTGAATCCTAAGAAACCTGATCATTTTTACAAGCTTCATAAAGCTTTTTATGGTCTTAAGCAAGCCCCTCGTGCTTGGTATAAATGTTTAACGAAGTTTCTCATTGAAAAAGGTTTTGAAATTGGTGAAATTGATGCAACCTTGTTCATTAAGAGAGTTAATGGTGAATTATTCGTGTGCCAAATCTATGTGGATGATATTATCTTTGGTTCCACTAACACTCAACTTAGTGAAAGATTTGGAAGGTTGATGTCCGAGAAGTATGAGATGTCTATGATGTGTGAGCTGAAATTCTTTCTTGGTTTGCAAATCAAGCAATCAAGATAAGGAACTTTCATCTCTCAAACTAAGTATACCAAGGACTTGATCAAGAAGTTCAAGATGCAGGAGTGCAAAGGTATGAAAACTCGCATGCCCACTAGTGGACATGTTGATCTTACCAGGGAGGATGAACCGGTTGATCAAAAGGTTTATCGATCTATGATTGGTTCATTGTTATATCTATGTGCATCTCGTCTCGATATTATGCTTAGTGTTTGCATGTGTGCTAGATATCAAGCTGCACCTAAAGAGTGTCATCTTTTGGTTGTGAAACATATTGTGAGATACTTGATACAAACACCAAACTTTGGCATTTGGTATCCCAATGGATCTTCTTTTAATCTTGTTGGCTACTCTGACTCAGACAACGCCGGTGACAAGGTTGATAGAAAATCCCTCTCGGGTACATGTCAATTTCTTGGTAGATCTCTTGTGTCTTGGTCCTCTAAGAAACAAAACTCGGTATCTCTATCATTGATGCTTCAAACTTGAGCTAGACTCACTCGATTGAAAGCAAGGGCATGAGCTTTCTTGTTATTTCCATGTTCCCGTAACTTGTTATCATATGCCATGGAATTCTATGCATCTAACCTTTTGTAGGTACTTGAAAGAACTTCATTCCACAAGATTGCCATCAACTCCAATCATAAGCAATCTTGGCATTACCAAGTATCCACAACCCCTCTTGATGATGGAAGGAAGAAGACAACAAAAACATATCCTTGACATATACTTGATCTTAGTTGCAAAATCTTAAGTGGTATCATGTCAATTGGATATATCCATTGTTCTTCCTTGCATGACTAGACTTTGTAGGTGACTAGTGTACTAGAACGAGAAGGATTGCTCCCAATTCAAGATGATCTTCATCAACCTCGAGCATCCTCAACAAGTTCACCTACGAGCAACGTCATCAACATCACTCAAAGGTATGTACTCATATCCTTGAAAAGGCTTTACTCCAAGTCATGGGCTAAAGCAACTCAAGTGATATGAAGACATTAAAATGCTTAATTGAAAAATGGTAACCCCATTTTGAGCTTAACGTAGAGTATGACCTATGATCAAGTATTCTTGCTTGGCTCCTAAGTCAATATACTCTAATATAGGTGACCTAGTCACCGCCCATCATCTAGTTAAGAATCTTGTGTGGTTTGCTCTCTATTTGCATGATCTCTCATAACCACTCAAATCTTGTCTAATTGATGTCCTTTGTAAAAAAATGCATTTCCTTTTTGAAACTATTTCTTTTTTCTTTGTGAAAACAGAAACGTGGTCTCACATTTGGAGCCACCGATATAAATAACTCGGTTCTACCCAAATTGCAGATGAGATGCACTACACTGTTGTGTTCCCAACAGTGGCATCAAGAGTCGTGCTATGCGTAGATGCATGTTATGATCTAGAATACATGCAGACGTATGGGTATTGCATAATATAATTTTGGAGTAGATGAGATCTATTGCTGAAAATTATTTATGCGGGTAGCAGATGAAATCTGTTACCCGATGTTCCTGTTGCTTCCCCTGAATTTGCATAGTCCTGATCTTGACGGCATGGTGGAATCTCACAAAGTTCTGGCAATCCGCGATCCTTTCATGCTGCTCCTGAGTATGTTGATTGATAGATCAACGAAGTGCTAACAGTTCTTTGGGTTCAACCATAGTTAAAGAAAGATGGATGTTTCGCGAACAAAAGGGCAATGCAGATATGATCTGCACGGGGGTCATGCGTATGACAAAGTTTAGTATGGGGCTCGAGATTTTATTATCTCGTGTTTCATACACCCCGCAATGTTAATCTAGCAAATTGAATTATCATACTTGATTATGGACGTTGGTAGCTTCGGTTTGTTTCGAAACCTTAGAAACCACGTAAAACAAGTTTTTGCATGAACCGATTAGAGGCGTCTAACTTAGTTTTGCAGGATGGTTTGCATGTGCATATGATGTGGTATATCAGTGCTCATATTAATTTGATTATGTATGAGATGACTATATGATGTAATATTAACATGACCTGCGTGTCATTATTCGGCATGATGGCTGGAGCCATATGATTGTCACTTTAATGACCTGCGTGTCAACCTTAAGTGATGCACTTATTTTATTAGCTATAGAGATGGCAATATGATCTGGTGCATCGACAAGGTGGTGGCAATCTTCGTGAAGGTGAACACCAACGCGAATGTCGAAGACGAAGAAATGAAAGACTTCTCCATCAGAAAGGGCTATACCATATCATGCTATTATGAATTGCCTGAGATGTTTATCCCTTATGATGCACCCTTCTTGATTGCGCGGTAGTCGATTTTTATTAGGGTGATCTCTCACAAAAATATCAAGTATTTAGTGTTCTCCCAAGTGTAGCACCGTCATGGCACCTAACTTTTCAGGGTGCGTCGTGTCACACGGGTACGAACGATTAGAGAAGTGTGAGGCGGGTGAGTTGAGACCTCGTAGCTAGATCACTTGGTTTTCTTGACGTTTAGGCATGACCGTCATGAGATCGGAACACACACATCGAAAGATGAAAAAGAGTCACATAGAAATCTGATTGGCAAGTTGGCCTACCGGTTGAGATTTTCGTCATGAGTGATGTTGCACCAATGGCGAACAATTGAAATGCGGATCTTGAATCACTCACAATCAATTATGAGAGATATTGATTTGAGTGGGAGCGCACTTTAGAATAAATTCTTTTAATTGTTAGTGTAATTAATTGTGAACACCGTCTAAGTGTTATATGCATAATAGTTGTAGAATAATGGCTCGCGTTTCCACCTTCCCTATTAAAATTGAATAGCTGTTAAATATCTGGTTAAATCTTTACGATTGGTAACATAATGTGAGGATTGTCCTCAAGAGTGCGAGAAGGACTTTGTCCTATCGCATGCTTTTGGTATTCTCCTGCTAATGCTATGGATCATGTGACTCTCTTCCTTCAATCAAAAAGCTAGAATTCCTTTTCAGTTAAAGTGCAATATGTTTGCTTCCATGAGACCCGAACTTCAAAAGTTTGGATAGTTATGTGATATTCATGGAATCTAAAAATTATTTTCAGAGACAGACAAAGGATAAAAGATATGAGATATCCAAAGCAATGTTTGTTTGCAAACTATTAGTAAAGGAGTTCACTACACATTAGACTGATAAGAGAGGGATCCAGGAGAACGCCTGTCATATGATGAAAGGTGAATAAAACAACAACTTAAAGAGAAAGGAAGTGTTCGAAGGGTGTTAGTAAGACTTTGATGCCTAGGAAGTCCGGGGCTCATGCCACTCTTAAGTTGGATGCTTCTTATGAGAGTAGGAGAAATACTAAAAGTTAAACTGTTAGAAGTATAATGGCAAAAAGGAAAGAAGACTGGAATATCCAGCTCATGTATGAATGTCATACAAGTTTTTGATGTATAGAAGGCTGGTCAAAGATATAGTTCTTGGTAATTATGGTTAAACATGTTAATCACTAATTCTTGGGTATTGTGAGTTAATCACAAAGATACCCGCCTGATTGCATTCTGTTGCAACTCGATGTAAGAACTACTATGGCCTGAAAGACTAGCCAGGAATGAGGTTTAGGTATACACAGGGAACATAGTAAAAGTTACTATACCTTCCATCGGTGTATTATCGTCTGTATTTATTTTTGTAATTCATTTATAATTTTACACACTCTAGCCCATTGCATAAGGTATCTTGCACGAAGGTTGTTCATAAGAGAACTTTTGATGTTCGGTGTTATGAATAACATAAGGGCCATAATTTCATTATTAATGAGACGTATGTTATGAATATTGATAATAATACATTACCTCTGGGTTTACTTTCATAATTCATTTTAGAGTTTCATACACTCTAGCCCATTGCACAATGTTTGTTGCAAAAGAGTTGTTCATAAAAACAACAATTGTTGTTCAGTATTATGAATAACATGAAAGGCCATGCTTCCATCCTAGATGGGATGTATGTTATTAATATTGATGGAAATATGATACATCCATAACACCGACGCTAAATGTCGCAAGACTAAAAGAATACCACACAAGTGTGGCACTGCATTTGGTCACATTGGAGAAACCCGCATGGAAAATTCCATTATGATGGATTTTGAAGTCGTTTGATTTTGAATCATCTGACACTTGCAACTTTCCTATAAAAGGTGAAGTGACTGAAATATTGTTCACAGGCCATAAGGAACGAGCAAAGAACATATTGGTGATCATACATTATGATGTGTGTAGTCCAATAAATGTTGTTGCTTCCAGTGGATTTGTCTATCTTTTGAAATGACTCAAGTAGATATATGGATATTTACTTGATGAGACGTCAGTCTGGATCTTTTGAAATCATTCAAAAGGTTTTTCAAAAATGAAGAAGAAGTTATTGTAACAAGAAAATTATGTTTCTGCAATTTGATTGCGGAAAGGAATATTTGAGTTACAAGTTTAGCGAATGTCTGATGAGTTGTGAAAAGAGTTTCATAACTTGCACCTCCCGGAACACCACTGCAAGTGGAGAGTCTGTGAAGATGTAATCAAACCATTTATGACATGGTAAGATCAAAGATGACATAAATAAATTTGCCATTATCCCTTTTAAAGTGATGCTTTAGAGACTGCAACTTTTACACTTAAAAGAGCTCCATCGGGTCTGTTGAAATGATGCCATGGTATGGTACGACCAACCATGTTGTATCTTTTCTTAACATTTGGAATATGGGGCTTGTGTAAAAGGTTACAAACCTATTCCAAATCAGACAAATGCTACTTTGTAGGTTATCCCTTGTAATGGGGTATTCCCCCATCACTATACCGAGGCAAACGATTTTGCCACAAAATGGTATGCTTTTAAAGAGAATAGTTCTTACAAAAGGTGAGTGGGAGGACAGTGCAACTCGACGAGATAACCAGTATGTTCGTCATCAGGTCAAAGGAAAGGAACCTTGGAAGCGATTCCGGAGTTTCCTACTGCGACTGATACGGAAGCCTCTACATGAGATGTATGGACTTCGGTCGAACTTGCAGCTGAACCACGTAGGAAAAACTCATGCAAACCTCTCACGTGTGCATACGAGATATTGTTGTTAGACAACAGTATACCTATGATACACAAGGAAGCGTTGATGGGCCATGACTCCGGTATTGGCTAAATGCCAATACAATCCGAGATAGTTTCCATATAAGTGATTCAAGATTAAAACCTTGATACACCTTTCAAAAAACTTAGAGTCTAACGAATATTTATGAAACTATAAACTGATGTGGATAAAATGTTTTATCCATAAAGCTCGACTTGTTGAAATATCAAGTTCAAGGAGATGACTACGATGAGGTTGTTTCACCGTAGCGATGCTTAAAGACAGTTCGGGTTGAACTAAGCAATTAATACATATTTCAATCATGAGATATGAAACATTGATGACGAAAGGATTTCCATCTGATGGAAATGTAACCAAGGACTTGCATGTGTTACAGTCCAAGGTATTTTGTCTATCTAGAGGATACTGGTAAGGGTGCAAACTTCAGAGTCCCAGTGATGGACAGAAGGGAGCAAAATGGAGTTGGAATCTTCGCGTTTTGATGAAATGGTCAAAAGGGGTTTGACTTCATCAATGGGTAACGAAGATGCTTGTAATTCAAGAAAGTAAGTGGGAGCATAATAATATTTCTAAAACGTTGTGTGCTTGACACATTGTTAATTGGAAATAAATTTCTTGACACGAATTAGGACTTCATTTGAAAATAGTTTTTAAATGAAGTGCTTGGGCTAAATAGCCTTGGTATTAGGCATAATGATCTATGGAGATAGATTTGCCTAATGGGGCTAAGCAAAATTACATATTGACAAGATGCTAAAGCCATTTAGCACTAAAACCGCAAGAAGTGATTCTTGGCGAAGTCACATGGAAAGGGTTTTGCAAGACTCGGTGTTCCAAAACACTGATGAGCAAAATACATGATGGTGATTCCACACACTCTTGTGTTTGGATTAATCATGTATTCCATGATATGTAAAAACAACCAGATATGTCCAATACTCCAAAGTTATTGCGAGTATAGATACCAATGTGATCAAAGTACTGATCATGGGACAATAGTGAAAGATGTCATTGAGTACTAGAGCAGTACTGGTGACATGTTTTCTCGCAAGCTGAGATTATGAAGTGATCGTTGTAAGTAATTACATCGATGCAGTCTTCATCAATGCTCCATGCAATTTTTGATTTTAAGTTAAGGGTTTTGTGTAATACACAATATGGTGGCATGGTAGTTGGAAATGTTCCAAACAAGATATTGTGGCGAATTCTATAACAAAGGCTAAGTATGTTGACGCTTTAGAAGCGACAAAGAAGTTGTTGAATCATATAGTTCATTCATAAACTTAGTATGGTTCCAAGATGGCTTTGGTCTATGGGACACTCTTACAGATAGTTGCTCCATAGCTCAGTCCGAGGAATCAGGTTTCGACCAATGATTCACACATATGCAAAGCCAAGTCCACACAAAATATGAATTTTGTGAAAGCGTGAAAACACAGGGATATGCAAAGTTACACACGGAGCTGAAGTCGTCAGATCCGTTGGACATCTGGCTATACCACAAGTGAAGCATATTTTACACTAATATGCCATAGGTGTAAAGCGCATTAGCATTGACTAGATTACTGACTCTAGTGCAAGTGGGAGTCTGTAGGAGATATGTCCTAGAGGCAATAATAAATGTTATTGATTATCTCCCTGTTCATAATTAGGTTTATGTTCCATGCTATAACTGATATGGTTCTCGAGTCTACAATAACCACGAGGCTCGGAGGAAGACTCATATGCACGTGTGGAATAATGAACGGTAAAATGTATTCCTAGTGTGGCCTCTAAGACTAGCTCAAGTGTTGCATGATGGTTCTGTTTTCCTGATCATGGGCATGTCTATGCCAGCAACTTTGAGGGCACAATGTTAGAATAACATTTGTGTTGAATCGACCCGAATTGATGTTATGCTATGAGATACATTCGTCACAAGTTAATGGTTAATAACACAGAGATGGTTAATGTTTGCATGATTCCTTAGACCATGAGAGTATCGAGTTTCTTCATGCTTGCTTCATGAACTCTGGGGTTTGTTAAACGTCGTCCGTAAATGGGTGGCTATTATGGCGGCTTACGGGTTCATCGAAAAGTATGTCAAGTAACTTGATAGCTCAAGATTGGGATTTGCTCCTCCGACGATGGAGAGATATTCTCGGGCCCTCTCGGTGTTACGGTATCCATCATCGTATGGCCAGACACAGTGTGATTTGATCACAGGGATGCTGGAACACAAAAACGAGAAAAGAGAACAAAACTGGTAACGAGGTAACTTGCATAGTGGACAAGTTGTTGATCCATGGGGATGCAGAAAATCTCACCTCGGATGTTTGTAACATATCGCGAAGCAAAAGGAATAGCTCACGGCAACTGGATGTTCACTCGAATATTTATTCGTGTGGGTATAAGGGTCAATATGGGTGTCCATGGCTCCGATGTTGATCATTGATCGGAAGGGGTTCCGGGTCATGTCTATACTTCACCGAACCTATAGGGTCACACGCTTAAGGGTCATCCATCTGCTGAATACTAGACAGGGAGTCTGAGAGAAAATCACCGAAAAGTTTCGGATAGCGGAAAAGTTGCACAGAGAGAACATCGGAATAGTTTCGGTAAAACCAAAAAGTTGTTTCGGAGTGTACGATTAAGTCAAATTGGTTTCGGCACATGCCTGGAAATTATTGGAGGGTACCAGAATTGTTCCGGTAACTTCTGAAATTTTTCAAAGACAAAAACCGGAAATGTTCCGGACTGCCGAAACCGCTTTAGTTGCTTTTCACAGATGAAAATCACTAAACCGAAAAGTTATTTCAGAGTACACCTTAAGTCAAATTGGTTTCGGCACACGCTTGATAATTCTTGGAGGGTGACAAAATCATTCTAGAAACTTCTGGGAATTTTTCGAAAGAAAAAACGGAAATATTCCAGAGCTGTCAGAACCACTTTGTTTGCTTTTCACAGATGAAAATCATTAATCCAGAATTATTTCGAAACGCGGCGAATATTAATTTAGTGGGTACTGAAAATGTTTCTTAGGCAGAGTTTTTCCTGCCTAAGAAAAACTCTCTCGCCGCACCACTGATCACTTTTTTTTCTTCAATGATCATCAGTGGTCACTGCTAATTATTTAGTTTTATGCTTGCTCAAAGAAAATGTATCGTTCGACTTCGACGAAACGTGTTATGGACTTATATGGTACACTCGTAGTCGTAGGTTATGTCATAACCCCCTACTTTACTCCGCTATAAACAATGCTCAAGTTGAGTGCTCTGTCCAATTATGCGTCGATGGCAGCTTGGACGAGATCAGCTCCTAAACAAAAAACCGGCCTATCATCACATGGCCCTAACATGTTAGAGCTTTCTTATAGCATCATCAACCGAACAAATCACCATCACACAAAATTATCTCCCAACACTCCAGATCCCCCTCCCCCTCTCGCTATCGTGGGGCGTCACCTTCCCGATCACTTCCTCCGCTGCGTCTAAACAAGTGTTTAATATTGTGCACCTGATCAATCTGCTGCCGTCCATTCCTCATCGAACGGTTCAGCTCACTCTCAGACAGCGAGGATCCATGGCAACCGAGCACCAACGGAATCTGATCTCGCTGTCGAGGGAGGTGGGCCCGGCTGCACAGTGACCCGTGGTGCAATCCGCCAAGCAACAGATCCCCTATCCTATCATGCCTCCAACCAAGCTCCAACAAGTCAAGAGCCTCTCCGTGAGTCCGTCTCTCCGCCATCCTCTCCTTCCCCTTCCCCTGCTCCGACGACGACCATGGCCGTGTCCATGGCGATGTCCAGAGCTCTCGCCGTGCGCCAGCCGAACCATTTTCGCCACCGCCTCGTGTCGACGAGCTCCCAGCGCCAGCAGGCGTCACCGCCGCGGCTGCCTCTTCTATCCCCTGGCGGGCCAAGCCTCACGCTCGCCGCGCGCCCGCGGATGCTGCCGGCGAGGCCCAGGCTCTCGGCAAGCGAATCGGACCTGTCCCCGACGCCGCTCTCGGAGCGCACCATGACGGCCTGGGACCTGGCCAGCCTGTGGATCGGTCTCGTGGTCGGCGTGCCCTCCTACTACCTCGCCGGCAGCCTCGTCGACCTCGGCATGTCCGCGCTCCAGGGCGTCGCCACGGTCGCCCTCGCCAACCTCGTAGTCCTCGTCTGTCTCGTCCTCACGGCCGCACCGGCGGTCACGCACGGGCTGCCGTTCCCGGTGCTTGCGCGCGCCACGTTCGGCGTGCGCGGGGCGCACGTCCCGGCCGTCATCCGCGCCCTCGTCGGCTGCGGCTGGTTCGGCATCGAGTCGTGGATCGGAGGCCGCGCCGTGTTCCTTCTCCTGCCGTCGGCTCTCAAGACGTACCAGCCGCTGCTTACACCGTTGCCCGGCCTCGGCGCGGCGCCGCTCGAGTTCGCGTGCTTCCTGGCCTTCTGGGCCGCGCAGCTCGGCGTCATCATGAACGGCATGGAGGGCATCCGCAAGCTCGAGAGGTACTCGGCGCCGGTGCTCATCGTGCTCACCTCTGCGCTGCTCACCTGGGCATACGTGTCTGCCGGGGGCTTCGGCCGCATCCTCTCGCTGCCTCCTAGACTGACGGGCGCCGAGTTCTGGAAGGTGTTCTTCCCGGCGCTCACGGCGAACATTGGCTTCTGGGCGACCGTGGCCATCAACATACCGGACTTCGCACGGTACGCGCGGAGCCAAGCGGACCAGGTGCTCGGCCAGGCCGGGCTGCCGGTGTTCATGGGCATGTTCACCTTCGCGGGGCTCGCTGTGACCTCCTCCACCGAGGCCATATTCGGCCACATTATTTCCGACCCAATCGAGCTCCTCGGGCGCATCGGCGGGCCGGCGACGACGGTCCTCGCCATCTTCGGCATCAGCCTCGCGACCATCACGACCAACATCGCCGCCAACGTCGTGGCGCCGGCGAACGCGTTCGTCAGCATGAGCCCGCGGAGGTTCACGTTCTCGCAGGGGGCGCTCATCACGGCGTTGCTCGGCATCGCCTGCCAGCCATGGCGGCTGCTCAGCTCCAGCGAGAGCTTCGTCTACACCTGGCTGCTGGGCTACTCGGCGCTCATGGGGCCCATCGGAGGGGTCATCCTCGCCGACCACTACATTGTGCGGCGCACCGCCCTGGACGTCGACGCGCTCTACTCGGAGGACAGGGAGAGCCCCTACTACTTCCAGGGTGGTTTCAACGTCGCCGCCATGGTGGCGATGGCGGCCGGAGTTGCGCCGATCGTGCCAGGATTTCTTCACAAGGTTGGCGTTCTGCAGAGTGTCTCCAGTGCACTTGTGGCAGCCTACAACAATGCCTGGTTTGTGAGCTTTTTCGTCGCCGGCACCGTCTACTGCCTGCTCTGTCGCCGGAGAGGCGGTGAAGTGAAATACCAAAGCAGTTGATACTAAAGTGGGCTTGCGGAAAACCTTTGGAATTTGGAAATAATACTTTTGAAAGTGGGTTTCTGGATGGCACGCTGAAGAAAATAAGGCGTGTATAACACATTCCCAGTTCTTGCTCAAAATGAAATCGAGTAGAGCTTCCATGCAACTTGTAAATTAGTACTCCCTCCGTCCCAAAATTCTTGTCTTAGATTTGTTTAGATGTAAATATATCTAGTCACATTTTAGTATTTAGATACATCATTAGACAAACCTAAGACAAGAATTTTGAAACAAAAGGGGTAAATTATAAGAAACTTAAAACAGAATTGTCACTATTATTTGTGCAGCTGTGCTGCAATGTATCTTTGAGCATCAGGCGTCGATTTTAGTTTGAGAAGTTCAGTTTTAACTTCTCTTTTATGCAATGGAAGTGAACTGCTTTCTAATGAAATTTTTAGCTACCACAAAGGCAACATATGCAGTTCGAAACAAAGACAAGCTCGAAGCCTTGAAATGAGAAGATGCTCTAGCCAAGAAAAGGAGAAAACTCAGTCTCAAATGTGTCACTAAGATGTCTGTTTACCATGCCTCATTGTTGGTTTACATAACTTAGAGCAGAAGGGTCAGGAAATATACAAATACCAATGCTGGTATTCGTATCTTTAAGATTAGTTGACATGTGTGCGAGCCGTTGGATCAAATGATGCACGAACCATATCATTCATGTCAGCAAACTCGCCAACAGCTTGCACTGCAATGATATGAGAAACCAACCTACCCTCTTCCAAGGAATAGGGAATGTATGTGTCATATCACCGGTTCCTGGTTTTGACCATCTTCCCTCTAGATGCCTTTTTCTCCATTTTCTCCCTTTTCTTTCGAGACTTCTCATCTTCGACTTCACCCTGAAAATACATATGTGTCATTTCCAAATGACCCTGAATAGTAACAATTGCTAACATTGGTGAGTGGTCTATTTTACCTCTGAACCACCACTGAAGAATGTTCCTTTCAACAGGAAAAAAATCTTGTATCCACCAAAAGCTGGTATCTGCATATAGGTATGCATAGATAATAAGCAATATAATCAGAAGTTGACGCTATTGGGAACCCTCTTGGTAGTGTCTACGACTCTTGAGAATAGAGTAGATACTATATTCTAAATGTGGTTTTTCACTCAAAAAAGTTTTTTTCCTGTTGCTATACAAAGCAGTTGCAAATTTGCTGCAAAATATGACCATATGCATTTTCCACACAAAACAAAGTGGTACAATTTGGATAATACATTACTGCATTGGCTATTCAAACTGCAGTGGTAAAGCTGCTGCCTTGTGACCCTGAGGTCACGGGCTCAAGTCTTGGAAATAGCCTCTTGTAGAAATGTAGGGAAAGACTGTACAATATACCCTAAGTGGTCGGACCCTTCCCTGGACCCTGCGCAAGCGGGAGCTATATGCACCGGGCTGCCCTTTTTTAATTACTGCATCGACTATTCAAACTGCACTGCTGTTTCTTTTTACAGAAATGCATATTTTCACACAAAAAAATCAAGTATAGTATACCCATGATTTAAAAAAATCAAAATGTTGTAGAGTGGGAAAATTGCGTTTTGAGTGTGAAAACACAACAACAACAACAACAACAACAACAACAACAACAACAACAACAACAACAAAGCCTTTAGTCCCAAACAAGTTGGGGTAGGCTAATAATAATAATAATAACTAGTTGAGCCTTCTTTACCCAGAGATGTAAGTTGTCTGCAAGTGTGGAGATATATGTAGAACAAAACTTGCAACATGTACCGATAGGTGATGGTAATTTATATTGATCAATGGGACAGCTTGGTTATTTGGGTCGGACACATATCAGATGCCATGTAATCAACGACTTGCATTTTTCAGAAATCATGCTAAATGGTTAAATGCATGGTTGGTTCCCTTGGTGGTGCTCATCTTCACTAAGCAATGGAGACTATTATCACATATGCGATTCACGCATACACCCATTCTAACTGGACACTCCCCCTTTCGCCCACCCCTTCGCTCCCGCGACACGCCCCGCGCGTGCGTCACAAGAGGAACCCCAGCGCCAGCAACTCTCTCCCTCTCCCTCTCCCCCCCCCCCTCTCCCTCTCTCTCTCTGCCGCCAGAGGGTGCGTTGGGCGAAGCCTGGTAGGTGCCGCCAGCGGCGGGGCTGTCTCGTCTCCTCAGTGGGGGGCTTCTGCGCATGTCCAGGCGGACAACTTGGATGCAGTGCTGGCGGCAGGCACGACAGCGTAGCGGCACGAGGGAGCTAGTAGGCGTCATCATCGTGGTGGCAACGTGACGGGCGCCACGGAGGTGGCATGCTGGGGGTTCGCGTCGCCGGCTACGACTGGATCAAATCTGGCCTTGTGCGATGCGGGTTGAGGATGGCATGGACCACGGGCGGCTGGCTCCGCTATGCCGTAGGCTGATAGAGTGGGTGGCACGACAGTGGTAGATGCTCCTCCTTCCTCCTTTGCTTGGCGCTGGTGCGGGGTGGATCGAAGAGTTGGACAGTTCCCGGTGTTGTCCACCATTGAGGGATGACCTCGTCGCTAGTGGGGCCACAGAGTCGTCCTTGACAGACGTCTGGTGGCGGTGCACTACCAAGGAGCTCGCCCTTTGCCCGGTCGGGGCAAGGCGAGGTTGTGGAGGTCAGATTTGGCCGGCCACGGAGGGGCTCGAGCCTGGTGGCCTTCCAGGGGTGGGGAAGGAGGTGCCCTCCTGCCCGCTCCTTTGGCCATCATGGCTACTAGCCTAAGTGGGGCTGGAGTTGGGCCTTGGGTGCCAATGCGGCGGCCCTGGAGGTGGGAGTCGCGATGCTCGTGGGCGGAGCTCGCAGCTCGGGTATCAGCTTGGCTCCCATGGACGTGCGGGCAGCATGGTGGTCAGTGCTCGATGATCGGAGATGGTGGTCCGGCAAGCGTGTCGTGGCTTTCTGTTCTACATGTCGGAGGCAAAGGGGGCATGCCGGGGTGAAAAATCCTCTCTGTCTCTACCAGACCGACAGCATTGGAGCCTATGGGTGTCGTCTCCTTATTGAAGGCGTCGTTGCGGCTCCTCTTCGGCCTTCTCGTTGCTCCGAGGGAAACCTTGATCTCTGGATCGGGCGGTGGCGGTGCTCCGGTATCGTGCCCTTCCTAAAGGAACCGCCTTGGAGCACTCGGATCGTCAGGCACGGCTGCATTAGTTGTTCTTAAACACCCATGTATCATGCCTTGAGTGTGTGTGTTGTGCTGTTCAGCTGTATGGGTCTTTGTATGTTGGTCGTTGCTTTATCTATAAAGTGGAGCGTGAGCCTTTTTCGGTAATTCTAACTAGACTGGGTTGTGACAATCTTTCAGTTCAGTTGCCACATATTGCAACACTCATTGCAAACTTGACAAAACAATCCTAAGAATGAACCAGTAATTGAAGCTAAAGTTATATGCAACAATCAGATGATCATATAACACACTGAGAATGTTTTAAATTTAGTGATTTTGTTAGGATGATAATGATAATGATAATACGCATTCTAATTTCACTGCAGTGATGCAAAACAACTGTCGTCTGTCTAAAAAGGGGATCAAGAATGATAAATTATTTCAATCCAAGGTCCATGTTGTAAGATACTA
The DNA here is from genome assembly GCA_022496015.1 of Hordeum marinum. NCBI lineage: Eukaryota > Viridiplantae > Streptophyta > Magnoliopsida > Poales > Poaceae > Hordeum > Hordeum marinum. The sequence continues at coordinate 322,837,542 of CM039677.1, forward strand.
CTCCCTCTGACTTCAAAAAGAGGGCACGCACACTTTTCAAGATTTAACTTTGACCATCAATAAGACCAATAATATACAAGTCATGTAACTTAAAATTATGCCATTGGAAAATTCTTTCAGATACAACTTTAATGGCATAATGACACATAACCCACATTTTACTGGTTAAATTCATGCCAAACTTGAAGAAAAGTGTGTCCGCCTTCTTTTTGGAGTCGGAGGGAGTACACAATAAGCAGGTTTTTGTGTCTTACATTTAATATGCTGTTTATTAAGAAAAAGGCACCTTAGGGTGTTTTTAGAAGGACAGCAATGAATTGCTATGGTAAACAAAAATACAGTATGAAGTCCCAGGTCATGTGTATCTTACCACTAGATATGTCCACCAAAATTTTCCAGAAATAATGGACGTCATCTGCACAAAGGCTGTGATGTATATCACATCTTCTATATATCTGCAGGAAAGGATGCAGCAAACAGTTTGTAACTGGATTATAAGAAAGAAAAGAAGCACCAGATATACAGGTTGACATAATCCTCCAGTAGAAAAATAGCAATTTCTCAACTTCTCATTTTTTCTCAACTATAATTTTCACATGTTCATGATTTAGTTAGTTAGTATAGCCCATGCTAGTAATTTTCAACAAAACTCACTAGTCTGGCCCTCTATGTTTTAGTTACCAATGTACATTTAAAGTTGGTACTGTAAATTATTTCTAAGGAAGCTGACAGCCATATACTATGTAGTCCTCTAATCATTGATTTGTCATCAACTTGAATGATCAAAAGCTAATAATTACACTGTATCATGCAGTTCCTTACTCGGAAATCCCACCAGTGGCCAAGTCATAACCCGAACTCAGAAGTTCGTGATTGTCTGCGTCAGAATATTCTGGCTTTGTCATACTAGCGAGTTGCTTGTATGAAAGAAAATATGCAGCAGATGTCACCACGAGGCCAATCCAATGCTTCCAGGTGAAAGAAGAGTGCATTACAGCCATCCTCACTACTACGTAAATAGCCTGCAAAGAAGCAAAAATTACACATGAACAGATGAACTAGTGCTCGAACTCAAAAAATGGCTAAGTCTGTCAGATGGTCAGCAAAATTATATAATTAGATTAGATGATAGCATACTTCCAGAAATACACCTTGTAGCTCTTAGAGCATCTCCAATAGAAGATACAAATTTGGAGATGTAAAATTTTACATCTCCAAAATGTGTTTTTTGCATCTCCAAAAACGTGCCAACTCCAACAGACGATGCAAAACAGAGATGTAAAACAGCTACTCCAATAGGTGATGTAAACTAGAGATGTAAAAACCGGCCGCCGGCCGCTGTTCAGCCGCTGCACAGCCGCATTTGCACATTGAAATTTCAATATTCTAGCAACAAAAGTGCATAATCAACCATAGTTTTAAATCCTACAGGCAAAAGTCAATTGTCTCAAACGAAGTTCTTGGTCCAACAAACGAAAATGCACATAGACATCACTCAAATTGCGTCCTCTCCGTTCGGCGCGACGGCGAGCGGCCAGGGTGGGGCAAATCCAGGGCGGCGAGCTGGCGGCGGCCGCCACATGGGGGACGATTGGCGCGGAGGCGGAGGCGGCGGCCACGGCGAGGTGGGGCAGGGCACCGGCGGCAGAGTCGGAGAAGGCGGCGGGGTCATCGGCGGCGGCCATGGTGGCGGTGGGCGGCGGGCAGGAGGCGGACGGTTGGGAGTCGGGCGGTGGCTGTTCGCACGGAAGATAACTGAATGACAATTGGTGGGTTGACGGGCAATTTCGTTTTTTACATCTCCTAGAGGTGGAGATGCAAATTTGCGCTGCAAGGTGTTGTAGTTTACATCTCCGGAAAGCGGAGATGTAATTTATTTATTTTTGCATCTACAACATCTGTTGGAGAGACGTTTTGGGGCCTCGGAGATACACAAAGTAGCTATTTATGCATATACATCTTTTATTGGAGATGCTCTTACATGTGAACAAATGCAATTCACAGAAGGAGGCTAAAAAGTCTCGACATGCCACTAAACAAACAAAACAAGACAGCGCAGGAGATTCCTTGAACAAAATTAAGCCATATCAGCAACTGGATTGCTCCTTCCCACCTTCGAAAAAGAGACGGAATGGACGCTGACTACTACTCCAGAGTCCAGACTACAGACGATTGCTCCAGGCCAGATGAGCTAATCTGATTCTAAGTAGGCTTCATCGGAATCACTAAGACAAGCTCAAAATCACTCGAACTCCGTCAAACACGAAGTATCGAGCAGCAACGATCTAGGAAAGTCCCAAGTAATTCACGGATCTGAAGGGGGCGGAAGGGGGAATCGAAGGGGACCGCTCACGTTGGACACGAGGATTATGCGCCAGAGGATGTCCATGCGCTTCCTGTTCCTCTCCACAATCTTCTTCGATCCCTGGTTCGCCATGGCCGCGCTGCACGAGATCCTTCCCTTCTCTCCCTCGTCGTCGTCGTTGGTTTTTCTCTCTTCCGGTGTGTAGTTTCTCTGTCGAGTCAGTCTTCGATAAGGGAGAACAAGAATAAGAACTAGGGAACTGGGCTGACTCCCGTCCCTTCTAACCGGGCTTGGATCCACCTGGGCTTTTCGGCCCGTATATAGGCGAGTACTATATACAGTATCTAAATGCAGCACACCAACCCCTACGAAAAATGTAAATGCGGCACACCAGCATCCTCCCGGCGACCACCAAGCCGACGTCGAGATGTCCTCTCCCATGCCGATTGTTCCCTTGTATCCTGGTTCGGACTGATCAATGGATGATCCTGAATCGTTGCCTCGTCTTGGCTAGGTAATTTAAGGACGGGTGTTTTAGGGATCATGAGCCCAGGATACCGTTTCTTCGGGTAGGGTTAAAAATAGATGGAAAAGTTTACAATAAAGGTACCGTATCGAATGAGGTTGAAGCCATGATGAAAGATCTCTGTTGAAAAAAGAGGATGTCGATGATGTGACCTTCGAGCAACCGAAATCCATCAGGTGGATGGCTATAGCAAGGGTGCATACGGTAAAGCCTTACAACCAGTTCTGGTTTTTCGAGAATATCCAAATGGCTTAGGATCTCACTAAGGAAATGGAAGTCCGTCTCTTGATGACAACATGTACACAATGTCATTTACCTATCTTGGGCATTGGGAGAGTATTATCTCTACTATTATAGTACACGATTTTTTGAATATTTGGGTCAACCTTCTTCTTGCCTATTTTGCCCGCCACTCACCTAAGACCTCTACCAATGCATGGAATGCTTAGATGAGGTGCTAAGTGCATTAAAAGGCTTAGCAACTAAACCTCCTAATGCATTGGTGCTTAGTTTTTGGTTGCTAAGCTTCCTTCATTTAATAAGGTATAGACTCATATTTGTGATTCCACCTAGGTACATGCACTTAGCATTGGTTCTTTCTGAGGACACCATACTATTCTCTCTCTTCTTAATTAACATGCCACATCAGATTTTTTTGCTTAGTTGGCAACCTTAGCACCTGTACAAGGTGGAGCATTGGGAGAGGCCTTCATCTGTAGCCATAGACTCTATCAGATCGAATGGCCAATGTTGCCCGGATTCCCCACCCACCAATCCCGCCAAACCAGAGAAATCAGTTGCCCCTTCTCGAAAACTCCACAACATGCGGTCGCCTCCAGCAAATCGATTGCCCGCCAACCTTGCTCATTTCATCTCATGCTGATTTGGTGGAACCTCTCTCTATAGGCAATTTTCTCTAACCGTGCATCACACACCACCACCTCCTCCATCGATCCATCTCTTCCTTCTACACCCCCAGCCCCTTCGAATCATCTTCACATCTAGATTGCAGATCCACCTCCGTCTCCTTGCAGGGTTTGACTTGGCTCAAAATTTCTTGACGCCTGGTGAGCCGAGGCTCATGGGATCTGAACATCCTTCTACGGCCAGCTGACCATGGTGCCACTGACCACAAGTGAGCTATTCCTTCTCTGATTGGCCCGTTCTTTTTTGTTCCTTTTGGATTTTTTGAAGAATTTTTTGCATGCCAATACTGCAAGCGATTCTTATTGTTAACAATGATATGAAATGTATATCCACTGGTCGGATTGTAGCTTGCTGAAGTTTTCTATTTTTCTTGCAAGCAAGGTGTTTGTGTTTTTGTCCAAACTGCTATCTGTTGGTAGACCATAAAGGGTAGTGATATCTAAACATAAAGAACGTGTTCATTCTATTCATGTATCATAGTTATTTGCAAATCTGTATATGTTTTGATTATTTCTCAGATTTGGCAACCTAAAAAATGATCCAATGCTTATATTGTAGGTTGTGGTTGTTCTTACAATGTACCACGTGTTCAAGAATCGAATTCATAAACGCGAGTCATCCTTTAAAATCCGCAAGATGAAAGGCCGAGTTTCTTTCAGAGATATTACAAATGTTCACTCGACCACTTCACCAAAAGGAAACCAATGTATGCTTTTTCATTATACTGATATCTAATTGTTATCCTTATCGATCTTTTGCCTTGATATATGTGTTTTGTTTGTTTTGTTTGGTGGTGAAATAGTAGCTTTCACTTGAGAGCATAATGATTCTGTAGCTGAAACCAAGAGTGTTATGCAAATGAATCCTTCATAGCGTAAGCGTTAGCGCGGTTGGGATAGATATCTGCAAATGAATCTATATCAGAGGGAAGCCTATTTGCAAAGGAATCGTGAGATTGAAATAATGAGGCACCAATCGTTCTAAGGAAAGGTCTACCAAGAATAATAGGACATGTAGGATTGCAATCTATATCAAGAACAATGAAATCTACGGGAACATAATTCCTATTTGCAACAATAAGAACATCATTAATACTTCCCATAGGTTTCTTAATAGTGTAATCCGCAAGATGCAAATTTAGAGAGCAATATTCAAGATCATGGTAACCTAGCACATCACCAAAAGTTTTCAGAATCGTGGAAACACTAGCACCCAAATAACACAAAGCATGGCACTCATAATCTTTGATTTTAATCTTGATAGTAGGTTCTCACTCATCATGAAGCTTTCTAGGAATAGAAATTTCTAACTCAAGTTTTTCTTCAAAAGATTTCATCATAGCATCAACTATATGTTTAGTAAAAGCCTTGTTTTGACTATAAGCATGAGGAGAATTCATCATGGATTGTAACAAGGAAATACAATCAATAAAAGAGCAACTATCATAATTAAAGTCCTTAAAATCCAAAAGAGTGGGTTCATTGCTATTTAAGGTTTTGACCTCTTCAATCCCACTTTTATCAATCTTAGCATTGAGATATATAAACTCCGAATCATTGGGACACTCTTTAACTAAAGTTGACTTATTTACAACCCCATATTTATCAAGATTTATATAGGAAAGCAAAGATTCAATAGGAGTCACATCAATCACTTTAAGATCTTTGTCATTATTATCACGAGAACACACTTTTTCAAGCCATTCACGCTTAGCACGTATTCTAGCGGTTCTTTCTTTACTTTCATCCATAGAAATTCTCATAGCTTTTAAAGACTCATTAATATCATGCTTATGTGGGGTAGATATTACTCTCAAAGAATCAATCTCAAGCGAAATTCTATCAACGCTCCTAGCCAAATCATCAATCTTGAGCACTTTTTCTTCAATAGTAGCATTAAAAACATGTTGTGAACCAATAAATTCTTTAACAATATTCTCAAGATCAGAAGGCATATTATTACAATTTCCATAAGAATTGTTGTAGGAATTAACATAATTATTAGAGGAATTACTAGGAAACGACCTAGGGTTGAAATTACCTCTATACGCATTATTACCAAAATTGTTCCTACCAACAAAATTCACATCCATAGATTCATTATTGTTTCCAATCAAAGAAGACAAAGGCATATCATTGGGATCAATAGTAGCACTCTTACTAGCAAACAATCTCATCAATTCATCCATCTTTTCACTCAAAGTATTTATTTCTTCAATGGCATGCACCTTTTTACTAGTAGGAGACCTTTCGGTATGCCATTGAGAGTAGTTTGTCATAATATTATCTAGGATTTTATTAGCTTCTCCTAACGTGATTTCCATAAAAGTACCACCCGCAGCGGAATCTAAAAGATTCCTAGATGTAAAATTCAATCCTGCATAGAAAATTTGTATAATCATCCATAAACTCAAACCATGTGTGGGATAATTCCTAATCATTAATTTCATCCTCTCCCAAGATTGTGCAACATGCTCATGATAAAGTTGCTTAAAATTCATTATATCATTCCTAAGGGAGATGATTTTATCGGGTGGAAAGTACTTGGATATAAAAGCATCTTTACACTTATTCCGTGAATCAATACTATTTTTAGGCAAAGATGAAAACCAAGTTTTAGCACGATCTCGTAGTGAGAGCGGAAGTAGCTTCAATTTCACAATATAATTATCCACATCTTTCTTCTTTTGCATATCACACAACACAATGAAAGTATTTAGATGGGATGTGGCATCTTCACTAGGAAGGCCAGAACATTGTTCTTTCATAACAAGATTAAGCAAGGCAGCATTAATTTCATAATATTCCACACTAGTGGTGGGAGCAATCGGAGTACTAATAAAATCATTATTATTAGTATTGGAAAAGTCACACAACTTGGTATTCTCAAACATCGTGACAAAGCAAGCAATCAAGCACACAAGCAAACGAAGGGAAAACGAAACAAGGGCGAACAAAAAGGCAAATCTGTTTGGTATTTTCTGAAAATCATTTTAGAAGTGGAGGAGAGGAAAATGAGAGGCAAACGGAAAATAATGTAAATTCAAGAGATGAGTTTGTGATGGGTACTTGGTAGGCTTGATGTGTATCCTCCGCGGCAACGGCGCTAGAAATCCTTCTTGCTACCTCTTGAGCGTGCGTTGGTTTTCCCTTGAAGAGGAAAGGGTGATGCAGCAAAGTAGATAAGTATTTCCCTTAGTTGTTGAGAACCAAGGTATAAATCCAGTAGGAGGAACAAGCAAGTCACCAATGGATGCTCCTACACAAACAATCAAACTCTTGCACCCAACGCTATAAAGGGGTTGTCAATCCCTTCACGGTTATTTGCAATGATTAGATCTGATAGAGATAGATGTAAACGAGAACAGAAAGTAAAAGGTAAATAAATTGCAGCAAAGTATTTTTGATATTTTTGATTTGTAGATCTGAAAGTATATTATGGAAAGTAGACCCCGGGGCCATAGGTTTCACTAGAGGCTTCTCTCTCGAAGGAAAATATCATGGTGGGTAAACAAAATACTGTCAAGCAATTGATAGAAAAGCGAATAATCATGTAGGTATCCAAGGCAATGATCATGCATATAGGCATCATGTCCGTATCAAGTAGACCGAAACGATTCTGCATCTACTACTATTACACCACACATCGACCGACTCCTGCCTGCATCTAGAGTATTAAGTTCATGAAGAACATAGTAACGCATTAAGAAAGATGTGATGATGTAGAGGGATAAACTCAAGCAATATGATGAAAAACCCATCTTGTTACCCTTGATGGCAACAATACAATACGTGCCTCGCTACCCCTACTATGTCACTGGGTGAGGACACCGCAAGATTGAACCCAAAACCAAGCACTTCTCCCATTGCAAGAATTACCAATCTAGTTGGCCAAACCAAACCAATAACTCGAAGAGACTTGCAAGGATATGAAATCATGCATATAAGAATTCAAAGGAGATTCAAATAAGATTCATGGATAATCTGAACATAAACTCACAATTCATCGGATCTTGACAAACACACCACAAAGGAGGATTACATCGGATAGATCCCCATGAAGATCATGAAGAACATGATATTGAAGATCAAAGAGAGAGAATAAGCCATCTAGCTACTAGCTATGGACCTATAGGTCTGTGGTGGACTACTCACGCATCATCGGAGGGGGCAATGGAGTTGATTTAGATGCCCTCCGTGATCGAAACCCCCTCCGGCAGATTACCAAAAAAGGCTCCAAGATTGGATATCTCGGGAACGGAGGCTTCTGGCGGCGGAAAAGTATTTGGGTGGCTCTTTTTGATGTTGGGGTAATATTTGGCAATTTATAGGCTAAATATTAGGGTTAGGAGACCTGCCGGGAGACGGCAAGCCTGCCAGGCGTGGCAAGGGGGGGGGGGTCTGCGCCTACTAGGATTGTGACTCCCTAGCAGGTGCCCTAGCATGCACTCCAAGCCTGGTTGATTTTTTTCCTTCCAAAAAAATTCTTTCCAAAGGTTTTATTCTGTTTGGACTCCGTTTAATATTCCATATCTACAAAACTCAAAAAGAAGGAAAAAACAGAAACTGACACTAGGCTCTAGGTTAATAGGTTAATAGGTTAGTCCCCAAAATAATATAAAATAGCATATTAATGCATATAAAACATCCAAAACAAATAATATAATAGCATGTCATCATAAAAAATTATAGATACATTGGAGACATATCAAGGCTCACTAGGGACACGGTGTTGTCTATGTACCCACACATGTATTCGAGTTTCCAATCAATACAATTATAGCATGGATAATAAGCGATTATTATGAACAAGGAAATATAATAATAACCATTTTATTATTGCCTCTAGGACATATTTCCAACAACATGGGCCCCATAGGCACCGCCTCTAGACGCTCTTGGCTTTGTGTTCTCCCTAAACCCTTCGTCATATTTATTGAGGGGGGTTTTCGTTGTCGCACCTCTCCATTCCACTGCAATCCCATCTGACCTTTTTAGGTACTTTGTTGGAGTGGGAATTCATCATGGTGGCCATCCACATCAACCTTTCCAATTGCTTGATGAAGCAAGGCATCACTAAGTGGATCATTGACGACAGTACAATTAGATACATAATGTAAGTGCATCTAGTGCCCCTTGGTGATTTTGGTGTATTGAAGACTTATAGGTTAAGGAACTAATGTGTTTGTGAGTGTACACATGCTCTATAAGTCGATGAGGAGTTTGATAGAGATTACCGACCCCTAAATATGTCTTCAACTGAAGACTTTGGTATTCCTTGAAGACTTTGAAAATGAAGAAGTTGGTGTGACCTTGAAGATATGAACGGGGACTATGAAGCATGAAGAATTTTCTTTTTGTAGTTTCATTTCCTTTCTTTGAGTCATAGGAAACACCGTACTGCTAAAGGGGGCCGAGGTAATACAAAGGAAAATTTCCAACTAATGCTCAACTCCAAAAGCCTCAACCTAACCAATCCTTCGAGTGAAGCCTTTGGAAATCCCTTGTAGTCCAGTCAAGTTCTTCAGTGACAGAGATGATGTTATTCTGGTATCTGATGAAATTGATCTGACTGAGGAGTTGGGATTTCGCGAGTGCGAATTGCCTACAAGTGAGGAACATGATAAGACTAAGGACTTTCATAGTTCGAAATTCCGACCGTTGCTATGCTTAGCGCCAGCTGTCCCCAATCATCTTATCCATATAACGGTCATATCATTGGGGGCATTTATGTCTTATCATGTCAGGTTGCACCTTGGCTATAAATAGCCACCCCCACAACCACTAGTTGGTTGGCTGCTCCGAGAGAGAACTGACACTTGTCATTTGAGATCAACCCATCCTCCGAGGACTTTGAGAGAAAATCATCAGTGAGAAAAAAACCAAACCATCAAACCCAAAGTGATTGAGCATCACTAAAGAAGTTGTTCCTGTGTGGATCCGACGCTTGTTACCTTTGAGGACTATGTATCCTCCAGACGGTTAGGCGTCATGGTCTAGTGCATCCTGCACTCAATTGGGGATTACGGAGTGACCTTGGTCTAGAGCATCCAGCAGTCAATTGTGGATCGATGGGTGACCAATTTGTGAGGGTTTTGGAAGTCTACCCTAAAGACTTACCACGACTGTTGAGCGAGGACTTTGTGACCTTAGCTCAAGGATAATACAGTAAGGACTGTGTGTCCTCTGGTTTAAATACCAGGCCGCTCCAAACCAAACGTACGACTGTCACAACAGTTGGAACTGGGTCATCAAACCATTATCTCCATCGAGCTACCTGGTTCTATTTCCTTAACCCCTCTATTTCCTCATATATGTGTTGATGAAATTGATTGTTACTATTTGAAGAATTTGACTGAAGACTTTCACAATTTCCTCACCTTAAATTCTCCAAGTTACCTTGTTCCTTACCTGCTTATCCTGTATCATGCTACTTGTAATATGTGAAGTTTTATTTCACCGACTATGTTGTCACTATGTTTCTCATGCACTTGAGTACTTATTCTGTTGCTAGTTATTCATCACATTTCAAATTCCTCAAGTGATGAATTTGTAAAAATCGCCTATTCAGCCCCCTCTAGTCGATATAACGCACTTTCAATTGGTATCAGAGCAAGGTAATCCCTTGTTCTGTGTGATTTTGGTTTAACCACCTAGAGTTCTAGTCAAATGAGATGGAGCAAGTGGCAAATTCATGAGTAGATTCTTGTCACCAATCATGTGGTTTGTGCATCCACTATCGAGGACCCACTCAGTAGCTTTTGGAGGTTCATCCTGCAGATGAATTAGTACAACTTACGAACTCATATGCTTCAGAGTGAAGAATATGACATCAATTTCATCAGACAGAATTTCATCACACAAGATAGTAAGCAAGTAGTGTGAGGACGTGAGAATGAGGAATTCATTTCTACATGGTTAGCTTGTGTCCTTTCAAGCATTTCCTTAGGTCTCTAGCAAATTCATCAGACATTCAAGTTTGTCTGGAGACCTGACCCTGCATAAGAAATTAGTTCAATTTCTTCACCACCCACATCTGGAGGGGTGGCAAAGAGTTCATCATTCTGCAAGCAGCATATGAGAAGGGAGGCATTGAAGCAAGTGCGCTTCGTTTCATAGGATGAGGGTTAGAGTACTCATATGAATAAGCAGAGAAATTCTTCGAGGACTTATGAACATAATGATTTGAAGAATAATGCACATATTCAGAACTCTTAGATTTTCCCTGCGAAACAGATACATTGGCACGAGAATGATATTTTTGACCATTTGAGGAATTTGGTCCAAGTGAAGACTTTGGTCCATATGAGGAATTTGATTTGGGGTTCCTATTCTTCGTGAGTGGTGTCGTGGGGACATTCACTTGAAGATTTTGTAGGTAGCTCTTGGGAACCTAGATTTTCTTCATAGGAGAACTGTTCCTACAGTTAGTTCCAACAAATCTGGCAAATACTTCACCTTTCTGATTTTTGAAGAATTTGTAGTTGGAGTCAAGTGACTCATCAGAGGAATATGAAGTTTCACAAGTAAAGCCAGATAAAGTGGATGGATCTACAGAAGGTCCTTTTGCAGCAACCCATGAGGTTTTGGGGTACTGCTCAGGTGTCCAGTAGGATCCATCAGCGTTGAGTTTCCCCTCAAAGTCAATACCCTCTTTCCTGGTTCTTGTTCAGAATCTGCTTTTTGAGGACATCCCAAAGGGTTGATGCCCTTTAAGACTTTTGTACATGCCTGTCACATACAATTCCTTCAACCCTGCATTTTCGTTAGTGATACTTGTGGTATCCACAGATGAGGAATTTGTGACCACTGGAATAGTTGAAGAATTTGCAGCAATAGAAGCATTTGAACATTCATGTGAAGAATTAGCAGTTTCATGTTTGATGCATTTCAAACAAGGTGGAACAAATTCTTCCTGGGCGGTACTGATCTGTTGAGCCAGTAAGGAATTGTTTTTCTCTTTGGAGATCCTCACGTGACACCCTTAGTTTGTCAAGATCTTGCTTTCTTTGAAGAAATTCATAAGAACGCTTCTCATGATCGGCTAAGAGAGCATTATGATGACTCTGAAGGTTATCATACTTTGTCTGAAGACTTTTTAGATCGTCAGAAAGAGCTTGAGTCCGATCCACTTCCTCATTCAATAGATCATCGCTTTTGTCTAGCATTTTCTAAAGCTTTTCAAATGCACTTTGTTGCTTAGTGGCAATATTAGCAAGTTTGGCATAACTAGGTTTCACATATTCATCAGATTCACCATCACTTGATTCAGAGGAGGAGTGATGCTTATGTACCTTGGAACCTTTATCCATGAAGCAATAGGTGGGAGAGTAATCATCATTGATGATGTCAGAGTCGTTAGAGTAGTCATTTTCTTCATTGTTGAAGATGGACTTGCTGACAGCAGTAGCGAGAGCAAGGCTAGCAACACCAGATTCAGATTCCACCTTAGATTCTTCTTCTTCTTCATATTCTTCTTCTGAGTCCATTTCCTTGCCAATGAAAGCCCAAGCCTTTCTAGAACCATTCTTCTTGTGCATTGAGGACTTTGAAGATGAGGACTTTTAAGATTTATTATTTTTCTTCGAGTCATCACAATTGTCGTCCTTGTAATTCTTCTTCTTCTTCTTCTTCTTTGATTCTTTTCCCAGAGAGGACAGACAGAGATGAAGTGACCAGATTTCTTGCATTTGTGACAAGTTCTTTTCTTGTAGTCATCTGAGGAAACTGATTTCCTCAAACCACTTTTTGATGACTTTCCAAATCCACCTCTCCTTGAGAACTTCTGGAATTTCCTCACGAGCATTGCTAGCTCGTGACTTAGTTCTTCAGGATCACCAAGGCTACTATCAGAATCTTTGCCTTCGGATGAGGAACTTGCTTTTGCCTTCAGAGCACGAGATGTTCCATAGCCTGGCCTGTAGAGGTCTCTCTTCTCAGCTTGTTGGATTCATGAGTATTGAGTCTCTCAAGAATATCAGCAGGATCAAGTGACTTGTAGTCTCCACATTCTTGAATCATCAAAGACAGAGTATCGAATGAGGAATCAAGAGATCTTAGCAGTTTCTTCACCACTTCATGGTTGGTGATATCAGTGGTAGCCAAGTCCCCTCACTCACTCAAGAGCTTCACATTTGACTAACTTTTGTGGGCACTTTGCCTTTGTCTCTATCATAGAGCCCACCAAAGTTGATGAAGCATTCAAGGAGCCTGAGTGGATTCAAGCTATACAAGAGGAATTGCATCAATTCAAGCTCAACAACATGTGGGAACTTGTCAAGCGGCCAGATCCTCACAAGCATAACATCATAGGTACCAAGTGGATCTACCACAACAAGCAAGATGAAAATGGCCTTGTGGTAAGGAATCAGGCACGTCTTGTAGCACAAGGATACACATAGGTTGAAGGAATTGACTTTGATGAAACTTTTGCACCTGTTGCTAGACTTGAAGATATTCGCATATTGCTTGCTTATGCTAACCATCATGATATCATCTTATATCAAATGGATGTGAAAAGTGCATTCCTCAATGGTAAGCTTGAGGAAGAAGTATATGTTGCTCAAACCCCAGGTTTTGAAGACCCTAAGCATCCTGACAAAGTATTCAGACTCAACAAGGCCCTCTATGGCCTCAAGCAGGCCCCTCGGGCGTGGTACGACACTCTGAAGGAGTTCCTCATGAAGAAAGGCTTCAAACCCGGTTCACTCGACCTAACTCTTTTCACAAAATCCTATGACAATGAACTGTTCATATGCCAAATATACGTAGACGATATTATCTTCGGCTGTACTGACAAACGTTATAGTGATGAATTTGCCTATATGATGAGTGAAGACTTTCAAATGTCTATGATGGGAGAGTTGAAATTCTTCTTAGGTCTTCAAATTCGTCAGCAAGACAATGGCATCTTCTTATCTCAAGAGAAATACCTCAAGGATGTTCTGAGGAAATTCGACATGCAAGATTGCAAAGGTGTCAAAACTCCAATGCCTTCAAAAGGCCACCTCTGCACTGACAAAAATGGTAAAGATTTCGATCAGAAGGTATATCGCTCCATGATTGGCTCATTATTGTATCTATGTGCATCTAGGCCTGATATTATGCTGAGTGTTTGCATGTGTGCCCGATTCCAAGCAATACCGAAGGAATCACACCATAAGGCTGTGAAACATATTCTTCGATACTTACCTCACACACCAACGATTGGATTATGGTGTCCCAGGGGCTCAAATCTTCACTTCGTCGGATACTTTGATGCTGACTATGCTGGAGATCGTGTGGATCGCAAGTCAACCTCAGGCACATGTCATTTCCTCGGACGATCCTTAGTCTGTTGGTCCTCGAAGAAGCAGAACTACGTGTCACTATCTACTATTGAAGCTGAGTAAATTGTTGTTGGTTCATGTTGCGCTCAGTTGCTGTGGATGAAGCAAACCCTCAAGGACTATGGCATCAAGTTGAAGAATGTGCCTCTCTACTGCAACAACGAGAGTGCCATCAAGATTGCTTACAACCCATTTCAGCATTCCAAGACCAAGCATCCAGATTCGTCATCACTTTCTTTGAGATCGTGTACTCAAGGGCGAAATCTCCATCGACCACATTCCCACTGAAGAACAACTGGCCGATATCTTCACAAAGCCCTTGGCTGAAAAGAGATTTTGCAAGTTGCGTTGTGAGCTAAATATCTTAGAATCTTCGAATGTTCTTTGAAAAAGGACACACATCCTAACACTTATGCTGAATTGATGACTTAGATGTGCAACACATGAAGTAAAGTTTTTCTTCAATCAATGAAGAATAACCCTCTAAGTGTGAAGAAATCAATGAAGAATTTGATTCCCAGATCCCTACGACAATTGTACACGGTGTTTGAAATCATCATTCTTATATGGTGGGACATGCCACCAACCAAAGTTGAAATTCTTCAAAGTTGAGTTTTTCGTCATTTTGCAAATTCTTCAAATTCTCAAGTTCGCAAATTCCTCAACTTTTCAAATTCCTCAACTTTTCAAATTCTTCAAACTATGAAACTCATGTTCTTCAATGATTATATATATATGAGTTTTCAATGTCATCAACATCATTCACTTATTGCTAATTCTTCAAGTCGATTTTCATCTAAGTGAATTTGATCGGACCCTTTTCCCCTCTATGCTAAACTCAACTCAGTCTGTTCACAAATTCTTCATATGCATTCTACTTTGAAACTCATTCAAAGTCTTCACCGGGTCATTGACAACTGAAGAATTTGCGAATGGAAACTTTAAAAATTTTAGTGTTTCCCGCTCAAATTGTTCCGATTCCCACGACTGGATAACCCATGATCTGGTCCAAAATTTTTGGACAGATTGGTTTTCACCCTGCCGCCGCTGTAGTTGTCTCCCTCTGCCAAGCTAGGGCGTGGGAGATCTGGACTAGCGAACTTCCTAGATTTCTTCACACAATTCGTCATGTTCTTCAACAGGGTAAATAAAACCTATTTTTACTACCCTTGTTTGATCTTTAGTTATTCCTCAATTTTCTCAAAGGTGTTTATTCTTCACGAATCACATTCTAGAGCACCTTGCATGTTCATACACTTGATGTTTTTTTCCTAAGTTATGATTTTCTTCAAGATTCCTCAGTTGTGTGAATCCTCAAAATTTGCACAACTCTGGAACCTAAGAGAACACTTAGTGAAATTCCTCAAGACTCCCATGGTCAAATTCCTCAAAATTGATTTTATTGAAAAACTTCTAAGAATGCATATGACCTCTTCAAATTCCTCGCACCTATACTCTGTTCACAGGTACAAACATGTTTGTTGATGAATCACTAGGTTCTCATCAACTTAACTCATTTGCAGCATTTTTGAGGAAAAACTGTGCACTTTTTTAGAATCTTCAAGAGTTCATAATCCTCAACTGAAGAAAATGGTAGATGGAAATAAGCCACAGAAAGGTGGAAAGAAACCAGATGTGCAGACTGCCTTTAAAATACCTTAGGATGTGTATGAGGAATATTGCAGGCCTGATGAAGCAACTCATGGCAAAGAGACAACTAAGCAGAGAAAGATTCGTCTGTAGAAAATTGAGAGAAGATGGACAAAGGAGTGGAAGGAATATTGTTATGTCACTCCTGAATATATGATGAAATTCATTGTCAAACCCCCGTACACCAGGCCACCCTTGGATCCCAATCAAATTGTTGATCCCAGTAGTCTCAAGACTGGTAATGACTTTCCTCATATATGGGAGAAACAACAAGCCAAGCTAGCGAAGAGAGCAAAAGAGGCTGTGAAGAAATTCAATGAAGACTCTGCTGCTGCCACTACCGGAGCCTCCGCAAGTGCTCCGAAGAAATCGATGATGAAGAAATCTTCTGTAAAGTCAAAGTCTTCAACTTCAAAATCATCACAGCAGATTCCTCAAGCTCAGTCCTCAAAGACCTTAGCCGTTGGTTCTGTAGCTGCTCAATCCTCTGCTGCTGCTACAAAATCCTCAACTCCTGTGCACCTTGCATCATGTCAGAGGACAGAGGGATTCTCAATTGCTTCAAAGGTCTCTGCACGCCCCTCTGCTCAAGCAAAATCTTCAACAAGTCCTACTGTGTTGAAACTGAAGAAAACTGCTGGACGAGGTCAAAGACCAAGTCCTCACACAAGCAAAGTTGTGGTAACTGTACCCTCGGGATCTAAGGATGATGATGAAGCTGATGATGAAGAATTGGAAGAAATCATTAGAGAAAGTCAGCAAAAGGTTGTAATAGCCAAAGGCAGCTCTGTTCCTCTCATGCCGGATCCCAAGATGATCCTCAACTTCATTGACATATGGCATGAGGATCCAAGCACCCCAATTTCCTCAATGAACCTGCCTCTTGGTGTGGTCCATGTCCTCACCCACTTTATTGTTGGGGAAAAATGGAAAAGAGATCAAGCTTAGAGAGCTAAGAGGAACAGGGCTCGAAAAGAAAATTTTCTGAGGAATAACGTGATGAATCTGACTCCAAATCAACTCATCACATTTCAGTATGAAATTCGCTCCCTCTATGAGGAACAAGAAAAATACGATGCTGAATGGAAGGGCACTAAGGTGAGATTCGCCAGGGCAGCCCAAGCTGCTGTTAAGGACCATAACACCAGGGTTGCAGCTTGATCGCAACCACAAAATCCTCAGACTGAAGAAACTGCTCAGCCTGCTGAGGAAACTGCCAGTGCAACTGAAGAAAGTGAGACTGCTGAAGAACCTGCCAGGGCAACCTCCACTGCTGCACCTGATGAAACTGAACCCACAAGGACGACTGCATCAGTCGTACCTAAGGAAACTGCCGCCCCTTCACCCTCCTCTAGAATCCTACAATCTTCAAGGGTGAAGACAATCAACCTTCCTTCTGCATCAGAAGCAAAGAAGACCAAGGCTGCTGAGAAACAGGCACTGAAACGGAAAGCATCAACTTCAGATTCCTCAACTGCAAAGAAATTGAAGACACTGCCAAGTTCTTCAAAAGAACCAGTTGATGCTACTCCAATTTCCTCAGGACCAGCCTATGAAATCGTGCCATTCGGTGTTGACTACGTCATTCCGAATGATGATCAAGTAGAAATGGATCAATCTGCTGCTACCTCAGAGCAGATTGATGAAGAGATTGAAGTGGAAGCAAAATCTTTAACTCCACAGGTATCATTGCCCTAGCCTAAGTTTACTACCGAAGAGGCCAGCGTTGAAGAAATTGATGAGGACGTGGACATTGGCAACACAACACCTGTCATAAATGATGAATATTGGGAAGCTGCTCACCCAAATTCCCCAATGACCACTCCTCTCTCACATTTCCTCAGTCCCCAGCCCATACTAAAGAAATTCACGAAGAATCTGATGACATGGCCGCTCCAGCCATTGAAGAAATTCCAGTTGCATCAGCTGATGACTTTGCTACTCCAACTTCTACTGAGGAAATTGCTCCGCAAATTCCTCAGTCTGAAGAAATTCCTCCTATGCCTAAGGAGATTAAGGGCCGCTTCAAGCCAAATCTTCAGTCGAAGCCGAGAATGCCATTCAAAGGCTCAAAGCGCCCCAAATTCCTCAAGTCCAATTTCTTCGATGAGCACATTTTCTTCACTGGACCTAATCCATATGACTTAGCAAGGGTCGGTCGCACAAGATTCTGGACTCCAACTCAGATGAATTACTATGCATCAATTCTGTTTGACAAGAATAAAGTCTTCGAGCACCATCAAATTCCTTATGCTGATATTGAAACAATTCCATCCTTCACGCCGGTACTCGCAGTTCTTCATGATGCAGGACTTCTTCCCTTCTGTGTGGACATCTGTGATTGGAATGAAGAGCTAATTCTTTAATTCTATGCCACACTGCACATCAGAGGTGATGCCGCTGACATCAACTCCTGGATCTTGGACTGGATGACCGGATCTACTCACTTCACTGCTCCAGCATCTGAATTGCTTCGGTCAGTCCCTGTCCCAATTCCTTCAGAAGAAGCATGCTACCTGTTTGATGAACCTACTCTACCACACCAACTAATGCAAGTGCCGATGAAGTCGTTGGCTCCTGGAAACCTCAACGAACAACTTTCCTAGTGAAGGATTTGCTCTTTGTGCCCAGGACGGTCTATCACATTCTCACCAACACCCTATGTTCTCAGAAGGGCCACAACTTTGAAGAAGAAGAAGTGAAGGGAGTCATGAGGAACATGCTATTCAACATTATTCATGGTATTCCCATCAACTTCCATGATTTCTTCATGAGGACATTGGCGAATGCAGCACTAGCCCCATTTGAACTGAAGCCTTATGCTCCCTAGATCATGAAGTTCATCAGATCAAGGTCTTCAGTTCCCTTCAAGGCAGACTTCCAGAATGATTTCGGCTTCTTGCCCTCGATTGAAGTCCTCAAGAGCACAAATGCCTCAGTTGAAGGAAAAGGCAAAGCTGTCATTGATGAAGGCACTCGTCCATTGGATGGTCAGTTTCGCAAAGCTGCATCTTTCTCCACCAATGATGACACTTCAACCTAGGATTCTGCTGCGAAGGCCTCAGCGCAAAAGCCTCAAGAGTCTGCCCCTCGTGTGATGACTGATCGTGAGCTTCTCATACGTATTCACCAGAAGGTTGATCGCAATCACAAGTGGGTAAAGTGTCAGTTAGTTTCCATTGTTCAGAACATGACTGTGACGCAGAACTCTGTGAGGAAAAATCACTACTATGTGCTTGAAATCTTCGATCGTGCATGGGCCATTCTCGCACACCTGAAGACTCCTAAGGAACTCAAGGACATGGACTTTCAACAAAACTTTGACTGGTCTCATCCTCCTCAGAAGAAATTCAAGAAGGTTCAAGTTCCTCTGATGGTTACAAGTTCATATTCTCCATCGCGTGAGATGGATGAAGCTGAGGACATCAACGACACTGCGGCAAGCCCTGCATTGACAAACGACCCCGACAATCTAGCGCTCCTTCCTCACCAACAAGGTGAAATTCTTCAAGGGGTGTTAGTCCTCACTTTTTCATCCCTTTTGGTCTTCGATGACAAAGGGGGAGAAAATTTGAGTTAGTCTTCAAGCGGGTCTATATATGGGCTGTTTTTTTGTTTAAGTTACAACTCTCGCTCCTCTGAAGCTTTTGTTGGTTTAGTTGTAAACTTAAGTCCGATGCTGATCTGACTCTTTTGAACCGCTTTTCGCATGCTTATTGCCTCAAAGCACCTTAATGCATGCATGCTGAATTTTGTCAGACACCATTTTCATCATGCATTTCAAATTCTTCATATCATATGTTAAATGCGTGTATGAATTACAAGATATAGGGTGAGTTCTCCATGTTTTTAACCTGCCATGTGCATTTGCAGTCCAAAGCAAATTCCTCAAATATGCACATCTTCAGGGGGAGTTCTTCTATATCTTGCAATCAAATTCCTCAAACTCAGTATTTACACTTCATAGTATTATCCCCGTTGAAAACTTAACTTATTTGTCATTAATCACCAAAAAGGGGGAGATTGTAAGTGCATCTAGTGCCCCTTAGTGATTTTGGTGTATTGAAGACTTATAGGTTAAGGAACTAATGTGTTTGTGAGTGTACACAGGCTCTATAAGTTGATGAGGAGTTTGATATATTTTGAGATTACCGACCCCCTAAAAATGTATGTCTTCAACTGAAGACTTTGCTGAAGACTTTGGTATTCCCTGAAGACTTTGAAAATGAACAAGTTGGTGTGACCTTGAAGATATGAACTAGGACTATGAAGCGTGAAGACTTTTATTTTCATAGTTTCATTTCCTTTCTTTGAGTCCTAGGAAACATCGTACTGCTAAAGGGGGCCGAGGTAATACTAAGGAAAATTTCCAACCGATGCTCAACTCCAAAAGCCTCAACCTAACCAATCCTTCGAGTGAAGCCTTTGGAAATCTCTTGTAGTCCAATCAAGTTCTTCAGTGACAGAGACGATGTTCTTTTGGTCTCTGATGAAATTGATCTGACTGAGGAGTTAGGATTTCGCCAGTGCGAATTGCCTACAAGTGAGAAACATGATAAGCCTGGGGACTTTCATAGTTCGAAATTCCGACCGTTGCTGTGCTTAGCGCCAGTTGTCCCTAATCATCTTATCCATATAACGGTCATATCATTGGGGGCATTATGTCTTATCATGTCAAGTTGCACCATGGCTATAAATAGCCACCACCCACAACCACTAGTTGGTTGGCTGCTCCAAGAGAGAACTGACACTTGTCATTTGAGAGTAACCAATCCTCCGAGGACTTTGAGAGAAAATCATTAGTGAGGAAAAACCCAAACCACCAAACCCAAAGTGATTGAGCATCACTGAAGAAGTTGTTCCTGTGTGGAACCGACGCTTGTTACCTTTGAGGACTTTGTATCCTCTAGACGGTTAGGCGTCATGGTCTAGTGCATCCTGCAGTCAATTGGGGATCACAAAGTGACCTTGGTCTAGAGCATCCAGAAGTCAATTGTGGATCGCCGGGTGACCAGTTTGTGAGGGTTTTGGAAGTCTACCCTGAAGACTTACCACGAGTGTTGGGCGAGGACTTTGTGACCTTATCTCAAGGAGAATACAGTAAGGACTGTGTGTCCTGGGACTGGTGTCCTCTGGTTTAAATACTAGGCCACTCCAAACCAGACGTACGACTGTCACAGCAGTTGGAACTGGGTCATCAAACCATTGTCTTCTTCAAGCTACCTGGTTCTATTTCCTCAACCCCTCTATTTCCTCGTATAAGTGTTGATGAAATTGATTGTTACCGTTTGAAGAATTTGACTGAAGACTTCCACAATTTCCTCACCTCAAATTCTTCAAGCTACCTTGTTCCTTACCTGCTTATCCTGTATCACGCTACTTGTAATTTATGCATGTTTTATTTCGTCATGATGACTATGTTGTCGCTATGTTTCTCATGCACTTGAGTACTTATTCCACTGCTAGTTATTCATCACATTTGAAATTCCTCAAGTTGAAATTCCTCAAGTGATGAATTTGTAAAAATCGCCTATCCACCCCCCTCTAGTTGATATAACGCACTTTCACATAATGATAATTGGATGCCTAGGTTGGAAATGATGATGCCTATTGTTTCTAGAGTTGTAGATCCGCCCAAGTTCGTGTCTAGGTTCATAGATAATTCAATTGTTTGAGGGAATCAAGAGTTAATTGGGGAGATTTTTTACCCATTGATGTAACAACAATGCTAGAAATGCCTTTTTCTTGCAGAATGTCGATGATTACTCGTTATGGAACTTCGAAAAAAACAATGTATTCAATGTTTGATCGACATACATGATATTAGTGGGAACAAAAAGTCGAAGGAATCCTCTAACGGTTCGACAAAGGTGAAGTCATGGGTGAGGCTTTGGAAAATTTATGTCACAACAGTGCTACCATCATTTTGGGGGGGGGGGGGGGGCTACCACCTTAATCTTTGTTGATTGAAGATGTTCGCATGCATAGGAAGATGGGTACAGAGTGTACATGTGTTGTGTGTGGGATGAACGATTCATGGAGACATATCCTTCTTGAGTGCATAATGGATTGTGTGGGCGTTGGTGGACGGAGATCTCATGGAGTTCATGATCATGACTACCAAACTAAATGCTATTTTTTTGTTTCCCATGATCGATCAATTGTCACATGAAGCTTTTACGTGAATGATAGTCAAGCTTTGGTATGTCTTGTCAACAACAAGAAAGCTTATTCATGAGGAAATTAACTAGAGTCCATTATCCACTCACATATTTGTTACAAGTATTGCTAATTTGAATCAGG
Source organism: Hordeum marinum (assembly GCA_022496015.1). Taxonomy (NCBI): domain Eukaryota; kingdom Viridiplantae; phylum Streptophyta; class Magnoliopsida; order Poales; family Poaceae; genus Hordeum; species Hordeum marinum. Next base: position 322,859,580 of record CM039677.1, read on the forward strand.
TACATGTTGTAAGAACACCTCAAGCCCTAATGGCTACTCCACGAGCAATGCAACATGAGAAGTGGATCCCTCCTTTAGACAGAAGAGTGAAATTTAATGTTGATGTTGGAGTCTCTCGTGATGAAAACTTGGGTATAGCGGCGACGGTTTGCCGTGATAAAATTGCCGAGATCATTGACATTTGTTATTCATAGGTTTTCTAATCTTGCATCGCTTGAAGCCATAGCATGTCATGAAGCTCTCTCCCTCGCCGATGATTTGGGCCTCCATAAGACTTTTATTATTTTGGATTGCAAGACGGTCATCAACCATATCTATGAAGGTCCAAGAGGCATTTATGCAGTAGTTATCAAGAAGATTAGAATCCAGATGAATACTTTTACCGCTTTGTAATTTTGCTCGTGAGTCTAGAAGCTCAATTTTTGTAGCTCTCCTTTTTTAGGGTTAAATTTTGAAGCTATCTTACTAAGCATTTCTTCATTAGATCAGGGTCGCCATTTATGGTTTTGGATTTCCTCATGATCCCACACACGAATTGAGTAATCTCAATTGTTAAAGGGGGGATTGGTAGCCTGGTAAGTGGGGTTTTTTTAGTATCACCTCGCACCATCCACTCTCACTGGTTTTTTGCCACTAGTTTTTATCCCTCCCATTAAAGGAGTGATCTTGTTTCATGCTTGCTTTGGCAGGCGCTGATTCAATTCAATCATGTAAATATTAGGTAATTAAGAATTCAGAAATCACACTACACTAGTAGACTGATCATGTGTTGCCACGGGCTTTTTAAAATTTTGTAGTGGTTGCATATATAACGTGAGCATGTTAAATTTCACATGCATGTATAAAAAATTATAGCTAGTAATATAATGAAAATAATTGTAATCCACTCAACTTGCAATGTATCATGATAAATAATGGAATTCAATGACGTATACTATCAGATATGATGCACAAAATAAAGAAAGTGATACGAAATAAATATGACTCTTTATTGCACTACATTGCAATAAATAGATAGCATTTTGGTGCATTTTTATGCTTAAGACCGAGTCTCAAGAAAGCATGCTCATTATTATGCATTCATTGAAGACAACACATGAAGGATTTTGTTTCCTTGAAACATATGTTTCAAGATGCTATAACTAGAAACTTGATTGCATTATTCAAGTACCTGGCAAACTACTACATGAGAAATTAGGCACTTGGAGGTTAACATTTAGGAAGTATTGCAAAAAGACACATCACTCCTACCATTTATGAACCATGGCAGAGCAAAATATTTCAACCCTTCCCCATCTACTATTCATATCTCAAAAGATTTTGGATGGACCCCATCTACTTTTCTTGTCTCAAATGGATCGAGTCCCCCAAAACAATCATCCAGTAAGATTGTTGGTGATCATAAATGACATTTATAATTACATGGTATTTTAATACATAATATCTAAATAGTAAAGTTTTTTTAATCGCTATCTTCCATTTATGATTCGCTCATCTCATGTGCAACTCTATTGCTCTAATTAGAAACACAACAATCAAGTATTAAATAATTTCATTGAATTTGATAATATACATAAGCCAACAAAAATGAAGAACATGTTATTGTTTGCCAATACGTTCTGCTCTCGACATGGTAACCACTGCAACCGACCATTGCACCCAACTTTGGCCTTTCTCTATTCATGGCAAAATATGAACTCTCAAGGCAATGCTAGGAGTGCTTATTCCTTATGGATATCACAACTGTTGTAATATGACATGCCGACACATTTTTATTTTCAACAGAGTGGTGTCTAGCCTTTACAAATTTAGTAGTTTAAAAGAACTAATGCTCTTGTTATCCATATATCTATAATAAGTAACCAAATAATTTGAGGCTCGATCTCTAACAATATATAACCCCATGTAAATTCAATACATGTAATTCTTGTAGATATTTTGCAATAACTCCATGGCAAATTTCTTTGCATTTGTAAAAGTATAGGAATTGGTTGACCAATTAAGAAGATATCCATATATTAACCAAATAATCTAAGTACACATATGATTAACAACTACATATGTGTATTAGTTATGGATCATACAAGTGGTTAACCACTAATCAGGCCACGCGACCAGAGTCATGCATGCTTGCTTGTATGTACGCTCAAGTATAACCTAGTAGGTACTTGGCGTTGTTGCCTGCTTGTTTGCATGTAGGATGAAGTAATAACCTAGGTTATTGGTGTTGTTGCATGAAAACGATAGCACCACCTGCAAATATATGCAGAAGAGGAGATAAACATATAAACATATGAACTCACCTGGAGATAAACATATGACCATGAAAAAAATACAGGAAGAGCAGAGACAAAAAAATGCAGCCCAGGTAGAGGTATAAATGGATTCACCCGAGGAAAAAAGTCAAAGAGAATAACATGTGAAGAATTGCACCGAGGGCATATCTTCTGCATATACAGAACACATATCACGCGGTAAATTTGAATGCATGCATCCTTCTCCATTACTCTCCACCTGATTAAAATCGCCTTTGACACCAGCTGGTGCCTTAACTACACCAAGATAAAATTATATAATGTAGGGATAACAAAAAATGTAATAGAAAAATGGGTGAACCGCCCATGTCACCAAAATTCTGAACACTAAATAGGATCTAATAGATTGGTACACAATAGTCTAGGTCATTCATATTCAGCTCATATGGGTAGAGATGTACTGCTTGTTCTCTTACACTGGAGGCTCGATTGATTGTGATCTATCACATCGCACTTCTGATTCCCCCCCACCAAAAGAACTCGAGAACAAAAAAAACAGCACTCAAACATCATGTGTGAAAAGATTCCCAAAAAACAAATCCACCCCACCATGAGCTAACAACATTAGCCTATTTAGAATGCCAGTAAGATAAAAAATAAAACAGGAAACAGTTAGTACCATATCTTGTGATTTGTTTTGTTGAAAAAACTTAGTAACATGAATAACTTCTATAGTAATCCAAATATGAAGTTGCCTCCAAAAGCCAAATTATTCTTTCCCTTGAAAATATGAAAAATTGTTCAAGAGTAAATGCCACAAAATAAACTCATGAATAAAGATCTAGAAAAAATATCAACTCGTGATGCAATGGGGGATGCATATATAAACAAAAATAGGCAGCTTGACATGAAGGGCAATAATAGCCAGATTGGAGTGTGACATGTGAAGATTAATACTCGGGCATCATGATTTAATAGCACGAAGAGAGGAGGGGAGAAGAAGACGGTTAGACGACAGCAACAATCCTCATTTTGACATTTCGTCCTACAAAATTAAAATGACCTTGCAGCTCATAAAGAATCGGAATAGAGGTGTCCAAGCTAAATTTAAATTTTACTTCAAGTAAGTTATAGGCCCATGCTTTTGTCAAGAAAAAATACATCAACTCCTGACAGCAAATCCATGAGAAGGTCATATCATATTGTATATGCATTAGGCCTAAGAAGTCATCTCTAGGTTTGATCGTAAACCTTCTTTACAACTCGTGACAACAACTCCTGAAAGAAAATCCATATTGTATATGCATTAGGAATTTTGCGTGAGAAAACACCTCCAGGTTTGATTACGAAGATTCTTTACATGTTCCTCACTTTGAAAGCATAACTCTGAAGATTTGTAAATGCATTGATCAGCATCAACAGGATATGAAATTGTATGGATAGATCAATAACGATCTTGGCATGTACATGTGCGTACCTGCATGTGGTCGTCACAACGAGGCAAACCTTGTCGTCCATGGCGACGAGGAAGACCTTGTCATCCATGTCAATGAGGTTGAAGCTGTACTCACCAGCCTTGCAGATGCAGAACCGTGCAAAGAGGTGCATAAGTAGGCGAGGAAGACGAGCCAAGGCGTGATGTCCCTCCTATTTGTTTGATGTCCGACTACTCTTCCTTTGCTCGACGACCACCACAGATGCAAGGATCCCCTTGACCCATGATACGTCTCCAACATATCTATAATTTTGATTGTTCCATGCATATTATCTGTTTTGGATGTTTTATATGCATTAATATGCTATTTTATATTATTTTTGGGACTAACCTATTAATCTAGAGCCTAGTGCCAGTTTCTGTTTTTTCCTTGTTTTTGAGTTTCGCAGATAAGGAATATTAAATGGAGTCCAAACGGAATAAAACCTCCGGAATGATTTTTTCTGTAATAAAAGGAAGCCACGAGACTTGAGAACCAAGGCAAAAGAGCTGCCATGGGGCCATAAGCTCGCTTGCCGCGGTCAGGGGGTACCCCGTGTCGGGCAGGCTTGTGGGCCCCTGGCAACTCCCCTAACCCTAATCTTCGGCCTATAAATTCCCAAATATTCCATCATTATCAAAACGAGCCACGAAAATACTTTTCCACCGTTAGAAGCCTCCGTTCCCGAGAGATCCAATCTTGGAGCCTTTTTCGGTAATCTGCCAGACGGGGATTCGATCACGGAGGGCATCTACATCAACTCCATTTCCCCTCCGATGATGCGTGAGTAGTTCACCATAGACCTACGGGTCCATAGCTAGTAGCTAGATGGCTTCTTCTCTCTCTTTGCTTCTCAATACCATGTTCTTCATGATCTTCATGGAGATCTATCCGATGTAATACTCTTTTGTGGTGTGTTTGTCGAGATCCGATGAATTGTGGGTTTATGTTCAGATTATCCATGAATATTATTTAAGTCTTTCCTGAATTCTTATATGCATGATTTCATATCTTTGCAAGTCTCTTTGAGTTATTGGTTTGGTTTGGCCAACTAGATTGGTAATTCTTGCAATGTGAGAAGTGCTTAGTTTTGGGTTCAATCTTGCGGTGTCCTCACCCAGTGACAAAGTAGGGGTAGCGAGGCACGTATTGTATTGTTTCCATCAAGGGTAAAAAGATGGGGGTTTCATCATATTGCTTGAGTTTATCCCTCTACATCATGTCATCTTACTTAATGCGTTACTCTGTTCTTCATGAACTTAATACTCTAGATGCAGGCAGGAGTCGGTCGATGTGTGGAGTAATAGTAGTAGATGCAAAATCGTTTCGGTCTACTTGTCATGGACATGATGCCTATATGCATAATCATTGCCTTGGATATCTTCATAATTATTCGCTTTTCTATCATTTGCTCGACAGTAATTTTTTCACCCACCGTAATATTTGCCATCATGAGAGAAGCCATCTAGTGAAACCTATGGCCCCGGGGTCTATTTTCCATATTATACTTTCAGATTTAAAACCAAAAATACCAAAAATACTTGTTGCCCTATTTTTACTTTTAGTTTTACTTTCCGTTCAAGCATCCTATTATATCTATCTCTATTAGATCTCATCCTTGCAAATAACCGTGAAGGGATTGACAACCCCTTTACAACGTTGGGTGTAAGAGTTTGATTCTTTGTGCAGGTACATCTATTGGTGGCTCGCTTGTATCTCCTACTGGATTGATACCTTGGTTGTCAAAAACTGAGGGAAATACTTATCTACTTTGCTGCATCAAACCGTTCCTCTTCACGGGAAACCAACGCATGCTCGAGAAGTGGCAAGAAGGATTTATGGCGCTGTTGCCGGGAAGATACATAGCAAGTCAAGGATACCAAGTACCCATCACAAACTCATCTCTTCCATTTAAATTATTTTCCATTTGCCTCTCGTTTTCCTCTCCCCCACTTCTAAAACAATTTTCAAAAAATACCAAAAAGATTTGCCTTTCGCCCTTTTTCGTTCATCTTTTCGTTTGCTTTTTGTGTGGTAGATCGCTCAAATTCATGGCTAGCCTTACTACTATCGCTCCCGAGTATGAAGTTCTTAACTTTAAGCAAAGGGAGGGTTAAAACTTAAAAGATGCTTGGTATAGAATTTGTAATGCTCAAAATAGATCTATTTGTAAGCAATCTACTATCGTTCTCCTTTGCAATTTTTACGTGGGAATCACTCCTTGGAATAGATATTTCCTAGATACCATCATGGGAGGGAATTTCTTGGGAAGTCATACCTTTGACCCTATAGTGCTATGATAAATTTGTTTGGATCACCCCCAATCATGGTTAATGGGACAATTTTAACTTTGGAACATGTCATGCGAAGGTTAGATAACATTGAAAATAAAGTTGCTACTATAGATCTCATTGAAAAATTGGATAAAAAGATCCATAATCATATCACTAAATATGGATCTAAGGTAGGAGTTACTCTAAAAAACCTAAGGGAAAAGGAACCCATAGTTAATGAAAAATTGGATCAAGATTCCTTTAGAATAGGAAAGCTAGAGGACATTATTACCAACTTGGGTTCCACTTTTGCTGCTGTTCAAACCACTCCTAAATTTCCTATTTCTATGGATGCCAAGTTTGTTTATGTTCCCAAGAATAAGGGTGAATCCTCTAGTAAAGGTGACGAGGATCTTAAGATGATAAGTGCTCACCCTAATTTTATCAACATTGTTCGGGAACCGATTGCTACAAGAGAATTTCTTGACTTTTTGCCTAGGAGAATGATCATTGATAAAACTAAAAAACCTCTTGGATTTGAGAAGGTCCTCACAAAAATTACCAATACCAAAGATGACAATACCTAGATCTATTGCGTTTGGCCTAGCTAGGGGCGTTAAACAATAGCACTTGTTGGGAGGCAGCCCGATTTTATTTTGCTTTCTGCTCTTTGCTTCTGTTTTGATGTGTTTGGAACATTATTACTTCTGTAGTAATTGTGTTTTTTGTGTTTAAATTAGTGTTTGATCCAATTAAAACCTTTGGGATGATCTATGGTAGTTGTTGATTTGATCTTGCTGGAAAACAGAAACTTTTGCGCTCAGTTCAGGAATTTTCTGAATTTTTCAGAGAGTCAAATTGATCTGAAATTTTTACAAAGGATTTTTATATAAATTTTACTGGTTTTCCTAATTTTTTAGAATTTTTAGTGTTCCATAAGTATTCGAAGTTTACAGATTGCTACAGACTGTTCTGTTTTTGACAGATTCTGTTTTCCTTGTGTTGTTTGCTTATTTTGATGTATCTATGGGTTGTATCGGGGGGTGTGAGTCATGGAAAAATTAGAATACAGTAGGTATTACACAAATATCAATAAATACTGAGTTCACAACAGTACCTAAAGTGGTGATTTATTTTTCTTATACTAACGGATCTCATGAATTTTCTGTTGAGTTTTGTGTTGTGAAGTTTTCAAGTTTTGGGTGAAGATTTGATGGACTATGTAATAAAGAGTGGAAAGAGCCTAAGCTTGGGGATGCCCAAGGCACCCCAAGTCGTCTTCAAGGATACCAAAAATTCTAAGCTTGGGGATGCCCCGGAAGGCATCCCCTCTTTCGTCTTCAATCCATCGGTAAATTTACTTGAGGCTATATTTTTATTCACCACATGATATGTGTTTTGCTTGGAGCGTCTTGTATGATATGAGTCTTTGCTTTTTAGTTTGCCACAATCATACTTGCTGCACACATCTTTTTAGAGAGACACGCTGAATCGTGAATTTGTTAGAATACTCTATGTGCTTCACTTATATCTTTTGAGCTAGGCAATGTTGCTCTAGTGCTTCACTTATATATTTATAGAGCATGGTGGTGTTATATTTTATAGAAATTATTGAACTCTCGTTCCTCACTTATATTATTTTGAGAGTTTCTTAAAACAACATGGTAATTTGTTTAGGTTATGAATTTAGTCCTAATATAATGGCATCCAAGAGGGATATAATAAGTGCATTAACAACTATGAGAAGTTGGATTCCTTGCATATAGTTTTGAGATAATAGGGATGGTAATATGAGAGTCATGCTAGTGAGTAGTTGTAAATTGAATAGATACATGTGTTAAAGCTTGTGATTCCCGTAGCATGCATGTATGGTGAACCGTTATGTAACGAAGTTGGAGCATGATTTGTCTAATGATTGTCGACCTTTGTGTGAGGGTCGGGAGGTTAACTCTACCAACATATCCCCTAGGAGCATGCGTCTAATGCTTTGTTTGATAACTAATAGACTTTTGCAATAAGTATGTGAGTTCTTTATGACTAATGTGAGTCCATGGATTATACACACTCTCACCCTTCCATCTTTGCTAGCCTCTCTAGTACCGCACAACTTTTGCCGATACATCAAACCCTCCTTCTTCAAAACAGCCACCATACCTACCTATTATGGCATTTCCATAGCCATTCCGAGATATATTGCCATGCAACTTCCACCATGTAGTTTTTCTATGACTTGCATCATCACTTCATATTGCATATAGAGTTATATCTTGTCATAGGAATCGAGTTGTAATTTTTTTCTTTGAGTTATAAGTAAATAAAAGTGTGATGATTTTTCATTAATAGAACATTGTCCCATGAGAGAAAAGGATGATGGAGGCTATGACTCCCTCACAAGTTGGGACGAGTATCCGGACTTTACAAAAAATAAAAGAGGCCAGCGAAGCCCAAACAAAAAACTAGAAGAGGCCAAAGAAGACCACCATAAAAAAATGGGAGAAAGAGAGAAGGGACAACTGTTACTATATTTTTCCACACTTTTGCTTCAAAGTAGCACCATGATCTTCATGACAGAGAGTCTCCTATTTTGTCACTTTCATATAACTATTGGATATTCATTATGCGCGTCCACTTAGTTTTATTTTTGAGCTTTCATACACTTATAGCTCTAAGTGCATTTGTTGCATGGCAATCCCTACTCACTCACATTGATATCTATTGATGGGCATCTCCATAGCCCGTTGATACGCCTAGTTGATGTGAGACTATCTTCTCCTTTTTCCTTTGCACCTCCTCCATATTCTATTCCACCTATAATACTATATCCATGGATCATGCTCATGAATTGCGTGAGTTGAAAAGGTTTGAGAACACCAAAAGTGTGAAACAATTTATTGACTTGTTCATCGAGGTTGTGCATGATTTAGATACTTTGTGTGGGGAAGATGGAGCATAGCCACACCATATGATTTTGTAGGGATAATTTTCTAAGGCCATGTTATTTCGAAAGGACACGACTACCTTGTTGGTGTGCTCGAAGTATTACTATTTTATGTCAATATTAGACTTTTGTTTTGAATCTAACGGAGCTGAATATTCATGCCACAATAAAGAATATTACATGGATAAATATGTTGGGTAGCATTCCACATCAAAAATTCTGTTTTTATCATTTACCTACTCGAGGACGAGCATTAAGCTTGGGGATTCTGATACGTCTCCAACGTATCTATAATTTTTTATTGTTCCATGCTATTATATTATCTGTTTTGGATGTTTTATATGCATTAATATGCTATTTTATATTATTTTTGGGAGTAAACTATTAATCTAGAGCCCAACGCCAGTTTTTGTTTTCCCCTTGTTTTTGAGTTTCACAGATAAGGAATATTAAACGAAGTCCAAACAGAATAAAACCTCCAGAATGATTTTTTCTGTAATAAAAGGAAGCCACGAGACTTGAGAACCAAGGCAGAGGAGCTGCCACGGGGCCACAAGCTTACATGTTGCGGCCAGGGGGTACACCACGCGGGGCAGGCTTGTGGGCCCCTGGCAACTCCCCTAACCCTAATCTTCAGCCTATAAATTCCCAAATATTTCATCATTATCAAAACGAGCCACGAAAACACTTTTCCGCTGCCAAAAGCCTCCGTTCCCGAGAGATCCAATCTTGGAGCCTTTTCCGGTAATCTGCCGGAGGGGGATTCGATCACGGAGGGCATTTACATCAACTCCATTGCCCCTTCGATGATGCGTGAGTAGTTCACCATAGACCTACGGGTCCATAGCTAGTAGCTAGATGGCTTCTTCTCTCTCTTTGCTTCTCAATACCATGTTCTTCATGATCTTCATGGAGATCTATCCGATGTAATACTCTTTTGCAATGTGTTTCTCGAGATCCGATGAATTGTGGGTTTATGTTCAGATTATCCATGAATATTATTTGAGTCTTTCCTGAATTCTTATATGCATGATTTCATTTCTTTGCAAGTCTCTTCGAGTTATTGGTTTGGTTTGGCTAACTAGATTGGTAATTCTTGCAATGGGAGAAGTGCTTAGTTTTGGGTTCAATCTTGCGGTGTCCTCACCCAGTGACAAAGTAGGGGTAGCAAGGCACGTATTGTATTGTTGCCATCAAGGGTAAAAAGATGGGGGTTTCATCATATTGCTTGAGTTTATCCCTCTACATCATGTCATCTTACTTAATGTGTTACTCTGTTCTTCATGAACTTAATACTCTAGATGCAGGTAGGAGTCGGTCGATGTATGGAGTAATAGTAGTAGATGCAGAATCGTTTTGGTCTACTTGTCATGGACGTGATGCCTATATGCATAATCATTGACTTGTATATCTTCATAATTATTCGCTTTTCTATCAATTGCTCGACTGTAATTTGTTCACCCACTATAATACTTGCCATCATGAGAGAAGCCATCTAGTGAAACCTATGGGCCCCGGGTCTATTTTCCATATTATACTTTCAGATTTAAAACCAAAAATACCAAAAAAGACTTGCTGCTTTATTTTTACTTTTAGTTTTACTTTCCGTTCAAGCATCCTATTATATCTATCTCTATTAGATCTCATCCTTGCAAGTAACCGTGAAGGGATTGACATTCCCTTTATAGCGTTGGGTGCAAGAGTTTGATTCTTTGTGCAGGTACATCTATTGGTGGCTCGCTTGCATCTCCAACTGGATTGATACCTTGGTTCTCAAAAATTGAGAGAAATACTTATCTACTTTGCTGCATCAAACCGTTCCTCCCACGAGAAACCAACCTCTTGATCCTGATCGAGTAGAGGTTAGGCTCGGAAAGAATAAACTAGTGATGATTCAAAACTTACCTCTAGATCATCGGTGATGAATGGAGGCGACCGATGGCGATGTCCTACCTCAGGAGGAGGAGGAGGAGGCGAGCTGAGGTGAGAGGGACTCGAGGATTGGCTTGCCGTGTGGAGGAGGAGACATGTGGGGGCGAGCTTCCATCGTCAGGAGGTACCTGCTACTGCTCCCACTAGAGTCAAGCATCAAAGAGGCAAGTATGGATGTCTTCGTCCTTCTTACCACCTCGCCATGTCGCCGTCCTTTTCTAGATTGAGATTCCAATGCAAGAAAAAAGAGAAGGAGCATAAAGAGTTGAGGAAGGAGGGACAGACGAAGGTATCACACGACGAACAAAGAGAGAATCACTCCAGATCGGCTGGGGTTGGGTTTGGAAAGCAAAATCAGAATCGGGAAGGAGATGGAGGTAGATCGGAAGAGAATCAATTCCTGTCCATTTGTAACGTGTCTGGTTAGGAAAGTTTTTATTGGATGGGTGACAAAATAATCTAGATGAAACCAGACATAGGTGAGAGATGAGGCAAAATAATCATGGAACAATGACTACCAACTCCCCTTTTAGGAAGAGATTTGAAGAAAGAAGGTTCAGAAACATATTTGTCGATTAGTCAATGTTTTTTTAAAATTCATTATTTGTTTCCTTAAAATCCATTTTGTTTGTTTCCTAAAGTAAATTGCATTGATGACATAGATTGGTTAATTTGGTTAAGTTATGAAAGTTATATCTGTGATATTTTATACGTTAGGAAAGTGGTGGTTACAAGGAAAAATTGAAGATGAAAATAAACTGGTGGGAGGGGTAGTGAGAAAGGATGGTGGTAAGTGAGACAAAAAAACCTAGACAAAAATAAACATGTAACGGAAGCTACCAACTCCTCCTTTAGGAGTAGATATATGTGAGATCACCTTCCTGAATGAGAGACATAAGATTTTTCTCGATAAAATCCCCTCCAAAATCAAATATTCCTCATAAAAAATTGTTAACAATCAAAAGTTTTCTAATACAACAAATATAACATATGATTTTTCCTTGTGGGCATACACATCCGCGTGCTCCTACGGAGGGATGCCATGCATGACACCATGGAGGATGTCATGGCTGGACCTAAAACCGGTGTGATGCTCAAGAATGTTACAACGTGGATTACGACATCGGGGATGACCGTGGCGGAAGGTGGGTCGTCTGACCGCCACATACAAGCATTCATGGACACGGTCATATTATATTTTCTGTCGGTCATACCGAGAGCCATACATGCTACATTCTAAAATCAAATGTTTTCATTGAAATGTCAAGAAATTCATTAAGGAAATATATCCTACAATACTCGGTAACCGTCATAGTCATTTGTAGCATCGATTTCATGAAATATTTTGGAAATCGAGCACTTAATCTATTTGGAAATCAAACCATTAATATAATTAATTAACTAGATATTTAGTTACGTATGCAATTAGCATCGAACCAATTTGAAAATTGAGTCATTAATGCAATTAATTAATTAGGTAGACAGTTAATTGTGCTTATGGATAATTCTATGCACCCGAGTGAGGGCATTGTTTACGTATGGGAGTAAAGGGGACTTGATGTTTATTGCTATGGTTGAGTTTTACCTTAATGATTGTTAGTAGTTGCGGATGCTTGCTAGAGGTCCAATCATAAGTGCACATGATCCAAGTAGAGAAAATGTGTTAGTATATGCCTCTCCCTCATTGCATATGATAAGTATCTATCATGTTATATTCAATTGCCTATGGACAATCTTTCTCTTGCGTTACACAAAAAGCTTTCTACTAAACAATTTACTTTATTGTTCTTTTATTAAAACAACACCTAACTTTTATTTCCACATTCTTTATTATCTTGTAAAACTATCTATTATACCTACTAAGTACTTCTAGTTTCTTCCCGCAATGTAGTTTCATACTTGTTCTAGGTAAAGTAAGCATTAGCATGCGTAGAGTTGTATCGATGGTCGATAGAACTTGAGAGAATATTAATTCTACCTTTAGCTCATCGTTGGGTTTGACACTCTTACTTATCAAAAAAGGCTACAAACGATCCCCTACACTTGTGGGTTATTAGGAGCCTCGTGAGTAACTCCTGTAGTAGGGTGTGCCTCCGCTTTCCTATGCGAGGCTGCCTTCCATTGACCCTCTCTGCTATAGAAGAAGGCAAGGGTTGCCTGCGAGTAATTAAAGGAGTCATGACCTAATGCAGTAATTGAGAAAGTTACCCGGTAACTGAGGGGGCACTTACGCGTGTCCCTGTGACCTCGCTCGTGCATCTTGCACCTCCCCTTGTAGAGTCGCCTCTTGTGTTGATGTTTGGAACGCCATGCCTTTGGAGGAGGAGTCGGGCGGCTAGGGTCTGGAAAGCGAGCAGCTCGCTTTCTGTTAGAACGAGGAAGTGTTACTGATGAAGTTGGCCTCATTCCAGGAACGTCGAGGGCAATAGCCACCCTTGATCCATCAAGTCTCTCTAAGAAAAACGTCCACCCTTCATAGATAAGGGCTAGGTGCTCATCTTAGTTAAAAAGAGGATCCTCTCGGCGATGCGACTCTGGCTCGGGCGCCGGGCTATTTATTACTTCAACCCATAGCCTCCATATCTATTCAAAACCACTCCATGTTTGGTTAGATTAATTATCGAATACTCTGGATGGACGAGGGAAGGGAAACTCACTATGCCAGCAGGATTGTAGTAGGACAACCCGTCCTGAAATCGCCGCTTGGTGAAGTCCTCCGCCATCCCCTGATAAATACCAGCTAGCGCCGATCCAAAGCCTGCTTGGTCAAACAAATACTCCCAGATTGTTTGTGAGGCGCCTTCGGTCCCGTTGAACGCACATAGCAGACGAGGACATTGCCGAAGTGGCTGGCCCCTTTGGGTCATCGTTGTGGCCGTTACGTCTATTATAATAAGGGTTCTCGTCAATTGCTTCACCCGAGCTGGCAGTGTGGTACCTCATCCCTTTCCTCTTGAGAGGGGCCTGATGGCCTCCAGCTATAACACTTCCTTGGGGGCTCCATGGAGAATGATAGGAGTCCGGGTCAGATTGGGTCAAGGAGAGGGATGTCGTCTACGTAGAACCACTTGGTTGGCTAGGCAGTGGTGTCCTCCCGAGATGTGCTTGATAGATACCCGGTCCCCTCGATCCGGCAGACTTCGGTTGCCCCAACCTCGTACAACTTTTCGGCCGAAGAACAAGGCATTACGCAGAAATACTTTCTCCATAGCCTGAAGTGTGCCTCGCATCCGAGATGTATCTCACAAAGGGAAACGAATCCCGCGATGTGTAAAATAGAGCAGGTCGCTGTCAAATCTGAATTTGGCAGATATCCTTGCTTGGCCAAGCGCTCCAGTTGAAGGCGGGAGACGGCGCAACTGCCCCAGTCACGTATAACGGGCCCGTGAGGGCGCCTCGAAGAACAATGTTGCTCGCCATGAAGAACTCTCAAGGGTGGACTTGGGAGAAGGGGAGCGCTTTGTGCGATTTGCTTGAAAGGAGTCAGGGTTGCGTGTTAAATTCGCATGCCTAGCCTGCCAATAAAAAGGGGAAAGGGCCGACGCTTCGACGTTTCGCGATAAAGCGGTTTGATTCCCCATAAGTAGTGGTTACACAGGTCGGTAATTAGACACCACGTGAATGGAGTCGAACCCGCCAGACAGAGATACTAATTTAGCCGAAGACTTTTCGAAACCGAGCTAGAGGAATTAAGGGAACTCGCCTATCGAGCCAAAGACTATGAAAGCCGAAGACCAAGGGCATCGTCCGCGGCATCGAAGACTAGGTTAGGGGCTACTCATGGTGTCCTAGAATGGGGGGGCTAGCCTAGTCAGCCCAGGCTCCTCGGATTGGGCCGACGGGTCCTCCTCCTTCTCAAGATAGACTCCGAAAGCTACATGATGGGGCGTGATTGGGACTGCATCTGCCGAAGGCTTGATGTATACTTCAAGACTTCTCCTACCGTCTCTACGTCAAGATACTGACCTTATGATCCTAGGACCCCTACCTGGCGTCTATATAAGCCGCAGGATTTAGCTCGTAGAGAAGACATCAACACAATATCATTCACTTAGCCCTAGCATTAGAACACATCTGACGATCTCAAGATAGATCAACTCTGTACTCGATACTTCTCCACCAATATAAACAAGAGCAAGACGTAGGGTATTACTTCCATCAAGAGGGCCCAACCCTGGGGTAAACATCGTATCTTTGCTCCTGCTACCATTTGACCATGTACAACTCAGACACCCTACCTCGAGGTTTGCCGATTTCCACACCGACAAATATCCCGTAGCAATCGTACGAAATTAAAGGCTAGCAGGCTGATTAAAAAAACTGCGTCCTGTGCTATTTGATACGTCTCCAGCGTATTTATAATTTATGAAGTATTCATGCAATGTTTACAACAATTTTATATGGTTTTTGTATGATTTGATTAGAACTAACCCGGACTGACGTTGTCTTCAGCACAACTACCGTGGTGTGATTTTTTATGCAGAAATAAAAGTTCTCAGAATGGGCTGAAAATTTACGGTGATTTTTATGGACCAAAAGAGACCTCCGAAGTACAAGAGCTGGGCCAGGAAGTGGACTAGGAGGCCACAAGCCCTCTAGGCGCGCCCTACCCCTCGGGGAGGGTGCTTCGGGCTTGTGGGGCCCTCAGGCACCCCCTTGATGTGAGACCAATGCCAAAAATTCTTATAAATACCCAAACCTCCAAAAAGAAACCTAGATCGGGAGTTCTACCGCCGCAAACCTCTATAGCCACAAAAAAACAATCGAGAGCCCGTTCCGACACCCTGCAAGAGGGGGAAACCATCACTGGAGGCCATCTTCATCATCCCGACGGTCTCCATGACATGAAGGGAGTAGTTCACCCTCAGGGCTAAGTAGCTATGTGTTTGATCTCTCTCTCTCTCTCATGTTCTTGAGATGACACGATCTTGGTGTACCGCGAGCTTTATTAATATAGATGAATCATATGGAGTTTCCCTCTCTATCTTCTTGTGATGAATTGAGTTTTCCCTTTGAAGTTTTCTTATCAGATTGAGCCTTTAAAGGACTTGAGAACACTTGATGAATGTATTGTGATGGGATATCCATGGTGACAATGGGATGTTCTATTGATCCACTTGATGTATGTTTTGGTGATCAACTTGTGGGTTCTATGACCTTGGGAATCTATGTATAGGGGTTGGCACACGTTTTTGTCTTGACTCTTCGATAGAAACTTTGGGGCACTCTTTGAAGTTCTTTGTGTTGGATTGAACCTGATGAATCTGAAATTGTGTGATGCATATCGTATAATCAAGCCCATGGGTACTCGTGGTGACATTGTAGTATCTAGGTGGCATTAGGGTTTTGGTTGATGTGTATCTTAAGGTGTTATTTTAGTACGGACTCTAGGGCTGTTCATGACACTTATAGGGATACCTCATACGATTGATCGAAAAATATAACTTTGAGGTGGTTTCGTACCCTACAATAATTTTTTCATTTGTTCTCTGCTATTTGTGACTTTGGAGTGAACTCTTTGTCGCACGTGAGGGATTTATATATGATTCAACTATGTGAGTATTGTTGAGAGAACTTGCACTACTGAAAGTATGAACCCTAGGCCTTGTTTTCAAGCATTGCAGTACCGTTTTTTGCTTACTTTTGTTACTTGCTACCTTGCTATTTTTATATTACAAAAACTTATATCTACCATCCATATTGCACTTGTATCACCATCTCTTCGCCAAACTAGTGCACCTATACAATTTGCCATTGTATTAGGTGTGTTGGGGACACAATAGATTTTTTGTATTTGATTGCAGGGTTGTTTGAGAGAGACCATCTTCATCCTATACCTCCCACGGATTGATAAACCTTATGTCATCCACTTGAGGGAAAATTGTCACTTTCCTACAAAATTCTGCATTTGAGGCCCAACAAAGTCTACAAGAATAAAGCTGCGTAGTAGACAACATTATTCCACGACCATTGTCATGCGCATGAGCCCGTAAGTGCTACCAACGCACTCTCGGCGATGGGAGACAGATAGACCGATAGACAGAGGGATGGCATAGGTCGGGGCGGTCTTCTTTGTCATGGGGTCGCTCGCCATCGGCATGCTCGGGGTGCTCGGAGTCTGGCTATGCTAGTTGTTCTAGGCTGTAGTGCTAGGCTTGCCTCCCGCCCCACCGTGCGAGACGCCGGACACCAACGACGACGATGACGCCAACGACAACAAGAACGAGCTATCGGAGGAGGAGCTGAGGCAGCTGGGTGGGGTCGTCCAGGCTGAGGCTGCAGACAGCGGGGAGGCGGAGGCGCTCTACCCCATCTGCCTTGAAGCCATGGAGCAGGGTTGCGCCGTGAGGGTCCTCCCTGGCTGCAACCGCGCCTTCCACCAGGAATGCGTCGATCGGTTGATGACCATCTCGCCGCGTTGCCCCGTTTGCAACATCTTGGCCATGCCCGCAGGCCTCGTTGACGGCGGCCAAGGCTGCTCTGGGGTGCTGACTGCTGAGAGCTGACACGGGGCACACGTGCTGACTGTTGAACGCTTCTTAATAAGAGGTTCAGAGATAGACCAAAAATCGTCAATAACCAAGAAAACGGCGCAACCCTGCTCCATGGCTTCAAGGAAGATGGGGTAGAGCGCCTCCGCCTCCCCGCTGTTTGCAGCCTCAGCCTGGACGCCCCCACCCAGCTGCCTCAGCTCCTCCTCCGATAGCTCGTTCTTGTTGTCGTGAGGGTCCTCCCTGGCTGCAACCGCGCCTTCCACCAGGAATGCGTCGATCGGTTGATGACCATCTCGCCGCGTTGCCCCATTTGCAACATCTTGGCCATGCCCGCAGGCCTCGTTGACGGCGGCCAAGGCTGCTCTGGGGTGCTGACTGCTGAGAGCTGACACGGGGCACACGTGCTCTTTCTTGGTTATTGACGATTTTTGGTCTATCTCTGAACCTCTTATTAAGAAGCGTTCATACGACGCCTCCCTAAATGGGTTGGCCTAGTTGCGCAGGAGGTCACAACCTCGTTTCTTTGTTTTTTCACGCCTTTTGTTTTATTTTGTTTTTCTTTATTTTTTTATTTACTTTCCTTTATACTTTAAAATATTATCAGTAGATATATTACAAAAAATAATCTCCATAAAAAAATTTGGAAAAAATGTTAATCAAGCATTTAAAAAAATGTTAAATATCTATAAAGCCGGTATTTCTCATGTGTACAAAAAATGTATACAAAGGCATACAATGTGTGTGAAACAATTAATCATGCATTAAAAAATGTTAATAGAGCGTTTGCAAAAAATACAAACAAGTAGTTCAAAAAATATTAATCACGCATTTTCAAATGTTAAATGTGTAGACAAAAAATGTTAACCACGTACTAAATATGTTTAACATGTATATTAAATATATTAAATATATGTGCACAAAAAGTTAGTTATGTATTGTATTAAAAATGTTAAACCTGTATTTGGAAAATGTTAATCAAGAAGTTTCAAAATGTTAAATGTATATAAAAAAATGCTGACCATGGATTAAAAAATAATTAATCTTGCATTTGAAAAAAATATTACTCAAACATTTAAAAAATATTAAATGTGTATAGAAAATATGTTGCTATGCATTTAAAGATTGAAAAAGAAACAAAATAAAACCGATGAAAAAATGAGAAACAAATAAATAAAACCTAGAAAGAAAGAAAACAAAAACAATGAAAACGAGAAAGAAACAAGGAAAGACGAAGAGAAAAATAAAAAAACAGTGAAAGCCATTAAAAGAAACAAATGAACCGGTGAAAACAAGAAAAAAACATAGTACGAAGAAAAAATTGAGAAAATTGAAAGAAAGAATAAACTAAAATGACAAAAATGAAAAGCAAACAAGAAAAAACCAATACATCAATCACCGTGAGCGGTTTGATTTTCTCGATCGGTAACATCAAAAGAAAATATAGACGGAAAATGGGCCAGCATAATATTGTAGCGGGGGCGAAAATGCTTTTGACGAAGCTGAAGGAACACTCGTCGTTAGTGAGATATAGCCTTTGCCGGGGTGGAGGCGGGATGGGGCGGGGGGAGCAACTAATTGAGAAGAGCTCCTTCGGGAGCCTTCAAAGGGCCACTCTCAGGCGTCACCGCTTGATGCGTTCTCAGCCGTCGTCGCGTGTTGCGCTCTTGTCGTTTTCTCCGAATTTTGTTTTTTTATTTATTTTTCTGCACGTGTTTTCTTCTTTTTAGATGTTTTTTTTGGGGTTCAGCGTTTTGGTTTTTCACCGATCTTTCTTAGCTTTTGAACAAAAAAACCCGTGGAAAAATTTTTGCCCCCAAAAGCGTTTTTCCTTTGAAACACACGGTTTTGCCTCCACGAGGAGCACGATCATGCCTCTTGGAAATGAAAAAAAATACGTTTTCCATTTTTCGTTCATCGAGAGGCACGGCCTTGCCTTTCGAAAACGAAAAAAACACGTTTAGTTTGTTTCCTCGAAAGACACGGTTTTGCTTCTGCGAGAGATACGATTTTCTTCCGCAAAAGTGCCTCTCAGAACAAAAAACGTATCGTTCCTCAAGAGACACACTTTTGCTTCCGTAAGAGGCGCTTCCGCGAGAGACATGGATTTGCTTCCGCGAGAGACACGGCTGTGCCTATCAAAAAGGAAAAAACACGTTTTTCTTTTTTTCTTTCTCGAGAGACGTGGTTTTGTTTCGCGAGAGGCGTGGATATGCTTCCATGAGAGGCACGCCTCTCAAAAACGAAAAAATACAAAAAAAAATCTGCGAGAGGCACGTTTATTTCGTCCTGCTTTTTTCATGAAAAAAAAAGTTCTCAAAACCTATCAACATGGGATCTAGTTTTAAAGATCTCGACGCGAGGAGTCCAAAGATGAAAAAAGACGTTTTTCTTTTTTTCTTCCTCGAGAGGCACGGTTTTGTTTCGCGAGAGGCGTGGATATGCTTCCATGAGAGGCACGATTGTGCCTCTCAAAAATGAAAAAATACAAAAAAAACCGTGAGAGGCACGTTTATTTCGTCCTGGTTTTCTTCGTCCTGCTTTTTTTATGGAAAAAAAGTTCATCAAAACCTATCAACATGGGATCTAGTTTTAAAGATCTCGATGCGAGGATTTCAAAGATGAAAACGGTTCTATTTGAACGCATGATTTAAGAGATAAAACATTTTGAATTAAAAAATCTAAAAAAACTCAACAAGTGGCATATATAGTGCATCATTTTTCGCAATTTGAGAATGTGAAAAAAAATCTTTGAAATGAATATTCCTCGGTTAGTGATTTCGAGGAGATAGTGCCGGGTGCTCATTTCATCTCTACCTGGCCTTTTCGGCCCATACGATTTCATAGCCCAGTGGTACAGTATTTTTATGCAACGCACATGCGTCCTCTTCATCCGTGCTATTTCCACGACGTCTGCCACGCGCCTGAGCCCGTAACTGCCACCAACGCGCGCTCGACGAGAGGAGACAGGAAGGACAGAGAGAGGTCAGGATGGCGCAGGTCTGGGCGGTGTTCCTTGCCGTGGGGTCGCTCGCCATCGGCATGCTCGGGGTGCTCGGAGTCTGGCTCTGCTACCTGTTCCAGGCCGTGGCGCTGGGCCCGCCTCCCGCCCCGCCGCCCGAGACGCCGGAGACGGTCGACGTCGACGACGACAAGAACGGACTATCAGAGGCGGAGCTGAGGCAGCTGGGCGGGGTCGTCCAGGCGGAGGCCGTGGACGGCGAGGAGGAGGAGGAGGAGGCGCTCTGCCCTATCTGCCTCGACGCCATGGAGCCCGGCCGCGCCGTGCGCGTCCTCCCCGGCTGCAACCGCGCCTTCCACCAGGACTGCATCGACCGGTGGCTGGCCATCTCGCCGCGCTGCCCCGTGTGCAACATCTGGGCCACGCCGCAGTCGCCGCAGGCCTCGCCGACGGCGGCCAAGACTGCTCCGGGTCCAGGGTGCTGACATGCGCGTTCTTGGTTCTTGACGATTCTTGGTCTGCCTCTGAACCTCTGATCTTCTTGACCAACTCTAGTTAGTTTTCTTGGCTCGGGAGAGCGGTTCTTGTGATTCCTTGTCTGCTAGTACATAGTTGTGTATAGGATTCTTGGACGGGAGACTGCATGTAGTTACTACGATTCTAGACAGAAATGAGTAGGCGTTTTGCAGATTTGGGTCTTTTTTCTTCTAGCAGATCGTCAAAATTTGGCCGCATTGGGTCTGTTTGATGAACCAGAAGCAGCAAATGTTCTGAAGATAACAAATTATGATGTGGGATAGCATACCGATCCTATTAATCCGACGTTCTCCAATTCTGATTTTGTCGATTTGGATTCTTTTTCTTGAGCTGTCTGTTGAAAACATACTGCAAACGTGCGGTTCAGTATCTGAAACGGTTACTAACATTTGCAACCCGATATTGCAATTTACAGTGCTAGTGTTATGCTTTCATGATTCTTTAATGAGAGGATCAGCTGTTACTCTTCTGCTTAAGTTAATTTGCAATTAATTTTCAGATCAAATGCCTCATATTCGATTCTTGTTCCCTGCTCTGTGGCATATTGGTTATCTATGCGTGTGAATTATGAGGACTAGCAGAGCTTGAAGCTTAAATTTCCTTTACACAATGTTAGGTGTTTTGCCCTTTCCTCAAATGTCATTTTTTGTTCAGAATTGGGCATCGCAGTAGATCTGTGGTTCGTTAGGTATGGTCAGATGCTTCAGGATTTAATTTACCTGTAATGGAGCTCATGAGCTCTTAGAAGGCAATGCTCAAGTTTCTTGGTTTTGGACTTGTTGCTGCTTTGTCAGCCTGCCCTTCCATGCTATTCTTTCAGTCTAATAAGCTAATCTGCGGCCTGCTATGTTAGGCTAACGACGTAGATTTATCTAGCTCAGATAAATGAACGCTGGTTCAGCCAGGTGTACGGGCTACTGAAAATGGGAATTTACTATGCTTTTTAGTCAGGTATTTGATCACCAATGGATCTGATTCTGATTCTACATGATGGATTCTGGTTCTGTTACACTGACCAATGTCCTCACTGATCGGCTTGGAGTAGGGCTTGCTTTTGAAATGGGAAAGTAGGATTCCTGAGCGACTGTTCTTATCGTTCAGAAATCAAGACGATCACTTTCAACCAATACAAACTGGATGTGGCGGTTTGAGTTAAATGCTTCTCGAATTATGGTTTGACAGACCTTTGACGATCCGGCGCTTGTATTCATCGAGGGTGAGTAGTATGACAGGGAAAGAGGGTGTACATTTCTTGGTAATTATCCAGTAACCAAGGTATTACATCGACACCCAAAACCTTTTTAACCTTTTCCAGTACATCCATTGTTTTTAAGTTGAATAATTTGGATGTTAATCTGGGAAAGAATGAAAATGATATTTCTATTTCGACAAATGTTTTGAAACATTTAGAATATGATCGATTAAATGTTATTTCACGTGTTTCTATCAAGTCTTTTGCCTATCATATTGAGGAGGAGGAGCTGCATTCCACATCAGATGGTTAGCTACTATCTCACTTAGTAGGAGCGGTTTCAAACATGGGTCTAGTTGAACCCGAGCTTAGTTCTTTGATCGAACTGAAAGCCTCCGGATGTAAATCAAAGATCGCACGTTTGAAAAAGATAGTAAGTCTCATAAGAGGGTGAAGTTTTCTAAATCTCCTATTGTTTCCCATGAATGGAATGTTTTTTAACAGCAGAGGTCTTCATGACTTGACTAAACATTTATTCATTGTGGAATGTAATATGGAATACAATTTAGATTTTTTTGGCTATCTCTGAAACGGGGAGATGTGATTTCTCAGTAAGTCTTCTTGACCGTCTTTCTAGCGGGATGGACCTCACTTGGATTTTACGACCGCCTAGAGGTCATTTTGGTGGCATCTTACTAGGCATAAACACAGGAACTATGGATGTGTTGGCTAGTTCGGATGGTGAGTTCCAGGCTAAACTCCATATTCGCAACAAGGCCGATAACTTCACATGGACCCTCGTCGTCGTGTATGGGGTAGCCCAGGATGAGTTCAAGGCAGACTTTCATCTAGCAAAAGATACTCCCTACCCATTCTTATAGGAGGGGATTTTAATTTGCTTCGATTTCCAAATGAGAAAAGCCGCGGTAGGTTTCATAATCATTGGTCTTTCCTTTTCAACGCTGTCATCAACGGTCTAGATCTGCGAGAGATTTCCATGATTAGAAGGCAAATCAGTTCGGCGAACAGTCTTCCAGAACCAATATATGAGAAACTAGATCGCGTTTTAATGAATGTCGAGTGGGAATCTAAATTTCCTATGGTGTCTGTTGGTGCTCTATCTCGTATCGAGGCTATATCAGACCACGCACCCATCCTCCTAACTACTGGTTTGCCATGACCACAACTTAGATGCAAGTTCAGGTTCGAACTTGGCTGGTTGCATTGGGATGGGTGATACGTCTTCAACGTATCTATAATTTTTTATTGTTCCATGCTGATATATTATTATTTTAGGATACTTTTTGGGCATATATTTATCAATTCATAATATTTTTGAGTACTAATCTATTGACCCGGTGTCCAGTGCCAGTTGTTATTTTCTGTATGTTTTTTTACTTTTCAGGTTTACGGTACCAAACGAAATGCAATTGTCACGAAACATTTTTATGATTTTTTCTAGAGCAAAAGAAGACCTGGAAGCTTCGGAAGGAGGTCGAGAGCTGCACGAGGGCTCCACCACACATCAGGACACGCCCTGGGGGCCCCTGATATGTGGTGGGGCCCTCGTGGCTCTCTCGACGCCCCTCTTTGGCCTATAAATTCTCTAATATCCCAAAAACCCTAGAGGAGGTACCAAAACACTTTTTACGCCGCCGCAAGTCTCTGTTCCGACGGGAGCCCATCTAGAGCTTCGTTCCGGCACCTTGCCGGAGGGGGATCGATCACGAAGGGCATCTTCGTCAACCTTGCTGCCCTCTGATGATGCGTGAGTAGTTCACCACAAACCTACGGGTCCGTAGGTAGTACCTAGATGGCAATCTCTCTCTCTCTCTTGATCTTCAATACAATGTTCATCGCATCTTTGCCTTGATCTATCGGATGTAATCCTTTGTATGTTGTGTTTGTTGGGATCCGATGAATTGTGGGTTTATGTTCAGATTATTCATGAAAAGTATTTGAGTCAAACCTGATTACTATGATTCTTATTTGCATGATCATTATAGCTTCGTAATGCTCTCCGATCTATTGAGATAGTTTGACCAACTAGATTGATATTTCTTCGGTGTGAGTGGTGCGTTGTGGTAGGTTCAATTGGTCGAGTTTCTATATCCCAGTGACAAAGTAGGGGACACGATATGTCTTTGTGTTGCTGATACTAAGGATAAAACGATGGGGTTAATTCATATTGATTGAGTTTACTTTGTCTACATCGTGTCAACGTTCTCCAAGCATCCCTCTGATTTACTTAATACTCTAGATGCATGTGTTGGAAATATGCCCTAGAGGCAATAAATAAAGAGTTTATTATTTTATTTCCTTGTTCATGATAATCGTTTATTATCCATGCTATAATTGTATTAATTGGAAACATGGATACATGTGTGGATACATAGACAAACACAATGTCCCTAGTATGCCTCTAGTGAACTAGCTCGTTGATCGAAAGATGGTTAAGGTTTCCTAGCCATGGACATGAGATGTCATTTGATAAGGGGATCACATCATTAGGAGAATGATGTGATGGACAAGACCCAAACTACAAACATAGCTTATGATCATGTCAGTTTATTGCTACTGTTTTCTGCATGTCAAGTATATGTTCCTATGACCATGAGACCATGCAATTCACAGATATCGGAGGAGTACCTTGTGTGTATCAAACGTCGCAACGTAACTGGGTGACTATAAAGGTGCTCTACAGGTATCTCCGAGGGTGTATGTTGAGTTGGCATGGATCAAGACTGGGATTACTTACTCCGTGTGACGGAGAGGTATCTCAGGGCCCACTCGGTAATACAACATCACAATAAGCCTTGCAAGCAATGTGACTAAGTGTTAGTTGCGAGATCTTGTATTACGGAACGAGTAAAGAGACTTGCCAGTAATGAGGTTGAATTAGGTATGGAGAACCGACGATCGAATCTCGGTCAAGTAACATACCGAAGAACAAAAGGAACATCATACGGGATTAACTGAATCCTTGACATAGAGGTTCTAATGATAAAGATCTTCGTAGAATATGTAGGAACCAATGTGGACATCCAGGTCCCGCCATTGTTTATTGACCATAGAGGTGTCTCGGTCATGTCTACATAGTTCTCAAACCCGCAGGGTCTGCACACTTAAGGTTTGGTGACGTTTCGGTAGTATAGAGTTATGTATGGTGGTGAACGAAGTTTGTTCGGAGTTCTGGATGAGATCCCGGATGTCACGAGGAGCTCCGGAGGTAAAGATTCATATATAGGAAGTCCTGTTTTGGTCGCCGAAAAAGTTTTGGGCTCATCGGTAGTGTACCGGGAGTGCCGGTAGTGTACCGGGAGGCCATCGGGAGGGGTATTTCGACCCAAGAGGCTACATGGGCTGTAGGAGGGTGTAAACCATCCCTTGGTGGGCTGGTGGAACATCCACAAGAGGCCCATGCGGCTGGAGGAAAAAAGACCTAAGAGAAAAAGTGGAAAAAAGGCAAAATAGGGTGAATCCCAGTCCTACTAGGATTGGAGGTGGACTCCACCTCTCCCTCTCTCCTTCGGCCGAAGCAAGGAGGCCTTGGCCCTTGTGCCAAGGCCTCTCCTCCTATCCTCTTATATATACTGGAGGTTTTAGGGTTTTTGCACTAGATTTTCAGCCACGTGCTACCCGTTCCTCCAGTGCATAGTTTCTCCTCTAGATCGGTTTCCTGCAGTGCTTAGGCGAAGGCCTGCCGGAATTGCTCCACCACCATCGCCGAAGCGCCGTTAGGCTTCCGGAGAACTCTTCTTCCTCTCCACTCCTTCTTGCTGGATCAAGACGGTGGAGATCGTCATCAAGCTGTACGTGTGCTAAACGCGGAGGTGTCGTCCGTTCGGTGCTAGATCGGAAGGATCATGATCAAGTTCGTGGGACGGATCGTGATCAAGTTCGTAGGACAGATCGTGATCAAGTTCGTGGATGGATCGTGATCGGATCGCGGGACGGATCGTGATTGGATCACGGGACGCACGGCGATTTGGATCGCGAAGACGTTCGACTACACCAACTGCGTTTCTTAACGCTTCCCGCTTAGCGATCTACAAGGGTATGTAGATCCACTCTCCCTCTCATAGATGCTCATCACCATGGATAGATCTGCGTGTGCGTAGGAAATTTTTTGTTTCCCATGCAACGTTCCCCAACAGCATGCTGGATAGCGGTCGATGGGTGAAGTAATAGTAATAGGTATAGGCAGGAGTCGGCCTATTTTCTTATGGACGTGTTGCCTATATACACATGATTATTGCCGTAAAAATCGCATAACTGTCCGCTTTTCTATCAATTGCCCAATAGTAATTTGTTTACCTACCGTATGCTATTTCTATGAGAGATGCCACTAGAAAATACTACGACACTCGGGTCTGTTCACTTATGTATTTACAAACTCTGCTATTACCTTGCTGCCATTTACTTGCTTTTATTTTATTTTACAATTTACAATTATCTACACAACTCACTTGCTTGCAAATAACAAGACCAAGGGAATTGACAACCCTCTAGCCAGCATTGGGTGCAAGTTATTTGCTATTTTGTGTGCAGACACTGAAGACGATTGAGGATTGGTATTCCTATTGGTTCGATAAACCTTGATTTCATAACTGGCGGAAATAGTTACCCACATTGTGCTGCGATAACCCGTTCCTCTTCATGGAAAACTCAACGCGGATCATAAGTATCAGGAAGGATTTCTAGCGCCGTTGCCGGGGAATACCATCACCAACTATCAAGTAACTTCACAGAAATTATCATTCACTTGTTCTTCTTTTTATTTGTTGTTATATTTAGTTTGTCTCAGAAAAATCAAAAATACAAAAATATTTATCTTTGCTATTTACAAGTTTACCTCTTTGCTTCTTTTGCTTGCTTGAAAGTTTCTATCATGTCTCATTTTGAAATTAGTGGTGTCTCCGCCTCTAGTGCGGAAGCCCTTGAGCTTCCAACTTCACCTTGCGCTAAGAATGCTAAAAGAAATTTTGATGAAGTTTCTAAGGAAAAATTTGATAACCTTGCGGATGATGATCCTTCTAAAAGTGAACCCATTATGCAAACAAAAAAACTCCGCATAGGTAGTGGGAATATTATTGGTAAGAGTGTGATTCAAGATTTTTTCACTTGTGCGGGATCATTACCATTGATAGGAGGTTCCATTGTTGCTAGAACTACAAGTTATGTGGGTGTAATATCTTTGCTTATAACACAGTTGGACAGACAATTTGTCCATATGCATCCTTTCATACAATGGTTATTTCTAGAATTCTCCAATATTCAGGAAGCTCCTACTAAACGTCTAGCCACTATTTTTCTGGTTCAAGAATTTAACAATATCATACAAGAAGCTACAGATATATTTGCTCATTATAGGTTTAACTGTGAGTGCCCACCAATAGAAGGAATCCTTTATGAGTTGGAAGGTATAAGGAAATTGAGATCCACGGATTATGTTGCTTATGATGAAAATCTTAGAAAGAAGGTTTCACCTAATGTCCTAGTTGATAAAATTTCTGAACATAATGATCAATTTGCCATACCAAAACTTGGAATGGGTTATGAACTTGAGCGAGAATTGAGGAAATATCTTTATCGAAACTTATACAATGAAGAGATGATTATTACCTATGAGAAACCTTAGGAGGAGCCTCCTATTCCTCCTGAAATAGATCTCTCGGAACCTTGTGTTGTGAAGTTTAGTCCCTTCAATTATTTTTGCCTACCTATTAGAAAACTTGCTGCTAAAAGAAGGGAATATGATTATAGCATGACAGATCGTTTGCATGATTATTACAACAATTGAAACTATGCATTATGCCTAGTTAGGGGCATAAAAGAATGAGTGATAATCAAAACCATCATGTAGCACATATAGAGAAATTGCGGGTTAATGACCTTGATGTGGTAATATGAAAAAGGTGTGAGTTCATAATTATTGATTCATAGAAGTATCGATATTAAGAGGTGTTAACTTGTTGTTCATCTAAAAATTAAAAAGGCACGGTGATTATGTGTGAGCATTTCTATTCCTCGTTAAAATCCTAGTGTTGTTTCGAGTCGGGGGCACGCGATGGTTAACTCCTCCCAACCTCCTCCCCGTGGGCATGCGAGTAGTACTTTGATTTATAATAAAACTTTCCAATAAGTACATGAGTTCTTTATGACTAATGTGATACCATGGACATACGCATTTTCACCTTCTCATATTTGCTAGCATGTTCGGTACCGTGCATAGCCCATTTTCACCTCGAGGATCGGTGCAACTTTTGCAGGTGCATCCAAACCCCGTGACATGATACGCTCTGTTGCACATAAGCCTCATTATATCTTCCTCAAAACAGCCACCATACCTACCTATCATGGCATTTCCATAGCCATTCCGAGATATATTGTCATGCAAATTCCATCGCCACTTCACATGACTAGTTCGTTCATCATCATATTGCTTTGCATGATCATATAGAGATGGCATAGTATTTGTGGTGAAGCCACCATTCATCATTTTTTATACATGTCACGCTAAATCTTGCACATGCTGGTACACTGCCAGAGGCATTCATATAGAGTCATATTATCCTATCAGTTTTTCATATTGAGTTGTAAGTAAATAAAAGTGTGATAATCATCCTTATTAGAGCATTCTCCCAGTGAGGAAAGGATGATGGAGACTATGATTCCCCCACAAATAGGGATGAGACTCCGAACGAAAAATGAAAAATGGGGAAGGCCAAATGAGCCCACCACAAAAAATAAAAATAAATGGGGGAGGCAAAGAAAAAAAAGCCCACCATGAAGAAAAAAGAATGAATGAGAGAAAAAGAGAGAAGGGAATTTGCTACTATCCTTTACCACACTTGTGCCTCAAAGTGGCACCATTTATTCATATAGAGAGTATCCTATTTTGACACTTCCATATGCTAGTGGGAATTACCTTTTCATTATAAACTTGGCTTGTATATTCCGATGACGGGCTTCCTCAAATGCCCGGGGTCTTTATGAGCAAGCAAGTTGGATGCACACCCCACTTAGCTTCAGTTGAGATTTCATACACTTATAGATCTAGTGCATCATTTGCATGGCAATCCCTACTCCTTGCACTGACATCTACCGATGAGCATCTCCATAGCTCTTTGGTACGCCTAGTTGATGTGAAACTATCTTCTCCACCTTTTACCCCTTTGAAATCTACCATCATATTATATTTCGCCTACATATTACGTTTAGTGGCTCATGCTCATGTATTGCATGGAGAATAAAAAGTTCATCCATACTGAAAAAGTACGATCCAATTGCATGACTTGGACACCGTGGTGCTTACCATTTGTATTGATGTGGTGAAGATGGAGCCATGCTTTGCTAATATAATAAGATGAATGGGGGTAAACATTCTTTTAGGATCGTATATGTTGAAAAATCAATGATTTTGTTTCTTATACTTATAAGTATTGCTATGTTAATGTTTGTTGATTCATCGTTTCTCAAGGAGCATACATACAAAACATTATATAATGGGTAGCATGCCAAATCAAAAATTCTGTTTTTGTCATTTACCTACTCGAGGACGAGCATGAATTAAGCTTGGGGATGCTTGATACGTCTCCAACGTATCTATAATTTTTGATTGTTCCATGCTGATATATTTGTTGGAAATATGCCCTAGAGGCAATGATAAAATGGTTATTATTGTATTTCCTTGTTCACGATAATTGTCTATTGTTCATGCTATAATTCTGTTAACCGGAAACCGTAATACATGTGTGAATACATAGACCACAACATGTCCCTAGTGAGCCTCTAGTTGGCTAGCTCATTGATCAATATATGGTCACGGTTTCATGACCATGGACATTGGATGTCATTGATAACGGGATCACATCATTAGGAGAATGATGTGATGGACAAGACCCAATCCTAAGCATAGCACAAGATCGTGTAGTTCGTCTGCTAAAGCTTTTCCAATGTCAAGTATCATTTCCTTAGACCATGAGATAGTGCAACTCCTGGATACCGTAGGAATGCTTTGGGTGTGCCAAACGTCACAACGTAATTGGGTGGCTATAAAGGTGCACTACGGGTATCTCCAAAAGTGTCTGTTGGGTTGGCACGAATCGAGACTGGGATTTGTCACTCCATATGACGGAGAGGTATCTTTGGGCCCACACGGTAAGACATCATCATAAGGACCTCAATGTGACTAAGGAGTTAGCCACGGGATGATGTGTTGTGGAACGAGTAAAGAGACTTGCCAGTAACGAGATTGAACAAGGTATAGGGATACCGACGATCGAATCTCGGGCAAGTATCATACCGGTAGACAAAGGGAATTGGATATGGGATTGATTGAATCCCCGACATCATGGTTCATCCGATGAGATCATCGTGGACCATGTGTGAGCCAACATGGGTATCCATATCCCGCTGTTGGTTATTGACCGGAGAGGTGTCTCGGTCATGTCTACGTGTCTCCCAAACCCGTAGGGTCTACACACTTAAGGTTCGATGACGCTAGGGTTATGGGGAAATGGTATACGTGATTACCGAAGGTTGTTCAGAGTCTCGGATGAGATCCCGTACATCACGAGGAGCTCCGGAATGGTCCGGAGGTAAAGATTGATATATAGGAAGTCATGTTTTGGTCATCGGAAAGTTTTCGGGCTCACCGGTAGTGTACTGGGAGTGTCGGGAGGGTGCCGGAGGACCCCCGGGAGGGGTGTGACGACCAAAGGACTTCGTGGGCTGTTAGAGGAGGTGGACCAGCCCTTATTGGTCTGGCCAAGTCCTTCTGGAAAGGCCCATGCGGCTAGGGATAAAGAGATAAGGCTAAAGGAGATTCAGAAGGAAGAGGTCCACCTCCCTTGTGGGAGGTGGACTCCTCCCTTATCTCGGCCGAACCTCTCCTCCTTGGAGGAGGGGCCAAGGCATCCCTCCCTCTCCCTCCTCCTATATATACCCAAGGTATTGGGGCTGATTTGAGACACAACTTCTCTCTCTCTCTCTCGGCCCAGCCCTACCCTTCCTCTTCCTCGTTCTTCGTAGCGCTTGGCAAAGCCATGCCGGAGTCCACGTAGCTCCATCGTCACCATGCCGTCATGCTGCCAGAGCTCTCCCTCAACCTCTCCTTCCTCCTTGCTAGATCAAGGTGTAGGAGACGTCATCGGGTTGCACGTGTGTTGAACGCGGAGGCGCCATTGTTCGGCGCTTACATCGGAATCCATCGCGATCTGAATCGCTACGAGTACGACTCCACCAACCGCGTTCTTGTAATGCTTCCGCTTAGAGATCTTCAAAGGTATTAAGATGCAATCTCTCCCCACTCATTGTTCGTTTCTCCATAGATAGATCTTGGTGATTGTAGAATTTTTTTTGATTTACTACTACGTCTCCCATCAGTGGCATCATGAGCTAGGTCTATGCGTAGAATCTATGCACGAGTAGAACACAAAGTTGTTGTGGGCGTCGATCTTGTTAATTTTCTTAGCACTACTAGTCTTATCTTGATTCAACGGTATTGTGGGATGAAGCGGCCCGGACCAACTTTACACGTACGCTTACGTGAGACCGGTTCCACCGCCTGACATGCACTTTTGCATAAGGTGGCTAGCGGGTGTCTATCTCTCCCACCTTAGTGAGATTGGATTCGATGAAAAGGGTCCTTATGAAGGGTAAATAGCAATTGGCATATCACGTTGTGGTTTTGGCGTAGGTAAGAAACGTTCTTGCTAGAAACCTATAGCAGCCACGTAAAAACTTGCAACTACAAATTAGAGAACATCTAACTTGTTTTTTTGCATCATATGCCTTGTGATGTGATATGGCCAAAGGATGTGATGTGATGCATTGTGATGTATGAGATTGATCATGTTCTTGTAATAGGATTCATGACTTGCATGTCGATGAGTATGACAACTGACAGGAGCCATAGGAGTTGTCTTATTTTATTGTATGACCTGCGTGTCAATCATAAACGCCATGTAATTACTTTACTTTATTGCTAAACGTTAGCCATAGTAGTAGAAGTAATAGTTGGCAAG
Source organism: Hordeum marinum (assembly GCA_022496015.1). Lineage (NCBI taxonomy): Eukaryota > Viridiplantae > Streptophyta > Magnoliopsida > Poales > Poaceae > Hordeum > Hordeum marinum. The sequence goes on from CM039677.1 coordinate 322,891,666, forward strand.
ACTACTTCATGAAGACACGATGATGGAGATCATGATGATGGAGATCATGGCGTCGTGCCGGTGACAGTGATGATCATGGTGCCCTGAAGATGGAGATCAAAGGATCAAGATGATATTGGCCATATCATGTCACTATATTGATTGCATGTGATGTTTATCATGTTTACATCTTGTTTGCATAGAACGAAGGTAGTAAATAAAATGAACTCTCAATAAAATTTCAAGAAATGTGTTCACCCTAACTGTGCACCGTTGCTAAGGATCATTGTTCCGAAGAACCACGTGATGATCGAGTGTGATAGGTTCTAACGTTCGCATACAACGGGTGTAAGCCAGATTTACACATGCGAAACACTTAGGTTGACTTTACGAGCCTAGCATGTACAGACATGGCCTCGGAACACGGAAGACTGAAAGGTCGAACATGAGTCGTATAGAAGATATGATCAACATGGAGATGTTCACCATGGATGACTAGTCCGTCTCACGTGATGATCGGACACGGGCTAGTTGACATGGATCATGTATCACTTGGATGATTAGAGAGATGTCTATCTAAGTGGGAGTTCATTAAATAATTTGATTATGTGAACTTAATTATCATGAACTTAGTCTAAAATTGTCTTTACAATCTATATTGTAGATCCAATGGCCAACGCTTCACCCTCAACTTCAACGTGTTCCTAGAGAAAACCAAGCTGAAAGATGATGAAAGCAACTATGCGGACTGGGTCCGTGGATTGAGGATCATCCTCATAGCTTCCAAAAGATTGTATGTCCTTGATGCACCACTAGGTGACCCACCCATTTTCTCGGTGGACCAAGACATTACGAACGCTTGGCAGTCACGCTGCGATGATTACTCCCTTGTTCAGTGTGGCATGCTTTATAGTTTAGAACCGGGGCTCCAAAAGCATTTTGAGCAACACGGAGCATATGAGATGTTCCAAGAGCTGAAACTGGTTTTCCAAGCTCATGCCCGGGTCGAGAGGTATGAAGTCTCCGACAAGTTGTTCAGCTGTAGGATGGAGGAGAATAGATCTGTCAGTGAGCACATACTCAAAATGTCTGGGTTGCACAACCGCTTGACTCAGCTGGGAGTTAATCTCCCGGATGACTCGGTCATTGACAGAATCCTCCAGTCGCTTCCACCTAGCTACAAGAGCTTTGTGATGAACTACAACATGTAGGTTATGGAGAAGTCCATTCCTGAGTTGTACTCGATGCTGAAATCAGAGGAGGTCGAGATCAAAAAGGAGCATCAAGTGTTGATGGTAAATAAGACCACTAGTTTCAAGAAAGGCAAGGGTAAGAAGAACTTCAAGAAGTATGGCAAAGTTGTTGCCGAGCCTGGTAAGCACGTTGCCGAGAAGAAGAACAAGAATGGACCCAAGCCAGAGACTGGGTGCTTTTATTGCAAGGGTACCGGTCACTGGAAGCGGAACTGCCCCAAGTACTTAGCAGATAAGAAGGCCGGCAACGTTAAAGGTATATGTGATATACTTGTTATTGATGTGTACCTAACTAGCGCTCGTAGTAGCTCCTCGGTATTTGATACTGGTGCAGTTGCTCACATTTGTAACTCCAAGCAGGAGCTGCGGAATAAGTGGAGACTGGCAAAGGACGAGGTGACGATGCGCGTCGGGAATGGTTCCAAGGTCGATGTGATTGCCGTCGACATGCTACCTCTTCATCTACCTTTGGGATTAGTTTTAAACTTCAATAATTGTTATTTAGTACCAGCTTTGAGCATGAACATTGTATCAGGATCTCGTTTGATGCGAGATGGCTACTCATTTAAATCTGAGAATAATGGTTGTTCTATTTATATGAGAGAAATGTTTTATGGTCATGCCCCGCTCGTCAATGGTTTATTTTTGATGAATCTCGAACGTGATGTTACACATGTCCATAGTGTGAGTACCAAAAGATGTAAGATTGATAACGATAGTCCCACTTACATGTGGCATTGGTTATATTGGTGTCAAACGCATGAAGAAGCTCCAAGCTGATGGACTTTTGGAGTCTCTTGATTTCGAATCATTTGACACGTGCGAACCATGCCTCATGGGCAAGATGACCAAGACTCCGTTCTCTAGAACAATGGAGCGAGCAACTGACTTATTGGAGATAATACATACCGATGTATGCGGTCCAATGAGCGCTGAGGCTCGCGGTGGCTACCGTTATGTTCTCACCCTCACTGATGACTTGAGTAGATATGGGTATGTCTACTTAATGAAACACAAGTCTGAAACCTTTGAAAGGTTCAAGGAATTTCAGAGTGAGGTAGAGAATCAACATGACAGGAAAATAAAGTGCCTACGATCTGATCGTGGCGGAGAATATTTAAGTCATGAGTTTGGCACGCACCTAAGGAAATGTGGAATTGTTTCACAACTCACGCCGCCTCGCACACCTCAGCAAAATGGTGTGTCTGAACGTCGTAATCGCACTCTATTGGATATGGTGCGATCTATGATGTCTCTTACCGACTTACCGCTATCATTTTGGGGATATGCATTAGAGACTGCCGCATTCACTTTAAATAGGGCACCATCAAAGTCCGTTGAGACGATGCCGTATGAATTATGGTTTGGAAAGAAACCTAAGCTGTCGTTTCTAAAAGTTTGGGGGTGCGATGCTTATGTGAAGAAACTTCAACCTAAGAAGCTCGAACCCAAAGCGGAGAAGTGTGTCTTCATAGGATATCCCAAAGAGACTATTGGGTATACCTTCTACCTCAGATCCGAAGGCAATGTCTTTGTTGCCAAGAATGGATCCTTTCTAGAGAAAGAGTTTCTCTCAAAATAAGTAAGTGGGAGGAAAATAGAACTTGATGAGGTAATTGTACCTCCACTCGAACCGGAGAGTAGCGCAACACAGGAAGTTGTTTCTGTGGAGCCTACACCGGCTGGAGAGGAAGTTAATGATGATGGTCATGAAACTTCATATCAAGTTACTATTGAACGTCGAAGGTCTAGTACGACACGTTCCACACCAGAGTGGTATGGCAACCCTATCCTGGAGATCATGTTGTTGGACAATAGTGAACCTTCGAACTATGAAGAAGCGATGGCAGGCCCGGATTCCAACAAATGGCTTGAAGCCATGAAATCCGAGATAGGATCCATGTATGAGAACAAAGTGTGGACTTTGGTGGACTTGCCTGATGATAAGCGAGCCGTTGAAAATAAATGGATCTTTAAGAAGAAGACTGACGCGGATGGTAATGTGACCATCTATAAGGCTCGGCTTGTCGCTAAGGGTTATCGACAAGTTCAACGAGTTGACTACGATGAGACTTTCTCACCCGTAGCGATGTTGAAGTCTGTCCGAATCATGTTAGCAATTGCCGCATTTTATGATTATGAGATCTGGCAAATGGACGTCAAAACGGCATTCCTTAATGGCTTCCTTAAGGAAGAACTGTATATGATGCAACCGGAAGGTTTTGTCGGTCGTAAAGAAGCTAACAAAGTATGCAAGCTCCAGCGCTCCATCCATGGGTTGGTGTAAGCATCTCGGAGTTGGAACATTTGCTTTAATGAGGTGATTAAAGCGTTTGGGTTTGTACAGGTTTATGGAGAACCCTGTATTTACAAGAAAGTGAGTGGGAGCTCTGTAGCATTTCTCATATTATATGTGGATGACATACTGATGATGGGAAATGATATAGAACTTTTGGAAAGTGTAAAGGCCTACTTGAATAAATGTTTTTCAATGAAGGACCTTGGAGAAGCTGTTTACCTATTAGGCATCAAGATCTATGGAGATAGATCGAGACGCCTCATAGGTCTTTCACAAAGCACATACCTTGACAAGATATTGAAGAAGTTCAATATGGATCAGTCCAAGAAGGTGTTCTTGCCTGTGTTACAGGGTGTGAGATTGAGTACGACTCAATGCCCGACCACGACAAAGGATAGAGAATAGATGAGTGTCATCCCCTATGCTTCAGCCATAGGCTCTATTATGTATGTCATGTTGTGTACCAGATCTGATGTGAACCTTGCCATAAGTTTGGTAGGGAGGTACCAAAGTGATCCCGGAGCGGAACACTAGACAGCGGTCAAGAATATCCTGAAGTACCTGAAAAGGACAAAGGACATGTTTCTCGTATATGGAGGTGCCGAAGAGCTCGTCGTAAAGGGTTACATCGATGCTAGCTTCGACACAGATCTGAACGACTCCAAGTCGCAAACCGGATATGTGTATGTTTTGAACGGAGGGGCAGTCAGCTGGTGTAGCAGCAAGCAAAGCGTCGTGGCGGCATCTACATGTGAAGCGGAGTACATAGCTTCTTCGGAAGCAGCAAAGGAAGGAGTCTGGATGAAGGAGTTCATCACCGACCTAGGAGTGATTCCTAATGCATCGGACCCAATGACTCTATTCCGTGATAACACTGGAGCTATTGCCCTTGCGAAGGAGCCCAGGTTTCACAAGAAGACAGGACACATCAAGTGCCGCGTCAACTCCATCCGTGATTACATTCAGGAGGGAGATATAGATATTTGTAAAGTACATATGGATCTGAATGTCGCAGATCCGTTGACTAAACTCTCTCACGAGCAAAACATGATCAACACCAGAATGCTATGGATGTTCGGTTCATCACAATGTAACTATATTATTGACACTAGTGCAAGTGGGAGACTATTGGAAATATGCCCTAGAGGCAATAATAAAATGGTTATTATTGTATTTCCTTGTTCATGATAATTGTCTATTGTTCATGCTATAATTGTGTTAACCGAAAATCGTAATACATGTGTGAATACATAGACCACAACATATCCCTAGTGAGCCTCTAGTTGGCTAGCTCGTTGATCAATAGATGGTCACGGTTTCATGACCATGGATATTGGATGTCATTGATAACGGGATCACATCATTAGGAGAATGATGTGATGGACAAGACCCAATCCTAAGCATAGCACAAGATCGTGTAGTTCGTCTGCTAAAGCTTTTGCAATGTCAAGTATCATTTCCTTAGACCATGAGATTGTGCAACTCCCAGATACCGTAGGAATGCTTTGGGTGTGACAAACGTCACAACGTAATTGGGAGGCTATAAAGGTGCACTACGGGTATCTCCGAAAGTGTCTGTTGGGTTGGCACGAATCGAGACTGGGATTTGTCACTCCGTATGACGGAGAGGTATCTCTGGGCCCACTCGGTAAGACATCATCATAATGAGCTTAGTGTGACTAAGGAGTTAGCCACGGGATGATGTGTTGCGGAACGAGTAAAGAGACTTGTCGGTAACGAGATTGAACAAGGTATAGGGATACCGACGATCGAATCTCGGGCAACTATCATACCGGTAGACAAAGGGAATTGGATACGGGATTGATTGAATCCCCGACACTGTGGTTCATCCGATGAGATCATCGTGGAGCATGTGGGAGCCAACATGGGTATCTAGATCCCTCTATTGGTTATTGATCGGAGAGGTGTCTCGGTCATGTCTACGTGTCTCCCGAACCCGTAGGGTCTACACACTTAAGGTTCGATGACGCTAGGGTTATGGGGAAATGGTATACGTGATTACCGAAGGTTTTTGGAGTCCTGGATGAGATCCCAGACATCACAAGGAGCTCCGGAATGGTCCAGAGGTAAAGATTGATATATAAAAAGTCCTGTTTTGGACACAGGAAAGTTTTTAGGCTCATCGATAGTGTACTAGGAGTGTCGGGAGGGTGCCAGAGGACCCCCGGGAGGGGTGTGACGACCAAAGGACTTTGTGAGCTGTTAGAGGAGGTGGACCAGCCCTTATTGTTCTGGATAAGTCCTTCCGGAAAGGCCCATGCGGCTAGGGATAAAGAGATAAGGCTAAAGGAGATTCAAAAGGAAGAGATCCACCTCCCTTGTGGGAGGTGGACTCCTCCCTTATCTCGACCGAACCTCTCCTTCTTGGAGGAGGGGCCAAGGCAGCCCTCCCTCTCCCTCCTCCTATATGTACCCGAGGTATTGGGGCTTATTTGAGACACGAATTCTCTCTCTCTCTCTCTCGACGCAGCCCTACCATTCCTCTTCCTCGTTCTCCGTAGCGCTTGGCGAAGCCCTGCCGGAGTCCACGTAGCTCCACCGTCACCACGCCATCGTGCTGCCGGAGCTCTCCCTCAACCTCTCCTTCCTTCTTGCTGGATCAAGGCGTAGGAGACGTCATCGGGTTGCACGTGTGTTGAACGCGGAGGTGTCGTTGTTCGGCGCTTAGATCGGAATCCACGGCGATCTGAATCGCTACGAGTACGACTCCACCAACCGCGTTCTTGTAACGCTTTCGCTTAGCGATCTTCAAAGGTATGAAGATGCAATCTCTCCTCACTCGTTGCTGGTTTCTCCATAGATAGATCTTGGTGATCATAGGAATTTTTTGATTTACTACTATGTCTCCCAACAATATTATCATTCTAGGATACTATTTGGGCACTTATTTACCAATTCATAATATTTTTGAGCACTAACCTATTGACCTAGTGCCCAGTGCGAGTTGTTGTTTTCTACATGTTTTTTACTTCTCTGGTTTACACTACCAAACAAAGTCCAATTGCCACGGAACTTTTTTATGTTTTTTTTGGACCAAAAGAAGACCTGGAAGCTTCGGAACAAGGCCGGGAGCCGCACGAGGGCTCCACCACACATTAGGGCGCGCCCTTGGGGGCGCCCTGATATGTGGTGGCACCCACGTGGCTCTCCCGATGCCCCTCTCCGGCCTATAAATTCTCTAATATCCGAAAAACCCTAGAGGAGGTCCGAAAACACTTTTTACGCCGCCGCAAGTGTTTGTTCCAATGGGAGCCCATCTAGAGCTCCACTCCAGCACCTTGCTGGAGGGAGGATCGATCACAGTGGATCTCTTCATCAACCTTGCTGCCCTCATGATGATGTGTGAGTAGTTCACCATAGACCTATGGGTCCGTGGGTAGTACATAGATGATAATCTCTCTCTCTCTCTCTCTCTTGAACTTCAATACAATGTTCATCGCATCTTTGCCTTGATCTATCCGATGTAATCCCTTTGTATGGTGCCTTTGTTGGGATCTGATGAATTATGGGTTTATGTTCATATTATTCATGAAAATTATTTGAGTCAAACCTGATTACTATGATTCTTATTTACATGATCATTATAGCTTCGTAATGCTTTTTGATCTATTGAGATAGTTTGGCCAACTATATTGATATTTCTTCGGTGGGAGTGGTGTGTTGTGGTAGGTTCAACCTGACGAGTTTCTATATCCCAGTGACAAAGTAGGGGACAAGATACGTCTTTTTGTTGCTACTACTAAGGATAAAATGATGGGGTTAATTCATATTGATTGAGTTTACTTTGTCTACATCATGTGATCGTTCTCCAAGCATCACTCTGTTTTACTTAATACTCTAGATGCATGTTCGATAGCGGTTAATGAGTGGAGTAATAGTAATAGGTGCAGACAGGAGTCGGCCTATTTGCTTATGGACGTGATGACTATATACACATGATCATTGCCGTGAAAATCGCATAACTATCCGCTTTTCTATCAATTTCCCAACAATAATTTGTTTACCCATCGTATGCTATTTCTATGAGAGATGCCACTAGAGAACACTACGACCCTCAGGTCTATTCACTTATATATATACAAACGCTACTATTACCTTGCTGTCATTTACTTGCTTTTATTTTATTTTGCAATTTACAATTATCTACACAACTCGCTTGCTTGCAAATAACAAGACTAAGGGGATTGACAACCCTCTTGCCAGCGTTGGGTGCAAGTTGTTTGCTCTTTTGTGTGCAACCGATGAAGACGGTTGAGGATTGGTATTCCTATTGGTTCGATAAACCTTGGTTTCATAATTGAGGGAAATACTTACCCATATTGTGTTGCGGTAACCCGTTCCTCTTCACGGAAAACCCAACGCAGATCACAAGTATCAATGGCTTCCATGACATAGTCAAGGAGTTATGAGAGAAACCACTGGCTGGGCATACCCCAATACACAAATAGAATAACAAAACGCATGCATTACATAAATTTCTTCGTCGTTGGGATAGGCATACGGTGGGTATCCTCAAAAGGGAGAAGCTTCGTCTTTTATGTACAGTTGATAAATTAGAAGCTCTGGCAGAGGTTAGACCTCTATTTGAGCATGAAATCGAGATCAAGAGTCAATCAAATGCATAGATATCTAGTATGCTACATGAAGAGGAACTAAAATGGTACCAACATTCCAACTCTTAATTTATCCTGAAAGGTGATTCAAATACTTGATATTTCCGTGGAGTCGCCAATGACAGACACCGGAAGAAACTAATTCATTCCCTACAACAGGATGATGGCACAATTGAGGGGCATGAGGAACTTAAATCTTTATCTTATATCACTAATTATTATAAAATTTTGTTCAGATCCCCAGAGGAAGTAAACTTTTTGATGGATGAGTCTCGAGTAGATGACATCCCCTAGGCCTCTGATGAGGAAAACCGACTTCTAACAACACCATACTCCGAGGAGGAAGTTAGAAAGGCGGTTTTTCTAATGGAGCACAACAAAGCCTTTGGTCCGGATGCTTTTCTTGTAGAGTTCTATCATAACTTTTGGGAAGTCATCAAACCGGATCTCCTCCTCTTCTTTAGCTACCTACAAGCTAGCCAAGTAGAATTGTTCCGCTTAAACTTCGGTGAGATTATTTTATTACCTAAGGTTAATGAGGCGGAAAGGATACAACAGTATAGACCTATTTGCCTTCTTAATGTTAGTTTTAAAATATTCACGAAGGTTGCCGCTATTAGGCTGAATTCGGTTGCTGAACATGTGATTTGTCCTTCAGACACAACTTTTATGCAAGGTAGACACATCCTAGATAGAGTTGTTATCCTTCATGAAACTGTCCATGAGTTACATCGAAAAAATTTGAATGGGGTCGTCCTTAAAATAGACTTTGAAAAAGCTAATGAAAAATTCAAATGGCCATTTCTTCAACAGACTTTGAGAATGAAAGGATTTTCTACAGAGTGGTGCGCTATGATCCATAGCTTCCTTTCACGAGGCGATGTGGCCATTAAGGTCAATGATGACGTTGGCCACTATTTCCAAACGAAGAAGGGACTGCCACAAGGTGACTCGCTATGGATATGCTATTCAATATAGTGGCGGATATGCTAGCAGTCATGATTGAGCGTGCCAAGAATGATGGACAAATTGATGGGGTAGTAAATTATCTAGTTGATGGTGGTCTCTCTATACTTCTGTGCCGATGATACGATTCTCTTCGCGGATCATGACCTTGAGAAAGCGAGAAATCTGAAATTAATTTTATCAGCATTCGAGCAACTTTCAGGTCTTAAGATCAATTTTCATAAACGTGAATTGTTTTGCTTTGGCGAGTCTCGTGACGAGGCTCACCTGTACGCCGGCCTATTTGGGTGTAGGTTGGGCAAGTTTCCAATCACATATTTGGGGATACCGATACATTATCGGAGACTCACAAATGTTGAATGGATACACGTCGAGGAGAGGATGCAAAAAAGGCTTAGTAGTGGGAAAGGTAAACTGCTATCTTTGGGTGGAAGATTGGTCCTTATAAATTCAGTACTAAGTAATATGATACTATATATGATTTCCTTCGTCCAGTTGTCGAAAGAAGTTTTACATAGATTGCGGTCAAGATTCTTTTGGCAAGGAGATAGCGAGAGATAGAAATATCGACTGGCTAAATGGAGTGTGGTTTGTCGTCCCAAATACCAAGGCGGGTTGGGCATTCATGACCTTGAGGTTAAGAATAGGGCCCTACTCGGCAAATGGTTGTTTAAACTTCTAACGGGAGATGGTGTATGGCAAGCCCTCCTCAGGAGGAAATATGTGAGCTCCAAGGCGGTATCGCAAGTATATTGGAAGCCTGGGGATTCTCCCTTTTGGGCGGGTCTAATGGCTACGAAGAAATATTTCTTCTGCTATGGATCCTTCTCGATTAAGGACGGCTCGGAAATTAGATTCTAGGAGGATAAGTGGCTACGAAATGTCACTCTCTAGGAATAATATCCGGCTCTATATAATATTATGCGTCACAAGGGTGATACTATTGCCACGGTAATGGAATCCGGTGTGATGTTGTAATAGCTTGGCTTATTAGGGATGATAGACTACTCATATCAATAAGGAATTCCTTCTTTTCCGGATGCGCATGAGTGAGGACAAAGTGCGTAGAAAAGACTAGTATTGATCTGTGAGGCCAGTCTAGATCCCGCCAGGAGTAACGACTACCGGCGGGTGTGTCCGGAGCGTTACAAGTTGGTATCAGAGCCGACCCTCGCGGTTACACGGATGTTTGCCGACAGGTGCGCGGTCATGTTGTTCACGAAGTTGGTGACCCGTCGTGGCACACGGAATGACACATGTATCAGACTGGAAGCACAGACGTTTGTGCCAAGAGGGAACGTTCCTGTGACCCGACGAGGACGTCGGTTCCTCTGAGTGGTGGTGTATGTAATAGCTTGGCTTATTAGGGATGATAGACTACTCATATCAATAAGGAATTCCTTCTTTTCCGGGAGCCCATTCGAACATAACTCCCAGGTTAAACGTGCTTGGCTTGGAGTAGTTCTGGTGCGCATGAGTGAGGACAAAGTGCGTAGAAAAGACTAGTATTGATCTGTGAGGTCAGTCTAGATCCCGCCAGGAGTAACGACTAACGGCGGGTGTGTCCGGAGCGTTACAAGTTGGTATCAGAGTCGACTTACACGGATGTTTGCCGACAGGTGCGTGGTCATGTTGTTCACGAAGTTGGTGACCCGTCGTGGCACACGGAATGACATATGTATCGGACTGGAAGCACAGACGTTTGTGCCAAGAGGGAACGTTCCTGTGACCCGACGAGGACGTCGGTTCCTCTGAGTGGTGGTGTATGTAATAGCTTGGCTTATTAGGGATGATAGACTACTCATATCAATAAGGAATTCCTTCTTTTCCGGGAGCCCATTCGAACATAACTCCCAGGTTAAGCGTGCTTGGCTTGGAGTAGTTCTGGTGCGCATGAGTGAGGACAAAGTGCGTAGAAAAGACTAGTATTGATCTGTGAGGCCAGTCTAGATCCCGCCAGGAGTAACGACTACCGGCAAGTGTGTCCGGGGCGTTACAGATGTGCCAGTAGATAATAACAAGAAGATCTGAAAGATGAATATACTGCTTAAGAATAAAATCGTTGCATGGTATCTTAGTCAAGAAGTCTTTCTTACTAAAAATAATCTCATTAAGAGGAATTGGCATGGAAATCCGTATTGTGTTTTTTGTCATCATGATGAGACAATAAAACAGTTATTCTTTCAGTGCAAATTTGCTCGTTTTATGTGGCCAATCATCCAAATAGCTTCTGGCTTGTATCCTCCTTGTAGTGTTGCTAATGTATTTGGCAATTGGCTACATGTGATTGATCACAGGTTTAGAACTCTTCTCAGGGTGGGAGCGCCTGCCATTATGTGGTCGCTTTGATTATGTAGAAATGATAAGATTTTTAACGATAAAAGTGCTTCTCTTATGCAGGTTTTCTATACATTTATCGGGACTCTTCGTTTATGGTCCTCTCTACAACACGTGAAGAATCGAGACCTGTTTACAAAGATGTGTACACGATTGGAGGCTACGACAAGAGATGCTTTTATCCAACAAGAGTGGCAGCATGATCAGGATCCCCCCCCCCCCCCGCTTTAAGCGTTATACAAACTATGAATCTTTCCTTGAATTTTGTCTTTTTATTTTTGTTTGGCTGTGTGCATCTTAACTATATAGCGATCGGATGTAATGCTTTCAATGAAGATGTGTATTTAACCTGTATAAAACATTTCGGGTAATCTTTACAATGAAGTCTATGATCCCAGTGGCATGGCTATAATTCAATATCAGCAGCCTAACGCACTCACGACAACCGTATCTCCTATGCCGCCATTAGGAGTTTAGGACAAGCAATTCCATATTCATGATCCAAACTGAGATGAAATCGCTACGCGAAAGTGAAAGAGTTTGGAACAGAGTGCACCAAACGGTACGTTCATGTACATCCCACTAGCAACATTCCACCAACATACAACGGTTGGTCGTTGGTGCTTGCTAGAGGTGGTCCATGTACACTCTTCCTGAACATAAGCTCTCCACCGGTGACTCCCAACTCCCAAAGCAAACAAAAGGTGCTCGGGAGACCGACGGTTGAGAAGAGTGGATGGAGGCCTGACATGTCAACCTCCTCATAACTTCATAAGCTTGCTGAGGTGAACTCAACTCTAGTGAGAGGGAGAAGATGATGGAAGGGTGCGCGGCGGTGATGAAGATGGCGAGCGGTGACCCCTGTGTCAGCCTCATGCTCCTTGTGTTCGTCGGGGAAGGATGGCAGGCCCGGTCCAGAGCATCACCCGGGTGGAGATCGACCGTTTCTGGAGGAGAAAGAAGCTGGAGGAAGACGAACGCCGGCTCGATGACGAGAAGGAGGCTGCGAGGATCAAACTCAAGAATCTCAAGGCAAGTAGAGTATGCTTTTATCCCTCATCACCGGTCAAGAATACTTTGTGTAATAATTTGATTATTATCCCATTTCATTTACTACCCAGTTTATACTGTACTAAACTGCATACCCTCTTTTAATGGCAAAATAAAAACTGCATAACCTCTTTACACCTCAGTATGAGGCTGGAGTATTATACAACTATACAAGTATACATGGAAAGAATATTGTATGACAGCGTCATTTTGATACCTTTGCCATTCGTGTTTGTATGATTAATTTGGATTGGTCAAACTCTGTTAAGAGCAGCAAGAAGAATACATGCTCTTCGAACAAAGGATAAACGGGATTACAGACGAGAAAACAGAGACAGACGAGATGATGGAGGAGGGAGAGATCGCCAGGAACATCGAGAAACAAATTGGCACCAAGCATTGGTAAGCTATTTTCCTTTCTTCGCTCTACCGGTGATCTTGGCATGGAGGGCACGCCTTAACAGATTATAACGTCTGGCCATATTTCGGTACCCGACGCAAACAAAACTGAAACTTTGGAAGTGCATACTAACTTGTGAAATTCTGGAAGTGCAGGTGGAGGAAAAGCAGTTGCGCGTATCTCAATGAACCAGCAGTAGGATCCGTTGATGATAACACCAGTTTGAAGAAGAACACCGGATCTATTCCGCAGAAGATACATTTTAGGTGCTGCTCACCAACAGTTTACCAGATGAATGTAACTGCTTTTGGGATTTTCTAAATGCTGATGCCAATGATAATGTGAACCATACGGATGCGTTTTCCTTATTCATCTCAATATGAATTTGAGTCAGACAATAAGTTCGATGAAAATGGTACTTTTGACTCAAGCATGGAGCAGCCTTATCATTCAGCATATTTGGGGATGCAGTGAATTTTAATGAAGCTCCTTTATGTTGCATAGACTTGGCTCGCGTCGCCTCCAGGAAGACGACTCGGGCGCCCTAGCCGCCACCGCCCTCGGCCTCCCTCCTCCCCTCCTTCCCCGCCGCCGTCGGAGGAGGCCGGCGAGGCGAACGGCGGACGGCGGGCCTCCCTCCCTTCCTCACGAGGGGGCCCTCTAGCTGAGATGCGACGGCGTCCCTAGGCGTACGGCATGAAGGCGGAGCTGGCGTGTTCGGGTGGCGGCCCGATGGGATCCCGACGGCGCTGCGAGGGCTGACGGCGGCGGATCTAGGGTTCCCCACCCTAGATCGGTTCGATGGTCGGGCTCGGGCGTCGTCCGGCGGCAGCGCGCGCGTTGACTGCGCTCCTTCATGGGGGCAGCAGGAGGCGTTGGCGTGCTGCTGGATCTGAACAAGGTGGGGGTGCCATCCCCTTCGTTAGGGATGACGGCCAGGTGGTGGGTCCTTGTGGCGTCGCCGGTGGCGGCGGATCTTGGGATCTCGTTCCCGGGGATGTTGCAGGATGAGGTGGCCCGTACAGGAGAGATGGACTCTTCGAACAGATCTGGGTGAAAGCTTTTCTTTGGCTACTGCCAAGGCCGACGATGGCGGCGCTGTCTACGTCGTTCTCTTCCTGAAGGCATTGTCGAGGAGAAGTTCAAGGCCACTCTCTGCTACCTCCGGGGGAAACCCTACATCAGTAGATCGGATGACGGCGACGCTTTGGTGTCGTTTCCTCCTTGGGGACGTCATTCATGGAGATACACACGGGCTCGAGGGATGAGTGGTCGACATCTATGGTGGAGCGGCGTTCCCTGTGACACATCGACGTTGTGGAGTCACGGCGGCGAGGCGCAGCAAGGTCTCGGCGTCGGATGCGTGATGATGAGCGCGTGTAGGGAGGAGGCGCTGTCTGGCGCCGTGGGGGCGTCGACAGCAGGCCTTGCAAGGTCGATGCGTCAGTAACTGTTTTGAAGATGGATTGATGGAAGGCGGTGGCGACGACCTATGAGGGTGCGTCGGACCGGATTGTACACCTGACCCGGTATATGGCTCGGTCGGGGCCTCCGGCTTTAGATGTTAGGCGAGGTGAGAGGTCTGGGTATGTGGCTCACACTTTCTGCACCCCTTCATCATTGGATAGGAGTAGCGACAGATGTTGTCAAGAGGGCGGCTTCAGACATATTAATATATTGCTTTGTAAGATTTCTGTAAATAATTAATAAAGTGGCTGCATGCATCTTCCAGATGCAGATGCAGAGGCCGGGGGTCATCCTACTTTTCTATAAAAAAAATGTTGCATAGACTTGCAAGAACTTGTTGGTCCTCAAAGCATCATCACAAGATAATTGACTAGAATGCATATTCTGCTCATGATAGTGGACGCTCAAAACATCCGTTGACAGTACAATGCAAGTTCTAATATATATGAGTTGTGATTTATTTGAATCACTGCCCTTCAAAATATCCGTTGACAGTACAATGCAAGTTCTAATATGCAGGATAGATGTGCATGTATGTGTGCTTGAAGTTCAGAGCCACCAATCATGATATACTCTCCAACGAATTTCTGAACCGATGGAGTTTGTGTTAGTATGTGAAATCAGGCATATAGCGACGAACAAAAACAAAATGACAATACACCATTTGCAATCTAAAACATAGGAATTTTAAGTTCTTGGCCATGCAGGAATATATGAGAGAATACTAGCACACAGAAGCTAACCAGAAAGACTGCCAAAGGAAATTACAAGATTGAATGGCACAAGAGCATCATGAACTTGTTGCCAACCAGAGAAGAAATTGCTTATGTGATAACCCCAAGGAAATATTTGAATCTCATCCAGGGTTACCCTTCAAGCTGAACGAAGTACGATAAAAAAAAGGAAGTTTCATTTCAGGCGTAGTACTTAAAACAAAATAAAAAGGTAAATGTGGAATCAGCAGAAGGGCAGAATACAAAGATAGTGCAAAACATTAATATAAGATGTACTGTACTTTTTTGCAGTTCTAAGGTATAACCCAACAAAGATCCAAAGCATGTGAACTAACATCTCTAGAGAAATCGCACTTATGCAGCTAGTCATTCAGCACTATGCAAGGAATCCAACTAAAATAAGTAATTTCCGGATTTTGTTGTATCCCCTTATGGTAAACTTGTGCAAAAGTTACATAATGTCAAATACTCTAATTCATGCATGTATATGATACAGTGTATGCAGTAGAAGCTAGAATTTCCCGGTTTGATAATTGTACAAAGAACAACAAAACCAAGTGCTATCGTTGCAGAAGTTGCCCAGCATTGCACCCATCAATAAGCAGGTTTCGCAGTCTAACTAATTGCAATATTCCTGAATATGGAAATAGTTTGCATACACAGAAGGTTTGTAAATACTCCGTATGATGATTCAAAGGCTAGAACCTGCTACATATGATTCTAAGCAATGACATAACCGAAGGGCACAAGAGGTCAGGCCACACCAGCATACATCCATACAACCTCTCTGGGATCTGACTTCAAACCAATGAACACAAATACACCACACATAGAAAACACTTATTAGGCTATTTAAATTACAAATACAAAAAGGTTGTCACGATAAAGTGCAGGTTCAATCCCAGTGTTTTACAAGAAAAGTAATCTGGACCTTGTGCCGTAACTCTCCACAAGTCCACTCTCTATCGCTATCCATCTAACCTGATCTGCATTCTCAAATAAAAAGGTTGCACGGATTTCGCACGAAAAGTCCAGCACGCCTAGTTTTCAGCTTCTGCTGTCTGTGAAAACTGAACCACCTCAAAACAATTATTTCCAAGAATTCAAGGTAGATAACGGAATATTGAAACAGTCCCCATGATACAGCTCAAATTATCCGTTTCCGGTCATGTCAAGCATCTCATCAAGACCCTTCAATCTCTGTAGTCCTTCACTGATTAAAAACTTAATCTTTTGCTTATCATCACAATGGCGATGTTTTTCAATCTCTGCCCGTACTGTCTGCCTCAACTCATCTGGACAAAGAACGAAAACATAATTAGCAAACTTCAAAGATAACAGCACACAGCAGATAAAAGAGCAAGGTTTAGAAAATGACGAACCACGAGCATGTTCAGGAGCTCGGCGAGTCATACGCAGTGCCTGCCTATAAAATTTGAGGACACGCGCACGCAAAATGAAAGCCCGTAAATCCATGAATTGAGCCATCTGAGAACACCTTACTTAGTACAAAGCAGTGATCATGCCATTTGGATCCTCCTGTCACACTGAATATTCAACAATAATGGATATATAAACAGCAAGTTATAGTTCTTATAAAGGTATTTGGGCACTTGCAAGGTGTACAATTAGTCATTTGTGTCAGATAAATCCTAAGAAAAGTTTAAAATATTAAGCAATAAAAAGTATACAAAGAAATGCTACTGCTTCTGCATCAGAAATATTATAAATTGCATCACCAGACCTTACCCATTCTATAATGGATTATGCATCGATAATACATTTTGATGTTCTCAAGACCCAGAGTGCCTATGCTCTTCAGGAATGAAAATCAGCTAACAATGATCAGACACTCAAACTTGTGCCCCATGTCCAACTCGACACGCAGCAATGAGTAAAAGATGCACAGGCTACACTCTGGGGAAATAGCATTGTGTTATTGACAGATTACTATAGTGCTCAATACTCAGTAGTCTATCTGGAACAACACATTTTTATCGTATTGTCACGATCTTACTTATGCTTGTTGAACAAACAGGATCACAGATTTACCTACACGGCCCAGAAATAAGTACGAGTCGGCTACTCAGAAAGCAACTCGTCTGGGGCATTTCAACAAACACCTACTGCTCGCACAAAATGGTGTGTTATTTCAACGAACAACTCTAACATTCGTCTCACTCCGAAAAAGGAATTCCCACCAGCCTCTAGACAATCCAAAGTCCATACAGGTCAATCAAACGTGTGGGCATCGCAATGGCCAGTGGCAGCCGCAGAATTTGCAGAGAACAATAATAAGTTTATTATTTGGAAATCAAGGTCCATGAAGCAACTAAAGTACGAATTAGTTCTACTACTAAGAATCAACACATGATTAAAAGTATAGAGGGGGGGGGGTGTTAAGGAGGGCTGACGGCCGCCGCCGTAGTCGCCGTCGATTTCCGAGCTGGAGAGGGGTGTCTGCTCTGGGTAAAGCTCACCGAGAGGGAATGGGAGAAGAATTGAGAGAGGATGGAGGGAAGCACCTCGCTGCAGGGCACCGCTGCTCCGTGGGGCGAAGAACCAGAGGAGGTCGGATCGAGCGATGGCGGATCCGGTGGCCGGCGTGGGGAGGTCGACCGCACCTACGGCTGCACGTCCGGCCGCGCTGCTCCGATTCCAAGCCGGGCAATAGTCTGCCTCTTTTTTTTTAGTGGTGGGCAATATTTTACTGTTCGCTGCACATGTGGAGATGGGCCGAGCGGAACTGCAGTGTAGCTGTATAGGCCCATAAGACAGGTTCAGATCATCCGAATCCAAAAAAGAAGAAAGATGATTAGAAAGAAGATATCACAATTCACAGTAATACCAAATGCAAGTTTTTTTTTGTCTGCTGAGATACCAAATGCAAGTAAAGTATAGCAGCATTGTTGTGAAGAGGAACTGCTTAACAAATAACAGCATCGTAAAACACATGGTGCGTTTCTGTCGTTTCCGTCCTGGATCCGCCACTTACATGCATTGTGTTGCTAGATCAGATTTAGGAAAATTGACGGATCCGTATAATAACGTTGTTGACCTACATGGAGTAAACTGCCAGCCTAGGAACGTAGGTTCGTTGAAGTATCCTTGAAGGAGCAGTCCGTCAGGTCAGTCAGGTACGCAGACGCAGCGCCGTAACGAGACCTCGCCGAGATGCACGCACGCAGACGCAGACGCAGCGCCGTAGCCTCGTCAACGTCAACGCGCGGGAGCAGTAAGCCCTCCCTTACGTGCGCCCTCCGTCTGCAACGCCCAGATGTTTCTGGTGGAAGGGAGAAAAAGGCTCGGTGGAATAGTTGATATATTTGTTTGAGGCCCGTAGCGAGGACGGTGCGACCACGGGGACGACTTGGAGAGGACGGCCTCAGGGCGGCAGTAGACCGCGGGCTGCATCACTATGACCCGAAGGGGCGACATAGCGGTAGCACGCGGGTCGATGCGATCGCGGGGAGAACCATGGGGCGGCAGCATTGCGGCCGGACGGGGCGACGCAGCGGCAGCTCGGTGCTCGATCGGTGGAGAGACGCGCAAGTAACAATCTTCATGGGACCTGCGGAGGCGCGCACAACCAACGGGCCAGGTCGGTCGCACGGCGTAGACGAGGCGGATCACAGGCAGTCGGGTGATCAATCCGATCGCACGCGAGGTTGTGGACGTCGCTCGATGGAGGCGGGGTGGCGGCCGTAGCCGGCAGCCGGCGCGACGCAGGCGGCCCGAAGCTGTCGGCGCTACGCTGGCGGCCTGACAGACGGCCCGAAGCGGTCGGCGCGAGGCAGCCGGCCGGAGCCGGAGTCGGGAGCCGGCCCGAGGCAGCCAGGGCGCGACCAAACGAGGCGACGGTGGAGATCGACGGGGAGGCGGCACGCGAACGGCGGCTGTGATTGGCCGCCGCATTGCGCGAGGCCGTCGGGTCGGGGCGATGCAGGACTCCCGATCGGAGCAGGGCGATGACGGCCGGCATAGATCGACGGGCATGTCGGCGCCCGAACAGCGGCGAGAAGCCGTCGGGTTGCGCGAGGCCGCCGGGTCGAGGATAGGGACCAGGTCGCGCAGATGTCGGAGTAGAGGCGCAGTGATCGACGGCGGCGATGGGCGACGCAAATCGATCTAAGATCGAAAAACCGAAAAGAAAACGACGATCAAAATGACCGATGAAAGAAAGAAAATCCGAATCAAAAGATCGGGAAAAGATTCTCTAGGGCAGTCGGTCAACACGACCGACAGACGAACCCTAGGTACGGGCGGCGCGGTCCTCGACGACGGTCATGAAGGCCGACCGCCCCGAAGACGACGCGCGGGATGAAGGCGACGGCGGCTAGGGTTGGTCGGGTTGGATCGGTTCCGCCATCGATCTCGCTTCCTCCCTCCCTCGAGAAAGCAGAGATCTTTCCACCCCTTGCACGCACGCACGTACGCAGAAACCGATGCGTTCAACTGGGCTCGCGGCAACGACGTTGAGACTCGAAGCAGGGGAGATCCGCCTGCCTGCTGGTCGATGCCGCGTCCCGTTGTCGCCTTGTCAGCCCAAGTCCACGCATCGCCCGCGTGAGGCCGAAGCAATGGCCGAGTGGTGGTTAGCAGGGGTAGGAAGGAGGAAGGAGGAGTGGGAGCGATCAGCGAGCGACGCGACGAATTATTTCGTCGGAGCCGATATGTCAATGCCCCGTACAGGGAGCGAAAAAGCGGGGCATAATTGCCGAATAATTGCTCGTCGCCTGCCGGTGGTTCGTGTTCGGGTTCGTGCCCGAATCCTCCTGGTTTCTTGATGTGGCCGAGCGGTACCGATGCTGCATCAAATCAGGCCGGTTTAATCGGCGGCTTGGACATGCACATGGACATGGAAATGGACTTGGCCACTGGTGATTTCTCGTTTCGTTTGACAGTACGGTGCTGCTTGTCGTGGGGTGAGCGAGGACGGGATGGGACACGCCCCCGTGTGCTGGCCAAGCGAAACTCACGGGGCCGCAGCTCTGCTTACATCTGTTCGTTTGGATTCTAGACTAGTCCAGGCTAGCCACGGATGCGTTTGGGCGTACTACGCAGCATGAACGAGATCCTCTGACTTACATCAATCTATTGACGAGGGGCATAGTAAGTTCTGCACCGTTCGTTAACGATCTGACAATGTGCGCTCTTTTCCTTTCTTCCGTTGGTGTCCACACGAACACAAGCAGCCCATGTGATTCGGCCCATCGATTCATCGCTCATCTCAGCTCTCGTCTCGCTTTAAAAAAAAATCTCGCCTCGCCTTAGGGGTCGCCGGCGGGGAGGATGCGACGCCTCCTAGCCGTGGAGGCGGCGGATCCAGACGCTGCTCTGTCCAGGTGTGAGGCCGCCTAGCAGTGGAGGCGGCGGAGCCAGCAGCTGCCTCGTCCAGGGCGCGATGCCTCGTCGAGGCCATGGAGCTGTTGTGCCGACGTCGTTTGAGGCCGTGGAGCTGTGGAGCCAGCGTTGTCAAGGCCGTGGAGCTGCGGAGTCGGCGCCGTCAACGCCGCCGAGTTGCCGAGGCCACGAAGCCAAGGTCGTCAAGGCATCTGCGGGCCATCTACTCTGCGGCTTGCACTGTGTCTTGTGTACGAGTGTTTTGAGAGTGAAAAGAGAGAAGCTACAGCAGCATTTTGAATGAATGTTATGATTGAATTAGTGTTCTAGTTTATCCTTCTACTTTGCAGAATTGGTCAGACTTGAAATGTTCTTGTATATGTGCAGAGTTGAACACACTTGTATGGAAAATTGTCCTGCTTTCTTGAATGTTTCAGTAAGCAGACAACCTGTGTGTGTGTGAAATCAGACAAAACTCATAGAAATGCACTGGATTGAACTGTTGTGATATAAATTGTATCAGCCTCTTCTTCCCTCTCAGTTGCTTCAGAAAAAGAATGCTTGATCAGAGTTTCGTAGACTGCTTCTTTCATCACAAAAAGGGATGCCTAATCCGAGTTCACCAGTTTACTTCTTCCATCACAAGAAGAGAAATTTGATCAAGCTCTAAAGTAATATGATGCTGAAAGTTCTATCAATTTCAGAAAAGTGATGCCTGATCCAAGTTTAATAGGCTACTTCTTCCATCCAAAAGAACTATGGAGACTTACGTGAGATTGAGGAGCAGAGCAGCCGGTCGAGCGTCAGGGATCTCCTGCCGATCAACTTTGGCGCCGTTTCTTTACTGCTGGCGCCTTTTTCTGTGGCCTCTCGCGTCTTTTTCCCTAGCTTCTCTCGCTTTCTTCTCGGTAGCGTTGGACTGGGCCGATGGGCCGTATTTCCAGCTGAGCGAGAAAGCTGGCACTGGCTGTAGTTTCTGGTAGTACCGTTGGATTCCTGATGGACGGTGCAGCACGAACGACGTCCCTCGGCAGTAGAACGTACAAAGTCAGAGGATCTCGTTCCAGGCAGCAGGTATGTTGATGTCGTTGTTTTGCAGAGATAAGATGCTGAGCGTTACGATCTTCATACAAGAAGATTAAGGCCCAGTTCTTTTGATCGATTCTCACAGAATCTTGAGAATCGATCTTTCATCCAGCTTCTCTCGGAATCTTGTATCCATATGTTTTTTACAATCCTAGTTGTTCACATCCTAACTAACTAGAACTAGTAAAAAAATATGGGTTTAAGATTCTGGAAGAAGCTGGGTGACGGGGATATACCCCATGGTATGACCCGGCCTGCCGACTCACAAGAGACCCGGCCGAAGACATGACATCTTATTAATGACCCAGCCAGGCAACTCACAAGAGACCCGTTAAAGACATGACATCTTATTTATGACCCGGCAAGCGGGTCACAGGATGACCAAGCCCAAGACCCGGCGGGTGAGCCGGCGCCAGGCGGCTCACAAGAGAAGGCCCACAGGAGAAGGCCCACAAGAGAGAAGGATTCCCTTCAAGGAAATAAGACCAGGAGTTGGATTCGTGAGAGACTAGTCCTAATCCTACTCCTAGTAGGACTCTATTTGTAAACCTACCCTCTCCACTTATATAAGGAGGGGTAGAGCACCCCTAGAGGGACAAGTTCTCAAGAGACACAAGTCTACAAGTTTAGACAACACAAGAGATTAGAGGTAGCAATTAGCACCCTTGTAACCGAGAGATCTTCATCATCATCAATACCAGACAAGCAGGACGTAGGCTTTTACCTCCATCGGAGGGGCCGAACCTGGGTAAAACTCCGTGTCTTCTCGATTCCGATCAACCCCTTCAAGCCGCCACGTAGTTACGTCTCGCCCCGAACCTAAGTCCGTTGACCCGGAAATCTGTCGTGACAAATCCACGACACTGGGTGAAGGGTCGATTCTCAAGATTATGAGAGAATCGGCCAAAAAACTGGGCCTAAAGCCGTAATAACACGCGAGTTGGAGTAGGGTGGCATCGGGCTACCCTCACTGTGCGCCGCGATGCGTGTAAAACGAAGAAGACTTTGCCTCAAACATTTTAACATAGGAGCATCTACAGCCTGACATTATTAATTCGGTTCCTCAAACGTTCACGGAGGCGTCACTGATCAATCATGCCTTATATTTACGTTTTTACATCCGAACACCTCAATTAGCATACATCACACTCATGCAACTACATAAATGATGCATACACATCGTCCGGTTACTACAGACAACATGTCATCAGACCAATGTTTTTGAGTCGACAAGTCGTTGAGTCGTTTTGGGGGGAGGGGGCGACTCTACTAGTCTAGACTAGTCGTGACTCATGGTCGACGAGTCGACATGAGTTAAGCAGTAGGTAGTAGTGTAATACAAACCAGTTCCAAATGCAAGTAAATAAGTCCAACATGAAAACATGAATGGCAGATAGAAACAAGAAGTGAACACCACATGTCCACATCTTCAAGAAAAGCAATCAGGCCTCAAGATCCATGTCTTCAAAGTATTCTTGATCATTTGGTGGATCATCATCTTCTTCATCGCTGCTCTCCATGTCTCGATCATATTCCGCCGCTTCTAATTCAGCCCTCAACTCTTCATCATGCACAACTAGCCTTGTTCTTGAGTGGTTCCGAGTGTATGTGATATAAGGGCCTATGGGTCGTGCAATAGACTCGCTTGGATCACCACGAGATCTCCTAGGAAAGTTGCGACCTTATAGAGAAGTTGACGCACACATAGCTTCATCAACTTGAGACCAAAGTAGGGGTGTTTCACCGTCCATCACTTGAGCTTGATTTTCATGGACCATTTCAGCATTGATATTAATCCATTCATTATCCCATTGAAATTCTTCTAGGATAAGTGGGTTAGATTTCTTTGCTTTAGAGCCTTGCTCACGTAGATTTTGGAACCTAGCTTCCATTTTCCTGTTGTAGGAGACATATGATAGCTTGTTCAATCTCTTGTACTCTAGACGGTTTCTCCCTTTGGTGTGGATCTGCAAGCACACAAAATATGTGAGCAGCTGTTGAAATCAGCCTCTCAAAGGATCCAACTAATGGCTACTTACATGACCAAATAAACTTCAATTGCGCTCGCAGCCGGATGCTGAACAACATAGACTAATGATTCGCTCTGCAAAATTTTGGAGGTCAAAAGCAAGGCCACCATAAGCATTCCACCAAAGAACTACAAAATCAGCAAGTTCAACATCAAAGACAAGGCCAAAATAACCAGCAACTAGTGGAGTAATTGAGTTGAACACGAAGACACAAACTACCATCTAATTTATACTTATGAGGGCTCTTTTTGTCGCGGTCTTTAATTGACATTGGCTTCGAAAAACATTCACCTTTCGAATGCTCATAGTCATGAGCTTCCCTACTTATAGTTGATTGCAGCACATCAGTGGGCATCATCTTCCATAGCACATCATTGAGCATTGAACAGAGACGAGCAACTTGTCTTTTGTTGGACGCCTTAATGGCAAAGAATTTATTTGGGTTGAAGAGCAATGCAGCCCCATGTAGCTTTTGTTCCATCTGATTACCCCACCTCTTCTCAGTAATAGCTAGCACTTGACCTAGGAGGTTTGGCTTATGTGACAAAGCTGTTGGAAATATGCCCTAGAGGCAATAATAAATTGGTTATTATCATATTCCTTGTTCATGATAATCATTTATTATCCATGCTATAATTGTATTGATCGGAAACTCAAATACATGTGTGGATACATAGACAACACCATGTCCCTAGTATGCCTCTAATAGACTAGCTCGTTGATCAAAGATGGCTATGGTTTCCTAGTCATGAACATGAGATGTCATTTGATAACGGGATCACGTCATTAGGAGAATGATGTGATGGACAAGACCCAAACTACAAACGTAGCATATGATCGTGTCAGTTTATTGCTACTATTTTCTGCATGTCAAGTATTTGTTCCTATAACCATGAGATCATGCAACTCACTGACACCGGAGGAGTACCTTGTGTGTATCAAATGTCGCAACGTAACTAGGTGACTATAAAGGTGCTCTACAGGTATCTCCGAGGGTGTCCGTTGGGTTGGCATGGATCAAGACTGGGATTTGTTACTCCGTGTGACGGAGAGGTATCTCAGGGCCCACTCAGTAATACAACATCACAACAAGCCTTGCAAGCAATGTGACTAAGTGTTAGTCACGGGATCTTGTATTACGGAACGAGTAAAGAGACTTGCCGCTAACAAGGTTGAACTAGGTATGGAGATACCGACGATCGAATCTCGGGCAAGTAACATACCGAAGAACAAAGGGAACATCATACGGGATTAACTGAATCCTTGACATAGAAGTTCGACCGATAAAGATCTTTGTAGAATATGTAGGAACCAATATGGGCATCCAGGTCCCGCTATTGGTTATTGACCATAGAGGTGTCTCGGTCATGTCTACATAGTTCTCGAACCCGCAGGGTCTGCACACTTAAGGTTCGGTGACGTTTCGGTAGTATAGAGTTATGTATGGTGGTGACCGAAGGTTGTTAGGAGTCCCAGATGAGATCATGGACATCACGAGGAGCTCCAGAATGGTCCGGAAGTAAAGATTGATATATAGGAAGTCCTGTTTTGGTCACCGAAAAAGTTTCGGGTTCATCGATAGTGTACCGGAAGTGTCGGTAGTGTACCAAGGGACCATCAGGAGAGGTATTTCGACCCAAGAGGCTACATGGGCTGTGGGAGGAGGTAAACCAGCCCCTGTTGGGATGACCGAATCCTCCTCTAAGGGCCCATGCGGCTGGAGTGGTTTGAGAAGGAAAAAATCCAAAGGTGGAGAGGTGGAAAGAGTTTCCAAGTGGAAAGGAGGAATCCTACTCCTAATAGGATTGGAGTAGGACTCCTCCACCTCCAATTTCGACCAAATCTTGAGGGTTTGAGGCTGCCTCCTCCCCTCCCTCCCTCCTATATATACTAGAGGATTTAGAGGAAAGAGCTAACCCGAATAGCCACGTGCTACCTCTCCTCTAGATCGCAGTTTCTGCTCTAGATCGGTTTTCAGCGGTGCTTAGGCGAAGCCCTACTGGAATAGCTCCACCATCATCGCCGCAACGCCGTCGCACTGCCGGAGAACTCATCTACCTCTCTGCGCCCTCTTGCTGGATCAAGAAGACGGAGATCGTCATCGAGCTGTATGTGTGCTGAACGCGGAGGTGCCGTCCGTTCGGCGCTAGATCGGAAGGACTGTGATCAAGATCGCGAGACGGATCGTGATGAGATCGCGGGACGGATCGTGATGAGTTCGCTGGATGGGTCGTGATTGGATCACGGGATTGATCGTGATGAGATCGCGGGACGCTCGGCGATTTGGATCGCGAAGACGTTCGACTACACCAACCGTGTTTCTTAACGTTTCCCGCTTAGCGATCTACAAGGGTATGTAGATCCACTCTCCCTCTCGTAGATGCTCATCACCATGGATAGATCTTGCGTGTGCGTAGGAAATTTTTGTTTCCCATGCAACGTTCCCCTACAGTGGCATCATGATCTAGGTCTATGTGTAGATGAGATCTCGAGTAGAACACAATGAGTTTGTGGGCGTTGATGCTTAGATTGCTTCCTCCCTTGGTCGTGTTTTGGTTCAGTGATATTGTGGGATGAAGCGTTCCGGACCAACTTTACTCGTACGCTTACGAGAGACCGGTTCCATCGACTGACGTGTAACTTCGTTGCACAAAGATGGTTGGCGGCTGCCTGCTTCTCCCACTTTAGTTGGATCGGATTCGACAAAAGGCGGTCCTTGAGAAGGTTGAAAAGCAACTTATGTATCACCGTTGTGGTTTATGCGTAGGTGAGAATTTTTCTTGCTAGATACCCGTAGCAGCCACATAAAACATGCAACAACGGTTAGAGGACGTCTAACTTGTTTTTGCAAGGTATGTTGTGATGTGATATGGCCAATTACATGATGAGATATATGTGATGTATGAGATGATCATGTTTTGTATAGAATATCACGACTTTCATGTCCATGAGTATGACAACCGGCAGGAGCCATAGGGTTGTCTTTAATTATCGTATGACCTGCATGTCAATCATTAAGCGCTATGTAATGCTTTACTTTATCGCTAAACGGTAGCAATAGTAATAGAAGCATGGTGGGCATGACAACCCCGATGGCGACACGTTGATGGAGATCATGGTGTCATGCCGGTGACGATGGAGATCATGTCGGTGCTTTCAAGATGGAGATCAAAAGCACAAGTTCATGGCCATATCATGTCACTTATGATTTGCATGTGATGTTAATCCTTTTATGCGCTTGTTTTGCTTAGGACGACGATAGCATTATAAGGTGATTCCTCACTTAATTTCAAGATAAATTGTGTTCTCTCCGAGTGCGCACCGTTGCGAAAGTTCGTCGTGTTGAGACACCAGGTGATGATCGGGTGTGATAGACTCTACGTTCACATACAACGGGTGCAAGCCAGTGTTGCACATGCAGAACACTCGGGTTAAACTTGACGAGCCTAGCATGTATAGACATGGCCTCGGAACACAAGAGACCGAAAGGTCGAACATGAGTCATATAGTAGATATGATCAACATGATGATGTTCACCATTGAAACCACCTAAACTAACGTGATGATCGGACTTGAGTTGGTGAATTTGGATCTTGTATTACTCGAATGGCCGGAGGGATGTCAATTTGAGTGGGAGTTCTTCAGTAATATGATTAATTGAACTCATTATCATGAACATAGTCAGTAGTGTCTTTGCAAATTATGTTGTAGATTACTTGCTCGCGTTGTAGCTCCCTTGAGTTTTTTATATATTCCTAGAGAAATAGAGTTGAAAGATGATGGTAGCAATATTGCGGACTTGGGTCCGTGACCTAAGGATTTTCCTCATTGCTGCACAGAAGGCTTATGTCCTTAATGCACCGCTCGGTGCGCCACCCCCTCTAGCGTCGTCTGTAGATGTTGTGAACATCTGACAGGCGCGTTTCGATGACTACTTGATAGTTTAGTGTGTCATGCATTATGGCTTAGAACTGAGGCTCCGAAACATTTTGAACGTCACGAAACATATGAGATGTTCTAAGAGCTAAAATTAGGATCTCACGCTCGTGCCCGTGTTGTGAGATATGAGATCTCCAACAAGATTCTTTGCCTGCAATATAAAAGAGAATAGCTCAATCGTTGAGCATGTGCTCAGATTGTCTGGGTGCTACAATCGCTTGAATCGAGTGGAAGTTGATCTTCCAGATAAGATAGTGATTGATATAGTTCTCCAAGTCACTGTCACTAAGCTACTAGAACTTGGTGATGAACTATAAAATGCAAGGGATAGAAATAATGATCCCTGAGCTGTTTGCGATGTTTGACACCGCGAAGGTAGAAATCAAGAAGGAGCGTCAAGTGTTGATGGTGAGTAAAACCACTAGTTTCGAGAAGGGCAAGGGCAAGGAGGGAAACTTCATGGATGGCAAGTTGTTTGCTGCTCCAATGAAGCAACCCAAAGTTGAACCCAAACCCGAGACTAAGTGCTTCGATTATGAGGAGAGCGGTCGCTGAAGCGGAACAACCCTAGATACTTGGTAGATTAGAAGGCTGGCAACATCGACAGAAGTATATTTGATATACGTGTTATTGATGTGTACCTTGCGAGTACTCCTAGTAGCACCGGGGTATTGGATACCGGTTGGTTGCTAAATGTTAGTAATTCGAAATAAAAGCTACGGAATAAATGGAGAACTAGCTAAGGGTGAGGTGACGATGTGTATTGAAAATGTTTCCAAGGTTGATGTGATCAACATCGCACGCTCTCTCTATCTTCGGGATTAGCGAGAACCTAAATAAATGTTATTTGGTGTTTTGCGTTGAGCATGAACGTGATTAGATCGTGTTTATTGCAACATGGTTATTCATTTAAGTTAGAGAATAATGGTTATTCTGTTTACATGAATAAGACCTTCAATGGTCATGCACCTAGTGAGAATGGTTTGTTGAATCTTGATCGCAGTAATACACATGTTCATAACATTGATGCCAAAAGATACAAAGTTAATAATGATAGCACCACATACTTGTGGCACTGCCGCTAAATGTCATATTGGTATAAACCGCATGAAGAAACTCCATGCTGATGGATCTTTGGACTCATTCGATTTCGAATCAGTTGAGATATGCGAACCATGCCTCTTGGGCAAGATGACTAAGGACCCCGTTTTCCGGATGAATGGAGCGGGCAAGTGATTTATTGTAAATGATACATGTTGATGTATGCAATCCAATGAGTCTTGTAGCGTGCGGTGGATATCGTTATTTTCTTACCTTCACTGATGATTTGAGTAGATATAGTGTATATTTATTTAATGAAACACAAGTCTGAATCGTTTGAAAGGTTCAAGCAAATTCAGAGTGAAATTTAAGATCATCATGACAAGAAGATAAAAATGTCTGCGATATGATCATGGAGGTGAATATGTGAGTTACGAGTTTGGCATACAACTTTAGACAATGTGAAAGTTGTTTCACAACTCACGCCACCTGGAACACCATAGTGTGATGGTGTGTCCGAATGTCATAGTCGTACTCTATTGGATATGGTGCGTGCTATGATGTCTCTTATCATTTTGCTACTATAATTTTGGGGTTATGCATTAGAGACAACTACATTCACTTTAAATAGGGCACCATATAAATCCGTTGGGATGACACCGTGTGAATTAGGGTTTGATAGAAACCTAAGCTGTCATTTCTTAATGTTTGGGGCTGCGACACTTGTGTGGAAAATGTTTTCACCTAATGAGCTCGAACCCAAAGTGGACAAATGCATCTTCACAGAATACCCTAAGAACAGTTGGGTGAACCTTCTATCTCAGATCCAAGCATAAAATGTTTGTTGCTAAAACTGGGTCTTTTCTCGAGAAAGAGTTTCTCTCGAAAGAATTGAGTGGGAGAAAGATAGAACTTGATGAGGTTGCTAAACCTTTGTTCAACCAGAGAATAGCGCAGCGCAGGAACATGTTTTTGTGAAGCCTATGTTAGTTGAAGAGGAAGTTAATGATGATGATCATGAAGCTTTGGATAAAGTTACTATCAAACCTCGTAGGTCGACAAGGATGTGTACTGCTCCTAAGCGGTACGATAACCCTGTCTTGGAGGTCGTGTTGTTGGACAACGATGAACCTACGAGCTGTGGAGAAGCGATGATGGGCCCGGATTCCAACAAATGGTTAGAGTCCATGAAATCCGAGAAAGGATCCATGTATGAAAACCAAGTATAGACTTTGGTAGACTTTCTCGTTGGACGACATGTCGTCGAGTACAAATGGACCTTTGAGATGATGACAAACGCTGATGGTAAATGTCACCATTTATAGAGCTCGACTTGTCACAAAGAAGTTTTCGACAAGTTCAAGGAGTTGACTGCGATGAGACTTTCTCACTCGTAGCGATGCTAAAGTCTGTTGGAATTATGTTAGCAGTTGCTACATTTTTCAATTATGAAATCTGGTAGATGGATGACAAAACGTCGTTTCCTTAACAGTTTACTTGAGGAAAAGTTGTATGTGATACAACCAGAAGGTTTTGTTAGTCCTAAGGATGCTAAAAGGTGTGAGAGCTCCAGCAATCCTTCTAAGGGATGGAGCAAGCATCTCGGAGTTGGAATATACGCTTTGATGAGGTGAGCAAAGTTTTTTGAGTTTATACAAAGTTTATGAGAAACTTGTATTTACAATAAAGTGAGTGTGAGCACTATAGAGTTTCTGATAAGCATATGTGGATGACATATTGTTGATCGGAAATGATGTAGAATCTCTGAAAAGCATAAAGGGTTGTTTGAAAAGAGTTTTTCAAAGGAAGACCTGGATAAAGCTACTTAATTGTCGGGCATCGCGATCTATAGAGATAGATCAAGACGTCTGATAAGACTTTCAATGAGTACATACCTTGACAAGATTTTGAAATAGTTCAAAATGAATCAGTTAAAGAAAGAGTTCTTGCCTGATTCGTAAAGTGTGAAGTTGAGTGAGACTCAAAGCTCGACCACGGCAGAAGAAAGAGAAAGGACGAACGTCGTCCCCTATGTCTTGGCCATAGGCTCTATATAATATACCATGCTATGTACTGCACATGTGTGTGCCTTGCCATGAGTCTGTCTTGGGGTACAAGAGTGATCTAGGAGTGGATCACTGGACAGCGGTCAAGATTATCCTTAATAACTAAAGGACTAAGGAAATGTTTCTCGATTATGGAGGTGATGAAGAGTTCGTCGTAAAGAGTTACGTCGATGCAAGCTTTAACACTGATCCGGATGGCTCTTAGTAGCAATCCGGATACGTATAGTGGAGCGGCCATTTGGAATAGTTCCAAGTGGAGTGTGGTAGCGGTATTTACAGTATGACATAGAGATATGCAAAGTACACACGAATCTGAATGTCGTAGACCCGTTGACTAAAAGACCTCTCTCTCACATGCAAAGCATGATCAAGCCCGAGAACTCATTGGGTGTTAGATCAATAACAATGCGAATCACATGGTGATGTGAACTAGATTATTGACTCTAGTGCAAGTGGGAGACTGTTGGAAATATGCCCTAGAGGCAATAATAAATTGGTTATTATCATATTTCCTTGTTCATGATAATCATTTATTATCCATGCTATAATTGTATAGATCGGAAACTCAGATACATGTGTGGATACATAGACAACACCATGTCCCTAGTATGCCTCTAATAGACTAGCTCGTTGATCAAAGATGGCTATGGTTTCCTAGTCATGGACATGAGATGTCATTTGATAATGGGATCACGTCATTAGGAGAATGATGTGATGGACAAGACCCAAACTACAACTGTAGCATATGATCGTGTCAGTTTATTGCTACTGTTTTTTGCATGTCAATTATTTGTTCCTATGACCATGAGATCATGCAACTCACTGGCACCGGAGGAGTACTTTGTGTGTATCAAACGTCGCAACGTAACTGGGTGACTATAAAGGCGCTCTACAGGTATCCCCGAGGGTGTCCGTTGGGTTGGCATGGATCAAGACTGGGATTTGTTACTCCGTGTGACGGAGAGGTATCTCAGGGCCCACTCAGTAATACAACATCACAACAAGCCTTGCAAGCAATGTGACTAAGTGTTAGTCACGGGATCTTGTATTACGGAACGAGTAAAGAGACTTGTCGGTAACAAGGTTGAACTAGGTATGGAGATACTAACGATCGAATCTCGGGCAAGTAACATACCGAAGAACAAAGGGAACATCATACGGGATTAACTAAATCCTTGACATAGAGGTTCAACCGATAAAAATCTTCGTAGAATATGTAGGAACCAATATGGGCATCCAGGTCCCGCTATTGGTTATTGACCATGGAGGTGTCTCGGTCATGTCTACATAGTTCTCGAACCCGCAAGGCCTGCACACTTAAGGTTCGATGACGTTTCGGTAGTATAGAGTTATGTATGGTGGTGACCGAAGGTTGTTCGGAGTCCCGGATGAGATCTCGGACGTCACGAGGAGCTCCGGATGGTCCGGAGGTAAAGATTGATATATAGGAAGTCCTGTTTTGGTCACCGGAAAAGTTTCCGGTTCATCGGTAGTGTACCGGGAGTGCCGGTAGTGTACCGAGGGACCATCGGGAGAGGTATTTCGACCCAAGAGGCTACATGGGCTGTGGGAGGAGGTAAACTAGCCCCTGGTGGGATGACCGAAGCCTCCTCTAAGGGCCCATGCGGCTAGAGTGGTTTGAGAAGGAAACAATCCAAAGGTGGAGAGGTGGAAAGAGTTTCCAAGTGGAAAGGAGGAATCCTACTCCTAATAGGATTGGAGTAGGACTCCTCCACCTCCAATTTCGACCAAATCTTGAGGGTTTGAGGCTGCCTCCTCCCCTCCCTCCCTCCTATATATACTAGAGGATTTAAAGGAAAGAGCTAACCCTAATAGCCACGTGCTACCTCTCCTCTAGATCGCAGTTTCTCCTCTAGATCGGTTTTTAGTGGTGCTTAGGCGAAGCCCTACTAGAATAGCTCCACCACCATCGCCGCAACGCCGCCGTGTTGCCAGAGAACTCATCTACCTCTCTGCTCCCTCTTGGTGGATCAAGAAGGCAGAGATTGTCATCGAGCTGTACGTGTGCTGAACACGAAGGTGTCGTCCGTTCGGCGCTAGATCGGAAGGACCATGATCAGGATCGCGAGACGGATCGTGATGAGATCGCGGGATGGATCGTGATGAGTTCGCGGGACGGATCATGATTGGATCGCGGGATGGATCGTGATGAGATCGCGGGACGCTCGGCGATTTGGATCGCGAAGACGTTCGACTACACCAATCACGTTTCTTAACGCTTCCCACTTAGCGATCTACAAGGGTATGTAGATCCACTCTCCCTCTCGTAGATGCTCATCACCATGGATAGATCTTGCGTGTGCATAGGAAATTTTTGTTTCCCATGCAACTTTCCCCAACAAAAGCTTCATTTATGTGTGTTTTTGCAACATCCATGGTTGCCCATATTTTTGCCATAGCCGGAGTCTCATCACCATCAGCGATCCTCAAAGCTCTAAGAAGTGGTTGTGAAGCTCTCATGCAACACTCCACCGAATGCCAAAACGACACGGAGATCACAATTGCTTTAGCCGCCTTCCCTCCTTCGTTGTCCTTTAATTTGTTTGCATACCATTGTGGACTAACAAAGAGGGTTTTCAATGTTTGCCTCTGCTTCCACATGCTGGCCAAAGTAAGGAATGACATAGCAAAACGAGTTGATCCAGGCCTCACAATTTCTTGCTTACCATTCAAGCTTCTCATTAAATCAATAATCTTTCAATGGGAATAAATAAATCTGGTTGTTCTCTTTGCTTTTGATATGCACCGGCTGAAATCTTTTATCTTCCCAATGTCCTCTAGCATAAGATCCAGACAATGGGCAACACAAGGTGTCCAATATAGCATAGGATACTTTGCCATTAGAAGTCTATCGAGTGCCTTGTAGTTACATCCATTAACTAGTTGGACTACCTTCTCAGAGCCAATTGCATCAATTTGCTCACTCAACAATTTTGCCACCAAATTTGCATCAACTGTTTCAGAAGAAACACTGGCTGTCCCTAAGAAGAAGGTACATGTTGTACTATTGACGAGGAAGTTGATCAAGGGCCTCCCGGTCATGTCCGTCCAGCCATCCGACATGAGTGAGCAACCATATTCTTTCCATGAAACTTCATGGTTCTCTCTCAAGTTGTGGGTCTTGATCTTTGCCTTCTCAAGCAATGGTTCCTCACTCGATGATAAGTAGGAGATATATAATCAGAAGCATACTGCCCTATAAATTCCATTAGAATCTCCCAACTCCTTTAATTGACAATATTGAGTGGAAGGCAATTCTCATACAAAAAGTCGGCTACATGACCATCTACTTCATCTTTTTGCTCCTTTGTCTTCTTTGCTGTAATATTTCATGGTCTTTTGAGTGCCCTTTGACATGTCTCTCGGCAACCACCTCTTCCGGTGTCTTCCGAACCTGATCTCCAATGGACTTTCCTTGCTTCTTCCCCACCATTGACGCCAAATGAGAAGTCCCCTCTGTTTTCCTTTTCTTGGAGGTATTGGTGTTGGTGTTGGAAGCATTTGAACTTGCTGCTACTTCACCATTCTCTTGTTCAGCACCATCTTCACGACCTTGACCTTCACCACCTTCATCTTCATCAAGATTTTTGAAATTATGTGAGTGAACCCTCAAGTAGTCGTACATCTCCTTTCTAATTTCAGGGGTTGTTTTGGTGCACATGCTCACAATTGTATACCCCCCAGCAAGGTGCTTCTTTATCCTACAAGGTCCAGAGGTAATTTGCTTGCCACACAAATTACATTGCAGCAACAACCTCCTGTCAAGATCTGGCCAGAATGCATATTTCCATGCTGGATCCTTGCTCTTTCCTGGCCTCCTCTCAGGTTCTTTCAATGGACCATAGTGATCACCAGCTTCTTCTACAGCTTGAGCTGATCGAACAACTTGAGATATCTCTGGCTGGGAGGACATGGTGCTTGTTGTGAATCTCAAGGAAAGATAGCTCCACTTAGTTATTTTTTTCACCAAGTTGATCCCTAAGCTACCTGGTAGAAGGACTTACCAGGAGATGAGCACACCTTCAACGGCAGCAGCAGCCAGGGGAGGAGCACACCAGCAACTACAGCATCTAGGGGAAGAGAACACCTTCAACAGCAGCAACAGCCAGTGGAGGAGCACACCACCACCAGCAGCATTCAGGGGAGGAGGGGGAGAGCACGGCACACCATCAACAACAACCAGGGGAGGAGGAGGGGAGCACACCAGCAGCAGCAACAACCAGGGGAGGATGGAAGGAGCAGACCAACATCAACATCAACCAGGGGAAGAGCAACCCAGCAACAGCAGTGGCAGCAACCATGGGAGAAGGAGAGGAGCATACCGGGGGCACCGACGGCTAGGTTTCCAAGAGGAGAGGGTTGGATCGGGCTAGGGGGAGAATGAGTGGGTCTAGGTTTCCAGGAGGGCATGGGCAAACAGATAACATAAAAAACATATGACAAATGCCCCCCCCCTCCAAAAAAAATTGAGTCGTTTTTGACTCATACACAACGACTAGTCATGACTAGTCGCTCGACTCAAGCGAGGAGGCAAGTCGAGGATTCGAGTCGACCCTCAACTAGCGACTCGTCGACTAGTCGCACGACTCGAAAACAGAGCATCAGACTATCAAAATTTGATATGTTCGCCTATGATGAAGAAGATCCTTACCGGCTGTCCTTGCCCTTTCCCGTGCCATTGTCATATTTCTTATGGAATTATCGGTCAAAAATGTAGTACAGATCGAGACGGTAGCGGATCTTCTCATGTATACTTGTGCTGTGCAAGAGACTAAAAGGTTTACACCCGCTGATTCACAAATATGCCTTTGTGCTCTGGCCACGAATTCAGAAAAAGGAAGAGGCTATGCAGCCGTCTACTCTATTTTGTTCGCAAAGAAAATACATAGACAAGGAGGAGAAAATGGCTCTCCACAGCGGCGACAGCAATGCAAAAGCCGCCTGCAACCAGTGGATAGCAGGAACAACAAGGGAAGATGGTTTCTTTAATGTGACACACATCTGGCCATGTGCGATGGAATCTTGGCACCGGTTCTCCTAACGACTCGTTAATACTTTTCGATTATGTTCCACGCCCAACAGAAAGGCAAAAGAACACAACAGCTAAAAAGGCGGCCAAAGCAGCACAGTCAAGCCACGAACCCACAGTTCACTAGTTTCAACTTGACAGCGGCGGCAGTTGTGTGACTGAATTTTCCCACACACAGTAACAAATACTAGCAGAAGCATTTCAGATTGATTATAATGCAGCCCTTGCATTGCGGTCAGATCAGAGACCTCTCATTTTTCATCTTCTTTCTCACAATCTCCAAAATTTCACAGGAAAAAAGATGTCACAAACTGATGGAGGAGGGCAGGATTAACCGGCACAAGTTTAACCCTCATAATAGTTAAGGAACTGGGAACAAATCAAGAGCACTGTACACATACGTCTACGAGTAGCGTTTAGCAGGAGGTGATCAAAACCCGACCTTGATAATTAGTAAAGTGATTAGCCACCACC
Organism: Hordeum marinum; assembly: GCA_022496015.1. Lineage (NCBI taxonomy): Eukaryota > Viridiplantae > Streptophyta > Magnoliopsida > Poales > Poaceae > Hordeum > Hordeum marinum. The sequence continues at coordinate 322,927,814 of CM039677.1, forward strand.
GACGACGAAAATCTACTAGACCGCTGGTGGTAACTCAGTAAGCCTCCTCGGGGATGCTCTGCAGGCCGGGCTCCCACTCCCCGCTCGCCTGCATCCGCCTTGTCTCCTCCGCCGCCCTCCGCATGCTGCGCCGCCGGAGCGACTGCAGCCTCTGCTCGGCGTCCGCGCCGCCGCCGCCCGCCGCGCGCTGGCGGCTGCGGCGGTCAGCAGACGCCGCCGCGGCCGCCACCTCGCCGCCGGTGCCGAGCGCGGCCACCATCTTCTTGAGCTCGCGCTTGCTGACCACGATCTTGACGCGCACCGCGCCGCCCACCTCCTCCCGGGACAGGACGCGGCCGCCGTGGTGCAGCTGTTCGAGCGCCTCCGCGGCCGCCTTGGACTGATGCCGCCCGGCCACCGCGTCCCTGGGGAAGAAGCACCTGGTCGCCATCTCCGTGACCGGCCGCCGACGCCGACGCCGACCGCAAGCGAGCAGGCGAGCGAGCGAGCGAGCACCGGTGCGGTGTCTGCCCGCCGGCGGGGCAAGTGGTGGTAGTAGTAGCACTCAGTCCTTGTTCCTCCTCCGACGTTCCTTGCAAGCTACAGCAGAAAGGCTAAAGCAATGGCAAAGTGAATGAATGAATGTGCGGGCTGTCCAGTAATGTGACATGCTAACATGCTTATATACTGCTTGGGCCGCAATTAGGGGTCGCCTTGCCTTGCCCTTTGGTGAGCCGCGCAGCCCCAACTGCCTCCAAACACACCACCCCAGGTCCCTGACCGGTGGGCCAGCCCCCAGGGAGGCCGGACTCCCTCACGGTCTGTCCCAAACCTTTATTCTTCTCTCAAAATCAATTACTATCAATTACTTAAACAGGTAGTAGTAACATGGATCAATAGCACTACTGTTAATGGATTTACGGAATGGTAAACAAATGCTCTCCTACTACCAGTTTTTTTAAGACTCTAAACAATCATGGGACTGAGACTTATTGCCATGGCATGGCAGTTGAATAGAGAAACGGATGCCTCACATGGCTGTCCCTCTCGCAGTCATTGGGACGATCCATGGGGAGGGGAGGCCCTTGCAAGTAACGTGTCATCACAGCTCGATGGAGACTCCCTCCGCCAACTCGACCACCCGTGGAGCCTACGATCGATGCACATCTTGGTTACGATGGCGCGGTTTGACACAGACACCCTTGTGCCTTGGCCACAACGATGACCTCCCATGTTCCCTCTCGGCTCTCGCCGTTCGGATAAGTTCGATCGTGATCGTGTGGTCGTACGTGCATACTCACATGTAGGAGTATATGTGTAAGTGTAGCGTAGGGATGCATGACCGCATATCGTTTGGAGGTGCGAGCTACCAGTGCATTTGTTTTTCAAGTTCAGGATGTTCAGTGTAAAACAAAAAGTTTAGGGTTTTGAGAACGGCTCGACATTCGTATAGGATGTGGCTATCTCATATATATTGAGGGGTATCAAGAGGTACAATACAAGTCATATACAGCTGTACAGCTGTACATATACAAGTCTAACATCCCCCTCAATCTTAACTATGGCCTGAAGTATAAAGTAAGTTAAGATTGCGTCTACAACCTACAAACTGCGGATGTGGAAGAGGTTTTGTGAAGATGTCAGCAAGTTGGTCTTTGAAGGAGATAAACTTGATACGAAGTAGCTTCTGTGCAACGTGTTCCCTGACAAAATGAAAGTCAACTTCAATGTGTTTCGTTTGGGCATGAAATACCAGGTTAGACGAAAGGTATGTAGCATCGATGTTGTCACACCAAAGAACTGGAGGCTGATCTGGAGAGACACTTACTCCTTCAGCAAAGGTTGTACCTAGATGAGCTCGGCAGTGGCATTTGCAACTGCTTTATATTCGGCTTCAGTACTGCTGCGAGACACTGTAGCTTGCTTGCGAGCATTCCAGGCGATCAAGTTAGGACCAAAGAATACTGCATAGCCCCCCGTTGATCGCTTGTCATCGGGACAACCAGCCCAATCTGCATCAGAGAAGGCAGAGAGCTCTCGGGACGGGGCGGGCTGAAGAAGCAAACCATATGAAGCAGCGAGACTTATGTAACGCAGGATACGCTTCACAGCCGACCAATGAGATGTCCTGGGAGCATGAAGATACTGACAGACACGGTTGACTGCATAAGAGACATCAGGCCTGGTGATAGTGAGATACTGTAGACCTCCAACAATACTACGGTACTCAGTCGCATCATCCGGTGAAAGAGGATCTCCATCAAGAGGAGACAACCGATCAGTAGCAGACATCGGAGTGAGAGCAGGCTTACAGTTCAGCATACCAGCCCTGCGCAGCAGATCCAAAGAATACTTCTTCTGAGTGAGAGTCAACCCAGCAGAAGACCGTGAGACCTCCAGACCAAGGAAGTAATGCAGGGCACCCAAGTCCTTGACAGCAAAATCACCACTCAGTGCAGGCACAAGGCGATCAGCCACAGCATCAGAGGAACTGACAAGTATGATATCATCGACATAAACCAGCAGGTACATCGTGACCTCAAGGCGCTGAAGAAGAAACAGTGACGTGTCAGCAGTGGAGGGAACAAACCCAAGAGCCCGAAGCACAGAACCTAGTCGCGCATGCCACGCCCAAGGAGCTTGTTTAAGTCCATACAGAGCCTTGACCAGGCGACAAAGATGACGAGGACGTGCTGGATCAACAAAACCTGGAGGCTGACGCATATAGACCTCCTCCTCAAGAACTCCATGCAGAAATGCATTCTGTACATCAAGCTAACGAAGGAACCAGCCACGAGGAACAGCCAGAGAGAGCAGCAAACGAATGGTAGTGGGCTTGATAACTGGACTGAAAGTGTCTTCATAGTCAAGTCCATACCTTTGCTTGAAACCCTTCGCAACAAGTCGTGCCTTGTATCATTCAATGGACCCATCAGCATGCTTCTTAACCTTGAAGACCCACTTGGAATCAATGATATTGACACCAGAAACAGGAGGAACAAGTCGCACGTGTCATTCTTCAACAAGGCCTGAAATTCCTGCTCCATTGCAGTACGCCAGTGAGGGATACCGAGAGCAGCCTCGAAATGACGGGGCTGAGCTGTGGGATCAGAAACCGCATGTGCCACACACGCAGCGATCCATGCAACAGTCCCATCAGTGCGCTCCTTGGGCCGGAAGATCCCAGCCTGACTACGTGTGCGTGGACGAGGGGCTACAGCAGTAGGCGGTGCCGGCTCCGGCGCTGGAGAAGATACGGCCGACACCGGGGTAGCCATTGAAGGAGCAGCCGGCTCCGATGTAGCCGGCCGAGGAGTGGCCGACACCGATGTAGCCGGCAGAGGAGCAGTCGGTTCCGACGTAGCCAGCCGAGGTGTAGCCGGTGCCTTCGGAGCCGGCCGAGGTGCAGCCAGCATTGGAGTAGCCAGCCGAGGAGAAGCCGGTTCCGACGTAGCCAGCCGAGGCGCATCCGGTGCCTCCGTAGCCGGCCGAGGTGCAACCAGCATTGGAGTAACCGGCCGAGGAGCTACGGGTGCTGATGCAGCCAACACCGGGGTCGCCGCCTCAGGGGCAGCCGGCTCTGTCGTAGCCGGCCGAGGTGCAGCCGACATAGGAGTAGTCGGTGCTAACCCGGATGACTGCTCATCACCATCGTTCGAAGCCTGATCAAGGAGCTCAAGGCGAGTGACGCGTCCGATACCTGCAGCATGATTAGGAAGCAGCACAGGAGCATGTGCAACATCTTCAAATTGATCAGGCAAAGACACAGTGGAATGCACAGGCGGTGTGGGAGTGGTAGAGTTGAGCAGAAGTGCAGCAAAGGGAAAAACGTTCTCATCAAACACAACATCACCGGATATGTAAACACGATTCATGGGCACATGGAGACATTTATACCTTTTATGAAGAGAACTATACCCAAGGAAAACACACTTTTTTGACCAAAACTCTAGCTTGTGTTTGTTATATGGACGGAGATGAGGCCAACAAGCACACCCAAACACCTTTAAAAAGGTGTAGTCTGGGAGCTCATGAAGCAAGAGTTCAAGGGGAGTCTTCATTTTCAAAAGTCGTGAAGGAAGCCTATTTATCAAAAAACAGGCAGTGGAAAAGGCATCACTCCAGAACCGAAAAGGAACGAAGGCATGAGCAAGTAAGGTAAGGCCAGTTTCTACAAGATGACGATGCTTACGTTCAGCGGTGCCATTCTGCTGATGTGTATGAGGGCAGGACACACGGTGTGAGATCCCAAGCTTGTTAAAGAACGTATTGAGGTTGTGATATTCACCCCCCAATCGGACTGAACATGAAGAATTTTATGCTTGAGGAGACGCTCAACATGTGCTTGAAACTGAATGAAAACATCAAACACATCAGATTTACGCTTAATAAGATAAAGCCAAGTAAACCGATTATGAGCATCAATACAACTCACATAATAATTATGGCCACTAACAGATGTTTGGGCATGGCCCCATACATCAGAGAAAACAAGCTCAAGAGGGTATGTGACGACACGACTCGATTTTGAAAAAGGAAGCTGATGACTCTTGCCTTGCTGACAGGCATCACAAATAGTTTCAACACTCTTATTAACTACAATAGGAAGCTCATGACCATGTAGAACATGACGAACTATGGGAGCAGCAGGGTGACCAAGACGCGCATGCCAGTGTGGAGATGACACACGAACGCCGTTGAACACCCGAGGAGCATACTCTGTAGGAGGTGGGGGTGGTGCGTCAAGTGCGTAAAGGCCATGGCGAAGACAACCGCTAAGCAGAACGACCCTCGTGTCTCAATCCTTGATAAAAAACGAAAAGGATGAAACTCAGCAAGGACATTATTATCACGAGTAAGTTTGGGAATAGACAACAAACTATGTGTAGTGGAAGGAACTCGAAGAACATTGCGAAGATGCAGTCGCTTAGAGTTGCGTGTAAGGAGTGAGGCCTGACCAACATGAGAGATGTGCATACCTGCTCCGTTGGCGGTGTGAACCTGATCATGACCACGATATGGCTCCTGGGTGGAGAGCTTCCCCATCTCACTCGTTAGGTGATTGGTAGCTCCCGTGTACATATACCACGTCGGGTCAATGGAGTAGGATGGAGTTTGCCCGTGCTCATGGCCCGTCATTGCAGCGGTGGCCTGCTTGTCATTACCCTTACCATTGTTACCAATGCCGAGGAAGTCCTGCTTGAAGCGGCGATGACAGCGAGAGGCGATGTGCCCGTCGATGTCGCACAACTGGCACGCCTGCTGGGCACCACAGGAAGGACAACACGCGCGGGGCCGGCCACCACCCGTGATGGAGGGTGTAGCAGCCCGTGGAGCCGGCTGAGACGAGGATGCCGGTTTGCCACCAGCCGGGGACGCCTTAGGAGGTTTGCCGCGAGTCGCGGCGTTGACGGAGACGAAACCAGGAGAGGCACGACGCGCCTTGATGCACTGTTCGCGACCGAGGAGGCGCGCATACAGCTCACGAGGCTGAAGCGGGGCGTCACGACCATGAACATTCTCAATGAGATTGTCATAGTCTTCATCGAGGCCGTTCAGGACATGTGTGGTGAAGTCCTCAGGAAGAAGCGGCTGACCAATGGAGGCCAACGTGTTAGCGAGGCTCGTCATTTTGTTGAAGTAGTCTGTGATGCTGAGGTCACGTAGCTTGGTCTCGCCCAACTCAGTGCGAATAGCGTGAGCACGCGCCTGGGACTGAGAGGCGAAACTGGTATGAAGCGCCGCCCAGGCCTCTCGGGATGTGGCGACGAAGAGGACCAGCGACGAGAGACTCGGTGTGAGTGACGATTGTAAAGCAGAGAGGATAGCCTGATCCTGGGCCACCCACGCATGATGTGCCGGATGATACGTTGGTGGGCACGGGGGAGAGCCATCAACATACCCCTCCAAGTAACGACTCCGAAGGAGAGGCAGCACCTGAGCACGCCAGGACAAGTAGTTGTCAGGCGTGAGCTTCATCGGGAGGAGGTGCGAAAAGTAGAAGGGCGAAGAAGCTGCAGCATGGTCAGCGGTAGCTGACGGCTGGGGCGCATAGAGACCCATCTCCCGCGAGGAGGCGGGGGCGGTTGCACCATCGAACACCGACGACGGGTAGGCGTCGGGGTAGCTGGCTGGTACGTAGCCGGCCGAGGCGCAGCCGGCACCGATGTAACCGGCCGAGGTGCCACCGACTCCTCGGTAGCCAGCCGAAGGGTAGCCGGACGTAGCTCCATAATAGGGTTGCGGAGGCGGCGCGACGTAGGTCGATGAAGGGTGACCTGCCAGCCAGGCAGATGGCGGCGGCAGAACACCATAGGGTTGTGGAGGCGGCGCACCATGGATCGGTGCGGAGGAGGCGCCATAAGCGGGCGCGGGCGCAGGACCACCACAGGGTGGCGACGCATCCATGCCGGTCGAGAGTGATGAGCCACCAACGAGAGCTGGCGGCTGCAGATCGCCATGCACGCTAGGCCCCGACGCGGGTGGGGGCACCGATCCGTTCGGGGACCCAGGAGAGGCACCACCAGGGCAGCGGGGCTGCCACCATGACGCAAGGGGCCGAGAGGCGAGGAACGGCGAGGCTAAGGATAGCACAGCGCCGGCGTTGGAGGTCGGCGCAACGGAGGCGGCAGAAGCCGGCGCAATGGCGGCGGGGACAGCGAAAGTCATCATAACCTAATCTGATACCATGTAAAACAAAGAGTTTAGGGTTTTGGGAACTGCTCGACATCCGTATAGGATGTGACTATCTCATATATATAGAGGGGTACCAAGAGGTACAATACAAGTCATATACAGGTGTACGTATACAAGTCTAACATTCAATTCTACAATGCTTGATACAGTATCAGTATTTGAGGTATTGGTGTCCCTTTCAGGTGGTTCGGAACTGAATCCTATGCGTTAGAGTCGACGATGAAACCATTGCTCGTATGGTGACCTGGCTGTGTTGACGGAAACAGTCGAGCGGACGGGCGTAAGAGACGTTGATACACATGAATTTCTTAGAACTTGATCTGAACATAACATCTATGCACTTCAAGCTAACTTCCACTCATAACCGTCAGTTGGTTAACAAAACGCGCATGGGGTCGGCCTCTCTTGGAAAAATATGCCTACGCCTTACAATAAGTACGTGTCCACAGTTGAACCTAGCATCTATCAGAGCTCCTGTTCGTTAATCAATGTGATTATTTGGTTTGACATTGGTTGTTAGTTTGATTATTAATCCTATTCCTACGTGCCATGATCAAGCGCAATCATCACCTACGTACATATACAACATCGACGCGGATCGAATGGACGGTGAGCCAACCTCTATCTCTATGATTGACCGCAAACTGCAACAGTAACGTACGCGGAACCGCCCGCAGCAATCATGATGATCGCAGTCGCAGGGCCGAGAACCCGCGGAAGCCGACGCACGCATGACGCGATCCGCCTACAGCTTGGCTAGACTAGATCCGTTGTCCGTAGCACGCCAAGTGTATGCGCAGACGACGAGATTGCATCACCAAACTAGGATACACACACACACCATACGGGGCCGTTGGGTGACTAGCTGGGTAGCCGGTGATACGCATCCATGATTGTTCCAAGATGTTAATCAAGGGATCAAGCCTACGATCCCGGTGTGTGAAACGAATTCTAGTTGGTTTTCCTCTTCTGATGATTAACTTAACTAACTTGTCAATGCGCAGTCTTTGGGTTTCTTCAGGAGGATGTGCATGTTATGTTATCTTGCTTGACAGCTTTGGCCCTTTGGGGCTGTGTGAAGTGCGTTGCATTTGCATGCCATGTTTTGAGGAGGAAGTAACATGGGGCCGATGCATCGGCGGGCAGCCAGGTCCGTCGTAGCAGCCGTTTGATTTCTTTGTGTGCAATCCAAAACACTGCATAAGCATAAACAAATACACGGACAGATAAACTATCCCGTGGAGCTGACGGGGATACTAGCTTTCTTCACATGCACAACACAAAAGCTAGATCGCTCGCTGTATTTGGCGTGCTGTGGGGCCGCGGCCCCACATGCCAGCCGCATCTCAGGTGTGGGCAGTCCTAAACATTATTAGCAGCCTAAAAATACCTGATCATATCCATGTCATGGCCCGATTGGTTGGTTCCTATCGTGTTAACTCGCTTTGCTCTGCTGCCTGCTGAATAGATATGCTATGCTTGAGCGAAGGTTCCTCCTTCCTACGTGATACACTATCGGCGCTGTGGCAAAGCGTGGTTGAGTCGGGCAGCTAGCTCTGCTAGCGGCTGTTCTTGTTTGCTTGCGTCCAAAGCCCGGAATACATGCAGCCAAGTACGTGAGGTGTCCACGCTACGGACAAGGTGCATGTGACGGCGCAGCTTTTCAGGTCGAAAATTATGCGTCCAAGCGTTTTTATGTTGTGGGCTACTAGTACTACTGTATCGCCGTCTCGGCGGAGTTTGCGTTGGGAACACTGTTTAGCAGTACTCCGCGATTGGATCTAACGCAAAAGCGAATCGGACGCTTGTGTTAAGCTTGAAAATGAGCCACCTAGGTAAGGTAAGGTTAGCTAGCAGCCTAGCAAAGGTGTCGTGTTGCTTTGCAATGAAGTATGTAATATTTTATTTTAATTTACCCCACGTAGGTAGTACTGCTAGTTGGGTTGACCAATTAGCGCCCATTACTCGGCATGTAACCTTCCAGTAAACAATGTGATAGATCAAACATATATTTTTTTAAACTAATGTGATCAACATTGGCATACACGACAGACACGTACGCATAACTGAGTACAGTACGGGGTTCGTCGGTACCTGCATCAAGAATTCTTCTTTACTTGTACAGTGCTTTTTTTTAAAGCAGATAACATGTACTTGATCGGTTGGGCGCAGTGCACATAATTAAAGATCTGGAAAACTCGGGAGAAAAAAAGAGGTTTGGGTAGTGACGTGCCCATGATGCTGGCATGACGTCCCGATGCTGCTGGTTTTTTTAAATGGAAAAAGTTGTCACGATCAACGAATTATTTGGACGAGCAGGACGTGTGACACCCAGTACACAACTTGGGCTACCAAAACAAATGTCCGGCCGGGGCCACCGGACCAGCGAGCGACCTCCGTCCACCGCTCGCGCACGGGCCGATGGACCGTTCCTACCGCGCATGCGAGCCGGCGGATTGTGCCTGGACGGTCCGGATCAGGCCGACTCCTCTGCACGTCGAGGCCGGAGCCCTCTCATCGGGAGCGGATCAGGCCCGCACGTCGTTGGGCCGACGCCCAGGATGCGCCCACGCGTCGCGCCGGTCCGCCCGTACGCGAGAGACGTGTCGGCCGTGGCGTGTCGCGCTCTGCCTGTGGCTGTGCGTGTGTCCCCCGCAGGCACGCTCGGTCGTTTTCAGGTAGGTCGCATGCCGGGCTTAGCTGTCCGTCCGTCCGTCCGATCCCGTGGTGTGCAGTGGCTGCGCGCGGTGCTGCCAGCTATCGGCGCCGGCGGCTGCCGCGCGTTCTCTCTTCCGTACTTGTGGCCGCGTCGTCGTCGACGCCACTGCGCCGTGGGCTCGTCGGCTTGCGCCACCGCTTCCATCGGGCAAGGGTGCCGGTCGGCACGTGGTGTTTGCCTCGCGGGCGGGCGTCCGCGGAGCCGGGCTGGGTTTCCCGTTGTTTTGTGCGTCGTGACGGTGCTCGGCACACCGGTAGTGTTCTGAACTTCTCATGCACTGGAGATGGAAACGAACGCCGTGGCGGTGGTTTGATGGTGATAGCTGGCTGGCGTGGACGGGCTTAGCGGTGGTCGCAGAGGTGGCTGGATTTGCTCGTTAAATTTCGATTAATTGATTGGGTCTTATTTCCGGGTTTCAAAGTGTTGGCTCGCCAACGTACGTTTGTTTCCTTTTCTTTTTCTTTTGCGCAAAGTACGTTTGTTTCCTTAATATTGTGAATCAATGGACTGAGGGAGGAATGGGCCAGACCGCCAGAGCAAACGGCCAGCTTTGAAGTATCTTGTACAGCGTCTACGCCTGCTGGCTACTTGGCTAGGGGTACTGGAGTAGAATGCAGAGTCGCCCTGGGTGTCCTTCCAACTCATGGCACGGTGTGATCGTGGCGAAGATGAATAGGGACAAGAACAAAGTGATACATGATAGCATCTCCAATGCAAACTCTTAAATTTCCCTCACCTCCGTTTATAGATAGAGGGTCTGGTCCGAGACGGATGCGAGAACTGATCATCCAATGCTATCCGCATATGCCCGGTTACCTTTTGATTTTTTTTAAAGAAAATGGATAAATTTGATGCATATTTGAATGCACCGGACAATATTCGTTTATACTTGAATGATTTTTACTTAAAACTGAATGGTTTTCATCTAAATCAAAATGAACTTCGTTTTTTAGTTCCAAATGATCTGAAAACTTACGAAGATTTATTTTAAAAAATATAAAAAATACCGAAGAGGAGCCTCCATGGGTCCACAAGCTCAGGTGGCCCGCCCAACCCCATAGGGTGCGCCATGTGATCTTGTGGGCCCATGGAGGTCAACCGATGCCCATCTTTAGCTATATGAAGTCATGTGATCTAGGAAAAACCAGAAGAAGAGTTTCGGGACAGAGCGCTATCGTCTCGATGCGGAACCTAGGCAGGAACACTTTTACTCTCCGGTGGAGCGATTCTGCTGGGAAACCTCTCTTCGTGGGGGAGAAGTCGAAGCCATCGTCATCACCAACGTTCCCCTCATCGTGGGAGGACTCATCTCCATCAACATGTTCACCTCCACCATCTCATCTAAAAACCCTAGTTCATCTTTTTTCCATCCAATCTATATCTCAAACCTCAGATTGGTACCTCAAGGTTACTAGTAGTGTTGATTACATCTTGTAGTTGATGCTAGTTGGTTTTCTTGATGGAAGATTATATGTTCAGATTGTTAATCATATATTTATCTTCTCTGGTCATGAACATGAATATGATTTGTGAGTAGTTCTGTTTGTTCATGAGGACATGGGAGAAGTCTTGTTATAAGTAATCATGTGAAGTTGGTTTTCGTTCAATGTTTTGATGATGTGTTGTGTTGTTCTTCCTCTAGTAGTGTCATGTGAACGTCAACTACATGACACATTACCACGCTTGGGCCTATGGGAAGGCATTATGGGATTTGTTAGTAGAGGACGGGTTGTGGGAGTGTTAGAAGCCTAACCCTAGTTTATGAGCTATTCCGTAAGGTCTGTTTTGGGCCCATATATTTCATGCTATGATTAGATTTACCTTAATTCTTCTCTTGTAATTGCAGATGCTTACGAGAGGGATAATCATAAGTAGGTTGTTTGTTCAAGTAATAACATCACCTTAGCACCTGTCCACTCTCATGACAACTTATAAAAGCAACGAACGTGAGCCAATGAATCATGGTGGAAGTAACTAGACAATATTCATGTGTGTCCTCGAGAACAATTTAATCACTATAAGAAGTACTTCTGGGTTGTGCTTTGAAATAAAAGGATTGTGCCTGTTGAAAATATGCCTTAGAGGCATTAATAAATTGATTATTATCATATTTCCTTCCTCACGATAAGTCTTTATTATTCATGCTAGAATTGTATTGACCGGAAACTTAAATACATATATGGATACACAAACAACACTGTGTCCTTAGTGATCCTTTGCTAGACTAGCTCGTTGATCAAAGACGGTTAAGGTTTCCTAACCATAGACATGAGTTATCATTTGATAAGGGATCACATCATTGGTAGAATGATGTGATTGACAAGACCCAACCGTGAGCTTAGCATTTGATCGTATCACTTAAGTTTATTGCTACAACTTTTTTTCATGTCAAGTATCTATTGGGTCTTGCACCATTTCCAAGGCCATGCGCCCATGAGAGTGCACCCTAAGTAGAATGTAGCCCGGGTTCAAAAAGTTCAGACATACTTAGTGACTATTAGCTTCCATGTACGACCACTATCTATATGGGCTCTGGCTTAGTCGATCAGTTGTGGAAACCTTACCCGGATGTGAGAACAGATGTGGTTCTTTTAGTTGGGATGTGCCTCCCTTGGGACTATGGGTCTACTTCTGACAAACTTTGTCTCAATATTCGGACTGGGTCTAGTGAGTAAAGCGTACTAAACTCCGCACAATATTAAAACTAACAATTTGACGTGTCCCCGGTTAAGGACAATTTGAGAGACTATGCTATTACAGTTGTTGGATGATCTTGACGGATGTTATATTTGATAAAACTCATCGGGAAACTAAATAATGGTTATAGGTTCATATTGGAGTGCCCAATTCAACCATATGTATTTAATTGTAGCAAACTATTAAAATTTGACTCTTAGGTTGTTATGAGGACAAAATTAGCTTTTCTGCAAATAACCATCAATCCTTTCTTTTGTTATACTATGCATGTACATGTAGGTTTGCTTTATTATTACTCATGTGTAACTTGTCAATACATTCAATGTATTGACCTATACGACTGCAATGTCTCATGTTGCAGGATATTCCGACGAAGAGTAAGGTACCATTAGGGTCGTGAGTCTTCACTCCATATCACTAGTGGGCTATGATGGGACTCATTCTTATTTTTTGCCACCTTTTCCCTGTTTGATTGAATAAAGCTAGATATGTGCTATGCAGATTTTTATACTCTATGAATTCTGGATCATACGTAGTAATAAATGATGCACTTGTTACTCTGGTATTCATCTATACTACGTGTGCTAGGGAATCGATCGACGGACTGACACAGCTCAAACACTTCGAGGTTTGGTCATTACATGTGTGAGTAGTTTTTTCAGGACCCACGAGTCCATAGTAGTAACATCATGACATTCTCTCTCTCCCTCTCCTTTTATTTTCAATACAATGATCTCTTCGGAGACCTATGCGATGTAATTGTTGTGGAGTGTTTGTTGTGATATGATGAACTATGAATTTATGATCATATTGTTCATTGATTTATATTGATTCTCTTGAAGTCTTTTTTATGCGTGATTTTTATAGCTATGTATGCTTTCCGATCTATGAGTTTTGTTTGGCCAAGATAGATGAGTAGATCTTCAGAGGGGGTGATGCATAGTAGTGGGTTCAATCTTGTGTTGACTTGTCGAGTGACAAAAAGGACAAAAGGCACGTATTGTGTTGTTTCCACTAAGGATAAAATGGTGGGGTTTGGTTATATTGATTGATCTCTTCATGTCTACATTATTTCATCTTTGTTATTGCATTACTCTGTTTCTTGTGAACTTAATACTTTGAGATGCCATGAGTGATCCTAGTGAACTTACTCTGTTTCTGCCCTCCACGTTCATCATAGTTATAATTTGTGCTATTCTGTCAATTGTCCATCACTAATTTGCCTACCATGCCTTTATATGATTTTGGGAGATATGACACTAGTGAACCTATGACCCTCGGGTCTATACTACATTATATAAAAGTTCCTACAATTTGCTCTTTACTGTTTTGCCGCTTTATCACTATTTGCTTTTAATCTTGTAACTAGCAAGAACAAGGGGACTAATGACCACCTTACCTTTGTTGGGTGCAAGCAAATTATTTGTTTGTGTGCATGTACTTCTAACATTGTTAGTGTGGTGCCTCCTACTGGTTCAGTAAGCGTTGGTTCTTAACTGAGGAAAATACTTTATGCTGTTGTGCTATCATCCTTCTTCTTTGGGGAAATCCAACTACTCACACGGGAGTAGCAGCTCCATGCTTATTTACACATGATTCAGGAAAAGTAGTAGTATGAAATAGTTTGCAATGTGTGGTATCATTCCATCATGTTTTTCTTATATACGTTGGTGAGAGTATCTATAATAAAGAATAGTATGGATATATTGTTTGCCCTTTTCTTTATTGTGTATCCTAGCATTGAAATTCAATACCATATGCTAGTCTTATGGGATGTAGTGGCTTCACATTGGGTTTAGGATGTAAAATATATTGGAATTTAACAAACACATCATTGGTCATTTTAACAATTCATGAAAGATTAGTGCAAGGAAGATAAATTTCACATGCAAATACACTATATCTTGGACATCTTTTGTGATTTTGAACCCTCGATCAATATTTCCACACCTCATCAAATAGTTGATGTTGGACAAGGAAGAAAATGTAATTAGTTCTGTTTCTGTATATTTGCATGAAATTTATATTGTCATGGATCCTCCAACAAATTGTGTTGGTTAATAACTTTGCCACCCAAATACTCACACTAAGTAGAAATATTACGTGTGCATCCAAAACCCCTACACCTAGTTTCTTCCATGAGATTCCACTATAGCTATCTAGAGTTTGTCTAAGATCCTTCAAGTAAATTGTCATCGGTGCACGCAAAAAAATTGCGTAAAATATGTGTGATCTTTTATTAGAAGGAAAATAAGCTTTGTACAAACTTTTGATGGTAGACTAATAAAAACGTTAAAGTTCCAAATAAAGGTTATCATCACAAGGAGAAATATTTAAGTGATGTTCCTTTTTCACTAAATACTTGGCCATTCAACTCAAAAGCGCATGGCAACCTCTACTTCCCTCTACGAAGAGCCTATATTTACTTTTTCTATCAACTTTATTTTCTTCTCGAGCCAATTTCTTATTACAACCTTATCATTCTCCACTTCACAATCACTTTATGTTGGTAAGAGATCCATGCACATATATCCAGTTGAATATATATGATTATGATGCATTAGTGTTGATATTATCCCTGTGATAAGTAAGTTGGGCAGTGAAACACTAAACCCCTATCTTCCTTTATGTCCGATGAAAACTGTTTGTTCTAAAAATATACCGATGGATTCCAACAATCACTAGATGACTATATAATAGTTGAGTATGTGAAGTTTTCTAAACCAAAGCTCCTCCATGGAATCTTCTGGAAAAATAAGATGAACTGTATTTGTTCTATGACTGACAACATAGTTTGTTGGATTTCAAGAGAGTCTATTGTTTAAACCTTAACATGTGAATGGTTTGCCACTTGAATATGAGAAGTTTCATGAGAAAGATTTATTGTTTATGATATATAATGGTGTTTGTAAATATGTTGTTGTCATGTCTATATTCTTTATTATTGACACCTCTCTCCATAAACTTCTGGCCATGTTTACTCAGCTGAGTATTTTCTTGGGGACAATCAGAATCTAAGCTTGGGGGAGGTGATACTTTTGCATCATTATTTCCTATTACAATCTATCATATTTCAATGATATATTTCATAATATGATGATTTCTAATGCCTTTTATCTCATAAAATGCAAGGAATGCATGGAGAGGGGAATTACCAGACAACTAGAAACCTGAACCTAAAAAGTAAAAGAATAAAAAGCAATTCTCTAGCGCTCAAAATACAACATGGATCTTTGGAGAATTATTTGTAGTGTACGAAGAATTATGGAGCGAAGAGGGACCAGAGAGTGCCCACCAGGAAGCCACACTCCCTGGTGTTGTGCCCTCCCAAGGGCGTGGCATGTGGCCATGTGGGGCCCTCGAGGCTCCTCCCAATGTCCTTTGGCTATAAATTATTTTCCCCAGAAAAAATGATAGGAAATCATTGGAAATTTCCGACGCAGTCTAGAAATCGGAACTTGGGTGAGGCACATTTTCTCTCTAGCGAAGCGATTCCACCAGGGAAACTCCCCCCTGGGAGGGAGAAATCGATGCCTACATCACCAACACTCCTTTCGTCATGGGGATCATCATATTCTTCAACATCTTCACCAGCACCATCTCATCACCAAACCCCAGTTCTTCTCTTCTCTTCAATCATTGCATCAAACCTCGTTTTGGTATCTTGGACTGTGTCGGGGATATAACCCCATGGTATAACCCGCCCTACTGGGACGGGTCAGCATGTTGGCTGCTTATAAATCATACTCAAGGTGGGACGTGAGTTTCAGGGCAAGGGTGGAAAGGTGGCTTACCAAGTAAGCCAGATGGCAACCTAGTACATGAAGACAGCGACTCAAGGCCCAAGAGGTGGAAGACACCAGGAGTTTCCTTTCTTGTGAGTCAAGGGGAGTTAGAGTCATACTAGATCACGAATCGTAGCACGACTCAAACTCTTGTAAGCCAAGGGTCTTGACCTGTATATAAAGGCGAGCCCTTGAGGCCAATAGACTTAGGTTACAATTGATTAATAGCTAGGTCAAGCGAATCCTCTCCCTTGTATTGGTCACCCAAGCAATAAGCAGAAATCAAGAGTAGGCTATTACCTCGATCGTGAGGGACCAAACCTGGTTAAACCGTGTCTCCCGATTCCGATCAACCTTGACAAGTTAACCTCCTAGTTGCGATGGCCTCACGACAAAGTCCTCATACTAAGACATCTGCCATGACAAAACCACGACAGTTGGCGCCCACCGTCGGGACATCGCATAGTGGTTTCGAGTTCTTGAAGGGCACTTTCCCAGGGATTGAGGGATATGCCATTGGCAAGATGATGAAGAGTCGCCGTGGCAAGCTCTACATCAACGACGATGGCTGGGGTCCCGAGGCCGACTCAATCGAGTACGGGTACCGGGTCCCCTTCGTCAAGATTCAAGTCTTCATCGGTAAGATCGCCGAGTCGGCGCCTGAGCCAGACATCTGCACCGAACTCGTCGAGTCGGCTCGGCGCGCGCAACCCGCCCGGACTCAAGCCGGCCAGAATCATGTCTTTGTTGGTTTTGTGCAAGGCGCAGAACTAGAGGAAAACTCCATGTCTGGGGGAGACACTCTCATCTACTCACGTGATGATTCCTCGACCGGAAAGACAGAGTCAGTTTATCAGCTTGAAGATGGCGGGCTTGGGGGCCTGTTCCGATGGCGACAGTATTCCGGACCGCTATGAGCCTCCATATTCATGGATGGAACGACGCTGAATATCCAAATTACGATGCCCGAAGCAATAAAAATAGTTAACACGTTAGCGCCGGCCTCTGGGGGAATTGGTTCAATCAGGCCTCCGACTTAGGTTCTATCTGAGCTGATGACCACCCTAACGACCTTGTTGGGGACCGAGGTTATTGTGGAAACTCAGGCGAAACGCAATACGGAGATTGCGAAGATATGAAAATAGATGACCAAGTCCCAGGAAGACATTAACGCTGAGAGCACCCGAATAGCTGCATTGCAGGCTTAGGTTAATGCAGAGGCAGAGCGTTTGAAGACGGATGCGAGGCGGCTTAGCCTCGAGCAAAATGCATCCAATGCAGTCTTTCGGAGGAGGCACCTGATGTCTACTACACAACCTTCTTCTTGTAGACTTGTATTGGGCCTCCAAGCGCAGAGTTTTGTAGGACAATGGAAATTTTCCCTCAAGTGGATGACCTAAGGTTTATCAATCCATGGGAGGCGTAGGTTGAAGATGGTCGCTCTCGAACAACTGTGCAACCAAATAACAAAGAGTCTCTTGTGTCACCAACACACCCAATACAATGGTAAATTGTATAGGTGCACTAGTTCGGCGAAGAGATGGTGATACAAGTGTAATATGGATGTTAGATATAGATTTTTGTAATCTTAAAATATAAAAACAGCAAGGTAACAAATAGTAAACAACAAGAAAAATGTTGTATAAATGCTTGGAAACAAGGCCTAGGGTCCATACTTTCACTAGTGCAATTTCTCTCAACAATACTGACATAGTTGAATCATATGTAAATCCCTCACGTGCGACAAAGAGTTCACTCCAAAGTCACAAATAGCGGAGAACTAACGAAGAAATTATTGTAGGGTACGAAACCACCTCAAAGTTATCTTTTCTGATCAATCTTATGATCTATCCCTATAAGTGTCACGGACAGCCCTAGAATTCGTACTAAAATAACACCTTAAGATACACATCAACCAAAACCCTAATGTCACCTAGATGCTCCAATGTCACCACACGTAATCATGGGCTTGATTATACGATATGCATCACATAATTTCAGATTCATTAGATTCAACCCAACACAAAGAACTTCAAAGAGTGCCCCAAAGTTTCTACCGGAGTGTCAAGACAAAAACGTGTGCCAACCCTTATGCATAGATTCCAAAGGTCACGGAACCTGCAAGTTGATCACCAAAACATACATCTCGTGGATCAATAGAACATCCCATTGTCACCACGGATATCCCATCGCAAGACATACATCAAGTGTCCTCAAATCCTTACAGACCCAATCTGATAAGAAAACTTCAAAGGGAAAACTCAATTCACCACAACAAGATAGAGAGGGGAAAACTCCATATGGTTCATCTATATCCACAAAGCTCGCGGTACATCAACATCGTGCCATCTCAAGAACACGAGAGAGAGAGAGAGAGATCAAACACATCACTACTGGTACATACCCTCAGCCCGAGTGTGAACTACTCCCTCCTCATCATGGAGACCACCGGGATGATGAAGATGGCCTTCGGTGATGGTTTCCCCCTCCGACAGTGTGCCATAATGGGCTCCCGATTGGTTTTCGTGGCTCTAGAGGCTTGCGGCGGTGGAACTCCTGATCTAGGTTTCTTTTTGGTGGTTTCTATATTATAGTAATTTTTGGCGTTAGAATCATGTCAAGGGGTGCCATGAGGCGGTGACAAGCCTGCTAGGCGCGACCAAGGGGGTGGCCGCGCCTAGCAGGCTTGTGACCTCCTCGTGGATCTTTTGGCCCAACTCCAATGCTTCGGGGGTCTCTTTTGGTCTAGAAAAAATCATACTAAATTTTCAGCCCATTCCGAGAACTTTTATTTCTGCACAAAACCCGACACCATGGTAGTTCCACTGAAAACAACGTCAGTCCGGGTTAGTTCTGATAAAATCATACCAAAATCACATAGAATTATTGTAAACATGGCATGAATACTTCATCAATTATAGATACGTCGGATACGTATCAGCACCAGAGCCGTCTACCTTTAGTGTATAAACCCAAGCACTTGTTTAATTCTCCAGGAGTAGGCCCGAGTACTCCACGAGTGCTAGTTATACCCCAATTGAATTCTGAGATACCTGGGGGCAGGGTGGCGGCTCAACCTCATCAGCCAGAGCCGACCCGGAGGGAAGTGCCAGGCCCAGACCTGCCCCTCATCCACATGAAGCCACAATGGTTCTTGACACCGCTGGGACACTTCTCCAACCCGGTGGATAACATGATGGCAGTTGCAAACCGGCTTACCGCACTTTATATTGAAGGTGAGTCGCCGATTGCGGTTGAAACCCAGAACTCCATTGAACTGTTACAAACAATGATTGCCCAGCAAGCTAATATTCATACATTCGCCAGCGTGTGCACTCAACTCCTTTACCAAGTCATAGCTACAACCGACGCGTAGAGTCGCCAGCAGTCTCCAGCAGCGAGCAGTGTCGTAACCTGATACTCGTAATCTGCGTTGGGTTTTCCGTGAAGAGGTAAAGGTTATGAAAGCACAAAGTGGGTAAGTATTTCCCTCAGTTATGAAACCATGGTTTATAGAACCAATAGTAATACCAATCCTCAACCGTCTTCAGCGGCTACACACAAAAGAACAAACAACTTGCACCCAACGCCAACAAGAGGGTAGTCAACCCCCTTGATCTCGTTATTTGCAAGCAAGTGAGTTGTTGATACGTCCATTTTGCATCATGATTTCCTACTGTTGTTTATATGTTTTATGCATAATAATGCTTTATGGAGTAATTATAATGCCTTTTCTCTCATAATATGCAAGGTTTACACAAAGAGGGAGAATGCCGTGAGCTGGAATTCTGGACCTGAAAAAGTATATCAGAGGCACCTATTTTGCACATCTCCAATTAAGCTGAAACTTCACGGAGAATTATTTTGGAATATATAAAAATACTACAGTAAATAACTACCGGAGGGAGGCCGCCTGGTGACCACAAGACACCAGGGGGCGCTAGGTCCCCCAGGCGCGCCCTGGTGGGTTGTGGCCAGCCCGGCCCACCTTTGGTGCCCAATTTCTGGTACTTAAGGTCTTTTGACCTAGAAAAATCAAGAGGGGACTTTCGGGATGGAACACCGCCGTCTCGAGGCAGAACTTGGGCAGGAGCACTTTTGCCCTCCGGTGGAGCGATTCTGTCGGGGAACTTCCCTCCCGGAGGGGGAAATCGAAGCCATCGTCATCACCAACAACCCTCTCATCTTTGGCAGGCCAATATTCATCAACATCTTTGACAACACTGCTAACTCTTGAGCATGCGTTGGTTTTCCCCTGAAGAGGAAAGGGTGATGCAGGGAAGTAGATAAGTATTTCCCTCAGTTGTTGAGAACCAAGGTATCAATCCAGTAGGAGGAACAAGCAAGTCACCAATGGATGCACCTACACAAACAATCAAACTCTTGCACCCAACGCTATAAAGGGGTTTTCAACCCCTTAACGGTTATTTTCAAGGATTAGATCCGATAGAGATAGATGTAACGAGTGCGGAAAGTAAAAGGTAAATAAATTGTAGCAAGGTATAGATCTGAAAATATATGATGGAAAATAGACCCCGGGGCCATAGGTTTCACTAGAGGCTTCTCTCTAGAAGGCAAATATCTTGGTGGGTAAAAAATTTATTGTCAAGCAATTGATAGAAAAGCGAATAATCATGTAGTTATCCAAGGCAATGATCATGCATATAGGCATTGACGAGGATATGTAGCTAGGGTAGGATCTTAGGCCTGACCTAGATACCCTACCTAAGGACACTGTATTGGAGGACTTAAAGACCACAAGAAAGATTCCTACTGGATTCCTCATGGAGCTCAAGTCACTCGACAAGAATCCACTCGAAGAATTCTTCCTCCACTCGACGGACGCCTGTCACTCAAAGGACTTCACTTCTAGTCGACAACAGAAGGCCAGAAGCCACCACCAGGAGACCATCAGGCAGGCGTTAGGCCAGTCATCATTTGTAGAAATTATGATGTACGTTACCAGTAACGCTAGTCTTTAAACCCATGATCGGACCCTTGGATGCCTGGTAATTATGAGGGGCAGCTAACTCTATATAAGCCGCCCTCCCCTCTGGCACAAGGGTTCGCAACCACTATAATCTCTACATTCCACACGACAAAGCTCCAGAGCACTGAGATGTAGGGCTGTTACCTCCACGGGAGGGGCCTGAACTCATACATTCGTGTGTACATCCTTGCCGTAGCTAGGACTTTGCCGCTCACGACTCGAGTGATGGATCAAGCATGCATCGGCTCATCAAATTGCTTCTCCGCAGATTGCAACGCTAGAGCCAGCTGAGTCCCTCCACGGCGTGTTCGATTCGGACTCCGAGCAGTCCGATGTTCCCTTCGAGTGCGAGAGCTGTGATCCTGCAGCGGAGGTCCTTATGGGGGGCTATCATCAAAGCCCGCCACCGGGCTTTGGCCACGGCAAGCAGGATGCTGGCGGCCCGTTGAGTGAACAGCTGCTTCGCGATGGTGAAGTCCTGCATACTCCCATCGTCGGTATGATCGCCGAGGCCCAGGACTTGGAGGCCACGCGTATTCAGCTAGAATATTCAAAGAGAACTCGACGATTGCGCTCGCCAGCGCCCACCAGTTTCCGGTCAACGTCAGCAACAACTGTTTTCGGTTGGATCTCGCAACAATGTTGAGGTATACCGTACTCCTGTGTTCAATGTTGCAGCCGCTGCTAGGATAGCAGACTCCATTCAACCGTCGTGGTCAGAGGCTGGAAGAGGGTTGATGCAGATTAGAGCTTTGCCGGATGCAGCGCAGCGTCAAAATTCTGTCGTTTCATAGTCGCGTAATAGGATACACAGTAACTCACCCAGGGTAGAAACTGTTCAGTCGGCACACAACCCTGGATTGCCCTTGCACCGAAGGGGCGGAGGCTTTCGTGAAGATCAGGTCAGAGATTAGTTTCACCGTGAAGACCACCATCGAGTGCCCACTCCTCAGCAGGGTGGTCCGCACGTGCCCCGACACCAGGGCGAAAGGCGCTCGTTCGGTAACAAGCGGAATGCGGGGTTTGATGCTCGTGATCTCCTCACTCAGAGGCAGATTGACAGGAGCAGAGCCCACAGAGATGGACAAGACATAGATTTTCTGAGTGGCAGCTCCGCTGTGATTTCTGGTCCTGAGTGTTTTAGCAGGGTCATCTGTTCTATAGAGATTTCCCCCAACTTCAGGTTGGCGGTTGGGATCGGGAAGTTTTCTGGCGAGTCAAAGCCAAAGACTTGGTTGGATGATTACCGAGTGGCTGTTCAGATTGGTGGCAGCAATGATAACGTCGCAATGAAACAACTGTCCTTGATGTTGGATGGTTCAGCCCGTGCATGGCTGAATCGCTTGGCTCCATCCAGTATATATTGTTGGGAGGATCTTGCTCGAGTGTTCGTCCGAACCTTCGAGGGCACTTGCAAGCGTCCTACCGGGCTGGTCGACTTACAACATTGCGTCCAGAAGCCCAATGAGACATTGAGGGATTACATTCAGCGTTGGTCCACTCTGCATCTGCAGTGGAGAATGTTTCCGAACATCAGGCGGTGTGTGCCTTCAAGGCTGGTGTGAAATACAAAGAGCTTTACTTGAAGTTTGGTTGAACGGGTGACATATCACCCAGCAAGATGATGGAAATCGCCACTCGGTACGTCAATGGCGAAGAAGAAGACCGCCTCCGAAGTGGCAAAGGAAAGGCAGTCATAAGTGATGCCGGTGGTAATTCCAGTCGGAAGCAGAAGCGGAAGGCTGATGACCCTGTCCAGGCAGAGGCAGCCGCGCTGGCGACCCAAGCAAAGAACAAGGGGAAATCGAAAGGACAGATTGCCCCTAAGAAAGGAAAGAATCAGTCAGAAGCTAATGTGATGGATCAGCCGTGTGTAATCCACACGAGGAAAGATGAGGAAGGCAATGTGATTTTGCCCAAGCACACCACTCGGCAGTGTCGAATGCTTATCCAACAGTTCAAAGAGACTCCGTCGAGTGATAAGACTCCTGAGAAGGATGATGAAGATAAAGAAACATTCCCAGATGTCACCGCTACACTTATGATTTTTGCTGATGTAGAAAGCAAAAGTCGATTGAAGGTCATCAATAGGGAGGTCAACATGGCCGTGCCTACAACCCCCACCTACCGCAAGTGGTCTCAATATGTCATCACATTCGACCAAACTAACCATCCTGCTCATGTGTCCACTCCCGGTTGACAAGCTCTGGTGGTTGATCCGGGGGGGGGGGCACTCGACTCCGAAAGGTCCTCATGGATGGTGGCAGCGGCCTGAACATCCTCTATGCAGATACCCTTAAAGGGATGGGCATTCTGATGTCCCGACCAAGTGAAAGTAACATGCAACTTCATGGAGTCATCCCAGGGAAGAAGGCGAAATCACTCGGCCAAATTGCATTAGATGTGACATTCGGGAATGACAAAAAAATTTGAAAGAAAAAGTTGGCGTTTGAAGTCGTGGATTTCCAGAGTGCTTATCATGCCATTTTGGGTCGACCCACATATGCTCGTTTCATGGCCCGTCCATGTTACGTGTATCTCAAGTTGAAAATGCCGGGCCCTAAGGGTGTGATCACGGCCACTGGCAATCGACAATGGGCTGAAGAGTGCCTCCAGCAAGGCTCCAAGATCGCTGATCACCAGATGGCTATGGTCGAGCTGGAGGAATACAAGTAGAGCATTGACCCTACTGATTTGCTATGTGCAAAGAAGCCCGCTTCTGAGTCGGCATTTCAGTCGGCAGGGGAAATGAAGAAAGTGCACATCCACCCGATGGATCCAACTACTGCCCCTACCAACATATCATCAACACTCGACAATAAATAGGAAGCCGAGCTCATCCAGTTCCTCCGTGAGAACAGGGATATCTTCGCATGGAAGCCTGCTGACATGCCGGGGGTTCCCAGGGGGCTGGCCGAGCACCGACTGAGAGTTGATCCAAAAGCTAAACCCGTCAAGGAGCATTTGCATCGATCGGCGGCGGAGAAGCGTAAAGCAATCGCTGAAGAAGTGGCCCGTCTCTTGCAGGACAAGTTCATTCGGGAGATTTACCACTCCGAGTGGCTCTCGAATGTTGTCATGGTGCCCAAGAAGGATAAGTCGCTACGCATGTGCATTGACTTCAAATATATCAATCGGGTCTGCCCGAAGGATCATTTTCTGCTCCCCCGCATAGATCAGATTGTTGACTCGACTGCGGGATGCGAGCATTTATCGTTTCTAGATGCTTACTCTGGGTACCATCAGATCTGTCTGTGTGGCCCAGATGAAATAAAAACAGCCTTCATCACCCCATTTGGGTGTTTTTGCTACATCACCATGCCATTCGGTTTGAAAAATGCCGGTGGCTACTTTCATGCACATGATTCAGAAGTGTTTACTCGACCTGATCCCTCGGAATGTCGAGGCGTACGTGGATGACATAGTTGTCAAGTCCCACAAAGGTTCCGACCTGCTGGCTGACTTGGCCGAAACATTCGCCAATCGGAGAAGATACAATATAAAGCTGAATCCGGCCAAGTGTACTTTCGGCATCCCTAGTGGCAAGTTACTCGGTTTTCTCATTTCCGAACACGGAATCGACGTCAACCCTGAGAAATTCGGTGCCATTACCCGAATGAAGACTCCCGTGCGAGTGCACAATGTTTAGAAACTCATAGGTTGCTTGGCAGCACTGAGTCGATTCATTTCTCGTATCGGTGAGAAGGCACTGCCTTTGTACCGACTGATGAAGAAGTCTGACACGTTCGAGTGGACTCTAGAAGCCGAAGCAACGTTTGTTGAGCTCAAAGCCCTGCTCTCCACCCAGCCGGTGCTTGTCGCTCCTTGCAGCAAAGATCCCTTGCTCCTGTACATCGCGACCACTAATCAAGTCGTCAGTACAGTGCTAATTGTCCAGCTGGAAGAGGAGGGTAAAGCTTACAAAGTCCAACGACCAGTTTATTATGTTTCTGAGGTTTGTCTCCCTCGAAGCAAAGATATCCACACTACTAGAAGCTGGTTTATGGTATTCACCTATCAACAAAGAAGGTGGCACATTATTTTCAAGACCACTCGATTTCAGTCGTCAGTGATGCTCCGTTATCTGAGATTCTCAACAATCGGGATGCATCTGGTTGAGTGGCTAAGTGGGCAATCGAACTCTTATACTTTGACATTAAGTTTGAAGCCAAGAAAGCTATCAAGTCTTAGGCACTTGCGGATTTTATTGCCGAGTGGATTGAACAACAACAGCCAACCCAGATTCACTCGGCACACTGGACCATGTTCTTTGACGGCTCTAAAATGTTGAATGGGTCCGGTGCTGGTGTTCTCTTGATATCTCCAAAGGGCGACAAGCTCAGTTACATCTTGCAAATTCACTTCGATTCCTCCAACAATGAGGCAGAATATGAAGTTCTTTTGTATGGGTTGCGCATGGCTATCTCACTCAGCGTCAAGCGCCAGATGCTTTATGGCGACTCGGATTTGGTGGTAAATCAACTGATGAAAGAGTGGGATGTTCGAAACCCCACTATGACTAGGTACTGCAGTGCTGTTAGGAAGTTAGAAAAGAAATTTGAAGGCCTGGACCTTCATCATGTTCCCCAAGTGAAGAATCAAGCCGTCGGGTCTTACAATTGTACAACCGGATCACGCTTTACATCTCCGAATCCATCTCTATCTTACCAACCAAGTTATCCTTCGGAAGGTCTTGCGCATCCGGGTCTCTGTCGTCCGGCCCACCTCAAGAGCCGCCGAAGTTCTTGGGCCTCTAGCTGATACATATCTTTGTGGGCCGGCTCATAACCAATGCTTATCAACCGGAACCTTCCAGCCGGGTCATATCATGGGGTTATATCCCCAACATTAGGCCCCAGGCTGAAGTGAGCCAACTCATTTCATCCGTCTGTTGCAATTGTCTGAGAGTTGCCAGGAATGACCCGGCGTGACGTCACAGATATGCTGACGTATCACCAAATCTCTCACATTTAACCGTTTACCGAAAATCGAGGCGTCTGTTTCGGCAAGATCGGAGCTGACGCCTAGGAACCCACACCGTTTCCCTGTTAAATAGGACCCGCACGAGTCAAACCAATGCATTCCCGCTCGTGCGCCTCTTCTTATTCTTCCTGTCGCCCGTCCATTGCTTGAGCTCGTCCGCTCCGCTCCGGCGCCACCGCTCGTCCGTCACCAACCCAGGCCGCTGCATCAACCTGTCTGCACCAGAATCTCGCCCGCCGCCGTCTCCGCCTCCGGTAAGTACCTCCTCCCGCAGCTTTTAGACCGGTAGCAAAATAGGGTTTCCGCCGGCGGACCTCTGCCGTGCATTTCATTCTCTGGCACGGTCGCACGGCCATGTCACGGGGCCCGCCGCGCCCCCTTTTAGGCTGCATTGTCATCGCCGCCACCGTACATGGCCCGCCCGTGCGCAATGTGCGGTCGGTTAAGGCTGTAGGTTGATTTTTCACTTTCACTGTTCTTGGCTTAGGTTGACGTAGAACTTCCCTTTCCGCTTCGTTAGATCCAAAACTTTAGCATTGATTTGTGAAACTTGTTTGTCCGAGTCTTGATGACTTCCGGCTCTTCCACCCATAGTGAGCCGCTAGACCCCCTCCGACTCTTTGTCAGCCGGACCTCTCAAGGCCTTAATTTTTAGAACCCTGTAACTTGTAAGCCGCCATTTGCTATTTGCTCTTTGTTTGATTAGTTGCCATTTTCTTTTTGCACAGTACTTTTAAGCCGCCAAGATGACACGTGCCACCAATTCCTGCAATTGGGTCGGCTCCTGTGTGACCGAAGAGTGTTTATCTGATTTAATAGCCGCTGGCACCCTTCCTCCAAAGGAAGTGATCAACTGGCGTGTTCCAACTGGTGAGACCCGCCCTGCCCCAAAGGAAGGGGAGGTTATAGTCTTTACAGATCATATCGAACGAGGATTCGTGCCACCCGGGTCAAAATTCTTTCACGACATTCTGCACCTGTACAAGCTGCATCCCCAAGATCTAGCACCGAATACTGTATCAAACATTTGCCACTTTCAAGTCCTCTGTGAGGCATACCTTCAATCAAGGCCGTCAGTCGGATTCTTTAGAGAGTTCTTCTACGCCAACCGCCAGACTGAATACAAGAGCGGGCCAAGCTTGGAACTTGGAGGAGTCACCATCCAGTGCCGGAGGGGTATCACCTTTCCGGCTGTTTAGATGCCCAGCCACCCAAAAGATTGGAACAAGACATGGTTCTATTGCAAAGACATGTCTCCTGACTCGGAACATCGTCTGCCGGGTTATCGTCCTTCCCGGCTCTCAACCGACACTTCACTGCCCGACCGGCTCTCAGCTGCCGACAATGTTAGATATGAGAAGCCCCACGCCAGAGTGAAGGTTCTCCTGGCCAACGGCCTTATTGGAACGGACCTTATCCGCTGCTGGGTACAATGGAGGATCATGCCTCTGAGCCGCCGTAACCGGCTCATGTATGAATATCCAGCATTTTACGACAGCGAACTGTGCTTCAGCACCACCACTTTAACTGAGGATGACATCTGTATGACCGTTCGAAGTCTTGTGCACGAGACCTCCGGCTCATGCAGCACCATCGGCCTAGCGCCCTTCTGCGCGACCAACCCAGCGCCTCTTGTAAGTATTTTTACCTTTCTTCCGCCTGTTGTATGTTTATATACTCCTTTTCAAAGCTTGATATTATTCCGCCGGCTCAATTTGCACGGGCTGACTCCGACTTCTGGAAGAAGGAATACGTTCCTCTTCCGAAGACAACCAAGAAGAAAGTCGCCGCCAAGAAACAAAAGAAGGCAGCTCATCAAGAGAGCTGGTTCGAACACCCGGCTTCTTCAGAGTCCGAGGTAAGATCCTTGAACTATACTTACTTGACTTTTTGTCTTGCCGGCTCTTTAATAATATCTTTCCGTGTCTCACAGGACGAAGTAGAAACCAGTCACGCCAACGCTCCTGAGGTAACTTGCATGTACTCCGACTCGGAATATTTCTTCCGAAAGCCGCGGTGGGTTGTTAAAAAATTTCCTCTATCTCACCCTCTCGCTCATCCGGCTCCTGATTTCCTTTCAAAAAAACAACAGCAAGCTGAACGACGTCAGACCCGGAGCGCCGGCTCTACAGAGCTTACATCGGGACTACCAAATTCGCCAGCTCCTAAGAAGCGACCTGCAGAGGTTAGTATCCGCACTTCCCTTTTTCGTTTCTCTTCATGTCCGAATGTCTTATCATTTCCGTGTCTTGATTTTTCAGAAAACACCCTCTTCGGGCGACTCTTCAGCCTCAGTCATACCTCCACCAAAGATTAATCCCCTGTAAGTGTTAAAATATCCGGATGTCTTTGATGAAATACCAATCTCCTTTAAATGCTAACCCTTTACTTTGCAGTGCTCAGGCGAAACGCCGCAAGACCCATCAACCTTCCTCCAGCCCTGTCGTTGACAATCAAGAGCCTGAACAGCTGGCCCCGGCTCAACCGGATACTGAACAGCCGGAGGAAACTCCAGCGGAAGAAGAAACTCGACCAGCGGCTTCTACTGAGCCGGCGGCAGATGATGTCATAAAGGAGAACTCCCCAATTGCTCCTTCAAGTCCGGTTACACCCTCCAGGACCCCGGCGACTCCGGATATTATCATCATCGGGTTTGCTCAAAAACCTCCTTCACCAGCGCATGTCTTAACCCGGCATACGGAGCCGTCTGAAGCTTCGTGGAAACTTGAGTTTGACTCGTCGTACAACAAAATGACAGCTGAAGAACTCCACTCCGGCTACATGAACCGGGTCAACACCAACCGAGACTTGGAACTCCGGCTGGTCAGCATGATGAAGGCAAAATATGAGGTATGTTACCTTTCTTCAGTCATAACCTTCCCCGACCCCCAAGGGCCGGATTTAATCTAACATAGAGTTGAATTCAGGTCTTCTTTCGAAGGTTATGTAGAAAACACTTTGCTTTAAATACTGTCAACACTTGCATACTGCCAACTGTAGCCCCCAAGGGCCGGCTCAAATTTATTTGAACCGGAACTTTTGAGTTTAGAAGAGAGCCAATGTAGGCCCCAAGGGCCGGCTCAAATTTATTTGAGTCGGGACTTTTGAGTTTAGAAGAGAGCCAATGTGTAGCCCCCAAGTTCCGGGTCAATTTTCAGGAAGATGATCCGGAACTGTAGATGTGAACAGATCAAATATACATTAGCCCCCAAGTGTCAAATATATTGCTTGCAATCTGTTTGAGACTTGTAGAACTTGAACTGTGAACCTTTATGCATATGAATACTCTTGTTGCTGCAATAGCTTATACTTTGCCTTTGATATGCACAGGACGCTCTAAACACCGCCGGCCCTCAGCTGGCAGATCTCAAAACCAACTTGGTAGCTCAACAGAAAGCACGAAGCCTTGCTGATGAGAGATGCCGGATCTTAGCCGAAGAAGTAGCCAAGATCACCTCCGAGCTAAC
Organism: Hordeum marinum; assembly: GCA_022496015.1. NCBI lineage: Eukaryota > Viridiplantae > Streptophyta > Magnoliopsida > Poales > Poaceae > Hordeum > Hordeum marinum. Next base: position 322,957,130 of record CM039677.1, read on the forward strand.
AATATTGAAAGAAAAAACTGATTCTGAAAAAGCCGCACTGATCAAACGGGCAGATGATGCCGATCAGCGGCTCATCGCCGTTGCTGAGGAGCTCCAAGGGCTCAAACGACACATCGCTAAGATGTCTGCCGCCTTATTTGGTAAGTCCATCATTCCTGTACTCCTTTACTTAATATCTTTTATGAAACAACTAACAACGAACCTGTCTCTTCCGGCTCATGTAGGACCTTTGAGCCGGCAGCTTGCAGACGACAGCATCCTGTCGCTGAAGGCCATATACACCTTTACAGAGCAGCTGTATTGTAGAGCAATGTTCACCATCAAAAGCATACAATATAAGGAGAAGATTCCCAAGGCCCTGAAAGGGGTGTTAGAACTATTCTCCACCGTGCCCAAGCAAATACAAGAGCCGAAGAAGTCGGCTTTCCGCTCTGGAGCCGTTGCGGGTTTGAGCCGAGCCATGGCCTTCGCGCCAGATCTCACACGAGATGAGATGATGGGTGGATATCCTTCGAAGAAGGTGGACGACTCAGAATTTTTTGACGAAGACTATTTCAAAGTCGTCAAGGACTCTCGCTATCTAGCGTCTGTAATGGATGATGAGGCGGAGGATGACTTGAAGAACTACCAAGCAGCATACGACCAGGAAGATAAACGGATCCGTGGGCCTCTTTACGAGTGTACAGACCTAACACCCGCCCGAAGCAAAGATCTCTTCCCCGGTGAGCTTAACGTCCCGCCTTTCTTTGAAGGGTCATTTGCTGCCGTCTCTAACTGCAACTGGGAACTCGGCAATCTTCAGATCCGAACCGCGGAAGATCCGGAGCAGGATGAGCCGGCCGAGTGACCGAACCTTGTAATAGTCAGAGCAAGTATTGGCTCTTGTAATCATCTGCCCATGGTCTTTTGAAACTTCGTCAGAAACATCGTTTGTTCCCTCTGAGAACATCTTTTGTAATAGCCTTTTAACATCTGAATGCACTTGCCGTCGGTCTACTTTATAGTACTGTGAATCATCTTTCTTAGCTCTTTGCTGCCATCTTTGATAAATCTGCCAATGATTCATGAGAGGCACTTGGAAGTCTTCAAAACTCTTTTTAGAACCGGATAATACCTCTGTTGGCAAATAGCCTCCATGAACAAACGCGGCTGTTGATAAACCAATGTGTAATTTTTCTGAGACGTCTGTCCTTCACCCGGAGTTTATTAGACCCGGGAAATTTACTCCATCAACCGGAGCAGCATGATTTCCCTTTTCTTATAATGAGATGCCATGGAAGAGTCGGCTGCCATAAGATAAAGTAAGCTATACCTGACGGTAGGAAGCCTCTATGTGACAACGACGACTGTTGAAAACTGTAAAGCGGCCTACAGCCAGCTGCATGAGGGGTGATGTAAACTGTACCATGATGGTAAAAAACCTCCTTTTAACAGCAAATACTTTATCCATTGTATTCCAACACCGGTTGTCAATAGGTTTATGTAAGCTATACCAAAGGTAAGAAGCCTCTACTGACAACCGCAGCTCAAGAAAGCCTGCTGTTGGAGGGTGATGTAAGCTATACCTGAAGGCAAGAAGCCTCCTCCAATCTGCCAATGTTGAATAGGGCCGGCTGGCGATGGTATTATGTAAGCTATACCTTATGGCAAGAAGCATCCATTCGACAGCCGCGACTAGTAATTGTACTAGCCGGCTGCGTGAAGGGCTTATGTAAGCTATACCCAAGGGCAAGAAGCCTCCTTCCGCAACTATTTTTGGCGTAAATGCTGGTTGTTAGGGTGAGATAAGCGAACCCATCGGTAAGAAGCCCCCTTCGACAACCGCGGTTAATAAGTAACCGGAAGTGGCATAAAGCCGACCATTAGGGTGAGATAAGCGATACCCGTCGGTAAGAAGCCCCCTTCGATGGCCGCAGTTGATAAGCAACTGGAATTTGATGTACACGATGTTGCCTTAGGGGAATTTTTTAAGCTATACCAAAGGTAGGAAGCCTCCATCAACAACATCACTTAATGTACTCAAACTAGGCATAAAGCCAATTGCGCATCATACCAGTTCAGGGTCTCTAAAGCGAGATTGGCCGTCAACTCTGTGATCCGGCTTAGGGTCTCTAAGGCGAGATTGACTGATAAGAGCTTAACTTTTAACTTACAGCAGTTTAGGGTCTCTAAAGCGAGATTGGCCATCCACTTTGTGAACCGGCTCAGGGTCTCTAAAGCGAGATTGACTGGTAAGAGTAACATCAGTTCAGGGTCTCTAAGGCGAGATTGGCCGTCAACTTTGTGAACCGGCTCAGGGTCTCTAAAGCGAGATTGACTGAGAAGAACTTATTGTATTGACATCAGTTCAGGGTCTCTAAAGCGAGATTGGCCGTCAACTCTGTGAACCGGCTCAGGGTCTCTAAAGCGAGATTGGCCGTCAACTCTGTGAACCGGCTCAGGGTCTCTAAAGCGAGATTGACTAGAATACTTTTAACAGGTCACTTTAACTGGTTCAGGGTCTCCAAAGGAGATTAACCGGCAAGACCTTGGCGGGTCAAAGAACCACATGAACCGCAAATTTGCTGGTATTGAAGAATTTCATCCTGAGATCATAAAGATACCCATAAGAGCCGGGGCTCCAATCTTTGGTAGTAGTACTACTCTATATAAATATGATATGTATAATGATAATGGATCTGCATCATCTCTTAAGTATAACATGGCCGCAAGTGTGCCACGTTCCATGGCCGCAAAGTCTCCTGACCCGCCGTGTCTGACTCATCACGAATTTCAAGGAGATAGTATGACCCGTTGTTAAGGTTTCTGCTAACCAGAAAGGGCCCTTCCCACGGCGGAGAGAGCTTATGCATCCCAGTTTGGTCTTGAATAAGCCGGAGCACCAAGTCACCTTCCTGGAACGTTTGGGTCTTCACCCTGCGGCTATGATAGCGTCGCAGGTCTTGCTGGTAAATTGCTGATCTGGTCGCTGCTAACTCTCGTGCTTCGTCCAAGGCATCCGACGCATCTTGACGTGCCAGCTCATTGTCCGTCTCAACATAGCCGCCACCCTTGGTGAATCATGCCGGATGTCACTGGGTAGAACCGCCTCAGCCCCGTAGACCATGAAAAAAGGTGTAAAACCTATAGACCTATTAGGTGTAGTCCGGATGCTCAATAAGACGGAAGGCAACTCATCAACCCAACACCCGGCCGTTCGTTTCAAAGGGACCATGAGCCGGGGTTTCACCCCTCGCAGGATTTCCTGATTAGCCCGCTCAGCCTGGCCATTGGACTGTGGATGTGCCACGGCTGAAACATCAAGCCAGATATGCTTCTTCTCACAGAACACCTTCATAGCCCCCTTCGACAAATTTGTACCATTATCAGTGATAATACTATGTGGATAGACAAAATGATAGATCAATTTCCTAACAAACTCAACCGCTGTAGTTGCATCACACTTGCCTACTGGCTCAGCCTCAACCCACTTGGTAAACTTATCAACCGCCACCAAAAGGTGTGTTTTCTTATCTTTGGACCTCTTGAAGGGTCCTACCATATCAAGCCCCCAGACCGCAAACGGCCAAGTGATAGGTATCATCCTCAACTCTTGAGCCGGAACATGAGAACGTCGGCCAAATTTCTGACAAGCGTCACACTTACGAACCAGATCCTCTGCATCCTTGTGAGCCGTCAACCAGAAAAATCCATGCCGAAAAGCTTTGGCCACTAAAGATCTTGACCTGGCATGATGTCCACAGTCACCAGCATGAATTTCATTTAAGATCTGCTGGCCCTCTTCTGGTGACACACAGCGTTGGAAAACACCTGTCACACTGCATTTGTGTAACTCACCGTTGATAATTGTCATGGATTTAGAACGGCGGACGATCTCCCGAGCCCGGCTCTCATCATCCGGCAACTCGCCGTGCATCAAGTATGCTAAATAAGGAGTAGTCCAATCCAGAATAACATGTAGAACCGCCACTAGAGCCGCCTCCGGGTCAGGGATTGCCAGATCCTCCTCAGAAGGCATCTTGACAGTCGGATGATATAACACGTCAAGAAAAACATTAGGCAGCACCGGCTTACGCTGAGATCCGAGTCGTGATAATGCATCAGCCGCCTCGTTCCACCGACGATCAATATGATCCACCTGATACCCTTTGAAATAACCTGCAACAACATCAACCGCCTGTCGATAAGCCGCCATCCGTGGGTCCTTAGAATCCCAAGTACCTGAAACTTGCTGAGCCACAAGGTCTGAGTCGCCCAGGCATCTAACCCAGCTTAAATTCATCTCTTTAGCGAGTCTCAAACCATGGAGCAAAGCTTCATACTCAGCAGCATTATTAGTACAGGGGAACATCAACCGGAGCACATAACAAAACTTATCACCTTTCGGGGAGGTGATAACTACACCGGCACCAGATCCCTCAAGCTGTTTAGACCCGTCAAAATATATAGTCCAGTATGTGTTGTCCGGCTTCTCTTCAGGCGCCTGGCACTCTGTCCAATCATTTATGAAATCCACCAAGGCCTGAGACTTAATTGCTGTACGAGGGGTGTAACTGATGTTAAGAGGCCCCAACTCTAAAGCCCACCTGGCAATCCTTCCCGTAGCCTCTCTGTTCTAAATAATATCCCCCAATGGGGCAGAGCTTACTACAGTTATTGGATGGCCCAAGAAATAGTGCTTCAGCTTACGATTAGCCATAAAGACCCCGTATACAAGCTTCTGCCAATGCGGATATCGCTGCATGGACTCAGCCAAGACCTCACTGATGTAGTAAACAGGCCTCTGAACGGGGTACTCTTTCCCTGCTTCCTTACGTTCAACAACAATCACCACACTGACTGCCCGGCTGTTAGCTGCTACATATAGGAGTAGCGGCTCTTTCTTAGCCGGAGTGGCTAATACTGGCGGCTCGGTCAATTGCTTCTTAAGAGCTTCCAGCGCCTCTGCGGCTGCCTTGCTCCACTTAAACTTGTCCGTCTTCTTCATCATCTGATACAAGGGGATGGCCTTCTCCCCAAGCCAGCTTATGAACCGGCTCAGCGCCGCAATCCGGCCTGCAATGCGCTGAACATCATTGATGCATGTCGGCTCTCACAAAGAGGTGATAGCCTTGATTTTATCCGGGTTAGCCTCGATGCCACGCTCAGAAACCAAGAACCCCAAAAGCTTTCCCGCAGGGACACCAAAGACACATTTTGCCGGGTTAAGCATCATTTTGCACACCCGGAGATTGTCAAAAGTTTCCTTCAGGTCCTCCAAGAGGGTTTCCTTCTTCCTAGACTTCACCACTATGTCATCCACATAAGCATGAACATTACGACCAATCTGGCTGTGGAGACAGTTCTGCACACACCGCTGGTAAGTCGCCTGGGCACTCTTGAGCCCAAAAGGCATGGAGACATAGCAGAACGCCCCAAAAGGTGTGATAAACGATGTCTTCTCCTGGTCCTTGACTGTCATTTTGATCTGATGATACCCTGAATAAGCATCCAAAAAACACAAATTCTCACAACCAGCTGTTGCATCAATGATCTGATCAATGCGAGGGAGTGCGAAGGGATTAGCCGGACAAGCCTTGTTAAGGTCCGTGTAATCTATGCACATACGCCACGTACCATTCTTTTTAAGCACCAATACTGGATTAGCCAACCATTCCGGGTGAAAAACTTCAACTATGAACCCAGCGGCTAAGAGCTGGGCAACCTCTTCCCCAATAGCCTTGCGCCTCTCCTCATTGAACCGCCGCAGGAACTGCTTGATCGGCTTAAACTTCGGATTCACACTAAGATTGTGCTCAGCGAACTCTCTCGGTACACCTGGCATGTCAGAAGGTTTCCATGCAAAGATGTCCCGATTCTCACGGATGAATTCGATGAGCGCGCTTTCCTATTTGGGATCCATGTGAGCCCCGATGATGAACTGCTTGGATGAGTCGCCCGGAGTAAAGTCCATTGTTTTAATATCATCCGCTGAAAACTTGAGTGGCGGCTCTGCCTCTGTATTTGGTTTCTTCAACGGGGTCATGTCCTCCGGGTCAACGTTCTCCTTATAGAACTTCAGCTCCTGTTGTGCACAGCTAGCCTCAGCATAAGCCGCATCACCTTCCTCGCACTCAAGAGCCGTTTTTCGATTGCCATGAACCGTAATCGTGCCATTTAGGCCGGGCATCTTAAGCTGTAAATAAACATAACAAGGCCTAGCCATGAACTTGGCGTAAGCCGGCCGCCCGAACAACGCATTATAAGGGCTCTTGATCTTGACCACCTCGAACCATAAGGTCTCCACCCTGTAATTATACTCATCGCCGAAAGCCACCTCCGAAGAGATTTTTCCTACTGGGTATGCCGACTTACCAGGCACCACACCATGAAACATAGTAGAAGAAGTTTTGAGATCTTTGTCTAGCAACTTCATCCGCCGGAAGGTGTCATAATACAAGATGTTGATATTGCTACCTCCGTCCATGAGCACTTTATTTACTCCATAACCATGTATCTGAGGGGCCACCACCAGAGCAAGCCGGCCCGGGTCATCCACCCGTGGCGGGTGATCTTGCCTGCTCCACGTTATGTCATACTCTGACCACGGCAGGTATCGTGGGAGAGCCGGCGCGATCGTATTAACCGCTCGCCTCCGTAGTTTCTCATCTCGCTTGCTATTACCAGTCGTAAACACGTGATACGGCCCCGAACTGAGCTGCTTCGGGTTACTCTGGAATCCAGACTGATTGCGCTGCTGTTGTTGTTGTTGTTGCTGCTGCTGGTTATTATGATTGTTGTTGCCAGGATGCTGTTGATGCTGCTAATTATTGTGACCCGGATGACCTGCTCCTGAGCCGCCAGCACCAAAGCCGGCACCAGACCCGCCGTTGCCTGAACCGCCAGGCCCTGATCCGCCAGGCGGCCCACCGCCCTGATTATGAGGTGGTTGAAAGTGTTGATTCTTAAATCTATGCATGATAAAACAATCGCCCCACGCATGCGTAGCTGGTTTATCAGGTGTGCTGTGCTCTGGGCAGGGTTTCCTAAACACCGCTTCCAAATTGAAAGGGGGCCTGTTATCCCGCTGGTACGGCTTGTAACGCCCGTTCCCCTTAGGAATATTCGGCCCCGTGTTAGCATTTGCCACCAGCTCTGACCCGCCGCCAGCGTTCCTCTGTCTGCTTTTATTCCCATTGTTCCCAAAACTCTTGCCTTGGTTGTTCTTCTTTCCCTGATTCGACTTCTCCTCATCCGAACCCGGATCTTTGGTGTTGTCTGAGTCGGCGTACTTCGTTAGAGCCATCATGAGCTCTCCCATGTCTTGACACGTACGTTTAAGCCGGCCAAGTTTCTGCTTTAATGGAACGAAATGACAATTCTTCTCCAGAATGAGCACCGCTTGAGCCGCCGTGATCTGTTCCGATGAGTGAATGATGGTCGACACCCGCCGAACCCAATGATGAGCTGACTCATTCTCCTGCTGAACGCAATGATCCAAATCCACAATGGTCATAGGCTGCTTGCAAGTCCCTTGGAAATTTTTGATGAACTTTGCCCTTAATTCGGCCCAAGAACTTATAGTGTTGGGTGGTAAACCCTTTAACCATGTGCGAGCCGGACCCTCGAGCATCATGATAAAATATTTTGCAAAAACAGCCTCACTGACGTCTAGCATCTCCATAGCTAGCTCATAGCTCTCGACCCAAGCCTCGTGAGGGAGATCCGTCGTGTAATTTGGAACCTTCTGAGCCCCTTGAAATCCTTAGGCAACCTCTCGCTCCGTAGAGCCGGAGTTAAGCATGGAACTCCCGCGGCTCTAGCGCTACCAACTGCTCCGGCCTCTGTCAACACTGAGGGCCCAAGACCCGGGGGAACTATTGCTGCCTCTTGTTCTCGCCTGTTTCTTGCCCGGTCCAGCAGGGCCTGCGCGTCTAGCGTCGCGCGTCCCCCTTGCCCATGATGCGGGCCACTTCTTGAAACCGCCGGCGACTCATAGCGCTGGCTGAAACTTCGACTATGGAGAGGGGTGGAGTGGATCCGGCTCCGGCTGTGAGTATATTTCTCTTGTTGAACCACGACCGTCTGTAAATATCCGATAGCGTTCCTCACCTCCTCCGCAAAGAGTGCCTCATCTGGGATAGGGATCGTTCCAAGCTGGGTAGCTGCTGCTACCATGTTCTCGGCCGGGTTAGAATAATGACCCGCTGGTGTCGTAAACCCTCCGGGTGGGGCCATGTGAGTCGCTGCTCGCCCTTCCCCAGGGGCAGCCGCCACTCTCCCAGAACCGGGGGTGTTGAAGAGATTCCTCGCCTCATAGCGCTCTGGCAGACGAGATTGATGCCTCCTGCGGTGCACAGCCGCCGCTGAAAACTGTTCCAGCCCCAAACGGAAAGCATCGGCCTTGAGCCGTGCTGCCTCTACCTCCATCTGGGAGTTTAAATCAGTTAGCCTCTGACGCTCCTCGATCATCCGGCCCTTGATCCTTGCGATCTTTGCGTTACGAGCCACCTGATTATCTGGTGTGACCTCTGTAGCTATCAAAGCCTCAAGCTCATCCATCAACTCCACAAGGCCCTGAGCCGGCGACTGGGGAGGATTAGCTTCCGACCCGGCCACCCTGGCCCTGCCATGAATACCACCGCGTGAGACAATAGTTCCGTCTCATCTGATTCACCGTGCTCTGACTCGGGGCGAGTGTCACCGTAGCCCCCAAGGCCACCATTGCTGAGCTGGTACACATATTCAGTTTCCCCACTTGACGACTCATCATCAGAGTGCACGAGAGTCCCTTGAGATCCGAATGCTTCCAGATCCATACCTTGAGTGAAGCCCACGAATACATGCTCCTGAACTAGGTTAACACGGGCAAGGCCTACCTTACGTGCGGGCTGGAGACGCCGAGCCGGCTCGACGATGTTGGTGCAGACGTCCGGCCCGGGTGTAGATCCGTCGATCTTTCCGATGAACACCTGGATCCCGATGAACGGAACCCTGAAACCATACTCCACGGAAGCAGCATCAAGCCCCCAGCCAGCGTCATTGATGTAGAGCCGGCCGCGGCGACTCTTGCTCATCCTCCCAACTACGTATCCTTCGAGCTCTGGAAGGGAGCCCTTTGAGAACTCAACACCATCGAACGCGTGCCCCACGGTGGGCGCCAACTGTCGTGGTTTTGTCACGGCAGATGTCCGGGTTACCAGACTTGAGTTCGGAGCCATCGCCATGGTAGTGGACTCAAAGGGGTTGATTGAGACAAAGGACACGAGTTTACCCAGGTTCGGCCCCTCAAGACGAGGTAAAAGCCTACGTCCTGCTTGTGTTGTTATTTCTTGTTGTATGGATTTCAAGGGGCTAGACGCTTGACCTAGCTTTTTATCCCCCCTCTCTAAGCCGCCCCGGATCTGCCTTTATATCAGAGGTCAGAGCCGTCGGGTCTTACAATTGTACAACCGGATCACGCTTTACATCTCCGAATCCATCTCTATCTTACCAACCAAGTTATCCTTTGGAAGGTCTTGCGCATCCGGGTCTCTGTCGTCCGGCCCACCTCAAGAGTCGCCGAAGTTCTTGGGCCTCCAGCTGATACATAACTTCGTGGGCCGGCTCATAACCAATGCTTATCAACCAGAACCATCCAGCCGGGTCATATCACGGGGTTATATCCCGAACAGATTGGACGGTGCCCTACATTGCCTATATCCTCAGACAAGAACTCCCTGAAGACGAGATAGAAGCTCGACAGATTGTGCGTAGGTCGAAAGCCTTTACTGTGATTGGGGATCAGCTGTTTAGAGAAAGTGCGATTGGCATGACGCAGCATTGCATCTCCCCCGAAGAAGGTCAAGTGATTCTGGATGAAATCCACTCGGGAACTTGCGGCCATCATGTGTCCTCATGGACAATCGTTGCTAAAGCATACCAAGCTGGTTTCTTCTGGCCACGGGCTAACAAGATGGATAAAAGACATTGTTGATCATTGTGATGGATGCCAGTTCTATGAAAACTTATCGCACAAGCCGACATCTTCTCTGAAGATGATTCCCCTCGCCTGACCGTTTGCTGTTTGGGGACTCGACATGGTTGGTCCCTTTCGGACTGGAAAAGGCGGATTCACTCATTTGCTGGTTGGAGTCGACAAATTTACAAAATGGATAGAAGCCAAGCCAATCAAGAAGTTGAACTCTCGCACGGCGGTCACACTCATGAGGGAAATAGGTTTTCGATACGATGTTCCTTACAGCATTATCATGGATAACGACACCAACTTTGACTTGGAAGAATTCAGAAACTTCTACACCTCTCAAGGCACTCGGGGGGATTATGCGTCGATTGCACATCCTCAAAACAATGGACAAGTCGAGCGAGCCAATGGCCTCATCTTGCAAGGTCTGAAGCCTCGCCTCATGCGCGACTTGGATCATGCCGCCGGAGCCTGGGTAACTGAGCCGCCGTCTGTTTTATGGGGCCTAAGAACAATGCCTAATCGGTCGACTGGACGGACTTCTTTTTTCCTGGTTTATGGAGCTGAAGCTGTCCTACCAAGTGATTTGTTTCACAACTCTCCCTGAGTGGAACGTTATTCCGAAACTGAAGCTGAACAAGCCAGACAGGACGGCGTCGACCTCCTCGAGGAAGAGCGGGAGATGGCCTTGATCCAGACCACCACTTATCAGCAAGACCTACGACGCTTCCATGTGAAGAATGTCAAGAGTCGGTCGTTTCATGAGGGAGATTTGGTGCTCCGAGTGGATCAACAACGACCCCACAACCTTGCTCCAGCATGGGAAGGTCCCTTCATCGTCACCAAAGTGTTGAACAACAGAGCCTATCACTTGTACAACCTCAAGAAGTAGATAGATGAGCCACGGGTCTGGAATGCAGATCTGCTCCGACGCTTTTATACTTAGCGAGAGAAAGGGTTTTTGATGTAATAAAAATACTTCATCTATGCAAATCAGACTTCCACAGTGTTTGGTCGATTCCAATCGTATAGTTTCACACTTGGGAATTCTTTGAGTGTCGAGCAATCCTCGCACTCGGGGGCTTAGCTGCGAACATGCTTTCGCCTAAGTTAAAAGTCCTGTCGGGTGGATAGCAGTCCATTCACTCGACGACTTAGCTAGGAACCAGCCTTCGTCTAAGTTCAAAACTCCTCTCCGAGTGTCGAGCAATCCTCACACTCGGGGGTTAGCTGCGAACTTGCTTTCGCCTAAGTTAAAAACCTTGCCGACTGGATAATAGTCCATCCACTCGACAACCTATTTGCGAATCAGTCTTCGCTTAGGTTCAAAGATACTCCGAGTGTTGAGCAATCCTCACACTCGGGCGCTTAGCTGCAAACATGCTTTCGCCTAAGTTAAAAACCCTTGCCGAGTGGATAATAGTCCATCCACTCGACGAGCTATTTGTGAATCAGTCTTCGCTTAGGTTCAAAGATACTTCGAGTGTTGAGCAATCCTCACACTCGGGGGCTTAGCTGCGAACATGCTTTCGCCTAAGTTAAAACCCTTGCCGAGTGGATAATAGTCCATCCAATCGACGACCTATTTGTGAATAAGTCTTCGCTTAGGTTCAAAGATACTCCGAGTGTTGAGCGATCCTCACACCCGGGCTTGGGAGCTTGTTCCGATGGCGACATTATTCTGGATCGCTATGAGCTGCCGTGCCGAGCCGCCATATTCATGGATGGAACGACGCTAAATCTCCAAACTACGATGGCCGAAGCAACAAAAACAGTTAACACGTTAGCGCCGGCCTCTAGGGGATCTGGTTCAATCAGGTCTCCGACTTAGGTTCTATCTGAGCTGATGACCACCCTAACGACCTTGCTGGGGACCGAGGTTATTGTGGAAACTCAGGCGAAACGCAATACGGAGATTGCGAAGATATGAAAACAGATGACCAAGTCCCAGGAAGACATTAACACTGAGAGCACCCGGATAGCTGCGTTGCGGGCTTAAGTTTATGCAGAGGCAGAGCGTTTGGAGATGGATGCGAGGCGGCTTAGCCTCGAGCAAAATGCATCCAATGTAGTCTTTCGGAGGAGGCACCTAATGTATACTACACAACCTTCTTCTTGTAGACTTGTATTGGGCCTCCAAGCGCAGAGTTTTGTAGGACAATAACAATTTTCCCTCAAGTGGATGACCTAAGGTTTATCAATCCGTGGGAGGCATAGGTTGAAGATGGTATCTCTCAAACAACCGTGCAACCAAATAACAAAGAGTCTCTTGTGTCCCCAACACACCCAATACATTGGTAAATTGTATAGGTGCACTAGTTCGGCGAAGAGATGGTGATACAAGTGTAATATGGATGGTAGATATAGATTTTTGTCTGAAAATATAAAACAGCAAGGTAACAAATAGTAAACAATGAGCAAAATGTTGTATAAATGCTTGGAAACAAGACATAGGGTCCATACTTTCACTAATGCAATTTCTCTCAACAATACTGACATAGTTGAATCATATGTAAATCCCTCACGTGCGACAAAGAGTTCACTCCAAAGTCACAAATAGCGGAGAACTAACGAAGAAATTATTGTAGGGTACGAAACCACCTCAAAGTTATCTTTTCTGATCAATCTTACGATCTATCCCTATAAGTGTCACGGACAGCCCTAGAGTTCGTACTAAAATAACACCTTAAGATACACATCAACCAAAACCCTAATGTCACCCAGATACTCCAATGTCACCACAAGTACCCATGGGCTTGATTATACGATATGCTTCATATAATTTCAGATTCATCATATTCAAACCAACACAAAGAACTTCAAAGAGTGCCCCAAAGTTTCTACCGGAGTGTCAAGACAAAAACGTGTGCCAACCCTTATGCATAGATTCCCAAGGTCAAGGAATCCGCAAGTTGATCACCAAAACATACATCTCGTGGATCAATAGAGCATCCCATTGTCACCACAGATATCCCATCGCAAGACATACATCAAGTGTCAAATCCTTAAAGATCCAATCCGATAAGAAAACTTCAAAGGGAAAACTCAATTCACCACAACAAGATAGAGAGGGGAAAACTCCATATGATTCATCTATATCCATAAAGCTCGCGGTACATCAAGATTGTGCCATCTCAAGAACACGAGAGAGAGAGAGAGATCAAACGCATCGCTACTGGTACATACCCTCAGCCCCAAGGGTGAACTACTCCCTCCTCGTCATGGAGACCACCAGGATGATGAAGATGGCCTTTGGTGATGGTTTCCCCCTCCGGCAGGGTGCCGGAATGGGCTCCCGGTTGTTTTTTCATGGCTCTGGAGGCTTGCGGTGACGGAACTCCTGATCTAGGTTTCTTTTCGGTGGTTTCTATATTTGTAGGAATTTTTGGCGTTGGAATCACGTCAAGGGGTGCCACGAGGCGGTGACAAGCCTGCTAGGCACGGCCAAGGGGGTGGCCGCGCCTAGCAGGCTTGCCTCCTCATGGCTCTTCTGGCCCAACTCCAATGCTTTGGGGGTCTCTTTTGGTCTAGAAAAAATCATACTAAATTTTCAGCCCATTCTGAGAACTTTTATTTCTACACAAAAAATGACACCAAGGTAGTTCTGCTGAAAACAGCGTCAGTCCGGGTTAGTTCTAATAAAACCATACCAAAATCACATAGAATTATTGTAAACATGCCATGAATACTTCATCAATTATAGATATGTTGGATACGTATCAGCACCAGAGCCGTCTACCTTTAGTGTATAAACCCAAGCACTTGTTTAATTCTCCAGGAGTAGGCCCGAGTACTCCACGAGTGCTAGTTGTACCCCAATTGAATTCTGAGATACCTGGGGGCAGGGTGGCGGCTCAACCTCATCAGCCAGAGCCGACCCAGAGGGAAGTGCCAGGCCCGGACCCTCCCCTCATCCACACGAAGCCACAATGGTTCTTGACACCGCCGGGATACTTCTCCAACCCGGTGGATAACATTGTGGCAGTGGCAAACCGGCTTACCGCACTTTATATTGAAGGTGAGGCGCCGATTGCGGTTGAAGCCCAGAACACCATTGAAATGTTACAAATAATGATTGCCCAACAAGCTAATATTCATACATTCGCCAACGTGTGCACTCAACTCCTTTACCAAGTCATAGCTACAACCGACGCGTAGAGTCGCCAGTAGTCTCCAGCAGCGAGCAGTGTCATAACCTGATACTCGTAATCTGCGTTGGGTTTTCCGTGAAGAGGTACAGGTTATCAAAGCACAAAGTGGGTAAGTATTTCCCTCAGTTATGAAACCATGGTTTATAGAACCAATAGTAATACCAATCCTCAACCGTCTTCAGCGGCTACACACAAAAGAACAAACAACTTGCACCCAACGCCAACAAAGAGGGTAGTCAACCCCCTTGATCTCGTTATTTGCAAGCAAGTGAGTTGTTGATACGTCCATTTTGCATCATGATTTCCTACTGTTATTTATATGTTTTATGCATAATAATACTTTATGGAGTAATTCTAATGCCTTTTCTCTCATAATATGCAAGGTTTACACAAAGAGGGAGAATGTCGTGAGCTGGAATTCTGGACCTGAAAAAGTATACCAGAGGTACCTATTCTGCACATCTCCAATTAAGCTGAAACTCCACGGAGAATTATTTTGGAATATATAAAAAATACTGCAGCAAATAACTACCGGAGGGGGGCCACCTGGTGACCACAAGACACCAGGGCGCACTAGGTCCCCCACGCGCGCCCTGGTGGGTTGTGGCCAGCCTGGCCCACCTTTGGTGCCCATTTTCTGGTACTTAAGGTCTTTTGACCTAGAAAAAATCAAGAGGGGACTTTCGGGATGGAACACCGCCGTCTCGAGGCAGAACTTGGGCAGGAGCACTTTTGCCCTCCGGTGTAGTGATTCTGCCGGGGAACTTCCCTCCCGGAGGGAAATCGAAGCCATCGTCATCACCAACAACCCTCTCATCTTTGGCAGGCCAATATTCATCAACATCTTCTACAACACTGCTACCTCTTGAGCATGCATTGGTTTTCCCTTGAAGAGGAAAGGGTGATGCAGGGAAGTAGATAAGTATTTCCCTCAGTTGTTGAGAACCAAGGTATCAATCCAGTAGGAGGAACAAGCAAGTCATCAATGGATGCACCTACACAAACAATCAAACTCTTGCACCCAATGCTATAAAGGGGTTTTCAACCCCTTAATGGTTATTTGCAAGGATTAGATCCGATAGAGATAGATGTAACGAGTGCGGAAAGTAAAAGGTAAATAAATTGTAGCAAGGTATAGATCTGAAAATATATGATGGCAAATAGACCCCGGGCCATAGGTTTCACTAGAGGCTTCTCTCTAGAAGGCAAATATCTTCGTGGGTAAATAAATTATTGTCAAGCAATTGATAGAAAAGCGAATAATCATGTAGTTATCCAAGGCAATGATCATGCATATAGGCATTGACGAGGATATGTACCTAGGGTAGGATCTTAGGCCTGACCTAGATACCCTACCTAAGGACACAACATTGGAGGACTTAAAGACCACAGGAAAGTTTCCGACTAGATTCCTCATGGAGCTCAAGTCACTCGACAAGCAATCCACTCGAAGAATTCTTCCTACACTCGACGGTCGCCTGTCACTCGGAGGACTTCACTTCCAGTCGACACCAGAAGGCCAGAAGCCACCACCAGGAGACCATCAGGCAGGCGTTAGGCCATTTATCATTAGTAGCAATTATGATGTACGTTAACAGTAACACTAGTCTTCAAACCCATGATCGGACCCTTGGATGCCTGGTAATTATGAGGGGCAGCTAACTCTATATAAGCCGCCCCTCCCCTCTGGCACAAGGGTTCGCAACCACTATAATCTCTACATTCCACACGACAAAGCTCCAGAGCACTGAGACATAGGGCTGTTACCTCCACGGGAGGGGCCTGAACTCATACATTCGTGTGTACATCCTTGCCGTAGCTAGGACTCTGCCCTCTCCTTTCGTACCCCTACCTTCTACTATCAGGCTCGTTCCCACGACACTTGGCGCCCACCGTGGGGCAGGTGTCTAAGCGACTTCCGGCGAGGTTGCGTTTTTCTCCTTCGACACGTCTTCCGACGGTGCTTTTGCTCTAGGCCACGAGATCCGTTTCGAAGCGCTCACCTTCATTATCGACGATTCGGCATGGCTACAGGAAGCGCCTCTTGACGTTGAGGCGCTCCCAGTCCACAGGGCTGCACACTCCCATGCTAGTACCTGCGGCGTGCTACTGCATCAGCTGTCAACCCCGTATGCGTTAGCTCCCCTCGCTGATCATTGTCGCAAGCGGTCCGGCCGCCCACGACTCCAGCGATGGATCAAGCATGCAGTGGCTCATCAAATTGCTTCTCCACAGATTGCAATGCTAGAGCCCGCCGAGTCCCTCCACGACGTGTTTGATTCGGTCTCCGAGCAGTCCGATGTTCCCTCCGAGTGCGAGAGTTGCGATCCTGCAGCGGAGGTCCTTATGGGGTCTCTCATCAAAGCCCGCAACCGGGCTTTGGCCACGACAAGCGGGATGCTGGCGGCCCGCCGAGTGAACAGCCGCTTCGCAATGGCGAAGTCCTGCATACTCCCATCGTCCGTACGATCGCCGAGGCCCAGGCCTTGGAGGCCACGAGTATTCAGCTAGAAGATTCAAAGAGAACTCGACGATTGCACTCGCCAGCGCCCACCAGTTTCCGGTCGACGTGAGCGACAACTATTTCCGGCTAGATCTCACAACAATGTTGAGCTATACTATACTCCTGTGTTAAATGTTGCAGCCGCTGCTAGGATAGCAGACTCCATTCAACCGTCGCGGTCAGAGGCTGGAAGAGGGTTGATGCAGATTAGAGCTTTGCTAGATGCAGCGCAACATTAGAATTCTATCATTTCACAGTCGTGTAATAGGATACATAGTAACCCACCCAAGGTAGAAACCGTTCAGTCGGCACACAACCCTGGATTGACCATGCACCGAAGGGGCGAAGGCTTTCGTGAAGATCAGGCCAGAGATCAGTTTCACTGTGAAGACCACCGTCGAGTGCCCACTCCTTAGCAGGGTGGTCCGCACGTGCCCTGACACCAGGACGAAAGGCGCTCGTTCGGTAACGAGTGGAATGCGGGGTTTGATGCTCGTGATCTCCTCACTCAAAGGCGGATTGACACGGGCAGAGCACACAGAGATGGACAAGACAGAGATTTTCCGAGTGGTAGCTCAGCTATGGTTTCTGGTCCTGAGTGTTTTAGCAGGGCCATCCGTTCTATAGAGATTCCCCCCAACTTCAGGTTGGCGGTTGGGATCCACAAGTTTTCTGGCGAGTCAAAGCCATAGACTTGGTTGGATGATTACCGAGTGGCTGTTTAGATTGGTGGCGGCAATGATAACATCGCAATGAAACAACTGTCCTTGATGTTGGATGGTTCAGCCCGTGCATGGCTGAATCGCTTGGCTCCATCCAGTATATATTGCTGGGAGGATCTTGCCCGAGTGTTCGTCCGAACCTTCGAGGGAATTGTGTCTAGAAGCCCAATGAGACCTTAAGGGATTACATTTAGTGTTGGTCCACTCTGCATCATACAGTGGAGAATGTTTCCGAACATCAGGCGGTGTGTGCCTTCAAGGCTGGTGTGAAATACAGAGAGCTTTACTTGAAGTTTGGTTGAACGGGTGACATATCACTCAGCAAGATGAGGGAAATCGCCACTCGGTACGCCAATGGCGAAGAAGAAGACCGTCTCCGCAGCGGCAAAGGAAAGGCAGTCGTCAGTGATGCCGGCGGTAATTCTAGTTAGAAGCAGAAGCGGAAGGCTGATGGCCCCGTCCAGGAAGAGGCAGCCGCGCTGGCGAGCCAAGCAAACAACAAGGGGAAATCCAAAGGACAGTTTTCCCCTAAGAAAGGAAAGAATCAGTCAGGGACTAATGTGATGGATCAATCGTGTGTAATCCACACGAGGAAAGATGAGGAAGGCAATGTGATTTTGCCCAAGCACACCACTCGGCAGTGTCAAATGCTTATCCAGTAGTTCAAAGAGACTCCATCGACTGATAAGACTCCTGAGATGGATGATGAAGATAAAGAAACATTCCCTGATGTCACCGCTACACTTATGATTTTCGCAGATGTAGAAAGCAAAAGTCGATTGAAGGTCATCAACAGGGAGGTCAACATGGTCGTGCCTACCACCCTCACCTACCTCAAGTGGTCTCAATATGCCATCACATTCGACCAAACTGACCATCCTACTCATGTGTCCACTCCCAGTCGACAGGCTCTGGTGGTTGATCCGGTGTGGGGGGGGGGCACTCGACTCCAAAAGGTCCTCATGGACGGTGGTAGCGGCCTGAACATCCTCTATGCAGATACCCTTAAAGGGATGGGCATTCCGATGTCCCGACGGAGTGAAAGTAACATGCAATTTCATGGAGTCATCCCAGGGAAGAAGGAAAAATCACTCAGCCAGATTGCATTAGATGTGACATTCGGGAATGATAAAAAAATTCGAAAGGAAAAGTTGACGTTTGAAGTCATGGATTTCCAGAGCGCTTATCATGCCATTTTGGGTCGACCTGCATATGCTCGTTTCATGGCCCGTCCATGTTATGTGTATCTCAAGTTGAAAATGCCGGGCCCTAAGGGTGTTATCATGGTCATTGGCAATTGACAGCGGGCTAAAGAGTGCCTCCAGCAAGGCTCCAAGATCGATGATCACCAGATGGCTATGGTAGAGCTGGAGGAATACAAGAAGAGCGTTGACCCTGCTGATTTGCTACGCGCAAAGAAGCCCGCTTCTGAGTCAGCATTTCAGTCGGCATGGGAAGTGAAGAAAGTGCACATCCACCCGACGGATCCAACTGCTGCCCCTACCAACATATCATCAACACTCGACAATAAATAGGAAGCCAAGCTCATCCAGTTCCTCCGTGAGAACTGGGATATCTTCGCATGGAAGCCTGCTGACATGCCGGGGGTTCCCAGGGGGCTGGCTGAGCACCGACTAAGAGTTTATCCAAAAGCTAAGCCCATCAAGGAGCATTTGCATTGATCGGCGGCGGAGAAGCGTAAAGCAATCGGTGAAGAAGTGGCCCGTCTCTTGCAGGCCAAGTTCATTCGGGAGATTTACCACTCCCAGTGGCTCTCGAATGTTGTCATGGTGCCCAAGAAGGACAAGTCGCTACGCATGTGCATTGACTTCAAATATATCAATCGAGTGTGCCCGAAGGATCATTTTCCGCTCCCCCGCATAGATCGTATTGTTGACTCGACTGCGGGATGCGAGCGTTTATCATTTCTAGATGCTTACTCTGGGTACCGTCAGATCTGTCTATATCTCCCAGATGAAATAAAAAAAGCTTTCATCACCCCATTTGGGTGTTTTTGCTACATCACCATGCCATTCGGTTTGAAAAATGCTGGCGGCTACTTTCATGCGCATGATTCGGAAGTGTTTACTCGACCAGATCCCTCAGAACGTTGAGGCGTACATGGATGACATAGTTGTCAAGTCCCGCAAAGGTTCCGACCTGCTGGCTGACTTGGCCGAAACATTGGCCAATCCGAGAAGATACGATATAAAGCTGAATCTGGCCAAGTGTACTTTTGGCGTCCCTGGCGGCAAGTTACTCGGTTTTCTCATTTCCGAACAAGGGATCAACGTCAACCCTGAGAAAATCGGTGCCATTACCCGAATGAAGACTCCCGTGCGAGTGCACGATGTTTAGAAACTCACAGGTGGCTTGGCAGCATTGAGCCGATTCATTTCTCGTCTCGGTGAGAAGGCACTGCCTTTGTACCGACTGATGAAGAAGTCCGACACGTTCGAGTGGACTCCAGAAGCCGAAGCAGTGTTTGTTGAGCTCAAAGCCCTTCTCTCCACCCAGCCGGTGCTTGTCGCTCCGTGCAGCAAAGATCCCTTGCTCGTGTACATCATGGCCACTAATCAAGTCGTCAGTACTGTGCTAACTGTCGAGCGGGAAGAGGAGGGTAAAGCTTACAAAGTCCAATGACCAGTTTATTATGTTTCTGAGGTTTGTCTCCCTCGAAGCAAAGATATCCACACTACCAGAAGCTGGTTTATGGTATTTACCTATCAGCAAAGAAGGTGGCACATTATTTTCAAGACCACTCGATTACAGTCGTCAGTGCTGCTCCATTATCTGAGATTCTCAACAATCGGGACGCATCTGGTCGAGTGGCTAAGTGGGCAATCGAACTCTTATACTTTGACATTAAGTTTGAAGCCAAGAAAGCGATCAAGTCTTAGGCACTTGCGGATTGTATTGTCGAGTGGATTGAACAACAATAGCCAACCCAGATTCACTCGGCACACTGGACCATGTTCTTTGACGGCTCTAAAATGTTGAATGGGTCCGGTGCTGGTGTTCTCTTGATATCTCCAAAGGGCGACAAGCTCAGTTACATCTTGCAAATTCACTTCGATTCCTCCAACAATGTGGCAATATGAAGTTCTTTTGTATGGGTTGCGCATGGCTATCTCACTCAGCGTCAAGCGCCAGATGCTTTATGGCGACTCGGATTTGGTGGTAAATCAACTGATGAAAGAGTGGGATGTTCGAAACCCCACTATGACTAGGTATTGCAGTGCTGTTAGGAAGTTAGAAAAGAAATTTGAAGGCCTGGAACTTCATCATGTTCCCCGAGTGAAGAATCAAGCAGCTGATGAGCTAGCGAAGATTGGGTCCACTCAACGACATGTCCCCAGTAATGTGTTTTTAGAACACCTCCATACTCCTTCAGTACAAGAAGATCCTTTCACCGAAGAGCCCCCACAAGCTATGAGCTCCACCGATCCGACTGAAGTTGATGTCCCAGTGGTAATTTTTTGGTTATGGAGATTCTGGTCGTCATTTCCGATTGGACGGTGCCCTACATTGCCAATATCCTCAGACAAGAACTCCCTGAAGACGAGACAGAAGCTCGATAGATCGTGCGTAGGTCGAAAACCTTTACTGTGATTGGGGATCAGCTATTCAGAGAAAGCGCGATTGGCGTGACGCAGCGTTGCATCTCCCCCGGAGAAGGTGTTGGAATATGCCCTAGAGGCAATAATAAATTAGTTATTATCATATTTCCTTGTTCATGATAATCATTTATTATCCATGCTATAATTGTATTGATCGGAGACTTAGATGCATGTGTGGATACACAGACAAAACCATGTCCCTAGTATGCCTCTAATAGACTAGCTCGTTGATCAAAGATGGTAAAGGTTTCCTAGCCATTGACATGAGATGTCATTTGATAATGGGATCACATCATTAGGAGAATGATGGGATGGACAAGACCCAAACTACAAACGTAGCATATGATCGTGTCAATTTATTGCTACTGTTTTCTACATGTCAAGTATCTGTTGCTATGACCATGAGATCATGCAACTCACTGACACCGGAGGAGTGCCTTGTGTGTATCAAACTTGGCAACATAACTGGGTGACTATAAAGGTATTCTACATGTATATCCGAGGGTGTCTGTTGGGTTGGCATGGATCAAGACTGGGATTTGTTACTCCGTGTGACGGAGAGGTATCTCAAGGCCCACTCGGTAATATTACATCACAATAAGCCTTGCAAGCAATGGGACTAAGTGTTAGTCACATGATCTTGTATTACAAAACGAGTAAAGAGACTTACCGGTAACGAGGTTGAACTAGGTATGGAGATACTGATGATCGAATCTCGGGCAAGTAACATACCGAAGAACAAAGGGAACATCATACGGGATTAACTAAATCCTTGACATAGAGGTTCGACCGATAAATATATTCATAGAATATGTAGGAACCAATATGGGCATCCAGGTCCCGCTATTGGTTATTGACTGTAGAGGTGTCTCGGTCATGTCTACATAGTTCTCGAACCCGCAGGGTCTGCACACTTAAGGTTTGGTGACGTTTCGGTAGTATAGAGTTATGTATGATGGTTACCGAAGGTTGTCCGGAGTCCCGGATGAGATCCTAGACGTCACGAGGAGCTCCAGAATGGTTCGGAGGTAAAGATTCATATATAGGAAGTCCTGTTTTGGTCGCCAGAAAAGTTTCGGGCTAATCAGTAGTGTACCGGGAGTGCCGGTAGTGTATCGGGAGACCATCGGGAGGGGTATTTCGACCCAAGAGGCTTCATGGGCTGTGGGAGAATAAATACCAGCCTTTTGTAGGCTGGTGAAAGTCCCACACAAGGCCCATGCGGCTAGAAAGAAAAGCCCCAAGGGAAAAAGGCGGAAAAAGGCCAAAAAGGAGGAATCCTAGTCCTACTAGGATTGGAGGAGGAGTCCTCCTCTCCTCCCCACTTCGGCTGAACTAAGGAGGCTTGGACCTTGTGCCAAGTCCTCTCCACCCTCCCTCTTATATATACTGGAGGTTTTAGGGTTTTTGCACAAATTTTCAGCCACATGTTGCCCGTTCCTCCAGTGCATAGTTTCTCCTCTAGATCGGATTTCTGCAGTGCTTAGGCGAAGCCCTGCCGGAATAGCTCCACCACCATCGCCGGAGCACCGTCACGCTGCTAGAGAAACCTTCTTCCTCTCTACTCCCTCTTTCTGGATCAAGACGACGGAGATTGTCATCAAGCCGTACGTGTGCTGAACGCGGAGGTGTCGTCCGTTCAGCGCTAGATTGGAAGGACTGTGATCAAGATCGCGAGACGGATCGTGATGAGTTTGCGGGACGGATCGTGATGAGTTCGCGGGACGGATCGTGATAAGTTCGCGGGACGGATCTAGATTGGATCGTGGGACGGATCATGATGAGATCGCGGGATGCTCGGCGATTTGCATCGCGAAGACATTTGACTACACCAACCGCGTTTCTTAACGCTCCCCGCTTAGCGATCTACAAGGGTATGTAGATCCACTATCCCTCTCATAGATGGTCATCACCATGGATAGGTCTTGCATGAACGTAGGAAATTTTTTGTTTCCCATGCGACGTTCCCCAATAGAAGGTCAAGTGATTCTGGATGAAATCCACTCAGGAACTTGCAGCCATCATGCGTCCTCACGGACAATCGTCGCTAAAGCATACCAAGCTAGTTTCTTCTGGCCACGGGATAGCGAGATGGATAAAAGACATTATTGATCATTGTGATGGATGCGAGTTCTATGCAAACTTGTCGCACAAGCCGGCATCTGCTCTAAAGACGATTCCCCTCGCCTGGCCATTTGCTGTTTGGGGACTCGACATGGTTGGTCCCTTTCGGACTGGAAAAGGCGGATTCACTCATTTGCTGGTTGCAGTCGACAAATTTACAAAATGAATAGAAGCCAAGCCAATCAAGAAGTTGAACTCTCGCACGGCGGTCACATTCATGGGGGAAATAATTTTTTGATACGGCATTCATTACAGCATTATCACAGATAACGACACCAACTTTGACTCGGAAGATTTCAGAAACTTCTGCACCTCTCAAGGCACTCGGGTGGATTATGCGTCTGTTGCACATCCTCAAACTAATGGACAAGTCGAGCGAGCCAATGGCCTCATCTTGCAAGGTCTGAAGCCTCGCCTCGTGCGCGACTTGGATCATGCCGCCGGAGCCTGGGTAACTGAGCCACCGTCTGTTTTATGGGGCCTGAGAACAACGCCTAATCAGTCGACTGGACGGACTCCTTTTTTCCTGGTTTATGGAGCTGAAGCTATCCTGTCGAGTGATTTGTTTCACAACTCTCCCCAAGTGGAACTTTATTCCGGAATTGAAGCTGAACAAGCCATACAGGGCGTCGTCGACCTCCTAGAGGAAGAGCGAGAGATGGCCTTGATCCGGACCACCACTTATCAACAAGACCTACGACGCTTCCATGTGAAGAATGTCAAGAGTCGGTCGTTTCATGAGGGAGATTTGGTGCTCTGAGTGGATCAACAGCGACCCCACAAGCTTGCTCCAGCATGGGAAGGTCGCTTCGTCGTCACCAAAGTGTTGAACAACGGAGCCTATCACTTGTACAAACTCAAGAAGCAGATAGACGAGCCACGGGCGTGGAACGCAGATATGCTCCGACGCTTTTATACTTAGCGAGAGAAAGGGTTTTTGATGCAATAAAAATACTTCATCTATGCAAATTAGACTTCCGCAATTTTTTGTCGATTCCGATCGTACAGTTTCACGTTTGGGAATTTTTCGAGTGTCGAGCAATCCTCGCACTCGGGGGCTTAGCTGCGAACATGCTTTCGCCTAAGTTAAAAAATCCTGTCGGGTGGATAGCTGTCCATTCACTCGACGACTTAGCTATGAACCAGCCTTCATCGAAGTTCAAAACTCCTCTCTGAGTGTCAAGAAATCCTCACACTCGGTGGCTTAGCTGTGAACATGCTTTCGCCTAAGTTAAAAACCTTGCCGAGTGGATAATAGTCCATCCACTCGACGACCTATTTGTGAATCAGTCTTCGCTTAGGTTCAAAGATACTCCGAGTGTTGAGCAATCCTCACACTCGGGTGCTTTGCTGAGAACATGCGTTCGCTTAAGTCAAAAACCCTTACCGAGTGGATAATAGTCCATCCACTCGATGACCTATTTGCGAGTCAGTCTTTGCTTAGATTCAAAGATACTCCGAGTGTTGAGCAATCCTCACACTCGGGGGCTTAGCTGCGAACATGCTTTCGCCTAAGTTAAAACCCTTGCCGAGTGGATAATAGTCCATCCACTCAACGACCTATTTGTGAATCAGTCTTCGCTTAGGTTCAAAGATACTCCGAGTGTTGAGCGATCCTCACACCCGGTGACTTAGCTGCGAACCAGGTTTCGCCTAAGTCAGAAAGCAAATTCAGTCAAACAAACGATTGAAAGTCAAATGCTGATAAATCCAAAGGTTTAATCACGGATAAATGTTTCACGAGAAAGCAAATGTGCTCAGGCTTAAGGCCTAAATGAAGTTTTAGAGTTGATACAATTTCACTTGGCATAGTGAGGCAAATAAAGTTTTTCCCAAAGATCAAGCACCCGACGGGCTGGCTGGCTCGACGAACGTGTCCAAGTCGATGCCCTCTGCTATTCTAGTGGCTGCTTCGATGAAGGTCTCCATGAAATCTTCAAATTGAAGTTTCTTCGTGTTCACCACTCGGAGCTCCTTCAATTTTCTTCCCTTGCCTCCTTGCAATGGACCCTAACAAGGGAGAGCGCCACGTCAACTCCGCCGCGAGCAACAAATTTCTTCCAGGCTTGCACTCAACTGGGAAGGTCGTTAAGGCGTGTCATCATGGATGTGAGGTCAAGCTGAAGAGTGTCTTCAGGCCACAGTTCCTTATCGATCCTATCCATCGCGGTTTTTAGTCGGAGGACACATGCCTCGACCCCTTGGAGCCTGACGTTGAGTCTGAACATATTTATGGCCACTGCATCTCCAACAGGTGATTTGGTGGGATCCAAGTTGGGCTCGATCTGTTCAGTTTCTTTTTCAAAGTCCTGGCAGAATTCTGTTGGGAAGAAGGAATGGGAGGAAGATTAATGAGATTCAGTCGACAAAGATTTTATAAAGGACAGTCGACAAAGATACTCACCATCGAGCATGATGTACATCTTTCTCTCGAACTCCCCCAAGTGCTTCTCCAAGCCATTGCTTCTCTTGGTCAACTGCTCAGTTTTCTTGATGAGGTCCACACGCTCCTGCTTCAGCTTTGAGTTCTCCACCTCCATCTTCTTGGCAGCAACCAGCTTCTGATCGGCAGTTTCAGTCTTCTCCTTCGCTACCCGTTGGGCGTTAGCAAGCACTTTGTCCTTGTCCTCCAGCGCCTTATTCATGGTATCTAAAGAAATAGCATTGTTGAGTCGCGCTTGGAGTCGACGATTTTCATCGCGTACGTCTGTTCGAGTGAAAGCACTCGGTTCAAAGCATGGAAAGTGAGGATAAGAATGCATTGGGTTGACAGAAATTACCTCCCAGAGTTTTCAGCTTGGCCCGAACTCGCTCCAAAGCATTGTTGGAGGCTTCCAAGTCCACGCGCAGCCGGTTCCTTTGATCTTCAAGGTCCTTGTACCGTGTGCCAAGTTCACCAGCCCTCTGAAACCAACAAAGAAAGAAATTCAATCGACGAAAAAATACCAGCACTCCGGAGTGCAGAAGGTCAGAGATGGTCGACTGGGCGGCGCGTACCACCCCACCCTACCCTGAAGTAGCGTCATATCATGGTTGATTGAATTATATCCATGAAACCTACATTCGGGAGAGGAAGAATTCAAGCAAAAGTCCACCCGACATGTCGAGTGGCTCGTGTACTCCGCGTACCATAAACAACTTCAAGATGGTCTCCATCAGACCCCCGCCAGTGCAAGCACTCAACGGTGGTCTCGGGGACTACACCCAGTGGGTGCACTTAGAGTGCCCCCACTAGAACGGTCAACACTCGATCTGTCGAGTCATCCGTCGGCCCCACTCCGCACCTTTGAAGCAGCATATATCATGGTTGATCAAATGATGTCCATAAAACCTACAAGGTAGCTTCGGTGCGGGACGACTAAGAAAAATAAAATACACTCGACATGTCGAGTGACGACCGTATTGCGCGTATGACAAAAATTCAGATTTCAGGTTTTCAAGACTACTGCTTACCGTCTGCGATCGACAGTAGCTTCGGGGACTACACCCAGTGGATGCACTCAGCGTGCCCCCACTGGTTACTAAAACAGTCGACAAGGTCTGCCCTGTGTGAGCATTCAACGGTCTCTATCAGACCCCCACCGGTGCAAGCACCCGACGGGGGTCTCGGGGACTACACCTAGTGGGTGCACTTAGCGTGCCCCCACTGGATCGCCAACTCTCGACCTGTTGAGTGGCAGCAAATATTCATAACTCGAACATCCATCACTTGATATGTCGAGTGACATGCCACCCCACTCTACACCCTTGGAATAGCGTCATATCATGGCTGATCAATGATATCCTGAAACCTACAAGGTAGCCTCAGAGCGGTGCGATCAACCGCAAATGTATCCCGCATACGACAAACTCTAAGACCTCTGCCGGTGCAAGCACTCGACAGCTGTCTCGGGGACTACACCCAGTGGGTGCACTCGGAGTGCCCCCACTGGACCAACACCTACTCGATTAAAGACCTGATCTATTCGAGTGGAGAACCTTCAAACATTCTACAAGCGGAAAATAAACACCCACTGGGTGTACAACCAAAGAAGACAGGAAATGTACTTACAATCAAAATTACTCGGACATTGGTGCGAAGCGCTATGCTAGCGTCGTAGGCCAACTTGCTGGCCTCGTACCCTTCCATGGTGCATAGCATCATCTGCTCCGCCTGGATCATGGCCTCCTTTGCGGCTCCAGTCTGATCTTCCGAAACGCGGTGCAGAGGAAAAGCCGTCACCGGCGGGATCGGTGTAATGGCTGGGGCAGTCGAGGTGGTCTGAGCAGGTTTGGTTGGAGTTGACGTCACGATAGTTTAAACAGCTGGCGGGGAACCCGACAGAGGCACTACAGGATCGGCTCTGACCCATGTCGAGTCGCTTATCCCCTGGGTAGATCCGGCGGTCGACCGCTGAGGCGTCTGCGCGGACAAAGTTCTTCGAGTGCGTATGCGTGGGGTGCCTAAAATCTCGCCTTCGCCTCCCATGCCCCCAAGGTGTTCCTCGTCATCTTCCAGCTGGATGATTTATGCAAATATCAATCTGCAACATTAACTTTTGCAATCGACGAACCCCATTCGAGAAGCAGAACTGAAGATTTGTTTACCTCTATGGGAAGTGGCTGCGTCAGCAGTGTCTACGTCCATTGCCTCCCGTCCGTCATGTGGAGGCGACGTCACTGAAGTAGCAGCTATGATAGATCAAACGACATTTGGTCAACAAGAATTCAAATTCATAATCGACAGCAAGAGCCCGAGAGTAAACACTTATGTGGAGACGACAGGCACAACCATCCTCATGCGGGGCAGAGCTTTGCGAGGTTTGGCTACATTGGGCTTGGGTTGCTTCGCTCGTCGCTCAATCGCCTCGACGATCGAGGGTCGGCTCCATTTCGGGTTCTTCTCACTCGGGACTGGAGCCTTCTTCATGGCGATGGCGGGGTCTTGACGAAACTTAGAGCGACATTCGATGCGTGGAGGGGACTCGACTTCCTCTTGTTGGGTGACGTAGTAGTAAATCAAAATTTTCCTACGATCACCAAGATCTATCTATGGAGAAACCAGCAACGAGTAAGGGGAGAGTGCATCTTCATACCTTTGAAGATTGCTAAGTGGAAGCGTACAAGAATGCGGTTGGTGGAGTCGTACTCGCAGCGATTCAGATCGTGGTGGAATCCGATCTAAGCGCCGAACAATGGCACCTCCGCATTCAACACATGTGCAGCCCGATAACGTCTCCTACGCCTTGATCCAGCAAGGAGGAAGGAGAGGTTGACGGAGAGCTCCAGCAGCACGACGGCGTGGTGACGGTGGAGCTACGTGGATTCCGGCAGGGCTTCGCCAAGCGCTACGGAGAACGAGGAAAAGGAAGGGTAGGGCTGCGCCGAGAGAGAGAGAGAACTCGTGTCTCAAATCAGCCCCAATACCTCGGGTATATATAGGAGGAGGGAGAGGGAGGGATGCCTTGGCCCCTCCTCCAAGGAGGAGGGGTTCGGCCGAGATAAGGGAGGAGTCCACCTCCCACAAGGGAGGTGGATCTCTTCCTTTTAAATCTGTTTTAGCCTTATCTCTTTATCCCTAGCCGCATGGGCCTTTCCAGAAGGACTTGGCCAAAACAATAAGGGCTGGTCCACCTCCTCTAACAGCCCACGAAGTCCTTTGGTCGTCACACCCCTCCCGGGGGTCCTCCGGCACCCTCCCGGCACTCCCGGTACACTACCGTTGAGCCCGAAAACTTTCCGGTGACCAAAACAGGACTTCCTATATATCAATCTTTACCTCCGGATCATTCCGGAGCTCCTCGTGACGTCTGGGATCTCATACGGGACTCTGAGCAACCTTCGGTAATCACGTATACCATTTCCCTATAACCCTAGCGTCATCAAACCTTAAGTGTGTAGACCCTACGGGTTCGGGAGACATGGAGACATGACCGAGACACCTCTCTGGTCAATAAACAACAGCGGGATCTGGATACCCATGCTAGCTCCCACATGCTCCACGATGATCTCATCGGAAGAACCACAATGTCGGGGATTCAATCAATCCCGTATACAATTCCCTTCGTCCACCGGTATGACACTTGCCCGAGATTCGATCATCGGTATCCCTATACCTTGTTCAATCTCATTACCGGCAAGTCTTTTTACTCGTTCCATAACACATCATCCCATGGCTAACTTTTTAGTCACATTGAGCTCATTTTGATGATGTCTTATCGAGTGGTCCCAGAGATACCTCTCCGTCACACGGAGTGACAAATCTCAGTCTCGATTCGTGCCAACCCAACAAACACTTTCGGAGATACCTGTAGTGTACCATTATAGCCATCCAGTTACGTTGTGACATTTGGCACACCCAAAGTATTCCCATGGTATCCGAGAGTTGCACAATCTCATGGTCTAAGGAAATGATACTTGACATTGGAAAAGCTTTAGCAGACGAACTACACGATCTTGTGCTATGCTTAGGATTGGGTCTTGTCCATCACATCATTCTCCTAATGATGTCATCCCGTTATCAACAACATCCAATGTCCATGGTCATGAAACCGTGACCATCTATTGATCAACGATCTAGTCAACTAGAGGCTCACTAGGGACACGTTGTGGTCTATGTATTCACACATGCATTACGGTTTCCGGTTAACACAATTATAGCATGAACAATAGACAATTATCATGAACAAGGAAATACAATAATAACCATTTTATTATTGCCTCTAGGGCATATTTCCAACAGTCTCCCGCTTGCACTAGAGTCAATAATCTAGTTCACATCGCCATGTGATTAACACTTATATCACCATGTGATCATATCATCATGTGATTAACACCCAATTAGTTCTGGGGTTTGATCATGTTTTGCTCATGAAAGAGGTTTTATTCAACGGGTCTTCGACATTCAGATCCGTGTGTACCTTGCAAACTTCTATGTCCTACTATAGATACTGCTCCCATGCTCCACTTGGAGCTATTCCAAATGGCTACTCCACTATATGTATCCAGATTTCCACTAAGAGTTATCAGGATTGGTGTTAAAGCTTGCATTGACGTAACCCTTTATGACGAACTCTTTATCACCTCCATAATCGAGAAATATTTCCTTAGTCCTCTAGTTGCTAAGGATAATTTCGACCGCTGTCCAGTGATCCACTCCTGGATCTCTCTTGTACCCCTTGACAGACTCATGGCAAGGCACACACAGGTGCGGTACACAACATGGCATACTATATACAGCCTATGGCTGAAGCATAGGGGATGACACTCATCCTTTTTCTCTTTTTTCTGCCATGGTCGGGCATTGGGCTGTGCTCAATTTCACACCTTCTAACATAGGAAAGAACCATTTCTTGGACTGATTCATATTGAATTCTTCAATATCTTGTCAAGGTATGTACTCATTGAAATTATTATCAAGCATCTTGATCTATATCTATAAATCTTGATGCCCAACAATTAGGTAGCTTTATCTAGGTCTTCCTTTGAAAAACCTTTTTTTCAAACAACCATTTATCCTTTCCAGAAATTCTACATCATTTCCGATCAATAATATGTCAACTACATATTCTTATCAGAAATTCTACAGTGCTCCCACTCACTTTCTTGTAAATACAAGTTTCCAATAAACTTTGTATAAACTCAAAAACTTTGATCACTTCATCAAAGCTCATATTCCAACTCCGAGATGCTTGCTCCAGTCCATAGAAGGATCGCTGGAGTTTGCATACCTTTTAGCATCCTTAGGATTGACAAAACCTTCTGGTTGTATCACATACAACTCTTCCTCATGGAAACCGTTAAGGAAACCTTGTTTTGACATCCATCTGCCAGATTTCATTATCAAAAAATGCAGCAACTGCTAACATAATTTTAACAGACTTTTAACATTGCTACGGATGAGAAAATCTCATCGCAGTCAACTCCTTGAACTTGACGGAAACTTCTTTGTGACAAGTCGAGCTTTACAAAGGGTGACATTTCACCATTAGCGTCTGTGTTCATCTCAAAGGTCCATTTGTACTCAACGACGTGTCGTTCAACGGGCAAGTCTACCAAAGTCCATACTTGGTTTGCATACATGGATCCTTTCTCGGATTTCATGGCTCCCAGCCATTTATTGGAATCCGGGCTCACCATCGCTTCCCCATAGTTCGTAGGTTCATCGTTGTCCAACAACATGACTTCCAAGATAGGGTTGACGTACTACTCAGGAGTAGTACACGTCCTTGTCGACCTACGAGGTTTGATAGTAACTTGATCTGAAGCTTCATGATCATCATCATTAACTTCCTCTTCAATTGACGTAGACTCCACAGAAACATCTTTCTATGCTGTGCTACTCTCTGGTTGAAACAAAGGTTCAACAACCTCATCAAGTTCTATCTTCCTCCCACTCATTTCTTTCGAGAGAAACTCTTTCTTGAGAAAGGACCCGTTCTTAGCAACAAACACCTTTTGCGCTTGGATCTGAGATAGAAGGTATACCCAATGTCTCCTTAGGGTATTCTATGAAGATGCATTTGCCTGTTTTGGGTTCGAGCTCATTAGGTGAAAACCCATTTTCTCATAAGCGTCGCAGCCCCAAACATTAAGAAATGACAGCTTAGGCTTCTGTCAAACCATAATTCTCATGGTGTCATCTCAACAGACTTAGATGGTGCCCTATTAAAGTGAATGGATTTGTCTTTAATGCATAACCCCATAACGATAGTGGCAAAAAGATAAGAGACATCATAGTACTCACTATATCCAATAGAGCATGACTATGACGTTCGGACACACCATCACACTATGGTGTTCTAGGAGGCGTGAGTTGTGAAACAATTTCCACATTGTCTAAAATTGCATACCAAACTCGCAACTCAGATATTCACCTCCACGATCATATCGTAGACATTTTATCTTCTTGTCATGATGATCTTTAACTTCACTCTGAAACTCCTTTAACCTTTCAAACATTTCAGACTCGTGTTTCATTAAGTAAATATCCCCATATTCACTCAAATCATCAGTGAAGGTAAAGAAAATAACGATAACCACTGTGTGTTTCAACACTCATTGGACCACATACATCAACATGTATCAATTCCAATAAGCCACTAGCCCGCTCCATCATACCGGAAGACAGGGTCTTAGTCATCTTGCCCAAGAGGCATGGTCCGCATGTCTCAACCGATTCGAAATCGACTGAGTCCAAACATCCATCAGCATGGAGTTTCTTCATGCGCTTTACACCAATATGACGTTTGTGGCAGTGCCACAAGAATGTGGTACTATCATTATTAACTTTGTATCTTCCGTACCAACATTATGAGCATATGTGTTACTACGATCAAGATTCAATAAACCATTCCCATTGGGTGCATGACCATTGAAGGCATTATTCATGTAAGCAGAATAACCATTATTCTGTAATTTAAATGAATAACCGTATTGCACTAAACACGATCCAATCATGTTCATGCTCAACGCAAACACCAAATAACATTTATTTAGGTTCATTACTAATCCTGAAGGTAGAGAAAGCGTGCGATGGTGATCACATCAACCTTGGAAATACTTCCAACACACATCGTCACCTTTCACTTAGCTAGCCTTCATTTATTCCGTAGCTTTTATTTCAGTTGCTAACACTTAGCAATTGAACCGGTATCTTATACCCAAGTGCTACTAGGAGTACTAGCAAGGTACACATCAATAACACGTATATCAAATGTACTTCTTTTGAAATTGCCAGCCTTCTTATCTACCAAGTATCTAGGGTTGTTTCGCTTCAGCGACCGTTCTCCTCATAATAGAAGCACATAGTCTCGGGTTTGGGCTCAACCTTGGGTTTCTTCACCAGAGCGGCAACTGACTTGTCATTCCTGAAGTTTTCCCCTTCTTGCCCTTGCCCTTCTTGAAACTAGTGGTTTTCACTTAACCATCAACACATGATGCTCCTTCTTGATTTCTACCTTCGCGGTGTCAAACAACGCGAATAGCTCAGGGATCATTATCTCCATCCCTGGCATTTTATAGTTCATCACGAAGCTCCAGTAGCTTGATGGCAGTGACTTGGAGAACTGTATTAATCACTATCTTATCTGGAAGATTAACTCCCACTCGATTCAAGTGATTGTAGCACTCAGACAATCTGAGCACATGCTCACCGATTGAGCTATTCTCTTTTATCCTGCCGGCAAAGAATCTTGTTGGAGGTCTCATACCTCTCAACACAGGCATGGAACTGAGATCCCAATCTCAGCTCTTAGAACATCTCATATGTTCTGTGACGTTCAAAACGTTTTGAAGCCTCAATTCTAAGCCGTAATACATGACGCACTGAACTATCAAGTAGACATCATAAAGTGCATGTCAGATGTTCACAACATCTACATACAACGCTTGAGGGAGTGGTGCACTGAGTGGTGCATCAAGGACACAAGCCTTCTGTGCAGCAATGAGGACAATCGTCAGATCACGGACCCAGTCCGGATTATTGCTACCATCATCTTTCAACTTACTTTTCTCTAGGAACGTATCAATAAGACAGGGGAGCTATAGCGTGAGCTATCTACAACATAATTTGCAAAGACACTTTTAGACTAAGTTCATGATAAATAAGTTCACATAATCAAATTATTTAATGAACTCCCATTTAGATAGACATCTCTCTAGTCATCCAAGTGATACATGGTCCATGTCAACTAGCCCGCGTCCGATCATCACGTGAGACGGACTAGTCATCCATGGTGAACATCTCCATGTTGATCGTATCTTCTATACGACTCATGTTCGACCTTTCGGTCTTCCCTGTTCTGAGGCTATGTTTGTACATGCTAGGCTCGTCAAGTCAACCTAAGTGTTTCACGTGTGTAAATCTGGCTTACACCCGTTGTATGCGAACGTTAGAACCTATCACACCCGATCATCACGTGGTGCTTCGAAACAACGATCCTTAGCAACGGTGCACAGTTAGGGTGAACACCTTTCTTGAAATTTTATTGAGAGATCATCTTATTCACTACCGTCGTTGTAAGCAAATAAGATGTAAACATGATAAACATCACATGCAATCAATATAGTGACATGATATGGCCAATATCATCTTGCTCCTTCGATTTCCATCTTCAGGGCACCATGATCATCACTGTCACCGACACGTCACCAGGATCTCCATCATCGTGTGTTCATGAAGTTGTCTCGCCAACTATTACTTCTACTACTATGGCTAACGTTTAGCAATAAAGTAAAGTAACTACATGGCGTTTATGATTGACACGCAGGTCATAAAATAAAGTAAGACAACTCCTATGGCTCCTGCCGGTTGTCATACTCATCGACATGCAAGTCGTGAATCCTTTTACAAGAACATGATCAATCTCATACATCACAATGCATCACATCACATCCTTTTGGCCATATCACATCACAAGGCATATGCTGCAAAAACAAGTTAGACGTCCTCTAGATTGTAGTTGCAAGTTTTTACGTGGCCACTATAGGTTTCTAGCAAGAACGTTTCTTACCTACGCCAAAACCACAACGTGATATGCCAATTGCTATTTACCCTTCATAAGGACCCTTTTCATTGAATCCAATCCTACTAAGGTGGGAGACACAGA
This sequence comes from Hordeum marinum, assembly GCA_022496015.1. Taxonomy (NCBI): domain Eukaryota; kingdom Viridiplantae; phylum Streptophyta; class Magnoliopsida; order Poales; family Poaceae; genus Hordeum; species Hordeum marinum. The sequence goes on from CM039677.1 coordinate 322,991,781, forward strand.
CACCCGCTAGCCACCTTATGCAACATGTTCATGTCAGGCGGTTGAACCGGTCTCACGTAAGCATACGTGTAAAGTTGGTCCGGGCCGCTTCATCCCACAATACCGCTGAATCAAGATAAGACTAGTAGTGGTAAGCAAATTAACAAGATCGACGCCCACAACTACTTTGTGTTCTACTCGTGCATAGATTCTACGCATAGACCTAGCTCATGATGCCACTGTTGGGTGACGTAGTAGTAAATCAAAATTTTCCTACGATCACCAAGCTCTTTCTATGGAGAAACCAGCAACGAGTAAGGGGATAGTGCATCTTCATACCTTTGAAGATCGCTAAGCGGAAGCGTTACAAGAACGCGGTTGGTGGAGTCGTACTCGCAGCGATTCAGATCGCGGTGGAATCGGATCTAAGCGTCGAACAATGGCGCCTCCGCGTTCAACACACGTGTAGCTCGATGACGTATCGTACGCCTTGATCCAGCAAGGAGGAAGGAGAGGTTGAGGGAGAGCTCCGGCAGCACGACGGCGTGGTGAAGGTGGAGCTATGTGGACTCCGGCAGGGCTTCACCAAGCGCTACGGAGAACGAGGAAGAGGAAGGGTAGGGCTGCGCCGAGAGAGAGAACTCGTGTCTCAAATCAGCCCCAATACCTCAGGTATATATAGGAGGAGGGAGAGGGAGGGCTGCCTTGGCCCCTCCTCCAAGGAGGAGAGGTTCGGCCGAGATAAGGGAGGAGTCCACCTCCCACAAGGGAGGTGGATCTCTTCCTTTTAAATCTGTTTTAGCCTTATCTCTTTATCCCTAGCCACATGGGCCTTTCCAGAGGGACTTGGCCAGCCCAATAAGGGCTGTTCCACCTCCTCTAACAGCCCACGAAGTCCTTTGGTCGTCACACCCCTCCCGGGGGTCCTCCGGCACCCTCCCGGCACTCCCGGTACACTACCGATGAGCCCGAAAACTTTCCGGTGACCAAAACAGGACTTCCTATATATCAATATTTACCTCCGGATCATTCTGGATCTCCTCATGACGTCTGGGATCTCATCGGGGACTCCTAACAACCTTCAGTAATCACATATACCATTTCCCTATAACCCTAGCGTCATCGAACCTTAAGTGTGTAGACCCTACGGGTTTGGGAGACACGTAGACATGATCGAGACACCTCTCCGGTCAATAACCAACAGCGGGATCTGGATGCCCATGCTGGCTTCCACATGCTCCATGATGATCTCATCGGAAGAACCACGATGTCAGGGATTCAATCAATCCCGTATACAATTCCCTTTGTCTACCGGTATGACACTTGCCCGTGATTCGATCGTCGGTGTCCCTATACCTTGTTCAATCTCGTTACCAGCAAGTCTCTTTACTCGTTCCGTAACACATCATCCCGTGGCGAACTTCTTAGTCACATTGAGCTCATTATGATGATCTCTTACCGAGTGGGCCCAGATATACCTCTCCGTCACACGGAGTGACAAATCCCAATCACGATTCGTGCCAACCCAACAGACACTTTCGGAGATACCTGTAGTGTACCTTTATAGCCACCCAATTACATTGTGACATTTGCACACCCAAAGTATTCCTACGGTATCCGGGAGTTGCACAATCTCATGGTCTAAGGAAATGATACTTGACATTGGATAAGCTTTAGCAGACGAACTACACGATCTTGTGCTATGCTTAGGATTGGGTCTTGTCCATCACATCATTCTCCTAATGATGTCATCCCGTTATCAACGACATCCAATGTCCATGGTCATGAAACCGTGACCATCTATTGATCAACGAGCTAGTCAACTAGAGGATCACTAGGGACACGTTGCGGTCTATGTATTCACAGATGCATTACGGTTTCCGGTTAACACAATTATAGCATGAACAATAGACAATTATCATGAACAAGGAAATACAATAATAACCATTTTATAATTGCCTCTAGTGCATATTTCCAACACCTCCTCATTCTCACCCGAGTGCTCATATTCGTCTTCACTGTCGTAAGAGCCCTCGACGTCGATGCTACCGCCCTCGCTCTCCACACCTTCTTCAAGCTGGTTCCCGTTAGGCACGGGCGAGTACATGTGTGTCCACTCCTGCATGGTCAAACAATGAAGTCAGTCAGCAAGTTTATCAAGCACTCGATAGTACGGTGTATCAATCGACAAGACGTGATTTACCAGATTCTTTAGCGGGTTTGCGGCTGAGTAAGGTTAGATCCTCTTGGCTCCCAGGGGATTGTCGCAAGCCCCGGTGATACTGCGAAGCCACTGCTCGACAGTTGCTTGTGAAACGTCTTTTGGATGCGTCCGAGTCAAAGTCACCAGGGCCTGCATAATGCCACATAGTGTGGTCCCGAGCCTGGAGTGGTTGGATCCGTCGAGTGAGGAAAGTCTCCAGGAGGTCCATGCCGGTCACCCCACCATGAATAAGTTTCACTACGGCATCCACCAAGATTTCCACTTGGACTTTTTCTCCTTCTGACACTCTCAGAGACTTAGGGATGGCAGGGCGCTCAGATGTGAAAGGGGGAAGGCCAGTCGACATATTGGGAGAAGCAACATCTTTGCAGTAAAACCATGTCGACTCCAGCCTCTAACAGATTCGGGAAAGGTCATGGAAGGAAAGGAACTATGAGATCTCTTCTTGCCCTTGCCCTTGCCCTTCGCTGACCCCTTCTTGGCGCTCTCTAACTTCTCCGTGGATCCCTTCGTCATCACGGTGGTTGGGCTCGTCAGAGCAGAGCAGAGTGGGGCACTGGAAACGGGGGACGCGGAGGAAGAGGAGAATACTATGCAATCCGCGGCGCTTCAGGATTTATATCCCGCCGAGTGCCTCACTGACGGGTGGACCTGCGAGATCACCGCAGATCTCAACCGCAGACAACGCCTTGTACGTGGCAAAAGACCGGCGTGAGAATCGAGGCATCATGCCCCCACTTGCATTGATCATGGCGTCATCGTCACGGGCGCACGCGCTTCCCAAATTTTTGTATCCCGTGAAATCCGGGTCTGATAGACCGACCCCGTCACTTCCAAAGATTCCTTCAGATCACTCGGAATAAAATTGACATTGAACATTCACTCGGGCTCTTTCAAAGCTAAATTGATCCGGGCGAATGACGAAGAGTTCAGTCGACGCAAGTTTCGTTGAAGCCCCGACTTTCATTCAGAAAATTTGGTGCCTTATTCTAAACTGGAATCGATACCCTCATTCACCACTCGAACCCTGATCCATTCGGGGGCTAATGACGAGGATATGTACCTAGGGTAGGGTCTTAGGCCTGACCTAGATACCCTACGTAAGGACACCGCATTGGAGGACTTAAAGACCACAGGAAAGATTCTGACTGGATTCCTCATGGAGCTCAAGTCACTCGACAAGCAATCCACTTAGAGACTTCTTCTTCCACTCTACGGTCGCCTGTCACTCAGAGGACTTCACTTCCAGTCGACACCAGAAGGCCAGAAGCTACCACCAGGAGACCATCAGGCAGGCGTTAGGCTAGTCGTCATTAGTAGCAATTATGATGTACGTTACGAGTAACGCTAGTCTTTAAACCCACAATCGGACCCTTGGATGCCTGGTAATTATGAGGGGCAACGGACTCTATATAAGCCACCCCTCTCCTCTGGCACAAGGGTTCGCAACCACTGTAATCTCTACATTCCACACGACAAAGCTCTAAAGCACTGAGACGTAGGGCTGTTACCTCCACGGGATGGGCCTAAACTCATACATCCGTGTGTACATCCTCGCCGTAGATAGGACTCTTCCCTCTCCTTTTGTACCCCTACCTTCTACTGTCAGGCTCGTTCCCACGATAGGCATCACGTCTGTGACAAGTAGACCAAAATGATTCTGCATTTACTACTATTACTCCACACATCGGTCGACTCCTGCCTGCATCTAGAGTATTAAGTTCATGAAGAATAGAGTAACGCATTAAGAAAGATGACATGATGTAGAGGGATAAACTCAAGCAATATGATAAAAAAACATCTTGTTACACTTGATGGAAACAATACAATACGTGCGTGAGGACACTTCAAGATTGAACCCAAAAGCAAGCACCTCTCCCATTGGAAGAATTACCAATGTAGTTGGCCAAACGAAACCAATAACTCGAAGAGACTTGCAAGGACATGAAATCATGCATATAAGAAAATCAGAGGAGATTCAAATGAGATTCATGGATAATCTGAACATAAACTCACAATTCATCGGATCTTGACAAACACACCACAAAAGAGGATTACATCGGATAGATCTCCATGAAGATCATGAAGAACATGGTATTGAATATCAAAGAGAGAGAATAAGCCATCTAGACACTAGCTATGGACCCGTAGGTGTGTGGTGGACTACTCACGCATCATCGGAGGGGCAATGGAGTTGATGTAGATGCCCTCCGTGACCGGAACCCCCTCCGGCGGATTACCGGAAAAGGCTCCAAGATTGGATCTCTCGGGAATGGAGGCTTCTAACGGCGGAAAAGTATTTGCATGGATCATTCTAATGTTGGGGGAATATTTGGGTATTCATAGGCCAAGAATTAGGGTTAGGAGACCTGCCAGGAGGCGACAAGCCTGCTAGGCGCGGCCAAGGGGCGCGCCTAGCAGGCTTGTGGCGCCCTGGCACCTCCCCTGACGTGCACTCCAAGCTTGGATGACTTGTTACCTTCTAGAAAAATTCCTTTCGAAGGTTTTATTCCGTTTGGACTTCGTTTAATATTCTAGATCTACAAAACTCAAAAACAAGGAAAAAAAGAAACTGGCAATTGGCTCTAGATTAATAGGTTAGTCCCAAAAATAATATAAAATAACATATTAATGCATATAAAACATCCAAAACAGATAATATAACAGCATGCCATCATCCAAAATTATAGATACCTTGGAGACGTATCAGCATCCCCAAGCTTAATTCCTGCTCGTCCTGGAGTAGGTAAATGATAAAAACAGAATTTTTTATGTGGAGTGCTACCTAACATATTTATCCAAGTAATATTCTTTATTGTGGTATGAATATTTAGATCCGTAAGACTCAAAACAAAAGCTTAATATTGATATAGAAACAATAACATTTGAAGCATACTAGCAAAGCAATTGTATCTCTTCGAAATATAGTGGCAAAAGAAAGTTATCCCTACAATATCATATGGTCTAGCTATGCTCCATCTTCCCCACACAAAGTATTTATATCATGCACAACCCCGATGAAAAGTCAAGCAATTGTTTTCACACCTTTATTTTCTGAAACTTTTTCAACTCTCACGCAATACATGAGCGCGAGCCATGGATATAGCACTATAGTTGGAATAGAATATGGTGGAGGTTGTCGAGGAAAGGGAGAAGATAATATCACATCAACTAGGCATATCAACGGGCTATGGAGATGCCCATCAATAGATATCAATGTGAGTGAGTAGGGATTGCCATGCAACGGATGCACTAGAGCTATAAATGTATGAAAACTCAAAAGGAAACCTAGTGGATGTGCATCATGAAGAAAAATTCCACTAGCTATATGAAAGTGACAAAATAGGAGACTCTCTATCATGAAGATCTTGGTGCTACATTGAAGCAAAAGTGTGGAAAAAAGGTAGTAGCAATGTCGCTTCTCTATTTTCTTTCATTTTTGTGTGTGGGCATCTAAGGCCTCTTTTAATCATTTTTTATTTGGGCTTCACTGGCCTCTTTTATTTTTCATAAAGTCTGGAATCTCATCCCCACTTGCGAGGGAATCATAGCTTCCAATCCTTTTCTCACATGGGACATGCTCTAATAATTATAATCATCACACTTTTATTTACTTACAACTCAAGAGAAAATTACAACTCAATACCTATGACAAAATATGACTCTATATGCAATATGGAAGTTATGGTGCATGTCATAAAAGGAAACGGTGGAAGTTGCATGGCAATATATCTCCGAATGACTATGGAAATGCCATAATAGGTAGGTATGGTGGCTGTTTTGATGAAGGTATATGGTGGCTGTTTTGAGGAAGGTATATGCTGGCTATTTTGAGGAAGGTATATGATATACTGGTGAGAGTTGCGCGGTAAATAGAGAGGCTAGCAAAAGTGGAAGGGTGAGAGTGCGTATAATCCATGGACTCGACACTAGTCATAAAGAACTGACATACTTATTGCAAAAGTCTAGTAGTCATTGAAACAAAGCATTAAACGTATGCTCCTAGGGGGGAGGTTGGTAGGAGATAACCATCGCGCACCCCGACCCTCACACAAAGATCGACAATCTATAAACAAGTCATGCTCCGACTTCCTTACATAGCGGTTCACCATACGTGCATGCTACGAGAATCACAAACCTTTACACAAGTATTTTTTACCAAATCACAATTTACTTCCTAACATTTCTCTTAACATTACCATCTTTATATCTCAAAACTTTATGCAAGGAATCAAACTTCTCATAAATACTCAATGCGCTTAATATGGAAGTTTTTATTATATCTCTTTTGGATGCCTATCATATTAGGAATAAATTCATAACCTAGACCAATTACCATGCTGTTTTAGAAACTCTCAAAATAATATAAGTGATGTACGAGAGTTAAAGTATTTCTATAAAAACGCAAACACCACCGTGCTCTAAAAGATATAAGTGAAGCACGTAGAGCAAAATTGCCCAACTCAAAAGATATAAGTGAAGCACATAGAGTATTCTAATAAATTCATGATTCAGCGTGTCTCTCTCAAAAGATGTGTGCAGCAAGTATGATTGTGGAAAACTAACAAGCAAATACTCATATCATCCAAGATGCTCCAAGCAAACACATATCATCTGGTGAATAAAAATATAGCTTCAAGTAAATTTACCGATGGATTGAAGACGAAAGAGGGGATGCCTTCCGGGGCATCCCCAAGCTTAGGCTCTTTGGCATACTTGAATATGACTTGGGATGCCTCTGACATCCCCAATATTAGGCTCTTTCCACTCCATATTCCACAGTCCATCAAATCTTTACCCAAAACTTGAAAACTTCACAACACAAAACTTAACAGAAAACTCGTGAGATCCGTTAGTATAAGAAAATAAATCACCACTTTAGGTACTGTTGTGAACTCATTATTTATTTATATTGGTGTTATACCTACTTTAATATAACTTCTCCATGGCTCATACCACATGATACAACCCATAGATTCATCAAAATAGGCAAACAACTCAAAGAAAAACAGAATCTGTCAAAAACAGAACAATCTGTAGCAATCTGTAAACTTCGTATACTTCTGTAACTTAAAACATTCTGAAAAATTAATAAGACCTGGGAAATTTATATATCAATCTTTTGTATAACTTTCAGATCAATTTGACTCTCTCAAAAAATTAGAAAACTCCTGGACTGAGCGCAAAAGTTTCTGTTTTTCAGCAAGATCAAATCAATAACTACCATAGATCACCCCAAAGGTTTTACTTGGCTCAAACACTAATTAAACCACCGAAACACAATTACTACAGAATTAATAATGTGGTAAACACTCAAAAACAGAAGCAAAAACATAACACACAAATAAAATTGGGTTGCCTCCCAACAAGCGCTATTGTTTAACGCCCCTAGCTAGGCAAAACACAATAGATCTAAGTATTGTCATTTTTGGTATGCAATACAAAAGTAGCTCTCATAATAGATTCATAAGGAAATCTTATTTTATTTCTAGGAAAGTTTTCCATGCATTTTATTAATGGAAATTGAAATCTAATGTTTCCTTCTTTCATGTCAATAATTGCACCAATAGTTCTAAGGAAAGGTCTACCAAGAATAATAGGACATGTAGGATTGCAATCTATATCAAGAACAATAAAATCTATGGGCACATAATTATTATTTGCAACAATAAGAACATCGTTAATCCTTCCCAAAGGTTTCTTAATAGTGGAATCCGCAAGATGCAAATTTAGAGAGCAATCACCAAGATCATGGTAACCTAGCACATCACATAAAGTTTACGAAATCGTGGAAACACTAGCACCCAAATCACACAAAGCGTGGCACTCATAATCTTTGATTTTAACCTTAATAGTAGGTTCCCACTCATCATGAAGCTTTCTAGGAATAGAAACTTCTAGCTCAAGTTTTTCTTCAAAAGATTTCATCATAGCATCTACTATATGTTTAGTAAAAGCCTTATTTTGACTATAAGCATGAGGAGAATTCAACCTGGATTGAAGCAAGGAAATACAATAAATAAAAGAGCAGCTATAATAATTAAAGTCCTTGAAATCCAAAAGAGTGGGTTCATTGGTATTTAAAGTTTTGACCTCTTCAATCCCACTTTTATCAATCTTAGCATTAAGATCTATAGACTCCGAATCATTGGGACACATTTTAACTAAAGTTGTCTTATATGCAGTCCCGTGATTATCAAGATTTAAATTGTAAAACAAAGATTCAATAGGATTCAAACCATTTTAAGATCATCATTATTATCGCGAGAAAACACTTTTTCAAGCCATTCACGCTTAGCATGAATTCTAGCGGTTCTTTCCCTACTTTCATCAATAGAAATTCTCATGGATTTTAAAGACTAATTAATATCACGCTTGGGTGGAGTAGATCTAAATTTCAAAGAATCAATCTCAAGAGGAATTCTATCAACGTTCCTAGCCAAATCATCGATCTTAAGCACTTTTTCTTCGATGGAAGCATTAAAAACTTTTGGCGAACCAATAAAATCTTTAACAATATTCTCAAGATCAGAGGGCATATTATTATAATTTCCATGAGAATTGTTGTAGGAATTATCATAATTATTAGAGGAATTACTAGGAAACGGCCTAGGGTTGAAATTACCTCTATACGCATTGTTACCAAAATTGTTCCTACCAACAAAATTCACATCCATAGATTCATTATTATTTCCAATCAAAGAAGACAAAGGCATATCAGTAGGATCAATAGGAGAACTCTTACTAGCAAACAATTTCATCAATTCATCCATCTTTTCACTCAAAGTATTTATTTCTTCAATAGCATGCACCTTTTTACTAGTAGGAGATCTTTCGGTATGCCATTGAGAGTAGTTTGTCATGATATTATCTAGGAGTTTAGTAGGTTCTCCTAACGTGATTTCCATAAAAGTACCACCCGCGGCGGAATCTAAAAGATTTCTAGATGCAAAATTTAATCCCGGATAGAAAATTTGTATTCATCCATAAACGCAATCCATGTGCGGGACAATTCCTAATCATTAATTTCATCCTCTCCCAAGATTGTGCAACATTCTGATGATCAAGTTGCTTAAAATTCATTATATCGTTCCTAAGGGAGATGATATTAATGGGTGGAAAGTACTTGGAAATAAAAGCATCTTTACACTTATTCCATAAATCAATACTACTTTTAGGCAAAGATGAAAACCAAGTTTTAGCACGATCTCGTAGCGAGAACGGAAATAACTTCAATTTAACAATGTCATTATCCACGTATTTCTTCTTCTGCATATCACACAACTCAATGAAAGTATTTAGATGGGATGTGGCATCTGCACTAGGAAGGCGAGAAAATTGTTCTTTCATAACAAGATTTAGCAAGGCAGCATTGATTTCATAAGATTCTGCACTAGTGGAGGGAGCAATAGGACTACTAATAAAATCGTTATTATTAGTATTGGAAAAGTCACACAACTTGGCGTTCTCAGACATCATGACAAAGCAAGCAATCAACCACACAAGCAAACATAAGGCGAACGAAAGAAGGGCGAACAAAAAGGCAGATATTTTTGGTATTTTCTAAAAATCATTTTAGAAGTGGGGAAGAGGAAAACGAGAGGCAAATGGAAAATAAAGTAAATGCAAGAGATGAGTTTGTGATGGGTACTTCGTAGGCTTGACGTCTATCCTCCCTGGCAACGGCGCCAAAAATTGGCAAGTTGATAGGAGAGTTCTTGCCTTGACTTGCTATGTATCCTCCCCGGCAACGGCGCCAGAAATCCTTCTTCCTACCTCTTGAGCATGCGTTGATTTTCCCCTGAAGAGGAAAGGGTGATGCAGGAAAGTAGATAAGTATTTCCCTTAGTTGTTGAGAACCAAGGTATCAATCCAGTAGGAAGAACAAGCAAGTCACCAATGGATGCACCTACACAAACAATCAAACTCTTGCACCCAACGCTATAAAGCGGTAGTCAATCCCTTCACGGTTATTTAAAAGGATTAGATCCGATAGAGATAGATGTAACGAGTGCGGAAAGTAAAAGGTAAATAAATCTTAACAAGGTATAGATCTGAAAATATATGATGGCAAATAGACCCGGGGGCCATAGGTTTCACTAGAGGCTTATCTCTTGAAGGCAAATATCATGGTGGGTAAACAAATTACTGTCAAGCAATTGATAGAAAAGAGGATAATCATGTAGTTATCCAAGGCAATGATCATGCATATAGGCATCACGTCTATGACAAGTAGACCGAAACAATTTTGCATCTACTACTATTACTCCACACATCGACCGACTCCTGCCTGCATCTAGAGTACTAAGTTCATGAAGAACAGAGTAATGCATTAAGAAAGATGACATGATGTAGAGGGATAAAATCAAGCAATATGATAAAAACCCTATCTTGTTACCCTTGATGGCAACAATACAATACGTGCCTCGCTACCCCTACTATGTCACTGGGTGAGGACACCACAAGATTGAACCCAAAACCAAGCACTTCTCCCATTGCAAGAATTACCAATCTAGTTGGACAAACCAAAACAATAACTCGAAGAGACTTACAAGGATATGAAATCATGCATATAAGAAATCCGAGGAGACTCAAATAAGATTCATGGATAATCTGAACATAAACTCACAATTCATCGGATCTTGACAAACACACCAGAAAAGAGTATTACATTGGATAGATCTCCATGAAGATCATGAAGAACATGGTATTGAAGATCAAAGAGAGCGAAGAAGCCATCTAGCTACTAGCTATGGACCCGTAGGTCTGTGGTGGACTACTCACGCATCATCAGAGGGGCAATGGAGTTAATGTAGATGCCCTCCGTGATCGAAACCCTCTCCGGTAGATTACCGGAAAGGCTCCAAGATTGGATCTCTCGGGAATGGAGGCTTCCGGCGACAGAAAAGTATTTGCGTGGCTTGTTCTGATGTTGGGGGAATATTTGGGTATTTATAGGCCAAGAATTAGAGTTCGGAGACCTGCCAGGAGGCGACAAGCCTGCTAGGCGGGGCCAGGGGGGCCACGCCTAGCAGGCTTGTGGCGCCCTCGCACCTCCGCTGACGTGCACTCCAAGCTTGGATGACTTGTTTCCTTCTAGAAAAATTCCTTTGAAAGCTTTTATTCCGTTTGGACTTCATTTAATATTCCATATCCGCAAAACTCAAAAACAAGGAAAAAAAAACTGTCACTTGACTCTAGATTAATAGGTTAGTCCCAAAAATAATATAAAATAGCATATTAATGCATATAAAACGTCCAACGCAGATAATATAATAGCATGCCATCATCAAAAATTATAGATACGTTGGAGACCTATCAAGCACCATCTCCTCTCAAACCCTAGTTCATCTCTTGTGTTCAATCTTGGTATTGGAACCTCCGATTGGTACCTGTAGGTGACGAGTAGTGTTGATTGCATCTCGTAGTTGATTACTATATGGTTTATTTGGTGGAAGATTATATGTTCAGATCCACTATGCTATTTAATACCCATCTGGTCTGGAGCATGAATATCATGTGTATATAGGCACCACATTCATAAGAAAATAGGCCGACTCCTGCCTGCACCTATTACTATTACTCCACCCATCGACCGCTATCCAGCATGCATCTATAGTATTAAATAAAACCGAGTAATGCTTGGAGAACATTTACATGATGTAGACAAAGTAAACTCAATCAATATGAATAAACTCCATCGTTTTATCCCGAGTAGTAGCAACCCAAAGACACAACTTGTCCCCTTCTGTCACTGGGATATAGAAACTCGCCAGGTTGAACCTACTACAACGCACCACTCTCACCGAAGAAATATCAATCTAGTTGCACAAACTATCTCAATAGATCGGAGAGCATTATGAATCTATGATGATCAAGGAAATAAGAATCTTAGTATTCAGATTTCACTGAAATACTTTTCATGAATAATCTGAACATAAACTCACAATTCATCGGATCCCAACAAACACACGATACAAAGGGATTACATCGGATAGATCAAGGCAAAGATGTGATGAAAATTGTATAGAAGATCGAGAGAGAGATTGCCATCTAGTTACTACCTATGACCCCGTAGGTCTGTGGTGAACTACTCACACATCATGGTGAGGGCAACAAGATTGATAAAGAGGTCCTCCGTGATCAATCTCGCCTCCAACAGGGTGCCAAAACGGAGGTGTAGATGGTCTCATGTCAGAACAGAGACGATAGATGTCAATGCAAGGAGTAGTGATTGCCATGCAAATGATGCACTAGAGCTATAAGTGTATAAAAGCTCAACTAAAGCTAAGTGGGGTATGCATCCAACTTGCTTGATCATGAATACCTCAGGCATTTGAGGAAGCCCATCATCGGAATATACAAGCCAAGTTTATTGTATGGAAAGGTAATTCCCACTAGCATATGGAAGTGTCAACATATGAGACTCTCTATATGAAGAACATGACGCCACTTTGAGGCACAAATGTGGTAAAGGATACTAGCAAAGTCCCTTCTCTCCTTTTCTCTCATTTTTTATGGTGGGCTTTTTTTGCCTCCCCCATTCATATTTTTTATGTGGTGGGCTCATTTGGCCTCCCCCATTTTTATATTATTTTTCATCGAGAGTCTCATCCCGACTTGTGGGGGACATAGTCTCCATCATTCTTTCCTGAGTGGGACAATGCTCTAATAATGATGATCATCATACTTTTATTTACTTACAACTCAACTGAAGAACTGATAGGAAGATATGACTCTATATGAATGCCTCTGGTAGTGTACCAGGATGTGCAATGATCTAGCGTGACATGTATCAAAAACATGATGAACGGTGGATTTGCCACAAATACGATGTCAACTCTATTTGATCATGCAAAGCATTATGATGATGAACGAACTAGTCATGTGAAGTGATGATGGAATTTGCATGGCAATATATCTGGCTATGGAAATGCCATAATAGGTACGTATGGTGACTGTTTTGAGGAAGATATAATGAGGCTTATGTGCAACAGAGCGTATCATGCCACGGGTTTTGGATGCACCAACGAAAGTTGCACTGATCCTTGAGGTGAGAATGGGTTATGCACGGTACCGAAGAGGCTAGCAAATATGAGATGGTGAGAATGCGTATGTACATGGTGTGACATTAGTCATAAAGATTGACATACTTATTGCAATGTTTTATTATCTTTATCATAAATCAAACTACTCCTCGCATGCCCCGAGGGAGGAGGTTGGTAGGAGTTAACTATCGCGCGCCTCCGACTGGAAACAACACTAGGATTTCAATGAGGAATAAGAATGCTCACACATCATCACCATGCCTATTTAATTTTTAGATGAATAAAAAGTTAGCACCTATTAATCTCAACACTTATAAGAATCAACAATTGTAGACTCACACCTTTTTCATATTACCATATCAATATCATTAACCCACAACTTCTCTATATGTTCTACATGATGGTTTTGATCATCATTCATTGAATACCTAATATTTTTGGACTACTCTTATGAACCATGCAAATTACCCTCATTATTTACTCAGCTCTCAAACAAATATAAGTGAAGAACGAGAGCATACTATTTCTATAAAATCTACATGCCACCGTGCTCAAACAGATATAAGTGAAGTACTAGAGCAACTGCCAAGCTCAAAAGATATAATTGAAGCACATAGAGTATTCTAGAAAATTACCATGAAGGCGTGTCTCTCTCAAATAGGTGTTTCCAGCATATGATGATTGTGACCAACTGAAAGTAAAACCAAACAAAAGCAAACGAAGCTCCAAGCAAAACACATATCATGTGATGAATAAAAATATAGCTCCAAGTGTCATACCGATGGATTGAGACGAAAGAGGGGATGCCTTCGGGGGAATCCCCAAGCTTATACACTTGAGTCTCCTTAGAATTATAATTGGGGTTCCTTGGGCATCCCCAATATTAGGCTCTTGCGACTACTTATTCCGTGGTCCATCGTGATCACAACCAAAACTTGAAAACTTCAAGCACACAAAACTAAACAAAACTTCGTGAGATCCGTTAGTATAAGCAACATATTCCATACTTTAGGTACTATGATAAATTGATTATTAATTAATTTTTGCATAATAGGTACTGTATTCTAAGTTCTCCATGGCTTACACCCCCCGATATAATCCATAGCATAATGAAAAGAAGCAAACTATGCAAGCAAAGGAGAATATGTTTAAAATAGAATAGTCTGCAACAACCTCTAAACAACCCATACTTCTATAACTCTAAAAATTATAAACAATTAGTAAAACGTAAATAATTTGTATATAAATACCATGTAAAAATTTCAAATCATTATAACGCTCCAATAAAAAATAAAAATTCCTGCATTGGAGTCAGAGTTTCTGTTATGTTTCAACATCGTTTCTACTCATCTTGTGAGTCATCCCAAAGGCTTTACTTGGCACAAACACTAACTAAAACATAAAACATAATCATTACATAGGAAACCATCATGTTATCACAAAATAACACAAATAAATGATAACTATTGGGTTGTCTCCCAACAAGCTGTTTTTTATAGCCATCAGGAAAGGCTTAGGATAATAATGATGCTCACATAAAAGACAAGAGTAAAAGCACAAAGAGAGCATCATAAGACATGTGAAAAACACATTTAAGTCTAACATACTTCCTATGCATAGGAATTTTACGAGCAAACAATCTATGGGAGCAAGAATCAACTAGTATAGGATGGCAAAACAAGCATAACTTCGAAACTTTGAACACACAGGGAGGATACTTGATATTATTGCAATGCTTACATGCATATGTTCCCCCTCATAATAATTTTCAGTAGCGACATGAAGGAATTCCACAATATAACTACCACATAAAGCATTATTTTCATGACCTGCAAGCATAGAAAATTTATCACTCTTCACATAAGAAAACTCCAATTGACTCATGGTAGTGGGATCAAACTCAATAAAATCACTATCATGTGACACTTGATTGTGATAACCAAATCGAATATTAAAATAAAGATGACAAGTTTCAAGGTTATCATTATCAATTATAGCATACGTTTCATCACCACATTCATCATAAATAGGAGGTATGCAATCATCATAGTAAATTTGCTCACCAAAACTTGGGGGACAAAAAATATTATCTTCATCAAGCATAGCATCCCCAAGCTTGTGGTTTTGCATATCATTAGTGTCGGTGTCAAAACCAGCGTATCTTGGGTAGGGGGTCCCGAACTGTGAGACTAGGATCGACGGTAACAAGAGACGAAGGGGACACGAGTTTACCCACGTTCGGGCCCTCCTATGGAGGTAATACCCTACGTCCTGCTTGGTTGTATTGATGATGATAGGGGTTACAGATTTGATCTACCTCGAGATCATATAGCTAACCCTAGACGAGTTGTTTTGTCCCTATACCCTAAAACCCTCCGGCTTATATAGATGCCGAGGGTGTCCTAGGCTTGCACATGGTCGGTTACATGTCGAAGAGATAACATGCCTAACTATAACTAATAACTTGGATAATACATCATGACTCCTCGAAGCTTCCATCTGGCGCAGGTGGTCTTCAATCATCCGATGCTTGCCTTGCGGCCCATATGGTCCGGCCCATGAACAATAGGTCGACTATCCGAGGACCCCCTAATCCAGGACTCCCTTAGTAGCCCCCGGACTGGCCTTCAACTCCGATATGTATTCGGTCAATCTCCTTATGTCGTCGTCTTCGGCTTGCAAGGCGAGTCCCTCATCCTTCTTCGTGCGGCAACCGACCGGTCTTCGGTAAGATCCCAGACGTCACGGGCGCAGGATTATTATAATAACTTCACGAATTCCTAGACTTTCGCATGTCGTGAGGAGGTAAGCGGCCAATGATTTTGACAATCTTACCCCTCCGCAACGGAGGCACCAACCCATTTAACCAAACAAAATCGTGGTTCAGACCACATCTTCTTCTTACCTCTCATCAAAAGAAACTCCTAGCAGAATCTCCACACAAAACATGGCTAACGCTCCCAGCTCCTTCGCACGTCCCTACGGCCAGCGCCCAGGGGACTGGACTAGCTGATCCGTCAGACTCCCGCGGCTCCATAAGCTGGAGACCCAAGGATATCTTCCATCATTAGATCTGGCGGCGACCCGCGCATGTCTGCTCTCTTATGGTGACGAGGTTTTCGACGAGCGCTTCCCTAATCCAAACAAGGGGGAGCGAGTGTGCTTCATCCCCTTCCTCCCCTGGGGCCTTGGGTTTCCAATCCATCCATTCCTATGGCGGTTATTGGAGTTCTACGGGATCGAACTCCACCATCTCAGTCTAGGGTCAATTTTACACATCTCGGGCTTTGTCACCCTCTGCGAGATGTTCTTAGGGTGTGAAGCACATTTCGATTTGTGGAGGAAATACTTCTGCCTCGTCCCCCAAACTCGGGACAAGACAATCTTGGAGGTCGGCGGGGCCAAAGTTTGTGGCATAGCGGGGACGGGGTATTCGGCAGGCACACCGAGGAAATCCGAAGAATGGACCTCGGAGTGGTTCTATATTGAAGATGCCCCCCTGTTCGAGCCAACTCGGACAGGTCTTCCTGAATACTCCGACCTCCTCCCGAAGAAGAGGTACAACTGGCGACCCAAGAGCTCATCTCAGGAGGAAAGCGCCGAAGTGCGACACCTGGCCGCACAGGTGCGGATGCTTGTCCACCACCGACTGACCATGATTGATGTCCTGGCCACCGCTATCTCCCAGTGTGTGTGCAGTCCCATCCAATAGAGGGTACACCCCTTATGGCGGCACAACGGGACAAGCGACGCCACGCGCTCCCGAAAACTAGGTCCCGCCAACCGAATAGCATTGGCCGCCGCACTTGTCAACCTGTACAAAGGAGAGCAAGAAGACTTCATTCGGTGGTTAACCAAGGAAGGATATTCGGCCCACAATCCCATCGAACAGGTAAGACTTTCAATCATGAAATAGTTTGGGGTTTCATTCCGCACTCTATTTGACCGAGGTCTTGGCGTGAACAGGAATGGAGGAGTTTCATCGAGACAGTCAACTGTCTGGCTCCTCAGCCCGAGAACCATTCATGCGACAATGATCCGGGTTACAACGAGGACCCAAATCTTCTCCTCGACATCGAAAATGGAGTCTATTTCCAGGACAGTACCATCCAGACCCCGGTGGCTATCATAATCAATTACCCCGAGTCATTCTCCATCCCTGCCACGGGCAAGAAGAAATGCTCCTCCCGCAAGAGGCCCGCTACTAAGAGCGCCCCGGATGTGCCAGTCCGGACCCGCAAGCACCTACAATCCGCGAGCCATACGCGGCAGCCGAAGCTGCAGCCGAATTCGAGGCCAACCGAGACCCTGCGAGGGAGCCGGACATGGGGACAAATCCACTTGTCCGCTCATCCCGAAGGTAGATTCTTCGGCTATCCGCTTTATCGTTGTAGTAAGTAGAGTCTCATAGCAGCTCGTTTCATTGAAATACCTAGGCAAAACACCCAATCCTCTCCTACCGAATGGGCTACACAGGTGTCTGGAGATGCCCGAAGCTCCCAGGCCACGACCCATGCGGCTTCTGCTACAGAAGCCCCCATGGCCAATCCGGCACCCGCCAATTCTGGTGATGGAGTACCCATCACCAAATCGGAGGTGGAGAGTGCTATGCATCATCGACACCGATGGGAGGCCATGCGGCACCTAATTTTCTCCAACCAAGAGTTCGGCGCCCTACGCTCGGCGGATGCACACTTCGGGGCCGCCCGAGCTGGATTTGGCTAAGCTATGAAGCTGATAACAACCAACATACAGGTAAGTGATCAAATTTTATAGAATCTGAATACTTGTGTAAGCCTAGTAGCCCCTGAGCCTTAATTTGTTTTAGAACAAACGAATTAAGGATCTCCGCAATGTTTGACTAC
This sequence comes from Hordeum marinum, assembly GCA_022496015.1. Taxonomy (NCBI): domain Eukaryota; kingdom Viridiplantae; phylum Streptophyta; class Magnoliopsida; order Poales; family Poaceae; genus Hordeum; species Hordeum marinum. Next base: position 323,009,897 of record CM039677.1, read on the forward strand.
TAACGCGGGCCTCAAAGCAACAATCCGAGCAATTGGCGAAGGAACTCAAGGAGAGCCGCACGGTACAATCAGTGAAGGCCGAACTAGCACAAGTGAAGAGATTCACGCGAGAGGCCCATGGTGAGTATGCATTTACTGCTAATATTTTTATATCATCGTGCATTTACTGCCCATGTTGAAAGTTGCCATTACATCTTGGTCACTAAGACCTTCTACTCTGCTCCTGGCGAGTAGGAGTCTTGCCCAAAAGTGGTGGACTGATTCTCCTTGTATTTGCTTGATATCCCTAAAGTCCGAAGACATGGGCTTTGGTGCGGTACTTGGATGATCGTCTTGGGCGGTGGGTGGGAAAAATTTGGTTCCCTGTTGCAACGAGTGTTCGGAATTGCAGTTTCCAAATCGTGCGATGGATCTTGGACCGGTGATGGTCCGGCTTTGGAGCGATTCCCCGCCTCTGATTCACCGACAGGGTCATGGGGATCGAGGATCGAAGTATAGACGGTTTTTCCGGCTGTCGGACAAAATCTGCAGCCGGACACTCGATAGTAGCGACAATGTGGGTGACTAGAGGGACATGAATCTCCCTATCACCGGGTCTGATACCGAGCCGATCATAGATCGGAACCTGGTCATCTGATATACGCATAGCTTCGATCAGATCGAACAACTCATTTAAGAACAAGGCGATGGCAGGATGCGTGTCGTTGATACGAGTGGATTCGTCAAGTGGTGTGACGGTTCCAGAGTTACTCCGAAGCGGATCTATGTTCCGTTCCACCGTGGAACCTGATGTCTTGGACGTCAAAGCATGCGGACTAACAGGTTTTTCTTTGAAGTTTGAGGGTTCCATTGGAACGAGTGTTCCCCATGAATCAGCCACGAACTCTAGGGTTCCGAACTTGATACTCTGATTGGGGGGAAACCTTCCAATCCGTCCATGATGGCCGACCGAGCCGGCATGCGACAAGATGTCATTGCCGATGAAACCCTGATCGGGGGCGAGAGTCCCCTCGATGCAGATCTCGTTACTTGCGACCGGGTGAGCCATCGATTCCTTCAGCGCTCATAGAGGAATTCTCAATGAAAGCTCCAATGTCGGTGTCAAAACCGGTGGATCTCGGGTAGGGGGTCCTGAACTATGAGACTAGGATCGATGGTAACAGGAGATGAAGGGGACACGAGTTTACCCAGAAGTAAACCAGATATGGAGATGGCGACTAAAATTGTTGTTTCCATTTTTATAGAATTTCAAGATTACAATGGATCTACGAAAATTTGTGTATTCGGGCCCTCCTATGGAGGTAATACCCTATGTCTTGCTTGGTTTTATTGATGATGATAGGGGTTACAGAGTTGATCTACCTCGAGATCGTATAGCTAACCCTAGACGAGTTGTGCTGCTCCTATGCCCTAAAACCATCCGGCTTATATAGATGCTGAGGGTGTCCTAGGCTTACACATGGTCAGTTACATGCTGAAGATATAACATGCCTAACTACAACTAATAACTTGGAGAATACATCATGACTCCTCGAAGCTTCCATCTGGCGCAGGTGGTCTTCGATCATCCGATGCTTGCCTTGCGGCCAATACAGTCCGACCCATGAACAATAGGTCGGCTATCCGAGGACCCCCTAATCCAGGACTCCCTAAATTAGCACCATGGATATTCAAAGAATTCATAATAACAACATGGCAATCATGCTTTTCATTCAAGGAACTATCATGAGTCACTTTATGAATTTCACAATTTTTAGATTCATGATTTTCAAGCAACACCTCATAAATATAATCTAATGAACTCTCACTAGCAATTTTTCCAACATAATCGGGTCTTTTGTAAAGATTAGCAAGTGGATGAGGATCTATTCAACCTTATTTTTTGTTATTACTTTCTGTTATTTTGTGATAAAGATAAATATAGCATAGCTAGGCATGCAAGCAAACTAGAGACGAGACAAGCGAACTAGCAAACTAGTAAAGTAAATATTTTGTATTTTTTGTATGAGACAAACTAAATATAATAGAAAATAAAAGAAGAACAAGTGAATGAAATTTTGTGCGAATTTACTTGATAGTTGGTGATGGTATTCACGGGCAACGGTGCCGGAAATTCTTCCTGATACTCGTGATTTGTGTTAGGTTTTCCGTGAAGAGGAACGAGTTATCACAGCACAAAGTGGGTTAGTATTTCCCTCAGTTATAAAATCAAGGTTTATAGAACCAATAGGAATACCAATCATCAAGTGTCTTCAGCGGTTGCACACAAAAGAAGAAACAACTTGCACCCAACACCGACAAGAGGGTGTCAATCCCCTTGATCTTGTTATTTGCAAGCAAGTGAGTTGTGTAGATAGTTTTAGATAATTGTAAAGTACAAAATAAAATAAAATAAAATAAATAACAAGAAGGTAATGATAGCATTTTTGAATATATAAGTGAATATACCCGGAGGCTGTAGAGTTCTCTAGTGGCATCTCTCATAGAAATAACATAGGGTGGGTTAACAAGTTACTGCTGGGCGATTGATAGAAAAGCGAATAGTTATGCGATTTTCACGGCAATGATCTTGTGTATAGGCATCACGTCCATAAGCAAATAGGCCGACTCCTTCCTGCACCTATTACTATTACTCCACCCATCGACCGCTATCCAGCATGCATCTAGAGTATTAAGTAAAAACAGAGTAATGCTTGGAGAACATTGGCATGAAGTAGACAAAGTAAAATCAATCAATATGAATAAACCTGTCGTTTTATCCTTATTAGCAGAAACACAAAGACACAACTTGTCCACTTCTGTCACTGGGATATAGAAACTCGCCAGGTTGAACCTACTACAACGCACCACTCGCACCGAAGAAATATCAATCTAGTTGGCCAAACTATCTCAATAGACCGGAGAGCATTACGAAGCTATGATGATCATACAAATAAGAATCTTAGTATTCAGATTTGACTCAAATAATTTTCATGAATAATCTGAACATAAACTCACAATTCATCGGATCCCAATAAACACACCATACAAAGGGATTACATCAGATAGATCAAGACAAATATTCAATGAACATTGTATTGAAGATCGAGAGAGAGATTCACATCTAGGTACTACCTACGGACCCGTAGGTCCATGGTGAACTACTCACACATCATGGAGAGGGCAGAAAGGTTGATGAAGAGGCCCTCCGTGATCGATTTTCCCTCTGGCAAGGTGCCGAAACGGAGGTGTAGATGGCCTCCCATGGAAACAAAGAGTTATGGCAGTGGAAAACGTGTTTTCGGAGCGCTCTTGGAGTTTTTAGGGTAATTGTGTATTTATAGGCTAGGGAGGAGCATTGGGAGATGCCTAAGGGGGCAACAAGCCATCAGGGCGCCCCCTGGTGGCGTGCCCTGTTGGCTTGTGGGTCCCTCGTGGATCCTCCAGCCTCCCTCCGAAGCTTCCGGGTCTTCTTTTGGTCAAGAAAAAATCATCAAACATTTTTGTGGCAATTGGACTTCGTTTGGTACTGTAAACCTGAAAAGTCAAAAACATGCAGAAAATAACAACTCGCACTGGGTCAATAGGTTAGTGCTCAAAAATATTATAAATTGGTAAATAAAGACCCAAAAAGTATCCTTGAATGATAATATATTAGCATGGAACAATAAAAAATATAGACATGGTTGAGATGTATCATAACCCGTCTTAGAATGATTCGCCTTGTGTTGCGCCTACGGATTCTCAAGCAATTGTGGCTGAAGCGAGGGCCCGTCGAGAAGTAGAGGCAGCAAACCTGGGTGCTGGTGAGATGCCAGAACTTTCGGAGTTCCATGTATGGTGCCAGATTTGCGCAATGAGCGCATGCCTAAGGATTTTAAGGTACCTCGTAAGGCACCAAATTATACGATGGATCTTGAGTCGGTGGCTTGGATTGAAAGTAGGAACTGGCTATGGACATGTTGGATGTCAGCGATGCAATTTGTGCTAATTATTTCACCTGGATGTTGGAGGGACCGGTTGGTACGTGGTTTATAAACCTACTTCTCAATTCCATCAACACCTCGGCAGAGCTGAAGGAGCGCTTCATCAAGAATTTTCAGGGTTCCTGTAAGTAGCCTATGACAATTGTGGATTTGGAGCATTGTGTGTAGCGTCAGGATGAGTCGGCCCATCATTGGGCTCACCGGGTTGCAACTATTATCCACTCCTCAGATAAAATTGCGGCGTCTCAAGCTGTTCTGATTCTAGAGAAGAACTGTCACTTCCAGCCTCTAGAGCAAAAAGTTAGGGCATCTTAAGCGTAAGTGCCAGGATATGGGAAATCTCATGGATGCACTGACCAGGTGTGCCAACTCTAATGGAACAAAGGATGCTAACTCAGATGATGGCAAGTCTGGAAAAGGAAAGAAAAACAACGATGGTAAGGTTTAGTAGCAAAATGCCCAAGTACATAATAATAATAACCAGGGCAATGGTGGAAAACACAAGTTCCCCGATGGCGGGTCATACTTTGTTGCTAACACCAATACTGGTTTCAAAAACCAGCGTCGAAACAATCGCTCTGGTGGAGCTTCTAATGGGAATAAGCCATGTATCTACGAGGAAGCACTGAAGGCGCCTTGTCCCAAGCATGGTACCCAGGATATGTTGGCTACCCACTCGTGGGAAAAAATTTATATCATGCAGGAGTTCCAAAATTAGGCTTTCCAGAATCATGGGCATCCGGGTCAATACCGTCCTGGCGGGTCACAGGGCGGCTCATCTAGTGGATTTTCAGGATCAAGTTTAAATGGATAGGGCGGCTCAGGATCGGGATTTCAGCACCCAGGTAATGATGTCATTGGGCAGTGTTCTAGCCAAGGCGATCAGCAGAATAATAATCAAACTGGATTTCAGAGTAATCCCAAGCAGTTGAATAGTGGTCAATACCATGTGTTCACCACTAGTACGTGTAGGCGAGAAATTTAAATCAAACATGGTAGAGCTGGCGGTTCCCAGATATCTTAATTGGTCTGAGCAACCAATCACCTGGAGCAGGGAGGATCACCCTCCTCGGGTTGATGACCCAGGTGGACTGGTCTTTGTGGTGATGCCTGAAGTGGGTGGCTATACCCTCTCAAAGGAACTCATGGATAGGGCATCAACATCAACATCTTGTATTATGATACCTTTCGGCGGATGAATCTCTCGGAAAGCATATTACAAACTTCAATAATAGTGTTTCACAACATTATTCCTCGCAAGTCGGCATACCCAAACGGGTGGGTTAAACTTGACATTGCTTTCAGGGATGAGTTTAACTATAAATGCGACCCTTTAACCTTTGAGGCGGTGAAGATAAAGAGTCCTTATCATGCCCTCTTTGGAAGGTTGACTTTACCTATTTTATGGCTCACGCCTACTATGTCTACCTCACGCTCAGGATGCCGGGCCCAAATGGCACTATAAATGTGGTAGGCAATAGAAAGTTGGCTCAAGAGTACGAGGAGGGCGATGCGGCCTATGCTGAGTCGGCATACGCAGCTGAGGAATTAAAGTTTTATACGACAATGTTGACCCAGCTGATATGACCCCTCTCAATAAGCCTACTACGGAGAAGGACCCTCCCCTCAAATTCTAGTCGCCGAAAGATACAAAGTTAGTGGACTTCACCCCTGGCAACTCTTCTTAGCAGTTCACTACACAGACAAGGATGGATCCCAAATAGGAAAGCTCATTCATCGAGTTCATCCGTGAAAACCGGGACATCTTTGCATGGAAACCTTCTGACATGCCAGATGTACCAAGAGAATTTGCTGAGCGCCGCCTTAATGTGGACCCTAAGATGAAGCCAATTAAGCAATTCCTCCGCCGTTTTAGCGAGGAGAGGCGTAAGGCCATTGGAGAAGAAGTAGCCCGACTCCTAGCTATCGGGTTCATAGTGGAAAATTTTCACCCTTAGTGGTTCGCTAACCCAGTGCTTGTGCTAAAGGAAAATGGCACATGGCACATGTGCGTGGACTACATGGATCTCAATAAAGCTTGCCTAACTGATCCCTTTGCACTCCCCCTATTGACCAGATCACTAATGCAATGGCGGGTTGTGAGATTCTGTGTTTCCTGGATGCTTACTCTTTATATCATCAGATAAAGATGGCAGTAGAAGACTAGGAGAAAACAAACTTTATCACACCCTTTGGAGCTTTTTGTTATGTTTCTATGCCTTTTGGGCTTAAGAGTGCTCAGGTGACTTACCAACGTTGTGTTTAGAATTGCCTCCATGGACAGATTGGACGTAATGTTCATGCTTAGGCTGATGACATTGTGATAAAGTCAAGGAAGAAGGAAACCTTGCTTGAGGATTTGAAGGAAACTTTTGACAACCTCCAGGTATACAAGATGATGCTTAACCCGACAAAGTGCATTTTTGGGGTACCTGCAGGAAAGCTGCTAGGTTTCTTGGTTTCGGAGAGGGGCATCGAAGCTAACCTGGAGAAGATTGAGGCTATCACTTCTTTATCTAAGCTGGCCTGCATCAATGATGTGCAACGGTTGGCGGGACGCATTGCTGCCTTGAGCCGGTTCATAAGCCGCCTCAGTGAAAAAGCGATTCCGCTGTACCAGATGATGAAACAGACTAATAATTTTGGCAGGAGCGATGCTGCTAATGAGGCCTTCGAACGACTTAAGAGACACTTAGCTGAGCCGCTTGTCTTGGCGGCTCCAATTGAAAAAGAGCCTAGGCTCATGTACGTGGTGGCTAATAATCGGGTTGTTAGCGTGGCAGTTGTTGCGAAACGCAAGGAGGAAGGGAAGGAATATGCGGGGACCCCGACTCATAAGTCGTGATCACCGAATGCACGTGTATAGTGATCCTAGAGATCAATGCTCACTGAAAACACAAAAGCTGAATAACAAGGGTCTTACATCCACCTTTAGCGTCTTACACAAATAAATACCATGAAGGTCTAGTCTTACATAGATAGGGACACCAGGGCCAAACACTTAAATATAACAAGTAGCAGAAATCTTGAACGAAAGCGTGAACCCATGCCATCTGCCTTAACCTACATGCATTCTGACTGGGAAGCGTCCTAGTTTGCATGTTCATCACCAAAAAACTCTTCAACATACTCCTGTTCTTCCATGCTTGGCCAATTAAATAATCAATGGCAAGCCAATGAGTACTTTGAATGTACTCGCAAGCAACCCAAGTTGTGGAACAAGGTAACAATGATGCATGACATAGCACTAAGTAGGTAATTTGCGGAAAGCTAATTTTGAATGCAATGACATGATCAAGTAACTAGTAAGTATGCATCAATAATTGGCAGATATCCATATGAAAAAGTTATAGGTATCATCATAAGTAGGGGTTGAACATCTCATGTGCATTCATCATGCTAAGTCATCGGACTTAGTTCAATTTCCAGGCTAAGTCATCGGACTTAGCTGAAGTGACCTCTTTGTCACTATCACACCCACACTCACATCAAGTTTTATGAAAACATCCGGACATAGTTTAAGAAGGACCTCCAACTGTCCATGACCGCGGACGCGGCTATTCGAATAGTTTTACACTCTGCAGAGGTTGCATACTTTCCCACAAGACTCGGGGAACTTCCATGTCATCCATGACTCGCAGTATATATCATACCTGAGGTAAGCACCCGAACAATGCCTTTCCCATGGTGATACTAAACAAAGAGTCCACTCGTTGGTGTCATCCCTCATGATATGCATCACTCGTATCATCCATGAGGGCACGCAACGGTGTGCTCGGTGCCTGTAAAGACAGCACATGGCCTTCCACTTCCGGGACGACCCCATCTCAAGAGTGACCACTTCACTCTTGCCACTAGTAATGCGGGCTCCTTGCTAGATCCAACCACAGTAATCAACAAAGCCCCGTCCCATAAGGGGTATCGTGGTTGCGCATGTAAGGTTGGGACGGTCAGTAGACCTTAAATCCAATTCGTTTTCGAAAACACACCCTCAACTTGTTCCGGCACACCACTTCTTTCTCAAGTGGTCACCCAACACATCATCATCTCCCTCGGGCATTAGTGGCACCCGACGGGGTTTTCGAAAAGTCCTTGAAATTGTTTCTTCCTTTCCACCACTATGCATAAATCCCAAACCCATTTGCGTAGCATCTACTAGCATCCTAACTACACCCACCCGCATAACCCTCATATGGTGGTAGGGTCATGCACGATGCAAGTGTCAACGGTGAGAGTATCGGAGGCAACCCACCAAAGGGGGAACTCCACATCATGATCAATCATCGAAACAACAAGCGCTATATGTCATGCATGAAAAAGTTTCTTAACATGGTCAAAGGGCTGCTTGCCTGGCTCAACAAAGTCTCCGGGGCCTTCGAAGTCTTCGGGTCCAACTTCCTCGTCAAGAGCGCAATCTATCGTCGCGAATAAAAGAGATAAAAAAATAAGCACCACACCAAAACAGAGCACACGAGCCACTATTAAAAATGCTACCCTATTTTGATACATACTAAAAACTATATTAAAAATATTTGTTTAATATCTTGTCATTAAAAGCATTTTTGAAAACTATATAGCAAAGGCAAAAGATGCCTAAATATAGGTTTCAGAATAAAACAGTATAAAAAATATTTTAAAAATATTTTCCAAATGGCACTATTAAATTCTTCATAATATTTCAGGATTTTAGGTGAAGGAATTTTGAACATTGGATAATTATTTTGCCCCGTGGAATTTCTGGAAGAATAGAGAAAAAGAAAAAGGGAAAAGATTCACTCTGCCCTCTCGGGCCACAGTATCGAAGCCGAGGCGGCCCAGAAGGGAAACCGGCCCAGGCTGAGGCGCCGCACGTGGCAGGTTTAATTTTAAACCTCCCCGCGGGCCCTTCTTGCCAGCGAGAGAGGAGAGGGCGAGGGGATGACAGGTGGGCCCCACCTGTCATCCCTCTCCTCATGACAGGAACATAGGGGGGCTCACCGATGGGTTCCAGGCCGCGGTGGCTCCAATGGAGGGCATTAGCGTGCTCAGGAGCCTCCCATGCATCGGTGGGTGGCCGAGGGGAGCACCGGGGTGGAGGGAATCGCCGACGAGGGAGGAAGCCCGACGACGGCGAGGGTTTGGTTCAGGCGTGGGCTTTCGAGCATGGGGGGCGAGGGGCTGGGCACTGGGAGGAGCAAAGGGGAGGAGAGAGCAAGTGGAGAGGAGCCGGAGCTCGGGGAGGGCTTAAATAGAGGGTCGCCGGTCCACCGTGGACGCGGTGTGCCGGTGAGGACGGGGCCGTCGCCATAGGCCACGGGGAAGGGAGAGAGCGTGTCCAGGCGCTCGTGGAGTCGGTCTAGGCTAGGGGGAGAGGAGAGGGGTGGGGGAGTGCGTGCGTGTGAGCTCCCTGGTTGGCCGAGCTGCGCGGTGCAGGGCACGCGCGCGGGAGGTCGCCGGAGAGAGGGGGGGAGGGGCGCGACTACGTGGAGTCTTGCGGACGTCGAGGGCATCTCAAGAGACAGCCCCTCACGTCCCAAGGCTGTCGGCTGGCTCAGGATGGGCGCAGCTACAGTGCGGACATGCACTATAGCACGCTCCAAAGCGGCCAAATGGCATGCCATGGCATGCCATTGGTGTCTTGGACGCGGGCACTTGTGTCCAAAAGGTCTAGGAGGGAGAAAAAAAATGGTAGATAGGGCATTGTATGCTCTGGGTTCCTTAGGAGAGAAGGGAAGTTGAGAGAGAAGAGGGTTTTACTTCTGTCCAAGGGGTGAAATGAGGGTTTTACTCCACTTACCTATCGAGTCTTGGCTAGAGAAAGTTACTGGAGGTAGCTAGTAACCTTGAGGGGTTGTGGTAAAAGTTTCATGGCAAGGGGAATAGAGGAGGGAGGTGAAACCAGGGACTTACCATTTCACCAGAAGGTGTTTGATGGTCATTTGGCCCAGTAGATGTATTCTACATGCTTTGATAATTAACAGGATCAAAGGGTGGTCAAAAGTAGGGCTTGCCACCAATTTTGAGAAGGTTTAATGAAAGTTCACAATGGGACTTAGTGGAAACCTAGAAATCTTCACATTCTGGTTTCTGTAGATCTAGACATGTAAGCTTTTACCCTTGATGCACCACTTAGTGTATCACCATCATTTGGTGATTAGAGCATGTCCACAAAGTTTGAGGCCAAGTGGAGAAACTTCACAATGTAAAGTTGCTCAAATTTGAATCTGGACAGGAAGGGTTTTGGGATGGTTTGATGAACCAAATCAACTTGGAATGAGGTGAAACTTTGCAAGATCATCACCTATGATAGTGTTGACTTGCTGGAATTTTCCTGGAATTTATTGAGAATATGTCTTATAGAAATATTTCAAAAGCTTGATTTGAACAGAAAGGGTTTTGAAGGGTTTGCCTATGATTTTGAACATGCCCTTGTGTTGAAACTCATATATATGGAAAATATATGTCCACTGATTTTCCCTATATTTTCTCAAATATTTTCAAAGCATTTAAATAATTTTTTCCTATGAAAGACCATTTCTGGTGTCAAGAAAAATCCTTAAATAAAATATAAATATAATCTTTAAAATTAACATTTGTTGGTTTTGTGAAGTCTTATATATAGTAGGTATGAAATAAAGCTTTTGGGAAAGGAGAGTCCACCCAATTTGAGGACTTGTAGTGCAAACCTTATTTCAGGGTTTTTTGAAAACCTAATTTGACTAAACCATTTTTGGTTAAAACAAATTTGGTAAAAATAGTTTTGGGCACTATTCACATGGCATGATCCTCAAGCAAGAGGTTTGGGTCAAGGAAGATGAGTATGGAGAGGAATAGAATCTAAGAGTGCCATATACCACAATCAACAAGCAACAAGAAATAATTCAAACAAGCACAAGCACTGATAAAAAGTTTTAATTGCTTCCAAACTTATAAATCCAAACATGACAAGGTGATACAAACACACCGTGTGACAGACCTACCCCCCTTACAAGAATCTCGTCCCCGAGATTCCTAGGCTAAGCACTAAAAAGATAAGGGAACTCAGATCTAAGATAGTCTTCATGCTCCCAGGTTGCTTCAGCTTCAGTGTGGTTGCTCCACTGGACCTTGAAGTACTTGATGGTGCGGCTTCGGGTGCAGCGCTCGGCTTCATCCAAAATGCGAACTAGCCTTTCACGATAAGTGGGATCTGGCTGAAGATCGATGGCTTGATGGTCGATGTCCTTATATAGGTCAGAGCGATTGGGAACTTCCAGGCACTTCCGGAGTTGTGACACATGGGAGACGTTGTGCACATCAGATAACTCGGAAGGTAGCTCTAGCTGATAGGCAACTTCTCCTCGTCTTGTGGTGATCTTGACGAGGCCGATGTATCTGGGTGCGAGCTTTCCCTTGACGTTGAAACGCTTGGTTCCTTTAAGACGTTGAGGTTCAGTTCTCGGCGATGGGAGTCGGCGTGGCTCTTCTGTCTTGCCTTGGCAGTCTCGAGTCTCTCTCGGATGAGTCAGACTTGCTCTTATGCTTCGCAGAGGATATCTGGTCCAAAAACTAATCCTTCTTCGGTCTCTGACTAGTTGAGGGGAGTACGACACTTATGTCCATACAACACCTCAAATGGTGCCATCTGAAGACTCGCCTGGTATCTGTTGTTATAGGAGAACTCGGCAAACGGTAGGCAATCTTCCCACTTGGCTCCATAAGCCAAGACACAAGCGCGGAGCATATCTTCGAGTATCTGATTTACTCGTTCAGTTTGCCCACCGGTATGGGGGTGAAAGGCAGTGCTGAAGGAGAGCTTGGTTCCCATAGCTTCTTGAAACATCTTCCAGAATCTTGAGGTGAACTGGGTTCCTCGGTCCGACCCAATCTCCTTAGGAACTCCGTGAAGACTCACAATTCGCTCGATGTAGAGGCTGGCTAGCTTGTTGCCATCATAGGTAGTCTTTACGGGAATGAAATGGGCTACCTTGGTCAGGTGATCAACAATGACCCAAATGGAATCATGTCCTTTGCTTAACCTTGGTAATCCGGTGATGAAATCCATCCCGACTTTGTCCCACTTCCATTCGGGCACTTTGAGGGGTTGCAATAGTCCAGAGGGTGGTTGATGCTCAACTTTGATTCTCTGGCATATGTCACACTTAGCAATGAACGTGCCTATCTCCCATTTCATGCCATGCCACCAGAATCTTGCCTTGAGGTCTTGATACATCTTGGTTCCTCCAGGATGGATGGAGTATGGAGTGTCATGAGCTTCTTGCAAGATCAATTTCTTGAGCTCCTCCTTGTTGGGTACGCAGATGCGAATCCCGAACCATACAACTCCTTGTTCCTCCACTGAGAATCCTGGGGCCTTGCCTGCCCTGATCTTCCTCTTGATGCCTTCAATGCTCTCGTGTCCCTTCTGCGCTTCTTTGATATCATCCATCAAGGTAGGATTTTCTTCGAGGTTGGTGGGGAATCCTGGTGCAACCAGTTCCAAGCCGAAGCTCTCAAGTTCTTCATACAGGGCGGGTAGCCTTTCCTTAATGATAGCATTCAAGGAACAAGCCTTTCTACTTAGGGCGTATGCTACCACGTTGGCCTTTCCGGGGTGGTATTGATACCTGAGGTCATAACCCTCGATCAATTCCAACCATTTTCGCTGCCTCATGTTCTATTCCCTTTGTGTGAAAATATACTTCGAACTCTTGTGGTCTGTGAATATCTCACATCGCTTCCCCAGAAGGTATTGTCGCCATGTCTTTAAGGCATGAACCACGGCTGCCAACTCGAGATCATGAGTTGCGTAGTTCTCTTCATGAGGTCGTAGCTGTCTGGATAGATATGCTACAACTCTGCCTTCTTGTATCAGAACACCTCCAAGCCCAGTTCTTGATGCATCACAATAAATCACAAACTCCTTATGAATATCGGGGGTGGCCAAAACTGGGGTTGTGGTCAATCTCTTCTTGAGCTCCTAGAAGCTTTCCTCGCACTTAACTATCCATTAGAACTTCTTGTCCTTCTTCAAAAGCTGGGTCATGGGTCGGGCAATGCTCGAGAACTCTTACACGAACTTGCGATAATATCCCGCGAGTCCGGGGAAGCTTCTGACTATTGGGGAACGTCGCATGGGAAACAAAAAATTTCCAACATTCATGCAATACCTATCCATGATGATGAGCATCTGCGAGAGGGAGAGTGGATCTACATACCCTTGTAGATCGCTAAGCGGGAAGCGTTAAGAAACGTGGTTGGTGTAGTTGAACGTCTTCGCGATCCAAATCGCCGAGCATCCCGCGATCTCATCACGATCCGTCCCGCGATCCAATCACGATCTGTCCCGCGAACTCATCACAATTCGTCCCGCGTACTCATCACAATCCGTTCCGCGAACTCATCACGATCCGTCTCATGATCTTGATCACGGTCCTTCTGATCTAGCGCCGAACGGATGGCACCTCCGCGTTCAGCACACGTACAACTCGATGATGATCTCCACCTTCTTGATCCAGCAAGAGGGAGCGGAGAGATAGAAGAGTTCTCCGGCAGCGTGACGACGCTCCGACGATGGTGGTGGAGCTATTCCGGCAGGGCTTCGCCTAAGCACTACAGAAATCCGATCTAGAGGAGAAACTATGCACTGGAGGAACGGGTAGCACGTGGCTAAAAAAACTAGTGCCAAAAACCCTCAAACCTCCAGTATATATAGGAGTATAGGAGGAGGAGGCTTGTCTCCCAAGGAGCCAGCCCTTGGGTCGGCCGAACCAAGGAGGATTGGAGGATTCCTCCTCCAATCCTAGTAGGACTAGGACTCCTCCTTATTTTTGCCTTTTTGCCTTTTTCCACCTTTTCTCTTTGGGCTTTTCGTCCCAGCCAGATGGGCCTTGTGTGGGACTTCCACCAGCCCACTAAGGGCTGGTATTCACTCTCCCACAGCCCATGTAGCCTCTTGGGTCGAAATACCCCTCCCGATGGTCTCCCGGTACACTACCGGCACTCCCGGTACACTACCGATGAGCCCGAAACTTTCCCGGCGACCAAAATAGGACTTCCTATATATCAATCTTTACCTCCAGACCATTCCGGAGCTCCTCGTGACGTCCGGGATCTCATACAGGACTCCAAACAACCTTCGGTCACAACCATACATAACTCTATACTACCGAAACGCCATCGAACCTTAAGTGTGCAGACCCTGCGGGTTCGAGAACTATGTAGACATGACCGAGACACCTCTATGGTCAATAACCAATAGCGGGACCTGGATGCCCATATTGGTTCCTACATATTCTACAAAGATCTTTATCGGTCGAACCTCTATGTCAAGGATTCAGTTAATCCCGTATGATGTTCCCTTTGTTCTTCGGTATGTTACTTGCCCGAGATTCGATCGTCGGTATCTCCATACCTAGTTCAACCTCGTTACCGGCAAGTCTCTTTACTCGTTTTGTAATACAAGATCCCGTGACTAACACTTAGTCACATTGTTTGCAAGGCTTATTATGATGTTGTATTACCGAGTGGGCCCTGAGATACCTCTCCATCACACGGAGTAGCAAATCCCAGTCTTGATCCATGCCAACCCAACAGACACCCTCGGAGATACCTGTAGAGTACCTTTATAATCACCTAGTTACGTTGCAACATTTGATACACACAAGGCAGTCCTCCGGTGTCAGTGATTTGCATGATCTCATGGTCATAGGAACAGATACTTGACATGCAGAAAACAATAGCATTAAACTGACATGATCATATGCTACATTTGTAGTTTGGGTCTTGTCCATCCCATTATTATCCTAATGATGTGATCCCATTATCAAATGACATCTCATGTCAATGGCTAGGAAACCGTAACCATCTTTGATCAACGAGCTAGTCTATTAGAGGCATACTAGGGACATGGTTTTGCTAAACTTGGCATAAAGCTGGTGCTCTCAAAGCTTCTCTAGGACTAATCTCAAGTGTTCCTCATGCTCTTCTCCAGACTTGGAGAAGACGAGTATGCCATCAATGAAGACGACAACGAACTTGTCCAAGTACTCCATGAAGACCTTAATCATGAGGTACATGAAGTAGGCAGGGGCATTGGTTAACCCAAATGACATGACTGTGTATTCATACAGGCCATACCGGGTTACAAATGTCGTCTTTGGAATGTCTTGGGGTCTGATCTTCAGCTGATAGTACCAAGACCTGAGGTCAATCCTGGAAAACACCTTGGATCCATTCAACTGAGCAAACAAGTCTTCAATCTTGGGAAGTGGGTACTTGTTCTTTATTGTGACCTCATTGAGAGAACGGTAATCGACACAGAGTCTGATAGTTTTGTCCCTCTTTGACACAAATAGAACAGGCGATCCCCAAGGAGAGGCACAACGGTGTTGGCCACGGGCGCTACTCCAACGAGGCACAGGAGCAGTATGGTTGCCGCAATCAGCTCGACCTCCGACCGAACAATGCAGCCAGCACCTCCCACGCTGGATCCATCTCCGGCTGCTGAAGAGATAAGGTAGATAGTACATTCATGTGAATTATTTTGGCTGGTCATCTACACGAGGTGACGACATAAGGTTGGCTGCCTGGAAGAGATTAGTCAGGATGGGTCCACGTGTTTGAGCTAAAATAAGGATAGCGTCAATGAAAATCATATATACCTTTACTTTATTAATTTA
The DNA here is from genome assembly GCA_022496015.1 of Hordeum marinum. NCBI lineage: Eukaryota > Viridiplantae > Streptophyta > Magnoliopsida > Poales > Poaceae > Hordeum > Hordeum marinum. Next base: position 323,025,501 of record CM039677.1, read on the forward strand.
TAGTTAAATTAAAATGTCTCAAATCAATATACCTTTACCTTTAGGAACACGGCTGGGATGAATAAAATGCATACTAAAAGGATAGGACTGATTGCCAACTCATGCCCCTTATCATAAGGTCCAAAATGCAAATGCAATATTTGTATAATTTTATCTGCCACTCATAGTAATATATTTCAACATTTAGAATAAGTGCATATATGATCTACCACCTATTATTTGCTTATGTAATTTTTCGTATCGACTTATATTTATATGGGTTCATAAAAGGAGAGTAAATTTTCCCATGACGTACTCTAAATTTTTGCTGCATTTATACAAGATTAGCAAACATGTCCGTGCGTTGCAACGAAAAAATAAATATCTTGATAACTATTTCGATCTCGAAGCGAAGACATCAAAAAGAAGAAGAAGAATAGAACATGCAGGCCAGTACGAACGCCTTCTCCGGTCGTCATACTGGGAGAGGCCATCCTGCAGGTAGGCGCCATGCATGGGCATGGCGGACGACAACTGCTCCTTCGTCTCTTCGCCTTCAGCCTATGCCTCTGTTCCCTTCTCCCTGTTCTGCTCGCCCTCCTTTCCCTGGCAGGCGGTGACCTTTTTGGGCAGCACCTCTCTCACCTTCCCATCGAGAAAATCATCAGAGTTTCCTTGTATTTATCCACTTCGTGTTCGTAATCATCCGAGTTGTCGGCCGACAGGCATTCGGTCCGGCGCTGCCATATCGACACACAATCGCAATGGCGGTGACATCGCGGTCTTGAGGCTCTGTAGGCGCGATCTACCGAGTTGTTAGTATTTGATTAAGGAGGAAGGAAAGTATCAATGCATTTGTCGACTGGTCCTTTCAGGTCCTTTATGGGTTTATTTTAGAGTTGGGGAAAATCAAAGTGGTACTCTAACACTTTTCGACGTAGTTTTTTAACAAAAAAAATCGAATGCGTACCAGCCGAATGGAGTAATTGTAACAAACAATGGGAGTAACTGGTAGAAAAACAATGAGGATTTTTGGCCTATAAGTGATTTTCCTCCAGACAATCTCTTCCTCCGGTTAATCTTTGATTGTTCTTTGCTACATGCATTTTCCCATTTAGTTTTTTCAACAAATCTTTTAAGGTCGACATGATCCATAGCTCATCCTCTTTCCGTTGATGCCTTGGCTTGTTGATTATTGCAAGCCGCGAGTTTATAAATTAATGTTATTTGATGTAAAAAAGCGATGTGGCACTATTAAACGATTGATTTTTTTCTATATTTTTTCAGTGCTTTAGCCCAGTTTGGCCTATAAGTACGTTTGATCATCCTGATGTTTACCTGCTCGGATGGAAAATTAATCGTATAAAGCCTGAAGACTCTCAAAACATGCATGTCTGTCTACCAATCAAATAGAATACGGTCCTTCATGCAAACAAGAACCATCTGCTAGATCAGCCGACTTTTACTGGAGCCATTTGCCTCGTAGGCGAGGGTTTGAGTCCTGGCATTAGTATATTTTTCCTTGGTTTAGACCCTGAGCTAGATCAGCTGGCTTGTATTGTAGCTTTTTGCCTGGTAGGCCAGAGTTCGGTTCCTGGCATTAGTATTTTTTTTCTTTATTTGCGTGGACTTTTCCCCCTGGTTTTATTAGGCTCGAACGGACGAAGCAAACATGACAACATACGTACGAAAAAACCTAATATAACGAAAGAAATGAAGAAACAATCCTTCTTTTAATATTAGATATAGGTATGCTCGATGGACCATTAAGATAGAAGCTCGTGTCGCTGGGGAGGAAAGGTCTCGAGACATTATTACCAAGGCTAGGGTGTGATATTCTCCTGTTCCATGTTCCAGCGCACAAATCTTTTTGCTAGCCTGCTAATAAAGTAAGGTGCATTTCATCGATATTTTTATCCATTGACCCATATTATTATTTATGACTTTTTTGAGATTTTTTACTATGTAAGTTGGTACTAAATTTTTGCGCACGCTCCTCTGTCCAAAGAGTGACATGTACACGTTCAAAAAGGAACATGACAAATAGACTGGGAAGCAAAAAATGGGCGGCCTCTACAAGCGTACATGCACTCTCCTAGGAAGGAGGCTAATTAATAATTAATTTACAAAAGTGCTGAGTAATTGTGCTATTGTGGAAGTCTCGCCGATTTTATTTTGGATCTAAGCACCTTTTAGTTATATAGGCGTAGGTGTATTTGTTATTGTTCTAGTTAAGGTATAGCCATTTTAATATACACATTTTTTTAACTTATCATCAGTCTATTTTTTGCACTAGCAAGTTTAAAGAAATACAAGGGGAGGAGCTTCTATACATGCTTTCATTCATTTATTCGGTCCAATTAAATGCTATATTATTCAAACCGATTCCTACCGCTGGGACTGCACATGAATGCATGCATTGCCAGTATATATCAACCTCCTTGGAGTTTAGCATCGGCTCCATGTGAGCCTCCTTCTTAAAGATTGTAGAATCTATCGCAAGGCAGCAATGGAAGCACATTGGTCATTTTTTTTAATTGCTTACCACATGTGTTACGTGATGGGCACAACGGCCATTACATCTCCATGGAGATGCAAGCAAGGAAGATGAAAACCCCACGGTACAAGCACGTAAGTCTGAAAAGGACAATCGTGGTTTGTATTTTGATTTTTTCTAATCCATGCATCTGTTATTCATGCATCACTTATTCAGATTAATAACAATAATATGTAATTGTTAGAAAATAACCACATACACATGTGATATGTTTCTCAAGCAAGCTCGACGGATTACTAATGCATGGATCAATAACGAAAACACACTTTCAAATCTATCATTTTCTTAATGCAAGTTTTGTATGTGGGATGACTTATTTGATTGAGTCATCACTCTTTGCTCTGGCAAGTAGGTCCTTTAATCGCAAAACGAACAATTATTTCAATTTTACTTAGTCGCCATTTTAACTTTAAACTTACCAAAAACAACTCTAACTTTACAATATGTAAATGTAAGCTCAAATGTATATAACTCATGGTGAAGCACCCAAGTGGCGGCACAGGTGGGATGGCATGTTGAAGTACATAACTCGAACCGATGGGGTCCTTAGCCTTCTTATATTGAGTTAGAGGCATGTTATTAAGGATTCTTACTAGAGGATCCAGGTTGAGAACGCCGAAGGGATTTAGCCCAACTTGATTGCAAACTGCTTGAGTCTCTCCCGATAGTTTCTTCACAATTTGGTTAATGTCTTCTGCTTCCAAATCATGTTTGCTATATCTTTGATCGTTGTCCAAGCCGCCAGAATAATTGCACATTAAACTACGACGGCGGCTGAAGGGTAAGATCCTCCAAGCCACCCAACATCAGGTAAGATCCACCCGAGTCAAACCATGGGCCGGCAAAGCCTTCAGTTTTGGGTATATGGGGGTGAGTTGAGCACGTTCCGCCTGCGAAGCCCGGCCAGGAAGTTCAAACGTCATGGGAAGACGATGTGGTCTATAACCTGGCATGGGATTTTCATTAGCATGGCCCGTGTTCTGGCAGTAGAACCAAGTCCTGACCCATCCTTTGGGGTGGCTTGGCAGAACAGTCGCAGGGAAAGCACCATAACCGCGCCTTTGTAATGAGACCCCACCGAGTTCTAGACTAAGGCCATCTACACACCAATTTCCATGAAAAGAGGTATAGTGGGCTCCATTTACAGATTCACCTCGCAGAACACTTGGAACTGTCACATGTTGGTTATAGAATTGGGAGCCAGGTCTTGAGGGTGAAGGTTGAAAAAGTTTAAGGCATCCCGGAAGAATTTTGACCCAGGGGGAGAAAAGCCCCCAAGAAGGTGATCTATGAACACTACTACTTCTCCTTCGTCGGGTCATGGAAGTTCATCTCCAAGGGCAGCCCGCCAGCCAATAGCCTCCTTAGACCACAAAAGACCTTGATCTTCATAGTCTTTGAGCGTAGTTTCAAAGACTTGGGAAGGCACCCAATTGAATGTGGTGTTTTTTGACATGATGAATCGCTTAAATATAAGTGAAAGGAGCTGCAGAAGTATATATGGCGGGTCAATTAAGAAATGGCAACTCGTCTAGATAAGATACATGTTCAAGCAGCAAAGTTTTGCCAGTTATAGTCAAGACTAAAACAACACAATTATCTACAACAGTTGAATCACCTTACCATGAGCCGTACCTAATTGAAGCGGTCTATAAACATGGCGGGTTACATCCATAATGGTGAGCCGACATACATAAGGGCATCTCATGCCACTCAGGGATTCACGGTAAGTACGGAACAAACAAGTTTCTATCGAAGCGGCTACAATTATGGATCTACAAATAGTTCAAAAAAGGAAAATATTTACTAAACCTAATTTCAGAGTATAAAAATAGTGGCGCCCTAGTTTACAGATTCTTAAAGGGGATCTCAGTATGCCACGCATGAAATGGAGTCGTCGTTCATGCCACTCTATTCCTATGGGGAAGTTTATCGGAGCTATGAAACTATCAATGGTGATGAAAGGATAATAAACTTTGGTAGCTCCGACAAACTCTAAGGAACTAAGGCGGATCTTGGGAAGGAAAATAGCATACTTGATAGTTGCAGGAGACGGCAGAGATGTTTTTCTGGAGCTTCGTGAAGATGAGGAGACATCGTGGACCTGGAAACGGTCGGCTGGCGATGGAGGAACAACAGTGGTGACGCGGTGAGAGCTCGGTCTCGAGGAAGAAGAAGAAGTGAAGGGCAAGGTAAAAAGTGAACGAGGGGCCCCTTGCGGATATTTATAAGGTAGAAAACCGAAACGGCAACCGACACGCACGGGAATCAAGGAGGCACAATAAATTTTGGAACCAAAGATGCCAGATTTTCAGGCTAAACAGATACATGGAAAGATCCTTGTGATGTCATCATTGATTTCTTGGATTTCTGGTGACTGATGTCACAGGTTGATACAACAAGAAAAATTACAAGTATGGAAGTGTTGTAAGCCGGCCTTTCGTGACTCAGAGAAGACCCAGATGCAAGCAGAAGATAAGCCGCCAAGTTAAGGTGATGAAGATTGACGTGAATGAATTCAAAACAATATGGGGCCTAATCTCGGGATATAACCCCACGGTATAACCTGCCCTACTGGGACAGGTCAACATTTTGGGGGCTTATAAATCATACTCAAGGTGGGCCATGACATTGAGGGCAAGGCTAGCAAGGCGGATTACCAAGTAAGCCGAATGGCGGCCCAGTACATGAAGACGGTGACTCAAGGCCCAAGAGGTGGAATATGCCAGGAGTTTCCTTGCTTGAGAGGCAAGGGGAGTTAGAGACATACTAGGCCACGAATCGTAGCATGACTCAAACTCTTGTAAGCCCAGGGTCTCGACTTGTATATAAAGGCGAGCCCCTGAGGCCAATAGACTTAAATTACAATCGATCAATAGCTAGGCCAAGCGAATCCGCTCCCTTGTATTGATCACCCAAGCAATAAGCAGAAAGCAGGAGTAGGCTATTACCTCGATCGTGAGGGGCCAAAATTGGGTAAACCGCGTCTCTCATTTCCGGTCAACCCTGACAAGCTAAACTCCTAGTTGCGATGGCCTCACAACGAAGTCCTCACACTAGGACATCTGCCGTGACAAAACCACGACAGACTGGGAGTATATGTAAGTGTTGATTACACCTTGTAGTTCAAGCTTAGTGGTTTTATTGGTGAAAGATGTTACGTTCGGATTGTTTATCACATATTTATACCCACTGATCATGCTTCATATTATGAGTTGTGATAGTTTAGTTAGTTCTTAAGGACAGGAGAGAAGCCTTCATTACTATAGAATGGTCCAAAGTCGACACATCAATCAGAGACCCTTCAACAAAACTATGTGCGATGACCAAATCGGAAACAGTATAGTTATTGCTCTATCATTAATAACGTTAATTGTGTGCGATGGCGTATCCATCAAATACGATCTAAAAATAGTTGTGTGTGTGATGTTTGGCAAATAGTTGGCCTAGATAAACTATTTGCGATTGTACAATATAACGCAAACGATTATTAAAATACAAGTGTGTGCGATGTATGGCATACAGTTCACCCCGATAAACTGTTTGTGCTGATCAAGCAGAACAGAAACGATTGTCCAAATGATCATGTGTGTGATACATGGCATACAGGTCACTCGGATGAATTATTTGTGATGAGATAAAATAACATAAATGATTACATAGATCAAGATGTGTGTGATAGACAACATACATGCCACTGGGATGAACTATGTGCGATAAGCAAAAGTAACACAAACGGTTTCTTAGATCAAGATGTTTGTGATGTACACAGGCCACTCAGATGTGTTGTGGGCAAACGTTTCCGAATAAGGAACTGCGAGGGACTAATGAAATCATCCCCGGCGGATTTGGTTGTTTATTCCATATGCGATGTGATTTTCTCAATCTGCCCACAAACATCTATGCTCTGTTTAGAAGAACATGTTTGCATAACCAAATTAAGCATCCAAATACACACATAACACTGTCGCACACCTCAATAATAAACGTATCCCTCTAAAACTACAAATATTTCAGCATAGAGGGAGTATGAGAAACGATAAACAAATCATCTACTTCTTGTGATGCTTGCCACCACCACTTTGCTTGTGGCTTGATCCCTCATTATCTTCAGGTAGGAGGCACTTCCTCGTGTCAATGATCCTGAAAGCACATTTGCTCCCTTGGTGGTTTTTGTAATTAATAACAACATATATCTCATTGGGCTCATATTTGCACTAAGTATATTTCAGGAAAAGTCCAATGATGGGATGGCTATAGATTGTGATGAGACCCGAAGATGCAAGGAATGGAATTGGCAAATATTCAAGCAAGGAGACTCTACATTTTACTTTGTGAGAAATCACTTTGATTCCATAGGAAAGCCAATTGTCGGGACACCGATCCTAAGTCATATGAATCCAGACTGTAACATATCACATCACTTTGCGGCCTCAGGCACGGTAAGCTCCACGGCTGCAGCCTTACCTTAGTCGGGACCGTTTGCGTATTTTGGCTCACGTATGTGAACATGTCGCTGGCAATCAAACGACAGAGAACCCGGGCCCACATGACTAGTCATACAACCCAAGTGGCACATCCGTACGGAAACAGGCATACGTAACCCAGCAATGCAGGTGTCGGCCTCAAGCGTGTGTAGACGAGTTATAGCAAGCTACAAGGACTCCATTACACCGTCGGACATAAATGTCATCACTACACGTAGACGAGTCATAGCAGGCTACAGGGACTCCATTATACTGCGAGACATTTCCCCGAAGGAACAGACACAGCAGCAAAGAAGGATACATGCCGGTCAATCAATGTGTCCGAAGCAGTAGCAAGCTATCAAGGCTCGGTGGAAACACAAAGAAGAAGTTTCCCGTAAAGAGTACTACTAAAGGCACATAACTAGGTGTCGGATTCCACACATACCGTTGCACGTCACATGTACGCACGACATGCCCGATATGCATAGATACAACTATGGCATCACAACATAACCATTCATCAACATAACTATTATTTAGGAGGCTCAAAAGAGCCTTGCATAATATGTTCTTATAGATAGGGGTCACATGACCCGACACTCAAGTCATACAAGCAAGTTCATACAAACCAAGCGAAAGCATAAAGCTGTGTGAGTACAGATAGATGAAAAGGGTAAAAAGGCACATGGCTTGACTAACTACAGCCCGCCACAGGGCATAAGGTCGTAGATGGGACTCCAGCTATTCGGCATCGTCGACATATCGAAAGAACCCATCTGATGGGTCCTGAGTCTCATCTGCAACATTTATTAAGCAAACATGAGTACAAACATACTCAGCAAGTCTTTAAAGCAGACCTAGACTATTCATGCTCATGTATAAACCAGGGGAGTGGTGGAGTTTATGCAGCAATGCCAGCTTTGACTCATGGCTAACCTACACTATACAATTTTAACTCTTTGTTTAGATTTTAGATATCGCACACAAGTCCACTAACTCCACAACAATACACCACCATGGATTCACTTCCGTCTCCTACGAGAGTTCCATCCCCGGTACTCACACTTGTCTTGATATTTTTATGAGCATCCATTTGATTATCTACGAGCAACAAAAGTTTTCCAAGTAGTCCATATCCGAGGATGCGGCTATTCGAATAATTTCATACCCTGCAGAGGTGTACTTCTTCACACACGCTCTCACCACTTATCGTTGTGTGCTCATAAAACCATGCACCTCGGCAACCTTCAAGCGGAAGCCCAGCGAGGGTGTCGGCCACGACCGTCAATCACATAAGACATATAGTCCAGGCTATCGCCTATTTGAGACTAAACCCGCATGGAAGTCCGGCCGAAGTTTTCGCTACGGCCCCAAACGATGTGCGTAGGGTCCCCAATCCCACCATTCGGGTGACCCTTGGTACACCGTGCCACTGCCTACCACGTCGTAACCCACCCCTTGGGTCAGTGCTATGCATGGCCTCCAGCATGCTATAAACACCAGAAACTACTTGCAACTCCTGGACCAAGGACTAAGCGATTGATAGGTCGAGAGGGGTCGAGTTACCGGAACCCAATGTGTGGTATCAACTAATCTTGGATCACAAATACGGAACTCAGTTCCTAAGAACGGTCCAAATGAGACAACCCGCTATGTACTCCTACATAGCCTCTCATCGCTACCTTTACCAAGTCGAGTTCATCATAACTTATCACATCAGAACAACATTGTTTCACTCCAGTTCATCACCAAGATGAATCAGACCTGACACAACTCTAAGCATAGCAAGCATAGCAGGCAAAGTGAGCAAAACACATCATGGCACAAGCATCTACCAGATATGCTAGGTTGCAAGGTTTAACTATTTACTGTGACAAGGACAGGTCATGCAAAGGAATAGGTTCATCTACCATGTATGACAGACAAGTGAATGTTTGTCCTAATCAAATGAACAAGAGCAGGAGCGAGAGAGTGGGATGTTATCGGAATGATCATAGGGGGTTGCTTGCCTTGCTGGGTAGCGGAAAGTTTTTCTCCTTCGTTGGAATACTTGGAGGTATCCTCAGAAGCAGGGCCTACTGCAATGCAGATAAATAGCAATCAATACACGCAAGTGCAACAATATGATGTATGATCAGGACATGGCAACATTTCTGGATGAGCTAATGCAACTATTGTCCAAGTAAATTTGAAGTGAGTTTGAATATAGGTTCAAAATCATTCTCCATTTCATATTCCATATACTAACCTATTAGTAAATGTCAATGTCCAACTACATAGGTTTCTCTAACATGCATGCCAATAGCACCATTGGATTCATTGGATTTTTTTGACAAATTTTCATTTATAAATTATTTCCATCTGATTTACAGATTAATTTATATGAAGTTTAGAAGTTTTCAACATTTTTTGGAATTATTAAAATCAGATATTCCTTTATTGCATCAGCACTGCGTCAACAATGCGTCAGCTGTCGGCTGACCGAACCAGGTCAAACCTGACATGTGGGGACCACATGTCAGTGACTCAATCACATAACCAAAGAATTAAAACTAATCCTAATTACTTAATAGCACTAGGACCACTGGTCACTGGGCCATTAACATAATTAGTTTAATTAATTAATTTTCTTAATCTAACTCTTAATTAAAAAGGTCGGGCCCACTTGCCAGTTGACCTGGGGTCAAACCCCCGTGGTCAACATCGGTTGACTCACCGACGTTGAGCTGCCGGCGACGTCAGAGACGGCGGAGAGGGTCGGAACCCCTCCTCCGGCGACCAAATGAACGGCGGAGGGCACTGGGAGAACCTATCCTCGAGCGCGCGTCGATCTAGCCCCATGCCAGAGGCTGGGGTGCTCGGGATCGGCGCCAGCGTTGAGGTCAGCGGCTGCCGGAATCGGCCAACCCTCAAGCTCATCGATCCAGCGCGCAACATGATGGCAGCTCGGCTCCTACAGCACCTATGCGGTCCTACGAACACATCGGCGGGCTCAGAAGAACCTCTCGAGCACCGGAGCGCAGCCGGCGTCAAGCTCGGGCGGCGGAGCACTTCGAACCTTGACGAAATTGGCAGCTATAGCATGGGATTGACCGGGGTAAGAGGGGGAAAGAAGCAAAAGCTCACAGTGGTCTTGGAGCCGTTGGAAGCAAGCTCGGGGACGGCCTGAGGACGGAGAATGGCGGCGGCGATCAGCAGGGCCGAAGGTTGAAGACGACCTCGGAGCGGCGACTGGGGGGCTTCCGGCGAGGCGAGGCTTGTTAAGGAGGAAGAGGGCGACGAGGCAGAGCTCTGAAGCTACTTAGCGAGGCAAGGGAGTGGCTGGAGCGACGGCGCTACGGCGGCGGGGCTTCGGCGACCATGGCGACAGAGGGGGGAGAGGAAGAGAGAGACGGGCGAGAGCGAGAGGGAGAGAGCGATGGGGACGGCTCTTTGAGCTTATCCCCGTCGCGCTGGCGAGGGGCAGGCAAGGAGGCAACTGCCGGCATGGAGGCATGGCCGTGCGCGCGCTGCGGCCACACGCCCGTCCTCCTGGCCGCTAGGAGGACGATGACCTCCCTGGGCCAGATGGGTCGGCCTGGCCTGGGCCTAGGTGGGCTTCCTCTTTGTTTTTCTTTCTTTTCTGAGTCTATTTTATTTTCTGTCATTTGTTTTATTTATTTTAGGCACAATTCCTACTTAATAAATATCCCAATTATTCTATAGCATTAAGTTTGAATCTTTCAAACTTCTGTAAAAAGTTTAAGCATATTTTGAAATCTAAAATAATGATAATGCTTTATTTGGCATTTTCAGAGACTTTATTATTTATTTTTAAAATGCTATAAATGTTCAAATATTTAAGATGGCCTGTGATATATTCATGTCCATATTCATTAGACATAGGGGACATTATAGATGGGCATTTTGAATTTGTTGGTTTTTCACATTCATTAAGCTCGTTTGATTCAAATGAATTGTTTGGGGTTTCTTTTGATCCCCATTTCAAATTGATGCAAAATTTGAAATATGATGCACAGACATGCTGTCCTAAGACAACTAGCTAGGGATGTGACAACTCACCCCCACTCAAAAGAATCTCGTCCCGAGACTTTGAAGTCGTCGGGAAGAGCGCGGGGTATTCTAGTCGAAGACGATCTTCTCTTTCCCATGTGGCCTCCTTTTCAGAATGGTGTGACCACTGAACCTTGAGAAACTTGATGTTCCGGCGCCGAGTGGTATACTTGCTTGATCAAGAATACGAACAGGGTATTCACGATATGTAAGGTTATCTTGGAGATCAAGCGCTTCGTGGTCTACTTCACGGACAGGGTCCGAGAAGCAACGCCTGAGTTGCGAGACGTGGAAGACATCATGAACCTTGGAAAGATGCGCTGGAAGTTCCGATTGGTAGGCAACCTCTCCTCGTTTAGCAAGAATGTGGAAAGGTCCAATGTAACGAGGAGCCAACTTGCCCTTGATACTGAATCGATGGGTACCCTTCAGAGGTGTAACCCGAAGATAAGCCTTCTCTTCAACTTCATAGGTCAAAGCCTTATGATGACGATCATATTGGCTCTTTTGACGAGATTGGGCTGTTTTCAACTTTTCACGAATAATGCAAACTTGCTCCTCTGCATCCTGGATCATATCCGGGCCAAAGAGTTGCATCTCTCCGGTTTCTGACCAGTTAAGAGGTGTTCGACACCTTCATCCATAGAGAACTTCAAAAGGGGCTTTTCCCAAGCTTCATTGATAACTATTGTTATAAGCAAATTTGGCAAATGGAAGACATTTCTCCCAATTAATACCAAAGGATATAACACAAGCTCGAAGCATGTCTTCGAGGATTTGATTGACTCGCTCAACTTGACCACTTGATTGCGGGTGGAAAGCAGTGCTAAAGGATAGATGAGTCCCCATAGCGGTTTGAAAACTTTCCTAGAATCGGGAAGTAAAGATACTTCCATGGTCTGAGTTAATCTCCAATGGAACACCATGAAGAGAAACTATTCGGGAAACATATAACTCCGCTAGCTGGCTAGGAGTTAGACTGTCTCGAACAGGGAGAAAATGAGCCACTTTGGAAAGGCGGTCGATGACCACAAAGATAGCATTATTCCCTTTCTTAGTCCTGGGAAATCTGGTAATGAAATCCATACCGACCTTATCCCATTTCCATTCAGGAATAGCTAAAGGTTGAAGGGTGCCAGCAGGCCTTTGATGTTCTGCTTTCACGCGACTTCAAACGTCGCAGTTAGCAACGAACTGAGCAATTTCTCTCGTCATCCTAGTCCACCAGAACCTCTGGCGTAGGTCCTGATACATCTTGGTACTACCCGGATGAATTGTGAGAGGGGAATCATGAGCCTCCTTAACGATCAACTGTCGCAGATGTTGCTTCTTCGGGATCACCAAGCGGTTCTCAAAGAATACAACACCCCGACCATCTTCTGAGAAGCATCTAACATTACCCTTCTTAATGTTTTTTTTGATCCGAGATATCCCGGCATCATGCTTGTGGCCTTCTATGATTTGATCCGTAAGAGTAGGTTTCGCCACCAGGTTAGAAAGGAATCCTTGAGGAACAATGTGGAGATTCAACTTCCGAAATTCCTCATAGAGAAGTGGTTGACCTTGTTGTAACATCAGGTTGTTACAATAAGTCTTACGACTTAGTGCATCAGCCATGACATTGGCTTTCCCCGGGGTGTAAGTTATCCCTAAGTCGTAATCTTTAATCAACTCAACCAACCATCTTTGCCTGAGATTCAAATCCGGCTGGGTGAAAATATATTTCAGACTTTGGTGATCAGTGTAAATTTCGCAAATGTTGCCAAGTTTTTAGTGCATGGACCACAGCTGCAAGCTCAAGATCATGTGTTGGATAATTATCCTCATGTGGATCCAACTATCGAGATGCGTATGCAGTCACATGACGATCTTGCATGAGAATGCAACCTAATCCTTGTCGCAAGGCGTAACAGTAGATAACAAAGTCCTTAGAGAAATCTGGTGGCACCAGAACGGGAGCAGAGGTCAGTCGTCTTTTCAACTCCTGAAAAACTATGCTCGCATTGTGGAGTCCACTCGAACTTTTTATCTTTCTTGAGGAGTTCAGTCAGAGGTTTCGCAACCTTGGAGAAATTCTCGACAAAGCGGCGACAATAGCTCACTAGGCCAAGGAAACTCCGAACTTGCTTAACCGATTCAGGATGAGTCCAATCAAGGATGGCTTGAACTCTCTCGGGATTGACAGCAATACCTTTACCAGAGATCACGTGGCCTAGATAGGTCACTTCTAGCAACCGGAATTCACACTTGGAGAATTTGGCATACAAACGATGCTCTCGAAGTTTCATCAGTACCAGCCTTAGATGCTCGGCATGTTCATGTTCGTTCTTCGAATAAATGAGTATATCATTGAGGTAAACCACGACGAATTTATCCAGATACTCCATGAAGATCGAATTCATCAAGTGAGAGAAGGTGGCTGGGGCATTGGTTAAACTGAAGGACATGACGGTGTACTCGTATTGGCCATAGCGAGTAACAAAAGCCGTTTTTGGAATGTCCCCGTTTCTAATTCTGATTTTTATGGTATCGCAACCTCAAATCCATTTTGGAAAAGACAGAGGATCCAGCGAGTTGATCATACAAATCATTGATCCTGGGGAGTGGATACTTGTTCTTTATGGTGACCAGATTCACTGGCTGATAATCCACAACCATCCGATCCGACCCATTCTTCTTCTTGACGAAGAGGACGGGGCAAGCCCAAGGACAAGAACTAGGACGGATGAAACCTTTCTCCAAAGCCTCATCGAGTTGAATCTTAAGTTCGGCTAGTTCTAAGGGTGCCATCTTATAGGGACTTCTAGCTATTGGGACAATCCTTGGGATGAGCTCTATCACAAACTCAACATCTCTGACAGGTGGAATTCCTGGCAGTTCTTCTGGAAAGACATCCGAAAAGTCACGGATTACCAGAATATCTTGTAATTCTGGAAGAGGGCTAGCATTGAGGGAATAGAGTTGGCGCTTGGCTGCTCGAGTGGAGACATTAACTATCTCACCCGATGGATGTATAAGTTGAACATTCCTAGTATGAGTATCAATCTTAGCATAGTGGGCTTTCATCCAGTCCATGCCTAAGATGATATTGATGTCCGAAGACTTGAGGGCCATCAAGGATGCTAGGAAGACTAGCCTATCTACAAGAATCTCATTGTCATGGCTCACTCTAGAAGTTTGCCATTTTGAACCGGGAGTCTGAACTACTAAAGGAGTAGGCATATCACAAAAAGACATGTTATGCAACTGTGCATAACTTTCTGAAATGAAAGAATGAGATGTCCCAGTATCAAATAGAACAGATGCTGGATGACTATTGACAAGGAGCATACCTAGGATAACATCAGGATCCTCAAGGGCTTCCTCAACAGAAACATAGTTCACTCGTCCACGAGCAGGAGCTGGCTTCACATAGAAGGCTTTTCCTGGCTTCCCACGTCCAGCTGGCTTAGCATTGTTCTGAGGACACTCACGAGAGTAGTGTCTTGGTTCCCCACATTTATAGCAGACAACGGTGGCACGGGGAGCAGCATTGGTAGGAGGACCTCCAAATGTCTTGGCTGGAGGGTTGGGCTGAGTTGGGCGAGGTGCCTGGAAGGATGGCCTCGTGGTGTATCTTGGCGGCAGAGCTGCGTTGAGCACCCACACCCGGCGTTTGTTGGAGCCCAAGCCAGATGCGGGGCTAAAGTCACGGTTGTGCTTCCTGGTTGCCCCGTAGTCAGTCTGTCCAGTCTCGGCATTGATAGCCTTGTTGACGAGAGCCTGAAAGGTGGTGCACTCATGCAGGCGCAGATCTCGACGGAGCTCAGGACTAAGTCCCTTGCGGAACCTAGCCTATTTCTTGGCATCAGTTGAAACTTCCTTCAGAGCATAGCGAGCAAGATTGCCGAACTCACGGCTATAGGCATCCACTGACAATCTGCCCTGGGTGAAAGCACAAAACTCATCTCTCTTGTGATCCATCAGCCCTTCCGGGATGTGATGGGTACGGAATGCCGTGCTGAATTCCGCCCAAGTTGGTGCAGGGTCCGCGGGACGCATGGCTTCATAATTTTCCCACCACAGATTGGCGGATCCTTCCAGAAAGTAAGTAGCAAAGGTCACCTTGTTGGCCTCGGATACATTGGCAGCCCAGATTTTGCGGGACATGCTGGTCACCCAGTCATCCACGTCGAGTAGGTCGACTGAATGATGATACTTAGGTGGGCACAGCTTGACGAAATCACCGGGAGACACGCCATCATTGTGATCATTGCGGGGAGCACGCGTTGTGTTTTGCTCAATTCGTTCCAGCAGTCTGTTGGTCTCCCTTTTGTTCCGCTCAGCTTCAAGCATCACTTCTGCCAAGGAGGGCGCATGTGGCAGGTTCTCTTGCCTTGGCTGGCTTCCCTCGCCCTGCTCGGGGGCAGGCACGGGGTTATTCCTAGTTGCCACCATCCTGGGAAAACAAACCACAACTTAGACACGGAAGACACCAACTCCAAGGAATGAGACAAAGCATGTACTGGACAACATGTCATGCATGCGTAAACACCCTATCAATATGGTAATAACAACTGCCATTTGAACACCATGATTCATACACACCATGACATAGTTCAGTACAAGCCCAAACTGAAATACAACTACAGAGAGATGACACAACTCATCGGAGGCATTACAAGCTTCCTATACATTATCTATCTACACCTTCGGAACTCAACTCTCAACCTCAGTCATATCCCACAAGACACGCAGGACTGTGGTGATACGACTACTACCATACTAGTACTAACATCCACGTACTCAAGCATCGTCGTAGAATGCCTCATATAGGTTACCCCCGTGACCCGGGAGCTGAACCTAAGGATCTGGAAACACTCAAGCCTGTGATCCCTGGAAACCGTAAGGATACGGATGTGGCCTTGGTCCCCTTGTTGGTGGCAACAACGGTCCTCGAAGAGGGGTGATGCCTCCAACATCGGGACAGTCTACGCGTGCTGGCAGATGAGTCTGCGATGGGTTCAACATCTCCAAATCTCCATAGCCTATCTGCACGACAGGTGCCAACCGCGTCAGGGCTGTCCATAGACATGCACGCATAAAGCTCCATGCGAAGGGCACGTGCATCATGATCCCTGTTCTCCAACATCTGAGCGGTCACCTGCAGCCAAGGATCCTCATGAGAATGATCATAACAGGCTGCGCTAAAATAGCTATCCTCTCCTCCGAGAGAAGTAGGAACATAGCAGAACTTTGTGTTCTGAAGCAGACCATGGTGGAACCTCATGATAGTCAGCATGGTGTAGGCGGCCTCCTGAACTGCCATGTCTATGGTGACACCTAATCCATAAGTCTTGTGAAGCGGCTCTGAAGCTCCAAGATATGAAGGATATATCTTAACAGTACATAGATAATGGCTCTGGTTGAAATCCTGATACTGTTCCTCCACTGTGTACTCTGGGTACCAACGGTAACCAACCTCCATCATAACTCTAACCAACATGGCCGTGTGACCCGGTACATCGATGCACCTGGTCAGAAAGACCACTTGACGGGAGGGATGAGGGGGCATCTGAAACAGAGAATGATGCAAAGACATTAGAGACTCTAGCAGAAATTGGAGAGCATAAAGCTGTAATTGCTCAAAAAGGATTTTGAGACAATTGCAAAAGATTGGAAAAGCATAACCACCCGACTTTCTAGACTCAAATATCTTCTCCAACTGTTTGTCACACCAACAACACTTGAGTACCGAATTCTCTTGCAAACAAGCTAGCTAATAGTCTAAGGTTAGTAACTCGTCATCCTAAGCAATAGATGAGAAGCCTAGTTCTTATCCCCATAGAAAAGATGAGAATGACTCATAATAGAATAACTTGGGAAGAGGAGTAAAAAGAGCCTTACGTTCCCTTCCACAATCAATTCCCCTACTTTTCTATAGTGTTTCTAGACTCAACTTCGTCCGGTTTGGCTTGGTAGTCCTACAGTCAGTCAGGCTCTGATACCAACACTATTGGACCCCGATCCTAAGTCATATGAATCCAGACTGTAACATATAACATCACTTTATGGCGTCACGCACGGTAAGCTCCACGGCTGCAGCCTTACCTTAGCCGGGACCGTTTGCGTCTTTTGGCTCACGTATGTGAACATGTCGCTGGGAATCAAACGACAGAGAACCCGGGCCGACATGACTAGTCATATAACCCAAGTGGCACATACGTACGGAAACAGGCATACGTAACCCAGCAATGCAGGTGTCGGCCTCAAGCGTGTGTAGACGAGTCATAGCAACCTACAAGGACTCCATTATGCCATGGGACATAAATGTCATCACTGCACGTAGACGAGTCATAGCAGGCTACAGGGACTCCATTACACTTCGAGACATTTCCCCGAAGGAGCAGACACAACAGCAAAGAAGGATACATTCCGGTCAATCAATGTGTCCGGAGCAGTAGCAAGCTACCAAGGCTCGATGGAAACACAAAGAGGCAGTTTCCCGTAAAGAGTACTATTAAAGGCACATAACTAGGTGTCGGATCCCATACATACCGTTGCATGTCACACGTACACACAACATGCCCGATATGCATAGATACAGCTATGGCATCACAACATAACCATTCACCAAAACAACTTTTATTTAGGAGGCTAAAAAGAGCCTTGCATAATATGTTCTTAAAGATAGGGGTCACATGACCCGACACTCAAGTCACACAAGCAAGTTCATACAAACCAAGCGGAAGCATAAAGCTGTCTGAGTACAGACAGATGAAAGGGGTAAAAAGGCACATGGCCTGACTATCTACAGCCCGCCACAGGGCATAAGGTCATAGCTGGGAGTCCAGCTATTCGGCATCGTCGACATCTAGAAGGAACCCACCTGATGGGTCCTGAGTCTCATCTGCAACATTTATTAAGCAAACATGAGTACAAACATACTCATCAAGTCTTTAAAGTAGACCTAGACTATTCATGCTCATGTATCAACCAAGGGACTAGTGGAGTTTATGCAGCAATGCCAGCTTTGACTCATGGCTAACCTACACTATACAATTTTAACTCTTTGTATAGATTTTAGATATCGCACACGAGTCCACTAACTCCACAACAATACACCACCATGGATTCACTTCCATCTCCTACGAGAGTGCCATCCACGGTACTCACACTTGTCTTGATATTTTTATGAGCATCCATTTGATTATCTATGAACAACATAAGTTTTCCAAGTAGTCCATATCCGAGGACGCGACTATTTGAATAGTTTCATACCCTGCAGGGGTGTAGTTCTTCACACACGCTCTCGCCACTTATCGTTGTGTGCTCATAAAACCATGCACCTCGGCCACCTTCAAGCGGAAGCCTAGCGAGGGAGTTGGCCATGACCGTCAATCACATAAAACCTCTAGTTCAGGCTATCGCCTATTTGAGACTGAACCCGCACGGAAGTCCGACCGAAGTTTCCGCTACGGCCCCAAACGATGTGCACAGGGTTCCCAAGCCCACCATTCAGGTGACCCTTGGTACATCGTGTCACTGCCTACCGCGTCGTAACCCACCCCTAGAGTCAGCGCTACGCACGACCTCCAGCATGCTATAAACACCAGAAACTACTTGCAACTCCTCGACCAAGGACTAAGCGATTGGTAGGTCGAGAGGGTCGAGTTACCGGAACCCAATGTGTGGTAGCAACTAATCTTGGATCACAAACACGGAACTCAGTTCCTAAGAATGGTCCCAATGAGACTACCTGCTATGTACTCCTACATAGCCTCTCATCGCTACCTTTACCAAGTCGAGTTCATCATAACTTATCACATCAGAACAACATTGTTTCACTCCAGTTCATCGCCCAAATGAATCAGACCTGACACAACTCTAAGCGTAGCAATCATAGCCGGCAAAGTAAGCAAAGCACATCATGGCACAAGCATCTACCAGATATGCTAGGTTGCAAGGTTTAACTATTTACTGTGATAATGACAGGTCATGCAAAGGAATAGGTTCATCTACCATGTATGACAGACAAGTGAACGTTTGTCCTAATGCAATAAATGAGAGCAGGAGCGAGAGAGTGGGATGTTATCGGAATGGTCAAAGGGGGTTGCTTGCCTTGCTGAATAGCGGAAAGGTTTTCTCCTTCGTTGGAATACTCGAAGGTATCCTCAGAAGCAGGGCCTACCGCAATGCAGATAAATAGCAATCAATACACGCAAGTGCAACAATATCATGCATGATCATGACATGGTAGCATGTATGGATGAGCTACTGCAACTATTTTCCAAGTTAATTTGAAGTGAGTTTGAATATTGGTTCAAAATCATTCTCCATTTCATATTCCATATATTAACCTATTAGTAAATGTCAATGTTCAACTACATAGGTTGCTCTAACATGCATGACAATAGCACCATTGGATTCATTGGATTTTTCTGATAAATTTTCATATATAAATTATTTCCATCTGATTTACAGATTAATTTATATGAATTTTAGAAGTTTTAAACATTTTCTGGAAATATTAAAATTACATATTCCTTTATTGCATTAGCACTGCGTCAGCTGTTAGCTGACCGAACCAGGTCAAACCTGACATGTGGGGACCACATGTCAGTGACTAAATCACATAACCAAAGAATTAAAACTAATCCTAATTACTTAACAGCACTAGGCCCACTGGTGAGTGGGCCATTAACATAATTAGTTTAATTAATTAATTTTCTTAATCTAACTCTTATTTAAAAAGGTCGGGCCCACTTGCCAGTTGACCTCGGGTTAAACCCCGGTGGTCAACACCGGTTGACTCGCGGCGTTGAGCCGCCGGCAACGTCAGAGATGGCGAGAGGGTCGGAACCCCTCCTACGGCGACCAAATAGATGGCGGAGGGCACTGGGAGAACCTATGCTCAAGCGCAAGTCGAGCTAGCCCCATGCCAGAGGCTTGGGTGGTGGGGATCGGCGCCAGCGTTGAGGTCAGCGGCTGCCAGAATTGGCCAACCCTCGAGCTCATCGATCTAGCGCGCAACATGACGGTAGCTCGGCTCCTACAGCACCTACGCAGTCCTACGAACACATCAACGGGCTCAGAAGAACCTCTCGAGCACCGGAGCGCAGCCGGTGTCGAGCTCGAGCGGCGGAGCACTTCGGACCTCGACGAAATCGGCAGCTACAGCATGGGATCGACCGGGGGAAGAGGGAGAAAAGAAGCAGAAGCTCGCAACGGTCTCAGAGCCGTTGGAAGCGAGCTCGGGGACGTCCTGAGGACGGAGAATGGCACGGCGATCAGTGGGGACGAAGGTTGAAGACGACCTCGGAGTGGCGACTAGGGGGCTTCCGGCGAGGCTAGGCTTGCTGAGGAAGAAGAGGGCGATGAGGCGGAGCTCTGGAGCTACTCAGCGAGGCGAGGGAGCGGCTGGAGCGACGACGCTACGGCGGCGGGACTTCGGCGGCCATGACGACACAGGGGGAGAGGAAGAGAGAGACGGGCGAGAGGGAGAGGGAGAGAACGATGGGGACGGCTCTCTGAGCTTATCCCCGTCGCGCTGGCGAGGGGGAGGCAGGCAGGCAGTTGCCGGCGTGGAGGCACGGCCGTGCGCACGCTGTGGCCACACGCCCGTCCTCCTGGCCGCCAGGAGGACGATGACCTCCGTGGGCTAGGTGGGCCCGCCTGACCTGGGCCTAGGTGGGCTTCCTTTTTGTTTTTCTTTCTTTTCTGATTCTGTTTTATTTTTTGTCATTTGTTTTATTTATTTTAGGCACAATTGCTAATTAATAAATATCCCAATTATTTTATAGCATTAAGTTTGAATATTTCAAACTTCTGTAAAAAGTTTCAGGATATTTTGAAATCTAAAATAATGATAAAGCTTTATTTGGCATTTTCAGGAATTATTATTTATTTTTAAAATGCTATAAATGTTCAAATATTTAAGATGGCCCATCATATATTCAGGTCCATATTTATCAGACATAGGGGACATTTTAGATGGGCATTTTGAATTTGTTGGTTTTTCACATTCATTAAGTTGGTTTGATTCAAATGAATTGTTTGGTGTTTCGTTTGATCCCCATTTCAAATTGATGCAAAATTTGAAATATGATGCACACACATGCTGTCCTAAGACAACTAGCTAGGGATGTGACACCAATACTATTAAAAGGGGGTAGGGTAATGTTGGTGAACAAATTGCTCCACGTGCACAAGTGCGAGCCACCAAAAACACCCACAATCTCTCCCACAAAATACTCTGTCTAAACCCTATCATGAAAAATTGGTGCCACCAAGTTTCCCACTTGGCCCTACCGATTTTCTCCTTAGACAGAACCCTAGCCAAACCCTAACTTCTCGGTACAACCAAGTACTACGTCGGTTCAATCGAGTTTCGGTGACCAATATTCGGGTGACCATATTTATAGAATCGGAATTTCTGAGTTTTATGGATCGATCTCACCGAGTTTGGAAACTTCCCATGGCCACTCATATCGGTACTACCGAGAATTTCATATCAGTCTCATCGAGATTCCTAAAGTTGCCACATTTTGAACAGATCGTTGCAATCGAGTTTTGCTTCGATTTCCCCGGGTTTGTCAATAATGGTGGATCGGTTGGATTTTTGGAGATGCCTATATATACCCTTCACCACATCCCACTCGTAAGAGAAGCACTCAGAACAGTTCCCCACTTCCCATATCCAAATTTCTGAGAGAGAACCACCTACCCTTGTGTTGAGATCAAGATCATCCACTCCAACCATATGGATCTTGATTTCTAGCCTCCCCAAGTTGCTTTCCACCCAATAAATCTCTTCTAGCAAGCCAAATATGTGAGAGAGTGATTGAGTGTTGAGGAGTCTATCATCTTGAAGCACAAGAGCAAGGAGTTCATCATCACTATCAAGTCTATTACCTTTTGGAGGGTGGTGCCTCCTAGATTGGTTAGGTGTTGCTTGGGAGCCTCCTACTTTGTGTTGTTTAGTTGAACCAAGAAGTTTGTATGGGAAAGTAGATCGCCTACTTCATGAAGATCTACCCATAGTGAGGTTAGTCCTTCATGGACGGAAGCCGTTATGGAATAGTCAAGGTTGCTATTTTGTGGACCCTTATGGGTGGAGCCCTTCGTGGACTCTCGCGATCGTTATCCTCCGTGGGTTCAAGACTCCATAAACGTGGATGTACGATAGCACCACCTATCGGAACCACGGGAAAAAACTTCGTGTCTACAATTGTGTGTGACCTTCTAACCCTACCCTCTACTACATGTGCTTGTCTTTACTTTCCGCTGCTATACTCTCAGACATGCATGTGTAGGGTGTGCTTGACTTGCTATCATTGCTAAAATCTTCCCACAACTAAAATTGGGAAAAGGTAGAATTTTTATTTGGTCAAGTAGTCTAATCACCCCCCTCTAGACTTACTTTTGATCCTACAGATCCGCCTGAACATCTCGTAGCATGTGTACGCTTCCTTGGTCGCGGTCTGGAGGTGATATTCATCCAATTTGTTCATCCATGCCATATGTCAGATATACCTATTCTTGTCACACTCAGACTTCATGTCAGCGTAGTAGGGGTCAATGATGGCCTTGGCCAGGTTAACATGGGAGTACATGTTCTTCTTGCTTCCACAGACCCTATAGTGGCCCAAAGTCTTGAGCACCTTTGGATCGTTGGTAGTGTCCACCGTAGCGAACCTGTAGTCGGGGCTGTTGACAAACGTGGTGAAACGATTGCAAGTCACTTTGGCCAGGCAGTAGTGGTAGAGCAGGACGTGATGGCCCACGCACAACTGGGCGACGACAACGTTATGATCATGTCTGGCACGACCGCTGGTGTAAGCGACGTCAAAGCCGACCACTTTGTACTTGTCATCCGCATCAAGCAACTGCTCCATGGTGTCAATGGAGTCCTTCACCATGCCCGGGTCATTGGTGTACACCATCGCGAGGTTCGTCTTCCTCATGTGGGTCTCCACACGATGGACGCCGAACTCCATTGGATCGCCGCTGGACATCATCTCTGTTTGTGTCGTCCAGTGTGTGCTTATTGTGTTCTAGGGCGCGATCGAAAGCGTGAAGATACTGTGGTTAATGACTGTCGATATAAATGGGGTCCGGACGTCCTGGAAACCGATAGGTCCGGATGGTAGTTTTTCCAGCGCGTGATTTAGTCGTGGAGCATGTATCCGCATGGGACGACACGCGTGGCACAATCGCATGCATATGGAGCCCCTAACGTGATCATGGGCCAGCCCCAACCACTGGTTGAGCGTGCACGGAGGGGCACGAGTGCTGAGCATGCGCAGGGACACGAGATAAGAGCATGTGGTGGGATGCGAGGTTGAACGAGGCCACTCTATACTTGTCCTCGTCAAGTAAAAGGTCCATGACGTTGGAGTTCTCCACCCAGATCGGATGTTTGGTGTACACTATGAACCGACAATGCGTGTCCACTACGGGATGCATGGTGAACTGGCGCTTGTCGTCGGTAGCCACTGGGAGCGCCATTGGAGCCACAGAGGATACCCTCATTCATGGTTCTACTTCTTAAGGTCCCGATATTAATCGTCAATTGCATATTAATGTCCAGATATTAATTATCCATTGCATACTAAGGAAAATATAGTACTACATGGAAGAGTCTCGCTCATAAGATGCCATTTTCATGGTTGTATCACAAATGACAAAAATAGTACAAAGGTTCAAATTCGAACATTACAAGGCTCAAGTTAAAAGATTACAAGGTTCAAACTGATAATAGAAATGAAATTCAGCTGATGCAAAAACTTTGTCATGCAGCTCTAGACGCCCGCGCCGATCAGCTGAACATGAACATATATGTTAGGTTCATACATATATTACTACTAGTTTGGCAAATTCAATATTTCTGCAAAGGGATCCGCCACTGACATGTCATTAATGGGATTGGCATTAGGACTTCTGAATAGTCTGTCAATTGGAGTTACAAAACAAATTTGAGCTTCTGTAGAAAGTTTTCCATTTTGTCCTAGTCGCCTGAGCTGATCATCAAACATTCTTTTTTGCAAAATATATGTAGGGAAAATCTCATTATCTTTAGCACACTTGCTCTCACAACAAAGTACCCGACAAATATAATCTCCGATAAGGTCCCTCGATAGGAGTTCAAAGTAATTTCTGAGAGATTGAGATCAAGGCATTCAATGGGATTGTTATATTGTATCACATTATCCACTATCGGGCCTAACCGTATCTGCAAAAGAAGATAATGTATTAGTGCTTGGACACACGATGGACCTCTTACAATTTGTAGGGTTTCAAAAATTGAACTCCCTTGTGGTTAAAATTTAACATGAAAGAGCATCACCTCGATATGTAGCTTCTCTAAGCACACAAACCATCTTAGCAATCTGACAACTTGGTCCTGTTCGGGGGCGATAGATTCTACTGCAAAGACATTCACTATGAGTAGATATAGGGTCAAGCTTGTCGACATGATTTTCTAGATGGCAGACGAACATACATCTTGAATAGACAAAAAATGTTAATTCAAGAATGAGAAGAGGGCGACTTTTGTACCTGGATGGTTATGGATCCAAAACAAGTTCAGATAAGTTGACGGGCGAGCAGCCAAACACTGTTAATTTTGGCGCATGAATGGACCTGATTCTTGTTGGACCTTGTTGATCAACAACAAGTAATCTTTTAATTAAAGGCACGTCCACAATGACCATTTGGTGATTCACCTTGTGCGATCTTCGGTTGCAGCACCAGCAATACACACAAATTTCCTGGAGACTCATGAAGGTGATGTGGAGGCTACTCAACCCATTGATCGCCCGAATATGAAGGTACTCGAGCGCAGTACAACCGTGGAGCAGGCACTCCATGTCATCTTTGGGGATGTAGATGGCGACGAGCTCAAGGTGCTTCACTCGAGGTAGCAAAAGAGCGGGATTGGCGTTAATCTGGGGGAAATGGTAGTTCAAGAACCAGCATTGGCGCGAGGCGTAGCACAGAGGGTGGCAGCGGGCGCATATGTCCATCATTAAAAGTTAGCTCCTCGAGATGATCTAGGGCTGGCGATAAGAACCACTCGTCAAGCTTGGCTTGGTCCTTTCCATTGGAATGGAACTTGCCCGTGGTAAGGCCTTTGATTGGGCCACAGTGTGTGCCGAGGATCTGGGATAATGCATCCAAGCATTTGCGATAGCCAGTACAAATCATGTGCTCACTGATGAGGCTGAGAGGGGCACAATGCCATAGGGTGCCACTACCGGGAGAGGATGGTTGTGCGCATGCCATCTTCGATAGGGAGGAGGAAGATGATGACTCTCAACATATCGTCGGGGAGGCTGTTGATGAAGTCTAGGCCTATCGGAGGCGCTTGTGTTTCTGGTTCAGCCCACCTTTGCTTGTTCGCAACCTCGACCTCCACTTCCACCTCCGGAGAATGGCCACCGCCGACTCTTTCTCTCAAGGGTAGAGTAGTGGGAGGATAGTGATTATCTAGCTAGATCAGGGTAGAAGAATAGTGAATTGGTAATTACAAGTTACTAGATAGGAACAGTTTTAATAGATTAAGAAAATTAAATCCGAATACTACACAATTACTTTGATATTGCTACGCAAGTCAACATGCATATACTAGAAAAAACACTTACTTCCAACAAAATTTGGATGGAGGATGTCATTGGGGAAGTTAGCATTTATCGTATGGTGGGGCCCTTTTAGGTGCAACATAATTTTAGTGCCAGCTTTCAGTACATAAAACTTAGAAATTTCTAACCAAAGGCCTTCTTCAAAATAGGTGTGACAATCTTCATCAAGTTTACAGAAACAATGATTGTAAATCCATGGTTTGTGCTCAATATGACATCCCTGGAGTCTTGAGTTATGTAAAGGCTAAGATTTAGCACTACAATTGTCATTGCAACTCAAGGGATGCATTGCAGGAATTGATAAGATTGTTAAAGAATAGGGTAACATGATAGTATGGGAGTAGTAGTTAAAAGAACAACATGCACATTAGTTGATATGAAAGGACAAAAAAATACAAGTAAATAGATAATGTAACCATGATGTCATGCAAATATATATGAGAGTAAACGAAAGAACAATACAACATTAATTTGCCTAATATAGAAGGAGAAGAATAATAAGAAGAAGAAATCACATTTGACATAAATGCTGCATGTGGCACCTTTTATCCAAATGTAGAAATCTATGGTATAGGTTCCCAAACAGAATAGGCCATGCATGTCAACCCAAGTAGTGTGAGATTGAACATACCGTGCGCTCCGTGAAGTCGTATGGTATGGTGAGATGGAACTCCTCGGTTTTTTGGCCGAGTCTACATAGCCCTCATGTGTCCTTGCATGGTACACTCTATGAATGAAAACCCTCAAATCAGCTAGAAGAAACATGAATCCACGGTGATTTCGTACGGGTGATTAAAAGGTGCCGACGGACTGGGATAAGAGATGAGCAGAAATATTTCAGTAGATTAGTTACCTGGTTCTTCATGAGGAAACAACTCAGTACCGAACATTCCCCAATCGGGTGAGCTAGCTCGACAGCGAGAAGTGTCGAGAAAGTCAGTGCCAATAAGCCGCGACAATTAGCAGTGGAGATATGCGGTGGCGTTTTGCGGCAGCCAGTGGCGGTAACACGCGTCAAGCTAAGTGGTTGCCATGCAGATAGGCGGTGACATGCATGGAGAGTCTCGTAGTACCAGTGTTAGTGTAGGTTCTACTAGGGTGGGGAGGGGGAGGGGGAAGGGGAGGGGAGTAGGCAAGGGTTTTGTGATGTGTGGGTGATGAGGGTTTTTTTAAGTGGCGCTAAGGGTTTCTATCCTAGAATAATGTGCTTCGGCAAAATGGTTTATTAGATCCAATCGTGTGTGATAAATCCTACATAAATATTACTCTCAAGTAAACTAGCACGCTGGTGTGATGAAGATACCGCACAATAAAAGTCGTCGCATAGTTTCAATCTCGAAAAAAAATATAATACACAAGCATAGATATAATACACACAAACTAGATAAATTCAACCCAATACTTTTTCTGAAATGGTAAATCCAACATCTCATCTTCATGCTTGATCGTTAAGATTCTCCAGGAAGTGGGCGTACGCAGCATGCACTATCCTGCGAGAATACTTTTGCTTGAAGGAGCCAATAGCTCATCCTCTTGCATGCACCAGAACACTAGAGTACGTGTTGTTAGTCTTATGGCTGCAGAACGGGCATCCATAGCCCCCAATGTTCCTGACACGCGTGTTATGATTTCCAGCCATAAGCTCTCTGAGCGTTTGCCTCTTGAACCTCTCCTAGACGTCTTACATCCTCGCTCTCCACATCATCAGATAGCACCTATACATAGTAAAAAATGTGACGTCCGTATATTTTATAATGCGAATTCGCAAGGCGAAGTTTATGAAACATACTATATCGTTCGACAACTTGAACCCTAAATCGAAGCTAACTGATTTGATGCCAAAAGTTGGCATGCCATAGTTTGGTAGAAAACCGATCATGCTATTATATGTATTTACCAAAAATGGGTATATATGACCAACCGGTTCTTCGTCTGAGTCGTTGTCGTCGCTGGAGTATTCGTCGAAGTCGCTATGCACCATCTACTCCGACTAGGGAAACACGGCGGTGGCGACAACATCAAGTCTACACTGTTGTCCGCGCGGTACATCATCATCGATGACGGCAATCTCTGTGCCCACGTTCACACTGTGCTCGGGTGCTTCACCAGCATCGACGTGGTTACTCCATCCCATGGTGCAGGGAGGCTGCTGATGATGATTGAGAATGGCGACGAGGATGCAGAGGGTGAGAGAGGATTGTGTGTAGCTAGAATGTTAAAACCAGTGACTCGGGCACGGTTAATAAAGGGGAGTTTGGACTTGAGAGGGAGGCGGGCAGCGGTTTAAAGGGACGACTCACCTCCCGGTGAGGCGCTTACGCGCCGGACTTCTGGCAGGCGCACCGCCAATTCACACACGTGACGACACATCTCCCCGCGAAACTGCGGAGTGAACACGCCTCCCATCAATTCACACACCTTCTCGCACGCATCCCGGTCAGCGTGCGAGGCCACCTCCTAGCATGCGTCCCATCAAATCATATCTGCGTGCAAGGATCGCGAGGCGTGTATTTGTTTTGTGAAGCTATGACACTTACTCCCTCCGTTTTATTTAGTTTGCATATTAGATTTGACAAAAGTCAAACTTGATAAAGTTTGACCAACTTTAAAGAAAGAAATAGAAATAATTACCATGACAAATATATATGATGTGAAAGTACATTCAATAAAGAATCTAATGGTAATTTTTTTATTATAAACGTTAACATTTTTGTCCAAATTTGGTGAAATTTTACACACCTTGACTTTAACCAACGCTAATACGCGGACTAAATAAAAGCAGTTTGGATTAATAACCCGTTTGCGATGTAAATGTGATGGTTCTATGTTGCATCTATTAATAAGCCCCCGTTTGCAAGAAGCTTAGATGAAAACTTCTCTCAAATTGGACGATTCTAGCTTAGTTGGGCGGTGGTGGTCCAACTAAGAGCCAGCGTTTGCAGCCTCGATATGTTCGAAATTTATTCTTCTTCCTTTCATGGGGACTAAACATGCACCCAAGACAAAAAAATGAATTTCTAATCCATTCGGGCGCACAGCCGGGTGTGCATATAGTTCAAATTTGAAATTTACAAATTAAATACCAAAGGAATCAATTTAATTTATAAAGTGTCTTAATGTTCTTTAAAAATCAAATTTTAACACTACTCTCCTATTGTCACATGTGTACTACATAAAAAGTTTGACATGGATGCCTCTTAGTGACGGTGGTGTGGTGGGACGAGTGGGGGTGTGGGGTCACAATACGCGTCGTATGTGCGCCACCACATGGGCTTGTCCGGTTAGTTAGGAATCAAGGTGACAACGGGGATTACTCAGGCAGGTATATTGGAGTCCCATCCCCATCCCCATCACCGCCCTCCCATTGCCATAACCGTCTTCGTACCCGTACGTGAGGATAAAACGTTCCCCATCACCGCCCTCCCATTCCCATCACCATCTCCATACCCGTGCACGAGGATAAAAAGTTTCCCATCCCCAATGCCACTTTTTTAATCCCCATGGAGAAACCCAAATGCACTTAAGAACAACTTTCCATAGTATTTCAGTAAAAAAACAGTATTTCAATGTAATAAACAATATGGTGTGGCTAAGTTTGGGATATTTGGACCAGATGGGTGGGTGACCGAGAGCGCAAATTACGTGGGGTCTACTAATTTCAGAGCCCACCTGTAAGTACTTCATGGTTAAGTTCGGTAATGCTATGTATATCCCATCCCCATCCCCGTCCTCACGCTGGGTAAGGTATTTGACCACCATCTTCCCCATGGGAATTCAACCTTGCACTTCTCCGTGCCCTAATAGAGTAAACACCCATGGGGATGCGGGTAACGGTTTTTACCATTGACAGCTTCAGGTGAGGCACACGTGCCACGTCAAAAGTCGTGCATTGGGTATATATTTAAAGCATCTCGATCATAACCTTTTCATGCATATGTTTGTGTCTGATGCATGCGATGGTGGTCCTCGTACACTCACTCATGCGGTTACCGCCAACACACCCATTCGTTGCCCCCACGTGGTCTATCACCTTGGATGGTGTGTGCTAGAGGGGTTTGATCAAGGGTGGATTCATCTTAGTCCGTCTTTTAGCGAATATCATGGTGAGATTACGGACAAAAGTTTGGGCGCATGTGCGCACGCGCGTGCTCATTGTACAAGTTGTGAACCTCCATTTTTTATTTGCAAAGCTGCCACATGAAAGGTGTGCATTGGGTATTCAAAACATCACCCCCTCGCAAAATTATTAGTGTCACTCCCATCTGTGGCCTCGCGTACTTTTGTACCGCAATGAGAGAGGTTAATTATTGTGGATTCTTTTTTGGTCGATGTTTGCGGTAGGCCATGGGTGTGAGATTACATTATAATTTGAGTGTGTGTAGTGTACGCATGAATGTCTCTCCCATCGACTCAAATGGGGGTATATATACTATGAGTTGTGAACCTCGCTTTTCGTGCAGACTTTAAGATTACCGAGGAAGGTGTGCCATGCTAAAGTTTGTGCGCTGGGTATGTAAACATCACACAACACTTCCATGCATATGTTTGATCCACGCTTAGATAGTGATTGTCTTTGGATACTCCTTCGTGTGGTTGTCGTTGGAAAGTCCATTCCTGGGCCCGCGTGGATGTCCATCACATTTACTAACAACGAGAGAGAGGTTACCATGGTGGAAGCTTCAACATTTTTGTGTTATGGTATATATTATATAGGTCATTTGAGTTTCCTTACCCAAGTTTGAGCACACGCGTACGTATATGTGAATCGTTCCCATCGACGCTTGGAATACTAGTTGTATGCATCATGAACATTCACTCGGGGGGGGGGGGGGACTTTCCGGTTCCAAAGCATGTGACACATCAAAGTTGCACATGAGGTGTATATTAATGAATTCAAACACAACACAACATTTCCGTACATATGTTTGCACCATCAGTAGTTGATGGTTGTCTTCGACACTCCACCTCGTGGTTATCAGCATCACGCCCATTCATGGGCCTTGGTGGACGTCCATCCTATCGACCGACAATGGGAGAGGTTTGACCAAAATGTTGATTTGGTCGGGATGTCTGTGTTGTGAGGTCCATGCGCCATAGTCTACCTTTGACCGAAAAAGAGATGGGGTGGTTTGACCATGTTGGCTTCATATATATGTTTTATTTTTGCGTTACGACATGAGTGATACGCAAGACTTGTTTGGGGGCATGTATTCGTGGATAGGATTCCCCCTCCACTGACACGAAGTGGCGACGGAGGAGACATGTGCCATATCAAAGTTGCGCATTGGGTATTTTGAATGATCAAACCACCCGGTGCATACATATTTTTGTTCCACATGCATGCCTGTGTGTGTTTTGACCCGTTTCCTGCAAATTATTTTGACGAAATGCTCCTATATATTATAATTCTAGGAGTAAATAGCAAACGATTGAAATGTAACAAACATTTGCGATTGTACACTCAACGGAAACCATTCCATCCGCCGATGGCACATTGATGACCAATAAGTATAAGGGATTAATCGTAGTCCGTTCGATAAGCAAGAGTGTCAAACCCAACGAGGACGAGAAGGAAATGATAAGTGGTTTTCAGCAAGGTAATTTCTTCAAGCGCTGAAATTGTAAGTAACAAGTGTTTTGATAGCAAGGTAATTTGTAACGAGCAAGTAACGGTAACAATAGGAAAGGTGCAGCAAGGTAGCCTAATCCTTTTTTGGCTAAGGACATGCCAAAACTATCTCTTATGATGAGCAAAGTGTTCTTGAGGGTACACGGGAATTTCATCTAGTCACTTTCATCATGTTGGTTTGATTCGTGCTTGCTACTTTGATAATTTGATATGTGGGTGGACCGGTGCTAAGGTCATGTTCTTACTTGAACTAACAACCCACATATGATTAACCCCCATGCAAGCATCCGCAACTATGAGAAAAGTATTAAGACAAAGTCAAACCATAGCATTAAACATGTGGACCAAAATCAGCCCTTTACAAAGTAGCACATAAACTAGGGTTTAAGCTTCTATCACTCTAGGGACCCATCATCTAATAACTACTCCACAATTCATTCCCTTAGGCCCAAGGATGGTGAAGTGTCATGTAGTCAACATTAACATGACACCACTCAGGGAGTCACAACATACATATCATCAAAATATCAAACACATATCACATTCACATAATTACTTGCAACATGACTTCTCCCGTGACCTCAAGAACAAAAGTAACCACCCACAAATAATATACATGCTCAAGATCATAGGTGTATTGAATAGAATAGTGGATCTGAACATATAATCTTCACCAAATAAACCATATAGTAATCCACTACACAAGGTAATCAACACTACTAGTCACCCACACGTACCAATCTGATGTTCCGGTACAAAGATTGAACACAAGAGATAAACTAGGGTTTGAGAGGAGATGGTGATGTTGAAAATGTTGATGAATAATGGCCTCCCAAAGATGATAGGGTTGTTGGTGACGACGATAGCTTCGATTTCTCCCTCCGGGAGGGAAGTTCCCCCCGGGGGATCGCCCCGTCGAAGGGCAAAAGTACTTCTGCCCAAGTTCCGCCTCGAAGCGTTGACACTTCGTCCCGAAATTCCTCCCCCTATTTTTTAGGTTTTTTGGGAATTTATACTAGAAGATGGGCTCCGGAGGTGGGCCTGGGTGAGCACCCACAACCAGGGCGCGGTTAGGGGGTCTCGCGCACCCTCGTGGAGGGTGCCCCCCCTACGGTAGTTTTTAGATCTATTAATTCTTATTTATTATATAAAAAATCTTTGTAAATTTTCAGATTCATTGGGGATGTGCATAATTGGTATCTTTGACATGCTTTTTTCAGGTGCTAAATTCCAATTGCCGACATTCTCCTCTTGGTGTAAACCTTACAAATTGTGAGAGAAAAGGAATTAGAATTACTCCCCATGGAATTATTATGCATAAAAACATTATAAATAACAGTAGGAAAACATGATGCAAAATGGACGTATCAACTCCCCAAATCTGAGACCTCGCTTGTCCTCAAGTGAAAGCCGATATCAAAGAACATGTCCACATGGTATGAGAGAGGTGTCGATAAAAACAAAATACGGACATAGTAGCATCATGCTTATTATTAAAATAGCAACAAAAACTATCATAAAACTTTCTCATAAAACCTTTATTTCATAGCAACATCATATAACTTCTTATGAGGAAGTAACTATTCATCACAACATGGAAGTATAAAGTATAAACCTTATTGGAAACCAACAAACTATGTTCTCAGTCAACTTTGCAACTACAATTCATCATATTTTCAGGAAGGGTCTCTTGTAGGAGCCTTTTGGCAAGTGCACATACTCAACCATCATTTATTTTTCTATGATTGCTAACACTCAAAGCATGCCCATGAGGAAAAAGTATCAACCGGACACATAGAAAGATAGGGGCTTCTAGTTTGCCTCCCAATGGATTTACCTCAAGGGTGATGTCAAGAATAATAACTCATCCTCACTCATATCCCACTGGATATATCTCCCTAGATCTTTCCTCACCACATGATGATTGCCAAAGGAGAAAAATAAAAAAAGAATAGAGAAGAATGCTTTGACTCTTGCATGAAAGCAAATACATAAAAGTAAAAGATAGGCCCTTCGCAGAGGGAAGCAGAGGTTGTCTTGCGCTTTTTAGTTTGTATGACAAATCTCTTAGCAAAAGAACGTCACTTTGCATTGCCCCTTATGATAGAAACCTTTATTATGCAGTCCATCGCTTTTATTACTTTGCCATCACAAGTTCGTGCAACGCTCAATTTTCTCTTACACTAATTGATCCAACACTTTTAGAAGCAATTATTATTGCCTTGATACTCCGATGACAACTTACTTGAAGGATCTTATTCAATCCATAGGTAGGAATGGTGGACTCTCAAACATGAGTTTGGGTTTTGGGTTTTTGGATGCACAAGTAGTATCTCTACTTAGTGCGGAATGTTTGGCTAACAAAGATATTGGTAAAGCACCACATGTTGAAGGATCTATGACAATATAACTTCTATGTGAATATGAACAAGCATAAATCATTACGGTGTCTTCCTTGTACAACGTCAACCATTTTGGCATACAATATTTAATGAGGACTCACAATCATAAAAGATTTCCATGATAGTATATTTGCATATGAATCTTCTCTTCCCTATTTTATTCTTTCATGAATTGCATCGTTGACTAATGCTATGTTTGCCAATATCCAATAAATTTTACCACTTATACTTTTCTTTATTGTGATGTCATTACTCACCATAAGATTAGCATATGATATTTTTCATTTATTTTCTTTTATCATGATTACAACAAGAAAGGAAAGGGGCAAAAACTCAAACTAAACTTTATTATATAAATCTCACTCAATTGCATAGATAGATAGATCACGAAACTAGCAGTCAAAAATAGATCATACTAAAATTTTATTCAACTAAATCATGAAGGTGAAAAGTGATGGTGATACGATACCGGAGCACCTCCCCCAAACTTGTCTCAAGCCAAGGGGAGTGCCCATACCAGTGTACTCAAGTCTCCTTTGGTGGTGAAGATGATGGAGGTGGTGGTGGTGATGAGGCGTTATTCTTCTTTGCAAATTTACTCTTGAGGATGAAGTTTTCTTCCCTCAAATCATCATTCTATTGCTCAAGTTTCAATATCCTTTTGCATAGAGCTGCATTGCTCTCCTGCAAAAAACGAGAAGGGATAAAAGGAGTACTGGGTATAGTCCTACCATTAGGAAGGCTTGACTTCTTGAACTCCACGTGCATATCTCAAAGTTGAGGTAGAGGAGGTTCATCTTCATCTGATCCACCGTCTGGTCCAGCGTCTTCTATTTCCTCCAGATCAATGTCTTCTTCTTCCTCCGAAGTCCACAAGTAAGGGTAAATGTCCCCAAAGATCTTTGGATCAGCAACATAATTAGACACATAGCTTTCTCCCTCAGAATCTTGGGACGACATATTTTCACATCTGTCAGGAAAACAACATGAAACAAGAACATAGGAAAATCTCACGATGCAGTGGTAAAAACAGTCAGGGGTATGTGTAGAGAATTTTTATTCTTGGAAACCAAACAAACGAAAGGAAAACGGAGTCGAGAAGGTTCCCGAGGTGGGCACCCTCCAGCAGGGCATGCCAGGGATGACAACCGAGCCCTTGTGGACCGTGCCCTCCTCGGTTGCCTTCCGGTTTATTATTTATTTCCTAAAATTCTTAAATATTCGAAAACTGAATAAAAATATTTTTGCGGATTTGTCGAAGGCTGTTTACATACCGTATCAGATATCTCTTACTTTTCATGATTCTGGAGTGTTCTAGAAGGTTTCTTTTATGTGTTCCTCCGATGTCATGGTTTGGATAACATTGCTTTAACATTAATAGGCGTACCTCAGATATAGTGTTTAATTCTTTGTTCGTTGACCACCTTCGGGTTGGTACCTTCGGCATTATTAATCTTAATAGCTCCAGAGCGGTAAACCTCTTCAATAACATAGGGTCCTTCCCATTTGGAGAGAAGTTTTCCTGCAAAAAATCTGAAACGAGAATTGTACAAAAGAATATACTTTCAATTCTTGCTTTTGGATTCTTTTGTCATGCCATCTTTTAACTTTTTCTTCGAATAACTTGGCATTTTCATAAGCCTGGGTTCTCCATTCATCTAATGAGCTAATATCAAATGAACTCTTTTCACCGGCAAGTTTGAAGTCATAATTTAGTTCTTTAATTGCCCAAAATGCTTTATGTTCTAACTCTAGAGGCAAATGACAAGCTTTCCCATATACCATTTTGTATGGAGACATACCCATAGGATTTTTATAAGCTGTTTTATGGGCCCAAAGTGCATCATCTAATTTCTTAGACCAATTCTTTTGAGACCTATTGACAGTTTTTTGTATTATCTACTTTATTTCTCTATTGCTAAGTTCAACTTGACCACTAGATTGAGGATGATACGGTGATGCAATTCTATGGTTAACATCATATTTAGCAAGCATTTTATGGAAAACACCATGAATAAAGTATGAATCACCATCAGTCATTAGATATCTAGGGACTCCAAACCTTGGGAAAATAACTTCTTTAAGCATTTTAATGGAAGTGTGATGATCATCTCTACTAGTTGGAATAGCTTCTACCCACTTAGTGACATAATCAACATCAACCAAAATATGAGTGTACCCACTAGAGGAAGAAAAATGTCCCATATAATCAAAACCCAAACATCAAATGGTTCAACAACAAGTGAATAATTCATTGACATTTCCAAAAGCTTACCGAAATTATGGGCACCCTTGAAGAGAGTAGGCCAATAAAAACCAGATTGTAATACCTTATGAGCAGTTCTATCTCTAGCACGATGTCCTCCGTAAGCTTCGGAATGACATTTCTGCAGGATTTGTTCCTGTTCATGCTGAGGTACACAATGTCTAATAATACCTTCTACTCCTTCTCTATAAAGATGTGGGTCATCCCAAAAGTAATGTCTTAAATCATAGATGATTTTCTATTCTTTTGTTGGTATGTGAAACTAGGCAAAATATATTTACCAACAATGTAATTAGCATAATCAGTATACCATGGAGTGTTTTGAGAGACATTTATTGCTGCTAGTTGTTCATCAGGAAAAATATCATCAATAGGTAGTGGGTCATCAAGAATATTTTCTAACGTAGACAAGTTATCAGCTACAAGGTTCTCGGCTCCCTTCCTATCAACGATATGTAAATCAAATTCCTGAAGCAAGAGAACCCACCTGATGAGTCTAGGTTCAGCATCTTTCTTTTCCATAAGAAATTTATAGCAGCATGACTAGTGTGAACAATAACTTTGGAATCAACAATGTAAGATCTGGATTTGTCACAAGCAAACACAACTACTAAAAATTCGTTTTCAGTAGTGGCATAATTTCTTTGGGCACTATCTATAGTTCTACTAGCATAATGGATAACCTTTAATTTCTTATCAACTCTTTGTCCTAGAATAGCACCAACATCATAATCACTAGCATTACACATAATTTCAAAAGGCAAGTTCCAACCAGGTGGTTGAACAGTAGGTGCCGTGACTAAGGCTTTATTTAGTGTTTCAAAGGCTTTTATGCAATCATCATAAAAAGAAAGGAAATATCCTTTTGTAAAAGGTTAGTAAGAGGCCTAGAAATTTTTGAGAAGTCTTTAATAAACCTCCTATATAAACCAGCGTGACCAAGGAAACTTCGAATACCTTTGACATCTTTAGGACATGGCATTTTCTCAATTGCATCAACTTTAGTTTGATCCACCTCAATACCTTGTTCGGAGATATTATGCCCCAAGACAATACCTTCATTAACCATAAAGTGGCACTTCTCCCAGTTCAAGAATAGATTAGTTTCTACACATCTCTGCAGAACTCGATCAAGGTTGCTTAAGCAATCATCAAAAGAAGTTCCGTAAATGGAGAAATCATTCATGAAAATCTAAACAATATTTTCCCAAAAATCAGAGAATATAGCAGTCATACATCTTTGAAAGTTAACCGGTGCATTGCATAATCCAAAAGGGTATTTCTATAAGCATATGTTCCAAAAGGACATGTAAAGGTCGTTTTATGTTGATCAGATTGTGACACATGTATTTGGGAGGAACCAGAGTATCCATCCAAGAAACAAAAGTGTGTGTGCTTAGATAATATTTCAAGCATTTCATCAGTAAAAGGCAAGTGGTAATGATCTTTTCTAGTAGCTTTATTTGATTTTCTAAAATCAATTACCATCCTATAGACAGTAACAATTCTCTGTGGAATAAGCTCATCTTTATCTTTAGGAACAATATTAATACCTCCCTTCTTAAGGACATAATGAACGGGACTCATCCATCTACCATCAGCTATAGAATAGATTATACCTGCTTCCATAAGCTTTAATATTTCAGTTCTTACCACTTCTTTCATCTTGGGATTCAATCATTGCTAGTGATCAACTACGAGTTTAGCATCAAGTTCCATATTAATCTTGTGCTGACATAGAGTGAGACTAATGCCCTTAAGATCATCAAGAGTATATCAAATAGCAGCCCAATGCTTTCTCAGATATTTCAATAATCTTTCTTCTTCATGTTCTGAAAAGTTAGCACTAATAATAACAGGATATATCTTTTTCTCATCAAGATAAGCATATTTCAAAGTGTCAGACAATTGTTTTAGTTCAAACACAGGATCACCTTTAGGTGGAGGAGGACTTCCAAGAGTTTCAATAGGCAAATTCCAATTCAGTAGTGCTTCTTGCTCAAGGAATTTTTTTATCTATTTCATTTCTTTCACGGAAGTGCATATCATTTTCATGGTCTAGCAAGTATTGTTCTAGTGGATCGGTAGGACGAACGGCAATCGAAGCACGACCAATTATTTCATCCTTACTAGGTAATTCTCTATCACGAGGCTGTCTACTAAACTTGAAAAAATTAAACTCATGAGACACATCACCAAACTCAACAACGACGGTTTGTTTTTGACAATCTATCTTAGGATTAATAGTGTTCAACAAAGGTCAACCAAAGATAATGGGACAAAAGTCATCTTGTGGGGAACCAAGAACAAGGAAATCAGTAGGATATTTTATTTTCCCACACAAGACTTCGACATCTCTATCAATCCCAAGTGGTGTGATGGTGTCTCTATTAGCAAGTTTAATAGTAACATCAATATCTTCTATTTCAGCACATGCTATGTCATTCATAATTTCTTGATATAAAGTAAAAGGAATATCACTCACACTAGCACCCAAATCACATAAGCCATGATAACAATGATCTCATATTTTGACTCAGACAACGGGCAAGCCAACTACCAGTCTATCTTTGTATTTTTCATCGGGTTTAGCAATTCTAGCAGCTTCATCACAGAAGTATATGACATGCCCATCAATATTTTCTATCAAGAGATCTTTAACCATAGCAATACTAGGTTCTACCTTAATTTGTTAAGAGGGCTTAGGTGCTCTAATATTACTTTTGCGAACCACAGTTGATACCTTAGCATGTTCCTTTATCCTAACCGGGAAAGGTGGTTTCCCAATATAAGCAGTAGGCACAACTAGATCAACATTGTAAATGATAGTTTCTTCTTTA
Organism: Hordeum marinum; assembly: GCA_022496015.1. Classification (NCBI taxonomy): domain Eukaryota; kingdom Viridiplantae; phylum Streptophyta; class Magnoliopsida; order Poales; family Poaceae; genus Hordeum; species Hordeum marinum. The sequence goes on from CM039677.1 coordinate 323,064,317, forward strand.
GCAATGACTGGTTCTTTAATTTCCCTTTTAATAGGGGGGTGGTATTTAAACCACTTCTCTTTAGGGAGATCAACATGAGCAGAAAATGATTCATAGAAAGAGGCTACTATCTTAGAGTCAAGTCCATATTTAGTGCTAAACTTGTGAAAAGCAACGATATTTGTAAAAGATTTAACACAATAAAATTCAAGCTTAATACCTAACTCATTACTTTCGTCGAGTTCACAATCTTTAGAGTTGTGTTTAATTCTTTCCAAGAGATCCCACTTGAATTCAATAGTCTTCTTCATAAAAGAACCAGTACAAGAAGTATCGATAATGGTTTGATCATTATGAGAAAGTCGAGCATAAAAATTCTGAATAATAACTTCTATCGGGCTTTCATGATTGGGGCATGAATATAACATTGACTTAAGACTCCCCCAAGCTAGAGCGATACTTTCTCCTTCACGAGGTCAAAAATTATATATCTAATTCCGATCACGATGAACTAGATGCATAGGATAAAACTTTTGGTAGAATTCAAATTTCAAACGATTCCTGTTCCATGATCCAATATCATCACATAGCCTATACCATGTCAATGCTTTTCCCTTCAAAGATAAAAGTAAAACCTTCTTCCTAACTTCATCTCGGGACAAACCTGGAAGCTTAAATAGTCCACAAATTTCTGCCAAATGTATTAGGTGCATATCAGGATGTTCAGTTCCGTCTCCTGCATAAGGACTAGCTAGCAGTTGTTCTAACATACCCGAAGGAATTTCACAACCTACATTTTCAGTAGGTGTCGTTGGTTGAGGGAAAACTAATTGTGGTTCCGGTCGAGGTGAAGATACCCCGAACAAACCGCTCAAAGGATTGCTTTCCATAGTAAAAAGTGACAGTAAATTTCAGCACGTAGTATAAAGTTTTTCCTTACCGATTTTCACTTACCAAGAGCGCTTCACTCCCCGGCAACGGTGCCAGAAAAAAGCCTTGATTACCCGCAAATATAGGGGATCAATTGTAGTCCTTTATATAAGAGTGTTGAACCCAACGAGGAGCGGAAGGAAATGATAAGCTGTTTTCAGCAAGGTAATTTCTACAAGCGCTGAAATTGTAAGTAGCAAGTGTTTTGATAGCAAGGAAATTTGTAACGAGCAAGTAACGGTAACAATAGGTAAGGTGCAGCAAGGTATCCTAATAAGTCTCCGTCATATATATAATTTTTGATTGTTTCATGCCAATATTCTACAACTTTCATATACTTTTGGCAACTTTTTATACTATTTTTGGGACTAACGTATTGATCCAGTGCCCAGTGCCAGTTCCTGTGTGTTGCATGTTTTTTGTTTCGCTGAATATCCATACCGAATGAAGTCCAAACGCGATAAAAACTTACGGAGATTTTTTTGGAATATATATGATTTTTGGGAAAAAGAATCAACTCGAGACGATGCCCGAGGGCCTCACAAGCCGTCGGGGCAAGCCCTATCCCCTGGGAGCGCCAGGGTGGATTATGGTCACCCCTTAAGGAGGTTGGGGCCCTTCTTTTGCCGCAAGAAAGCTAATATCTTTATAAAAATGTTGTTTAAATTTCATCCCAATCGGAGTTACGGATCTCCAGGAATTTAAGAAACGGTGAAAGGCCAGAATCTCGAACGCAGAAACAAAAGGAAACACACACACACACACAGAGAGAGAGAGAGAGAGAGAGAGAGAGAGAGATCCAATCTCGGAGGGGCTCTCGCCCCTCTGCCACCATGGAGTCCATGGAACATAGGGGAAACCCTCCTCCCATCTAGTGGTGAGGTCAAGGAAGAAGAAGAAGGAGGGGGCTCTCTCCCCCTCTCTCCCGATGGCGCGGGAACACCACCGGGGCAAACATCATGTGACGGCGATCTACTCCAACAATTTCGTCATCTTCACCAACACCTCCATCAACTTCTCCCATCTATCTACAACAGTCCAATCTCCCGCAATCCGATGTACCCTCTACTTGAACATGGTTCTTTATGCTTCATATTATTATCCAATGATGTGTTGCCATCCTATGATGTCTGAGTAGATTTTTGTTGTCCTATCGGTGATTGGTGAATTGCTATGGTTGGTGTAATTTGCTTTTGGCTATGTTGTTGTCCTTTGGTGCCCATCATATGAGCGCACACGTGGATCACACCATAGGGTTTGTTGTGTGTTGATAGGACTATGTATTGGAGGGCAAGGGTGATAGCAGCTTCAGCCTAGCATAAAAATTGATGCATACAGGATTGAAGGGGGACCAATATATCTTAATGCTATGGTTGGCTTTTACCTTAATGAACGTTAATAGTTTCGGATGCTTGCTAATAGTTCCAATCATAAGTGCATAGAATTCCATGTAAGGGATGACATGCTAGCAATGGCCTCTCCCACATAAAACTTGACCATTCCGAACTCCTACCGCCACTTTTCCACACTCGTTAAACTAACTTAATTGTTACTTTATCTAAGCAGCCCCTAGTTTTTATTTACGTGCTCTTTATTATCTTGCAAACCTATCCTATCACACCTACAAAATACTTCTAGTTTCATACATGTTCTAGGTAAAGCGAACGTTAAGCATGCGTAGAGTTTTATCGGTGCTCGATAGAACTTGAGGGAATATTTTTTCTACCTTTATCTCCTCGTTGGGTTCGACACTCTTACTTATCAAGAAAGGCTAAAATTGACCCCCTATACTTGTGGGTTATCATAGCCCAATCCTTTTGCGGCAAAGGACATGCCAAAACTATCTCTTATGATCAGCAAAGTGTTCTTGAGGGTACACGGGAATTTCATCTAGTCACTTTCATCATGTTGGTTTGATTCGTGTTCGCTTTGATAATTTGATATGTGGGTGGACCGGTGCTATGGTGTTGTTCTTACTTGAACTAACAACCTAATTATGATTATCCCCTCGCAAGCATCTGCAACTACGAGAAAAGTATTAATACAAAGTCTATCCATAGCATTAAACATGTGGACCCAAATCAGCCCCTTACGAAGTAGCACATAAACTAGGGTTTAAGCTTCTATCACTCCAGGAACCCATCATCTAATAACTACTCCACAATGCATTCCCTTAGGCCCAAGGATGGTGAAGTGTCATGTAGTCGACGTTAACATGACACCACTCAGGGAGTCACACATACATATCATCAAAATATCAAACACATATCACATTCACATGATTACTTGCAACATGATTTCTCCCGTGACCTCAAGAACAAAAGTAACTACCCACAAATAATATACATGATCAAGATCATAGGTGTATTAAATAGCATAGTGGATCTAAAGATATAATCTTCCACCAAATAAACCATATAGTAATCCACTACACAAGGTAATCAACACTACTAGTCACCCACACGTACCAATCTGATGTTCCGGTACAAAGATTGAACACAAGAGATAAACTAGGGTTTGAGAGGAGATGGTGATGTTGAAGATGTTGATGAAGAATGGCCTCCCCAAGATGATAGGGTTGTTGGTGATGATGATGGCTTCGATTTCCCCCTCCAGGAGGGAAGTTCCCCCCGCGGGATCGCCCCGTCGAAGGGCAAAAGTGCTTCTGCCCAAGTTCCGCCTAGAGGCTTCGAAGATTCGTCCCTAAATTCCTCCCCTATTTTTTTAGATTTTTTGGGCATTTATACTAGAAGATGGGCTTCGGAGGTGGGCCTGGGTGAGCACCCACCACCAGGGCACGGTTAGGGGGCCTGGCGCACCCTCATGGAGGGTGGCCCCCCTCCGGTAGTTTTTAGATCTAGTAATTCTTATTTATTATATAAAAAATCTTTGTAAATTTTCAGATTCATTGGGGATGTGCATAATTGGTATCTCTGACATGCTTTTTCAGGTGCTAAATTCCAGTTGCCAACATTCTCCCTCTTGTTGTAAACCCTTGCAAATTGTGAGAGAAAAGGCATTAGAATTACTACCCAAGGAATTATTATGCATAAAAAATTTATAAATAACAGGAAAAGATGGTGCAAAATGGACCTAAACACATAATCTTCCACCAAATAAACCATATAGCAATCAACTACACAAGGTAATCAACACTACTAGTCACCCACAAGTACCAATCTAAGGTTCCGGTACAAAGATTGAACACAAGAGATTAACTAGGGTTTGAGAGGAGATGGTGTTGTTGAAGATGTTGATGAAGAATGGCCTCCCCAAGATAAGAGGGTTGTTTATGATGACGATGGCTTCGATTCCCCCCTCCAGGAGGGAAGTTCCCCCCGCGGAATCGCTCCGCCGGAGGGCAAAAGTGTTCCTACCCAAGTTCCGCCTTGGGGCGGCGATGCTTTGTCCAGAAAGTCGTCCCCTGATTTTTTAGATTTTTGGGGAATTTATCCCAGAAGATGGGCTCAACAGGTGACCCTGGGTGAGCACCCACTACCAGGACGCGGTTAGGGGGCCTGGCACACCCTGGTGGAGGGTGGCCACCTGGTGGCCCCCCTCCGGTAGTTTTCAGCTCCAATAATTCTTATTTATTGTATAAAAATCTCCGTAAATTTTCATCTTAATTGGGGATGCGCCGCTTCAATACCGTAATCTAAATTTTCAATAGCCCTGGCATCCTGGCATTCCCACCTAGAAAAAAATTCAGTAGTCGCGCGACATTTCCTCAAACACCACCTGCCCCCCTTCCCACCACAAAACCTATGCTCAGATTACGTAAAAAAGGAAAACCTCCGCTCCCGCGCGCACCACTCCTCTCCCTGGCTCGAACCATAGCTAGACCACCGCCGCCGCTGCCCCCGACTCCATCGTCATCCTCTACAGGCCTTCCTATGACTATCTCGAAGTCCTCATGCAGATCCATCACAAGGGGGTTGGACTAGAGTCATCCGTGCAATCGATAGTAGTGCTCCTCCATGTCGAGTAATGCACGCACAACTCTGGTCCACCCCATAGTGTCGGCCTGCGAAGCACCCTCTTCCCCGCAGACCTCCATCCCCATACTCACCCACACTCAAGAGCATTGTTGCCTCAGCCCGGCCATGCTTCCCAAGGAGCTGGAGGAGCGAATGGCCAAAAAGAGGTATATCAAGGCCTGTCGGCTGGACGACGGCAACGTGGCCTGTTGAAGACTCTCGGGAAGATTAGTATGATGACTGACCCAGGGCTTTTAATAAGTGGGTCCACGCATGTGTGTATGTCCCATCATCCGGCTACGACATCGATCTCGTCGACAGCGATGGCTTGACGCGGGCTATGACACAGGTTAAGTAATGCACCCCTGCCCCTTCGGGTTCAACCTCCTTGGATCTCGTCCATGCCCCCCTGATGTCTATTACGCAATGTTATTCTTGTAGACTTTATTGGGCCTCCAAGCACGGAGTTTGGTAGGACAGTAGCAATTTTCCCTCAAGTGGATGACCTAAGGTTTATCAATCCATGGGAGGTGTAGGATGAAGATGGTCTCTCACAAACAACACTGCAATCAAATACAAGAAATCTCTTGTGTGCCCAACACACCCAATACAATGGCAAATTTTATAGGTGCACTAGTTTGGCGAAGAGATGGTGATACAAGTGCAATATGGATGGTAGATATAAGTTTTTGTAATCTGGAAATATAAAAACAGCAAGGTAGCAAATAACAAAAGTTAGCAAAAATAGTATTGCAATGCTTGAACACAAGGCCTAGGGTTCATACTTTCACTAGTGCAAGTTCTCTCAACAATACTGACATAGTTGAATCATATGTAAATCCCTCACGTGCGATGACGAGGATATATAGCTAGGGTAGGGTCCTAGGCACGGCCCACATACCCTACCTAAGGACACCACATCGTAGGACCTGAAGATCAAGCATGAACTTCCGAGTGGATCCCTGGAGACGTTCAAAGACACTCGACAGTAATCTACTCGAAGACTCCTGCTCTCACTCGACAGTCGCATGTCACTCGGAAGACCTCGCTTTCACTCGACGCCAGAAGACCAGGAGCCATCATCAAGAGCCCAACGGGCAGACGCTGGTTCAATGGTCACTAGATTACGTATGTTACCAGTAACGGCAAACTTTAATCCCACAACCAGGCCCTTAGATGCAGGATAATTATGAGGGGCAGCGAACTCTATATAAGCCGCCCCTCCCCTCCTGCACAAGGGTTCGCAACCATTGTAATCTCTATACTCCACTCAACATAAAGCTCCCGAGCACTAAGACGTAGGGCTGTTACCTCCATGAGAGGGGCCTGAACTCATACATCTGTGTGTACATCCCCGCCGTAGCTAGGACTCTTCCCTCTCCCTTCGTACCCCTACCATCTACTGTCACGCTCGTTCCCACGATAGTTGGCGCCCACCGTGGGGCAGGTGTCTAAGCAACTTCCGGCGAGGTTGCGATTTTCATCCTTCGACATGCCTTCCGGCGGTGTTTTTGCTCTGGGCCACAAAATCCATTTCGGAGCGCTCGCCTTCATTGCCAATGATTCGGCATGGCTCTAGGAAGCGCCTCTCTATGTTGAGGTGCTCCTTGTCTACGGGGCCGCGCACTTCCACCCGAGTCCCTGTGGCATGTTGTTGCGACAGCCGTCGACCCCTTACGCATGGGCTCCTCTCGCCATTCGCGGTCGGAAGCGGTCTGTCCGCTCATGACTCCAGCGGTGGGTCAAACATGCAGCGGTGCGTCAAACTTCTCCACAAGTTGCAGCGCTCGAGCCCGCCGAGTCCCTTCACAGCGTGTTCGAATCGGATTTTGATCCATCTGACGTGCCTTCCGAGTGTGAAAGCTGCGATTCTGCAGCGGAGGTCTTGATGGCGGGCTCTCATCAGAGTTCACCGCCTGGCTTCGGCCGTGTCAAGCGCGAGGCTGGAGGTCCGTCGAAAGGGCAGTCGCATCGTGACGAGGAGGTCCTTCTTACCCCCATCATCGGCGCGACTGCCGAGGCCCAAGCTTTGGAGGCCACGTGCATTCTTCTGGAAGAGCTCTAGGCAGAGATTTACGAGCGTGCTCGCTAGCGCCCGCCGTGCCCCAGTCGACGTCATCGACTACTTTTTCCGACTGGATCTCACGATGGTCTTGAGGTATACCGAACTCCTATGCTAAATGTTGTTGTTGCTGCTAGGATAGTAGATTCCATTCAGTCGTCCCGGTCAGAGGCTGGTAGAGGGCTGTTGCAGATCAGTGCGTTGTTGGATGCAGCACAACGTCAGAATTCAACAGTTTCTCAGTCCCGTAATAGGATATACAGCAATTCACCCAAGGCAAAGACCGTTCAGTTGGCACACAGCCCTGGATCGCCCTTGCGTCATCGAGGTGGCGGTTTTCGTGAAGGGCAAGACAAAGATTAGCATCACCGTGAAGACCACCGTCGAGTGCCCACTCCTCCGCGGAGTGGTCCGTACGCGCCCCGGCGCCAGGACGACAGGCACTATCTCGGCGATGAGCGGGACGCGGACTTTGATGCCTGCGCCTATCTTATTCAGAAGCGGATCGACAAGAGCAGAGCCTACAGAGAAGGACTCGACAGAGATGTTCCGAGTGGAAGCTTAGCTGTGGTGTCTGGTCCCGAGTGTTTTAGCAGAGCTATACATTCTGCAGAGATTCCCCCCAACTTCGGAATGGCGGCGGGGATCAGAAAGTTTTCTGGTGAAACAAAACCAGAGACTTGGCTAGATGATTACCGAGTGGCTGTGCAGATTGGCGGCGGAAATGAAAATGTCGCAATGAAGCACCTGCTCCTGATGTTGGATGGTTCAGCTCGAGCTTAGTTGAATCGTTTGGCTCCTTCCAGCATACATTGTTGGGAAGATCTTGCCCGAGTGTTTGTCCGGACCTTTGAGGGCACATGCAAACGCCCGGCAGGTCTGGTCGACTTACTACACTGCGTCCAAAATCCCAATGAAACCTTAAGGGATTATATTCAGCGATGGTCCACCCTGCATCATACAGTGGAGAAAGTGTCGGAACACCAGGCTGTTTGTGCCTTCAAGGCCGGTGTGAGATACAGGGAGTAGTATCTGAAGTTCGGGCGCACTGGTGACATTTCACTCGGCTAGATGATGGAAATTGCCACTCGTTATGCTAATGGTGAGGAAGAAGACCACGTCCGTAGAGGCAAAGGAATAACGGTCGCCAACGAGTCTGGCGGCGGCAACAATCGGAAACAGAAGCGGATCCGGCAGAGGCAGTAGCACTAGCGACTCAGTCGAAGAACAAGGGCAAAGCCAAGGCTCAGTATGCCCCTAAGAAGGGGAAGGGTTAGTCAGGAACTGATACTTGGATTAGCCATGTGTAATTCACACGAGGAAAGATGCAGAAGGCAACCTTATTTTGCCTAAGCACACCACTCGACAGTGTCGAACCCTTATCCAGCAATTCAAGGGAGACCAGACGAGTGCGAAATCTCCTGAAAAAGAAGATGAAGATGAGGAAAAGGAAACATTCCCGGATGACATTGCTACACTAGTGATCTTTACTAATGTCGAGAGCAAGAGTCGTCTGAAAATCATCAATAAGGAAATCAACATGGCTGTGCCCGACACCCCCACCTACCTCAAATGGTCTCAATATGCTATCACATTCGACCAGACAAACCATCCTGCTCGTGTGGCCACTCCCGGTCCACAGGCTCTGGTAGTTGACCCGGTGGTGTAGGGGACTCGACTCAGAAAGGTCCTCATGGACGGCGGCAACGGCCTAAACATTCTGTATGCGGATACCCTGAAAGGGATGGGCATTCTGATGTCCCGTCTAAGCGAGAGCAGCATGCAGTATCACGGGGTCATCCCAAGAAAGAAGGCCAAGTCACTCAGCCAGATAGCATTGGATGTGACATTCGGAGATAGCAAAAATTTCAGAAAAGAAAAGTTGACGTTTGAAGTCGTGGATTTCAAGAGTGCTTACCACTCCATCTTGGGTCGACCCGCTTATGCACGTTTCTTGGCCCGACCATGTTTCGTGTATCTTAAGTTGAAAATGCCAGGCCCTAAGGGTGTGATCACGATCACTGGCAATCGACAGCGGGCCGAAGAGTGTCTCCATCAAGGATCCAAGATCGCCAATCAACAGATAGCCATGGTCGAGCTGGAGGAGAACAAGAAAATCGCCGATCCTGCTGATTTGCTCCACGCAAAGAAGCCTGCTTCCGAGTCGGAATTTCAGTCGGCAGGGGAAGTGAAAAAGGTGCACATCCACCCGACGGATCCAACTGTTGCCCCGACGAATATCTCAACAACAGTTGACAGTAAATAGGAAGCCGAGCTCATCCAGTTCCCCCGTGAGAACTGGGATATCTTTGCATGGAAGCCTGCTGACATGCCGGGGATTCCCAGGGAGCTGGCTGAGCACCGTCTGCAAGTGGATCCGAAAGCCAAGCCCGTCAGGGAGCATTTGCGTCGATCCGCGGCGGAGAAGCGCAAGGCAATCAGAGAAGAAGTGGCCCATCTCTTGGAAGCCAAGTTCATTCGGGAGATTTACCACTCCGAGTGGCTCTCGAATGTTGTGATGGTGCCAAAGAAAGATAAGTCGTTGCGCATGTGCATTGACTTCAAACATCTCAATAAGGTGTGCCCAAAAGACCATTTTCTGCTCCCCCGCATAGATCAAATTGTCGACTCGACAGCGGGGTGTGAGCGTTTATCGTTTTTGGATGCTTATTCTGGGTACCATCAGATCGGTCTGTATGGCCCGGACAAAATAAAAACAGCCTTCATCACCCCTTTTGGGTGTTTTTGCTACATCACCATGCCTTTTGGTCTTGAGAATGTCGGCGCTACTTTTATGCGCATGATTCAAAAATGTTTACTCGACCAGATCCCTCGGAATGTCAAGGCGTACATCGATGATATAGTAGTCAAGTCCCGCAAAAGTTCCGACCTGCTGGCTGACTTGGCCGAGACATTCGCCAATTTGAGGCGATTCGACATAAAGCTGAATCCGGCCAAATGTACCTTCGGTGTCCCTAGCGGCAAGTTGCTTGGTTTTCTCGTTTCCGAGCGAGGAATTGATGTCAATCCTGAGAAGATCAGCGCCATTACCCTTATGAAGACTCTCGTGCGAGTGCACGACGTTTAAAAGCTCACAGGGTGCTTGGCAGCATTGACTCGATTCATTTCTCATCTTGGTGAGAAGGTGCTGCCATTATATCAGTTGATGAAGAAGTCCGACACATTCGACTGGACTCCCGAAGCCGAAGCAGCATTTGTCGAGCTCAAAGCCCTGCTCTCTACCCAGCCGGTGCTTGCCACTCCTGCCAGCAAAGAGCCCTTGCTCCTGTACATCGCGGCCACAAATCAGGTCGTTAGTACAGTGCTGACTGTCGAGCAAGAAGAGGAGGGTAAAGCCTATAAGGTCCAGCGGCTAGTTTATTATGTCTCGGAAGTATTGTCCCCCTCAAAGTAAAGATATCCACACTATCAGAAGCTGGTGTATGGTATTTACCTGTCAGCGAAGAAGGTGGCACATTATTTCCAAGACCATTCGATCTCAGTCATCAGTGATGCTCCTTTATCCGAGATTTTCAATAATCGCGACGTATCAAGTCGAGTGGCTAAATGGGCAATTGATCTTGGACACTTTGACATCAGATTCGAGGACAAGAAGGCAATCAAGTCCCAAGCATTGGCAGATTTCATGGCCAAGTGGACTGAACAGCAACAACCCATCCAAGTTCACTCGGCACATTGGACAATGTTCTTCGACGGCTCCAAAATGTTGAATGGGTCCGGTGCTGGTGTTGTCTTGATATCTCCCAGAGGCGACAAGCTCAGCTATGTCTTGCAGATTCATTTTGATTCCTCCAACAATGAGGTAGAGTATGAAGCACTTTTGTGTGGGTTGCGCATGTCTATCTCACTCGGCGTCAAGCGCCTGATGGTTTATGGCGACTCAGATTTGGTGGTGAATCAAGTGATGAAAGAATGGGATGTTAGAAACCTCGCTATGACCGGATACTGCAATGCAGTCCAAAAGTTGGAGAAGAAATTTGAAGGCCTGGAACTTCACCATGTTCCCCGACTGAAAAATCAAGCGGCCGATGAGCTGTCCAAGATTGGATCCACTCGACGGCCTGTCCCCAGCGGGGTGTTCCTGGAGCATTTGCACACTCCTTCAATTCAAGAGGATCCCTTCACCGAAGAGCCCCCATAAGATTTAAGCCCATTTGACTCGACTGAAGTCGATGTTCCTGTTGTGATTGACCTGGTCATGGAGATGCTAGTTATCATTCCCGACTGGACTATGCCATACATTGCCTATTTCCTCAAGCAAGAGCTCCATGAAGATGAAGTAGAGGCTCGACAGATTGTACGCAGGTCCAAGGCTTTCACTGTGATGGGGGGTCAGCTATTCAGAGAGATTGTGACTGGTTTCACGCAGCGCTGCATTTCCCCCGAGGAAGGTCAGATGATTCTAGACGAAATCCACTCGGGAACTTGCGGCCACCATGCATCTTCAAGGGAGATTGTCGCTAAAGCATACCGAGCTGGTTTTTACTAGCCACGAGCTAATGATATGGCTAAGGATATCGTTGATCACTGTGAGGGCTACCAGTTCTATGCGAATCTGTCACACAAACTGGCGTCTGCACTGAAGACAATTCCTCTCGCCTGGCCTTTTGCGGTTTGGGGACTCGACATGATTGGCCCCTTCCGACCCGGAAAAGGAGGATTCACCCATTTGTTGGTAGGAGTCTACAAATTCACCAAGTGGATTGAAGCCAAGACCATCAAGAAGCTGAATTCCTGCATGGTGGTCACATTCATGAGGGAAATCATTATCCGATATGGCATTCCACACAGGATCATTATGGACAATGGCACTAATTTTGACTCGGAAGAATTCAGGAGATTCTGGAACTCCCAAGGCACCCGAGTGGATTATGCTTCTGGTGCGGATCCTCAAACCAATGGGCAAGTCAAGCGGGCTAATGGTCTCATTCGGCAAGGTCTGAAGCCTCGTCTCATGCGCGATTTGGATCATGCTACCGTTGCATGGGTAACTGAGCTGCCGTCTGTTTTGTGGGGATTGAGGACAACACCTAATCGGTCGACGGGATGAACTCCTTTCTTCCATGTCTATGGCGCCAAAGCCATGTTGTCGAGTGACTTGGCCCACAATTATCCTCGAGTAGAGCTATCTTCTGAGGCTAAAGTTGAACAGGCCAGACAAGATGGGGTAGATCTTCTGGAGGAGGAGCGTGAGATGGCTTTGATCCGACCACTGCCTATGAGCAAGACCTACGGCACTTTCATGCAAGGAATGTCAAAAGTCGAGCGTTCCATGAGGGAGATTTGGTGCTCCGAGTCAATCAAGACCGACCTCACAAGCTTGCTCCTGCATGGGAAGGCTCTTTTATCGTCACTAAGGTGCTAAACAATGGAGCCTATCACCTGTATAATCTCATGAATCAGATAGATGAGCCACGAGCCTGGAATGCAGACCTACTCCGGCATTTTTACACTAAAGACAAGAGTTTTCTGATGTAATAAGAGTACTTCATCAATGCAATTCACGTTTCTGCTTTTAATACTTCGTCGATTCCAACCATGCAGTTACATTCTTGGGGATACTCCGAGTGATGAGCAATCCTCACACTCAGGGGCTTAGCTATGAAACATGTTTTACTTAAGTAAAAAACCTCGTTGAGTGGATAGTAATCCATTCACTCGACAACTTAGCTGCGAATCGACATTCGCCTAAGATCGAAAATACTCCACGTGTTGAGCAACCCTCACACTCGGGGGCTTAGCTGCAAAACATGTTTCGCCTAAGTTAAAAACCCTGTCGGGTGGATAGCAGTCCATTCACTTGACGACCTATTTGTGAATCTGTCTTCGCTTGGGTTCAAAAAAATAAATATTTCGAGTGTTGAACAATCCTCACATTCAAGGACTTAGATGCGAAACACGTTTCGCCTAAGTTAACAACCTCGTCAAGTGGATGGTATTCCATTCACTCGACAACTTTGATGCGAATCGACATTCGCCTAAGTTCAAAAATACTCCGAGTGATGAGCAATCCTCACACTCGGGGGCTTAGCTGCGAAACTCGTTTCGCCTAAGTTAAAAGCCTCGTCGCATGGATAATGATCCATTCCCTCGACAACTTAGCTGCGAATTGACAATCACCTAAGCTCAAAAATACTCCGAGTGATGAGCAATCCTCACACTCGGGGGCTTAGCTGCGAAACACGTTTCGCCAAAGTTAAAAACCTCATCGAGTGGATAGTGATCCATTCACTCGACAACTTAGCCGCGAATCGACATTCGCCTAAGTTCGAAAATACTCCGAGTGATGAGCAATCCTCACACTCGGGGGCTTAGCTACGAACTCGCTTCGCCTAAGTAAAACTCAGTCAAACAGACGATTGAAAGACAAATATGAACAAAATCCAAAGGGTAAATCATGGATAAACGTTTCGTACGAAAGCAAATGTGCTCAGGCCTAAGGCCTGAACGAAGTTTTAAAGGATACAAATCCACTCGGCATACCGAGGCAAATTTAACTGTTCTTCCAAAGACAAGTTTTTTAAATGGGAGACAGACTGACGGGCTCGACGAAAGTGTCCAGGTCGATGTCGTCGGTGATTCTGATGGCCGCTTTGATGAAGGTTTCGATGAAGTCCTCGAACTGGAGTTTCTGCGGGTTGACCACCTGAAGCTCCTTCAGCCTCTCCTCCTTCACATCCCTGCAATGGACCCTCACGAGTGATAACGCCACGTCGGCCCCACAACGAGCGGCAGATTTCTTCCAGGCCTGCACTCGACTTGGAAGTTCGTTTAGGCGATCCCATAGAGTTGAGGTCGAGCTAAAGGGTGTCCTCGGGCCATAGCTCTTTGTCGATTCTCTCCATTGCAGACTTCAGTCGGGCAAGATACGCTTGGACGCCCTGGAGCCGGAAATTGAGTCCGAGCATGTTCATGGCCACCGCGTCTGTGACAGGAGACTTGGTGGGATCTAGATTGGGCTCAACCTCCTCCAACTCCTTCTTGAAGTCTTGGCAGAATTCTATTGAAGAGTGGGGAATGGGAGGAGAATCGGTGAGCTAGGACATTCAAAAAATTTATGAACTTCAGTCGACAAAAAACACTTACCGTCGAGCAGAATAGACATCTTCCTCGAGAACTCGCCCAAATGCTTCTCCAGGCCATTGCTCCTCTTGTTCAGCTGCTGGGACCTTTTGACGACGTCCGCATGCTCCTGCTTTAGCTTGGTGTTCTCCTCCTCAAGCTTCTTGGTGACCGTCAGCTTCTGATCTGCAGCTTCAGTTTTGTCCCTGGCCACCCGTTGGGCGTCGGCGAGTGTTTTGTCCATCTCCTCCAGTGCCTTCGTCATGGAATCTAAAGAAACAACATTGTTGAGTAGCGCTTGGAGTTGACGGTTTTCATTGCGCACGTCTGTTCGAGTGAGAGCACTCGGTTCGAAACATGAAAAGTGAAGATGGGAATGCTAACAGTCGATAGTAATTACCTCCTAGAGACTTCAGCTCAGTACGCGCTCGCTCCAGGGCGTTGCTGGCGACCGCTAGATCCACCTGCAACCGGTTCCTCTCATCCTCCATGTCCTTGTACTGCGTCCCAAGTTCGCAAGCCGTCTGGAACCAACAAAAGACAAGAATTCAATCGACAAGTGGTTCCTGGACAATCGACCGGGTATCGAACGCCGTCGAGTGACTATCTGCAAAGAATTCAAGCAGAAAGTCCACTCGACATGTCGAGTGGCTCTGGCGCTCCGTGCGCCATAAACAAATTCAGAAGCTATTTCTATGAAGACCCCTGCCGATGCAAGCACTTGATAGCGGTCTCGGGGACTACACCCAGTGGGTGCGCTAAGAGCGCTCCCACTGAGACGGTTAACTCTCGATCCGTCGAGTAACTCGCCAGAAAATACACTCGACATGTCGAGTGACCCTCATACCACGCGTACGACAAGTTTTCAAGCCTACTGTTTATCGTCTGCGATGAACAGTAGCCTCGGGGACTACACCTAGTGGGTGCACTTAGCGTGCCCCCACTGGTTATTCAAACGTACGACAAAGGTCAGCCCTGTCACTACACTCGACCCGTCGAGTGACGCACCCCCTACTCTATGAAGTGCAGTCTATCCTTATGCATCGTCATATCATGGTTTGCCAATAATATCCATGAAACCTGCAAGGTAGCTATGGAGTGGTGTGATTCAAAGGCAAAATGTATCCTGTATACAACAGACTCTAAGACCTCTGCCGATGCAAGCACTCGACAGAGTTCTCGGGGACTACACCCAGTGGGTGCGCTAAGAGCGCCCTCACTGAGATGATTAACTCTTGATTTGTCGAGTAACTCGTTAGAAAATACATTCGACAAGGTCAGCCCTGTCACGACACTCGACCCGTCGAGTGACGCACTCCCCCTACTCTATGAAGTATAGTCTATCCTTATGCAGCGTCATATCATGGTTTGCCAATAATATCCATGAAACCTACAAGGTAGCTACGGAGTGGTGTAATTCAAGGCGAAGTGTATCCAGTATACAACGGACTCTAAGACCCATGTCGATGCATGCACTCGACAGCGGTCTCAGGGACTACACCCAGGTGCGCTAAGAGCGCCCCCTCTAAGACGGTTAACTCTCGATCCGTCAAGCAACTTGTCAGAAAGTACACTCGACATGTCGACTGACCCTAGTACCACGCGTACTATCAATCCCAGTCCTACTCGACTACGATCTGATCTATTCGAGTGGCGAAAGCTCAAACATTCTCGAGCAATCACCCACTGGGTGTACAGAAATTCAATCAACAATGGACTTACAATAGAACTTACTCGGACATTGGTGCGGAGGGCTGCGCTGACGTCAAAAGCCAGTTTGCTGGCCTCATACGCCTCCTTGGTCCTCATCATGAGTTGCTCCACCTGGATCATGGCTTCCTTCACAGCTTCGGTCTGATCTACCGGGGTGTGATGCAGAGAGAAGGCCGTCACAGGTGGGATCAGCGTGGTCGCAGGAGCAACTGAGGCAGTCTGAGGGGGCCCAGTTGGAGTTGACGCCAAAATGGTCAAGACGGCTAGAGGACCATGTGACAGAGGTACTGTAGGTTCAGCCCTGGGTTGTGTCAAGCCACCTCTCTCCTGGGAAGACTCGGCAGTCGAACGCTGAAGCGCTTGCGCCGATGACGCTCCTTGAATACGAGGGCGCAAAGTGTCTGTAACATCCCAAAATTCCATTTTGGAATGTTATGAAATATAGCTATGCATCTATCATCATCATTGCTTGCATGTATGTATTAATTGAAATGCCTTCTCTGAATTTCTGAAACCCCCTTTCTACTTTCAATGTGTGGCTTTCACCTATTTGAAAATCTTGGTAAGATGTTCAAATAAGAGAGGAGGAATATGACACTCCACACTAGGACATAATTGGTGATTTATTTGAAAAATAAAAACCAGGGGTTATTTTGAAAATATTTGCAAAAGAATTTAAAAGCAAATAGGCCATTTTTGAAAATAATATTTTTTTCAAAGTGTTCAAATGACAGAATAAAAATGTTCAATAAATGGCATGTATTATTATGTTAATAATGATATATAATACTCCTATATTTGAAAATGTCTTGAATGCTTTTAAAGACATTTTACTGCTCTGGTTAATAAAAACAGTAACGGTTTTATAATTAAACGGGCCGGCCCACGGGCATTTATTCGCGAATTGATTAGGAGCCGGTCGACCGACGCACAGTTGACGCCCCCTCTCTCTCTGACACCGGGTCCCACCCCGACCGACCGTTCGCACCCGCGCGGTCATCCCTCTCCTCCCGCACGCGCCGACGAGCTCGTCGGTAGTTTCTTCTTCTCCCCGGATCTCTCTCTCCTCTCTTCCCACGCACCCACCCGAGCACCCTATAAGTAGCCCTGCCCCTCCTCTCTCCATTCCCCCCCGAATCCCCTCTCTCCCTCGTCGAGACGCTGCCAAATCCCTCGCCGGAGCCCCAGCCGCCACCGAACCTCCCGGCGCTCGTGGCCATCGACTCCGACCTCCCCTCGCCTCTCCGACGCCATCGTTCGACGCCGGACGTCAAGCGCCGCCGCCCGGACCACTCCACTGCCTCCCTCGACCACCGGAGCTCCTCGCCGTCGTCTTCGCCGTTTTCGGACTCGCCGGATATCCCCACGCCGGCGACCTTTACACTGTGAGCCCTCCCAACCCTCTGATCTTTACTCAACGGCCAAGATTAGATCGGGTTATTCCCGAACCGTTTTTCTCTTCCAATCGGTCGCCCGCCCGTATCTCCCGCACGCACGCACTAGCCAGCCAATAGGAACCTGCCACGTCACCCCTGGTCGTCCGGTAGTTTTCTTTTCTTTTTCTGTTTAGTTTTAGTTAACAGAATGTTTTAGAAATTTGTTTTGCTTATACCTTATAATCTGTTTAATGTTTTGAGTTGATTCCTTTTGCAATAGCTCACATTTTTCATTTAGTTTCACCCTGTACTTTTAAATTTTAAATTTGAACTATAAAATTTTAATTGAATCAAATTTGCTCAAATCATTCAAATTTGAATAACTAGAGTTTGAAAATAGATTTTGATATGAATCTTTTTGCTACTGTTTGGTCTTAGTTACTACTATCTTCATGCTTAGTTTGAGGATTTTTAGGATGATTTTGATTAGTGTTCTAGCTATAAACAGATTTTTCCTATTGGTTAGTATAGTTTTATTTATTTAGTTTTTAGTTAGTTTAAATTAGATTTAGTTTTCTTTTGTTTAGTGGGTGCTGTTGCTTGAACATTTAGTGTTTTACTTACTGTTAAAAAAAACATAAATTTGGTTAGTTTGTTTCTTTATTAACATAGGAATCACAACTTCTTTTCAAATAGGTTTAATTTGATTAAAACAACTAGTTAGTAATAGTTTTTCTTTCAACAAAGTTTTATATAATTTAATTCTGTTTTCTAAGACAAGTTTAATTGTAAATTCTTTTCTGTTAAGAACATGTTTTGTTAATAAATAATAAGTTTAGTTTCATTCTTTTGTTTGTAAAACTATAGTTGATTCATATAGTGTTTATCAAAACTTTTATAAACTTTACTAAAGTTTTTCTCAACAAACTTTAAATTTATTTAATTCTGTTATTAATAAAAAAATTGTTTTCTTGCTGTCAACTATTGTTTTGGTTAATACAAATGGTTTCATTATGTTAGTAATGTTTTATCCATCATTTTTTTGAAAACAAAAATTTGAGTGTTTTCTTGCTTGTGATTTGTGCATTGTTTTGTCTTGATTGTTTACTATTTCATTGTTGATGTTTGTGAGTTATATTATTTTTGTTGTATGTTTATTGAGTGATCTTGTTTGCTTCGTAAGATTATCCGGAGTGCGAGGCTTGTTACTTAGAGTCACTCACGTACGAAGATCATCAATCCGGCAAGTCACTTTGATCATCTTTACCCATGTTTTTATTGCATTCGTTCTTCCATCCCTCCAATTGCATGCAAAGTAGGTAATTGGAAACTTGGTTACTGTTGTAGTATCATGTGGTAGTTACCCCCTCACAACCCTTGACACATTGGCCCCGGGAAACGTTGTTTTACTTTTTGCTATGCTATTAGTAGACGGGGTTGGTTGTGTGATTCATGAGAGTTGAGAGAGTTAATAATTTCAAGACCTACATAATGATCAAGACTTCAAGACTCTGAGTTTTCAACTTACCTCTGGGTGGATGATGGTTGAACGGCACCCTGGAGAAACCAGTGGATTTTCCTAGGTGTTGCTGGAGATGGCCAGTATTCACGCGGAAAGGTCCACCCAGGCACAAAGAGATGGATGGATGCTTCAAGACCCAAGGCTTACCTGCACAGCCACAAGTCATTATGGGCTCTGGCTTGGTTGGATATCGTGGTGAGCCTAGACAGGCGGTGCTACGAGATGTAGCAGAACGGTAGGAAAGGATGGGCACCGATAGAGTCGCAGGGAAACCCTTTGGAAGACCATGTTTTGGTCATCCGTTTCTCAAACACCCTAAAGTGCGAGAAATCAAACGGAGGCGACCAAATCTTGTGGGGAACGTGTGCAAAACTCTGCAGAGTACTCAAACCTAATCGATTAGCCGTGTCCACGGTCATGGACGACTTGAGCCAAAGGAATTGAAACTTCCGGAAACTCTTAACACAATTAATATGATGATGTGGGTACTAATAACTTGGTTATGAGAATTGGTTGGTGGAACCATCTCATTAAACAACCAACTTAGTAATAATTTTGCTTAGTCCTCTCTTGTTGTAGGAAAATTGGCTTTACGCAAAACTTACTACTCCACCTGCCATAATTGCATATAGATTAGAGGATTATCTTCTCACCCC
Organism: Hordeum marinum; assembly: GCA_022496015.1. Taxonomy (NCBI): domain Eukaryota; kingdom Viridiplantae; phylum Streptophyta; class Magnoliopsida; order Poales; family Poaceae; genus Hordeum; species Hordeum marinum. The sequence continues at coordinate 323,083,615 of CM039677.1, forward strand.
TCTTTTGTGACTTTGCCGGCATATTCCATATGCTGACCTACACGGCTGCAACGTATCATGTTGCAGAGTCCTTTTCCGACCAGGAGTGAGGATGCGCTCTACGCTCGGTGAGATGCCCTTGGAGTCAGATGGACTCATCTACCTTCGACGCTTCCGCAAGATTTAGATATTCTCATGAGTTGGCCTTCAGCCACTTTATTGTAATTTTTATTGTAATAAAGGACTCGATATGAGATTTCGTTAATATAATGCTGTGTGATTTCCCTTTGATATATACATTGATGTACCGTGTGTGTACCAGCATGATCTTGGGATGGTACGGAAACACCAGAGATTCGACCTTTCAGGTCGGGTCGCTACAGAAATGGTATCGGAGCACACGCTGACCGTAGGACGTAACCTCTAGGATTGGAAAGCCTTAGGATTGTATCTCTTTGTCTTTAAAATTCTTATACTCTCATCTACTCGTTTCTGACTCCTCTCCGATTATTTTAAAATTTATAGATGGCCACCTTCATCCCAGTGTTGATCACGGAGTTTTGCCAGCCTGACGCAATGATGCCCTTTGGTAAGGAGCTGATGAGGATCGTCAAAGACGTGAGGATTGCTTTGCCGAGCATCACCGGGATTCCTATCATGTCATTTCCCCAAGATGGACGCTACAGGATCGAGGTGCATATCCCAAGGAAGACCTTTGGGAATCGGAAGGAACCCATCGACTTCAAATTTGTGGCACCCAGCTGGATACTTGGAAGAGACATGGCCATTCATCGTGCCCTTGGACGTATTCAGGAGGAATACAAAGGTGGAACCATTTCACCAGGACTCAGCTTAGTTTGTCGCAGGGATGTCCATGGAAACATCATAACCCCTCCCACCGTAGACACCACCATTTCCTATATCCAGACCTTGGAGACTCACATCAGGACTCTGGAGCTTCGAGTTCGTGCTGATATGAAGAAAATCAAGAATCTGATGAACCGTGAGATTGACCTCGAAGCTGACTTGCGGGAAGCCGAGTATGAACATGAATATGAGGTGAAGGATTTCTTAGAGAGGATCGACAAGCTGAACACTCGCGTCGCCACTTTGGAGGAACAGATGGACATGGGTGAAAATCTTCATCCTGAGGGAGACTTGGCTCCCTTCATCAGCAACGATGATGACTATGAGGAGAGCACCACTAGAGGAGACTCAGTCACCATGTACTTCTGAGGAAAACTTTAGTTATGCCCTCCATGTATCTTTTATTTTCAACGTTAAGAGCGTAGGTCGATGTGTAGTTTGATTTAGACTTGTATTCCGGATGTTTGACATTGATTGAATAAATGAATTTGGTGTGATATGTTTGTTGGATTGCATATGGGTAGTGAATTTCTCCTTTTAGGCCCTTGTTCTATTCTAATTCTCACCCCTCTGAAAACAGCAAGATGCCTCCACGACGTGAGTCCGACTTCACCTTCCCGCCGGAACTCACGCAACTCCTTCAGCAGCAGAATGCACTGATGCAGCTATTGATCCAGAATCAGACCAACAACTAGAACAACAACCACCACCATCCACCCCAGGCTGACAATCTCATCCGTTTTCTAAGGTTGAACCCTCCAACTTTCTCCAGTAGCACTGAGCCCATTGTGAGATGACTGGCTCCGTAAGATGGAGAGAGAACTCGTCACCGCTGGATTTACTGATGCTGAGAAAGTGCGCTTTGCCGCACATCAACTGGAAGGACCAGCAGCTTCGTGGTGGGAGAACTACACCACCACATATCCTATTGCTGATATAACTTGGGAGCAGTTCAAGCAAGCTTTCCGCACCGCACATGTTTCAGCTGGAGCTATGAGTCTGAAGAAGCGCAAGTTTCGCAACTTGCGCCAGGGAAATCGCTCTGTGGCCCAGTACGTGGACGACTTCAGCACATTGGCTCGTTATGCACCAGGAGACGTGGCCGATGATGCGGCCAAGCAAGAGAAATTTTTGGAAGGACTCAACGATGAGTTGAGCATGCAGTTGGTAGTGGCTACCTTCAACAACTACCAAGAGCTGGTAGACAAGGCCCTCATCTTGGAGGGTAAACAGCAGCAAATTCAGAACCGCAAGAGGAAGTACACTCAGGGGAAGTTCAACTCTGGAGCTCATCCAAAGCCCCGATACTCCCCGTACTCCGGAAATACCGGATCAGGTACCGGTAAGTTTGGAAGGCACACTCATGCGGTGCACAACCATGGAGGCCACAACCATGGAGGAAATGGGAATGTTCGTCCCAACCATGGCAACTTCAAGACTGACAATGGGAATGGGAACAACAACCAGCACCGTCACGCCCCTACTCAGAAGGATCTGAGCCACATCACCTGTTTCAAGTGCCAGAAGACAGGGCACTATGCTACTGAATGTCCCCAGAGCAAGCAAGGAAATGGAAACGGCAACTCCGCAGCCAAGAATCCAAATCCGTTTCCTCGTGCCCAGGTGAATCACCTCGACGTGGAAGAAGTCTATGATCAACCCGAGACTATGGTTGGTAAGTTTTTATTGCATTCACGTCCAGTTACAGTACTTTTTGATTCCGGTGCAACTCATTCATTCATATCAAGGGTAGTTGTGGATAAGTATGGTTTGCCCACCAAAACCCTTAGTCAGCCCATTAAGGTCAGTTCCCCAGGAGGTATGATGATGGCAGGGATAGGATGCCATGCCTTGAAACTCAATATAGGAAACCATGTTTTCCCCACCAACCTTATCGTCTTAGAATCCCAGGGATTGGATGTAATCCTAGGCATGGATTGGATGACCAAGTATGAAGGAAATCTTGATTGCCCTAGCAAGTCTGTTTCACTCACCACCCCGGAGAACAAGAGGATTAAGTATGTATCCCGACGCACACGTATGAGTGCTCGGTTAAATTCTCTCACAGGAGTTGTTCAGGAGGAAGTACCTGTGGTAAAAGACTTTCCGGATGTATTCCCGGAAGAATTACCAGGCATGCCACCAGATAGGGAGATTGAGTTCCTAATAGAGCTACAACTAGGGACAGCCCCAATTTCCAAGAGACCCTATCGGATGCCCGCAAATGATTTAGTGGAAATCAAGAAGCAAATTAAGGAGTTATTGGACAAGGGATATATTCGCCCAAGTTCTTCACCTTGGGGAGTCCCAGTTCTTTTGGGTGAGAAGAAGGATAAAACCTTGAGAATGGTAGTCGATTATCGTGCCTTGAACGAGGTGACTATCAAGAACAAGTACCCTCTGCCGATGATTAATGACTTGTTTGATCAGCTAGTAGGCGCCAAAGTATTCTCCAAGATCGATCTTCGATCAGGGTATCACCAACTAAAGATTCGTGAACAGGATATACCCAAAACAGCGTTCACCACAAGGTATGGCCTGTATGAGTATACTGTCATGTCCTTTGGTTTGACTAATGCTCCTGCCTACTTCATGAATTTGATGAACAAAGTGTTTATGGAATATTTGGACAAGTTTGTCATAGTGTTCATCGATGACATCTTGATACTCTCCAAGAACGAGGAACAACACAAGGAACATTTGCGTTTAGTTCTGGAGAAGCTGAGAGAGCATCAGTTATATGCCAAGTTCAGCAAATGTGAATTTTGGCTGACGGAAGTCGGATTCCTTGGACATGTTAGTTCCGGAGAAGGAATAGCCGTAGACCCCGCTAAGGTTGAAGCCGTCACCGAGTGGAAGTCACCCACCTCGGTTAAGGAGATCCGAAGTTTCCTCGGACTTGCCGGATATTACCGGAGATTCATTGAGAATTTCTCAAGGATTGCCAAGCCCATGACAGAGTTGTTGAAGAAAGAGTCTAAGTATATTTGGACTGAGGAATGTGAAGCCAGTTTCCAGGAGTTGAAGAAACATTTGGTCACAGCCCCATTGTTGATTTTGCCCAATATTCGGAAGGACTTCCAGGTTTATTGTGATGCTTCACGTCAAGGACTTGGAGGAGTACTCATGCAAGATGGAAAGGTTGTAGCTTATGCATCCAGACAACTACGACCTCATGAGTTGAATTATGCCACCCATGATTTGGAACTAGCAGCCGTAGTGCACGCACTCAAGACCTGGAGACATTTCCTTATCGGAAATAGTTGTGATGTTTACACCAACCATAAGAGCCTGAAATATATCTTCACGCAGAAAGAGTTGAACCTCAGACAGAGGAGATGGTTAGAGTTAATCAAGGACTATGACATGAGATTACATTACCATCCAGGTAAGGCTAATGTTGTAGTCGATGCCTTGAGTCGGAAAACTTATGTAAACACACTCACAGCGGGAGGATTATCCCAAGAGTTAGCCAATGATCTCAGAGAGCTCAAGCTAGAGATAGTTCCAAGCGGATATGTTGCCATACTGGAGATCCAGTCCACCTTGACCGAAAGAATTTGAGAAGCCCAGAAATCGGACAAGGAAATAGCTGAGATAAAGCAAAGAATGGAAGATGGTAAAGATAAAGGTTTTCGTGAGGATGAATACGGAACTTTGTGGTTTGAGAACCGCATCTATGTGCCCAATGACCCAGAGCTCAGGAAGTTGATACTTCAGGAAGCCCACGATTCACCTTACTCGATACACCCAGGCAATACCAAGATGTACCTGGATTTGAAGGAAAGTTACTGGTGGACAGGTATGAAGAAAGATATTGCGGAACACATTGCAATATGTGATGTTTGTCAGCGAGTAAAGTCGGAACATCAGAAACCAGCAGGGTTACTCCAACTTTTGTCGATACCCGAGTGGAAATGGGAAAAGCTTGGTATGGATTTCATCACAGGACTACCCAGGACTCGTTCAGGTTATGATTCCATCTGGGTAGTGGTAGATCGTTTGACCAAGGTAGCTCATTTCATTCCAGTGAAGACCACCTATACCAGTGCTAAGCTAGCCAAGATATATATGACCAGGATCGTATGTCTGCATGGAGTTCCAAGGAGTATCGTGTCAGATAGAGGAACACAATTTACCTCAAAGTTTTGGCATCAGTTACATGAAACTTTGGGTACAAGGCTAGAGTTTAGTACAGCTTTTCATCCGCAGACCAATGGACAGACTGAGAGAGTCAACCAGATTCTGGAAGACATGTTGAGAGCTTGTGCGCTAGATTATGGATCTAGTTGGGATGACAACTTACCTTACGCAGAATTCTCGTACAACAATAGTTATCAGACCAGTCTGAAGATGGCCCCTTTCGAAGCATTATACGGAAGGAGGTGCAGAACACCATTGATGTGGGATGGTGTTGGAGACCGACAACTTTTTGGTCCCGACCTTATTCAAGATTCAGAAGATAAAGTCAAGTTGATTCGTGACAGACTCAAAATAGCTCAATCCCGACAGAAGAGCTATGCCGACAACAAACGCAAGGAAGTAACATATGAAGTGGGAGATCGGGCATATCTTCGTGTGTCCCCACTTCGAGGAATCAAGAGGTTTGGTGTTAAAGGAAAGTTAGCACCCAGATTCATAGGCCCCTACAAAATTCTTGAACGTAGAGGCAAAGTTGCTTACAAACTGGAATTGCCGGAAGGATTGTCCGGAGTTCATGATGTTTTCCATGTTTCCCAGTTGAAGAAATGCCATGCTGAGATGGCTGATATTCGCTTGAGAGACACAGTGCCCCTAGAGGCCATACAACTTGACAGTGATCTGACCTATGTGGAGAAGCCTGTCAGAATCCTCGAGACTGCCAACAGAGTTACCCGCAGTAGGATCATCAAGTTCTGTAAGGTTTTGTGGAGTCACCACACCGAGGAAGATGCCACCTGGGAACGCGAAGAAGGTCTTCGTAGAGACCATCCGCACCTATTTTCTAGCCAACCCGAATCTCGAGGGTGAGATTCATCTTAAGGTGGGTAGGTTTGTAACATCCCAAAATTCCATTTTGGAATGTTATGAAATATAGCTATGCATGTATCATCATCATTGCTTGCATGTATGTATTAATTGAAATGCCTTCTCTGAATTTCTGAAACCCCCTTTCTACTTTCAATGTGTGGCTTTCACCTATTTGAAAATCTTGGTAAAATGTTCAAATAAGAGAGGAGGAAGATGACACTCCACACCAGGACCTAATTGGTGATTTATTTGAACAATAAACACCAGGGGTTATTTTGAAAATATTTGCAAAAGAATTTAAAAGCAAATAGGCCATTTCTGAAAATAATATTTTTTTCAAAGTGTTCAAATGACAGAATAAAAATGTTCAATAAATGTCATCTATTATTCTGTTAATAATGATATATAATACTCCTATATTTGAAAAGGTGTTGAATGCTTTTAAAGATGTTTTACTGCTCTGGTTAATAAAAACAGTAACGGTTTTATAATTAAACGGGCCGGCCCACGGGCATTTATTCGCGAGTTGATTAGGAGCCGGTCGACCGACGCGCAGTTGAAGCCCCCTCTCTCTATCTAACATCGGGTCCCACCCCGACCGACCGTTCGCACCCGCGCGGTCATCCCTCTCCTCCCGCACGCGCCGACGACCTCGCCGACAGTTTCTTCTTCTCCCCGGATCTCTCTCTCCTCTCTTCCCCCGCAACCACCCGAGCACCCTATAAGTAGCCCTGCCCCTCCTCTCTCCATTCCCCCCCGAATCCCCTCGCTCCCTCGTCGAGACGCTGCCAAATCCCTCGCCGGAGCCCCAGCCGCCACCGAACCTCCCGACGCTCATGGCCATCGACTCCGACCTCCCCTCGCCTCTCCGACGCCACCGTTCGACACCGGACGTCAAGCGCCGCCGCCCGGACCACTCCACTGCCTCCCTCGACCACCGGAGCTCCTGGCCATCGTCTTCGCCATTTTCAGACTCGCTGGAGATCCCCACGCCGGCGACCTTTACACTGTGAGCCCTCCCAACCCTCGGATCTTTACTCAACGGCCAAGATTAGATCGGGTTATTCCCGAACCGTTTTTCTCTTCCAATCGGTCGCCCGCCCGTATCTCCCGCACGCACGCACTAGCCAGCCAATAGGAACCTGCCACGTCACCCCTGGCCGTCCGGTAGTTTTCTTTTCTTTTTCTGTTTAGTTTTAGTTAACAGAATGTTTTAGAAATTTGTTTTGCTTATAACTTTTAATCTATTTAATGTTTTGAGTTGATTCTTTTTGGAATAGCTCACATTTTTCATTTAGTTTCACCCTGTACTTTTAAATTTTAAATTTGAACTATAAAATTTGAATTGAATCAAATTTGCTCAAATCATTCAAATCTGAATAACTAGAGTTTGAAAATACATTTTGATATGAATCTTTTTGCTACTGTTTGGTCTTAGTTAGTACTATCTTCATGGTTAGTTTGAGGATTTTTAGGATGGTTTTGATTAGTGTTCTAGCTATAAACAAATTCTGCCTATTGGTTAGTATAGTTTTATTTATTTAGTTTTTAGTTATTTTAAATTAGATTTAGTTTTATTTCTTTTAGTGGGTGCTGTTGCTTGAACATTTAGTGTTTTACTTACTGTTAAAAAAAACGTAAATTTGCTTAATTTGTTTCTTTATTAACATAGGAATCACAACTTCTTTTCAAATAGGTTTAATTTGATTAAAACAACTAGTTAGTAATAGTTTTTCTTTCAACAAAGTTTTATATAATTTAATTCTGTTTTCTAAGACAAGTTTAATTGTAAATTCTTTTCTGTTAAGAACATGTTTTGTTAATAAATAATAAGTTTAGTTTCATTCTTTTGTTAGTAAAACTATAGTTGATTCATATAGTGTTTATCAAAACTTTTATAAACTTTACTAAAGTTTTTCTCAACAAACTTTAAATTTATTTAATTCTGTTATTAATAAAAAAAATTGTTTTCTTGCTGTCAACTATTGTTTTGGTTAACACAAATGGTTTCGTTATGTTAGTAATGTTTTATCCATCATTTTTTTTGAAAACAAAAATTTGAGTGTTTTCTTGCTTGTGATTTGTGCATTGTTTTGTCTTGATTGTTTACTATTTCATTGTTGATGTTTGTGAGTTATATTATTTTTGTTGTATGTTTATTGAGTGCTCTTGTTTGCTTCGTTAGATTATCCGGAGTGCGAGGCTTGTTACTTAGAGTCACTCACGTACGAAGATCATCAATCACGCAAGTCACTTTGATCATCTTTACCCATGTTTTTATTGCATTAGTTCTTCCATCCCCCCAATTGCATGCAAAGTAGGTAATTGGAAACTTGGTTACTGTTGTAGTATCATGTGGTAGGTACCCGCTCACAACCCTTGACACATTGGCCCCGGGAAACGTTGTTTTACTTTTTGCTATGCTATTAGTAGACGGGGTTGGTTGTGTGATTCATGAGAGTTGAGAGAGTTAATAATTTCAAGACCTACATAATGATCAAGACTTCAAGACTCTGAGTTTTCAACTTACCTCTGGGTGGATGATGGTTTAACGGCACCCTGGAGAAACCAGTGGATTTGCCTAGGTGTTGCTGGAGATGGCCAGTATTCACGCGAAAAGGTCCACCCAGGCACAAAGAGATGGATGGATGCTTCAAGACCCAAGGCTTACCTGCACAGCCACAAGTCATTATGGGCTCTGGCTTGGTTGGATATCATGGTGACCCTGGACAGGAGGTGCTACGAGATGTAGAAGAACGGTAGGAATGGATGGGCACCGACAGAGTCGCGGGGAAACCCTTTGGAAGACCATGTTTTGGTCATCCGTTTCTCAAACACCCTGAAGTGCGAGAAATCAAACGGAGGCGACCAAATCTTGTGGGGAACGTGTGCAAAACTCTGCAGAGTACTCAAACCTAATCGATTAGCCGTGTCCACGGTCATGGACGACTTGAGCCAAAGGAACTGAAACTTCCGGAAACTCTCAACACAATTAATATGATGATGTGGGTACTAATAACTTGGTTATGAGAATTGGTTGGTGGAACCATCTCATTAAACAACCAACTTAGTAATAATTTTGCTTAGTCCTCTCTTGTTGTAGGAAAATTGGCTTTACGCAAAACTTACTACTCCACCTGCCATAATTGCATATAGATTAGAGGATTATCTTCTCACCCCTCTTTTGTGACTTTGCCGGCATATTCCATATGCTGACCTACACGGCTGCAACGTATCATGTTGCAGAGTCCTTTTCCGACCAGGAGTGAGGATGCGCTCTACGCTCGGTGAGATGCCCTTGGAGTCAGATGGACTCATCTACCTTCGACGCTTCCGCAAGATTTAGATATTCTCATGAGTTGGCCTTCAGCCACTTTATTGTAATTTTTATTGTAATAAAGGACTCGATATGAGATTTCGTTAATATAATGCTGTGTGATTTCCCTTTGATATATACATTGATGTACCGTGTGTGTACCAGCATGATCTTGGGATGGTACGGAAACACCGGAGATTCGACCTTTCACGTCGGGTCGCTACAGTGTCCTATCGCCCCTCGTTGTCCTCCACCTAAATGACCTCAGCATCGACCACCGACGGTGTTAACATATGCATGTGTCGAGTCCCATTTGGACGAACCAACAACTATCTAACCTCTATGAGAAGTGGCCGCGTCAGTAATGTCGACATCCATTGCTTCCCCTCCATCTCGATGAGCCGAAGACACAGATGTAGCAGCTCTGACGGATTGAATGACATTCGGTCAGATACAACCCTAGACTTCAGTCGACAGAACAAGTACGGAAATAAACACTTACGTGGAGATGACAGGCACTGCCACCCTCATGCGAGGCAGAGCTTTGCGAGGCTTGGTGATGGCTTGCTTGGGCTGCTTGGCCAGTGTTTCGCTCGGCTCAACGGTCGAAGGGCGGCCCCGTTTTAGGTTCTTCTCATTAGGGCCTGGAGCCCTGCCCTCAACAGTTGACGGATCTTGGCGGGACTTTGTGAGGCTTTCGCGTCGGGGAGGTGACTCGACTTCTTCCTCCTCGCTAGAGTCCTCGTATTCTTCCTCGGTGTCCGAAGAACCATCACCGTCCACACTGCCGCCCTCGCTCACCACGCCATCTTCAACACGGTTCCCGTTGGGAATGGGCGAGTGCATGTGCGCCCATTCCTGCATGATTCAAGCAAAGAAGTCAGTTCAATATATCACTCGACAGTACAATATATCAGTCGACATCACACAGCTCACCAGATTCTTCGGCGGGTTTTCGGCCGAGTACGGCCGGATCCTCTTGGCTCCCAATGGATTGTCACAGGCTCCGGTGATGCTACGGAGCCATTGCTCGATAGTTTTCTGAGGAACTTCCTCGGGATGCGTCCTTGTCGAGTCCTCACGGCCCGCGTAGTGTCACATGGTGTGGTCTCTGGCTTGGAGCGGCTGAATTCGTCAACCGAGAAACGTCTCCAACAGGTCCATGCCAGTCACTCCACCCCGATTCAGCTGCACCATCGCTTCAACCAAGATGCCTACTTGGACATGCTCCTCTTCAGTCACCTTCAGAGACTTGGGGATGGCTGGACGGTCGAGTGTATATGGGGGAAGGCCAGTCGACATATTGGGCGATGATGCATCCTTGCAGTAGAACCAGGTCAACTGCCAACCACTGACAGACTCAGGAAAGGTCATGGTAGGGAAGGAGATACGAGCTCTTTTCTGAACTCCTAAACCTCCGCACAGCTGGAGCACGTGAGTCTTCCCATCAGCGGGGAGGGCTTTCTTCACGGTCTGGGATCTGACCGTGAAGAGGTATTTGAACAATCCCCAATGGGGAGGGCAGCCCAGGAAACATTCGCACAAAGTGACGAATGTAGATAGATAGGCGATGGTATTTGGCGAGAGGTGGTGCAGTTGGGCGCCAAACAAATTCATAAAGCCCCTAAAGAATGGGTGGGGCGGAAGAGAAAAACCTCGCTTGACGTGGGAGAGAAGGAGGACCCGCTCCCCGTCACGCGGCTCCGGCTCGCGCTCCTCCCCCGGCAACCTCCAGGCACCGTCCGCCATGAGCCCGTCAGAGACGAGGCCCTCCATGTCCTCGTGGGTGACGACAGAGGGGAGAAAATCCCCCTGCATCCAACCCACCGACACGGTGAATCGGGCGGTCGAGGGCTTCTTGCCCTTGAGCTTTGCCGCCCCCTTCTTCGCTCGCACCAGCCTCTCCATCGGATTCTTCATCTTCGTCGTGGTGGCTCTAGTCGAGGGAGATCGGAGTGAGGCGCTGGGAGCAGAAGAGGCGAAGGAAAAGAAAGAAAGAACTTGCGGAGGTACTGTGCAAACCGTAGCGAGGACAACTTTATACGCTGCCGAGTGTCTCACTGACAAGTGGACCCGCGAGGTTACCGCGCACGCCAACCATTGACGGCGCTCGGTACGTGGCGATATGACCGGCGTGAAGGTCGAGGCGTCACGCCTCCACTTGCCCCGATCGTGGCGTAATCATCGCGCGAGCGAGCGTGCTTCCCAAATTTTCGTATCCCGGAAAATCCTGGTCTGTTAGACCGACCTGTCGCCTCCCAAGATAGTGTCAGATCACTCGGACCAAAACAAATGTTGAACATCCACTCGGACACCTTTAAGGCTGAATGGATCCGGGCAAGCGGAGAGGAATTCAATCGACACAAGTTTCGTTGAAGCCCCGAATATGATTCGGAACATTTTGCGTGTTAACCCTGAATGAATGCTAATGCTCAGAGTTCAATCGACACAAGTTTCATGGAAATCCCAAATATCATTCGGAGGATCTGATGCACTAACTCAAGGTCTACGTAGATACCTCCTTCCACCACTCAAACCCCGATCCATTCGGGGGCCAATGACAAGGATATATCCCTAGGGTAGGGTCCTAGGCATGGCCCACATACCCTACCTAAGGACTCCACATGGGAGGACTTGAAGATCAAGCATGAACTTCCGAGTGGATCCCTGGAGACATTCAAAGGCACTCGACAGTAATCCACTCAGAGACTCCCGCTCTCACTTGGCAGTCGCATGTCACTCGGATGACCTCGCTTTCACTCGACGCCAGAAGACCAGGAGCCATCATCAAGAGCCCAACGGGCAGACGCTGGTTCAATGGTCATTAGTAGCTTTTATTATGTACGTTACTAGTAACGGCAAACTTTAATCCCACGACCAGGCCCTTAGATGCAGGACAATTATGAGGGGCAGCGAACTCTATATAAGACGCCCCTCCCCTCCTGCACAAGGGTTCGCAACCATTGTAATCTCTATACTCCACTCGACATAAAGCTCCCGAGCACTGAGATGTAGGGTTGTTACCTCCACGAGAGGGGCCTAAACTCATACATCTGTGTGTACATTCTCGCCGTAGCTAGGACTCCGCACTCTCCCCTCGTACCCCTATCATCTACTATCAGGCTCGTTCCCACAACATGCGATAAAGAGTTCACTCCAAAGTCACAAATAGCGGAAAACAAACGAAGAAATGACTGTAGGGTAAGAAACCACCTCAAAGTTATCTTTTCCGATCAATCGTACGAGCTATCCCTATAAGTGTTACGAATAGCCCTAGAGTTCGTACGAAAATAACACCTTAAGATACACATCAACCAAAACCCTAATTTCACCTAGATACTCCAATGTCAACACAAGTACCCGTGGGCTTGATTATACGATATGCATCACACAATTTCAGATTCGTGAAGTTCAATCCAACACAAAGAACCTCAAAGAGTGCCCCAAAGTTTCTACCAGAGAGTCAAGACGAAAACGTATGCCAACTCCTATGCATAGATTCCCAAGGTCATGGAACCCTCAAGTTGATCACCAAAAAATACATCAAGTGGATCAATAGAACATCCCATTGTCACCATGGATATCCCCTCGCAAGACATACATCAAGTTTTCTCAAATCCCTTAAAGACTCAATCCGATAAGAAAACTTCAAAGGGAAAACTCAATTCATCACAAGAAAAAAGAGAGGAGGAAACTCCATATGATTCATATATATTAATAAAGCTCGCGGTACATCAAGTTTGTGTCATCTCAAGAACACGAGAGAGAGAGAGAGATCAAACACATAGCTACTGGTACATACCCTCAGCCCCGAAGGTGAACTACTCCCTCCTCGTCATGGAGACCGCCGGGATGATGAAGATGGCCTCCGGTGATGGTTTCCCCCTCCGACAGGGTGCCAGAACGGGCTCTCAATTGGTTTTTCGTGGCTAAAGAGGCTTGAAGCGCCGGAACTCCCCATGTAGGGTTCTTTTCGGAGGTTTGGGTATTTATAAGAATTTTTGGCGTCGGTTTCACATCAAGGGGGTGCCCGAGGGGCCCACAAGCCCGAAGCACCCTCCCTACAGGATAGGGCACGCCTAGAGGGCTTGTGGCCTCCTCGTCCACTTCCTAGCCCGGCTCTTGTGCTTCGGGGGTCTCTTTTTTTCCATAAAAAATCACCGTAAAATTTTCAGCCCATTCCGAGAACTTCTCTTTCTACACAAAAAATGACACCACGATATTTGTGTAGAAAATAGCGTGAGTCCCGGTTAGTTCTAATCAAATCATACAAAATCCATATAAATTTATTGAAAATATGGCATGAATACTTCATAAATTGTAGATACGTTGGAGACGTATCAGCATCCCCAAGCTTAATTCTTGCTCGTCCTCGAGGAGGTAAATGATAAAAGAAATAATTTATGAAGTGTGAATGCTAGCATAGTGCATAAATTTGATCAATGATAGTTCTAAACACTTTGTATAGCATCATTACATATCATAAACAATAGCTCATCTCATAAAACTTCTCATGATGAAGTAAAAAGCTATTCACATGTTAAACTATAGACCATAAAGTTTCTTGAAAACTAACAAACTATGCTTTCAGTCACCAAACAATTGCAACACATCTTATTTTCATGAAGGGTCTATGTAAGAGCTTTGATTTAGCAAATTCCACATACTGAACTATCACATAGTCTTCCATGATTGCAAACACTCAAAGCATATTTTTAGAGCAAATGGCATCCGTCGAACACAAAGAAAGATAGGGGCTTAATGTTTTGCCTCCCAACTTATTTATCGTATAGATAATTGTCAACAATAATAATTCATTATCAAATACATTTGAATGGCCATATATGCTTGGATCTTTCCCCGCCATATGGTGCTTGCCAACTAAAGAATAATTGAGTTTGAACTAAGAAGGAATACTATTGACTCTTGCACAAAAGTAAATACATGAAAGTAAAATATAGGACCTTCGTAGAGGGAAGCATAGGTTGTCATTCGCTTTTTAATTCGATGTGAAAACCCTTAATGTAAAGGAACGTGACATTGTATTGCCCTTTGTGATAGCAACCTTTATTATGATGTCCGTCACTTTTATTTCTTTACCATCACAAGTTCGTACAACGCGTATTTTCCCTTACAATAAAAGATCATACATATTTAGGAGCAATTTTTATTGCTTTTTGCACCGATGACAACTAACTTGAAGGATCTTATTCAATCCATAGGTATATATGGTGGACACTCATGGCAAGAAACTGGGTTTAAGGGTTTTGGATGCACAAGTAGTATATCTACTTACTACAAATTTTTGGCTAGCAAAAGATCCTAAGCAATCACCACATGCTAGAGGATCCATAACAATATAAATTCTATACAAATATACCCAAGCATAACTCATTACGTTGTCTTACTTGTCCAACTTCAACTAATTTTCTCAAGTTTGAAAATAATTAATGGGGTGATAACCCACAAGTATAGGGGATCGCAACAGTTTTCGATGGTAGAGTATTCAACCCAAATTTATTGATTCAACACAAGGGGAGCCAAAGAATATTCTCGAATATTCACAGCTGAGTTGTCAATTCAACCACACCTGAAAGATTTAATATATGCAGAAAAGTATTCAGTAGCAAAGTAGTATGGAGGTAACGATAACGGTGGCAAAAGTAATAGTAGCAGTTTTGTAGTGATCATAACAGTAGCAACTAGCTCATATTCATTAATGTAATGTAGGCATGTATTCCATATATAGTCATACGTGCTTATGGAAAAGAACTTGCATGACATCTTTTGCCCTACCCTCCCATGGCAGCGTGGTCCTCATGGAAACTAAGGGATATTAAGGCCTCCATTTAATAGAGAACCGGAACAAATCATTAACACTTGGTGAATACATGAACTCCTCAAACTACGGTAATCACCGGAAAGAATCCCAATTATTGTCACCCTGGGGGATGCGAATCATAACTTGTAATAGGTGTCTACAACTTGAAAGATAGGATCAAGAACACATATATATTCATGAAAACATAATAGGTTCATATCTGAAATCATGGCACTCGGGCCCTAGTGACAAGCATTAAGCATAGAAAAGTCATAGCAACATCAATCTCAGAACATAGTGGATACTAGGGATCAAACCCTAACAAAACTAACTCAATTACATGATAAATCTCATCCAACCCATCCCCGTCCAGCAAGCCTGTGATGGGATTACTCACGAATGGCATAGAGCATCATGGGATTGGTGATGAAGGATGGTTGGTGATGACGATGGCATCACTTTCCCCTCTCCAGAGCCCAAAATGGACTCCAGATCTGGTCTGCCGAGGAGGAACAGGAGGTGGCGGCGGCTCCATATCGTGAAACACGATGAACTCTTCTCTCTGAATTTTTTCTCCATGAATAGCGTTATATGGAGCCGGAGAGGAGGTCGGAGGAGCCAGGAGGGCCCCACAAGCCTGCTAGGCGTGGCCAGGGGGTGGCCACGCCTAGCAGGCTTGTGGCCTGTAGGTGGCCCCCCTATGGTTGATTCTTGCGCCACTATTTTTTATTAAATCCAAAAATATTCTCCGTGAATTTTCAGGATGATCCAAGAACTTTTATTTGTGCACAAAAATAACACCAAGGCAATTCTGCTGAAAACAGCGTCAGTCTGGGTTAGTTCCATTCAAATCATTCAAATTAGAGTCCAAAACAAGGGCAAAAGAGTTTGGAAAAGTGGATACGATGGAGACATATCAACTCCCCCAAGGTTAACCCATTACTTGTCCTCAAGCAATTCAGTTGATAAACTAAAAGTGATAAAGAAAAACTTTTACAAACTCTGTTTGATCTTTTTGTTGTAAATACGTCTAACTGATGTTTGGATTTTCAGCAAAGACCATGGACTAACCACATTCACAATAGCATTTAGGTCTCACATTTACTCATATCAATGACATAATCAACTAGCAAGTAATAATAATAACTCTCGGATGGAAACACTTTTTCAAAACAATCATGATACAATAGGACAAAATGGTATCTCGCTAGACATTTCTGAGACCGCAAAACATAAATGCAGAGCACCTCTAAACAACAACGACTGACTAGACATTGTAATTCACGGTGAAAGATATCCAATCATGCTCATGCTCAATATCAATTAATAGCAAAGTATACAAATGGTGGTGCTCTCTAACTGGTGCCTTTTGTAAAAGATGATGACTCAATAATAAAGTAAATGGAAAGGCCCTTCGCAGAGGGAAGCATTGATTTGCTGAGGTGCTAGAGCTCGAGTTTTTAAAATAGATATAAGTAATGATTTTTGAGCGGTATGCTTTCATTGCTCACATAACGACCAAGAGGTTTTCAACATCTTCCATGCTAGATACATTATAGGTGGTTCCCAAAGAGAATGATAAAGTTTTTACTCCCCCTCCACCAATCAGTCACACTCCACGGCGAACCGAATTCGAGGGTACCGTCCATACAAACACAGTCATGGGGGAGTTTTTTTAATTATATTTTGCTTCATATTTTGAGCATGGAACTTGGCATCCCGATTACCAGCCACTTTCTCGTGAATGATAGTGGATCAACACATATTGTGAGAATAACCCACCTAGCATGGAAGATACTGATAGGCCCTAGTCGTCACATGGGCGATTTAGGCATACAAAACAAAATGTTTATTTGAAGGTTTAAAGTTTGGCACATGCAAATTTACTTGGAATGGCTGGTAAATACCGCATATACGTAGGTATGGTGGACTCATATGAAACAACTTTGGGGTTGAGGGGTTGGGTGCACAAGCAGTATTCCCGCTTAGTACAAGTGAAGGCTAGCAAAAGACTAGGGAGCGACCAACTAGATAGCAACACAGTCATCAACATGCTTTGGGATTAACAAACATTCAGTGCAAGCATGAGTAGGATATAAATCACTATGAACATAAATATCGTGGAGGCTATGTTGATTTTGTTTCAATTACATGCATGAACATGTGCCAAGTTGAGCCACTTGAATCGTTCAGAGGAGGATACCATCCCATCATACTACATCACAACCATTTTAATATGCATGTTGGCACCCAAACAAAACCATTATCCACTCTTAGCTAATTAAGCATGACATGAATAACTATAATCTCTAAGTGTCATTAAAAATATGTTTCACCCATGATGATTTGAATTCGGAACGATGAGCTAATCATATTTACAAAAGCAAGATAGGTCGAGTTCGTACCAGCTTTTCTCCATCTCAGTATTTTCATCAAATATCGTCATTATTGCCTTTCACTTGCACGACTGAACGGTGTGGATAATAATAAGCGTGCACGTGCATTGGACTAAGCTGGAATCCGCAAACAAAAACTCAAAGGAGAAGACAAGGTAACATGGGCTCTATAAAAGGTAAACAATATTGCATATGAGAGCCACTCGACATTTTCATTGTGGTCTTCTCCTTACGACCCAAAGAAAGAAAAATCAAAACAAGAACGAGAAAACTATTTACACGGGAAAGCTCCCAACAAGTAAAAGAAGAACGAAAAATCTTTTTGGGTTTTCTTTTAATGCTACACCTAAGCAACTATAAGGTAAAGCTAGAACTATTTTTTTATATTTTTATCAAAGTTAAATAAACACACAAGAAGAAAACAAAACGAGGAAATAAACTACCATGGATAGTACAATAAAAAGTATGAACACCGGCTACTTAGAATAAGTGTGTGAACATGAATGTAAAGTCGATGAGAAATACGTACTCCCCCAAGCTTAGGCTTTTGGCCTAAGTTGGTCTAGGGCCATGGCACGAAAGAGCTCCCTTCCGAATACCCAAGAGCGTCCTCATAGTTCCATTGTTTGGCGAACTTCTATGGCTCCCACTAAAAGACTGGCTCTGGGTACGGATCAAAGGCTGGTGCCAGTTCTGGAGCTGGGGGTTGCGTCATACCCCAATATCTGTAAATGTCTCCAGGCATAATGGTGTACCTGCCTGAGCGAATATCGAACAAAGAAGAAGCGGGCTAAAAACTAAATTGTAAAGCAACCTCCTATCATCATTTTTCTTAATAACATCATGATCTACCATACGGTCATAATCTAAAAACTTCGCAGGTAGCAGCCTGTCATCTTTCTCATTATGCCTAATGGGTATCTCAAATTGTTTGGCTAAACGAGATGCATAGATACCTCCGAATATGGGACCCTTCGAA
Source organism: Hordeum marinum (assembly GCA_022496015.1). Taxonomy (NCBI): domain Eukaryota; kingdom Viridiplantae; phylum Streptophyta; class Magnoliopsida; order Poales; family Poaceae; genus Hordeum; species Hordeum marinum. The sequence goes on from CM039677.1 coordinate 323,101,983, forward strand.
TGATTGGTGTTCAACCGTTGGGCCACCTTAGCACCCAGACTAGAGGTTCTATCAACAAATAAAGCATGGCGCAAAATGACAAGGTCAGGGGCACTAAGGCTTCCACTCTCCCAACGACCAACTAAACGTCTTCTCATAAATAAAGAATAATAACGTAGCACAGGAAAATGTAAACTAGCCGCTCTTGCCTTTGACACACTTCTCTCTTCCCCTATAGTGACTGCGGCAATAAAATCTTCCATGTCTCGAGGACGTGGTTCCCTGATGCTGCCCTCATAGGGTATTTTGCAAACTTTGCAAAAATCATAAAGGTTCATTCTCTTAGGCACATCATATAAGTGAAATTCTACTTTGGAGGGTCCTCCCTAGAATGAAATTGAAAATTTTGCACAAAGGTATTCGTGAGTAAGAGGTACTGGTCACACTTATCGTTGAGGAAGTCGGTGATGCTTGCATTCTCGGCCAAATAATAGAAATATTCATAAATTCCGGCCGCCCTCAAGAATGTGTCACATGGCCATTCACATGGTCGAACTTCTGCAATGCGAGGAAGATTATACTTGGGTTTCTCCCTCATCTAATTTTCATCTTCCTTAGAGCTCCGGCTTGAAGAGCCTCTTAACAATCTCCTTAGCATTTCTTCCTCTAAAAAATTCTGAAATTTTTAGTGACTCGAAATAAAGGTGAACAGAACTCAACAAAACTCATAGCAACTACTCCCTCAAGTGCCTAGAAGATATATCATGCATCAAAACTACTTGGGACCATGTAAATTTGACATGCAAGGTCAAGAACAAGGTCACCACAACAGCAAAAAATTGCAATATATAAATCACTAGAACAAAAACTAATTGTACCATCGGAGGAGTCACGTACCGAAGAGCAATTCCCCAAAACAGTTTGCGAATGAAGCTTTGAACAAGGAGATCGAAAATGGCAGCAAAATTAGCTAGAACACGAGTTTGAGCAATGGTGGGATTTTTTCTGGAGGAAGATGAAGTGGATGGGTGCTGGAATAAGCGAAGGGAGGCCATGTGGGAGCCACAAGCCTGCTAGGCGCGGCCAGGGGGTGGTCGTGCCTTGTGGGCTTGTGGCCCACAGTTGCAGCCCCCTGGAGTGTGCTCAGTGCCAGAAATTTTTAAATATTCCAGAAAAAATCATACTCCATTTTCAGGACATTTGAAGAGCTTTTATTTTCAGGACACTTTTTTATTGCATGGGAAACTCAAAAACAGGAAAATAATGGCATTCTTACTTAATTTAAACTAACTAACAAAAAATAAGAGTTGGGTACAGGGAGTTATGCTTTCTAAATTCATCCATCTCATGCTCATCAAAAGGAATCCATCAATAAGGTTGATCAAGTCTAAACAAACATATTTCGAATAACATGAAACCGAAGAATTTTCGAATAACACTAAGTTACCTCAATGGGGATATGCATGTACCCAACAATAAGTATATCATATTTCTTCTTGACAGTAGGAAGAGGGATTTCAAAGTCTCCAATAACAATCGTTGGAATTTTTTCAATATAGTTGATACTATGAACCTGAGGTTGCTTCTTCGGAAAGTGTACCGTATGCTCATTGCCATTAATATGAAAAGTGTCATTGCCCTTGTTGCAATCAATAATAACCCCTGCAGTATTCAAAAAGGGTCCACCAAGGATGATCGACATACTGTCGCCCTCAGGAATATCAAGAATAACAAAGTCTGTTAAGATAGTAGCATTTGCAACTATGATAGGTACATCCTCACAAATACCGATAGGTAGAGCACTTAATTTATCAACCATTTGCAAAGAGAGTTCAGTAGGTGTCAACTTATTCAAATCAAGTCTACGATATAAAGAGAAAGGCATAACACTAACACCGGCTCCCAAATCACATAAAGAAGTTTAACATAATTCCCTTTAATAGAGCATGGTATAGTTGGTATTCCTGGATCTCCTAGCTTCTTTGGTACTCCACCCTTAAAAGTATAATTATCAAGCATGGTGGAAATTTCAGCATCCGGTATCTACGTTTTATTAGTCAAAATATCTTTCATATACTTAGCATCAGGAGACATTCTTAGAATATTAGTCGGACGCATTCGCAAAAAGACAGGTCTAAGCATTTCAACAAAGCGCTCAAAATCCTCATCATCCTTTTTCTTGGATGGTTTAGGAAGAAAAGGAATGGTTTCTGAACCCATGGTTCTCTTTCTTTACCGTGCTTCCTAGAAATAAAATCTCTTTTGTCATTTCTTTTATTCTTAGGATGTGGGTCATGAAGATCAATAGCAGGTTCAATCTCCACATCATTATTATTACTAGGTTGAGTATCAGCATGAACATCATCATTAATATTATCTCTAGGCTCATGTTCATCACCAGATTGTGTCTCAACATCAGAAACAGAACTATCATTTGGGTTTGCAGGTGTAGCAATAACGGGTTCACTAGCAGCATGCAAAGTTCTATCATCATCCTTATTCCTCTTATTACTGGGGCGACTAGGTACATCAATGTTACCCCTTTGAGAATCTTGTTCAATTCTCTTAGGGTGGCCCTTAGGATACAAAGGTTCCTGAGTCATTGTTCCACCTCTAGTCACAACTTTACCAAAATGATCATTGTTCTTACTATTCATCTCATTAAGCAAATCATTATGTGCTTTAAGTACTTGTTCTACTTGAGTAGTTACCATGGAAGCATGTTTACAAATCAGTTTAAGATCATTGATAGTTCTACTCATATAATCACCTAAGCGATCAAGCATGAAAGCATTATGTTTCAATTGTCTACTAACATAAGCATTAAAAATTTCTTGCTTAACAACAAAATTATCAAATTCATCCAAGCATTGGCTAGAAGACTTATTATAAGGAATATCGCTTTCATCAAATCTACGAAGAGAATTTACCTCTACTACCTGTGTCGGGTTATCAAGACCATGTATTTCTTCAATACGTGGTAGATTCTTGACATCTTCAGCTTTAATACATTTTTCCCTCATAAATTTATTTGCCTCTTGCATATCTTCAGGACTAAGAAATAGAATGCCACTTTCCTTCGGAGTTGGCTTCGGAGGTGGTTCGGAAATAGACCAATCATTACCATTGCTCAATATATTATCCAATAGTATTTCAGCTTGTTCAATAGTTTGTTCCCTAAAAACACAACCATCACAACTATCTAGGTGGTCCCTAGAAGCATCGGTTAGTCCATTATAGAAGATATCAAGTATTTCATTTTTCTTGAGAGGATCACCAGGCAAAGCATTTAGTAGTTGGAGAAGCCTCCCCCAAGCTTGTGGGAGACTCTCTTCTTCCATTTGCACAAAGTTAAATATTTCCTGCAAGGCAGCTTGTTTCTTATGGTCAGGAATTTTTTTTAGAGAAGTTATATATCATATCCTTGGGACTACGTACACAACCAGGAGCAAGAGAATTAAACCATATCTTAGCATCTCCCTTTAGCGAGAAAGGAAACAACTTGAGAATATAATAGTAACGAATTTTGTCCTCATGAGTATATAGGGTGGCTATATGTTGGAAATATGCCCTAGAGGCAATAATAAAGGGGTTATTATTATATTTCCTTGTTCATGATAGTTGTCTATTGTTCATACTATAATTGTATTAACCGGAAACCGTAATACATGTGTGAATACATAGACCGCGACATGTCCCTAGTGAGCCTCTAGTTGGCTAGCTCATTGATCAATAGATGGTCATGGTTTCATGAACATGGACATTGGGTGTTGTTGATAACGGGATCACATCACTAGGAGAATGATGTGATGGACAAGACCCAATCCTAAGCATAGCACAAGATCGTGTAGTTCGTCTGCTAAAGCTTTTCTAATGTCAAGTATCATTTCCTTAGACCATGAGATTGTACAATTCCCAGATACCATAGGAATACTTTGGGTGTGCCAAACATCACAATGTAACTGGGTGGCAATAAGGGTACACTACGGGTACCCCCGAAAGTGTCTGTTGGGTTGGCATGAATCGAGACTGGGATTTGTCACTTCGTGTGACGGAGAGGTATCTCTGGGCCCACTCGGTAAGACATCATCATAATGAGCTCAATGTTACTAAGGATTTAGCAATGAGATGATGTGTTATGGAATGAGTAAAGAGACTTGCCAGTAACGAGATTGAATAAGGTATAGGGATACCGACGATCGAATCTCGAGCAAGTAACATACCGATGGACAAAGGGAATTGTATACGGGATTGATTGAATCCCCGACATTGTGGTTCATCCGATGATATCATCGTGGAGCATGTGGGAGCCAACATGGGTATCCAGATCCCGCTATTGGTTATTGACCAGAGAGGTGTCTCGGTCATGTCTACATGCCTCCCGAACCCGTAGGGTCTACACACTTAAGGTTTGATGACGCTAGGGTTATAGGGAAATTGTGTACGTGGTTACCGAAGGTTGTTCGGAGTCCCGGATGAGATCCTGTACATCACGAGGAGTTCCGGAATAGTCCGGAGGTAAAGATTCATATATAGGAAGTGAGGATTTGGTCACCGGAAGTGTTTCGGGCATCACTGGTAATGTACCAGGACCATCGGAAGGGTTCCAGGGGTCCACCGAGAGGAGCCACCGGCCCTCGGAAGGCTACATGGGCCAAGATTGGGAGGGAACCATCCCCTAAGTGGGCTGGTGTGCCTTCCACCTCAGCCCAAGGCGTAGCAAAGGAGGAGAGGGGGCAAACCCTAGGGGTAGATGGGCCCTAGGCCCACCCTAGGGCACGCCCGCCTCTATCCCCTCTTGGCCGCTGGCCACAAGTCCCATCTAGGGCTGCTGCACCCCCTCCCCACCCAAGAGGGTGCGCACCCTCCTCCCCTCCTCCTATAAATAGTGAGGGTTTTGGGGCTTCCCAAAAAATCTCTCTCTCTCTCTCTCGGCGCATCCCTACCCCTCGTCCTCCTCGTCCTCCGTAGCGCTTGGCGAAGCCCTACTGGAGTACCACGCAGCTCCGCTGTCACCACGCCATCGTGCTGCCGGAGCTCTCCCTCAACCTCTCCTTCCTCCTTGTTGGATCAAGGCGTAGGAGATGTCATCGGGTTGCACGTGTGTTGAACGCGGAGGCGCCATTGTTCGGCGCTTAGATCGGAATCCACTGCGATCTGAATCGTTGTGAGTATGACTCCACCAACCGCGTTCTTGTAATGCTTCTGCTTTGCGATCTTCAAAGGTATGAAGATGCTCTACCCCTTTGCTCATTGCTGGTTTCTCCATAGATTGATCTTGGGGACACGTAGGATATTTTTTGATTTACTACTACGTTCCCCAACAGTGGCATCATGAGCTAGGTCTATGCGTAGATTCTATGCACGAGTAGAACACAAGTAGTTGTGGGCGATGATTTGGTAAATTTGCTTGTTGTTACTAGTCTTATCTTGATTCAGCGGCATTGTGGGATGAAGCGGCCCAGACCGACTTTACACGTATGCTTACGTGAGACTGGTTCCACCGCCTGACATGCACTTTTTGCATAAGCTGGCTAGCGGGTGTCTGTCTCTCCCACTCTAGTCGGATCGGATTCGATGAAGAGGGTCCTTATGAAGGGTAAATAGCAATTGGCATATCACGTTGTGGTTTTTGCGTAGGTAAGAAATGTTCTTGATAGAAACCTAGAGCAGACACGTAAAAACTTGCAACAACAATTAGAGGACATCTAACTTGTTCTTGCAGCATATGCCGTGTGATGTGATATGACCAAAGGATGTGATGTGATATATGTGATCTATGAGATTTGATCATGTTCTTGTAATAGGATTCACGACTTGCATGTCGATGAGTATGACAACCGGGAGGAGCCATAGGAGTTGTCTTAATTTATTGTATGACCTGCATGTCAATCAAAAATGCCATGTAATTACTTTACTTTATTGCTAATTGTTAGCCATAGTAGTAGAAGTAATATTTGGCGAGACAACTTCATGAAGACACGATGATGGAGATCATGGTGTCGTGCCGGTGACAATGATGATCATGGTGCCCCAAAGATGGAGATCAAAGCAGCAAGATGATATTGGCCATATCATGTCACTATATGATTGCATGTGATGTTTATCATGTTTTACATCTTATTTTCTTAGAACGACGGTAGCTTAAATAAGATGATCTCTCGCTAAAATTTCAAGAAATGTGTTCCCCCTAACAGTGCACCGTTGCTAAGGTTCGATGTTCCGAAGCACCACGTGATCATCGGGTGTGATAGGTTCTAACGTTCGCATACAACGGGTGTAAGCCAGATTTTACGCACGCAATACACTTAGGTTGACTTGATGAGCCTAGCATGTACAGACATGGCCTCGGAACACAGGAGACCGAAAGGTCAAACATGAATCGTATAGAAGAAACGATCAACATGGAGATGTTCACCATTGATGACTAGTCCGTCTCACGTGATGATCGGACACGGACTAGTTGACGTGGATCATGTGTGACTTGGATGGCTAGAGAGATGTCTACATAAGTGGGAGTTCATTAAATAATTTGATTATGTGAACTTTGATGGAAATATGCCCTAGAGGCAATAATAAATTAGTTATTATCATATTTCCTTGTTCCTGATAATCATTTATTATCCATGCTATAATTGTGTTGATCAGAAACTCAGATACATGTGTGGATACATAGACAACACCATGTCCCTAGTATGCCTCTAGTAGACTAGCTCATTGATCGAAGATGGCTATGGTTTCCTAGTCATGGACATGATATGTCATTTGGTAACGGGATCACATCATTAGGAGAATGATGTGACGGACAAGACCCAAACTACAAACGTAGCATATGATCGTGTCAGTTTATTGCTACTGTTTTTGTCATGTCAAGTATATGTTCCTATAACCATGAGATCATGCAACTCACTGACACCGGAGGAGTACCTTGTGTGTATCAAACGTCACAACATAACAGGGTGACTATAAAGGTGATCTACAGGTATCTCCTAGGGTGTCTGTCGGGTTGGCATGGATCAAGACTGGGATTTGTTACTCCGTGTGACGGAGAGGTATCTCAGGGCCCACTCGGTAATACAACATCACAACAAGCCTTGCAAGCAATGTGACTAAGTGTTAGTCGCAGGATCTTGTATTATGGAACGAATAAAGAGACTTGCCGGTAACGAGGTTGAACTAGGTATGGAGATACCGACGATCGACTCTCGGGCAAGTAACATACCGAAGAACAAAGGGAACATCATACGGGATTAACTGAATCCTTGACATAGAGGTTCGACCGATAAAGATCTTCGTAGAATATGTAGGAACCAATATGGGCATCCAAGTCCTGCTATTGGTTATTAACCGTAGAGGTGTCTCGGTCATGTCTACATAGTTCTCGAACCTGCAGGGTCTGCACACTTAAGGTTCGGTGACATTTCGGTAGTATAGAGTTATGTATGGTGGTGACCGAAGGTTTTTCGGAGTCCCGGATGAGATCCCGGACGTCACGAGGAGCTCCGGAATGGTCCGGAGGTAAATATTGATATATATATATATACATATATATAGGAAGTCCTATTTTGGTCGCCGGAAAAGTTTTGGACTCATCGGTAGTGTACCGGGAGTGCCGGTAGTGCACCGGGAGACCATCGGGAGGGGTATTTTGACCCAAGAGGATACATGGGCTGTGGGAGAGTGAATAACAGCCCTTAGTGGGCTGGTGGAAGTCCCACACAAGGCCCATGTGGCTGGGAAGAAAAGCCCAAAGAGAAAAAGGTGGAAAAAGGCAAAAAGACCAAAATAAGGAGTCCTAGTCCTACTAGGATTGGAGGAGGATTCCTCCTCTCCTCCTTGGTTCGGCCAAAGCCTAGAGGGCTTGGCTCAAGGGCCAAGCCTCCTCCTCTCTTCCTCTTATATATACTAGAGGTTTTAGGGTTTTTGGCACTAGTTTTTTCAGCCACGTGCTACCTTTTCTTCTAGTGCATAGTTTCTCCTCTAGATCGGTTTTCTGCAGTGCTTAGGCGAAGCCCTGCCAGAATAGCTCCACCACCATCGCCGTAGCATCGTCGTGCTGCCGGAGAACTCTTCTACCTCTCCGCTCCCTCTTGCTGGATCAAGAAGGCGGAGATCGTCATTGAGCTGTACGTGTGCTGAATGCGGAGGTGCCGTCCATTCGGCGCTAGATCAAAAGGACCGTGAGCAAGATCGCGAGACGGATCGTGATGAGATCACAAGATGGATCGTGATTAGATCACGAGACAGATCGTGATGAGTTCGCGGGATGGATCGTGATGAGTTCACGGGACGGATCGTGATTGGTTCGCGGGACGGATCGTGATTGGATCGCGGGACGCTCGGCGATTTCGATCGCGAAGACGTTCAACTACACCAACCGTGTTTCTTAACGCTTCCCGTTTAGCGATCTACAAGGGTATGTAGATCCACTCTCCCTCTCGTAGATGCTCATCACCATGGATAGATCTTGCGTGTGCGTAGGAATTTTTTTGTTTCCCGTGCAACGTTCCCCAACAGTGGCATCATCAGCTAGGTATATGTGTAGATGAGATCTCGAGTAGAACACAAAGAGTTTGTGGGCGTTGATGCTTAGATTGCTTCCTCCCTTGGTCGTGTTTTGGTTCAGAGGTATTGTGGGATGAAGCATCCCGAACCAACCTTACTCGTACGCTTATGAGAGACTGGTTCCATCAACTGACGTGTAACCTCGTTGCACAAAGATGGCTGGCGGGTGCCTGTTTCTCTTACTTTAGTTGGATCGGATTCGACAAAGGCGGTCCTTGAGAAGATTGAAAAGCAACTTATGTATCACCGTTGTGGTTTATGCGTAGGTGAGTATTGTTCTTGCTAGATACCCGTAGCAACGACGTAAAACATGGAACAACAATTAGAGGACGTCTAATTGTTGTTGCAGGGTATGTTGTGATGTGATATGGCCAATTAAATGATGTGATATATGTGATGTATGAGATGATCATGTGTTGTATAGAATATCACGACTTGCATGTTGATGAGTACAGCAACCGGCAGGAGCCATAGGGTTGTCTTTAATTATGATATGACCTGCGTGTCAATCATTAAGCGCTATGTAATGCTTTACTTTATGGCTAAACGGTAGCAATAGTAGTAGAAGCATGATGGGCGCGGCAACCCCGATGGCAACACGTTGATGGAGATAAAGGTGATGGAGGTCATGGTGTCGTGCCGGTGACGATGGAGATCGTGCCAGTGCTTTCAAGATGGAGATCAAAAGCACAAGTTCATGACCATATCATGTCACTTATGATTTGCATGTGATGTTAATCCTTTTATGCACCTTGTTTTGCTTAGGACGACGGTAGCATTATAAGGTGATCCCTCACTTAATTTCAAGATAAATTGTGTTCTCCCCGAGTGTGCGCCGTTGCGAAAGTTCGTTGTGTCGAGACATCACGTGATGATCGGGTGTGATAGACTCCACGTTCACATACAACGGGTGCAAGCCAGTGTTGCACATGCAGAACACTCGGGTTAAACTTGACGAGCCTAGCATGTACAGACATGGCCTTGGAACACAAGAGACCAAAAGGTCGAACATGAGTCATATAGTAGATATGATTAACATGATGATGTTCACCATTGAAACCACCTCAACTCACGTGATGATCGGACTTGAGTTGGTGAATTTGGATCATGTATCACTCGAATGACCGGAGGGATGTCAATTTGAGTGGGAGTTCTTTAGTAATATGATTAATTGAACTCATTATCATGAACATAGTCGGTAGTGCCTTTGCAAATTATGTTGTAGATTACTTGCTCACGCTATAGCTCCCTTGAATTTTTATATGTTCCTACAGATATAGAGTTGAAAGATGATGGTAGCAATATTGCGGGCTTGGGTCGGTGATCTGAGCATTGTCCTCATTGCTGCACATAAGGCTTATGTCCTTAATGCACCGCTCGGTGCGCCAACCCCTCTAGCATCGTCTGTAGATGTCGTGACCATCTGACAGGCTTGTTTTGATGACTACTTGATAGTTTAGTGTGTCAAGCATTACGGCTTAGAATTGAGGCTCCAAAACGTTTTGAACGTCACGGAACATATGAGATGTTCTAAGAGCTGAAATTAGGATCTCAGGCTCATGCCCGTGTTGCAAGATATGAGATCTCCAACAAGATTCTTTGCCTGCAAGATGAAAGAGAATAGCTCAATCATTGAGCATGTGCTCAGATTGTCTGGGTGCTACAATCGCTTGAATCAAGTGGGAGTTGACCTTCCAGATAAGATAGTGATTGATATAGTTCTGCAAGTCACTATCACTAAGATACCAGAACTTGGTGATGAACTATAAAATGCCAGGGATAGAAATAATTATTCTTGAGCTGTTCGTGATGTTTGACACCGCGAAGGTAGAAATCAAGGAGCGTCAAGTGTTGATGGTTAGTAAAATCACTAGTTTCAAGAAGGGCAAGGGCAAGGAGGGAAACTTCATGGCTGGAAAGTCAGTTGCTGCTCTAGTGAAGCAACCCAAAGTTGAACCCAAACCCGACACTAAGTGCTTCGATTATGAGGAGAGCGGACGCTGAAGCGGAACAACCCTAGATACTTGGTAGATAAGAAGGATGGCAACATTGACAGAAGTATATTTGATATACGTGTTATTGATGTGTACCTTGCTAGTACTCCTAGTAGCACCTGGGTATTGGATACCGGTTCGGTTGCTAAATGTTAGTAACTCGAAATAAAAGCTACGGAATAAACGGAGAACTAGCTAAGGGTGAGGTGTTTCCAAGGTTGATGTGATCACCATCGCACGCTCTCTCTACCTTCGGGATTAGTGACGAACCTAAATAAATGTTATTTGGTATTTTGCATTGAGCATGAACATGATTAGATCGTGTTTATTGCAACACGGTTATTCATTTAAGTTAGAGAATAATGGTTATTCTGTTTACATGAATAATACCTTCAATGGTCATGCACCTAGTGAGAATGGTTTGTTGAATCTTGATCGTAGTAATACACATGTTCATAACATTGATGCCAAAAGATACAAAGTTAATAATGATAGTACCACAGACTTGTGGCACTGCCACTAAATGTCATATTGGTATAAAGCGCATGAAGAAACTCCATGCTTATGGATCTTTGGACTCATTTGATTTCGAATCGGTTGAGACATGTGAAACATGCCTCTTGGGCAAGATGACAAAGGACCCCATTTTCCAGATGGATGGAGCGGGCAAGTGATTTATTGGAAATGATACGTGTTGATGTATGCAATCCAATGAGTCTTGTAGCGTGCGGTGGATATCGTTATTTTCTTACCTTCACTGATGATTTGAGTAGATATAGTGTATATTCACTTAAGAAACACAAGTCTAAATCGTTTCAAAGGTTCAAGCAAATTTAGAGTGAAGTTTAAAGATCATCGTGACAAGAAGATAAAAATGTCTCTGATATGATTGTGGAGGTGAATATCTGAGTTACGAGTTTGGCATACAACTTTAGACAATGTGAAAGTTGTTTCACAACTCACGCCACCTTGAACACCATAGTGTGATGGTGTGTCTAAACGTCATAGTCGTGCTCTATTGGATATGGTGCGTGTTATGATGTCTCTTATCATTTTGCTACTATAATTTTGGGGTTATGCATTAGAGACAACTACATTCACTCTAAATAAGGCACCATCTAAATCCGTTGAGATGACACCGTGTGAATTAGAGTTTGATAGAAACCTAAGCTGTCATTTCTTAATGTTTGGGGTTGCAACGCTTGTGTGGAAAATGTTTTCACCTAATGAGGTCGAACCCAAAGCGGACAAATGCATCTTCATAGAATACCCTAAGAAAAGTTGGGTGAACCTTCTATCTCAGATCCAAGCTTAAAATGTTTGTTGCTAAAACCGGTTCCTTTCTCGAGAAAAAGTTTCTCTTGAAAGAATTGAGTGGGAGGAAGATAGAACTTGATGAGGTTATCGAACCTTTGTTTCAACGAGAGAGTAGCGCAGCGCGGGAAGGATTTTCTGTGAAGCCTACGTTAGTTGAACAGGAAGTTAATGATGATGATCATGAAGCTTTGGATAAAGTTACTATCGAACCTCGTAGGTCGACAAGGATGCGTACTGCTCCTGAGTGGTACGACAACCCTGTCTTCGAGGTCATGTTGTTAGACAAGGATGAACCTACGAGCTATGGAGAAGCGATGATGGGCCTGGATTCTGACAAATGGTTAGAGGCCATGAAATCCGAGAGAGGATCCATGTATGAAAACCAAGTATAGGCTTTGGTATACTTGCTCGTTGGACGGCAGGTCGTCGAGTACAAATGGACCTTTAAGATGAAGACAGACGTTGATGGTAAATGTCACCATTTATAAAGCTTGACTTGTTGCAAACAAGTTTACGACAAGTTCAATGAGTTTACTGTGATGAGACTTTCTCACTCATAGCGATGCTAAAGTCTGTTGGAATTATGTTAGCAGTTGCGGCATTTTTCAATTATGAAATCTGGCAGATGGATGTCAAAACATTGTTTACTTAACGGTTTACTTGAGGAACGATTGTATGTGATACAACCATAAGTTTTTGTCAGTCCTAAGGATGCTGAAAGGTGAGCAAGCTTCAGTGATCCTTCTATGGACTGAAGCAAGCATCTCGAAGTTGGAATATACACTTTGATGAGGTGATCAAAGTTTTTGAGTCTATACAGAGTTTATGAGAAACTTGTATTCGCAATAAAGTGAGTGGGAGCACTATAGAGTTTCTGATAAGTATATGTGGATGACATATTGTTGATCGGAAATAATGTAGAATTTCTAGAAAGCATAAATGGTTGTTTGAAAAATGATTTTCAAAGGAAGACCTGGATAAAGCTAACTAATTGTTGAGCATCAAGATCTATAGAGATAGATCAAGATGTTTGATGAGACTTTCAATGAGTACATACCTTGACAAGATTTTGAAAGAGTTTAAAATGGATCAGTCATAGAAAGAGTTCTCGCCTGATTTGTAAGGTGTGAAGTTGAGTAAGACTCAAATCTCAACCACGGCAGAATAAAGAGAAAGGACGAACGTCGTCCCCTATGCCTTAGCCGTAGGCTCTGTATAGTATGCAATGTTGTGTACCGCACGTGTGTGTGCCTTGCCATGAGTCCATCAAGGGGTACAAGAGTGATCCAGGAGTGGATCACTGGACAGCGGTCAAGATTATCCTTAGTAACTAAAAGACTAAGGAAACGTTTCTCGATTATGGAGGTGATAAAGAGTTTATCGTAAAGAGTTACGTCGATGCAAGCTTTAACACCAATCCAGATGACTCGTAGTAGCAATCTGGATAAGTATAGTGGAGCAGCCATTTGGAATAGTACCGAGTGGAGTGTGGTAGCAGTGTTTATAGTTTGACATAGAGATTTGCAAAGTACACACAGATCTGAATGTCGCAGACCCGTTGACTATAAGACCTCTCTCACATCCAAAGCATGATCGAGCCCCAGAACTCATTGGGTGTTAGATTCATAATAGTGCGAATCACATGGTGATGTGAACTAGATTATTGACTCTAGTGCAAGTGGGAGACTGATGGAAATATGCCCTAGAGGCAATAATAAATTAGTTATTATCATATTTCCTTGTTCATGATAATCGTTTATTATCCATGCTATAATTGTGTTGATCGAAAACTCAGATACATGTGTGGATACATAGACAACACCATGTCCCTAGTATGCCTCTAATAGACTAGCTTGTTGATCAAAGATGGCTATGGTTTCCTAGTCATGGACATGAGATGTCATTTGGTAACGGGATCACATCATTAGGAGAATGATGGGATGGACACGACCCAAACTACAAATGTAGCATATGATCGTGTCAGTTTATTGCTACTGTTTTTTGCATGTCAAGTATATGTTCCTATGACCATGAGATCATGCAACTCACTGACACCGGAGGAGTACCGTGTGTGTATCAAACGTCGCAACGTAACTGGGTGACTATAAAGGTGCTCTACAGGTATCTCTGAGGGTGTCTGTCGGTTTGGCATGGATCAAGAGTAGGATTTGTTACTCCGTGTGACGAAGAGGTATCTCAGGGCCCACTCGGTAATACAACATCGCAACAAGCCTTGCAAGCAATGAGTAAAGAGACTTGCCGGTAACAAGGTTGAACTAGGTATGGAGATACCGACGATCGAATCTCGGGCAAGTAACGTACCGAAGAACAAACGGAACATCATACGGTATTAACTGAATCCTTGACATGGAGGCTCTACCGATAAAGATCTTCGTATAATATGTAGGAACCAATATGGGCATCCAGGTCCCGCTATTGTTTATTGACCGTAGAGGTGTCTCGGTCATGTCTACATAGTTCTCGAACCCGAAGAGTCTGCACACTTAAGGTTCGGTGATGTTTTGGTAGTGTAGAGTTATGTATGGTGGTGACCGAAGTTTGTTCGGAGTCCCATATGAGATCCCGGACATCACGAAGAGCTACGGAATGGTCCGGAGGTAAAGATTGATATATAGGAAGTCCTATTTTGGTCGCCAAAAAAGTTTTGGACTCATCGGTAGTGTACCGGGAGTGCCGGTAGTGTACCGGGAGACCATCGGGAGGGGTATTTGGACCCAAGAGGCTACATGGGCTGTGTGAGAGTGAATACCAGCCCTTAGTGGGCTGGTGGAAGTCCCACACGAGGCCCATGCGGCTGGGAAGAAAATCCCAAAGAGAAAAAGGTGGGAAAAGGCAAAAAGACCAAAATAAGGAGGAGTCCTAGTCCTACTAGGATTGGAGGAGGATTCCTCCTCTCCTCCTTTGTTCGGCCGAAGCCTAGAGGGCTTGGACCTTGAGCCAAGCCTCCTCCTCTCTTCCTCTTATATATACTAGAGGTTTTAGGGTTTTTGGCACGAGTTTTTTATGCCACGTGCTACCCTTTCTTCTAGTGCATAGTTTCTCCTCTAGATCAGTTTTCTGCAGTGCTTAGGCGAAGACCTACCGGAATAGCTCCACCACCATCGCCGTAGCGCTCTCATGCTGCCGGAGAACTCTTCTACCTCTCCGCTCCCTCTTGCTAGAACAAGAAGGCGGAGATCGTCATCGAGCTGTACGTGTGCTGAACGCGGAGGTGTCGTCCGTTCGGCGCTAGATCGGAAGGACCATGATCAAGATCGCGAGATGGATCATGATGAGATCGCAGGACGGATCATGATGAGTTCGCGGGACGGATCATGATGAATTCGCGGGACGGATCGTGATTGGATCGCGGGACGGATCGTGATGAGATCGCGGGACGCTCGGCGATTTGGATCGCGAAGACGTTCAACTACACCAACCGCGTTTCTTAACGCTTCCCCCTTAGCGATCTACAAGGGTATGTAGATCCACTCTCCCTCTCGTAGATGCTCATCACCATGGATAGATCTTGCGTGTGCGTAGGAAATTTTTTGTTTCCCATGCAACGTTCCCCAACAAACTTAATTATCATGAACTTAGTCTAAAGTTGTCTTTACAATCTATATTGTAGATCCAATGGCCCACGCTAATGTTTCCCTCAACTTCAACGTGTTCCTAGAGAAAACCAAGCTAAAAGACGATGGAAGCAACTATACGGACTGGGTCCGTAGCTTGAGGATCATCCTCATAGCTTCCAAGAAATTATATGTCCTTGATGCACCGCTAGGTGACGCACCCGTTTTCCCAGCAACTCAAGACGTTATGAACGCTTGGCGGTCGCGTACTGATGATTACTCCCTGGTTCAGTGCGGCATCCTTTACAGCTTAGAACCGGGGCCGCAAAAGCATTTTGAGCAACACGGAGCATATGAGATGTTCCAAGAGCTGAGAATGTTTTTTCAAGCTCATACCCTGGTCAAGAGATATGATGTCTCCGACAAGTTCTTCAGTTGTAAGATGGAGGAAAATAGTTCTGTCAGCGAGCACATACTCAAAATGTGTAGGTTGCACAACCGCTTGTCTCAGCTGGGAGTTAATCTTCCGGATGACTCGGTTATTGACAGAATCCTCCAGTCGCTCCCACCTAGCTATAAGAGCTTTGTGATGAACTACAACATGCAAGGGATTGAGAAGTCCATTCCTGAGTTGTACTCGATGCTGAAATCAGCGGAGGTCAAGATTAAAAAGGAGCATAAAGTGTTGATGGTCAACAAGACCACTAGTTTCAAGAAAGGCAAGGGTAAGAAGAACTTGAAGAAGGACGACAAAGCAGTTGCCACGCCCGGTAAGCAATTTGCCGGGAAGAAGAACAAGAATTGACCCAAGCCTGAGACTGAGTGCTTTTATTGCAAGGGTACCGGTCACTCGAAGCGGAACTACCCCAAGTACTTAGCGGATAAGAAGGCCGGCAACATTAAAGGTATATGTGATATACTTGTTATTGATGTGTACCTTACCAGCGCTCGTAGTAGATCCTAGGTATTTGATACCGGTGTAGTTCCTCACATTTGTAACTCCAAGCAGGAGCTGCGGAATAAGCGGAGACTGGCAAAGGACGAGGTGACGATGCGCATCGGGAATGGTTCCAAGGTCGATGTGATCGCCGTCGGCACGCTACCTCTACATCTACCTTCGGGATTAGTTTTAAACCTTAATAATTGTTATTTAGTACCAGCTTTGAGCATGAGCATTGTATCTGGATCTCGCTTGATGCG
This sequence comes from Hordeum marinum, assembly GCA_022496015.1. Classification (NCBI taxonomy): domain Eukaryota; kingdom Viridiplantae; phylum Streptophyta; class Magnoliopsida; order Poales; family Poaceae; genus Hordeum; species Hordeum marinum. Next base: position 323,118,613 of record CM039677.1, read on the forward strand.
AGATGGCTACTCATTTAAATCTGAGAATAATGATTGTTCTATTTATATGAGAGAAATGTTTTATGGTCATGCCCCGCTGGTCAATGGTTTATTTTTGATGAATATCGAACGTGATTTTACACATGTTCATAGTGTGAGTACCAAAAGATGTAAGATTGATAACGATAGTCCCACTTACATGTGGCACTACCGCCTTGGTCATATTGGTGTCAAACGCATGAAGAACCTCTGCTGATGGACTTTTGGAGTCTCTTGATTTTGAATCATTTGACACGTGCGAACCATGCCTCATGGGAAAGATGACCAAGACTCCATTCTCTGGAACAATGGAGCGAGCAACTAACTTGTTGGAGATAATACATATAGCTATATGCGGTCCAATGAGTGTTGAGGCTCGCAGTGGCTACCGTTATGTTCTCACCCTCACTGATGACTTAAGCAGATATGGTGTATGTCTACTTAATGAAACACAAGTCTAAAACCTATGAAAATTTAAGGAATTTCAGAGTGAGGTAGAGAATCAACGTGACAGGAAAATAAAGTGCCTACGATCTGATCGTGGCGGAGAATATTTGAATCACGAGTTTGGCACACACCTAAGGAAATGTGGAATTGTTTCACAACTCACGCCGCCTGGCACACCTCAGTGAAATGGTGTGTCTGAACGTCGTAATCGCACTCTATTTGATATGGTGCGATCTATGATGTCTCTTACCGACTTACCACTATCATTTTGGGGATATGCATTAGATACTGACGCATTCACTTTAAATAGGGCACCGTCTAAGTCTGTTGAGATGACACCGTATGAATTATGGTTTGGAAAGAAACCTAAGTTGTCGTTTCTGAAAGTTTGGGGATGCGATGCTTATGTGAAGAAACTTCAACCTGAGAAGCTCGAACCCAAAGCGGAAAAGTGCGTCTTCATAGGATACCCAAAAGAAATTATTGGGTATACCTTCTACCTCAGATCCGAAGGCAAAGTCTTTGTTGCCAAGAATGGATCCTTTCTAGAGAAAGGGTTTCTCTCAAAACAAGTAAGTGGAAGGAAAATAGAACTTGATGAGGTAATTGTACCTCCACTCGAACCAGAGAGTAGCACAGCGCATGAAGTTGTTTCTGTGGAGCCTGCACTAGTTGGAGAGGAAGTTAATGATGATGATCATGAAACTTCAGATCAAGTTGCTATTGAACCTCGAAGGTCCACAAGGACACGTTCCGCACCAGAATGGTACGGCAACCCTGTCCTAGAGATCATGTTGTTGGACAACGGTGAACCTTCGAACTATGAAGAAGCGATGGCGGGCCCGGATTCCAACAAATGGCTTGAAGACATGAAATCCGAGATAGGATCCATGTATGAGAACAAAGTATGGACTTTGGTGGACCTGCCCGATGATCGGCGAGTCGTATAAAATAAATGGATCTTTAAGAAGAAGACTGACGCAGATGGTAATGTGACCGTCTATAAGGCTCGGCTTGTCGCTAAGGGTTATCGAAAAGTTCAAGGAGTTGACTATGATGAGACTTTCTCACCCATAGCGATGCTAAAGTCCGTCCGAATCATGTTAGCAATTGCCGCATTTTATGATTATGAGATCTGGCAAATGGACGTCAAAACGACATTCCTTAATGGTTTCCTTAAGGAAGAACTGTATATGATGCAGCTGGAAGGTTTTGTTGATCCTAAAGATGCTAACAAGGTATGCAAGCTCCAGTGCTCCATCTATGGGCTGGTGCAAGCATCTCGGAGTTGGAACATTCGCTTTAATGAGGTGATTAAAGCGTTTGTGTTTATACAGATTTATGGAGAGCCCTGTATTTTTAAGAAAGTGAGTGGGAGCTCTGTAGCATTTCTCATATTATATGTGGATGACATATTGTTGATGGGAAATAATATAGAAATTTTGGAAAGCACAAAGGCCTACTTGAATAAGTGTTTTCCAATGAAGGACCTTGGAGAAGCTGCTTACATATTAGGCATCAAGATCTATAGAGATAGATCAAGACACCTCATAGGTCTTTCACAAAGCACATACCTTGACAAGATATTGAAGATGTTCAATATGGATCAGTCCAAGAAGGTGTTCTTGCTTGTGTTAGAGGGTGTGACATTGAGTACGACTCAATGCCCGACCATGGAAAAGGATAGAGAAAAGCTGAGTGTCATCCCCTATGCTTCAGCCATAGGCTCTATTATGTATGCCAAGCTGTGTACCAGACCTGATGCGAACCTTGCCATAAGTTTGGTAGGGAGGTACCAAAGTGATCCCAGAGCGGAACACTGGACAGTGGTCAAAAATACCCCGAAGTACCTGAAAAGGACCAAGGACATGTTTCTCGTACATGGAGGTGCCAAAGAGCTCATCGTAAAGGGTTACATAAATGCTAGCTTCGAAACAGATCCGGATGACTCCAATTCACAAACCGAATACGTGTATATTTTGAACGGAGGGGCGGCCAGCTAGCGCAGCACCAAGCAAAGCATCGTGGCGGCATCTACATGTGAAGCGGAGTACATAGCTGCTTCGGAAGCATCAAAGGAAGGAGTCTGGATGAAGAAGTTCATCGCCAACCTAGGAGTGATTCCCAATGCGTCAGGCCCGATGACTCTATTATGTGACAACACTGGAGCTATTGCCCTTGCCAAGGAGCCCAGGTTTCACAAGAAGACAAGACACATCAAGCGCCGCTTCAACTCCATTCGTGATTACATTCAGGAATGAGATATAGATATTTGTAAAGTACATACGGATCTGAATGTCGCATATCCGTTAACTAAACCTCTCTCACGAGGAAAAGATGATCAACACTAGAACTCTATGGGTGTTCGATACATCACAATGTAACTAGATTATTGACTCTAGTGCAAGTGGGAGACTGTTGGAAATATGCCCTAGAGGCAATAATAAAGTGGTTATTATTATATTTCCTTGTTCATGATAATTGTCTATTGTTCATGCTATAATTGTATTAAGCGGAAACCGTAATACATGTGTGAGTACATAGACCGCAACATGTCCCTAGTGAGCCTCTAGTTGGCTAGCTCGTTGATCAATAGATGGTCACGGTTTCATGACCATGGACATTGGATGTCGTGGATAACGGGATCACATCATTAGGAGAATGATGTGATGTACAACACCCAATCCTAAGCATAGCACAAGATCGTGTAGTTCGTCTGCTAAAGCTTTTCTAATGTCAAGTATCATTTCCTTAGACCATGAGATTGTGAAACTCCCTGATACCGTAGGAATACTTTGGGTGTGCCAAACGTCACAACGTAACTAGGTGGCTATAAAGGTACCCTACGGGTATCCCCGAAAGTGTCTGTTGGCCAATCGAGACTGGGATTTGTCACTCCGTGTGACGGAGAGGTATCTCTAGGCCCACTCGGTAAGACATCATCATAATGAGCTCAATGTGACTAAGGAGTTAGCCACAGGATGATGTGTTACGAAACAAGTAAAGAGACTTGCCGGTAACAAGATTGAACAAAGTATAGGGATAGCGACGAACGAATCTCGGGCAAGTAACATACCAATGGACAAAGGCAATTGTATACGGGATTAATTGAATCCCCGACATTCTGGTTCATACGATGAGATCATCATGGAGCATGTGGGAGCCAACATGGGTATCCAGATCCCGCTGTTGGTTATTGACCAGAGAGGTGTCTCGGTCATGTCTACATGCGTCCCAGACCCGTAGGGTCTACACACTTAAGGTTCGATGACGCTAGGGTTATAGGGAAATTGGGTAGTGGTTACCGAAGGTTGTTCGGAGTCCCGGATTAGGTCCCAGACATCACGAGGAGTTCCGGAACAGTCCGGTGGTAAAGATTCATATATAGGAAGTGAGTATTTGGTCACCGGAAGTGTTCCGGGCATCACCGGTAATGTACCGGGACCACCGGAAGGGTACCGGCGGTACACCGGGAGGGGCCACCGGCCCTCGGAAGGCTACATGGGCCAAGATTGGGAGGGAACCAGCCTCTAGGTGGGCTAGTGCGCCTCCCACCTCAGCCCAAGGCGCAACAAAGGAGGAGAGGGGGCAAACCCTAGGCACAGATGGGCCCTAGGCCCACCCTAGGGCGCGCGCCCCTCTCTCCCCTCTTGGCCGCCGACCACAAGTCCCATCTAGGGCTGCCGCACCCCCTAGGATGGGAACCCTAGAGGGTGTGCACCCTCCTCCCATCCTCCTATAAATAGTGAGGGTTTTGGGGCTGCCCAAAAAACAGATCTCTCTCTCTCTCGGCGCAGACCTACCCCTCCTCCTCCTCGTCCTCCGTAGCGCTTGGCGAAGCCCTGCCGAAGTACCATGCAGCTCCACCGTCACCACGCCGTCATGCTGCCGGAGCTCTCCGTCAACCTCTCTTTCCTCCTTGCTGGATGAAGGCGTAGGAGACGTCACCGGGCTGCACCTGTGTTGAACATGGCGGCGCCGTTGTTCGGCGCTTAGATCGGAATCCACCGCGATCTGAATCGCTGCGAGTATGACTCCACCAACCGCGTTCTTGTAATGCTTCCGCTTTGCGATCTTCAAAGGTATGAAGATGCTCTACCCCTTTGCTTGTTTTTGGTTTCAACATAGATCGATCTTGGTGACACGTAGGAATTTTTTTGATTTACTACTACGTTACCCAACACTATATCATTAAGTTTTGTAAGATGCGCCACAACATTTTCAGATTCAAAATCGTCGAAAGGATCAGATTCAACCAAATTAATTAACTCGGGATTGACAAACAATTCATAATCCTTATCAGTAACAAACATAGGTGAAGTAGCAAACTTAGGATCATATTTCATTCTAGCATTCAAAGATTTTTTGTTCGACTTGCATAGAAATTTCTTAAGATCGTCTCTATCATTACAAGCAAGAAAGTCCCTAGCTACCTCTACTTCCATAACATAACCCTCAGGAATATCAGGAAATCCATATCTAGGAGAGCTAGGTCTAGCGGGTGTCTCAAAGTTTTCAGTTTCAATAATTTCATCAGTTTCAGAAGTATCATAGTTTTCAACATTGACTCTAGCAATTTGTTCATGAAGAAATTCACCCAATGGCATAATATTATCAAGAAAAGTATCATCATAAGCATCATGCATAGAAAAAGTGGAATCATCGATTACTTGCAACATATCAGAATTACTAGCAGGTGGTGGTGTCGCAAACTTACTCATAACATAAGGTGAATCAAGTGCAGAGCTAGATGGCAGTTCCTTACCTCCCCTCGTAGTAGAGGGATAGATCTTGGTTTTTGGATCTTTCAGATTCTTCATAGTGATCAACAAATAAATCCCAAGTGACTCAGAGAATAGAGCTATGCTCCGCGGTAACGGCGCCAGAAAAAGGTCTTGATAACCCACAAGTATAGGGGATCGCAACAGTTTTCAAGGGTAGAGTATCCAACCCAAATTTATTGATACGACACAAGGAGAGCCAAAGAATATTCACAAGTATTCGTAGCTGAGTTGTCAATTCAACCACACCTGAAAGACTTAATATCTGCTGCAAAGTATTCAGTAGCAAAGTAGTATGGAGGTAACGGTAACGGTGGCAAAAGTAATAGTAGCAGTTTTGTAGTGATTGTAACATAGCAACGGAGAAGCAACTTAGCAAGGATCAATATGTGGAAAGCTCGTATGCAATGGATCAGTGATGGATAATTATGTCAGATGGCATTCATCATGCAACAGTTATAACATAGGGTGACACAGAACTAGCTCCAATTCATCAATGTAATGTAGGCATGTATTCCATATATAGTCATACGTGCTTATGGAAAAGAACTTGCATGACATCTTTTGTCCTACCCTCCTGTGCCAGCGGGGTCCTAATGGAAACTAATTGTTATTAAGGCCTCCTTTTAATAGAGAACCGAACCAAAGCATTAGCACTTAGTGAATACATGAACTCCTCAAACTTGGGTAATCACCAGACAGAATCCCAATTATTGTCACCATAGGAGATGCAGATCATAACTCGTAAGAGGTGTCTACAACTTGCAAGGTAGGATCAAGAACACATATATGTTCATGAAAACATAATAGGTTCAGATCTGAAATCATGGCACTCGGGCCCTAGTGACAAGCATTAAGCATAGAAAAGTCATAGCAACATCAATCTCAGAACATAGTGGATACTAGGGATCAAACCCTAACGAAATTAACTCGATTACATGATAAATCTCATCCAACCCTTCACCATCTAGCAAGCCTTTGATGGGATTACTCACGAACGGCGGAGAGCATCATGGAATTGGTGATGAAGGATGGTTGGTGATGACGATGACGTCGATTTCCCCTCTCCGGAGCCCAAAACGGACTCCAGATCTAGTCTCCCGAGGAAGAACAGGAGGTGGTGGCGGCTCTATCATGAAACATGGTGAACTCTTCTCTCTAATTTTTTTCTCTGCAAATAGGGTTATATGGAGCTGGGAGGAGGTCGGAGGAGCCACGAGGGGGATGGCCGCGCCTAGGATGCTTGTGGCCTGCAGGTGCCCCCCTCTGGTTAATTCTTGCACCGGTATTTTTTTTTAAATCCAAAAATGTTCTCCGTAAATATTCAGGACGATCCGAGAACTTTTATTTCTGCACAAAAATAACACCAAGGCAATTCTGCTGAAAACAGCGTCAGTCCGGGTTAGTTCCATTCAAATCATGCAAATTAGAGTCCAAAACAAGGGCAAAAGAGTTTGGAAAACTGGATACACTGGAGACATATTAGAGGGTTAATTGGGGTTCGATAGCAACTTGATTAGAAGCTTCATGATCACCATGATCAGCTTCCTCTTCAACCGATGTAGGCTCCACAGAAACATCTTTCTGCGCTACACTACTCTATGGTTGAAGTAAAGGTTCAACAACCTCATCAAGTTCTATCTTCCTCCCACTCAATTTTTTGAGAGAAAATCTTCCTCGAGAAATGACATGTTCTTACCGAGAAACACTTTGCCTTCGGATCCGAGATAGATAGGTATACCCAACCATCTCTTTTGGGTATCCTATGAAGACGCATTTCTCCACTTTGGGTTCCGACTTTTCAGGTTGATGCTTTTTGACATAAGCATCGCATCCCCAAACTTCAAGAAATGACAACTTTGGTTTGTTGCCAAACCACTGTTCATATGACATCGTCTCAACGGATTTAGATGGTGCCCTATTTAAAGTGAATGCAGTTGTCACTAATGCATAACCCCAAAAGGATAGTGGAAAATCGGTAAGAGACATCATAGATCGCACCATACCTAATAAGGTTCGATTATGATGTTCGGACACACCATTATGTTGTGGTGTTCCAGGTGGCGTCAAATGTGAAACAATTCCACATTATCTTAAGTGATTGCCAAACTCATAAACTCACATATTCTCCACCCTCGATCTGATCGTAGGAATTTAATCTTCTTGTTAAGATGATTCTCAACTTCACTCTGAAACTGCTTGAACTTTTCAAATGTTTCAGACTTGTCTTTTAGTAAGTAAATATATCCATATCTACTTAATTCATCGCTGAAGGTGAGAAAGTAACGATATCCACCACACGCCTCAATGCTCATCGGACAACACACATCAGTATGTATGATTTCCAACAAGTCACTTGCCTGTTCCATTCTTCCGGAGAACGGGGTCTTAGTCATCTTGCCCATGAGGCATGGTTCACATGTGTCAATTGATTCAAAATCAAGTGACTCCAAAAGTCCATCGCATGGAGTTTCTTCATGTGTTTTACACCAATATAACCTAAGCAGCAGTGCCACAAGAAAGTGGTACTATCATTATCAACTCTACATCTTTTGGCATCAATGTGATGAACATGTGTATCATCACTATCGAGATTCAACAAGAATAAAACCTCAAATTGGGTGCATGACCATGAAAGATATTACTCATATAAATAGAACAACCATTATTCTCCGATTTGAATGAGTAACCCTCTCGCATTATACAAGATTCAGATATAATGTTCATGCTCAACGCGGGCACTAAATAACAATTATTTAGGTTCATCACTAATCCTGATGGTAATCGAAGAGCGAGCATGCGGACGGTGATCACATCAACCTTGGAACCATTTCCGACGTGCATCGTCACTTCGCCCTTTGCCAGCCTGCGCCTATTCCGTAGTTCCTGCGTTGAGTTGCAAATGTGGGCAATCGAACCGGTATCAAATACCCAGGCACTACAATGAGTGTTGGTAAGGTACGCATCAGTAACATGTATATCATATATACCTTGTTTGGTGTTGGTCGCCTTCTTGTCGGCGAGATACTTGGGGCAATTTAGTTTCAAGTGGCGAGTTCCCTTGCAATGAAAACACTCAGTCTTTGGCCTGGGTCCAATCTTAGGTTTCTTCACTGGAGGGCAAATTGCTTTGCCACTCTTCTTGGAGTTACCATTCTTTCCCTTGCCGTTGTTCTTGAAACTAGCGGTTTTATTGACCATCAACACTTGATGCTCCTTCTGGATTTCAGTCTTAGTGACTTTTAGCATTGCAAACAGCTCGACGATTGACTTGTTCATCCCTTGCATGTTATAGATCAACACGAAGCTTTCGTAGCTAGATGGCAGTGATTGGAGAACTCTATTAGTGATCGCCTATGGTGTGAGGGGCATCCCCAATTCAGCCAGACAATTGGAATACCCAGACATTCTGAGTATGTGTTCACCAACAGACCTGTTAAGAAGGAAAGACATTCAACGTTCCTCAACATTGATTCTGAGTATGTAGATCGTTAAGAAGGAAGCATTAAGAAGCGCGATTGATGTAGTCGAACGTCTTCATGATCCAAATCGCCGAGCGTCCCACGATCCAATCACGATCCGTCCCGATCTAGCGCCGAACGGACGGCACCTCCGCGTTCCCCACACGTACAGATCGATAATGATGTCCGCCTTCTTGATCAAGCAAGAGGGAGAAGAGAGGTAGATGAGTTATTTGGTAGCGCGACGGCGCGACGGCGGCGGCGGCAGAACTATTCCGGCACGGCTTTGCCTAAGCACCTCCAAAACTAGACTAGAGAAGAAAATGATCTAGAGGAAGAAGAGGGCAGCACGTGGCAATTAGGGTTAGGGCTTCCCTCGAATCCTCTAGTATATATAGGAGGGAGGGGAGGGAGGCCAGCGCCCCAAGGGCTGCCCCTTTGGTGCGGCTGAAGTGGGAGGTGGAGGAGTCCTCCAATCCTACTAGGAGTAGGATTCCTCCTCTCCACTTGGAAACCCTTCCCACCTTTGGGTTTTTCCTTCCCCAGCCGCATGGGCCTTAGTGGGGGCTTCGGCCAGCCCACCAAGGGCTGGTTTGTCTCCTCCCACAGCCCATGAGGCCTTGTGGGGCGTGAGGCCCCTCCCGATTGTCCCCCCATACCCTCCCGACACTCCCGGTACACTACCGAAGTGCCCGAAACTTTTTCGGTGACCAAAGCGGGACTTCCCATATATCAGTCTTTACCTTTGGACCATTCCGGAGCTCCTCGTGACGTCCAGGATCTCATCCAAGACTCCGAGCAACCTTCGGTTGCCACCATACATAACTCTATACTACCGAAACGTCATCGAACGTTAAGTGTGCAGACCCTTCGGGTTCGAGAACTATGTAGACATGACCGAGACACCTCTATGGTCAATAACCAATAGCTGGACCTGGATGCTCATATTGGTTCCTACATATTCTACGAAGATCTTTATTAGTCGAACCTCTAGGTCAAGGATTCAGTTAATCCCGTATGTTGTTCCCTTTGTTCTTCGGTATGTTACTTGCCCGAGTTTTGATCGTCGGTATCTCTATACCTAGTTCAATCTCGTTATCAGCGAGTCTCTTTACTCGTTTTGTAATACAAGATCCCGTGTCTAACACTTTATTCATATTGCTTGCAAGGCTTGTTGTGATGTTCTATTAGCGAGTGGGCCTTGAGATACCTCTCCGTCACACGGAGTAACAAATCCTAGTCTGGATCCATGCCCACTCATCAGACACCCTCAGAGATACCTGTAGAGCATCTTTATAGTCACCCCGTTACGTTACGATGTTTGATACACAGAAGGTATTCCTCCGGTGTCAGTGAGTTCCATGATCTCAGGGTGATAGGAACAAAAACTTGACATGCAGAAAACTATAGCAATAAACTGACACGATCATATGCTACGTTCATAGTTTTGGGTCTTGTCCATCACATCATTCTCCCAATGATGTGATGTTATTATCAAATGACAACTCATATCTATGGCCAGGAAACCTCAACCATCTTTGATCAACGAGCTAGTCTACTAGAGGCATACTAGGGACACAATGTTGTCTATGTATCTTTGATCAATGAGCTATGTACTAAGGTTTGATTACAACGTTCGGACACACCATTACGCTGTGGTATTCCAGGTGGCGTCAACTATGAAACAACCCCACATTGTCTTAAGTGATTGCCAAACGCATAACTCAGATATTCTCCTCCTTGATCTGATCGTTGGAATTTAATCTTCTTGTTATGATGATTCTCAACTGCACTCTGAAATTGCTTGAACTTTTCAACTGTTTCAGACTTGTGTTTCATTAAGTAAATATATCCATATCTACTTAAGTCATTGGTGAGGTGAGAAAGTAACGATATCCACCACGCGCCTCAATGCTCATCAGACAACACACATCAGTATGTATAATTTCCAACAAGTCACTTGCGTTCCATTGTTCGGGAGAATGGGTTCTTAGTCATCTTGCCCATGAGGCATGGTTCACATGTGTCAAGTGATTCAAAATAAAGTGACTCCAAAAGTCCATCAGCATGGAGCTTCTTCATGCGTTTTACACCAATATGACCTAAGTGGCAGTGCCACAAGAAAGTGGTAGTATCATTATCAATTATACATCTTTTGGCATCAATGTTATGAACATGTGTATCATCACTATCGAGATTCAACAAGAATAAACCTCTCACATTGGGTGCATAACCATAAAAGATATTACTCATATAAATAGAACAACCATTATTCTCTGATTTAAATGAGTAACCCTCTCGCATTAAACAAGATCCAAATATAATGTTCATGCTCAACGCAGGCAGTAAATAACAATTATTCAGGTTCATCACTAATCCTAGTGGTAATCGAAGAGCGAGCGTGTCGACGACGATCACATCAACCTTGGAACCATTTCCCACGTGCATCGTAACTTCGTCCTTTGCTAGCCTCCGTCTATTCCATAGTTCCTTCTTTGAGTTGCAAATGTGAGCAACCAAACCGGTATCAAATACCCATACACTACAACGAGAGTTGGTACGCTACACATCAATAACATGTATATCATATGTAGCTTTTTTGGTGTTGGCCTTCTTCTTCTCGGAGAGATACTTGGGGCAATTTCATTTCAAGTGGCCAGTTCCCTTGCAATGAAGAGACTCAGTTTCTGGCTTGGGTCTAGTCTTGGGTTTCTTCACGGGAGGGACAACTGCTTTGCCACTCTTCTTGTTACTATTTATCTTGCTATCAAAACTATGTACACAACATTTATAGTGAAACCTTGTTGAAAACTGCTTATCAACTCTTCTGCTCTCCATGGGTTCAACACTCTTACTTATCAAAACAACTACCATTGATCCCCTATACTTGTGGGTCATCAAGAAGCAATGGAAAGAAGTCATTGGAAGAAAAGATGATCTCTCGTTTGAGTGTCAAATCTTCCACGAAGTACACATGTGTATCCAGGAAGGTAAAAGTTCTCATTACCTCTGTTTAGTTCCCTTTGTACAAATGGTGAATGTGCACCTCCAAGCTATGCTTCAAAGAGCTTGCTGAGTCAAGTAAGAAATTCTACTAACTAGTGCAAATTCATGGATTGCACATGCATAATCTATATGTTAGGTTGCAAATGTTGGGTTCCTCTAACATCATGCATTATGGAACATTGTCCACAAACTAGACAAATGTGGCCACCAGTGCTCTTGAGGATATGGGAGATCGGATCAGTCTATCAATATACGTTTTTTAGAAGAACAAAACAGGTAGGAGCTCCCTGGCTCCATTGCATAAGTGAAACCAAAGTCATACATCATCATTAGATGTTCTAGAACAAAGTTTTAATTGGATATAAAATCCAAATTGACTCTACTCAACAACAATGGGAACAAATGAAAGAGAGAAAACCATGACATGGGCCAAGCCCTGTACAAATGCAAACACATGGATGTGAGCTTCCAACTCATCTTCGTTGTCCATGTATTCATCCATGCATGTCGAAAGTGGTACGCCTTGCCTTTAGAGGGGTGCCGCAATTAGCCGTGACGACCCATAAATCTTCACCCGTGACACATGGATCATGATCTAGATTTTACTTTGAAAGATTTCTCTCGCGAGCCGACCTGACCAACATCACCCCCGGAGATCCCAATTTTGTCCCAAGCACAGGCGGCAGGAGGAGAGGAACCCACAAAAAGAAACAAAAAGTTCATCCCAAATAGATCAAGATGGGCTTCCTCGCAATATTTGACTGGGAGTTGGAGAAATGATCCAATTTTTGCGTGCCTTGATCTGTTGACAGAATTATCCGGTAGTCTTGAGTTAATTACACCAAACATGTTTGATAAAGAGTCATTGTTCATTGTTAAATACCATGAAATTTCTAATTTTTCTGATACTACACATAACATCACAACAAACAATGTTTAAAGTAAAGTTAATTGTCAATATATGTAGAAAAACAACGCTTATACACTTAAAACCAAATTATCCCACGTATAGTTTTCACTATAAGCCACCACTTTAGAGCATCAATGGTTGGATGCATCAAATCCGCCCCTCAAACGCCTGTGGCCGCGCCTTGGCACTTCCGTGGACACTGGTCGGTCACCCCTTAAATTTTCATTTCCACAATCGTACACCTCACTTATGAATCTTCAAATCCATACAAGTAAATGCAACATCAAACCTAATATAAATCTTTGGTAGCACTCGTCCGGCTCAACGAACGTGTCCATGTCCAACGGCTGGTTGAGCCCTCGAAATGAAGGAGCAATCACCGGCGAGTAGAGTAGGACATGGGACATGGACTGGCTCATGGGACTCGAGGCACAACCATCTCCCATGCCCTCATTTTCCTCCTCGAAGTCCATGACCCGCACGTCGCCGGTCAACGTGAGGTCGACGATGGACCCGTCATGGTTGGATCCTGACACGTCCACACCAATATAGTTGCGGCACCAGGGCTTGCCAATCACCTGTAGCGGCGCTGCCATGTGCGACTCCGCCTCGTCGACGTCTACCGCGAGGGCTGTCGTGGCCTATTGCGCCCTCTACCTCGCACGACGGGCCACAGAGGGCGTTTATCTCCGATTCGGTGCATGAACAAAGGGGTTGTGCCTAGGCCACGACATTCGGACGTGAGACAGGCTGCCCCGCCTACTGAAAGGCGGCGGCGACGCGCCTCATGCCAGATCCAAGCGTCATTTGGGTGGAATCTATGGATTCTTGCCGGATCGAATCCAATCGGTTTCGGGCATTCTCATCACGACATGATGGAACGCAACACGGACGACCATCTCCTCCTCGAGCTCACATGGGATCAGCTCCTAGCCCGTAGGTCGGGTGACAGAAGACTTGAATCCGCTACCCCTCATGTTGGAGAAGATCGGAGATCGCTGTATGGAAACTTGGGGTGAAGCGAAGTGGATTGGCAAGGTTATGATCCGAAGAGAGGATAGGGCCGAATATACCTGGGGTGCGTGTGGGCCAACGTCGGTCGGATCCGACGTGGCGACCGAACGCTCCCGTCCTCCCTATATCCCCCCTCATATGTAAACTAGATACGAGGTATGCCGTTTAGTCCGGACACTTGGGACCGGTTTAAGGGGTTTGTCTCGATCGATTTTATTTACTGATACGTGCCCAAATCGTCCGAGGACGTACAGGGAGAGGATTTGGGAAGCGAGACTGTAGATGCTCTTACGTTCAGCTTTTGTTGTGTGTGCCCCTCTGCTTTTTTACGAGAAAACATCCGATCTATTCATCTTCAAACATGGTAGTACAACGAACACGAGAAATAATAAAAATTACATCCAGATTCATAGACCACCTAGCGACGACTACAAGCACTGAAGCGAGCCGAGGGCGCGCCGTCATCATCGCCCTCCCTCACCAGAGCCGGGCAAAACTTGTTGTAGTAGACAGTCAAAAAGTCGTCGTACTAAGGCCTCATGGGACCAACGCACTAGAACAGCAACCGCCGCCGATGAAGAGTAACGTAGATCGAAAGGATCCAACCTGAAAACACACGAATGTAGACGAACGACGAACATATCCGAGCAAACCCACCAAAGACAGATCCGTCGGAGACACACCTTCACACGCCCACCAACGATACAAGATGCACCACCGAAACAGGATTGGGCGGGAAGAACCTTATCCCATCTTCAAAAAGCCGCCGCGATCCTACTCGTCTTCTTAAGCAGGACACAAACCCTAACAAAACTCGAAAACACATCTAAAAACGGTCCTTCCATGGGCAAATGCCGCGATCCACCACGCCTCCATGATCCTAAGGCCAACCGAGACGAGGGAACCAGCACAGGCGGGAGTAGAAGAAATCCTACTTTTATTAGGGAAGGCGGCGGCTGCGTGAGTAGACAAGTTTCGTGCAGACAAGACTTCTCCCCCTTTAGCAGAAGATCGATCGATCTGGCTGGCCACAAACCAAACAAAGATGCCTGTGCTACCGAGGATACGGAAGATCATATCGTTCTACTTCTACCCATATACCCATAGTACTATGCATGTGTGCCCACAACAAACGCCGCCGCACCACTATGTACCAGTACCACCTATGCGAGTGACACTGATCCGGCAGCCACTATCGGGGTCAAGATGTTTGTTCCATTGGACCCGACGTACATTAACCACTCTCGATCTCATCCTTATCAATACTGAAGCGAATCCGATTAGACGCATGTGACGGGTACCATCTGCCACTGTTGCGCCAATGGGCCATGAACCGTAAACTCTTTTCGCGTAGATCTTGTCCTACTGGTGCACAAGAATCTTTTAGGGCCGGGCTGGCTCGCATTTCCAGGCAAAGAGCTCCACCTGCTCGCTGCCCCACACACACACCAGGCAAAGAGCTGGACAAGATTCAAAGCAAGAAAGAGACACGTAGGTTCGCACGCTCCGTTGTTTATTTTCCCCAGCTCATTCATTCTCTTTATTGATTCGTCCAGATAATACTCCTTTGATTAAAACTGGATCCAAAATGTCAGATTAAAATTGCTGACATCTCAAAGTTGCAACGCAGCGCATCCATTGGGCGCGCTTTCACTTTTGGCCCAACGTTGCAACGCAGAAATTAAGGACGAAGAGGCGAGAAAGAAAAATGGAGAGACCACCGAAGGTCCGAAGCTGTACATGCAAGCCGACTATACCACGAAGCCAGGTGGGTTATCTAGCTTAGATACGAGATATCCTCCGGGATGCTGTGCAACGCCGGTGACCACCGTCCCGGGCGCCTCGCGGCGGCCGCGTTGGTCGCCGCCGCCGCCGCCGCCTGCTTCTTCGCGTGCTGCCGCTTGATGGCGCTCACCAGCTGCTCCAGCGCGGGCGGCAGGCCAAAGGCGCCGCCGCCGGCCACGGCCGCGGCCACCTGCTTGAGCTGCTGCTTGCTCAGCAAGATCTTGACGCGCATCCCGCCGCCAGGGCCGGCGGCCGCTACGTCGGCGACGGGCGTGCCCGTGGACTGCTCGACGGCCGTGACCGTCTTGGCGTCCAGCTGCAGCCTCGGGCACCTCACCAGCTTCCTCCTCGGGAGCTGCGGGGCGGCCTCCAGCTCCATGGATCTGATGCTGGCTCGTTTCTTGCTCACTCGTCACGGTAAGAGTATTCGCTGCTGTGATGGGCAGGTGGCTGGAGAATGGATATATAACACATTTCTGCGTGTCGGAGGCTAGGGTTTTATATACAGAGGATTACGAGCGAGACAGCTCATATGCAACTGTCCGTGTAAAGATCGGAAAGGGACGGCTTACGTGGAATCTTTTTCTTCAATGGGATTAGTTAGTTGCGGGTGATTTAATATTGTCGTTACAGCACGTAGTAGGGCCCATGCATCACATGCGACCGAGAATTTCTCATGTCTAGCACCAGTGCCCTTTCCCTCCCTGCCATGCAGGTTTGATCTGGATTTCATCAGCTTTGCCTTTGCGAGAAAGAGAAAATGTTTCGCCTCCAATGCATACATTTTCTAAGTATGATGCACCAGTAACATTGCTCTGAATAATGAATCGTACCTAGTTGTATATGACGAGGTCTTGTTGGATGTCAGTCATGTGATCATGTGCTTCTGTATGTATGCGCGTCTGTACTTTCAGATGAAGGACGCAACAGACGTACAGTACAGATTATTCGCGATAATAGGAAAATGAGAGGGAATATATAGGCAGGCGCACCACAAAACGGTATGCACGTCCGGAGGTACGTACGACGGGGAGTGGTTGCGATGCCGATGAATTGTCACTACGTAGTACGTACGTACCATATGTGTCCGGGACAGAAGTGACCGCTCGACCGAGAGACGGGGCAGGGACAAGTGGCAGGTTGTTCATTTTGGCAGCACGTCTCCACCGTCACGTATGCCTGCGCACGGCGCGTGGACCCCGGTATATAATTCGAATTAGGTGTGTACGTGTTTTTTCTTAACTGACGTGTGTACGTGTTGGTGCGGTAGCAGTGTCTCGTTTATGCTGCATCAATTTTTTGGGACTGAATATGCCGTTGTTGTTGCAGTCGCCAGCGAAGAATTGGGCTGATTCAAGAGCAACTCCACGCTGGGTCGCAGGCCACACTAGACCCTGTTGTTGCTTTTGGCATACACACATGCCGAAGCCATCCGCCAATGCTGCGTAGTAATGGAATGTAATTAAGAAAATCTACAGCCCAACATCTTAAACCCTTTCTATATGTTCGTGCGAATAGGCTGATTTATGATACTTTGCTACGCGCAAACCCGGCGGGTAAAGCCCTCTTGGGATAAGAGTTTAAGAAAAATAAATACCATGAGTTTATCAATGAGAAAAAAAATCAATCGCATAAGCTGGGTACAGGTACGAAAAGTCAATACCCGTACCTGCATCCCCTGTACTACTACATTCAATAGGTAGGTCATAGTTGGGAAGACCACCAACGTGAAGTGTTTTCTTCCCCATACGAGGGGATTCACCAGAAGACCAGGCTTCAATTGGTCCGCCGTCGGTCGCCTCCTTGGCGGCGACGCAGGGGGCGAGTTTTGTTGTCTCAGGTCGGTGTCTCGAGGCGTTGTTTTTGGTTTCTCTATTCGCCGCGAGTTTATGGCAAATGCAGACCGCACATAGCAGGATAAGGTTTTACCCCGATTGCCTTGATCAGATCAGCAGGTTGATCAAGGAAGTTTGAGGTTTCATGATTGCTCTCGACCTTCTCAGATTGATTGCAGATAAAATCGTTAGGAGCTGTAGGAAAGATACACCCTCTGAAGCGTTCGTGATCTAGAAGAAGTGAACGGACGTAATGAGGATTCTAGGTAGGAATTGTCGTGGTTTCCAGCAAGCAGCGGTAGTCAGGAGCCTGCTTGATGTCCTTATGTCCTTTCTAGTAGGACATGATGTCGGGAACCCATCTAGACGAGTGATCGGCGAAATGACTGCGTAGAAGGTTGAAGACGGACTGTAAAAAAGTTGTGAAGAGTGATGGTAAAAGTGGTGGTTTGGTTCTATATTGGAAGGAGGTGGTGTTGGGGAACGTCGCATGAAAAATAAAAAATTTCCTACGTTCACGCAAGACCTATCCATGGTGATGAGCATCTACGAGAGGGAGAGTGGATCTACATACCCTTGTAGATCGCTAAGCGGGAAGCGTTAAGAAACGCGGTTGGTGTAGTCGAACGTCTTCGCGATCCAAATCGTTGAGCGTCCTGGATCCAATCACGATCCGTCCCAATCAAGCACCGAACGGACGGCACCTCCGCGTTCAGCACACATACAACTTGATGACGATCTCCGCCTTCTTGATCCAGCAAGAGGGAGCGGAGAGGTAGAAGAGTTCTCCAGTAGCGTGACGGCGCTCCGGCGATGGTGGTGGAGCTATTCCGGCAGGGCTTCGCCTAAGCACTGCAGAAATCCGATCTAGAGGAGAAACTATGCACTGGAGGAACGGGTAGCACGTGGCTGAAAATCTAGTGCAAAAACTCTAAAACCACCAGTATATATAGGAGGGAGGGAGGAGAGGCCTTGGCGCAAGGGCCAAGCCTCCTTTGGTTCGGCCGAAGTGGGGAGGAGAGGAGGACTCCTCCTCCAATCCTAGTAGGACTATGATTCCTCCCCTTTTTGCCTTTTTTCCACTTTTTCCTTTGGGCTTTTCTTTCCCTAGCCGCATGGGCCTTGTGTGGGATTTCCACCAGCCCACAAAGGGCTGGTATTCACTCTCCCACAGCCCATAAAGCCTCTTGGGTCGAAATACCCCTCCCGCTGGTCTCCCGGTACACTACCGGCACTCTCGGTACACTACCGATGAGCCCGAAACTTTTCCGGCGATCAAAACAGGACTTCCTATATATGAATCTTTACCTTCGGACCATTCCGGAGCTCCTCGTGATGTCCGGGATCTCATCCAGGACTCCTAACAACCTTCGGTCACCACCATTCATAACTCTATACTACCGAAACGTCACCAAACCTTAAGTGTGCGGACCCTGCGGGTTCGAGAACTATGTAGACATGACCGAGACATCTCTACGGTCAATAACCAATAGCAGGACCTGGATGCCCATATTGGTTCCTACATATTCTACGAAGATCTTTATCGGTCGAACCTCTATGTCAAGGATTTAGTTAATCCCGTATGATGTTCCCTTTGTTCTTCGGTATGTTACTTGCCCGAGATTCGATCGTTGGTATCTCCATACCTAGTTCAACCTCGTTACCGGCAAGTCCCTTTACTCGTTCCGTAATACAAGATCCCGTGACTAACACTTAGTCACATTGCTTGCAAGGCTTGTTGTGATGTTGTATTACCGAGTGGGCCGTCAGATACCTGTCCGTCACATGGAGTAACAAATCCCAGTCTTGATCCATGCCAACCCAATAGACACCCTCGGAGATACCTGTAGAGCACCTTTATAGTCACCCAGTTATGTTGCGACGTTT
The DNA here is from genome assembly GCA_022496015.1 of Hordeum marinum. Taxonomy (NCBI): domain Eukaryota; kingdom Viridiplantae; phylum Streptophyta; class Magnoliopsida; order Poales; family Poaceae; genus Hordeum; species Hordeum marinum. Next base: position 323,137,757 of record CM039677.1, read on the forward strand.
GATACACACAAGGCACTCTTCCAATGTCCGTGAGTTGCATGATCTCATGGTCATAGAAACATATACTTGACATGCAGAAAACAGTAGCAATAAACTGACACGATCACATGCTACGTTTGTAGTTTGGGTCTTGTCCATCACATCATTCTCCTAATGATGTGATCCCGTTATCAAATGACATCACATGTCAATGGCTAGGAAACCTTTACCATCTTTGACCAACGAGCTAGTTCACTAGAGGCATACTAGGGACAAAGTGTTGTCTATTTACCCACACATGTAATGTGTTTCCAATCAATACAATTATAGCATGGATAATAAACGATTATCATGAACAAGGAAATATAATAATAAACACTTTATTTATTGCCTCTGATTTAAATGAGTAACCGTCTCGCAATAAACAAGATCCAGATATAATGTTCATGCTTAACACAGGCACTAAATAACAATTATTCAGGTTCATCACTAATCCGGATGGTAATCGAAGAGAGAGCGTGTCGACGGGGATCACATCAACCTTGGAACCATTTCCCACGCGCATAGTCACTTCATCCTTTGCCAGCCTTCGTCTATTCCGTAGTTCCTGTTTTGAGTTGCAAATGTGAGCAACCGAACCAGTATCAAATACCCAGGCACTACAACGAGAGCTAGTAAGGTACACATCAATAACGTGTATATCATATATACCTTGTTTGTCGTTGGCCGCCTTCTTGTCAGCCAGGTACTTGGGGCAGTCCTGCTTCCAGTGACCAGTTCCCTTGCAATGAAAGCACTTAGTTTCTGGCTTGGGTCCATGCTTGAGCTTCTTTACAGGAGTAGCAACTGCTTTGCCATCCTTCTTGGTTTTACCATTCTTGCCCTTGCCCTTGCCATTCTTCTTGAAACTAGTGGTTTTATTGACCATCAACACTTGATGTTCTTTCTAGATTTTAGACTCAGCGACTTTTAGCATCGCAAACAGCTCGACGACTGACTTGTTCATCCCGTGCATGTTATAGTTCATCACAAAGCTCTTGTAACTAGGTGGCAGTGATTGAAGAACTCTGTCGGTGATTGCCTCTGGCGGAAGGGCAATTCCCAAATCCTCTTGACGAGTTGAATACCCAGACATTCTGAGTATATGTTCACTGATAGACCTGTTCTCCTCTATCTTGCAAGCATAGAACTTATCAGAGGTCTCATACCTCTCGATTCAGGCATTCTTCTGAAAGATAAACTTCAACTCCTGGAACATCTCATACGCTCCATGACGTTCAAAATGTCTTTGAAGTCCCGGTTCTAAGCCATACAATATTGCACAACGAACTATTGAGTAATCTCTAGAACGTGCCTCCCAAGCGTTCTTAACGTCTTCGGATGACATGTCTTCTGGTTGGTCAACAAGCGGTGCATCAAGGACATTTGATTTCTGGGAAGCCTTGAGGATAATCCTCAGATTACGGGCCCATTCAACAAAGTTACTTCCATCATCTTTCAACTTAGCTTTCTCTAGGAACGCATTAAAAGTCAGGGGTGCTACTGCGCGAGCTATTGATCTACAACATAAATATGCAAAGGTTACTTAGACTATTGTTCAAGATAATTAGTTTTAGTTAATCAAATTACTAAAGCTCGCACTCAAATTGACATCCCTCAGGTCATCTGAGTGTCACATGATCCAAATCCACCAACTCAAGTCCGATCATCACGTGAGTTGAGGTGGTTTAAATGGGGAACATCATCATGTTGATCATATCTACTATATGACTCATGTTCGACCTTTCGGTCTCTTGTGTTCCGAGGCCATGTCTGTACATGCTAGGCTCGTCAAGTTTAACCTGAGTGTTCTGCATGTGCAACACTGGCTTGCACCCGTTGTATGTGAACGTAGAGTCTATTACACCTGATCATCACGTGGTGTCTCGACACGACAAAATTTCGCAACGGTGCACACTCGGGGAGAACACAATTCATCTTGAAATTTAAGTGAGGGATTACCTTATAATGCTACCGTCGTCCTAACCAAAACAAGGTGCATAAAAGGATTAACATCACATGCAAATCATAAGTGACATGATATGGCCATGAACTTGTGCTTTTGATCTCCATCTTGAAAGCACCGGCATGATCCCCATCATCACCGGTACGACACCATGATCTCCATCATCTTGACCTCCATCAACGTGTCGCCATCGGGGTTGTCGCGCCCATCATGCTTGTACTACTATTGCTGCCGTTTAGCGATAAAGTAAAGCATTACATAGCGCTTAATGATTGACACGCATGTCATACAATAATTAAAGACAACCCTATGTCTCTTGCCGGTTGCCGTACTCATCGACATGCAAGTCGTGATATACTATACAACACATGATCATCTCATACATCACATATATCACATCATGTAATTGGCCATATCACATCAGAACATACCCTGCAAAAACAAGTTAGACGTCCTCTAATTGTTGTTGCATGTTTTACGTGGCTGCTACGAGTATCTAGCAAGAACAATTCTCACCTATGCATAAACCACAATGGTGATACATTAGTTGCTTTTCAACCTTATCAAGGGCCGCCTTTGTCGAATCCGATCCATCTAAAGTAGGAGAAACTGACACCCTCTCGCCATCTTAGCAAAAAGTTGCAGTTGAGGGAACCGGTCTCTCGTAAGTGTACGAGTAATGTTGGTCCGGGCCGCTTCATCCCACAATACCGCTGACCCAAAACACGACCAAGGGAGGAAGCAATCTAAGCATCAACGCCCACAAACTCTTTGTGTTCTACTCGAGATCTCATCTACACATAGACCTAGCTCATGATGCCACCGTTGGGGAACGTTGCATGGGAAACAAAAAAATTCCTACGTTCATGCAAGACCTATCCATGGTGATGAGCATCTACAAGAGGGAGAGTGGATCTACATACCCCTGTAGATCGCTAAGCGGGAAGCGTTAAGAAACGCGGTTGGTGTAGTCGAACGTCTTCGCGATCCAAATCGCCGAGCGTCCCGCGATCCAATCACGATCCGTCCCGATCAAGCACCGAACGGACGGCGCCTCCGCGTTCAGCACATGTACAGCTTGATGACGATCTACACCTTCTTGATCCAGCAAGAGGGAGCAGAGAGGTAGAAGTGTTCTCCGGCAGCGCGACGACGCTCCGGCGATGGTGGTGGAGCTATTCCGGCAGGGCTTTGCCTAAGCACTGCAGAAATCCGATCTAGAGGAGAAACTATGCACTGGAGGAACGGGTAGCACGTGGCTGAAAATCTAGTGCAAAAACCCTAAAACCACCAGTATATATAGGAGGGATTGAGGAGAGGCCTTGGCTCAAGGTCCAAGCCTCCTTTGGTTCGGCCGAAGTGGGGAGGAGAGGAGGACTCCTCCTCCAATCCTAGTAGGACTAGGATCCTCCCCTTTTTGCCTTTTTTCCACTTTTCCCTTTGGGCTTTTCTTTCCCTAGCTGCGTGGGCCTTGTGTGGGACTTCCACCAGCAAAAAAAGGGCTGGTATTCACTCTCCCATAGCCCATGAAGCCTCTTGGGTCGAAATACCACTCCCGGTGGTCTCTCGGTGCACTACCGGCACTCCCGGTACACTACCGATGAGCCCGAAACTTTTCCGGCGACCAAAACAGGACTTCCTATATATGAATCTTTACCTACGGACCATTCCAGATCTCCTCTTGACGTCCGGGATCTCATCCAGGACTCCGAACAACCTTCGATCACCACCATTCATAACTCTATACTACCGAAATGTCACCAAACCTTAAGTGTGCAGACCCTGCGGGTTCGAGAACTATGTAGACATGACCGAGACATATCTACGGTTAATAACCAATGAAGGGACCTGGATGCCCATATTGGTTCCTACATATTCTACGAAGATCTTTATCAGTCAAACCTCTATGTCAAGGATTTAGTTAATCTCGTATGATGTTCCCTTTGTTCTTCGGTGTGTTACTTGCCCGAGATTCGATCGTCGATATCTCCATACCTAATTCAACCTCGTTATCGGCAAGTCTCTTTACTCGTTCCATAATACAAGATCCCGTGACTAACACTTAGTCACATTGCTTGCAAGGCTTATTGTGATGTTGTATTACCGAGTGGGCCTTAAGATACCTCTCCGTCACACGGAGTAACAAATCCCAGTCTTGATCCATGCCAACCCAACAGACACCCTCGGAGATACCTGTAGAGAACATTTATAGTCACCCAGTTACGTTGCGACGTTTGATACACACAAGGCACTCTTCCGGTGTCCGTAAGTTGCATGATCTTATGGTCATAGAAACATATACTTGACATGCAGAAAACAGTAGCAATAAATTGACACGATCATATGCTACGTTTGTAGTTTGGGTCTTGTCCATCACATCATTCTCCTAATGATGTGATCCCGTTATCAAATGACATCACATGTCAATGGCTAGGAAACCTTGACCATCTTTGACCAACGAGCTAGTTCACTAGAGGCATACTAGGGACAAAGTGTTGTCTATTTACCCACACATGTAATGTGTTTCCAATCAATACAATTATAGCGTGGATAATAAACGATTATCATGAACAAGGAAATATAATAATAAACACTTTATTTATTGCCTCTAGGGCATATTTCCAACAGGTGGACATCTCGATGAATCAGAAATCAGATTCTTGCATTGATGTTTTTGTTGCTAACATCCATGAAAGTATCTAGAGATTTATGTAGGTTTATAGCGAACCTCGTTTTGAGAATAAACACTTAAACTTGCAAAGGATCTAGGATCTGCAAGCTATGAGCAATCGACCTTGGCTAGTTATGGGCGATCTGAAGATATTGCCTACTCCTTTGAAAAGGAAGGGGTAGAGCTGGGCCATAATAATGTATGAAGGCGTTTCAGGATGCAATGGATGATTGTTAGCTGGTGGATTGTGGTTTCTTCGGTGACAAATTTACATGGCATTGGGATATGATCAGAGAACGATTGGACAGAGCCCTTGCAAATGATGGTTAGCAATTGATGTTAGTGGATGCAACTTTGCAGCATCTCAATTATTTTAAGTCTGGTCACACACCTATTTTCATGATGATAGGGGAGGATCTAACTCGATAAAGGACTAGGAAATCTTTGGTCAAATTCAAAGCACGGTGGCTGAAAGAGAAGAACTACGCCGACATAGTTCTTGCAGCTTGGGAACATAGTGACCCGCTTGCACAGAGTTTGTCCCTGCTGGAGACAAGAGCTACTTAATAAACAACTGCACAAACTCGATCATTCATTTTTTAAGAAAACAAAAAACAGACTTTGTAACACCCAAAAGGAGTTAGAGGATGTAACAAGAAAGGAACTGAATCGTGAGGAACTACTTGATGCGATTAACAAATTGTTGGAGATGGAGGAGATGTAATGGCTGCAAAGAAGTAGAATAAATTGGCTGCAGTTCAGTGACCCCAATATGACGTATTTCCAAAATTTTGCTTCAGTAAGGCGCGTGAGAAACCGCATAAAAACGCAAGAAATCGGAAGGTAATTGGTAGGGAGGGATTGTGTATCTTAACCCTCTAATATATGATTATTGTGTTGGCTTGTTTAGGACAGAAGTTCACCGAACCCAACTTTCTTAAATCATGGGGTACCTTGGTTACTAGAAATATGAATGATCATCCCTTAAAGCCTTACACATCCTAAGAAGTTAAAAATGCATGGCGACAGAAGGCCCCACGTACAGACGAGCTGTTTGCTATTTTCTTTAAAAAGGTTTGGCATATTATAGGGGATCCACTCATTAGTGAATTTGTCAATGCAATAAATAACAAAGTAAATACAGATAGTTGGAATGATATGGTCGTAGTGTTAATACCTAAAGTGGCACCATATAAATTTAGGGGCTTCGAGAAAAGTTGTGGAGATAGTGGAAAATGTTCGAAGAGAGGTCCGAAAGTGTTTTAGAGTAAGCAGAAGCATTTTGGAGAAAAAGAGATAAACAAGGTAGGCAAAAAAAATCTCGAAGAGAAACGTTTATATAGGAGGCCTTCCGAAATTTTTCCGGAGCCCCCTAGATTTATATGGAAACCACATAGGAGTGCCACTTGGCTTGGCCCAAGTGGGACAACCTACATGGGTCTTGGGCCCAATATTGGGACGCCCCCCTTTGCCTGGGAGGGGAATTCCTCTTTGGGAGGCTAGGGTTGGTGGGGTACAACCCCTTGGGGGCAGCGTGTTGGGGAACGTTGCATGGGAAACAAAAAATTTCCTAAGAACACACAAGATCTATCTATGGAGATCAACGGTTATGAGAAGGAGAGTGGATCCACATACCCTTGTAGATCGCTAAGCGGGAAGCATTAAGAAACGCGGTTGATGTAGTCGAACGTCTTTGCGATCCAAATCGCAATTTGGCCCATGATCCAATCGCGATCCGTCCCTATCTAGCACCGAACGGACGACACCTCCGCGTTTAGCACACGTACAACTCGATGATGTCTCCGCCTCCTCGATCCAACAAGCAAGGTCGGAGTAGTAGATGAGTTCTTCGGCAACGCGACGGTGTGGTGGCGGCGATGGTGGTGCTATCCCGGCACGGATACGCCTAGCGCTATCGAAACCGCGAACAGAGGAGAAAACGATCTAGGGTGAGAGAGGGGTGCCAAGGGCTTCGTATGTCTTCTTGGGGTGCCCCCTCCCCTCTATATATAGGTGGAGGGGCATGGAGATCAGCCCCTCCAAGCCCTAAGGCGCAGCCAAGGGGGAGGAGTTCGGCTCCTAGTCCAATTCCCTCCCTTTCCATAAACAGGTAGACTTTTCACCACTCCCAAGCCACATGGGCCTTGAGGGACTTGTGCGCCTGGCCCAATAAGGTCAGGGCGCCTCCCCCCAGCCCATGCAAACCCTTGGGACATGGTGGAACCCTTGGTGGACTTCCGAACTCCTCCATAAGTTTCCAGAACCTTCTAGAAGCTTCCCGACACAATACGAGAAAAACCCAAAACTTTTTCGGTAGCTAAATTATGACTTTACATATATAAATCTTTACCTCCGGACCATTCTGGAACTCCTCGTGATGTCCGGGATCTCATCCAGGACTCCGAACCTTCGGTCACCAACATACATAACTCAACAATACCAAATCGTCACCGAACGTTAAGTGTGCAGACCCTGCGGCTTCGAGAACTATGTATACATGACAGAGAAAACTCTATGGTAAATAACAAATAGCGGGACTTGTGGACCCATATTGGTTCCTACATATTCTATGAAGATCTTTATCGATCAAACCACGATGTCAAGGATTCTGGCTATCCCGTATGCAGTTCCCTTTGTCCATCGGTATGTTACTTGCCCGAGATTCGATCGTCGGTATCTCCATACCTAGTTCAATCTCATTACCAGAAAGTCTGTTCACTCGTTCTGTAACACAAGATCCCATGACTAACTCCTTAGTCACATTTCTTGCAAGCTTCTTGTGATGTTGTATTATCGAGTGGGCCCAGAGATACCTCTCCGTCATACAGAGTGAAAAATCCCAGTCTTGATCCATGCCAACCAAACAGACACCCTCGGAGATACCTCTAGAGTACCTTTATAGTCACCTAGTTACATTGTGAAGTTTGATACACACAAGGCATTCCTCTGGTGTCAGGGAGTTGCATGATCCCATGGTCGTAGGAACACATACTTGACATGGATAAAGCAGTAGCAATAAACTAACATGATCAAATGCTATGCTTACGGTTGGGTCTTGTCCATCAAATCATTCTCCTAATGATGTGGCCCTGTTATCAGATGACAACTCATGTCTATGGTCAGGAAACCTTGACCATCTCTGATCAACGAGCTAGTCTAGCAGAGGCTCACTAGGGACATGGTGTTGTCTATGTATCCACACATGTATTTGAGTTTCCGATCAATACAATTATAGCATGGATAATAAATGATTATCATGAACAAGGTAATATGATAATAACTAATTTATTATTGCCTCCAGGGCATATTTCCAATAGTCTCCCACTTGCACTAGAGTCAATAATCTAGTTCACATCACCATGTGATTTACACCCAATGAGTTCTGGGGTTTGATCATGTTTTGCTTGTGAGAGAGGTTTTAGTCAACGGGTCTGCAACATTCATATCCTTGTGTACTTTGCAAATATCTATGTCATATTGTAGATGTTGCTACCCCGCTCCACTTGGAGCTATTCCAAACGACTGCTCCGCTACACGTATCTGAATTGCTACTCAGAGTCATCTAGATTAGTGTCAAAGCTTGCATCGACATAACCCTAAACCCTAAACCCTAAACTTTACGACGAACTCTTTATCACCTCCATAATTGAGAAACATTTCCTTAGTCCTTGAGTTACTAGGGATATTTTTAACCGTTGTCCAGTGATCCACTCCCGGATCACTTTTGTACCCCTTGACAGACTATTGGCAAGGCACACACCAGGTGTAGTATACTATTGGAAATATGCCCTAGAGGAAATAATAAATTGCTTATTATCATATTTCCTTGTTCATGATAATCATTTATTATCCATGCTATAATTGTATTGATCGAAAATTCAGATACATGTGTGGATACATAGACAACACCATGTCCCTAGTATGCCTCTAATAGACTAGCTCGTTGATCAAAGATGGCTATGGTTTCCTAGTCATGGGCATGAGATGTCATTTGATAACGGGATCACATCATTAGGAGAATGGTGTGATGGACAATACCCAAACTATGATCGTGGTAGTTTATTGCTACAGTTTTCTGCATGTCAAGTATCTGTTCCTATGACCATGAGATCATGCAACTCACTGACACCGAAGGAGTACCTTGTGTGTATCAAACGTTGCAACATAACTGGGTGATTATAAAGGTGCTCTACAGGTATTTCCGAGGGTGTCGGTTGGGTTGGCATGGATCAAGACTGGGATTTGTTACTCTGTGTGACGGAGAAGTATCTCAGGGCCCACTCGGTAATACAACATCACTATGAGCCTTGCAAGCAATGTGACTAAAGAGTTAGCCATGAAATCTTGTATTACAGAACGATTAAAGAGAATTGTCGGTAATGAGATTGAACGAGGTATAGAGAGACCGACGATCGAATCTTGGGCAAATAACATACCGAAGAACAAAGGGAACAACATACGAGATTAACTGAATCCTTGACATAGAGGTTCAACCGATAAAGATCTTCGTAGAATATGTAGGAACCAATATGGGCATCTAGGTCCCGCTATTGGTTATTAACCATAGAGGTGTCTCGGTCATGTCTACATACATCTCGAACCCGCAGGGTCTACACACTTAAGGTTCGATGACGTTTCGGTAGTATAGAGTTATGTATGATGGTGACTGAAGGTTGTTCGGAGTCCCGGATGAGATCCCGGACATCACGAGGAGCTCCAGAATGGTCCAAAGGTAAAGATTGATATATAGGAAGTCATGTTTTGGTCATTGGAAAAGTTTCGGGCTCATCAGTAGTGTACCGGGAGTGCCAGGAGGGTATCAGGGGACCATCGAGAGGGGTATTTCAGCCCAAGAGGCTACATGGGCTATGGGAGAAGGAATGCCAGCCCTTAGTGGGCTGGACGAAGTCCCACAGAAGGCCCATGCGGCTAGGGAAGAAAACCCAAGGTGGAAAGAACGCAAAAGTGGGAAAATAAGGAAGGAGTCCTAATCCTACTAGGAGTGGAGGAGGAGGACTCCTCCCTCCCACTTCGGCCGAACCAGATTTGGCTCCTTGGGAGCCAAGTCTCCTCCCTCCCCTCCTCCTATATATACTAGAAGTTTGGAGGGCAGCCCTAACCCTAATTGCCACGTGCTGCCCTCTTCTTCCGCTAGATCGTTTTCTCCTCTAGATTAGTTTTCAACGGTGCTTAGGCGAAGCCCTGCTGGAATTACTCCTCCACCATTGCCGCAATGCCGTCGCGTTGCCAGAGAACTCATCTATCTCTCCGCTCCCTCTTGCTGGATCAAGAAGGCGGAGATCATCATCGAGCTATACGTGTGCTGAACGCGGAGGTGCCGTCCGTTCGATGCTAGATCAGAAGGACTATGATCAAGATCATGAGACGGATCGTGATGAGATAGCGGGACGTATCGTGATGAGATCGCGGGACGGATCATGATGAGATCACGGGACGGATCATGATGGGATCGCGGGATGCTCGGCAATTTGGATCGCTAAGACGTTCGACTACATCAACCGCGTTTCTTAACGCTTCCCGCTTAGCGATCTACAAGGGTATGTAGATCCACTCTCCCTCTCGTAGATGCTCATCACCATGGATAGATCTTGCGTGTGCGTAGGAATTTTTTTGTTTCCCATGCAACGTTCCCCAACAGTGGCATCATGAGCTAGGTCTATGTGTAGATGAGATCTCGAGTAGAACATAAAGAGTTTGTGGGCATTGATGCTTAGATTGCTTCCTCCCTTGGTCATGTTTTGGCTCAGCAGTATTGTGGGATGAAGCAGCCCGGACCAACCTTACTCGTACGATTACGAGAGACCGGTTCCATCGACTGATGTGTAACTTCGTTGCACAAAGATGGCTGGCGGGTGTTCGATTCTCCTACTTTAGTTGGATCGGATTCGACAAATGCGGTCCTTGAGAAGGTTGAAAAGCAACTTATGTATCACCGTTGTGGTTTTGCGTAGGTGAGAATTGTTCTTGCTAGATACCCGTAGCAGCCACGTAAAACATGTAACAACAATTAGAGGACGTCTCACTTGTTTTTGCAGGGTATGTTGTGATGTGATATGGCCAATTACATGATGAGATATATGTGATGTATGAGATGATCATGTGTTGTATAGAATATGACGACTTGCATGTCGATGAGTACGGCAACCGACAGGAGCCATAGGGTTGCCTTTAATTATTGTATGACCTGCGTGTCAATCATTAAGCGCTATGTAATGCTTTACTTTACCGCTAAACGGTAGCAATAGTAGTTGAATCATGATGGGCGCGACAACCCCGATGGCAATACGTTGATGGAGATCAAGATGATGGAGATCATGGTGTCATACCGGTGACAATGGAGATCATGTCGGTGCTTTCAAGATGGACATCAAAAGCACAAGTTCATCACCATATCATGTCACTTATGATTTGCGTGTGGTGTTAATCCTTTTATGCACCTTGTTTTTCTTAGGACAACGGTAGCATTATAAGGTGATCCCTAACTTAAATTTCATGGTAAAAATTGTGTTCTCCTCGAGTGTGCACCGTTGCAAAAGTTCGTCATGTCGAGACACCACGTGATGATCGGGTGTGATAGACTCTATGTTCACGTAAAACGGGTGCAAGCCAGTGTTGCACATGCGGAACACTCGGGGTTAAACTTGACGAGCCTAGAATGTACAGATATGGCCTCGAAACACAAGAGACCGAAAGGTCGAACATGAGTCATATAGTAGATATGATCAACATGATGATGTTCACCATTGAAACCACCTCAACTCACGTGATGATCGAACTTGAGTTGGTGAATTTGGATCATGTATAACTCGAATGATCGGAGGGATGTCAATTTGAGTGGGAGTTCTAAATTAATACGATTAATTGAACTCATTATCATTAACATAGTCAGTAGTGTCTTTGCAAATTATGTTGTAGATTACTAGCTCGCGCTGTAGCTCCCTTGAATTTTTATATGTTCCTAGAGGAATAGAGTTGAAAGATGATGGTAGCAATATTGCGGACTGGGTTTGTGATCTGAGGATTGTCCTCATTGCTGCACAGAAGGCTTATGTCCTTAATGCACTGCTTAGTGTGCCACCCCTCTAGCATCGTCTGTAGATGTTGTGAACATCTGACAGGCACGTTCTGATGACTAGTTGATAGTTTAGTGCATCATGCATTACGGCTTAGAATTGAGGCTCCAAAAATGTTTTGAATGTCACGGAACATATGAGATGTTCTAAGAGCTGAAATTGGGATCTCAGGATCATGCCCGTGTTGTGAGATATGAGATCTCCAACAAGATTCTTTGCCTGCGATATGAAGGAGAATAGATTAATCGTTGAGCATGTGCTCAAATTGTCTGAGTGCTACGATCGCTTGAATCGAGTGGGAGTTGATCTTCCAGATAAGATAGTGATTGATATAGTTCTCCGAGTCACTGTCACTAAGCTACTAGAACTTCCTGATGAACTATAATTATGCCAGGGATGGAAATAATGATCCCTGAGCTGTTCGCGATGTTTGACACCACGAAGGTAGAAATCAAGAAGGAGCATCAAGAGTTTATGGTTAGTGAAACCACTAGTTTCGAGAAGGGCAAGGGCTAAGAGGGAAGCTTCATGGATGGCAAGACAGTTGCTGCTCCAGTGAAGCAACCCGAAGTTGAACCCAAACCCAAGACTAAGTGTTTCTATTATGAGGAGAGCGGTCGCTGAAGCGGAACAACCCTAGATACTTGGTAGATAAGAAGGCTGGCAACGTCGATAGAAGTATATTTGATATACGTGTTATTGATGTGTACTTTCCTAGTAATCCTAGTAGCACCTGGGTATTGGATACCGGTTCGGTAGCTAAATGTTAGTAACTCGAAATAAAAGCTACGGAATAAACAGAGACTAGCTAAGTGTGAGGTGACGATTTTGGGGAACGTTGCATGGGAAACAAAAAAATTCCTACGCACACGCAAGATCTATCCATGGTGATGAGAATCTACGAGAGGGAGAGTGGATCTACATACCCTTGTAGATCGCGAAGCGGGAAGCGTTAAGAAACGCGGTTGGTGTAGTCGAACGTCTTCGCGATCCAAATCGTCGAGCGTCCCGCGATCTCATCACGATCCGTCCCACGATCCAATCACGATCCGTCCCGTGAACTCATCACGATCCATCTCGCGATCTCATCATGACCCGTCTCGTGATCTTGATCACGGTCCTTCCGATCTAGCGCTGAACGGACGACACCTCCGCGTTCAGCACACGTACAGCTCGATGACGATCTTCGCCTTCTTGATCTAGCAAGAGGGATCGGAGAGGTAGAAGAGTTATCTGGCAGCGCGACGGCGCTGCGGCGATGGTGGTGGAGCTATTCTGGCAGGGCTTTGCCTAAGCACTGCAGAAAACCGATCTAGAGGAGAAACTATGCACTAGAGGAGAGGGTAGCACGTGGCAGAAAATCTAGTGCAAAAACCCTAAGACCTCTAGTATATATAAGAGTAAGAGAGGAGGAGGCTTGGCCCTCAAAGGGCCAGCCCTAGTCTTCAGCCGAACCAAGGAAGAGAGGCGGAATCCTCCTCCAATCCTAGTAGGACTAGGGTTCCTCCTTATTTTGGTCTTTTTGCCTTTTTCCACCTTTTTCTCTTTGGGCTTTTCTTCCCAGCCACATGGGCCTTATGTGGGACTTCCACCAGCCCACTAAGGGCTGGTATTCACCCACCCACATCCCATGTAGCCACTTGGGTCTAAATACCCCTCCCGGTGGTCTCCCGGTACACTACCAGCACTCCCGGTACACTACCGATGAGCCCGAAACTTTTCCGACGACCAAAATAGGACTTCCTATATATCAATATTTACCTCCGGATCATTCCGGAGCTCCTCGTGACGTCCGAGATCTCATCTGGGTCTCCAAACAACCTTCAGTCACCACCATGCATAACTCTATACTACCGAAACGTCACTGAACCTTAAGTGTGCAGACCTTGCGGGTTCGAGAACTATGTAGACATGACCGAGACACCTCTACGGTCAATAACCAATAGCGGGACCTGGATGCCCATATTGGTTCCTAAATATTCTATGAAGATCTTTATCGGTCGAACCTCTATGTCAAGGATTCAGTTAATCCAATATGATGTTCCCTTTGTTCTTCGGTATGTTACTTACCCGAGATTCGATCATCGATATCTCCATACCTAGTTCAACCTTGTTACCGGCAAGTCTCTTTACTCGTTTCGTAATACAAGACCCCGTGACTAACACTTAGTCACATTTCTTGCAAGGCTTATTGTGATGTTGTATTACCGAGTGGGCACTGAGATACCTCTCCGTCACATAGAGTAACAAATGCCAGTCTTGATCCATGCCAACCCAACAGACACCCTTGGAGATACCTGTAGAGCACCTTTATAGTCACCCAGTTACATTGTGACGTTTGATACACACAAGGCACTCCTCCGGTGTCCATGAGTTGCATGATCTCATGGTCATAGGAACATATACTTGACATGTAGAAAACTGTAGCAATAAACTGACACGATCATATGCTACGTTTGTAGTTTGGGTCTTGTCCATCACATCATTCTCCTAATGAGGTGATCCTGTTACCAAATGACATCTCATGTCCATGACTAGGAAACCATAGCCATCATTGATCAACGAGCTAGTCTATTAGAGGCATACTAGGGACATGGTGTTGTCTATGTATCCACACATGTATCTGAGTTTCCAATCAACACAATTATAGCATGGATAATAAACTATCATCATGAACAAGGAAATATGATAATAACCAATTTATTATTGCCTCTAGGGCATATTTCCAATAGTCTCCCACTTGCACTAGAGTCAATAATCTAGTTCACATCACCATGTGATTCGCATTGTTATGAATCTAACACCCAATGAGTTCTGGGGCTCGATCATGCTTTGCATGTGAGAGAGGTCTTATAGTCACTAGGTCCGCGACATTCAGATCCGTGTGTACTTTGCAAATCTCTATGTTAAACTGTAAACACTGCTATCACACTCCACTTGGTACTATTCCAAATGGCTACTCCACTATACATATCCGGATTGCTACTAAGAGTCATCCGGATTGGTGTCAAAGCTTGCATCGACGTAGCTCTTTACGACGAACTCTTTATCACCTCCATAATCGAGAAACAATTTCCTTAGTCTTTTAGTCACTAAGGATAATCTTGACCGCTGTCCAATGATCCACTCTTGGATCACTCTTGTACCCCTTGACGGACTCATGGCAAGGCACACATAGGTGCGGTACACAACATGGCATACTATATAGAGCCTATGGCTAAGGCATAGGGGACGACATTCGTCCTTTCTCTTTCTTCTGCCGTTGTCGAGCTTTGAGTCTCACTCAAGTTCACACCTTACAAATCAGGCGAGAACTCTTTCTCTGACTGATCCATTTTTAACTCTTTCAAAATCTTGTCAAGGTATGTACTCATTAAAAGTCTCATCAAGCATCTTGATCTATCTCTATAGATCTTGATGCTCAACAATTAGGTAGCTTTATCTAGGTCTTGCTTTGAAAAACTCTTTTCAAACAACCGTTTATGCTTTCCAGAAATTCTACATCATTTCCGATCAACAATGTGTCATCCACATATGCTTACCAGAAACTCTATAGTGCTCCCACTCACTTTATTGTAAATACAAGTTTCTCATAAACTTTGTATAGACTCAAAAACTTTGATCACCTCATCAAAGTATATATTCCAATTCCGAGATGCTTTCTTCAGTTCATAGAAGGATCACTGAAACTTGCACACCTTTTAGCATCCTTAGGACTGACAAAACCTTCTGGTTCTATCTCATACAACCTTTCCTTAAGGAAGGAAACGATGTTTTGACATCCATCTGCCAGATTTCATAATTGAAACATGCAGCAATTGCTAACATAATTCCAACAGACTTTAGCATTGCTACGAGTGAGAAAGTCTCATCGCAGTCAACTCTTTGAACTTGTTAGAAACTTCTTTGTGACAAGTCGAGCTTTATAAATGGTGACATTTACCATTAGCGTGTGCCTTAATCTCAAAGGTCCATTTGTACTCGACGACCTGCCGTCCAACGAGCAAGTCTACCAAAGTCTATACTTGGTTTTCATACATGGATCCTTTCTCAGATTTCATGGCCTCTAACCATTTGTCGGAATCCAGGCCCATCATCGCTTCTCCATATCTCGTAGGTTCATCATTGTCCAACAACATGACCTCCAAGACAGGGTTGTCGTACCACTTAGGAGAAGTATGCATCCTTGTTGACCTACGAGGTTTGATAGTAACTTGATCCGAAGCTTCATGATCATCATCATTTACTTCCTCTTCAACTGACGTAGGTTCCACAGAAACATCTCTCTGCGCTGCGCTACTCTCTGGTTGAAACAAAGGTTCAACAACCTCATCAAGTTCTATCTTCCTCCCACTCAATTCTTTCGAGAGAAACTTTTTCTCGGGAAAGGACCCGTTTTAGCAACAAACACTTTATGCTTGGATCTGAGATAGAAGGTTCGCCCTACTATTCTTAGGGTAGTCTATGAAGATGCATTTGTCCGCTTTGGGTTCGAGCTCATTAGGTGAAAACATTTTTCCGCACAAGCATCGCAGCCCCAAACATTAAGAAATGATAGCTTAGGTTTCTATCAAACCATAATTCACATGGTGTCATCTCAACAGATTTAGATGGTGCCCTATTTAAAGTGAATGTAGTTGTCTCTAATGCATAACCCCAAAATTATAGTAGCAAAATGATAAGAGAAATCATAGCATGCACCATATCCAATAGAGCACGACTATGACGTTCGGACACACCATCACACTATGGTGTTCCAGGTGGCGTGAGTTGTGAAACGTCTTTCACAATGTCTAAAGTTGTATGCCAAACTCGTAACTCAGATATTCACCTCCATGATCATATCGTAGACATTTTTATCTTCTTGTCACGATGATCTTAAACTTCACTCTGAATTTGCTTGAACTTTTCAAACGATTCAGACTTGTGTTTCGTTAAGTAAACATACACTATATCTACTCAAATCATCAGTGAAGGTAAGAAAATAATGATATCCACCGCACGCTACAAGACTCATTGGATTGCATACATCAACATGTATCATTTCCAATAAATCACTTGCCCGCTCCATCAGTCCGGAAAACGGGGTCCTTAGTCATCTTGCCCAAGAGGCATGGTTCACTTGTCTCAACCGATTCGAAATCGAATGAGTCCAAAGATCCATCAACATGGAGTTTCTTCATGCGCTTTATACCAATATGACATTTAGCGGCAGTGCCACAAGTATGTGGTACTATCATTATTAACTTTGTATCTTTTGGCATCAATGTTATGAACATGTGTATTACTATGATCAAGATTCAACAAACCATTCTCACTGGGTGCATGACCATTGAAGGTATCATTCATGTAAACAGAATAACAATTATTCTCTAACTTAAATGAAGAACTGTGTTCCAATAACCACGATCTAATCACGTTCATGCTCAACGCAAAACACCAAATAACATTTATTTAGGTTCGTCACTAATCACGAAGGTATAGAAAGCGTGCGATGTCGATCACGCCAACCTTGGAGACATTTCCAACATACATCGTCACCTCACCCTTAGCTAGTCTCCGTTTATTCCGTAGCTTTTACTTCGAGTTACTAACATTTAGCAACCAAACCGGTATCCAATACCCAGGTGCTATTATAAGTACTAGCAAGGTACACATCAATAACGCGTATATCAAATACACTTGTGTCGACGTTGCCAGCCTTCTTATCTACCAAGTGTCTAGGGTTGTTCCGTTTCAGCGACCACTCACCTCATATTAGAAGCACTTAGTCTCAGGTTTGGATTCAACTTTGGGTTGCTTCACTGGAGCAGCAACTGACTTGCCATCCATGAAGATTCCCTCCATGACCTTGCCCTTCTCGAAACTAGTGGTTTTACTAAGCATCAACACTTGATGCTCCTTCTTGATTTCTACCTTCGCGGTGTCAAACATCACGAATAGCTCAGGGATCATTATTTATATCCCTGGCATTTTATAATTCATCACCAAGTTCTAGTAGCTTAGTGACAGTGACTTGGAGAACTATATCAATCACCATCTTATATGGAATATCAACTCCCATTCGATTCAAGCGATTGTAGTACCCAGACAATCTATGCACATGCTTAATGATTGAGCTATTCTCCTTCATCTTGCAGGCAAAGAATCTTGGTGGAGATCTCATATCTCACAACATGGGCACGAGCCTGAGATCCCAATTTTAGCTCTTAGAACATCTCATATGTTTCGTGACATTCAAAATGTTTTGGAGCCTCAATTCTAAGCCGTAATGCATGACACACTAAACTATCAAGTAGTCATCGAAACGCGCCTGCCAGATGTTCACAACATCTACAGACGACGCTAGAGGGGGTGGCGCACCAAGCGGTGCATTAGGACATAAGCCTTCTGTGCAGCAATGAGGACAATGCTCAGATCACCGACCCAAGCCCGCAATATTGCTACCATAATCTTTCAACTCTATATCTGTAGGAACATATGAAAAGTCAAGGGAGCTATAGCGTGAGCAAGTAGTCTACAACATAATTTGCAAAGGCACTACCGACTATGTTCATGATAATGAGTTCAATTAATCATATTACTGAAGAACTCCCACTCAAATTGACATCCCTCCGGTCATTCGAGTGATACATGATCCAAATTCACCAACTCAAGTCCGATCATCATGTGAGTTGAGGTGGTTTCAATGGTGAACATCATCATGTTGATCTTAGCTACTATATGACTCATGTTCGACGTTTCAGTCTCTTGTGTTCCGAGGCCATGTCTATACATGCTAGGCTCGTCAAGTTTAACCCGAATGTTCTGCATGTGCAACATTGGCTTTCACCCGTTGTATGTGAACGTAGAGTCTATCACACCCGATCATCACGTGGTGTCTCGACACGACGAACTTTCGCAACGGTGCACACTCGGGGAGAACATAATTTATCTTGAAATTAAGTGAGGGATCACCTTATAATGCTACCGGCGTCCTAAGCAAAACAAGGTGCATAAAAGGATTAACATCACATGCAAATCATAAGTGACATGATATGGCCATAAACTTGTGTTTTTGATCTCCATCTTGAAAGCTCCGGCATGATCTCCATCGTCACCGGCATGACACCATGATCTCCATCATCTTGATCTACATCAACGTGTCACCATCGGGATTGTCGCGCCCACCATGCTTCTACTACTATTGCTACCGTTTAGCCATAAAGTAAAGCATTACATAGCGTTAATGATTGACATGCAGGTCATAAAATAATTAAAGACAACCCTATGGCTCCTGCCGTTTGCCGTACTCATCGACATGCAAGTCGTGATATTCTATACAAAACATGATCATCTCATACATCACACTATCTCATCATGTAATTGGCCATATCACATCACAACATACCCTGCAAAAACAAGTTAGACGTCCTCTAATTCTTGTTGCATGTTTTACGTGGCTGCTACGGGTATCTAGCAAGAATAATTCTCACCTACGCAAAAACCACAACGGTGATACATAAGTTGCTTTTCAACCTTCTCAAGGACCGCCTTTGTCGAATCCGATCCAACTAAAGTAGGTGAAACAGACACCCGCCAGCCATCTTTGTGCAACGAGCTTACACGTGAGTCGATGGAACCGGTCTCTCGTGAGCGTACGAGTAAGGTTGGTCCGGGCTGCTTCATCCCACAATACCGCTGAACCAAAACACGACCAAGGGAGGAAGCAATCTAAGCATGAACGACCACAAACTCTTTGTGTTCTACTCGAGATCTCATCTACACATAGACCTAGCTCAAGATGCCACTGTTGGGGAACGTTGCATGGAAAACAAAAAATTTCCTACGCACACGCAAGATCTATCCATGGTGATGACGATCTACAAGAGGGAGAGTGAATCTACATACCCTTGTAGATCGCTAAGCGGGAAACGTTAAGAAACGCGGTTGGTGTAGTCGAACGTCTTCGTGATCCAAATCGTCGAGCATCCCGCGATATCATCACGATCCGTCCCGTGATCCAATCACGATCCATCCCGCGAACTCATCACGATTCGTCCCTCGATCTCATCACGATCCGTCTCGCGATCTTGATCACGGTCCTTCCGATCTAGCGCCGAACCTAACGGCAGCTCCGCGTTCAGCACACGTACAGCTCGATGACGATCTCTTCCTTCTTGATCTAGCAAGAGGGAGCGGAGAGGTAGAATATTTCTCCGGCAGCGTGACGGTGCTGCAGCGATGGTGGTGGAGCTATTCCGGTAGGGCTTCGCCTAAGCACTACAAAAAACCGATCTAGAGGAGAAACTATGCACTAGAGGAGAGGGTAGCACGTGGCAGAAAATCTAGTGCAAAAACCCTAAAACCTCTAGTATATATAAGAGGAAGAAAGGAGGAGGCTTGGCCCTCAAGGGGCCAGCCCTAGGCTTTGGCCAAACCAAGGAGGAGAGGAGGAATCCTCCTCCAATCCTAGTAGGACTAGGGCTCCTCCTTATTTTGGTCTTTTTGCCTTTTTCCACTTTTTTCTCTTTGGGCTTTTCTTCCCAGCCACATGGGCCTTATGTGGGACTTCCACCAGCCCACTAAGGGCTGGTATTCACCCTCCCACAGCCTATGTAGCCTCTTGGGTCGAAATACCCCTCCCGGTGGTTTCCCGGTACACTGCTGGCACTTCCGGTACACTACCGATGAGCCCGAAACTTTTCCGACGACCAAAACAGGACTTCCTATATATCAATCTTTACCTCCGGATCATTCTGGATCTCCTCGTGACGTCCGGGATCTCATTAGGGACTCCAAACAACCTTCAGTCACCACCATGCATAACTCTATACTACCGAAACGTCACCGAACCTTAAGTGTGCAGACCCTGCGGGTTCGATAACTATGTAGACATGACCGAGACACCTCTACGGTCAATAACAAATAGCGGGACCTGGATGCCCATATTGGTTCCTACATATTCTATGAAGATCTTTATCGGTCGAACCTCTATGCAAATGATTCACTTAATCCCGCATGATGTTCCCTTTGTTCTTCGGTATGTTACTTGCCCAAGATTCGATCATCGGTATCTCCATACCTCGTTCAACCTCGTTACCGGCAGGTCTGTTTACTCGTTCCATAATACAAGACCCCGTGACTAACACTTAGTCACATTGCTTGCACGGCTTATTGTGATGTTGTATTACCGAGTGGGCCCTGAGATACCTCTCCGTCACACGGAGTAACAAATCCCAGTCTTGATCCATGCCGACCCAACAGACACCCTAGGAGATACCTATAGAGCACCTTTATAGTCACCTAGTTACCTTGTGACGTTTGATACACACAAGGCACTCCTCCAGTGTCCGTGAGTTGCATGATCTCATGGTTATAGGAACATATACTTGACATGTAGAAAACTGTAGCAATAAACTAACACTATCATATGCTATGTTTACAGTTTGGATCTTGTCCATCACATCATTCTCCTAATGATGTGATCCTGTTACCAAATGACATCTCATGTCCATGACTAGGAAACCATAGACATCTTTGATCAACGATCTAGTCTATTAGAGGCATACTAGGGACATGGTGTTGTCTATGTATCCACACATGTATCTGAGTTTCCGATCAGCACAATTATAGCATGGATAATAAACGATCATCATGAACAAGGAAATATGATAATAACCAATTTATTATTGCCTGTAGGGCATATTTCCAACAGACGATGTGTTAGAAATGTTCCAAGGTTGATGTGATTGCGTTGAGCATGAACGTGATTAGATCGTGTTTATTGCAATACGGTTATCCATTTAAGTTAGAGAATAAAGGTTATTTTTCTTACATGAATAATACCTTCAATGATCATGCACCCAATAAGAATGGGTTATTGAAATCTCGATCGTAGTAATACACATGTTCATAACATTGATGCCAAAAGATGCAAAGTTAATAATGATAGTACCACATTCTTGTGGCACTGCCTCTAAAAGCGACAATGGTGTAAAGCGCATGAAGAAACTCCATGCTGATGGATATTTGGACTCACTCGATTTCGAATCGGTTGAGACATGCGAACCATGCCTCTTGGGCAAGATGACTAAGGACCCCGTTTTCCGGTTTGATGGAGCGGGCAAGTGATTTATTGGAAAAGATACATGTTGATGTATGCAATCCAATGAGTCTTGTAGCATGCGATGGATATCATTATTTTCTTACCTTCACTGATGATTTGAGTAGATATAGTGTATATTTACTTAATGAAACACAAGTCTGAATTGTTTGAAAAGTTCAAACAAATTCAGAGTGAAGTTTAAGATCATCGTGACAAGAAGATAAAAATGTCTGTGATATGATCATGGAGGTGAATATCTGAGTTACGAGTTTGGCATACAACTTTAGACAATGTGAAAGTTGTTTCACAACTCATGCCACCTGGAACACCATAGTGTGATGGTGTGTTCGAACATCATAGTCGTGCTCTATTGGATATGGTGCATCCTATGATGTCTCTTATCGTTTTTCCACTATCATTTAGGGTTATGCATTAGAGACAACTACATTCACTTTAAATAGGGCACCATCTAAATCCGTTGAGATGACACCATATGGTTTGGCAGAAACCTAAGCTGTCATTTCTTAGAGTTTGGGAATGCGACACTTATGTCTGATAAGCTCGAACCCAAAGCGTAAAAATGCACCTTCATAGAATACCCTAAGAACAGTTGGGTATACCTTCTATCTCAGATCCGAGCGCAAAGTGTTTATTGCTAAAACGAGTCCTTTCTCGAGAAAGAGTTTCTCTCGAAAGAATTGAGTGGGAGGAAGATAGAACTTGATGAGGTTGTTGAACCTTTATTCAACCAGAGAGTAGCGCAGCGTAGAAAGATGTTTTAGTGGAGCCTACGTCAGTTGAAGAGGAAGTTAATGATGATGATCATGAAGCTTTAGCTCAAGTTATTATGGAACCTCGTAGGTCGACAAGGACGCATACTGCTCCTGAGTGGTACGACAAACCTGTATTGGAGGTCATGTTGTTGGACAACGATGAACCTACGAGCTATGGAGAAGCGATGATGGGCCCGGATTCTGACAAATGGTTAGAGGCCATGTAATCCGATAAAGGATCCATGTATGAAAACCAAGTATAGACTTTGGTAGACTTGCTCATTGGACGGCAGGTCGTCAAGTACAACTGGACCTTTAAGATGAAGACAGACGCCGATGGTAAATGTCACTATTTATAAAGCTCGACTTGTCGCAAAGAAGTTTCCGACAAGTTCAAGGAGTTGACTCCGATGAGACTTTCTCACTCGTAGCGATGCTAACGTCTGTTGGAATTATGTTAGCAATTGCTGCATTTTTCAATTATGAAATCTCGCAGATGGATGTCAAAACATAGTTTCCTTAACGGTTTACTTGAGGAAAGGTTGTATCTGATACAACCAGAAGATTTTGTTAGTCCTAAGGATGCTAAAAGGTGTGCAAGCTCCAGTGATCCTTCTATGGACTGGAGCAAGCATCTCGGAGTTGCAATATATGCTTTGATGAGGTGATCAAAGTTTTTGAGTCTATACAAAGTTTATGAGAAAGTTGTATTTACAATAAAGTGAGTGGGAGCACTATAGAATTTTTGATAAGCATATGTTGTTGACATTATTGATAAAAAATGATGTAGAATTTCTGGAAAGCATAAACGGTTGTTTGAAAAGAGTTTTTCAAAGGAAGACCTAGATAAAGCTACCTAATTGTTGAGCATCATGATCTATAAAGATAGATCAAGGTGCTTGATGAGACTTTCAATTAGTACATACCTTGACAAGATTTTGAAAGAGTTCAAAATGGATTAGTCAGAGAATGGGTTCTTGCCTGATTTGTAAGGTGCGAAGTTGAGTAAGACTCAAAGCTCGACCATGGCAGAAGAAAGAGAAAGGACGAAGGTCGTCCCCTATGCTTTAGCCATAGGCTCTATATAGTATGCCATGCTGTGTACCGCACCTGTGTGTGCCTTGCCATGAGTCCGTCAAGGGGTACAAGAGTGATCCAGGAGTGGATCACTGGACAGCGGTCAAGATTATCCTTAGTAACTAAAAGACTAAGTAAATGTTTCTCGATTATGGAGGTGATAAAGAGTTCGTCGTAAAGAGTTACGTCGATGCAAGTTTTAACACCAATCCGAATGACTGTTAGTAGCAATCCAGATACATTTAGTGGAGCAATCATTTGGAATAGCTCCAAGTGGAGTGTGGTAGCAGTGTCTACAGTATGACATAGAGATTTGCAAAGTACACACGGATATGAATTTCGCAGACCCGTTGACTAAAAGACCTCTCTCACATGCAAAGCATGATCGAGCTCCAAAACTCATTGGGTGTTAGATTCATAACAATGCGAATCACATGGTGATGTGAACTAGTTTATTGACTCTAGTGCAAGTGGGAGACTGTTGGAAATATGCCCTAGAGCCAATAATAAATTGGTTATTATCATATTTCCTTATTCATGATAATCGTTTATTATCCACGCTATAATTGTATTGATCGGAAACTCAGATACATGTGTGGATACATAGAGAACACCATGTCCCTAGTATGCCTCTAATAGACTAGATCGTTAATCAAAGATGGCTATGGTTTCCTAGTCATGGACATGAGATGTCATTTGATAATGGGATCACATCATTAGGAGAATGGTGTTATGGACAAGACCCAAACTATGAACGTAGCATATGATCGTGTCAGTTTATTGCTACGGTTTTCTACATGTCAAGTATTTGTTCCTATGACCATGAGATCATGCAACTCATTAATACCAGAGGAGTACCTTGTGTGTATCAAACGTCGGAACGTAACTGGGTGACTATAAAGGTGCTCTACAGGTATCTCCGAGGGTGTCTATTGGGTTGGCATGGATCAAGACTGGGATTTGTTACTCCGTGTGACGGAGAGGTATCTCAGGGCCCACTCGGTAATACAACATCACTATGAGCCTTGCAAGCAATGTGACTAAAGAGTTAGCCACGTGATCTTGTATTGACAAATGAGTAAAGAGACTTGTCGGTAACGAGATTGAACTAGGTATAGAGATACCGACAATCGAATCTTGGGCAAGTAACATACCAAAGAACAAAGGGAACATCATACGAGATTAACTGAATCCTTGACATAGAGGTTCAACCGATAAAGATCTTCATAGAATATGTAGGAACCAATATGGGCATCTAGGTCCCGCTATTGGTTATTGACCATAGAGGTGTCTCGGTCATGTCTACATAGTTCTCGAACCCGCAGGGTCTGCACACTTAAGGTTCGGTGACGTTTCGGTAGTATAGAGTTATGTATGGTGGTGACTGAAGGTTGTTAGGAGTCTCGAATGACATCCCAGAGATCATGAGGAGCTCCAGAATGGTCCGGAGGTAAAGATTGATATATAGGAAGTCCTGTTTTGGTCACCGGAAAAGTTTCGGGCTCATCGTAGTGTACCGGGAGTGCCGGGAGGGTACCGGGGGACCATCAGGAGGGGTATTTCGACCAAAGAGGCTACATGGTTTGTGGGAGAAGGAATACC
The DNA here is from genome assembly GCA_022496015.1 of Hordeum marinum. Taxonomy (NCBI): domain Eukaryota; kingdom Viridiplantae; phylum Streptophyta; class Magnoliopsida; order Poales; family Poaceae; genus Hordeum; species Hordeum marinum. The sequence continues at coordinate 323,163,045 of CM039677.1, forward strand.
AGCCCTTAGTGGGCTAGGCAAAGTCCCATAGAAGGCCCATGCGGCTAGGGAAGAAAACCCAAGGTGGAAAGAAGGCAAAAGTGGGAAAATAAGGAAGGAGTCCTAATCCTACTAGGAGTGGAGGAGGAGGACTCCTCCCTCCCACTTCGGCCAAACCAGATTTGGCTACTTGGGAGCCAAGTCTCCTCCCTCCCCTCCTCCTATATATACTAGAGGTTTTGAGGGCAGCCCTAACCCTAATTGCCACGTGCTGCTCTCTTCTTCCTCTAGATCGTTTTCTCCTCTAGATCAGTTTTCAGCGGTGCTTAGGCGAAGCCCTGCTGGAATTACTCCACCATCATCACCGCAACACCGTCATGCTACCGGAGAACTCATCTATCTCTCTGCTCTCTCTTGCTGGATCAAGAAGGCGGAGATCGTCATCGAGCTGTGCGTGTGTAACATCCCAAACTTTGGAATGTTATAATAATTATTAGAATGATTGATTGTTTGCTTGAGTGATTGAAAGTGAGTGAAATTGAAACTTCTTGAAACTTTTGAAAGTTTGATGAGAGGGAATGAAATGACTTTCCCAAAACTTTCACTCTGCATTTTGATCACCAGGAATTCAAATTCATTTCATCACAAAACCCCAGAGTGAAGATGACATGACTTCTTCCATTTAAAGAAATAAAAAGGGATTGAAAATGGTTTGAATTCCATTTTGAAAATATTTCAAATTCAGAAACTTTATGCAACTCAATGACTTTCATGAGAGAAGATAATATGACTTCTTCAAATATATCAAATATGAGTTGGAAGTTAAACCAAAGATTTGAAAATGGAATTTGAAAACTATTTGAGAATTTCTCATATGGAGTTTCAATTTCATTTGAATTCCCTATTTGAATTTGCAAGCTTCCAAACCCCTTGCAAAGGAGTTTTTGAGAGGAGAAACATGACACTCCACACCAGGGACAAATTGGTGATTTATTTGAACAAAAACAACCAGGAGTTATTTTGAAAATATTTGCAAAAATGATTTAAAAACAAATAGGCAATTTCTAAAAATAATATTTTTTTTCAAAGTATTCGAATAACAGAATAAAAATGTTCATGCAATGTAATTTATTATTCTGTTAATTGTGATGTATAATATTCCTATATTTGTATTTAAGTCAATTGCTTTAAAAGAGTTTTTATGACTCTGTTTATAAAAAACTGGAAAACTTTTAAAGACCGCCGGCCCACCTGCCCTTATTAGCCTCCCCGAAATCCCTCCTGACCGGTCGCCCGATCACCGCGCCCCTCCCTCTCTCCCACTGACGCCCGGCCCAACCGCCCGACGCAAATCCCTCGCCGGTCACCTTCTTCCTTCTCCCGCACCCGGTAACATCGCCGGCGACCTCGCCGTGAATCTCTCCTCCCCTTTCCTTACGGACGCCATGAGCCCTCCTATATAAAGCCCTGCCTCTCCGCGACCCGTTCCACCCCTTTCCCCCAATCCACACCGCCTACCCTTGCCGGAATCCGTCGCCGGAGCTACCGGTAGCCGCCGCATCTTTGTCCTCGTACCAGTCGCCACACCCGTCCTCGAGCCCTCTTGAGGCCTCCGATGACCTCCCCGCACTCATGCGCACCTCCCCATACCCTCGCCTTCGCCGGAAACCCTCCAGAGCCGCCACACCACCACCCTCGCCGGAAATCCCCTCGGCCACCACCATCCCGAGCTCCTTCCCATCGACTCCGTCGCCCCCTCGCCTCTCCGACGCCGCCAGCCGTCCCCGGAGGATCCCCGCCGTTGATTGGAGGCCACACCATCGCTGGAGGACTGCCGGAGCACTGTCCCCGACGACCTCGACGCCCCTGCCTCGCCGGAAAAGCTTCATCGTCGGCGACAACCCCCACAGTGAGCTCCACCACCCCTCTCAACCGTCGGATCTGGATCCCACGATCCAGATTAGATGACTTAAACCGCGAAGCGTTTTCTTCTAAGGTTCGGTCGCCCGCTCGTAAACCCCCCTCTCGTGCACCCCTTTGACCAATCACAAACAGCCACGTGTACCCCGTGTCCGTTAGTATTTGTTTTTCTTTTTCTGTTTTGTTTTAGAAAACAGAAATAGTTCCGATTTTGTTTTTAGTATATCATTTATGTTTTCAGTTTTTTTAATTTGATTCTTTTTGCATTAGACCACAAATGTATTCTAGTTTCCGTAGATATAAAGTTTGGCTATATTTGAATATTTAAATTTGAATTTAAACAGATTTGCTTTAAATATTGTTTTCTGAATAACTTGAGTTTAAACATACATTTTTGATTGATTCTTTTTGCTACTTGTCACTAGTGATCTTAGTTATCATTAGGTAAAGTTTGAGAATTATTAGGATAAATTTGTTTAGTGTTATTAACCAAAACAGAATCTGTTTTAATTTCCTATTAGTTTAATTAGTTTGTTTTGGTTTAATTTGAGATCTGATTTGATTTAACTTATGTTTTAGATTTCATTTAGTTCTGTTTTTCTAAACTTTAGTAATTTACTTGATGTTAACAAAAGATAATTTGTTTAGTTTATAAATTTTATTATAGGGACCTATACCCTTTTTCAAATAGGTATAGTTGGTTAAAAACAAATTAGTTAGTAATAACTCCTTTAACAAAAGTTTTAAGTAATTAGATTCTGTTTTCAAATAAAGTTTTATCAAATCTTTTCTATTAACAAATGTTTTGTTAATAAAAATAGTTTAGTTTTACTTTATTATTATAGGAATCTATATTCTTCATCATTAGGTAATGTTTGATAAAACAACTTAGTATTAGTAGAGATTATCTTCACAAAAGTTTTAGATGATTTAATTCTGTTTTATAATAAATATTTTATTAATTTTTTTCTGTTAACTATTAGTTGATTACAAAAAAAATAGTTTTGTTTATATGATAGTTTAGCCACCTAAACTTAGAGCCCATAGCTTTGTCTTGTTTTGTTTTGTTGAGATGCTCAAGTATTGCTAGTTGAGTCTTATTTGAAAATATTTAAAATAAATGTTTTACAAAGGTTTACTTTCTATTAACTAAGTTGTTGTGTTTTTTTGTTATTTTGTTTTGTTTTCTTGTTGTTAAGATATTATGCAAAACCTATGTTTGTTTAGAGTGTTGTTTTCATGAATTCTAGTTGTTCTTCAAAAGTAATTCTTTTGTGAGTAAAATTATTTACTAAAATAATTATGTTATATTTTACTTTGTTATTGTTTTGTTACTATTGAAAATAGTTGTTTGTAGGGGAAAACTACCCTAGTTGTGTTCATGAAAACTTTGTTGATTTTAACTTTGTCTTAAGTATTTCCTTCATCAACCTTGTTGCTTTTGTTTCTTGTGTTACCTTGTGATTGTTAGAATTGATTGCTAGTATGATTGCTTATGTATGCAATGTTTGATTGTATAGATTTTCATCGGAGAGTGACAAATAGTCTATCAAGTTATTTCTGAGAGCGACCTTATCTTCATCAACAGTACATGCAAGTTCACTTTGACCATCTATTTCATACCTATGTTTTATTGCATGTAGTGACATCATTCAACAAATCCCTCCTGTAGTGTTATTGAAATTCTTGTAGTTGAGTAGAATGCATGAGGTAGGAACCCACCACTTGTTACAAAAGCCCCGGGAACGCTAGTTAGTGTAATGCTATGCTAAACTAGACGGGGTCTGGTATGAGTGTTCGTGAGTGGTGTGAAGAAGGACTACACGACAAGACGACAACTTCATGAAGGCATCTTCAAGACCTCCATCTTCAAGACCTCAAGACTTCGAGACTCGAGAAAACAAGTTTTCAATACACACTACTGGGTGAAGGATGGAATTGATGGGCACCCTGGAGAAACCAGTGGATGGACGGTATGCATGGAGAAGCGCCATGACATCTTGCGGAAAGCTTCACCTAGACTCAAAGAGAAGGATGAATACTTCATGCCCGGAAGCTTACCTGTGTAGCCACAAGTCATTATGGGCTCTGGCTTGGTTGACCCTTGTTGTGACTCTGTCTAGGCAGTGCTACGAGATGTAGTCAACGTTAGGATTGGATGGGCACTGTCGGATAGTTAGGGAAACACTTGGAAAGACCATGTTTCGTTCATCCTGTTCTCTAACACCATGCAGTGCGAGAACTTACCAGGAGGGAATGAATCTTGTGGGTAAAGTACACAACACTCTGCAGAGTTAAACCTAATCGATCAGTCGTGTCCACGGTTACGGACAATTTGAGCTTCTAGACTTGGAACTATCTTTGAACTCTCAACACTGGACTGATAACTTAATTGTGGGAAACTTAAGATACTTGTGGGCATTGAGACATTGGTTGGCGGAACCATGTCATGATAGGTAACTCTATAGTGAAATTTCTGATATTCCTTTGTTGTAGGAAAAATAAAATCAGCTTTTACGCAAAAACTTAGATATAAAGCCACAAAGCCTTTGCATATAGAATAGTCTTTATTCTTTTGTTCTTCTATGGTGATCTTGCCAGTACATTCAATGTACTGACCTACATGGCTGCAACGTATCATGTTGCAGATACTCTTCTATGACAGGTAAGAGTACGATTCAGGGTTACGGTCCGCACTCAACCTTCCGTTGGTGTTATTGGGACTCCACTCCCGTTGACTGTATCCGCTGCTATTTTAAGGTATATATCAGTTTTACGCTATTACATGTGATTGCACTTTGATATATACATTGATGTATTGTGTGTGCCAGCATACTGATCCAGGGATGGCACAGAACACACAAAGGCTTGACTCGTTTTAAGTCGGGTTGCTACATAAATGGTATCAGAGCACATGTTGACTGTAGGACGTGACCCTAGAAACTGGAAATCCCTTAGGAAAAGATTTCTCTCCAACTTGTTTTCAAAAGAGTCTTTACTTCTCATCCTTTCTGAGTTTTATCAAAGAGTTAGAAAATACCTTTTTCCCTTGACCCCACTAAGGATCAACTGAGACCTCTTCGAGAAGAACAAGATATCAAAACAAAGGATGGCCACTTCCAAGTAACGAAGATTTCACCATGCATTAGAAGAATTGAAGCTACACAAGATGAAGACTATACAGATATGAAGAAATTGAAGACCATGAAGAATTTCCAATATATTATGCCCCTAGAAGACCAAACCCCTGATGTATACTTACGCTAGATACGATGATTTTGTGAGCTGTCATTTGTGTGTAAGTTTTATTTTCGACAGCCACAACAAAAATCTATTTTCAAAAACTATTGTTTGTATTGTGTGTATCCCCTCCCTTCTCTCTCTCGTATCTCATCCCAAAACCTTGAACCCAATAGATGACGAATGAAGCTGGACTTGTGTATTCTGGATCAATGACTCAGTTAGAGATAGAAGAATGGATTCAGAACATGGAGGATCACCTAAGGAGTAACCTTGTTGCAAGGAACGAGATGGTCCAGTATGCTCTTCGGTACCTTGCAGAAGGTGCTACACATTGGTGGAAGATGCATGAAGATATCCATGATAGGCAGGAATCAATCACTTGGGAAGAATTCAAGATGACTTTGCAAGGATCCCATGTTGTTACCAACATTCAGAAGCCCCATTGCAAAGATGTGAAGAAGATTTGTGCCTGTAAGACATGTGGAGAGATAGGACACAACCAGGAAGAACACAAGGATGGATGCCCTTACTGTGAAGAGAAACACCCTGCTGAGGAATGCCCAACCGGGCAAGTAACTTGTTTCTTGTGTGAAGGAACCAATCACTACCCAGCTCAATGCCAAATGTACCCCAAGGTACAAGAAGTCATCAAGCAGCAGAAGGAAGCCATGAAGGAAGCCTTCAGAGAAAAATTAGGAGAACTTGTGAAGAAGGACGATGATGAAGACTCTGATGGAGAAAGCCTAACCAGATTCTACTCCAATGCCTACTATTCTTGTGGAGAAGAAGGACATTTCTCACAGGACTGTAAAAAGGAAAGACAAGAGTATCTGGGAAACTTCCCGATAGAAGAAGTGGAGTTTGATCCTCGGGAAATTGAAGTTTTGATCAGAACAAAGAACCCTAGGAAGAGAAAAGCCCCTGAACAGAAGGAACTAAGTCATATTAGATGCTTCAAGTGTAAGGATATGGGCCACTATGCCTATAAGTGCCCAAGAAAGGAACCAGAACTCGCAGGAGCAAAAACCAACATCAAGAAGCCCCGAGATATGTCAGAAATCATCTGTTTTCAGTGCAAGAAGACAGGACACTACTCCTATACCTATCCAGAGAAGAATGACTAAACATGAGTAGTCTGAGTTTTGGATTTTTGGATGTAATAAATGTAATACGTGGCACTGTTACCATTTTGAAGTTATGTAATGGAAGTCTCAGAGTTTGTAATAAAATTCATGAGTCAATGGGAATTTATGGTGTCATGATTTATCTTAAATTGTATCACATGAGTTGTTAATCTACGACCCAAGGTCTTTACTATTTTCGAGGATATGAGAAAATATGGTCTATGCATGCATGTGTGCATTTCATTCTATGTGTGGTAGTAACCCCAGGGATAAATGAATGAAGAAAATACCATTCATATTAAGGAGTTTGGATAACTGAATACAGGTGAAGAGAATGTGGGACCACATCAAAATATGTGGATGATAACCTTTGTGACAAAGTGATTTTGAAGTTGGAATATTGGGAAAAGGAATGATTTTGATGAAACCACACCCAAGGTTAAATAGACCAATGGAAAGGAAAATGGATTCCACAGAGTGGAATCTAGACAACAATAAGTTTGTGAATTGTTACCTCAAGGGTATGGTGTAGTGAACTGAAGGTAATGTTGGAATATGAAACGATAGTAACCCCAAGAGTGAGTTAAAGCTATCCAAGTATTCAAGTGAACCCACAAGTCACTCACCTCAGGATTGATATGGATCAAGCCCCACCTTTGTGAAGGAAGAAACTTGGAAGAAGCTACGACTGGTTAGCAAACGTTTTTCTTAGGAGTATACGATAGCCTGAGAGATGTGAAGAAACGATAGATGTTTTGCTTAGCTTGCAGAATCAAAGGATTTATCCGAACATTGTTCGTTGACAAGAGAAATTTCTGCAATGCTTGTGAGGAAGCCCAAGTGTTAGAATACGAGATTCACTAAACCTTATACAAGGTAATGATTTCAGTGCGACATGGTTTGGCCACCATGACGACTTACTCTTATCATTCTCTTGCTATTCGGAATGGTAAATCTGAGTGACTTACCCATAGTAAAGAGACGACGTCCTTTGAAGATTTTGTTTAAGCCTTAGAATGGTATGATGAAAACCCCTTGTACATGACACTTTCTATCACACGTAGGAATTTTACGGTGAGGAATGAAGCCAAGACCCATTTCACTGAGGGATAACCACTAATGGTAGACCACCATGAGATTGTTGATAAGTTACTAAGAATGAACGCGAGACCTTCCAGCTAAGAAGACCCAATATCGGTGGTAATACATTTTGTTATGAGAACACGAGATTTTGATTTCAAAACGGAAGAGCATCATCGAAGGAGCTATCGTGAAGTATGTGAACCGAAAGATGCACCCAAAGGTCTGTCATGATTTTGAGGGACCAGTAACTCTCATTTTAAGTGTGGTAGACCCACACTTCCAGGTCAATGGAGACTCGTTGGATGACCCCACACCTTCTTGGTCTGTGGATTTGTTAGAAGACCCCCAAACCCTAACCTTTTCTTTCTAGCCCTTTCGAATCTCGAGGACGAGATTCATTTTAAGTGTGGTAGGTTTGTAACATCCCAAACTTTGGAATGTTATAATAATTATTAGAATGATTGATTGTTTGCTTGAGTGATTGAAAGTGAGTGAAATTTGAAACTTTTTGAAACTTTTGAAAGTTTGATGAGAGGGAATGAAATGACTTTCCCAAAACTTTCACTCTGCATTTTGATCACAAGGAATTCAAATTCATTTCATCACAAAACCCCAGAGTGAAGATGACATGACTTCTTCCATTTAAAGAAATAAAAAGGGATTGAAAATGGTTTGCATTCCATTTTGAAAATATTTCAAATTCGGAAACTTTATGCAACTCAATGACTTTCATGAGAGAAGATAATATGACTTCTTCAAATATATGAAATATGAGTTGGAAGTTAAACCAAAGATTTGAAAAAGGGAATTTGAAAAATATTTGAGAATTTCTCATATGGAGTTTCAATTTCATTTGAATTTGCAAGCTTCCAAACCCCTTGCAAAGGATTTTTTGAGAGGAGCAACATGACACTCCACATCAGGGACAAATTGGTGATTTATTTGAACAAAAACAACCAGGAGTTATTTTGAAAATATTTGCAAAAATGATTTAAAAACAAATAGGCAATTTCTGAAAATAATATTTTCTCAAGGTTTTTGAATAACAGAATAAAAATGTTCATTTAATGTCATTTATTATTCTGTTAATTTTGATATATAATATTCCTATATTTGGATTTAAGTCAATTGCTATAAAAGAGTTTTTATGACACTGTTTATAAAAAAATGAAAACTTTTAAAGACCGCCGGCCCACTTGCCCTTATTAGCCTCCCCGAAATCCCTCCCGACCGGTCGCCCGATCACCGCGCACCTCCCTCTCTCCCACTGACGCTCGGCCCCACCGCCCGACGCAAATCCCTCGCCGGTCACCTTCTTCCTTCTCCTGCACCCGGTAACATCGCCGGCGACCTCGTCGTGCCTCCCCTTTCCTTACGGACGCCCTGAGCCCTCCTATATAAAGCCCTACCTCTCCGCGACTCGTTCCACCCCTTCCCCAACCCCCACCGACTACCCTCACCGGATTCCGTCGCCGGAGCTACCGGTAGCCGCCGCATCTCTGCCCTCGTACCAGTCGCCACACCCATCCCCGAGCCCTCTTGAGGCCTCCGACGACCTCCCCACACTCGTGCGCACCTCCCCATCCCCTCGCCTTCGCCGGAAACCCTCCAGAGCCGCCACACCACCACCCTCGCTAGAAATCCCCTCGGCCACCACCATCCCGAGCTCCTGCCCATCGACTCCATCGCCCCCTCGCCTCTCCGACGCCACCAGCCGTCCCCGGAGGATCCCCGCCGTCGATTGGAGGCCACACCATCGCCGGAGGACCGCCGGAGCACCGTCCCTGACAACCTCGACGCCCCTGCCTCGCCGGAAAAGCTTCATCGCCGGCGACAACCCCCATAGTGAGCTCCACCACCCCTCTCAACCGTCGGATCTGGATCCCACGATCCACATTAGATGACTTAAACCGCGAAGCATTTTCTTCTAAGGTTCAGTCGCCCGCTCGTAAACCCCCTCTCGCGCACCCCTTTGACCAATCAGAAACAGCCACGTGTACCCCCTGTCCGTTAGTATTTGTTTTTCTTTTTCTGTTTTGTTTTAGAAAACAGAAATAGTTCCGATTTTGTTTTTAGTATATCTTTTATGTTTTTAGTTGTTTTAATTTGATTCTTTTTGCATTAGACCACAAATTTATTCTAGTTTCCGTAGATTTAAAGTTTGGCCATATTTGAATATTTAAATTTGAATTTAAACAGATTTGATTTAAATTTTGTTATCTGAATAACTTGAGTTTAAACATACATTTTTGATTTATTCTAGTTGTTGTTTTTTGTTATTTTATTTTGTTTTCTTGTTGTTAAGATATAATGCAAAACCTATGTTTGTTTAGAGTGTTGTTTTCATGAATTCTAGTTGTTCTTGAAAAGTAATTCTTTTGTGAGTAAAATTATTTACTAAAATAATTCTGTTATATTTTACTTTGTTATTGTTTTGTTACTATGGAAAATAGTTGTTTGTTGGGGAAAACTACCCTAGTTGTGTTCATGAAAACTTTGTTGATTTTAACTTTGTCTTAAGTATTTCCTTCATCAACCTTGTTGCTTTTGTTTCTTGTGTTACCTTGTGATTGTTACAATTGATTGGTAGTATGATTGCTTATGTATGCAATGTTTGATTGTATAGATTTTCATCGGAGAGTGACGAATAGTCTATCAAGTTATTTCTGAGAGCAACCTTATTTTAGTGCATCTATTTCACTTTGACCATCTATTTCATACCTATGTTTTAGTGCATGTAGTGACATCATTCAACAAATCCCTCCCGTAGTGTTATTGAAATTCTTGTAGTTGAGTAGAATGCATGAGGTAGGAACCCACCACTTGTTACTAAAGTCCCGGGAACGCTAGTTAGTGTAATGCTATGCTAAAGTAGACGGGGTCTGGTATGAGTGTTCGTGAGTGGTGTGAAGAAGGACTCCACGACAAGACGACAACTTCATGAAGGCATCTTCAAGACCTGCATCTTCAAGACCTCAAGACTTTGAGACTCGAGAAAACAAGTTTTCAATACACACTACTGGGTGAAGGATGGAATTGATGGGCACCTTGGAGAAACCAGTGGATGGCCGGGATGCATGGAGAAGCGCCATGACATCTTGCGGAAAGCTTCACCCAGACTCAAAGAGAAGGATGAATACTTCATGCCCGGAAGCTTACCTGTGTAGCCACAAGTCATTATGGGCTCTGGCTTGGTTGACCCTTGTTGTGACTCTGTCTAGGCAGTGCTACGAGATGTAGTCGACGTTAGGATTGGATGGGCACTGTCGGATAGTCAGGGAAACACTTGGTAAGACCATGTTTCGTTCATCCTATTCTCTAACACCATGCAGTGCGAGAACTTACCAGGAGGGAACGAATCTTGTGGGTAAAGTACACAACACTCTGCAGAGTTAAACCTAATCGATTAGCCGTGTCCACAGTTACGGACAGTTTGAGCTTCTAGACTTGGAACTATCTCTGAACTCTCAACACTGGACTGATAACTTAATTGTGGGCAACTTAAGATACTTGTGGGCATTGAGACATTGGTTGGCGGAACCATGTAATGATAGGTAACTCTATAGTAAAATTTCTGATATTCCTTTGTTGTAGGAAAAATAAAATCAGCTTTTACGCAAAAACTTAGATACAAAGCCACAAAGCCTTTGCATATAGAATAGTCTTTATTCTTCTGTTCTTCTATGGTGATCTTGCCAGTACATTCAATGTACTGACCTACATGGCTGCAACGTATCATGTTGTAGATACTCTTCTACGACGGGTAAGAGTACGATTCAGGGTTACGGTCCGCACTCAACCTGCCGTTGGTGTTATTGGGACTCCACTCCCATTGACTGTATCCGCTGCTATTTTAAGGTATATATCAGTTTTACGCTATTACATGTGATTGCACTTTGATATATACATTGATGTACTGTGTGTGCCAGCATACTGATCCATGGTTGGCACAGAACACACAGAGGCTTGACTCGTTTTAAGTCGGGTCGCTACAACGTGTGTTGAACGCGGAGGTGCCGTCCGTTCAGTGCTAGATCGGAAGGACCGTGATCAAGATTGCAAGACGGATTATGATGAGATCGTGGGAGGGATCATGATGAGATCGTGGGAGGGGTCGTGATGAGATCGCGGGACGGATCGTGATGGGATCGCAAGACGCTCGGCGAGTTGGATCATGAAGACATTCGACTACATCAACCGCGTTTCTTAACACTTCCCGCTTAGCGATCTACAAGGGTAGGTAGATCCACTCTCCCTCTTGTAGATGCTCATCACCATGGATAGATCTTGTGTGTGCATTGGAAATTTTTTGTTTCCCATGCAACGTTCCCCAACATACACAACATGTCATACTATGTAGAGCCTACGCCTAAGGCATAGGGGACGACCTTCCTCCTTTCACTTTCTTCTATCGTGGTCGAGCTTCGAGTCTTACTCAAATTCATACCTTACAACACAACCAAGAACTCCTTCTTTGACTGTTCTATTTTTAAATCCTTCAAAATCTTGTCAAGGTATGTATTCATTGAAAGTTTTATCAAGCGTCTTGATCTATCTCTATAGACCTTGATACCCAATATTTAAGGAGCTTCTTTCCAGCTCTTCCTTTGGAAAACTCCTTTCAAACAACCCTTTATGCTTTCCAGAAATTATACATTATTTCCGTTCAACAATAAGTCAACCACATATACTTATCAGAAATTCTATAGTGCTCCCACTCACTTTCTTGTAAATACAAGTTTCTTATAAACATTGCATAAATCCAAAAGCTTTGATTACCTCATCAAAGCGTATATTCAAACTCCGAGATGCTTGCTCTAGTCCATAGGAGGACTACTGGAGCTTGCATACCTTTTGTCATCCTTAGGATCAACAAAACCTTCCGGTTATATCACATACAACCTTTCCTCAAGGAAACCATTGCGGAACCGTTGTTTTGACATCCATCTGCCAGATTTCATAATTGAAAAATGCAGCAACTGCTAACATAATTCCAACAGACTTTAGCATCGCTACGGGTGAGAAAGTCTCATCGTAGTCAACTCCTTGAACTTGTCAGAAACTTCTTTGCGACATGTCGAGCTTTATAAATGGTGACATCTACCATGAGCGTTTGTCTTCTTCTTAAAGGTCCATTTGTACTTAACGGTCTGCCGTTGGCAAGTCGACCAAAAAACAATACTTGGTTTTCATACATGGATCTTATCTCGGATTTCATGGTTCCTAGCCATTTGTTGGAATCCAGGCTCACCATTGCTTCTTCATAGCTCGTAGGTTCATTGTTATCTAACAACATGACCTCCAAGACAAGATTACCGTGCCACTTAGGGGCAGTGCGAGTCCTTGTCGACCTACAAGGCTTGGTAGTAACTTGATCTGAAGCTTCATGATCATCATCATTTCCTTCCTCTTCACTTGGTGTAGGCGTCGCGGATACATCTTTCTGTGTCGTGCTGCTATCCAACTGAAGTGGCAGTTCAAAAACCTCTTCAAGTTCTACTTTCCTCCCTAAGGGAGTCCTAGATTAGGGGGTCCTCGGATAGCCGACCTATTGTTATGGGCCGGACTATGAGGGCTACTTACCGAACACCGGAAGACTTGAAGGCCCGGTTTCTAGGATGGAAGCTTCGGGAAGCACGGCTTGTGGCCCATGTTTGATGTATAAGTTGGCATATTTATCTCTTCGGCATGTAACCGACCATGTGTAAACCCTAGGTATCCTCGGCACCTATATAAGCCGGAGGGTTTTAGGTTATAGAGAGGACAGCTCATCTAGAGTTAGGTATACGATTTCGAGGTAGATCAACTTTGTAACCCCTCACATCATCAATACAACCAAGCAAGACGTAGGGTATTACCTCGATAGGAGGGCCCGAACCTGGGTAAACTTGTGTCCCTTTCGTCTCCTATTACCGTCGATTCTAGTCTCACAGTTCGGGACCCCCTACCCGAGATCCGTAGGTTTTGACACCAACATTGGTGCTTTCATTGAGAGTTCCTCTGTGAGCAAGATGAAATCGACGCCTCGCCTTGTCATCAATGAGGAGGTCCACAACATGGACGTTTTCGTCCCCGGACAGATCTTCGCCTTTGACAGCGTTGTGCTGCATGCTGATTCCACTGGCCATCTAGGCCGCGTTGAGAACTTTGCCCCCGAGCGAGAGGTCAGATTTGGAAACTTAGAGTTCTCCGTCGATTCTCGGGGTGACTTGTCATTAATCGGGCTCGCAGCTTCGCGTGTAGCCCCTCAGGACTCTGAGGCTTTAACCTCGAGCCCCTTCTTCGGACATGCCGATGGGTTCACCCACGGTGATGAGCCGATCTCTTATTCGGGTCCATCCATCAAGCCATATGACCGAACATGTGTTCTTGCCGAACACTCGCCATGTCTGGGCGTCGTGAAGGTTAACTCCATGAGTTCTGAACAGCTGGATCCGATTGGGCCCTCAGTAGTCGACAGGGCCCTGGATCAATTCTCATCGATGAAGATCACCAACGATTCGGCCCTGACCTATGCTCGGTTCGGTTATGTTGCGGGCAGGGATGAATTTTTCGACCCACCCACCACCCACTTGATAGACACTGTCGAAGATTTAACCGACGTGCTAGACTATGCCTCTGAAGAGGCAAAATACATGGATGAAGAGGACCGTGCTCCCACCCCCATTAACACTGGGAGTTGGACCACCACTTCCACATATGACGTCTACATGGTGGATACTCCTACCACCAATGGCGACAACACGCCTCACAACGACGGCGACAAATCGGGCGATGCGCCATCAAGGCACCGAAAATTGCATAAGCAAAAAGGGAAGAAAAGCTATTAGCAGCAACGGGGACGGTAATACCCCCGCCGATCCTAGCAATCCCGATATCCCGGAACACCCGTTTGAGGGTCCGGGGGGCCTGAGGACCAAAATAACCCCGATAACATCAACAACTGCAAAGGCGATGATTACCTTCCCCCCGTTGAGGAGGAAGATATATCGGAGGCCGATGACTTGTACATCCTTGATAACCTGGAAGATCAGGAAGAAATAAGGCAATGACTCATAGCAATGGCTCGCAGTCTAAAGGCTAAGGAACGACAACTCAGAGCCGAACAGACCGACCTCTCAGCCGAGGAAGTATACGGCACTGGTCTGTCAAACCAGTCCAAAAGCTACCCTCAGAGAAGGCTGCTCTCGCAATTTGATGATGAACATACTGATACTCCGCCTCCCGACCGTACTCCGTACGACAAGCCGTACCGCCCCCCTCGTGGTCGGGACAGGACGGCTGATGTTGCCGGTTATATTCCGACAGTGCCCCGAAGACGGGGTGAGGAGCCATTAGATCCCAATGACAGATTTGACCTGCGAGATGACCTGGGTTATAGAGTAGGCCGCACAAGATCCATCTATGGATATAGAGAGTACTCGCCCGATAGACGCGGTGGATACATACCATGGTTCGACCAAAACAACAGAGTTCGGGAATGCAACCGGCCCCATACAGACGCCGAATACAGGCGTGACATAGCACAGGTCAGAGGCGCCACTCACCCACTGTGCTTCACAGATGAGGTAATGCGCCATCAGTTCCCTGAAGGGTTTAAACCCGTGAATATAGAACAATATGATGGAACCACTGACCCAACCGTATGGATCGAGGACTTTGCTACCTCTTGAGCTTGTGTTGGTTTTCCCTTGAAGAGGAAAGGGTGATGCAGCGAAGTAGATAAGTATTTCCCTCATTTATTGAGAACCAAGGTATCAATCCAATAGGAGGAACAAGCAAGTTACCAATGGATGCACCTACACAAACAATCAAACTCTTGCACCCAATGCTATAAAGGGGTTGTCAATCCCTTCACGGTAATTTACAAGGATTAGATCCGAGAGAGATAGATGTAAACGAGAACGGAAAGTTATAAATTGCAGCAAAGTATTTTTGGTATTTTTGGTTTATAGATCTAAAAATATATTATGGAAAGTAGACCCGGGGGCCATAGGTTTCACTAGAGGCTTCTCTCATGATGGCAAGTATTACGGTGGGTGAACAAATTACTATCGAGCAATTGATAGAAAAGTGAATAATTATGGAGATATCCAAGGCAATGATTATGCATATAGGCATCACGTCCGGGTCAAGTATACTGAAACGATTCTACATCTACTACTATTACTCCACACATCGACCGACTCCTGCCTGCATCTAGAGTATTAAGTTCATGAAGAACAGTGCAACGCATTAGGTAAGATGACATGATGTAGAGGGATAAAATCAAGCAATATGATGAAACCCCATCTTTTTATCCTTGATGGCAACAATACAATACGTGCCTTGCTACCCCTACTATGTCACTGGCTGATGACACCGCAAGATTGAACCCAAAACTAAGCACTTCTCCCATTGCAAGAATTACCAATCTAGTTGGCCAAACCAAACCAATAACTTGAAGAGACTTGCAAGATATGAAATAATGCATATAAGAATTCAGAAAACACTCAAATAATATTCATAGATAATCTGAACATAAACCCACAATTCATTGGATCTCGACAAACACACCGCAAAAGAGTATTACATCGGATAGATCTCCATAAAGATCATGAAGAACATGGTACTGAAGAGCAAAGAGAGATAAGAAGTCATCTAGCTACTGTCTAAGGACCCTATGGTCTGTGGTGAACTACTCACACATCATCAGAGGGGCAATGGAGTTGATGTAAATGCCCTCCATAATCGAATCCTCCTCCGGCAAATTACCGGAAAAGGCTCCAAGATTGGATCTCATGGGAACCGAGGCTCCTGGCGAAGGAAAAGTGTTTTTTGTGGATCACCCTGGTATACAGGGAATATTTCATGAATTTATAGGCTGAGAAATAGGGTTAGGGAGATGACGTGGGCCCACATGCCAGGGGCGCGCTTGTGTGGCCTGTGGCCACACGCCGGCTCTCTCGACTTCATCTCCAAGTCTTCTGGGTTGCTTCTAGTCCAAGAAAAATTATTCCAAAGATTTTATTCCGTTTGGACTCCGTTTAATATTCCTTATCTGCAATACTCAAAAACAAGGAAAAACAGAAACTGGCACTAGGCTCTAGATTAATAGGTTAGTCCCAAAAATAATATAAAATAACGTATTAATGCATATAAAACATCCAAAATAGATATTATAATAGCATGGAACAATAAAAAATTATAGATACGTTGGAGACGTATCAAGCATCCCCAAGCTTAATTGCTGCTCGTCCTCGAGTAGGTAAATGATAAAAACAGAATTTTTGATGTGGAATGCTACCTAACATATTTATCCATGTAATATTATTTATTGTGGCATGAATATTCAGATCCATAAGATACAAAACAATAGTCTAATATTGACATAAAAACCGTAATACTTCGAGCACACCAACAAGGCAATCGTGTCCTTTCAAAATAACATGGCCTTACAAAGTTATCCCTACAAAATCATATGGTCTGGCTATGCTCCATCTTCCCCACACAAAGTATCTAAATCATGCGCAACCCCGATGAACAAGTGAAGCAATTATTTCACACTTTTGGTGTTCTCAAACCTTTTCAACTCTCATGCAATACATGAGCGTGAGCCATGGATATAACACTATAGGTGGAATAGAATATGGTGGAGGTTGCAAGGAAAAAGGGAGAAGATAGTCTCACATCAACTAGGTGTATCAAAGGGCTATGGAGATGCCCGTTGATAGATATTAATGTGAGTGAGTAGGGATTGCCATGCAACAAATGAACTTAGAGCTATAAGTCTATGAAAGCTCAAAAAGAAAACTAAGTGGTCGTGCAACAAGAAATTTCACTAGTTATATGAAAGTGACAAAATAGGAGACTCTACATCATGAAAATCATGGTGCTTCTTTGAAGCACAAGTGTGGAAAAATATAGTAGCAATTGTCCCTTCTCTCTTTCTCTCATTTCCTTTTTTCCTTTTTGGTGGGCATCTCTGGCCTTTTTTTATTTATTTATTTGGGCTTCGCTGGCCTCTTTTATTTTATTTTCTAAAGTCTGGATACTCATCCCAACTTGTGAGGGAGTCATGGCTTCCATCATCCTTTTCTCACGCGGGACAATTCTCTAATAATGAAAATCATCACAATTTTATTTACTTACAACTCAAAAAGGAAATTACAATTTGATACCTAAAAACAAAATATGACTCTATATGGAGGATTAAAGTGATGGTGCATGTCATGAAAAATGGAACGGTGGAAGTTGCATGGAAATATATCTCGGAATGGCTGTGGAAATGTCATAATAGGTAGGTATGGTGACTGTTTCAAGGAAAATATATGGTGGCTGTTTTGAGGAAGGTGGGTTTGATGTACTAGCAAAAGTTGCGCGGTACTAGAGAGGCTAGCAAAGATGGAAGGGTGAGAGTGCGTATAATCCATGAACTCAATGTTAGTCATAAAGAACTCACATACTTATTGCAAAAGTCTATTAGTTATCAAACAAAGCATTAGACGCATGCTCCTAGTGGATAGGTTGGTCGGACTTAACCATCGCGTGCTCCCGACCCTCACACAAAGGTTGAGAATCATTAAACAAATCATGCCCCGACTTCATTACATAACGGTTCACCATACGTGCATGCTACGGGAATCACAAACTTCAACACAAGTATATCTTCCAATTCACAACAACTCACTAGCATGACTCTCATATTACCATCTCTATTATCTCAAAACTATATGCAAGGAATCAAAACTTCTCATAGTATTTCATGCACTTAATATGAAAGTTTTTATTATATCCCTCTTGATTGCCCATTATATTAGGACTAAAATCATAATCTAAACAAATTGCCATGATTTTTTTAAGAAACTCTCAAAATAATATAACTTAGGTATGAGAGTTCAACAATTTCTATTATACATAACACCACCATGCTCTAAAAAGATATAAGTGAAGCACTAGAGCAACATTGCCTAGCTCAAAATATATAAGTGAAGCACATAGAGTATTCTAATAAATTCACGATTCAGCATGTCCCTCTCAAAAAAATGTGTGCAGCAAGGATGATTGTGGCAAACTAAAAAAATCAAAGACTCATATCATACAAGACACTCCAAGCAAAACACATATCATGTGGTGAATAAAAATATAGCCTCAAGTAAATTTACCGATGGATTGAAGACGAAAGAGGGGATGCCTTCTGGGGCATCCCCAAGCTTAGGCTTTTTGGTATCCTTGAATATGGATTGGGGTGCCTTGCGTATCCCCAAGATTAGGCTCTTACCACTATTTATTCCATAGTCCATCAAATCTTCACCGAAAACTTGAAAACTTCACAACACAAAACTCAACAGAAAACTCATGTTAGTATAAGAAAAATAAATCACCACTTAGGTACTGTTGTGAACTCATTCTTTATTTATATTTGTGTAATACCTACTGTATTATAACTTCTCCATGGTTCAAACCCACCGATACAACCCATAGATACATCAAAATAAGCAAACAACACAAAGAAAACAGAATCGGTCAAAACAGAACAGTCTGTAGCAATCTGTAGACTTCGAATACTTAGGAAACTCTAAAAATTCTGAAAAATTAGGAAAATCAGGGAAATTTGTATATAAATATTTTTTAAAAATTGCAGATAAAAATCACATTCCGGTGAATTTACAAAGATCCTGGACTCAGAGCAAAAGTTTCTGTTTTTCAGCAAAATCAAATTGCAAACACCATGGACCATCCCAAAGGTCTTACTTGGCTCAAACACTAATTTAAACAAGATTTTTTTATTACAGAAGTAATAATGTGAATAACACACCAAAACATATACAAAAAACAGAAAGCAAAATATAATTGGGTTGCCTCCAACAAGCGATGTTGTTTAACGCCCCTAGCTAGGCAAAACGCAATAGATCTAGGTATTGTCATCTTTGATATGCAATCCATAAGTAGATCTCATAATATATTAATAAGGTAATTTTATTTTATTTCTAGGAAATTGTTCCATGCCTTTCCTTAATGGGAATTGGAATCTAATATTTCCTTCCTTCATATCAATAATTGCACCAATCGTTTTAAGGAAAGGTCTACCAAGAATAATAGGACATGTAGGATTGCAATCTATATCAAGAACAATGAAATTTACGAGCACATAATTCATATTTGCAACAATAAGAACATCATTAGTACTTCCCATAGGTTTCTTTATAGTGGAATC
This sequence comes from Hordeum marinum, assembly GCA_022496015.1. Lineage (NCBI taxonomy): Eukaryota > Viridiplantae > Streptophyta > Magnoliopsida > Poales > Poaceae > Hordeum > Hordeum marinum. The sequence goes on from CM039677.1 coordinate 323,182,590, forward strand.
CACAAGATGCAAATTTAAGGAACAACCATCAAATTCACGGAAACCAAACACATCACATAGAGTTTTTGGAATCGTTGAAAAACTAGCACCCAAATCACACAAAGCATGGAACTCATAATATTTAATTTAATCTTAATAGTAGGTTCCCACTCATCATAAATATTTCTAGGTATATAAACTTCCAACTCAACTTTTTCTTCAAAAGATTTCATCATAGCATCAACAATATGTTTAGTAAAAGATTTGTTTTGATTATAAGCATGAGGAGAATTCAACATGGATTGCAACAAGGACATACAATCAATCAAAGAGCAACTTTCATAATTAAAGTCCTTCAAATCCAAAATAGTGGGTTCATTGCTATTTTAAGTTTTGACCTCTTCAATCCCACTTTTATCAATCTTAGCATTAAGATTTATAAACTCCGAATCATGGGGGCGCCTTGTAACTAAAGTTGGCTCATATCTAGTCCCATCTTTATCAAGATTGACATTAAAAAACAAAATTCAATAGGAGTCGCATCAATCACTTTAAGATCTTCATCAATATTATCACGAGAACACACTTATTCAAGCCATTCATGCTTAGCACGTATTCTTGCGGTTCTTTCCTTACACTCATTAATAGAAATACTCATAGCTTTTAAGGACTCATTAATATCATACTTGGGTTGAATAGAGCTAATTTTCAAAGAATCAATCTCATGAGAAATTCTATCAACGTTCCTAGCCAAATCATCAATCTTGAGCAATTTTTGTTCAATCATAGCATTGAAACCCTTTTGCGAACTAATAAATTCTTTAATATTATTCTCACGATCAGAGGGCATATTATTATAATTTCCATAAGAAATGTTTTAGGAATTACCATAATTATTAGAGGAATTACTAGGGAATGTCCTAGCATTGAAATTACCTCTATACGCGTTATTACCAAAATTGTTCCTACCAACAAAGTTCACATCCATAGATTCATTATTATTTACAATCAAAGAAGACAAAGGCATATCATTAGGATCAATAGGAGCACTCTTACTAGCAAGAAATTTCATCAATTCATCCATCTTTTCACTCAAGGTATTAATCTCTTCAATAGCATGCCCTTTTTACTAGTAGGAGGTCTTTCGGTATGCCATTGAGAGTAATTTGCCATAATATTATCTAGTAGTTTAGTAGCTTCTAATAATGTGATTTCCATAAAAATACCACCCACGGCGGAATCTAAGAGATTCCTAGAAGCAAAATTCAATCCAGCATAAAAAAAATCTGTAATCATCCACGAACTCAAACCATGCGCGGGGAAATTTATAATCATTAATTTCATCCTCTCCCAAGATTGTGCAACATGCTCATGATCAAGTTGCTTAAAATTCATTATATTGTTCCTAAGGGAGATGATCTTAGTGGGCGGAAAGTACTTGGAAATAAAAGCATCTCCACACTTATTCCATGAATCAATACTATTTTTAGGCAAAGATGAAAACCAAGTTTTAGCATGATCTCGTAGTGAGAACGGGAATAGCTTCAATTTAACAATATCATTATCCACATCTTTATTCTTTTGCATATAACACAACTCAATTAAAGTATTTATATGGGATGTGGCATCTTCATTAGCAAGGCCAGAAAATTGTTCTTTCATAACAAGATTTAGCAAAGCAGCATTAATTTCATAAGATTCCACACTAGTGGTGGGAGCAATCGGAGTACTAATAAAATCATTATTATTAGTATTGGAAAAGTCACGAAACTTGGTATTTTCTGACATCGTGACAAAGCAAGCAGTCAAGCACACAAGCAAACGAAAGGCAAATGAAAGAAGGGCGAACAAAAAGGCAAATCTTTTTGGTATTTTCTAAAAAAACGTTTTAGATGGGGGGGGGAACGAGAGGCAAATGGAAAATAATGTAAATGCAAGATATGAGTTTGTGATGGGTACTTGGTAGGTTTGATGTAGATCTTGTCTTGACGTGCTATGTTTCCTCCCCGTCAACGGCGCTAGAAATCCTTCTTGCTACCTCTTGAGCTTGCGTTGGTTTTCCCTTGAAGAGGAAAGGGTGATGCAGCGAAGTAGATAAGTATTTCCCTCAGTTGTTGAGAACCAAGGTATCAATCCAGTAGGAGGAACAAGCAAGTTATCAATGGATGTACCTACACAAACAATCAAACTCTTGCACCCAACGCTATAAAGGGGTTGAAAATCCCTTGGTGGTTATTTGCAAGGATTAGATCCGATAGAGATAGATGTAAACAAGAAAGGAAAGTAAAAGGTAAATAAATTGCAGCCAAGTATTTTTGGTATTTTTGGTTTATAGATCTGAAAATATATTATGGAAAGTAGACCCGGGGGCCATAGGTTTCACTAGAGGCTTCTCTCATGATGACAAGTATTACGGTGGGTGAACAAATTACTGTCGAGCAATAGATAGAAAAGCGAATAATTATGGAGATTTCCAAGGCAATGATTATGCATATAGGCATCATGTTCGTGTCAAGTAGACCGAAATGATTCTGCATCTACTACTATTACTCCACTCATCGACCGACTCCTGCCCGCATCTAGAGTATTAAGTTCATGAAGAACAGAGTAATGCATTAGGTAAGATGACATGATGTAGAGGGATAAACTCAAGCAATATGATGAAAACCCCATCTTTTTATCCTTGATGGCAAAAATACAATTCGTTGCTCGCTACCCCTACTATGTCACTGGATGAGGACACCGCAAGATTGAACCCAAAACTAAGCACTTCTCCCATTGCAAGAATTACCAATCTAGTTGGCCAAACCAAACCAATAACTCAAAGAGACTTCAAAAGATATGAAATCATGCATATAAGAATTCAGAAAATACTCAAATAATATTCATAGATAATCTGAACATAAACCCACAATTCATTGAGTCTCGACAAACACACCGCAAAAGAGTATTACATCAGATAGATCTCAATGAAGATCATGAAGAACATGGTATTGAAGAGCAAAGAGAGAGAAGAAGCCATCTAGATACTAGCTATGGACCCTAAGGTCTGTGGTGAACTACTCATGCATCATTAGAGGGGCAACGGAGTTGATGTAGATGCCCTCCATGATCGAATCCCCCTCCCCGACAGATTACCCGAAAAGGCTCCAAGATTGGATCTCATGGGAACCGAGGCTCCTGGCGGCGGAAAAGTGTTTTCGTGGCTCGCCCTGGTATACATAGAATACTTGTGAATTTATAGGCCGAGAAATAGGGTTAGGGGAGCTGTTGTGGGCCCACAAGCCAGGGGGCATGCCCTACCCCCCTGGGCGCTCCCCTGTGGCTTGTGGCCACTTGGGGGCTCTCCCGACTTCATCTCCAAGTCTTCTGGGTTGCTTCTGGTCCAAGAAAATTATCCCAAAGATTTTATTCCGTTTGGACCCCGTTTAATATTCCTTATCTGCAATACTCAGAAACAAGGAAAAAACATAAACTTGCACTAGGCTCTAGATTAATAGGTTAGTCCCAAAAATAATATAAAATAGCATAATAATGCATATAAAACATCCAAAACAGATAACATAATAGCATGGAACAATAAAAAATTATAGATACGTTGGAGACGTATCATACTTCCTCCTCCATATCCAGATGGCGCGAGGAGACGATCTCCATGCCATCAAATACCTCCCTCTTAAACTTAAGGGGCCAGCTCAGCACTAGTTAAACAGCCTCCCCGAAAACTCCATTGGATGCTGGGAAGACCTGGAAGATGTGTTCCACTCTAACTTCCAGGGTACCTATGTCCGCCCGCCGGACTCTTCCAATCTCAGCAACGTCGTCCACAAGCCCGGTGAGTCCGCTCGGCAGTTCTGGAATCGGTTCTTGACTAAGAAGAACCAAATCATCGACTCTTCGAATGCTGAGGCCATAGCCTACTTCTGGCACAATATTTGGGATGAATGGCTGGCCCTCCAGCTAGGCCAGGACAAACCTCGGACTATGTCTGCCCTTACATCCCTCATGACTCATTTTTGCATGGGCGAAGACAATTGGCTGGCTAGACGCAGCCATAATTCGGAAGATCCTGCTGCACCTGAAGATCCTGAAGCCCGGGATGACAATTGAAGGCCAAAGCACAATAAGAATAAGCGTCAACACAATAATAGTGATGCCGATGATACGTTTGTAAACACAGGATTCCACAGTGGAAGAAGCCTCCTAAGGGCAATCATGACGGACCCACTCGGCTCGAGAAAATCATGGAAAGGTCTTGCCAAGTACATGGGACTTCGGAAAAAGCCTGCAAACCACACACACCGCAACTGCTGGGTGTTTAAACAGGCGAGGAAGATACGACCGAAAGACCAAGGCAAAGCTCTCGTAGCAAGGACGAGGATGAGCCTCGGGGTCCAATTGGTGGCAGACAAAAGAAATTCCCTCCCAAAGTCAAAAAGGTGAACATGATATATGCCACCCATATACCCAAGAAGGAGAGGAAGCGCGCCCTTCGGGAGGTCTACGCAGCGGAACCCGTAGCCCCAAAGTACAACCCATGGTTGGCATACTCGATCACCTTTGATCAGCGTGATCATCCGACCAGTATCCACTATGGGGGTTCGGCGGCCCTCTTCCTAGACCCCATTATAGATGGGTATCACCTCACAAAAGTCCTAATGGACGGAGGAAGTAGCCTCAACCTGATTTATTCAGATACGGTGAATAAGATGGGCATAGATCCGTCAAGGATTAAACCCAGCAGCACTACCTTCAAAGGAATGATCCCAGGTGTTGAGGCCTGATGTACGGGCTCCGTAACTCTGGAAGTTGTGTTCAGTTCGCCCGACAACTTTTGCAGCGAAGATTTAATCTTCAACATTGTGCCTTTCTGCAACAGCTATCACACACTGCTTGGGCGGACAGCCTTAGCTCGTTTCAACGTGGTTCCACACTACGCATACCTCAAGCTCAAAATGCCATGCCCCAAGGGGGTCATTACTGTCAACGGAAATACAGAGCGTTCCCTTAGAACTGAGTAAAATGCGTTGGCCCTAGCGGTCGAATTTAGCTACAAAGAAGATCGGCAAGTTCCGTCATCCGCCATAAAGGCACACAAGGCTAGGAAGCGAGTTTGGATTCAGACTGGAAACTCAGATCCTTCCTCCTCCCCTCTATAGGGACTCGCCCCCCACCGCACAACCTCAGGACCAACAAAGATGTGCCGAGGAGGCACAAGTTCACACTTAAGATTCCATGGGAAGCGGTGGGGAAATAAAGATGGGTGTTCGGCTGGCCCGACCTACTACCATCAACACGTCTTCAGACAAAACGCAGGCGCTCCTAAAATAGCCTGCCTATGGCATAAAGCTCACCTACAATTCTGTGGCCTCTTAAGATTTTGTTAGCAAAATCCACCCGCCGAACACTAACACCCATCAAGGTGCATCTAAGAGCAGGAGTTAACTAGAAAGGGGGCATATCGAGGACGTCATGTTACCAATTGAAGATCCCTAGTACAACAACTCATGTATGATTTTATTTCTTATTTTCTTTCACATACCTATAAACAGTTGCTTCGGCAATCCGAGTTATACGAGTTGTTGAGAAAATGCAAAATTGTGTGGCGCAAGTTTGCCTCATTTGTCCGGCTTTCAGCGCATATATTTTTTCCTTTCACCCTCTTCTCGTGAACCTGTTCGATATGACGTGAGGTAACCGGCTAATAGACCGGGAGCTCGCATTCAAACACAAATCGCCTTATCTATCATGTGTTCAGCATCTTGGCGTTTGCTTTATATGCATCGGTTCCAAACTATGTCTTTGGTTAGTAAGTTGGGTTGCCCGGCTCATGTGCTTGCCCCTTTACGTTCTGCTCGTTCGGCTAAAATGGAAAAGGGAGCACCCCTACGATTGAGCTTCCGGATAGTCTGGTCAAGCACCTCATGGGAGAAAGCCGAAAACGGCCTGTCATAGTATGCACGATCCGATCTGTGAACCCCAAGCTGGAAGTGTTATACTTCAATCCCCATACGCAGTTATTCCATGTTATACGAGGAACTTGCCCTTTGTGCAGACATTGTGATACCAGCTTCGGCCACGGTTCGTCTGAACATCACAACACTTGGGTGGCTAATCGTACGCTTCCTGTAGTCCTTTTCGCGCCCCTACGGCTAAGTGAAAGAAATAAAGCACTATAGTCTGATTGCCTAGTCTGCCGCACTGTATGGCCTTCGGGTTTCGATAATATGGCTAAGGGACACAATACATTGGCATAGACACCCCATGTAGTATCTACATGGGGGCAGAAGCCAACGACTCGCATCTTTCAGTATTAAAAAACCACATAGGAGTTATAAAGGAATGCAAAACCATACAAGAGAAAATACTAATATTACTAAAAGTTAACACAAGTCTTCAGACACGTTACAAGCTCATTCAAATAATTTATCACCCGAACACTACGACGCTATCAACCGAGCACTCTCCATCACTCCTTCGAAGTACAGCTCGGGGCATCGATGCTCCTTTCCGGGTGGCAGCGGGTCCGTGGCTACCTTCATTGGATTTAGCCCCAGCTAGTGCACTTTGGCCTTGGTAAGGGCCATTGGGACTCCTTTGATGCAGGAGGAGCGCTTGACGGTGTCGAGGCGACGCGTAGTAGCGATCAGTCTCTGCACCAGGCCAAAGTAGCTGCCTGGTAGTGGCTCGCCGGGCCATAAGCGGATGCTGAGGTCCTTCATGGCCGGCTCCGCCATTTGGTGCAGCTCCATCAGTTGTTTTAGCTGCTCCACCAGAAGAGGTGAGCGCTCGGGGGCTCCGAACTATGCCCAAAACTACCGAGCTTCATCTCTTTCTCCCTGCAAGGCGAACAGCTGATTGGCATCCGCCACACTCTTCTGGAGGTCGGAGGATGCGCCTGAGTATCACCACACCTGGGTAAGCAATGGGAATCTGTTATCCCCGAATACACACTTTAGTGAGTACGGCTTACCATCTGCTATTTCCTTGTCCTGGCGCACTTGCTCCTCGTAGAACCGTCTGTCCATCCGCTCCTTCTGAAGTTCGGTTTTCATGGTGGACATTTCGACCAAGCTCGCCTTATTCTTCTGCTCCATGGCCTCGCATCTCTTGCTGGCATCCTTGAGCTCATGCTGGACCTCTACCATGCGAGCTTCATGCGTGCCAGTAGTGGCCCGCGTGGCGGAAAGGGTGATAGCCCTTTCCTTAGTAGCCACCCTCTCGGCGACCGTCTCGTCCTTCGCGTGCTAGAGCTCGGCCTTGAGCCTCTCCACCTTCTTCGCTAAGGCTGCGCGTGTAGTACACAAATATAAAGAAGCTGCATTGACAGTATTCAGACTATAGAGCTCAGACAAAGGCATACAATTCCGTTTTGACATACCTTGAGCCTTGTCGAGCCTTCGGTTAAGCCCCTCCGCTTCGTCTTCAGAGTGCTTCAACTTCCGATTCAGCTCTTCCAGCTCGGCGCCATTTATGGCCGCTGCCGATGACGAAGCCTACATTACACACACAGTTAATACATTACATGGGCTCTCAATTCCTGAATTGTAGACAATCCGATCATATGTCGAGTTATTCTCACATTCTGGACACTTCATGTGCATCTAGTTCGGTATTGGATTCAGATGTGACCCCTAGGTGAGCTTTTTCACCTCGCCTAGGGATCGGGGGCTGCCATGTATACAACACGAATAAATAAAATCTTTGCAAAATAAACACATCAGGTGACTTACTTGAAAACCCAAAAGGAGACCTTTGAAGGCCTCCTTCAGTCCATTGTCAACGGACTGGACGCTCTGTAGTACTGCACCCATAAGGGTGCGGTGATCCTCGGGGATGGAGGCGCTCAATAGAGCCTCCTCCATGGCCGACCACCTATTGGTCAGTGGTGCCTATGATGATCGGATTCCCCGATCACCCATCGGGGATTGGACCGGTGCCTTCGGAGGCATAGTGCGCTCCGGAGATGTTTTCACAGGGGACTGAGCGCTTGCTCGTCCGGCCTCCTCGATATCTGGGCAGGGCATTGCCCCTCGATCTTCAGTGGCCGAGGCGTTAGCCTCGGCCATGGTGCCATCTCCCTTGCCACCGGTGTCCGCCTCCATAGGAGTGGCTGGGATGACACCTGCATGGCGTCCTTCATGGTGGGATGCGAGGCATCCCCGCTCTCTGCCAATTTAGCGGGCGGGGTCTCCCCGTCTGATATCACCTCGGTGGGGATAACGCGTGGGGGTTGTAAAGCTAATAGCCTACATGTTAGCAAACTCTAAATCTACTCGCAATGAACATGAGGGTCTTCGGATCCTAACCTTGATGGGGGGATTCACCCGTAGGCTCCTTCGTGGAACCTCCTCGAGGTCTTCGGACGTGGATCCCGAGTCCGAGCTATCGTCGGATAGGACCACCCGCGTGTGTCGTGCCCTTTTGTGGGCAGGAGAGGAGACCTGCTTCGGGGCGTCTGAAGACGCCGCTCTCTTCTTCGCACGGGGGGAATTGCCTCCCCCCTCGACCTCGGCCTCCTCCTCGTTAGCCTCCTCGTAATTTGAGGAGACGGGGGTATCCTCGGATGTGGCATCAGGCTGGTTCCTGATGCGAACGCCAGCCTGGCCTGGTTTCTTCTTCTTCTATTTCTTCGTGGGAGCCTCGTAAGGATTCGCCACAAGCATTTTGGCTAACAGCCCGATCCTCTCGTCTGTGGGCTAAGGCACCAGACTGTTAATGTTGACGGCTTTCTTTAGCCATCTCTACAAAACAGGTCGGGTAAGGGGTTATGAATCTTCTATGTAATAAAGCCGACCAAGCTAGGGTATATCCTACCTCGGAATCGGGCTTGGCGGCGTGCAAACCCTTGTCCTCCTCCTCGGATGGCCAACTCTACATCGATTTGGAGAGCGCCTTCCACAACTTCTCACGCGTAGTGCGGAAGAGGTTCCATACTATGGGTTCAGTTTCGAGTTCTCGAGCCCACAGGGGGGCGTCCTAGCGCTGGCAGGGGAGGATGCATCTTCGGAGCATCACCTAGACCACATCGGTCAACTTGGTACCCTCCGCGACCATGGAGCGGATGCACTTTTGCAGGTCGGTCACTTCCTTGCCCGGTCCCTTGTAACATCCCAAAATTTCATTTTGGAATGTTATGATATATATAGCTATGCATCATCATCATTGTTTGAATTAATAAAGTGGTTGAAGTGCTTCCTTTGAATTTCTGAAAGGCCACTTTCATCTTTCCCTTTTTCTTGTTCCACCTATTTGAAAACCTCTTGTAAAGTTCAAAGAAAAGAGGGGAGTAACATGACACTCCACACCAGGGGCATCTTGGTGAAATATTTGAACAATAAAACCATGTCCTATTTGAAAAATTATTGCAATAGGATTTAAAATCAAATAAGCAATTTCTAAAAAATATATTTTTTAAAAGTATTCAGTATGACAGAGGAAAAATGTTCATTGAATAGCATTAATTCTCCTGATCATTTTGATATATACATTTTCTATGTTTGGAAATATTTTGAGTACATTACACGAGTTTTGAATGCCCTGGAATAGAAAGGAAACGGATTAATTTGGAACGGGCCAGCCCACCTGCTTTAATTCCCGAATTCATTCCCGATCGGCCACCGATGCGCTGACGCCGCCCTCTCTCTCTCTGACACCCCGACCCCACTGCCCGATCCCGATAACCCCGTGGTCACCTTCCTCCTCGCGCCAGACAGAGCTCGCCGGAGATCTCTCCTCTCCCGGATCTCCCTCCTCTTTCCCTCCCCGACCACCGCACCGGCCCTATAAATAGCCCCGACTCCCCGCACTCCATTTGCACCCCGAGCCCCCACTCTACCTCACCGGAGTTCGGCACTCGACCGAACCTCCCGGAGCTCGTGCCCATCGCCACACTCACCCCTGATCCCCTCCGCCGCCGCCAATCGATGCCGGAGCTTCGCCGCCATCGCCTAAGCACCTCGAACGCCGTCCCCAACCACCGGAGCGCCACCCCCGTCGACTCGCCGCCTCAGCCTCGCCGGAGAAACTCCACCGCCGGCGACCCTCCCTCTGTGAGCCCCTCTCCCCCTCCCTGGACCGTCCGATCTAAATCCAACGTTTAGGATTAGATTATTTTAAACCCGAACCGGTATCCTCTACAGCTCGGACGTCCGCTCGAATCGTCAGATCTCACACACCCCGTAACCAATCAGAGAATGCCACGTCACCCTGTCCGTTCGATCAGTTTTTCTTTTCTTTTCTTTTCTGTTTTAGAAAACAGAATGTTTTCTTTTTTTGTTTTAGTTGTAACTTTTAAAATAATTAGTGTTTTTAATTGATTCTTTTTGCATTAGTTCACAAATTTGATGTAGTTTATGTCTGTATGCTTAGATTTCAAATTTGAACTTTAAATTTTGAATCTAATCAGATTTGTTTAAATTACTAAAATCTGTATAACTAGAGTTTAAAATATATTTTTGAGTGAATCTTTTTGCCACTGTTTGGTATTAGTTAAACCTATCATTCTACATGATTTGAATTTTTTTTGAATAAATTTAGTTACTGTTTTCAACAAAAACAGAATCTGTCTAGTTCTTAATAGGTTTTAACTAAATTGATTTTTATTCAATTTGAACCTAAATTAGTTTAACTTTTGTTTTAGATTTCATTAGGTTCTGTTGATTCAACTTTAGGTGTATTTTTTTCCGTTAATAAAATATGTTTCAAATTGTTTTGTACTCTAGTTGGAATAGGTTCATCTTGTTTTCACCATGTATATTGTTTAGAAGAAGTTTTCTAATATTTCTTTTAGCACAATATTTTCATAATGAAATACTTTATGTTTTTAAATAAAATTTTGTATTTACTTTTCTGTTGCCTAAATGTCTAGTTGTTCAAAACCAAAATTTGACTTGTATGTCTTAGTAGGGATTTTGACACCAAATTTTTTATAATCTTATACCTTAAGTGAATATTCTCTTGATTGTGATTTTTTTGTTGAAGCATTTGTTTACCTTGCTGTTGTATGTATTGTTTTGTGTTTATGCTTATGGTGTGCTCTTGTTTGATTCGTTAGATCATCCGGAGTGCGAAGCTTGTTATCTAGAGTCACTTGATTACGAGGATCGTCAGCAAGGCAAGTCACTTTGACCATGTATACCTATGTTTTATTGCATTAGTTCTTCCATCACCCCAATTGCATGCAAAGTTGGTAAATTTGGAAACTTGGTTACATGTTGTAGTATCATGTGGTAGGTACCCCTCACCCCTTTGACACATTGGCCCCGGGAAACGTTGTTTTACATTTTGCTATGCTATTAGTAGACAGGGTTGGTTGTGTGATTCATGAGAGTTGTGAGTTAATATTTTCAAGACCTACATGATGATCAAGTCTTCAAGACTCCAAGTTATTCACCTTACCTCTGGGTGGATGATGGTTGAACGGCGCCGTGGAGAAACCAGTGGTTAGCCTAGATGATGTTGGAGAAGTGCCAGTATTCATGCGGAAAAGTCCATCCAGGCACAAAGAGATGGATGGATGCTTCCAGACCCAAGGCTTACCTACATAGCCACAAGCCATTATGGGCTCTTGCTTGGTTGGATATCATGGTGACCCTGGACAGGCGGTTCTACGAGATGTAGAAGAACGGTAGGAAAGGATGGGCACCGACAGAGTCTCGGGGAAACCCTTTAAAAGACCATGTTTTGGTCATCCGTTTTCTCAAACACCATGAAGTGCGAGAAGTTCAACAGAGGTGATCAATTCTTGTGGGGAACGTGTGCAAAACTCTGCAGAGTACCCAAACCTAATCGATTAGCCGTGTCCACGGTCATGGACAGTTTGAGCCAAAGGAACTGAAACTATCTGGAACTCTCAACACAGTTAATTATATTGATATGGGATATTAATGTCAACTTGGGTATGAGAATTGGTTGGTGGAACCATCTCATTAATCAACCAACATTGTAGTAATTATGCCTTTGCCCTCTCTTGTTGTAGGAAAAATCCGGCTTTATGCAAAACTTACTACCCCACCTGCCATATATGCATATAGACTAGATGATTACTTTACCCCTCTCTTGTGACTTTGTCGGCATATTCAATATGCTGACCTATACGGCTGCAACGTATCAGGTTGCAGAGTACTTTTCCGACCAGGAGTGAGGATACGCTCTATGCTCGGTGAGATGCCCTTGGAGTCAGATGGACTCAACTACCTTTGAAGCTTCCGCAAGATTAGTTATTCTCATGAGTTGGCCTTCGGCCACTTTATTGTAATTCTTATTGTAATAAAGGACTCGATATGAGATTTCGATTTATTAATGTTGTGTGATTTCCCTTTGATCTATACATTCATGTACTGTGTGTGTACCAACATGATCTTGGGATGGTACAGAAACACCGGAGATTCGACCTTTCAGGTCGGGTCGCTACAGAAATGGTATCAGAGCACACGCTAACCGTAGGACGTAACCTCTAGTATTGGAAAAGCCTTAGTATTTCTTCCTCTTTTGTCTTTAAAATTCTTATACTCTCATCTACTCGTTTCTGACTTCCCTCTGATTTATTTCAAAATTTATAGATGGCCACCTTCATCCCAGTTTTGATCACGGAGTTTTGCCAGCCTGACGCAACGATGCCCTTTGGCAAGGAGCTGATGAGGATCGTCAGGGACGTGAGGATTGTTTTGCCGAGCATCACCGGGACTCCTATCATGTCTTTTCCACAAGACGGACGCTACAGGATCGAGGTGCACATCCTCGGGAAGACCTTTGGGAATCGGAAGGAACCCATCGACTTGAAGTTTGTGGCACCCAACTGGATACTTGGGAGAGACATGGCCATTCATTGTGCCCTTGGACGTATTCAGGAGGAATACAGAGGTGGAACCATTTCACCAGGACTCGGCGTGGTTTGTCGCAGGGATGCCAATGGAAATATCATAACCACTCCCACTGAAGACACCACCATTTCCTATATCCAGACTCTGGAGACACACATTAGGACCTTGGAGCTCCGGGTACATGCTAACACGAAGACGATCAAGAGGCTGATGAACCGTGAGATTGATCTTGAAGCTGACTTACGGGAAGCCGAGTACGAGCATGAGTATGAGGTGAAGGATTTCTTAGAGAAGATCGATAAGTTGAACACTCGCATCGCCACTCTGGAGGAACAGATGGACATGGGTGAAAATCTTCATCCCGAAGGAGACACGACTCCTTTGATCAGCAACGATGATGACTATGAGGAGAGCACCACCGGAGGAGACTCCTTCACCATGTACTTCTGAGGAAACTTTAGTTATGCCCTCATGTATCTCCATTTTCGTTGTTAAAGCGTAGGTCAATGTTTATTTTGAATGGAGATTTGTATCTCGATGTTTGACCTTGAGTTAAATAAATGAATGAGTGTTTGGTGTGATATGTTTGTTGCATTGCATATGGGTAGTGAATTTCCCTTTTAGGTCATTGTTCTATTCTAATTCTCACCCCTCTGAAAACAGCAAGATGCCTCCGCGACATGAGCCCGACTTCACTTTCTCGCCAGAGCTCAGACAACTTCTTCAGCAGCAGAACGCCCTGATGCAGCTGTTGATTCAGAATGAGACCAACAACCACAAAAACCACCCTCCACCTCAAGGCGACAACCTCACCCATTTTCTGAGACTGAATCCCCCAACCTTCTCCAGCAGCACAGAGCCCATTGTGGAAGATGATTGGCTCCGCAAGATGGAGAGGGAACTCACCACCGCAGGATGTACTGAGGCTGAAAAAGTGCGTTTTGCCGCCCATCAACTGGAGGGACCAGCAGCTTCATGGTGGGAGAACTATACCACCACCTACCCCATTACTGGTGTGACTTGGGAGCAGTTCAAGCAAGCTTTCCGCACCGCACATGTCTCGGCTGGAGCCATGAGTCTGAAGAAGCGTGAGTTTTGCAACTTACGCCAGGGGAACCATTCCGTGGCCCAGTACGTGGACGACTTCAGCACGTTGGCTCGTTATGCACCAGGAGATGTGGCCGATGATGCAGCCAAGCAGGAAAAGTTCTTAGAAGGACTCAATGATGAGTTGAGCGGGCAGCTGATGGTGGCTACCTTCAACAACTACCAGGAGCTGGTAAACAAGGCCCTCATCTTGGAGGGTAAGCAACAGAAAATCGAGAACCGCAAGAGGAAGTATGCACAGGGGAAGTCTACCTCTGGAGCTCACCAGAAGCCCCGCTACTCCCCGTACTCAGGAAATACCGGATCAGGGACCGGTATGTATGGAGGACACACTCATCCCGTGCACAACCATGGAGGCCACAACCATGGAGGAAATGGGAATAATCGTCCCAAAAATGGTAGCTTCAAGAATGGTAATGGAAGTGGGAATGGCAACCAACACCGTCCCGCTCCAGCTCAGAAGGATCTGAACCATATCACCTGTTTCAAGTGTCAGAAGACAGGGCACTATGCCACTGAATGCCCTCAGAACAAGCAAGGGAATGGAAACGGCAGCAACAAGGACAACTCCGCAACTAAGAAGCCAAATCCGTTTCCTCGTGCTCAGGTGAACCACCTCGATGTGGAAGAAGTCTATGATCAGCCCGAGACTGTGGTTGGTAAGTTTCTATTGCATTCACGTCCAGCTATGGTACTTTTTGATTCTGGTGCAACTCATTCATTCATATCAAGGGTAGTTGTGGAAAAGTATGGTTTACCCACCAGAACCCTTAGTCAGCCCATTAAGGTCAATTCCCCAGGAGGTATGATGATGGCAGGGATAGGATGCCACGCCCTGAAACTCCACATAGGAAACCATGTTTTTCCTACCGACCTCATTGTCTTAGAATCCTAGGGATTGGATGTGATCCTAGGCATGGATTGGATGACCAAGTATGAAGGAAACCTTGATTGCCCTAGCAAGTCTATTTCACTCACCACTCCGAAGAACAAGAGGATTAAATATGTATCCCGACGCACACAGATGAGTGCTCGGTTAAATTCTCTCACAGGAGTTGTTCAGGAAGAAGTGTCGGTTGTATGAGACTTTCCAGATGTATTCCCGGAGGAATTACCAGGCATGCCACCAGATAGGGAGATAGAGATTCTGATAGAGCTACTATCAGGGACAACCCCAATTTCCAAGAGACCCTATCGGATGCCCGCAAATGATTTAGTAGAAATCAAGAAGCAGATTAAGGAGCTATTGGATAAGGGATATATTTGCCCAAGTTCATCACCTTGGGGAGCCCCAGTTCTTTTGGTGGAGAAGAAAGACAAAACCTTGAGGATGGTGGTCGATTATCGAGCATTGAATGAGGTGACTATCAAGAATAAGTACCCTCTGCCGATGATTAATGATCTATTTGACCAGCTAGTAGGCGCCAAAGTATTCTCCAAGATCGATCTTCGATCAGGGTATCACCAACTGAAGATTCATGAACAGGATATACCCAAAACAGCTTTCACCACCAGGTATGGCTTATATGAGTATACAGTCATGTCCTTTGGTTTGACTAATGCTCCTGCCTACTTCATGAATTTGATGAACAAAGTGTTTATGGAATATTTGGAAAAGTTTGTCGTGGTGTTCATCGATGACATTTTGATATTCTCCAAGAGCAAGGAAGAGCACAAGGAACACTTGCGTTTAGTTCTGGAGAAGCTTAGAGAGCATCAGTTGTATGCCAAGTTCAGTAATGTGAATTCTGGCTGATGGAAGTCGTACTCCTTGGACATGTTATATCTGGAGAAGGAATAGCAGTAGACCCCGCTAAGGTTGAAGCAGTCACTGAGTGGAAGTCACCCACCTCAGTTAAGGAGATCCGCAGTTTTCTCGGACTTGCCGGATATTACCGGAGATTCATTGAGAATTTCTCAAAGATTTCCAAGCCCATGACAGAGCTGTTGAAGAGAGAGTCTAAGTATATCTGGACTGAGGAATGTGAGGCCAGTTTCCAGGAGTTGAAGAAACGTTTGGTCACAGCCCCAGTGTTGATACTGCCAAACATTCAGAAGGATTTCCAGGTTTATTGTGACGCATCATGTCAAGGATTTGGAGGAGTACTCATGCAGGAAGGAAAAGTTGTAGCATATGCATCCATACAGCTACGACCCCATGAGTTGAATTATGCCACCCATGATTTGGAACTAGCAGCCGTAGTGCACGCACTCAAGACCTAGAGACATTTCCTTATCGGAAATAGTTGTGATGTGTACACTGATCATAAGAGCCTGAAGTATATCTTCACGTAGAAGGAGTTGAACCTCAGACAGAGGAGATGGTTAGAGTTAATCAAGGACTATGACATGAGATTACATTACCATCCAGGAAAGGCAAATGTTGTGGCACATGCTTTGAGTCGGAAGAGTTATGTGAACACACTCATAGCCGGAGGATTACCCCAGGAGTTAACCAAAGATCTCAGAGAGCTTTGGTTAGACATAGTTCCGCAAGGATATGTTGCCACACTAGAGATTCATTCCACCTTGACCGAAAGAATTCGAGAAGCCCAGAAATCAGACAAGGAGATAGCTGAGATAAAGCAGAGAATGAAGGAAGGCAAGGCTAAAGGCTTTCGTGAAGATGAACAGGGTACTGTATGGTTTGAGAACCGAATCTATGTGCCCCATGACCCAGAGCTCAGGAAGTTGATACTTCAAGAAGCCCACGATTCACCATACTCGATACACCTAGGCAACACCAAGATGTACCTGGATTTGAAGGAAAGTTACTGGTGGACAGGTATGAAGAAAGATATTGCCGAACATGTTGCGGTATGTGATGTTTGTCAGCGAGTAAAGGCGGAACATCAGAAACCAGCAGGGTTACTCCAACCTTTGCTGATACCCGAGTGGAAATGGGATAAGCTTGGTATGGAATTCATCACAGGACTACCCAGGACCCGTTCAGGATATGATTCCATCTGGGTAGTGGTCGATCGCTTGACCAAGGTGGCTCATTTCATTCTAGTAAAGACCACCTATACCAGTGCTAAGTTAGCCAAGATCTATATGACCAGGATCGTATGTCTGCATGGAGTTCTGAGGAGTATCGTGTCAGAAAGAGGAACACAATTTACCTCAAAGTTTTGGCATCAGCTGCATGAAACTTTGGGTACAAGACTGGAGTTCAGTACAACCTTTCATCCGCACACCGATGGACAGACTGAGAGAGTCAACCAGATTCTGGAGGACATGTTGAGAGCATGTGCGCTAGACTATGGGTCCAGTTGGGGTGACAACTTACCTTACGCAGAGTTCTCGTACAACAACAGTTATCAGACCAGTCTGAAGATGGCCCCTTTCGAAGCTTTATACGGAAGGAGGTGCAGAACACCATTGATGTGGGATGGTGTTGGAGACCGAAAACTTTTTGGTCCCAATCTTATCAGAGATTCTGAAGATAAGGTCAAAATGATTCAAGACCGACTCAAGATAGCTCAATCCCGACAGAAGAGCTATGCTAATAACAAACGCAATGAGGTGACATATGAAGTAGGGGATCGAGCATATCTCCGTGTGTCCCCACTTCGAGGAATCAAGAGGTTTGGTGTTAAAGGAAAGTTAGAACCCAGATTCATAGGCCCCTACAAAATCCTGGAACGTAGAGGCGAAGTTGCATACAAAGCTGGAATTACCGAAAGGACTGTCTGGAGTTCATGATGTTTTCCATGTTTCCCAGCTGAAGAAATGCCATGTTGAGATGGCTGATATTCCTCTGAGAGACACGGTGCCCCTAGAGGCCATACAACTTGACAGTGACCTGACCTACGAGGAGAAGCCTGTTAGAATCCTCGAGACTACCAACATAGTTACCCGAAGCAAGACGATCAAGTTCTGTAAGGTTCTGTGGAGTCACCACACCGAGGAAGAAGCCACCTGGGAACGCGAAGAAGATCTTCGTAGAGACCACCCGCACCTATTTTCTAGCCAACCCGAATCTCGAGGGCGAGATTCATCTTAAGGTGGGTAGGTTTGTAACATCCCAAAAATTCATTTTGGAATGTTATGATATATATAGCTATGCATCTTCATCATTGTTTGAATTAATAAAGTGGTTGAAGTGCTTCCTTTGAATTTCTGAAAGGCCACTTTCATCTTTCCCTTTTTCTTGTTTCACCTATTTGAAAACCTCTGGGAAAGTTCAAAGAAAAGACAGGAGTAACATGACACTCCACACCAGGGGCA
Source organism: Hordeum marinum (assembly GCA_022496015.1). NCBI lineage: Eukaryota > Viridiplantae > Streptophyta > Magnoliopsida > Poales > Poaceae > Hordeum > Hordeum marinum. The sequence continues at coordinate 323,200,730 of CM039677.1, forward strand.
TCTTGGTGAAATATTTGAACAATAAAACCAGGGGGCTATTTGAAAAATTATTGCAATAGGATTTAAAATCAAATAAGCAATTTCTGAAAAATATTTTTTAAAAGTATTCAATATGACAGAGCAAAAATGTTCATTGAATAGCATTAATTCTCCTGATCATTTTGATATATACATTTTCTATGTTTGGAAATATTTTGAGTACATTAAAAGAGTTTTGAATGCCCTGGAATAGAAAGGAAACGAATTAATTTGAAACGGGCCGGCCCACCTGCGTTTAATTCCCGAATTCATTCCCGATCGGCCACCGACGGGCTGACGTCGCCCTCTCTCTCTCTGACACCCCGGCCCCACTGCCCGATCCCGATAACCCCACGGTCACCTTCCTCCTCGCGCGAGACAGAGCTCACCGGAGATCTCTCATCTCCCGGATCTCCCTCCTCTTTCCCTCCCCGACCACCGCACCGGCCCTATAAATAGCCCCGACTCCCCGCGCTCCATTTCCACCCCGAGCCCCTACTCTACCTCGCCAGAGCGCTGCCCCACAACCTCGCCGGAGTTCTGCACTCGACCGAACCTCCCGGAGCTCGTGCCCATCGCCACACTCACCCCCGACCCCCTTCGACGCAGCCAATCGACGCTGGAGCTTCGCCGCCGTCTCCTGAGCACCTCGAACACCGTCCCCAACCATCGGAGCGCCGCCCCCGTCGACTCGCCGCCTCGGCCTCGCCGGGAAACTCAACCGTCGGCGACCCTCCCTTTGTGAGCCCCTCTCCCCCTCCCTGGACCGTCCGATCTAAATCCAACGTTTAGGATTAGATTATTTTAAACCCGAACCGGTATCCTCTACAGCTCGGATGTCCGCCCGAATCGTCAGATCTCACACACCCCGTAACCAATCAGAGAACGCCACGTCACCCTGTCCGTTCGATCGGTTTTTCTTTTCTTTTCTTTTCTGTTTTAGAAAACAAAATGTTTTCTGTTTTTCTTTTAGTTGTAACTTTTAAAATAATTAGTGCTTTTAATTAGTTCAGAAATTTGATGTAGTTTATGTCTGTATGCTTAGATTTCAAATTTGAACTTTAAATTTTAAATCTAATCAGATTTGTTTTAATTACTAAAATCTGTATAACTAGAGTTTCAAAATATATTATTGAGTGAATCTTTTTTCCACTGTTTGGTATTAGTTAAACCTATCATTCTACATGATTTGAACTTTTTTTTGAATAAATTTAGTTACTGTTTTCAACAAAAACAGAATCTGTCTAGTTCTTAATAGGTTTTAACTAAATTGATTTTTATTCAATTTGAACCTAAATTAGTTTAACTTTTGTTTTAGATTTCATTAGGTTCTGTTGATTCAGCTTTAGGTGTATTTTTTCCGTTAATAAAATACGTTTCAAATTGTTTCGTACTCTAGTTGGAATAGGTTCATCTTGTTTTCACCATGTATACTGTTTAGAAGAAGTTTTGTAATATTTCTTTTAGCACAATATTTTCTTAATGAAATACTTTATGTTTTCAAATAAAATTTTACATTTACTTTTCTGTTGCCTAAATGTCTAGATGTTCAAAACCAATTTTTGACTTGTATGTCTTAGTAGGGATTTTGACACCAAAATTTTTATAATCTTATACCTTAAGTGAATATTCTCTTGATTCTGCTTTTGTTTGTTGAAGCATTTGTTTACCTTGCTGTTGTATGTATTGTTTTGTATTTATGCTTATGGTGTGCTCTTGTTTGATTCGTTAGATCATCCGGAGTGCGAAGCTTGTTATCTAGAGTCACTTGATTATGAGGATCCTTAGCAAGGCAAGTCACTTTGACCATGTATACCTATGTTTTATTGCATTAGTTCTTCCATCACCCCAATTGCATGCAAAGTAGGTAAATTTGGAAACTTGGTTACTTGTTGTAGTATCATGTGGTAGGTACCCCTCACCCCTTTGACACATTGGCCCCGGGAAACGTTGTTTTACATTTTGCTATGCTATTAGTAGACGGGGTTGGTTGTGTGATTCATGAGAGTTGTGAGTTGATATTTTCAAGACCTACATGATGATCAAGTCTTCAAGACTCCAAGTTCTTCAACTTACCTCTGGGTGGATGATGGTTGGACGGCGCCCTGGAGAAACCAGTGGTTAGCCTAGATGATGCTGGAGAAGTGCCAGTATTCATGCGGAAAAGTCCATCCAGGCACAAAGAGATGGATGGATGCTTCAAGACCCAAGGCTTACCTACATAGCCACAAGCCATTATGGGATCTTGCTTGGTTGGATATCATGGTGACCCTGGACAGGCGGTGCTACAAGATTTAGAAGAACGGTAGGAAAGGATGGGCACTGACAGAGTCTCAGGGAAACCCTTTAAAAGACCATGTTTTGGTCATCCATTTTCTCAAACACCATGAAGTGCGAGAAGTTCAACGGAGGTGATTAAATCTTGTGGGGAACGTGTGCAAAACTCTGCAGAGTACCCAAACCTAATCGATTAGCCGTGTCCACAGTCATGGACAGTTTGAGCCAAAGGAACTGAAACTATCTGGAACTCTCAACACAATTAATTATATTGATGTGGGATATTAATGTCAACTTGGGTATGATAAGTGGTTGGTGGAACCATCTCATTAATCAACCAACATTGTAGTAATTATGCCTTTGTCCTCTCTTGTTGTAGGAAAAATCCGGCTTTATGCAAAACTTACTACCCCACCTGCCATATATGCATATAGACTAGATGATTACTTTACCCCTCTCTTGTGACTTTGCCGGCATATTCAATATGCTGAACTATACGGCTGCAACGTATTAGGTTGCAGAGTACTTTTCTGACCAGGAGTGAGGATACGCTCTACACTCGGTGAGATGCCCTTGGAGTCAGATGGTCTCAACTACCTTTGAAGCTTCCGCAAGATTAGTTATTCTCATGAGTTGGCCTTCGGCCACTTTATTGTAATGCTTATTGTAATAAAGGACTCGATATGAGATTTAGATTTATTAATGCTGTGTGATTTCCCTTTGATATATACATTGATGTACCGTGTGTGTACCAGCATGATCTTGGGATGGTACAGAAACACCGGAGATTCGACCTTTCAGGTCGGGTCGCTACATCCCTAGACAAGGCCCTTTTTGAGCCATGAAGCCAATCTAGTGGGGGGACCGGATCTGAATGCGGCGGCCGGGTGCTGACCTTCTTCTTGAGGTTCGGTGACGTAGAACCACTCCTTTTGTCACCCCTTGATGGTGTCGATGAGGTTGCTCTACGGCCACCCGGCGTGGGTGAGCTTGCCGATGACGGCCCCGCCGCAATCTGTGTGCTTGTCGCCAACACACTTGGGCTTGATGTTGAAGACCTAGAGCCAGAGCCCGAAGTGTGGCTCGATGCATAGGAAGGCCTCACAGACGAGGATGAACGCCAAGATGTGCATGATGGAGTTCGATGAGAGGTCGTGGAAGTCGAGGTCGTAGAAAAACATTAGCCCCTGATGAAGGGGTGGAGTGGGAAGCTCCACCCCCTAATAAAGTGGGAGATGAACACCACCCTCTCGCCTAGCTTGGGGGTGGGGATCACTTGGCCCTCCTCCGCGGCGCGGTGAGGGATGTTGGCGGGGAGGTAGCCGGCCTTCTTGATGTCGAGTATGTCCTGGTCGGTGACCGTGGAAGCTTCCCACTGGCCGTTGAAGCCCGCCATTTCTGAGCTCAAAGGTGGGGTCAGAAACACCTAGATCTATGCTCTAGAGGCGCAAGGGAATGGAAGGCGGAGAAGTCGAATGGAGAGCGTAAAAAGCCTTTGGGGGTTTCCTTCTCTTTTTATGAGGCCTATCGATTTGGACTCCCCTTGCTGCGCTGTGATCCCTCCACTTCTCGAGATGCGCGAGCCATTGCATGCGCGTGATCAAGTATATCCCGTATAAAACGGGACACGATCGGTATATTGATAAATCATGATGATTAAAACATCCTCGAACCGCAAATCGAGTCTATGCAACTGGCCTAGCGATCGTGGCGGGCCATAGCCTTTCGTCAGAAAGGTCGTCAGAGGGCCATTGTTTACCCCCTGACATTTGGCCTTCAAAGCCAGTCAATTTATAGTATTCGGACGTGCCACTATGCGTTAGACTACTTGTCATCGGATGCCGAACTATGTTCAGCAGGAAGGAACTCACCTCGCAAGCCAAAGACTCTGTTTGCGAAGCAATCGGAGCTGAAGACCCTAGGCATTGGAGGCAAGTTCGGGGGCTACTGAGGGAGTCCTGAATTAGGGGGTCCTCGGACAGCCAACCTATTGTTATGGGCCGGACTATGAGGGCTACTTATCGAACACCGAAAGACTTGAAGGCCCAGTGTCTAGGATGGAAGCTTCGCAAAGCATGGCTTGCACCCCACATTTGATGTAGTAAGCATGTTTATCTCTTCGGCATGTAACCGACTATATGTAAACCCTTCGTATCCTTAACACCTATATAAGCCAGAGGGTTTTAGGGTATAGAGAGGACAACTCATCTAGGGTTAGCTATACGATCTCGAGGTAGATCAACTCTGTAACCCCTCACATCATCAATACAACCAAGCAGGACGTAGGGTATTACCTCCATAGGAGGGCCCGAACTTGGGTAAACTCATGTCCCTTTCGTCTCCTATTACCGTTGATTCTAGTCTCATAGTTCGGCACCCCCTACCCGAGATCCGCCGGTTTTGACACTGACACTCCCGCTCAATTCTTTCGAGAGAAACTCTTTCTCGAGAAAGGACCCGTTTTTAGACAAAAACCCTTTGCCCTCGGATCTGAGATAGAAGGTATACCCGACTGTTTCCTTAGGGTATCCTATGAAGATGCACTTTTCCGCTTTGGGTTCGAGCTTATCAAACATAAGTGTCGCATTCCCAAACTCTACGAAATGACATCTTCGGTTTCTCCCAAATCATAATTCATATGGTGTCATCTGAAAGGATTTTGATGGTGCCCTATTTAAAGTTAATGTAGTTGTCTCTAATGCACAACCCCAAAATGATAGTGGAAAAACGATAAGAGATATGATAGTATGCACCATATCCATTAGAACACGAGTACGACGTTCGGACACACCATTACAGTATGGTGTTCCAGGTGGCGTGAGTTGTGAAACAATTTCCACATTGTCTTAAGTTGCATACCAAACTCGTAACTCAGATATTCACCTCCACGATCATATCATAGACATTTTATCTTCTTGTCACGATGATATTAAACTTCACTATGAATTTGCTTGAACTTTTCAAACGTTTCAGACTTGTGTTTCATTAAGTAAATATACACATGTCTACTCAGATCATCGGCAAACGTAAGAAAATAATGATATCCACCGCACGCTTCAACACTCATTGGACCGCATACATCAACACGTATTATTTCCAATAAGTCACTTGCCCACTCCATCATATCAAAAACGGGGTTTAAGTCATCTTGCCCATGAGGCATGGTCTGCATGTCTCAACCATTTCGAAATCGAGTGAGTCCAAAGATCCATCAGCATGGAGGTTCTTCATGCGCTTTATACCAATATGCCCTTAGTGTCAGTGCCACAAGTATGTCGTACTATTATTATTAACTTTGCATGTTTTTGGCATCAATATTATGAACATGTGTATCACTAAAATCGAGATTCAATAAACCATTCATATTGGGTGCATGACCATTGAAGGTATTATTCATGTAAACAGAATAACCATTATTGTCTGACTTAAATGAATAATCGTATTACGATGAACACAATCTAATCATGTTCATGTTCTACACAAACACCAAATAACATTTATTCAGGTTTAACACTAATCCCGAAGGTAGAGGGAGCGTGCGACGATGGTCACATCAACCTTGGAAACACTTCCAACACACATCATCACCTCACCCTTAGCTAGTCTTCGTTTACCCCGTAGTTTTTATTTCGAGTTACTTACATTAGCAACTGAACCGGTATCTAATACCTAGGTGCCGCTAGGAGTACTAGTAAGGTACACATCAATAATAGGTATATCAAATATACCTTTGTTGATGTTGCCAGCCTTCTTATCAGCCAGGTACTTGGGACAATTCCGCTTCTAGTGGCCGTTCTTCTCATAATAGAAGCACTTAGTCTCAGGTTTGGGTTCAACCTTGGGCTTCTTCACTAGAGCAGCAACTGGCTTGCCATTCATAAAGTTTCCCTTCTTGCCCTTGCCCTTATCGAAACTAGTGGTTTTACTAATCATCAATATTTGATGCTCCTTCTTGATTTCTACCTTCGCGGTGTCAAACGTCGCGAATAGATCAGGGATCATCTTTTCCATCCCTGGCATATTTATAGTTCATCATGAATCTCTAGTAGCTTTGTGGAAGTGACTTGGAGAACTATATCAATCACTATCTTATCTGACAGATCAACTCCCACTTGATTCAAGCGATTGTAGCACCCAGACAATCTGAGCCCACACTCACTGATTGAGCTATTCTCCTTTATCTTGCAGGCAAAGAATCTTGTTGGAGGTCTCATACCTCTCAAACATGGGCATGAGCCTGAAATCCCAATTTCAGCTCTTGGAACATCTCATATGCTCCGTGACGTTCAAAACATCTTTGAAGCCTCAATTCTAAGTCGTAAAGCATGACACACTGAACTATCAAGTAGTCATCACAAATGTGTCTGTCTGATGTTCTCAACACCAACATGTGAAGCTTGAGGGGTTGGTGCACCGAGCGGTGTATCAAGGACATAAGCCTTTTGTGCAGCAATGAGGACAATCCTCAGTTTACGGACCCGCATAATTTCTACTACCATCTTTCAACTTAGTTTTTATCTAGGAACGTATCAAAATATAGGGGAGCTACAACACGAGCTATTTATCTACAACATAATTTGCAAAGACAACCTAGACTATGTTCATGATAATGAGTTCAATTAATTATATTACTTAAGAACTCCCACTCAAATCAACATCCCTCAGGTTGTCTAAGTGTGACATGATCCAAATCCATCAACCTAAGTCCGATCATCACGTGATATGAGGTGGTTTCAATGGTGAACATCTCCATGTTGATCATGTCTACTATATGACTCATGTTCGACCTTTCGATCTTGTGTGTTCCGAGGCCATGTCTGTACATGCTAGGATCATCAAGGTTAATCCAAGTATTCTGCATGTGCAAAACTGGCTTACACCCATTGTATGTGAATGTAGAGTCTATCACACCTGATCATCGCATGGTGCTTTGAAACGATGATCCTTCGCAATGATGCACAATTGTGGAGAACACAATTTTATCTTGAAATTTTAGTGAGAGGTCATCTTATAATGCTACTGTCATCCTAAGCAAAATAAGATGCATAAAAGGATTAACATCACATGTAAATCATATAAGTGACATGATATGCCCATCATCATCTTGTGCTTTTGATCTCCATATCCATAGCACCGGCATTATGTCCATCCTCACTGGCATGACACCATGATCTCCATCATTGTGTCGTCATGTGGTTGCTGCGCCAATTATTGCTTATACAACTATTGCTAACGCATAGCGATAAAATACAAGCAATTACATGGCATTTAGTGATTGACACGCATGTCATACAATAAATCAAAGACAACCCTATGTGTTGGGGATATAACCCCATGGTAAGACCCGCCCAGGTGGGGCCGGGTCATACCTGGCGGCTCATAATCCAGACCAGAGAAGCGGGCTGAAAGACATAGGCCTGATGGCTTATGAATATGGGCCAAGACAAAGGCCCGGACAGAAGATGGCGTGAAGACCCGGATGGTTAAGCCGCCCGGAGACGGTTTACCCAAGAAGGCAAGGCGACTTAGAGACAGGATTGTCTATGTTGTAAGAATCGGTGTATGACTCGTGTATCCCAGGGTCTCGACCTCCTATATAAAGGTGAGACCCCGGGGCATCTTAGACAGAAAACCAATCAATCGAAAGCTAGGTCAAGCGAATCCGCTCCCTTGTAATCGATACTCCAATCAAAACAACACAAGCATGACGTAGGCTTTTACCTCCTCTTGAGGGGCCGAACCTGGGTGAACTCGTGTCCCTCATCTCAACCAACCCCTTTGAGTCCATCACCTTAGCGATGGACTCAAACTTAAGTCTTAGGACATATGTCGTGACAAAACCACGACAGTGGGTGCCCCCCGTGGGGCTAGCGCTCGGTGGTGTTGAGTTCTCAAAGGGATCTCTCCTAGGGATCGAGGGGTACGCTATTGGCAGGATGAACAAGAGTCGTCGTGGCCGGCTCTACATCGACGACGTCGGCTGGGGCCCCGAGGCCGACTCAATTGAGTACGGTTTCCATATCCCCTTCGGCAGAATCCACGTCTTCATCGGCAAGATCGGCGGATCTGAACCCGGGCCGGACGTCTGCGCCGACATCATCGAGCCGGCCCGGTGCGCGCAACCCGCCTGACACATGCAATCCGTCTGTGTTGTCCCGGCTGAGAAGCATGTCTTCATCGGCTTTACTCAGGGCACAGATCTTGAAGGTTCTATGTCGCAGGAAACTCTCATCTGTTCAGAGGATGGATCTTTGAGCAGAGAGACGGAATCAATTTACCAGCTGCATAACGGCGGGCTAGGGGGATATGTCGAGCCTTACCCCGAGTCAGAATATCATTAGCCGGAGGATTATGAGCCGCCGAGCCATGCTACCGTCTTCATGGCAGGATCAGGTCCGGCCCTGAGCAGCACAGCCGCTAGCGCAGTAGGATCAGGGGCTGGTAGGTCGCCGGATCAGTTTCTTCTGGATCTGATGAATGAGCTTACGACCCTGCTGGCCATGGAGGTCACAGCTAAAAATCAAGCGGCCCGGAACACGGAGATCGCGAGGCTAAAGGACCAGATGACCGAGGTTCAGCAGGAGATCAATGCGCTAAAGGATCAGATGGAGGCAGAGGTGGAGCGCCTTAAAGCGGATGCTTTCTGCCTGGAGCTAGAACAGTAGTCTACAACGGCGGTTCAGCGGATGAGGCATCAGTCCCGATTGCCAGATCAGTACGAGGCCAGGAACCTTTCCAGCATGCCGGGAACCGGACGGACCGCGGAAGTACCTGGAAGCCGGACGGCGGTTCAGCTTAACCCGCCCCGATGGAACCAGGCCTCGCCAATGTCTTTCCCAACACCGGCGGGTCATTATTCCAACCCGGCAGAAAACATGGTGGCGGCAGCGACTTAGCTTGGTACAATCCCTATCCCGGATGAGGCGCCTTTCGCAGAGGAGGTGCGGAACGCTATTGGATACCTGCAGACGGCAATTGCCCAGCAGGACAAGTACACTTACAACCGGAGTCCCGTGCATTCAACCCCCATCCCTAGCCATAGCTATAGCCGGCGTTATGAGTCACCGACGGTTTCTAGCAGTGATCAACACTGGAACCCGCTGCGAGTTGATCGAGCGGCTCTGCATGCGCAGGCGCTAGTCGATCGGGCGAGAGCACAACGAGGGGCGGCGGCTCTGGCAGCGGTGGCGGCTCATCAAGAACCCGCAGATACACCTTCCATGTCGGAAGGAGCGGGAGTAACCTCTAGAGCTGTGGGGGTGCCGTGCTTAGTGTCGGCTTTACAGAATGCGCACCTACCGAAGGATTTCAAGGGCCCATGCAAGGTCGCAAATTATACTGCCAACCTACCTCCGGAGGCTTGGATTGAAAGCTATGAGCTGTCCATGGAGATGTTAGACGTCAGTGACGCAGTATGTGCCAAATATTTCATCATGATGCTGGAAGGGCCGGCTCGCACGTGGTTGAAGGGTCTGCCACCCAATACCACTAATTCCTGGGCGGATCTCAAGGCGAAGTTCATCAAAAATTTCCGAGGAACGTGTAAGCAGCCCATGACGATTGTGGATTTAGATCACTGTGTTCAATAGGAGGACGAATTGGCTCATCATTGGGTCCGGCGGGTCTCAACCATCATCCACTCGTCTGAGCAGATCACGGCACCTCAAGCAGTTTTGATTCTGGAAAAGAATTGCCACTTTACGCCTTTAAAGCAGAAGCTTGGCCGGCTCAAGCGCTCGTGTCAAGACACGGGGGAACTCATGGCGGCTCTCACCAAATACGCCGATTCTGACAATACAAAAGAGCCGGGCTCCGATGAAGAGAAGTCAGGTCAGGGTAAGAAGAAGAACAATGGCAAGGGTGTGGCTGGTGGCGGTAGCCATAGCAAAAGGAAGAATCCGGACGGCGGGTTAGAATTGGTGGCAAACACCAGCGCCGGGAACAACTGTGCTAAGGGCAACGGGAACTTCAAACAACCCTTTAATAAGGGTAAAACTCCATTCAACTTGGAGGAGATGCTTAACAAACCTTGTCCGGAGCATAGCCGGTCCGATAGGCTTGTGGGTCATACGTGGAGGAATTGCCACATCATGCGGCAGTTTTGGGATTACAGCTTGCGGCAGCATCATAACAATGGTGGTGGCCCACCGGGCGGCTCAGGGCCAGGCGGGTCAGGAGCCGGTCTTTGCACTGGCGGCGGCTCAGGATCCGGTTATCAGGGTCAGGGAAATCAAGGAGGTCATCATCAGCAATCTGGTGGCGGTAACCAGCAGCAGAATAACCAATCTGGCTATCAGAGTAACCCAAAGCAGCTCAGCACAGGTCAATATCATGTTTTTACAACCTGCCTTGACAAGCGAGACCAGAAGGTGCACAAGCAGGCGGTCAATGCGGTCGCACTGGCTCTCCCGTAATACTTGAAGTGGTCTGAGTATGACATAACTTGGAGTAGCCGCGTGTTGACAACCCGGGGTAGCTGGCTTTGGTGGTTGCCCCCCAAGTGGGAGGCCATATGTTTACTAAGGTACTTATGGATGGCGGTAGGAGCATTAATATCCTGTATTACGACACTTTTCGTAGGATGAAGTTGCTCGACAAGGACCTTAGGCCTTCTTCGACAGTCTTTCACGGCGTGGTACCCGGAAAGTCGGCTTTTCCAGTGGGTAAAATCTCCTTGGAGGTTCCCTTTGGCGAAGAATATAACTACAGAGTGGAGTCCTTGTTTTTCGAGGTGGTTAAGATAAAAAGTCCATATCATGCCCTGTTTGGACGTCTGGCTTATGCCAAGTTCATGGCTAGGCCTTGCTATGTCTACTTACAACTCAAGATGCCAGGATTAAATGGAACAATTATCGTGCATGGTGATCGGAAGACGGCAATTGAGTGTGAGGAAGGAGACGCAGCTTACGCAGAGTCAAGTTGTGCGCAGAGCTTAAGTTCTATAAGGAAAATGTTGACCCGGAGAACATCACTCCGCTCAAAAATCCTACTATGGAATCTGAGCCGCCCCTCAAGTTTGCGGCGGATGATACCAAATTGGTGGATTTCACTCTGGGCAACTCATCACAACAGTTCACTATTGGGGCCAATATGAATCCCAAATAGGAAAGCATGCTCATCGAATTCATCCGTGAGAATCGGGACATCTTCGCATGGAAACCGTCTGACATGCCGGGTGTGCCGAGAGAGTTCCCTGAGCACCACCTTAATGTGGATCCTAAGTTTAAGCCGGTTAAGCAGTTTCTTCGGCGGTTCAATGTAGAACGGCGCAAAGCTATTGGGGAAGAGTGGCCCGGCTTCTAGCAGCAGGGTTCATCGTGGAAGTATTTCAGCCAGAGTGGCTTGCTAACCCGGTGCTAGTGCTTAAGAAGAACGACAAGTGGCGTATGTGTGTGGATTACACAGATCATAACAAGGCTTGTCCAGTTAACCCGTTTGCTCTCCCCCGTATCGACCAGATTATTGATGCAACGACGGGTTGTGAGAGTTTATGCTTCCTGGATGCTTATTCCCGTTACGACCATATCAAGATGGCAGTCAAAGACCAAGATAAGATGGCTTTCGTCACGCCTTTTGGTGCTTTCTGCTATGTGTCTATGCCTTTCGGGCTCAAGAGTGCCCAGGCGACTTACCAGCATTGTGTGCAGAACTATCTTCATAGCCAAATTGGACGCAATGTTCATGCATATGTGGATGATATTGTGGTCAAGTCAAGGAAGAAGGAGACTCTACTTGAAGACTTGAAGGAAACTTTCTATAACTTACGGGTCTACAAGATGATGCTTAACCCGGCTAAGTGTGTTTTTGGAGTTCCTGCAAGAAATCTTTTGGGTTTTCTCGTCTCTAAACAAGGCATCGAAGCTAATCCAGATAAGATAAAGGCTATTACCTCCTTGGCTGAGCTGGCATGCATCAATGATGTTCAACGCCTGGCAGGTCGAATCGCTGTGTTAAGACGGTTCATAAGCCGCCTGGGTGAGAAGGCCATTCCTTTATACCAGATGATGAAGAAGATAAACAACTTTGTTTGGAGTATGAAGGCAGGTGAAGCGTTTGAAGCACTCAAGAAGCAACTCACCGAGCTGCCGGTCTTGGCTGCTCCGGCTGAGAAGGAACCTTTGCTCCTATACATGTCGGCTAATTACAGGATAGTTAGCGTCGCGGTTGTTGTTGAGAGTAAGGAGGCAGGGAAAGAATATCCGGTTCAGAGGCCGGTTTATTACATCAGTGAAGTCCTGATAGAGTCCAAGCAGAGGTACCCAGATTGGCACAAGCTGGTGTATGGGGTATTCATGGCAAACCGTAAGCTGAAGCATTATTTCCTGGGGCACCAGGTCACAGTGGTCAACTCTGCCTCGTTGGGGGACATAATTCAAAACAGAGAAGCCAACAGCCGGATTGCTAAGTGGGCATTGGAGCTTGGACCTCTTAATTTGAAATACGTGCCTTGCACGGCGGTTAAGTCTCAAGCCTTGGTGGATTTCATAAACGACTGGACGGAGTGTCAGGCGCCTGAGGAGAAGCCGTATAACACATATTGGACGATTCACTTTGACGTATCCAGGCAACTGGAAGGATCAGGGGCTCGAGGTTGTCTTAACCTCCCCTAAAGGTGATAAGTTCTGTTACGTGTTAAGGTTGATGTTTCCTTATACTAACAATGAAGCTGAGTATGAAGCTTTACTTCATGGCCTCCGGGTCGCTAAGGAGATGAACTTGAGCCGGGTGCGGTGTCTCGGCGACTCAGATCTCGTGGCCTAGCAAGTTTTAGGCACATGGTATTCCAAGGACCCGTAGATGGTGGCTTATCGTCAGGCGGTGGATGTCATTGCTGGTCACTTCAAGGGATACCAGGTGGTGTTGGAAATATGCCCTATAGGCAATAATAAATTAGTTATTATCATATTTCCTTGTTCATGGTAATCGTTTATTATCCATGCTATAATTGTATTGATCGGAGACTTAGATGCATGTGTGGATACATAGACAAAACCATGTCCCTAGTATGCCTCTAATAGACTAGCTCGTTGATCAAAGATGGTTAAGGTTTCCTAGCCATGGACATGAGATGTCATTTGATAAACGGGATCACATCATTAGGAGAATGGTGTGATGGACAAGACCCAAACTACAAACGTAGCATATGATCATGTCAGTTTATTGCTACTGTTTTCTGCATGTCAAGTATATGCTCCTATGACCATGAGATCATGGAACTCACGAATACCGGAGGAGTGCCTTGTGTGTATCAAATGTTGCAACGTAACTGGGTGACTATAAAGGTGCTCTACAGGTATCTTCGAGGGTGTCTATTGATTTGGCATGGATCAAGACTGGAATTTGTTACTCCGTGTGACGGAGAGGTATCTCAGGGCCCACTCGGTAATACAACATCACAATAAGCCTTGCAAGCAATGTGACTAAGTGTAGTCACGGGATCTTGTATTATGGAACGAGTAAAGAGACTTGCCGATAACGAGGTTGAACTAGGTATGGAGATATGGACGATCGAATCTCCGGCAAGTAACATACCGAAGAACAAAGGGAACATCATACGGGATTAACTGAATCCTTGACATAGAGATTCGAACGATAAAGATCTTCGTAGAATATGTAGGAACGAATATGGGCATCCAGGTCCCGCTATTTGTTATTGACCGTAGAGGTGTCTCGGTCATGTCTACATAGTTCTCGAACCCGTAGGGTCTGCACACTTAAGGTTCCGTGACGTTTCGGTAGTATAGAGTTATGCATGGTGGTGACCTAAGGTTGTTCGGAGTCCCGGATGAGATCCCGTACGTCACGAGGAGCTCCAGAATGGTCCGTAGGTAAATATTGATATATAGGAAGTCCTATTTTGGTCGCTGGAAAAGTTTCGGGCTCAACGGTAGTGTACCGGGAGTGCCGGTAATGTACCGGGAGACCACCGGGAGGGGTATTTCGACCCAAGAGGCTACATGGGCTGTGGGAGGATGAATACCAGCCCTTAGTGGGTTGGTGGAAGTCCCACACAAGGCCCATGCGTCTGGGAAGAAAAGCCCAAAAGGAAAAAGGTGGAAAAAGGCAAAAAGGGTTAAATTAGGAAGGATTCCTAATCCTACTAGGAGTGGAGGAGGAGGACTCCTCCCTCCTGGTTCGGCCGACCCAAGGTCTGCCTCCTTGGGAGGCAAGACTCCTCCTCCTCTCCTCCTATATATACTAGAGGGTTTTAGGGTTTTGTCACAAGATTTTCAGCCACGTGCAACGCTACCCTCTAGTGCATAGTTTCTTCTCTAGATCAGATTTCTGCAGTGCTTAGGCGAAGCCCTGTCGGAATTGCTCCACCACCATCACCGCAGCACCGTCACGCTGCCAGTGAACTCGTCTACCTCCCCACTTCCTCTTGCTGGATCAAGAAGGCGGAGATCGTCATCAAGCTGTACATGTGCTGAACGCGGAGGTGTCGTCCGTTCGGTGCTAGATCGGAAGGACCGTGATCAAGATCGCGAGACGGATCGTGATGAGTTCGCGGGACGGATCGTGATGAGTTCACGGGACGGATCGTGATTTGATCGCGGGACAGATTGTGATGAGTTCGCGGGATGGATCGTGATTGGATCGCGGGACGGATCATGATGAGATCGCGGGACGGATCGTGATTGGATCGTGGGACGCTCGGCGATTTGGATCGCGAAGACGTTCGACTACACCAACCGCGTTTCTTAACGCTTCCCGCTTAGCGATCTACAAGGGTATGTAGATCCACTCTCCCTCTCGTAGATGCTCATCACCATGGACAGATCTGCGTGTGCGTAGGAAATTTTTTGTTTCCCATGCAATGTTCCCCAACAGGTCTATCATATTGATCGTCGTAGAAACGAGGCGGCTGATGCATTGTCCAGGTTGGGCTCCCTGCGAAAGCCAGTGCCACCTAACGTATTCTTGGGCGTGCTACATCACCCGTCAGTTAAGCTACCTTCAGACGAAGACTTAGCTATACCTGACCCGTAGGGGTAGCTGGTGGCGGCTCTACACGCTATCCAAGACTGGACGTTGCCTTATTTGGCATACTTGACACGCGGCGAGTTACCTGAGGAGGAGACCTTGGCAAGAAAAATCGTGCGGTGATCTAAGTCTATGACAATCATCAACAGCGAGTTACATAAGTGCAGTGTTACCGGCATTTTTCAACATTGTGTTTCACCTGAAGAAGGAAAAGAAATCTTGAATGAAATTCACGCTGGCGATAGTGGTCATCACGCCAGCTCAAAATATTTGGTGTCCAAGGCCTTTCGGCATGGTTTCTTTTGGTTGACGACTTACAAGGATGCAAAAGACTTGGTTCTCAAGTGTGATGGCTGTCAGAAGTTCGGGCGACGTGCTCACATTCCGGCTCAAGAATTGCACATGATTCCAATTACCTGGTCGTTTGCGGCCTGGGGGCTTGATATGGTTGGGCCCTTCAAGAGATACAAGGATAAGAAGACCCACCTCTTGGTGGCGGTGGACAAGTTTATTAAGTGGGTGGAGGCTGAGCTGGTCAGCAAGTGTGATGCAGCTACGGTGGTTCAGTTTGTCAAAAAGCTGATTTACTATTTTGGTTACCCTCATAGTATCATCAAAGATAATGGTACGAACCTGTCCAAGGGGGCTATGCAAGCGTTCTATGAAAGTGAGCACATCTGGCTTGACGTTTCTGTGGTTGCTCATCCACAATCCAATGGTCAGGCAGAGCGGGTTAACCAGGAGATCTTGAGAGGCATCAAGCCTCGACTTATGGTTCCTTTGCAGCGAACGCCGGGTTGTTGGGTAGAGGAGTTGCCATCAGTTTTATGGAGCATCAGAACTACTCCCAACAGATCAACGGGCTATACGCCTTTCTTCATGGTTTATGGCACAGAAGCTATATTACCAAGTGATATACGTCATGACTCGCCACGAGTGGTGGCTTACGTTGAGGCAGATAATGAAACAACGCGTCAAGACACGTTGGATGCTTTGGATGAAGAGCGTGATTTGGCAGCGGCTTGACCGGCGATTTATCAGCAAGACCTATGTCGCTACCATAGCCGCAGAGTTAAGACCCGAACATTTCAAGAAGGCAACTTGGTGTTGCGTTTGATTCAAGATCAGACGGATGCACACAAGTTATCCCCTCCATGGGAAGGACCTTTTATGGTGAGCAGAAATCTCAACAACGGGTCATATTATCTTATTGATATCCGAGACGAGTCAAGCACTTCTAGGCAGGAAACTCGCCGGCCGTGGAATATAGCTCATTTGCGGCCTTACTATACTTGAGTCATCAGAACTCGACATTGTACACCATCATTGTACATACCATATATATATATATATATATATATATATATATATATATATATATATATATATAATAAAGTCGGTATCCCTGCAAGCCGGGGCTTCTGCCGTTTCATACATCTCAGAGTGTGCAAAGGTTGACACCGTCAACAAGGTCATCTAGGGGCTTCCAACCCACCGGGTCTAGCTTACACACCCTTTTGATCGGCTCTTAAGCCACAAGTCAGGCGGGTTATATACCCAAAAGTTGACTTCATCAACAAGGTCATCTAGGGCCTTCCAACCCACCGGGTTTAGCTTACACATCCTTTTGATCAGCTCTTAAGCCACAAGTCAGGCGGGTTATATACCTAAAAGTTGACTCCGTCAACAAGGTCATTTGGGGGCTTCCAACCCACCGGGTTTAGCTTACATACCCTCTTGATCGGCTCTTAAGCTGCTGCAAGTTTGAGTTAAACCTGCGTGTAGGCTGATGCTGCTCCGCTATGTGACCCGTCGAACTCTTACCAGTTAATGTCGATTAGAGACCGTGAGCTGTTCAAACATATTTGGCAGCCAATCTCGCTAGAGACCCTGTATTGGTCATGGTTAAATCGGCAGTTCTTGTCACGTGAGGGTCAGCTTATGGAAAGCGAGGACAAACTCACCCATCTGCTGTCGACTCTCCGATATGTGCCCTATTCGTACTCTTAAGCAGTTAATCTTTTAAAGACCCTGCACTGTTTAAGGTTCAAACGATGGATTTATGTCACGTGAGAGGTAGCTTACGGGCATTAAGGGTACTCATACCATGTTGCGTCTCTTTCTAGTTCGTTACGCTCTTAACAGTCAATCTCGGTTGGAGACCCTGAGTCGTTCAATGAAATTGACGGCCAATCTTGATAGAGACCCTGTACTTTAAAAGAGTTCTAGTAGCGATTCCACCCAGAAGAATCAGCATATGAGTTTTCAGAAAGGCAAGATCAGGAAAGATTTGACATCCCCGGGTTGTGCTATTTTCAAGCCGCCCTCACGACAAGGCAGAATATATTCTGCTATTTGTTTTCGCACGTATTGTTTCTTAAGATGAGCCGCCATGAAAATTGATGACAAGTTATGAGTAAAGCAAAACACAGCTAAAAGATATATCAACTTGTGCACGTGCACGATGGCACGGTTTAGATAATAAAGGTTTTTCTAAGCCTATTACAAGGCTCTCCACGGAGCCCAAAAAATTAAGACCAAGTTTTTTATACACTGCTCCAAACATCGGCGGGTCAAGAAGCCGGGTTATCCCATTGCAAGATCAACTTCTTCAACTTGATGGCGGGTCATCCCGTGGCGGGTCTTCGACTTCCTCGATCTGGAGATTGTCCATGTCCCAGTTGGTTAAAGCTTCAAACTTGGCCTCTTCAAAAGGGGGAGACGAGTCAATGTCAGGGGCAAAGAGGTGTTTACGGCGTGCAGGAGTTAAGTCCCTTGCCTCGAAGGTTGGGCAGCGCACTCGCTTTTTTTCAGCATTGTAAGCCGCCTGGTACGTTGACAGATCAAGCTCTTCCACCAACACTGATGCAAGGATCCTGGAAGCCTTCATGCAGCGGGCGTAGTCGGCTTTTGTGAATTCTGAGCTGTCGTATTTTTTGGACGGAAAGTCATCCATCATCTCCTCAGCAGTGAGCTCTAGGGCAAAGGTCAAAGCTCGACTAGTTGCAGCAATCGCTCCCTTCCGGGCGGATGATCTTTTAAGCTCTTGGATTTGCTTCAGCAGGGTGGATAAGAGCTCTATGACTCCTTTCATGAAGTTGGGAATACTCTCTTTATTCAGCAGGGCTCTGATAGTACAAAGAGTCTCGCAGTATAACTGCTCTGACAAAGTGTAGACGACTTTCAGCTGTAATAGGCTGGCGGCGCCAAGTTGGCGGCTTCTTTGACCTGCGAAGACGGGTTTCGCTTTATCAGCCGCCTGCGCAGTTTTTTAAGAAAGGAAATTGGCTGAGTGTTCAGTATTTGCCAAAATAGCATCAGTCATCTTTGAGATATGGCGCTTCAGGGAGTGCAACTCGTCTGATACGAGCTTGAGTCACCGGTCAACATCATCTGCACGTTTGGCCGGGGCAGTTTGCTTTGTCTCAGTAGTCTTCTTGAAGGCAGCAAAATCAGATTTAACTTCTACAAGTTCTTCGGCGGCAAGCCAACACTTCTCCTATGCTTCACTTTGGGTGGCTTGCTGAGAAGCAAGATTGCTCTTTAAGCCGGTTAGATCATACTCGACATTGCTCAAAGCTTCCTGTGACATACAGAAGCAAATGAGGGGTAAGTCGCCAGGATAAAAGATTACCAGATGGTTAGTTAAGGGAATATAATGCAAGTCTCAAGTAGATTGCAAGCAATATACTCGACACTTGGGGGCTAATGTCTGTTTGCTCTCCAAGATTACAAGTAAGTTCCGTCTCATCTTCATCAAGTTAAGCCGACACTTGGGGGCTACAGCGATGCTTTCCAAATCTACGATGATGTTCCGGCGCATATTCGTCAAGTTAAGCCGGCACTTGGGGGCTACATATGGCTCTTCATTCAATCTACAATGAAGTTCCAACTCATCTTCGTCAAGTTAAGCCGGCACTTGGGGGCTACATATGGCTCTTCATACAATCTACAGGGAAGTTCCGGCCCACTATTTTTATACTAACCCAGACTTGGGGGCACATTTGAGCAACTCATCAACACTGAGTACCGGCTCAACATATACATGTTAAGCCGATACCTGGGGGCTACATGCTAAGTTGTTCTACTTATGACATGGATTGGAAGACCCGGTTTACCATTTGCAAATATTAAACCAGATCTTGGGGGCTACATAAGGGTATAAGGAAAGGAAGACATACCTCATATTTTTGCTTCATTAAGCCGACAAGTTTGAGCTCACTGTTCTGGCTTGTGGACAGGCGGTTAAGATAACCAGCATGTAACTCATCGGTAGTTAACTTCTCCAGCATGGGGAACTCAAAGTCCAGGCTGTCAGAAGCTTCAACCTTCTTGGTGTGTTTGGTCAGCACATGGGGCTTGGGAGACTAGAAGCCAGTACCAGTAATAATGATGTCCGGAAGAATTGGATCTTCGACGGCTGTTGAAGGGCTGAGCGGCTTAGAGCTGATCTTTGGAGGATTGTCAGTTGCCATCTCATGGGCCACCGGCTCAGAAGAACGATGAGTGTCCTCAAGCGTATATTTTTGAGCCACACAGGGCTCGGCGTGCGCTGAGGGAGAGTCCAGCTTGGCAGTCTCCAGTTCTTGGGCAGTGGGGGTGGAAGTAGACTCGCCAATCTTCCTTCGTTTTGCTTGATATCTCGAAAGTATAGAAGGTTATTATATAAAGTTCAAGGATGACAAAGGATATGATGCAGACATAAAAGCATGTACTCCGGGTTGATCTTCAGAGGCGGCAGCTTAGTTGCTGTAGAGTCGCCAGATGATGGGGGCGTTTCCTGAAATACAGTTAACGCAATATAAAGCAGAGTAAGGTTATAGTACAAAGTTGTCAAAGCGGAACTTAGTTAAATGATTACCTCAGCCGGTCGTTTTCGCTGAGCCGGAGAATTTGATAACCCGGCCACAAGATCTTCAGAGCCGGTGCTCCGGGTTTGGCATCGGGAAGTATGTTATTGCTTTTTCAAAAGAAAATCGGGGTCTAAGTGAGCAAGAGGATGAGAAAGTGGGACTTTTCGGACGGCCCACGGTACCTTCTTTGGTGGAAGGAGTTCTGAGTCAGATGAAATATAGGTTACCTCGGGAGTGTTGGCATGGCCTGTCTCTGATTCTTCCTGTGAGTAATTATTGTCAGCAAGACGTATAAAAAGGTAGCCAAGAGAGTCAAGTTCTACCTCCGAATCATCAACATCATTCTGCTCTGTAACAACAGCCTTCTTCTTATGGGCGCCTGTCTTCTCCTTAGACTTCTTCATAGGAGGAGTATACTTTTTCTTCCAGAAGTTGTAGTTGGCCTGAAAGCGGGAGCCACCAAAAGAGGTTAAATGTCACTACATACATATATAGTTAACCGGAGATAAATAGATTTGGAAGATATTCGTACATCTGGAGCTAGGTTAGAAGCACAGAAAGGTGGTAACCCGACGGAGCGGCAAGCTTCTTGGGACTCACGGAAAAGTCCCTTGATGGCAGCCACAATATTCTCCTCTGTTAGGGTGGTATGATTGAAGCAGAGGGGGTCATTGGCGTCACCCGTGTATTCACACATAAGCCGATCCCACCGACTCAGAGGCATGACCTTCCAAGAGATCCAACAGCGGGTCAGGTCGATTCCTGTCAGACCGTTGGCCAGGAGGGCTCTAATTTTGGCGAAGGCCGATGCATACTTCGCTCGTACAGAAGCTGACATCCGGTCTGGGAGCTCAGTTGTGGTGCGGAGACGGGTAGGACAATAACCCGGCAGTGCATGTTCTCCCTCTAGAGACGTGTCCTTGCAGTAAAACCAAGTCTTATTCCAGTCCTTGGGGTGACTTGGCATTCGAATGGCCGGAAAGGCCATATCCCGTCTTCTTTGAATGGAGACTCCGCCAAGCTCTAAGCTTGGGCCGGCTGACACTTCTGTCTGGTGGTTTACATAGAAATACTTTCGAAAGAGGTCAACTGACGGCTCTTCTTGTAAGTAAGCTTCGCAGAGGATTTGGAAGTTGCACATATTTGAGATGGAGTTGGGTGCAATATCCTGAGGATGCAACTTGAAGAAATGGAAGACATCTCGAAAGAATTTAGAACCGGGCGGGCTGAAACCACGCGCAAGGTGGTCAGCAAATATGACTATCTTGTCCTCTTTGGGGATGGGTTTCTTCTCATTGCCAGGAACCCGCCGGTGAAATATATTTTTAGTCGGCAAAGTTCCTGCGTCTATGAAATCCTGCAAGAACACTTCGGATACCGCAGAGCCGACCCAGTTACAGGTTGAAGACGCCCGAGACATGACGGTGGGTTAAGGTTGTGAAAGGTAACGGTACGCGACAGATCAGAAAGTGGCTCAACAACTAGGATGGATGAGGAAATTAGATATCATAATGCTAAGCTGCCGACATCATATGTTGGGAGAGCCGCCAATGCAATGGCGGGTTAAGTTGATGCAGCAGTGAGGGAAAATACAGCTAATTATGGATAAACAGGTTTCACGGGCTGTCTTTATAGCTATGGATCTACGGGCAGAGAAAAATCAAGTTTATTTTAGCCCTAGCAACGAACTAAAGAAGACTAACAGGTTTCAAGCACAGTAAGGGGAAAAAACTACAGATCCGCGCTAGGTTGTTGATGATTCTACATGACCTACTGCAACGGGAAGAGGAACACTACAAGATCCATAGGGCTACTTGTTGTTTGGCATTGCGAGAAGAACTTGCGCTCTAATGGAGCCAACGAACTCGATGGAGTTGAAGCAATGAGCTACAGATCTAGGTAAGGAAGAAAAACTTATCGGAAGTGACGTAGCGAACGTGAGCGAGATTCTGGTCCGGTCTGGTTGATGCAGCGGCCTGGGTGAAGGACAGCGGTGGAGCTGCACCAGTGCGATGGAGCTCGGGGGCGATGGTGTCGAGAGAAAAAATAAGAAGTGCGGGCGGCAGAGGAAATGAGAATGACCCTTCGCGGTCCTATTTAAGGGGCTGGAAGGCTGAACGGGCGCGGGAATCAAGGCGGCAAAAACTGACCGACCATGACGGACGCCTCATTTTCGGGCCGACAGTTTTAATGAAAAAGATCCGTTGTGGATGTCATGGAATATTTTTAGCATATTCGATGTGACGTCACGGCGGGTTACATATTTTCCTTCAGGTGATGGAGTGTGAGACTCGCCGCCAAGTGAGTTTGAAGATTGACCTGAGCAGACTCAAATCAACCTGGGGCCTAATGTGGGGGGGTATAACCCCGTGGTAAGACCCGCCCAGGTGGGGCCGGGTCATACCTGGTGGCTCATAATCTAGACCACAGAAGCGGGCTGAAATACATAGGCCTGGGGGCTTATGAAGATGGGCCAAGACGAAGGCCTGGACAAAAGATGGAGTGAAGACCCGGACGGTTAAGCCGCCCGGAGACGGTTTGCCCAAGAAGGCAAGGCGACTTAGAGACAGGATTTTCTACGTTGTAAGAGTCAGTGTATTACTCGTGTAACCCAGGGTCTCGACCTCCTATATAAAGGCGAGACCCCGAGGCGACTTAGACAGAAAACAAATCAATCGAAAGCTAGGTCAAGCGAATCCGCTCCCTTGTAATTGGTACTCCAATCAATACAACACAAGTAGGACGTAGGATTTTGCCTCTTCTTGAGGGGCCGAACCTAGGTAAACTCGTGTCCCTCATCTCAACCAACCCCTTTGAGTCCATCACCTTAGCGATGGCCTCGAACTTAAGTCTTCGGACATCTGCCATGACAAAACCACGACACTATGGCTCCTTTCGGTTGCCATACTCATCGATGTGCACGTCGTGATAACTATTACAAAACATGATCATCTCATACATCAACATATATCAAATCATGTCTTGGCCATATCACATCATAACATGCCATGCAAAAACAAGTTAGGCGACCTCTACTTTGTTGTTGCAAGTTTTACGTGGCTGCTATGGGCAACAAGTAAGAACCGTTGTTACCTATGCAAAGCCACAACAGTGATATTCAAGTTTCCTTTTAACCTTCTACAAGGACCACCTCGGTCGAATCTGACTCAACTGAAGTGGGAGAGACAGACACCCGCCAGCCATCTTTATGCAACAAGTTGCATGTCAGTCGATGGAACCGGTCTCTCGTACGCGGACGAGTAAGGTTGGTCCGAGCCGCTTCATCCAACAATATCGCTGAATCAAGACAAAACTAAGAAGGTAAGCAATATGAACATCAACGCCCACAAACTCTTTTGTGTTATACTCATGCATGTTATTTACGCATAGGCCTAGCTCATGATGTCACTGTTGGGGAACGTGGCATGGGAAACGAAAATTTCCCTACAAACACCCAAGATCTATCTACGGAGATCAACAGCTACGAGAAGGAGAGTGGATCCACATGTTGGGGAGCGTCGCATGGGAAACAAAAAATTTCCTACGCACACGCAAACCTATCCATGGTGATGAGCATCTACGAGAGGGAGAGTGGATCTACATACCCTTGTAGATCGCTAAGCGGGAAGCGTTAAGAAACGCGATTGGTGTAGTCGAACATCTTCACGATCCAAATCGCCGAGCGTCCCGCGATCTCATCACGATCCGTCCCGCGATCCAATCATGATCCGTCCCGTGAACTCATCACGATCCGTCCCGCGATCTCATCACGATCCGTCTCACGATCTTGATCACGATCTGTCCCGCGAACTCATCACGATCCGTTCCGCGATCTCATCACAAACTGTCTCGCGATCTCGATCACGGTCCTTCCGATCTAGCGCCGAACGGACGGCACCTCCGCGTTCAGCACACGTGCAGCTTGATGACGATCTCCACCGTCTCGATCTAGAGAGAGGAGGTGGAGAGGAGAGAGAGTTCACCGGCAGCGTGATGGCGCTCCGGTGATGGTGGTGGAGTGATTCCGGCAGGGCTTCGCCTAAGCGCTGCGGAAAACCGATCTAGAGGAGAAAGTGTGCACCGGTGAAACGGGTAGCACGTGGCCGGAAATTCTGTCCAAAAACCACCCAATCCACTAGTATATATAGGAGGAGAGGAGAGGAGAGGCAGCCAAGGCCTTTGGGTCGGCCGAAATAGGAGGTGGGAGCAATCCTACTTCACCTCCAATCCTAGTTGGAGTAGGATTGCCTCCTATTGGCTGATTTTCCACTTTTTGCTTTAGGACTTTCTCTCCTGCGCCATGGGCCTTTGTGGCTGTTTTCCCAGCCCAATAAGGGCTGGTTATTATTCTCCCACAGCCCATGGACCTCTTGGGGTCGAAATACCCCTCCCGGAGGTCCTCCGGTACACTACCGGCACTCCCGGTACAATACCGATACTCCCGGTACATTACCGATGAGCCCGAAACTTTTCCGGAAACCAAACTGGGACTTCCTATATATGAATCTTTACCTCCGGACCATTCCGGAGATCCTCGTGACGTCCAGGATCTCATCCGGGACTCCGCACAACCTTCGGTCACCACCATACATAACTCTACACTACCGAAACGTCACCGAACCTTAAGTGTGCAGACCCTGCGGGTTCGAGAACTATGTAGACATGACCGAGACACCTCTACGGTCAATAACCAATGGCGGGACCTGGACGTCCACATTGGTTCCTACATATTCTACGAAGATCTTTATTGGTCGAACCTCTATGTCAAGGATTCAGTTAATCCCGTATATCGTTCCCTTTGTTCTTCGGTATGTTACTTGCCCGAGATTCGATCGTCGGTATCTCCATACCTAGTTCAACCTCGTTACCGGCAAGTCTCTTTACTCGTTCCGTAATACAAGATCCCGCAACTAACAATTAGTCACATTGCTTGCAAGGCTTATTGTGATGTTGCATTACCAAGTGGGCCCCGAGATACCTCTCCGTTACACGGAGTAACAAATCCCAGTCTCGATCCATGCCAACTCAACAGACACCATCGGAGATACCTGTAGAGCACCTTTATAGTCACCCAGTTACGTTGCGACGTTTGATACACACAAGGCACTCCTCCGATATCCGTGAGTTGCATGATCTCATGGTCATAGGAACATATACTTGACATGCAGAAAACAGTAGCAATAAACTGACACGATCATATGCTATGTTTGTAGTTTGGGTCTTATCCATCACATCATTCTCCTAATGATGTGATCCCATTATCAAATGACATCTCATGTCCATGGCTAGGAAACCTTAACCATCCTTTGATCAACGAGTTAGTCCATTAGAGGCATACTAGGGACATGGTTTTGTCTATGTATCCACACATGCATTTAAGTCTCCGATCAATACAATTATAGCATGGATAATAAACGATTATCATGAACAAGGAAATATGATAATAACTAATTTATTATTGCCTCTAGGGCATATTTCCAACAGTCTCCCACTTGCACTAGAGTCAATAATCTAGTTCACATCACCATGTGATTCGCATTGTTATGAATCTAACACCCAATGAGTTCTGGGGCTCGATCATGCTTTGCATGTGAGAGAGGTCTTATAGTCAACGGGTCTGCGATATTCAGATCCGTGTGTACTT
This sequence comes from Hordeum marinum, assembly GCA_022496015.1. NCBI lineage: Eukaryota > Viridiplantae > Streptophyta > Magnoliopsida > Poales > Poaceae > Hordeum > Hordeum marinum. The sequence goes on from CM039677.1 coordinate 323,226,506, forward strand.
TGCATATCTCTATGTCAAACCGTAAACACTGCTACCACACTCCACTTGGTACTATTTCCAAATGGCTGCTCCACTATACGTATCCAGATTGCTACTACTAGTCATCCGAATAGGTGTTAAAGCTTGCATCGACGTAACTATTTACGATGAACTCTTTATCACCTCCATAATCAAGAAACATTTCCTTAGTCCTCTGGTTACTAAGGATAATTCCGACCGCTGTCCAGTGATCCACTCCTGGACCACTCTTGTACCCCTTGACAGACTCATGGCAAGGCACACATAGGTGCGGTACACAGCATGGCATAATATAGAGCCTATGGCTAAGGCATAGGGGACGACGTTCGTCCTTTCTCTTTCTTCTGCCGTTGTCGAGCTTTGAGTCTCACTCAACTTCACACCTTACAAATCAGACGAGAACTATTTCTCTGGCTGATCCATTTTGAACTCTTTCAAAATCTTGTGAAGGTATGCACTCATTGAAAGTCTCATCAAGCATCTTGATCTATCTCTATAGATTTTGATGCTCAACAATTAGGTAGCTTTATCCAGGTCTTCCTTTGAAAATCACTTTCCAAATAACCGTTTTATGCTTTCCAGAAACTCTACATTATTTCTGAACAACAATATGTCATCCACATATACTTATCAGAAATTCTATAGTGCTCCCACTCACTTTATTGCAAATACAAGTTTCTCATAAACTTTGTATAAACATCAAAACTTTGATCACCTCATCAAAGCGTATATTCCAACTCCGAGATGCTTGCTTCAGTCCATGGAAGGATCACCGAAGCTTGCACACCTTTTAGCATCCTTAGGCCTGACAAAATCTTCTGGTTGTATCACATACAACCTTTCCTCAAGTAAACCATTAAGGAAACGATGTTTTGACATCCATCTGCCAGATTTCATAATTGAAAACACAGCAACTGCTAACATAATTCCAACAGACTTTTAGCATCGCTACGAGTGAGAAAGTCTCATCGTAGTCAACTCCTTGAACTTGTCACAAACATCTTTGCAACAAGTCGAGCTTTACAAATAGTGACATTCACCATCAGTGTCTGTCTTCATTTTAAAGATCCATTTGTACTCAACGACCTGCCGTCCAACGAGCAAGTCTACCAAAGTCTACACTTGGTTTTAATACATGGATCCTATCTCGGATTTCATGGCCTCCAACCATTTGTCGGAATCCGGGCCCATCATCGCTTCTCCGTAGCTCGTAGGTTCATCGTTGTCCAACAACATGACCTCCAAGACAGAGTTGTCATACTGCTCAGGAGCAGTACACATCCTTGTCGACCTACGAAGTTCGATAGTAACTTGATCCTGAAGCTTCATGAGCATCATCATTAACTTCCTCTTCAACTAACGTAGGCTTCACAGAAACATCTTTCTGCGCTGCGCTACTCTCTGGTTGAACAAAGGTTTAACAACCTCATCAAGTTCTATCTTCCTCCCACTCAATTCTTTCGAGAGAAACTTTTTCTCGAGAAAGGACCCAGTTCTAGCAACAAACACTTTGCACTCGGATCTGAGATAGAAGGTATACCCATCTGTTCTTAGGGTATTCTATGAAGATACATTTGTCCGCTTTGGGTTCTAGCTTATTATGTGAAAACATTTTCCACACAAGCATCGCAGCCCCAAACATTAAGAAATGACAGCTTAGGTTTCTATCAAACCATAATTCACACGGTGTCATCTCAACGGATTTAGATGATGCCCTATTTAAAGTGAATGTAGTTGTCTCTAATGCATAACCCAAAAAATTATAGTAGTAAAACGATAAGAGACATCACAGTATGCACTATATCAATAGAGCATGACTATGATGTTCGGACACACCATCACACCATGGTGTTCCAGGTGGCGTTAGTTGTGAAACAAATTTCACGTTGTCTTAAGTTGTATGCCAAACTCGTCACTCAGATATTCACTTCCACGATCATATCGCGGTCATTTTTATCTTCTTGTCACGATGATCTTTAAACTTCACTCTGAATTTGCTTGAACCTTTCAAACGATTCAGACATGTGTTTCATTAAGTAAATATACACTATATCTACTCAAATCATCAGTGAAGGTAAGAAAATAACGATATCCACTCCACGCTACAAGACTCACTAGATTGCATACATGAACATGTATCATTTCCAGTGAATCACTTGCCCGCTCCATCCAACGGGGTCCTTTAGTCATCTTGCCCAAGAGGCATGGTTCGCATGTCTCAACCGATTCGAAATCGATGAGTCCAAATATCCATCAGCATGGAGTTTCTACATGCGCTTTATACCAATATGACATTTAGCGGCAGTGCCACAAGTATGTGGTACTATCATTATTAACTTTGTATCTTTTGACATCAATGTTATGGACATGTGTACTACTACGATCAAGATTTCAACAAACCATTCTCACTGGGTGCATGACCATTGAAGGTATTATTCATGTAACCAGAATAACTATTATTCTCTGACTTAAATGAATAACCGTATTGCAACAAACATGATCTAATCATGTTCATGCTCAACGCAAAACACCAAATAACATTTATTTAGGTTCGTCACTAATCCTGAAGGTAGAGAGAGCGTGCGATGTTGATCACATCAACCTTGGAAACATTTCCAACACACATCGTCACCTCACCCTTAGCTAGTTCTCCGTTTATTCCATAGCTTTTATTTCGAGTTACTAACATTTAGCAACCGAACCGGTATCCAATACCCAGGTGCTACTAGGAGTACTAGCAAGGTACACATCAATAACTCGTATATCAAATATACTTCTGTCGATGTTGCCAGCCTTCTTATCTACCAAGTATCTAGGGTTGTTCCGCTTCAGCGACCTCTCACCTCATAATAGAAGCACTTAGTCTCGGGTTTGAGTTCAACTTTGGGTTGCTTCACTGGAGCAGCAACTGACTTGCTATCCATGAAGTTTCCCTCCTTGCTCTTGCCCTTTTCGAAACTAGTGGTTTGATTAACCATCAACACTTGACGCTCCTTCTTGATTTCTACCTTCGCGGTGTCAAACATCGCGAACAACTCAGGGATCAATACTTCTATCCCTAGTGTATTATAGTTCATCACTAAGTTCTAGTAGCTTTAGTGACAGTGACTTGGAGAACTATATCAATCACTATCTTATCTGGAAGATCAACTCCCACTTGATTCAAGCGATTGTGGTACCCAGACAATCTGAGTACATGCTCAACGATTGAGCTATTCTCCTTCATCTTACAAGCAAAGAATCTTGTTGGAGATCTCATATCTCGCAACAAAGGCACGAGCCTGAGATCACAATCTCTTCTCTAGAATATCTCATATGTTCCGTGACGTTCAAAACGTTTTGGAGCCTCAATTCTAAGCCGTAATGCATGACGCACTAAACTATCAAGTAGTCATCGAAACGTGCCTGTTAGATGTTCACAACATCTATAGACGACGCTAGAGGGGGTGGCGCACCGAGCGGTGCATTAAGGACATAAGCCTTCTGTGCAGCAATGAGGACAATCCTCAGATCACGGACCCAGTCCGCAATTTTGCTACCAACATCTTTCAATTCTATTTCTCTAGGAACATATAAAAATACAAGGGAGCTACAGCGCGAGCTAGTAATCTACAACATAATTTGCAAAGACACTTTGACTATGTTCATGATAATGAGTTCAATTAATCATATTACTTAAGAACTCCCACTCAAATTGACATCCCTCCGATCATTCGAGTGATACATGATCCAAATTCACCAACTCAAGTCCGATCATCACGTGAGTTGAGGTGGCTGCAATGGTGAACATCATTATGTTGATCATATCTACTATATGACTCATGTTCGACCTTTCGGTCTCTCGTGTTCCGAGGCCATGTCTGTACATGCTAGGCTCGTCAAGTTTAACCCGAGTGTTCTGCGCGTGCAAATCTGGCTTGCACTCGTTGTATGTGAACGTAGAGTCTATCACACCCGATCATCACGTGGTGTCTCAACACGACGAACTTTCGCAACGGTGCACACTCGGGGAGAACACAGTTCATCTTGAAATTCAAGTGAGGGATCACCTTATAATGCTACCGCCGTACTAAGCAAAACAAGGTGCATAAAAGGATTAACATCTCATGCAATTCATAAGTGACATGATATGGCCATGAACTTGTGTTTAAGATCTCCATCTTCAAAACACCGGCATGATCTCCATCGTCACCGGCACAACACCATGATCTCCATCATCTTGATCTCCATCAATGTGTTGCCATTGGGGTTGTCACGCCCTGCATGCTTCTACTACTACTGCTACCGTAGCGATAAAGTAAAGCATTACATAGCGCTTAATGATTGACACGCAGGTCATACAATAATTAAAGACAACCCTATGGCTCCTGCCGGTTGCCGTACTCATCGACATGCAAGTCATGATAATCTATACATCACATGATCATCTCATACATCACATATATCTCATCATGTAATTGGCCATATCACATCACAACATACCCTGCAAAAACAAGTTAGACGTCCTCTAATTGTTGTTGCATATTTTACGTGGCTGCTATGGGTATCTAGCAAGAACGATTCTCACCTACCCATAAACCACAACGGTGATACACTAGTTTGCTTTTCAACCTTCTCAAGGACCGCCTTTGTCGAATCCGATCCAACTAAAGTGAGAGAAACTGTCACCCGCAAGCCATCTAGGCAACAAGTTGCGTCGAGGGAACCGGTCTCTCGTAAGCGTACGAGTAATGTTGGTCCGGGCCGCTTCATCTCACAATCCCGCTGAACCAAAATACGACCAAGGGAGGAAGCAATCTAAGCATCAACGCCCACAAACCTTTTATGTTCTACTCGAGATCTCATCGAACCATCAACCTAGCTCATGATGCCACTGTTGGGGAACGTCGCATGGGAAACAAAAAATTTCCTACGCACACGCAAACCTATCCATGGTGATGAACATCTACGAGAGGGAGAGTGGATCTACATACCCTTGTAGATCGCTAAGCGGGAAGCGTTAAGAAACGCGGTTGGTGTAGTCGAACATCTTCGCGATCCAAATCGCCGAGCGTCCCGCGATCTCATCACGATCCGTCCCGCGATCCAATCACGATCCGTCTCGTGAACTCATCACGATCCGTCCCGCGATCTCATCACGATCCGTCTCACGATCTTGATCACGATCTGTCCCGCGAACTCATCACGATCCGTTCCGCGATCTCATCACAAACTGTCTCGCGATCTCGATCACGGTCCTTCCGATCTAGCGCCGAACGGACGGCACCTCCGCGTTCAGCAAACGTGCAGCTTGATGACGATCTCCACCGTCTCGATCCAGCGAGAGGAGGTGGAGAGGAGATAGAGTTCACCGGCAGCGTGATGGCGCTCCGGTGATGGTGGTGGAGTGATTCCGGCAGGGCTTTGCCTAAGCGCTGCGGAAAACCGATCTAGAGGAGAAAGTGTGCACCGGTGAAACGGGTAGCACGTGGCCGGAAATTCTGTCCAAAATCCACCCAATCCACTAGTATATATAGGAGGAGAGGAGAGGAGAGGCAGCCAAGGCCTTTGGGTCGGCCGAAATAGGAGGTGGGAGCAATCCTACTTCACCTCCAATCCTAGTTGGAGTAGGATTGCCTCCTATTGGCTGATTTTCCACTTTTTGCTTTAGGACTTTCTCTCCTGCGCCATGGGCCTTTGTGGCTGTTTTCCCAGCCCACTAAGGGCTGGTTATTATTCTCCCACAGCCCATGGACCTCTTGGGGTCGAAATACCCCTCCCGGAGGTCCTCCGGTACACTACCGGCACTCCCGGTACAATACCGATACTCCCGGTACATTACCGATGAGCCCGAAACTTTTCCGGAAACCAAACTGGGACTTCCTATATATGAATCTTTACCTCTGGACCATTCCGGAGCTCCTCGTGACGTCCGGGATCTCATCCGGGACTCCGAACAACCTTCGGTCACCACCATACATAACTCTACACTACCGAAACGTCACCGAACCTTAAGTGTGCAGACCCTGCGGGTTCGAGAACTATGTAGACATGACCGAGACACCTCTACGGTCAATAACCAATGGCGGGACCTGGACGTCCACATTGGTTCCTACATATTCTACGAAGATCTTTATCGGTCGAACCTCTATGTCAAGGATTCAGTTAATCCCGTATATCGTTCCCTTTGTTCTTCGGTATGTTACTTGCCCGAGATTCGATCGTCGGTATCTCCATACCTAGTTCAACCTCGTTACCGGCAAGTCTCTTTACTCGTTCCGTAATACAAGATCCCGCAACTAACAATTAGTCACATTGCTTGCAAGGCTTATTGTGATGTTGCATTACCGAGTGGGCCCCGAGATACCTCTCCGTTACACGGAGTAACAAATCCCAGTCTCGATCCATGCCAACTCAACAGACACCATCGGAGATACCTGTAGAGCACCTTTATAGTCACCCAGTTACGTTGCGACGTTTGATACACACAAGGCACTCCTCCGATATCCATGAGTTGCATGATCTCATGGTCATAGGAACATATACTTGACATGCAGAAAACAGTAGCAATAAACTGACACGATCATATGCTATGTTTGTAGTTTGGGTCTTATCCATCACATCATTCTCCTAATGATGTGATCCCGTTATCAAATGACATCTCATGTCCATGGCTAGGAAACCTTAACCATCCTTTGATCAACGAGCTAGTCCATTAGAGGCATACTAGGGACATGGTTTTGTCTATGTATCCACACATGCATTTAAGTCTCCGATCAATACAATTATAGCATGGATAATAAACGATTATCATGAACAAGGAAATATGATAATAACTAATTTATTATTGCCTCTAGGGCATATTTCCAACAGTCTCCCACTTGCACTAGAGTCAATAATCTAGTTCACATCACCATGTGATTCGCATTGTTATGAATCTAACACCCAATGAGTTCTGGGGCTCGATCATGCTTTGCATGTGAGAGAGGTCTTATAGTCAACGGGTCTGCGATATTCAGATCCGTGTGTACTTTGCATATCTCTATGTCAAACCGTAAACACTGCTACCACACTCCACTTGGTACTATTTCCAAATGGCTGCTCCACTATACGTATCCAGATTGCTACTACTAGTCATCCGAATAGGTGTTAAAGCTTGCATCGACGTAACTATTTACGATGAACTCTTTATCACCTCCATAATCAAGAAACATTTCCTTAGTCCTCTGGTTACTAAGGATAATTCCGACCGCTGTCCAGTGATCCACTCCTGGACCACTCTTGTACCCCTTGACAGACTCATGGCAAGGCACACATAGGTGCGGTACACAGCATGGCATAATATAGAGCCTATGGCTAAGGCATAGGGGACGACGTTCGTCCTTTCTCTTTCTTCTGCCGTTGTCGAGCTTTGAGTCTCACTCAACTTCACACCTTACAAATCAGACGAGAACTATTTCTCTGGCTGATCCATTTTGAACTCTTTCAAAATCTTGTGAAGGTATGCACTCTTTGAAAGTCTCATCAAGCATCTTGATCTATCTCTATAGATTTTGATGCTCAACAATTAGGTAGCTTTATCCAGGTCTTCCTTTGAAAATCACTTTCCAAATAACCGTTTTATGCTTTCCAGAAACTCTACATTATTTCTGAACAACAATATGTCATCCACATATACTTATCAGAAATTCTATAGTGCTCCCACTCACTTTATTGCAAATACAAGTTTCTCATAAACTTTGTATAAACATCAATAAGGCCATGGGCCTTGAGCGACTTGTGCGTCTGGCCCAATAAGGCCATGGTGCCTCCCCTCAGGCCAAGCAAACCCTTGGGACATGGTGGAACCCTTGGTGGACTTCCGTACTGATACGTCCATTTAGCATTGTGTTTTCTTGCTATTCTTTATAAGGTTTTCTCCATAATAATGCTTTTTGGAGTAATTCTAATGCCTTTTCTCTCATAATTTGCAAGGAACACACCAAGAGGGAGAATTCCGGCAGCTGGAAATCTGGACCTGGAAAAGCTATGTCAGGCTACCTATTCTGCACAACTCCAAACAAGCTGAAACTTCACAAAGATTTTTTATGGATTGTTTAAGAATTATTGGAGCAAATAACTACCAGAGGGGTCCCACCAGGTGGGTTGTGCCCTCCTTGGCCCACCTCCGGTGCCCACCTTCTGGTATATAAGTCATTTTGACCTAGAAAAAATAGGAAGAAGGTTTTCGGGATGAAGTGCCGCCGCCTCGAGGCGAAACTTGGGCAGGAGCACTTTTGCCCTCCGGCGGAGCGATTCCGCGGGGGGAACTTCCCTCATCATCATAACTAACAACTCTCCCATCTTGGGGAGGGCAATCTTCATCAACATCTTCAACAACACCAACTCCCCTAAAACCCTAGTTCATCTGTTGAGTTCAATCTTGTTACCGGAACTATAGATTGGTGCTTGTGGGTAACTAGTAGTGTTGATTATGTCTTGTAGTTGATCACTATATGGTTTATTTGGTGGAAGATTATATGTTCAGATCCATTATTCTATTTAATACCCCTCTAATCTTGAGCATGATTATTATTTATGAGTTACTTTTGTTCTTGAGATCACGGGAGAAATCATGTTGCAAGTAATCATGTGAATTTGATATGTGTTCAATATTTTGATAGTATGTATGTTGTGATTCCCTTAGTGGTGTCATGTGAACGTCGACTACATGACACTTCACCATATTTGGGCCTAAGGGAATGCATTGTGGATTAGCAATTAGATGATGGGTTGCAAGAGTGATAGAAGGTTAAACCCCAGTTTACGCGCTATTCCGTAAGGGACCGATTGGATCCAAAAGTTTAATGCTATGGTAAGAATTTATTCTTAATAGTTTTCTCGTAGTTGCGGATGCTTGCGGGAGGGTTAATCATAAGTAGGAGGTTTGTTCAAGTAAGAGCAGCACCTAAGCACCGGTCCACCCACATATCAAATTATCAAAGTACCGAATACGAATTAAACCAACATGATGAAAGTGACTAGATGAAATTCCCGTGTACGCTCAAGAACGCTTTGCTTATCATAAGAGGCAGCTTTGGCCTGTCCTTTGCCTCAAAAGGATTGGGCTATCTTGCTGAACTTTTGTTACTATTTTCGTTACTTGCTCGGTACAAATTATCTTGCTATCAAACTACTTTGCTACTTACAATTTCAGCACTTGCAGACATTACCTTACTGAAAACTACTTGTCATTTCCTTCTGCTCCTCGTTGGGTTCGACACTCTTACTTATCGAAAAGAGCTACAATTGATCCCCTATACTTGTGGGTCATCAAGGCTATTTTCTGGCGTTGTTGCCGGGGAGTGAAGCGCCTTTGGTAAGTGGAATTTGGTAAGGAAACATTTATATAGTGTGCTGAAATTCATTGTCACTTGTTACTATGGAAAACAATCCTTTGAGGGGTTTGTTCGGGGTATCTTCACCTCGTCCGGAACCACAATTAGCTACCCCTCAACCTAATGCACCTACTGAAAATATTGAATATGAAATTCCTTCGGGTATGATAGAACAACTGCTAGCTAATCCTTATACAGGAGATGGAACCGAACATCCTGATATGCACTTGATATATGTGGAACAAATTTGTGGATTGTTTAAGCTTCCAGGTTTACCCAGGGATCAAGATATGAAAAAGGTTTTCCCTTTATCTTTGAAGGGAAAGGCATTGACATGGTATAGGCTATGCGATGATATTGGATCAGGGAATTGGAATCGTTTGAAATTGGAGTTATTATATGCATCTAGTTCATCGTGATCAGAATTATATATATAATTTTTGGCCTCGTGAAGGAGAAAGTATCGCTCTAGCTTGGGGGAGGCTTAAGTCAATGTAATATTTATGCCCCAATCATGAGCTCTCAAGAGAAATTATTATCCAGAATTTTTATGCTCGGTTTTCTCGTAATGATGAAACCATGCTTGATACTTCTTGTGCCGGTTCTTTTATGAAGAAGACTATTTAATTCCGGTGGGATCTTCTGGAAAGAATTAAACGTAACTCTGAAGATTGGAAACTCGATGAAGGTAAAGAGTCGGGTATTAAACTTAAGTATGATTGTGTTAAATCTTTTATGGATACCGATGCTTTTCAAAAGTTTAGCACTAAATATGGACTTAACTATGAGATAGTAGCCTCCTTTTGTGAATCATTTGCTACTCATGTCGAACTCCCTAAGGAATAGTGGTTTAAATATCACCCACCTGTTAAAGAAGAAATTAAAAAAACCAGCACCAGTTAAAGAAGAAACTATACGCTATAATGTTGATCCAGTTGTTCCTTCTTCTTATATAGAGAAACCACCTTTCCCCGTTAGGATAAAGGAACATGCTAAAGTTTCAACTATGGTGAACAAAAGCTATATTAGAACACCTAAACCTGAAGAACAAATTAAAGTAAAACCTAGCATTGCTAGGGTTAAAGATCTCTTGGAATAAGATATTGATGGGCATGTTGTTTACTTCTGTGAAGAAGCTGCTAGAATAGCTAAACCTGATAGAAAAGATAAACATAGACTTGTTGTGGGCATGCCTGTTATTTCAATTAAAATAGGAAATCATTGTGATCATGGTTTATGTGACATGGGTGCTAGTGTGAGTGCTATTCCTTACACTTTATTTGAAGAGATTATGAAAGACATAGCACCTGCTGAGATAGGAGAAATAGATGTTACTATTAAACTTGCTAATAGAGACACTATATCACCAATTGGGATTATTAGAGATGTTGAAGTCTTGTGTGGGAAAATAAAATACCCTACTGATTTTCTTGTTCTTGGTTCCCCACAAGATGACTTATGTCCCATTATCTTTGGTAGACCTTTCTAGAACACAGTTAATGCTAAGATAAATTGTAAGAAACAAACTGTGGGAGTTAGCTTTGGTGATGAGTCTCATGAGTTTAATTTTTCCAAGTTTAGTAGAAATCATCATGAAAAAGAATTGCCTAGTAAGGATGAATTAATTGGTCTTGCTTCTATTGTTGTACCACCTACTGATCCTTTAGAACAATATCTGGTAGACCTTGAAAATGATTTACATATGCATGAAAGAAATGAAATAGATAAAGTTTTCTTTAAACAACGTCCTCTGCCTAAACACAATTTACCTATTGAAACTCTTGGAGGTCCTCCTCCACCTAAAGGTGATCCTGTGTTTGAATTAAAACAATTGCCAAACACTTTCAAATATGCTTATCTTGACAAAAAGAAGATATATCATGTTATTATTAGTGCTAACCTTTCAGAACATGAAGAAGAAAGATTAAAGTTCTAAGGAAGCATTGGGATGCTATTGGATATACTCTTGGTGATTTAAAACGGCATTAGTCCCACTCTATGTCAGCACAAAATCAATATGGAACCTGATGCTAAACTAGTTGTTGATCACCAACGTCGGTTAAATCTGAAGATGAAAGAGGTGGTAAGAAAGGAAATATTGAAACTTTTGGAAGCACGTATAATCTATCCTATAGCTGATAGTAGACGGTTAAGTCTTGTTCATTGTGTTCCTAAGAAAGGAGGTATTATTGTTGTTCCTAATGATAAAAATGAACTTATTCCACAAAGAATTGTTACAGGCTATAGAATGGTAATTGATTTTAGAAAATTAAACAAAGAAACTAGAAAAGATCATTACCCTTTGCCTTTTATTGATCAAATGCTTGAAATATTATCTAAGCACACACACTTTTGCTTCCTTGATGGATATTCTAGCTTTTCACAAATACCTGTATCACAACCTGATCAAGAAAAGACCACTTTTACTTGTCCTTTTGGAACCTATGCTTATAGACGTATGCCCTTTGGTTTATGTAATGCACCTGCTACCTTTCAAAGATGCATGATGTTATATTCTCTGATTTTTGTGAAAAGATTGTTGAGGTTTTCATGGATGACTTCTCTGTTTATGGGAAGTCTTTTGATGATTGTTTAAGCAATCTTGAGCGAGTTTTGTAGAGATGTGAACAAACAAATCTTGTCTTGAATTGGGAGAAGTGCCACTTTATGGTTAATGAAGGCATTGTCTTGGGTCATAAATTTTTTGAAAGAGGTATTGAAGTGGACCAAGCTAAGGTTGATGCAATTGAGAAAATGCCATGTCCTAAAGATATAAAAGGTATTCGTAGTTTCTTAGGTCATGTTGGTTTCGATAGGAGATTTATCAAAGACTTTTCTAAAATTTCTAGGACTCTTACTAATCTCTTGCAAAAGGATATCCCTTTTGTTTTTGATGATGTGTGTCTTGAAGCCTTTGAAACACTCAAGAAAGCCTTAATTACTACACCTATTGTTCAACCACCTGATTGGAACTTGCCTTTTGAAATTATGTGTGATGCTAGTGATTATGTTGTTGGTGCTATTCTAGGACAAAGAGTTGATAAGAAATTGAATGTTATTCATTATGCTAGTAAAACTCTAGACAATGCTCAAAGAAACTATGCTACTACTGAAAAAGAATTCTTAGCAGTTGTGTTTGCTTGTGATAAATTTAGACCTTATATTGTTGATTCCAAAGTAACTGTTCACACAGACCATGCTGCTATTAAATATCTTATGGAAAAGAAAGATGCTAAACCTAGACTTATTCGTTGGGTTCTCTTGTTACAAGAATTTGATTTACATATCATTGATAGAAAAGGAGCTGAGAACCCCGTAGCTGATAACTTGTCTAGGCTTGAAAATGTGCTTGATGACCCACTACCTATTGATGATAGTTTTCCTGATGAGCAGTTAGCTGCAATAAATGTTGCTAATAGTACTCCTTGGTATGCTGACTATGCTAATTACATTGTTGCTAAATATTTACCACCTAGCTTTACTTACCAACAAAATAAAAAATTCTTCTATGATTTAAGACATTACTTTTGGGATGACCCACATCTTTATAAAGAAGGAGTAGATGGTATTATTAGATGTTGTGTACCTGAGCATGAACTGGGACAAATCCTACGAAAATGTCACTCTGAGGCTTATGGAGGGCATCATGATGGAGATAGAACTGCTCATAAGGTATTGCAATCTGGATTTTATTGGCCTACTCTCTTTAAGGATGCCCGTAAGTATGTCTCATCTTGCAATGAATGTCAAAGAATAGGTAATATCAGAAAGCATCAAGAAATGCCTATGAATTATTCACTTGATGTTGAACCATTTGATCTTTGGGGATTTGATTACATCGGACCTTTTCCTTCCTCTAATGGGTATACACATATTTTGGTTGCTATTGATTATGTTACAAAATGGGTAGAAGCTATTCCAACCAGTGTTGCTGATCACAACACCTCTATTAAAATGCTTAAGGAAGTTATTTTCCCAAGGTTTGGAGTCCCTAGATATTTAATGACTGATGGTGGTTCACACTTTATTCGTGGTGCTTTCCGTAAAATGCTTGCCAAGTATGATGTTAACCATAGAATTGCATCACCCTATCATCCTCAGTCAAGTGGTCAAGTTGAACTTAGCAATAGAGAAATAAAATTAATTTTGCAAAAGATTGTCAATAGGTCCAGAAGAATTGGTCTAAGAAATTAGATGATGCACTTTGGGCTTATAGAACAACATATAAAAATCCTATGGGTATGTCTCCTTATAAAATGGTTTATGGGAAATCTTGTCATTTGCCTCTTGAGTTAGAACATAAAGCATTTTGGGTAGTTAAAGAGCTCAATGATGATTTCAAACTTGCTGGTGAGAAGAGGTTATTTGATATTACCTCATTACATGAATGGAGAACCCAAGCTTATGAAAATGCAAAATTATTCAAAGAAAAAGTCAAAAGATGGCATGACAAAAGAATTCAAAAGCGTGAGTTTAAAGTCGGAGAATATGTTCTTTTGTACAACTCTCGTTTTAGATTTTTTGTAGGGAAGCTCCTCTCAAAATGGGAAGGCCCATATGTCACCGAGGAGGTTTATCGGTCTGGTGCCATCAAAATAAATAATTCCAAAGGTACTAACCCGAAGGTTGTCAATGGACAACGAATAAAGCATTATATCTTAGGTATGCCTATTCATGTTGAAAGTAATATTATCTAAACTTTGACACCGGAAGAACACATAAAAGAGTCCTTTCGGAACACTCCAGAATCGTGAAAATAAGGAGGTACATGATACAATAAGTAAACGGACTCCGAAAAATCCGCAAAAATATTTTCTGTCAGTTTTGGAATATTTTAGAATTTTAGAAATAAACAACTCCCAGGAAGCGTCCCCTAGTGGGCACAAGACACCAGGGCGCGCCAAGCAAGGGTTGTGCCCACCTGGGACACCTTTCGTACTCCGTTTTTCTTCCATGTACTTGTCCTCTAAGATAAAAAAATCTATATATACTTCCCGAACTTGTTGATCACCGTATCGCGCATAAATCTTGTGTTCTCTTTTCTTGTTGTTTTCTGCGCAGTTCTGAAAATATGTCGTCCCAAGACTCCAAGGGAGAGAGCTATGTTGTTGATTTCATCATTAACCCCAAGTCCTATGGGGATGTGGAGCATTATGGCTGGACCACGAAGGAGGAGGAGGACTATTATCCTAAGGAGAAGGATGAGACGAGCTCAAATGAGGATGAATCTCCATTACCTCAATCTGGGGATATGCATGTGGAATTTAAGAAGTCCAGCCTCCCAAGGAAACTAAAGAGGCCTAAGATTCAGTTCATACCCCATACTCTTTTGCAGGAATGCAAGCAGGATTTATGTAAGAAGATACTCGAGCTAGAGCAGGAGGTTGGTGAATTGAAGGAGGAAAATTCCATCCTCAAGCGCAAGCTAAGGAAGAAGGGCAGGCCCTCCACTTCATCACCACCACCATCTTCTTCACCACCAAAGGAGAATTGAGTATCGGGTATGGGCACTCCCCTTGGCTTCCGCCAAGCTTGGGGAGATGCCCTAATATCGTATCATCCCAATACTTTTTGCTTTTACTTATCTTAGTTCAATCTTTTGCCTAGATGAAATAAAATTCAGTTCGATCCTTTCTTATTTGAGAGTTTGCTTAGTGATCTATCATTGTAATCGTGTGCAAGTTATATGATAAAGTTTAGTTTGAGTTTTTGCTTTCTTTACTTTCATGTTGCAAATAAAGAAAAAGAAATAAGAAAGAAATGAAAGAAAGGAAATCAATCAATAAGATCATATACTAACCCTATGGTAGGTGATGGCACCACATAAGGAAAAGTATAAGTAAGAAATTTTATTAGATATTGACAAACATAGCATTAGTCAATGATGCAACTCATGAAAGAATTAATAAGGGAAGAGAAGATTCACATATAAATATACTATCCTAGAAATCTTTTGTGATTGTGAGCCCTGATCAGAATATTATATGCCAAAATTGGTGACGTTGGACAAGGAAGACAACTTAATGGTTTATGTTTGTTTATATTCACATAGAAGTCATATTGTCCTAGATCCTTTAACATGTGATGCTTTCCCCTACCTTTGCTAGCCAAAAATTCCGCACTAAGTAGAGATACTACTTGTGCATCCAAAAATCCTTAAACCCAAATCCTATTTTCAAGAGTCCACCATACCTACCTATGGATTGAGCAAGATCCTTCAAGTAAGTTGTCATCGGTGCAATAAGGCAATAAAAACTACTTCTAAAAGTGTAGGATCATTTAGTGTAAGAGAAAATTGAGCGTTGTACGAACTTGGATGACAAAGAATAAAAGCGACAGACTGCATAATAAAGGTTGTCATCTTAAGGGGCAATACAATGTGACGTTCTCTTGCACTAAGGGATTGAGCATACAAACAAATAAGTGCATGGCAACCTCTGCTTCCCTCTGCGAAGGGCCTATCTTTTACTTTTATGCAAGAGTCATAGTTTTTCTCTATTCCTTTTATTTTTCTGCTTTGGCAAGCATCATGTGGTGAGGAAAGATCTAGGCACATATGTCCAGTTGAATATAGATAGCATGAGTTATTATTGCTGACATCACCCTTGAGGTGAGGATGTTGGGAGGAGAAACTATAAGCCCCTATCTTTCTATGTGTCCGGTTGAAAGGTTTTGCTCATGGGTACGAGGCGAGTGTTAGCAATCATAGAAGACTATATGATGGTTGAGTATGTGGACTTGCCTAAAGGCTCCGATACGTGACCCTTCCTGAAAAGATGATGAATTGTAGTTGCAAAGTTGACCGAGAACATAGTTTGTTGGTTTCTACTAGAGTTTTTGCTTTATACTTCGATTGTGTGATGAACTATTACTTATTCATGAGAAGTATATGATAAAAGTTCTATGATAAAAGTCCTATGTTTAATTTTGTTGATGTGATAATAATCAACATGATTCTTCTATGTCCGTATTTTGTTTTTATCGACACCTCTCTCTCAAAGCATGTGCACATGTTTTTCGATTTTGGTTTTCGCTTGAGAACAAGCGAGGTCTAAGCTTGGGGGAGTTGGTACATCTATTTTGCATCATGTTTTCTTGCTGTTATTTATAATGTTTTTATCCATAATAATGCTTTTTGGAGTAATTCTAATGCCTTTTCTCTCATAATTTGCAAGGAACACACCAAGAGGGAGAATTTCGGCAGCTGGAAATCTGGACCTGGAAAACCTACGTTAGGCTACCTATTCTGCACAACTCCTAACAAGCTGAAACTTCACGCACTTTTGCCCTTCGGCGGAGCGATTCCGCCAGGGGAACTTCCCTCCCGAAGGGGGAAATCATCGTCATCATCATCACCAACAACTCCCCATCTTGGGAAGGGCAATCTTCATCAACATCTTCAACAGCACCAACTCCTCTCAAACCCTAGTTCATCTCTTGAGTTCAATCTTGTTACTGAAACTATAGATTGGTGCTTGTGGGTGACTAGTAGTGTTGATTATGTCTTGTAGTTGATCACTATATGGTTTATTTGGTGGAAGATTATATGTTCAGATCCATTATGCTATTTAATACCCCTCTAGTCTTGAGCATGATTATTATTTGTGAGTAGTTACTTTTGTTCTTGAGGTCACGGGAGAAATCATGTTGCAAGTAATCATGTGAATTTGATATCTGTTCGATATTTTGATAGTATGTATGCTGTGATTCCCTTAGTGGTGTCATGTGAATGTCGACTACGTGACACTTCACCATATTTGGGCCTAAGGGAATGCATTGTGGAGTAGCAATTAGATGATGGGTTGCGAGTGTGGCAGAAGCTTAAACCCCAGTTTATGCGCTATTCTGTAAGGGACCGATTGGATCCAAAAGTTGAATGCTATGGTTAGAATTTATTATTAATACTTTTCTCATAGTTGTGGATGCTTATGGGAGGGTTAATCATAAGTAGGAGGTTTGTTCAAGTAATAGCAGCACCTAAGCACCGGTCCACCCACATATCAAATTATCAAAGTACCGAACACGAATTAAACCAACATGATGAAAGTGACTAGATGAAATTCCCGTGTACCCTCAAGAACGCTTTGCTTATCATAAGAGACCGCTTTGGCCCATCCTTAGCCTCAAAAGGATTTGGCTACGTTGCTGCACTTTTGTTACTATTTTTGTTACTTGCTCGTTACAAATTATCTTGCTATCAAACTACTTCGCTAACAATTTCAGCACTTGCAGACATTACCTTACTGAAAACTACTTGTCATTTCCTTCTGCTCCTCGTCGGGTTCGACACTCTTACTTATCGAAAAGAGCTACAATTGATCCCCTATACTTCTGGGTCATCACGTACTCCTCTGGAAGTTTCCGGAACCTTCTAGAAGCATCTCGGTACAATAACAGAAAAACCTAAAACTTTTCCATTAGCCAAAATATGACTTCGCATACATAAATATTTACCTCTGGAACTCCTCGTGATGTTCAGGATCTCATCCGGGACTCCAAACAACCTTCGGTCACCAACATACATAACTCAACAATACCAAATCGTCACCGAACGTTAAGTGTGCAGACCCTACGGGTTCGACAATTATGCAGACATGACCGAGACAACTCTACGGTCGATAACCAATAGCGGGACCTGGATGCCCATATTGGTTTCTACATATTCTATGAAGGTCTTTATCGGTCGAACCACGATGTCAAGGATTCAAACAATACCGTATGCAGTTCCCTTTGTCCATTAGTATGTTACTCGCTCGAGATTCGATCGTCGGTATCTCCATACGTAGTTCAATCTCGTTACCGGCAAGTCTCTTTACTCATTCTGTAACATAAGTGTTGTGACTAACTCCTTAGTCACATTGCTTGCAAGCTTCTTGTGATGTTGCATTACTGAGTGGGTCCAGAGATACCTCTCCGTCATACAGGGTGACAAATCCTAGTCTTGATCCACACCAACCCAACAGACACCCTCAGAGATACCTGTAGAGTAACTTTATAGGCACCTAGTTACGTTGTGACGTATTATACACACAAGGCATTCCTCCGGTGTCAGGGAGTTGCATGATATCATGGTCGTAGGAATATATACTTGACATGGATAAAGCAGTAGGAACAAACTAACACGATTAAATGATATGCTTATGATTGGGTCTTGTCCTAATGATGTGATCCTGTTATCAGATGACAACTCATGTCTATGGTCAGGAAACCTTGATCATCTCCGATGAACAGGGGCGGAGCTAGGATTTAGACATGGGGGGTGAGACTGATAATAAAGCCAGATTTTTTTTGAAAGAAAGGAGTTTCCCCCTGCCCCATTTTATAGAATGAAGCAAAAAAGTGTCTTAGACAACCAGCTAGAAAAGAAAAAAAACCATCACCTCCGGCTAACAACCAACCTAAACTTGGAAGGTATAGCAGAGGAGAGAGTACTGCACCTCTACCCAAATCTGTTTCACCCTCTTTTTATTACAAGACCCGTGAAGGAAAATAGAAAAGAATACTCGGAATATAAACTTGTAGGCACTCTCCACCTCTCTTTTTTGCCTCACAAACTACCTATAGATTTACATTGAAGAATAACTCACCTTTAACTTTGCATAGACACACACAACATTTTGCACCTGGAGCATGCCTAGCTATAGCTAATAGAGGTAAGTAATTACACATACCGTCGAGTATACAAAGTTTATAATCAAACTACTCCGAAATATGACATGAAATGCCTTGCTACAAAACAATGACATATGGAAATTTAAGTTGCACAAATAAGAAAATCATTGTATAACAATAGATTGCTTTTTATCTTGCATTTAACTAGGTTTGAATCGCAAATCATCATTGGTTGTATTATGTAATTTTGTTGTTGTATTAGGAAAAAAATGATCAACATTGTCAGAATACATACATAGAGAATTATATCCATGCCCCAACTCATCCCATTTGCAGCGAGGTTTAAGTAGCTCATCTATCGTGGTTGGCAGGCATATGCTTTCTAACGTTTGTGTATGCCCTAACATGATGCATCACGGATTACACGACCAAGATAATTAAATATGATGTATAATGATGCAAGACGAGATTTGGGGGAGATTAGTAGACATTATGATGGATTAACCTTGGCTAGAGCATTGGCTGCAGCATGAATAATTGGTGAGTGAAGTAGCTTGCGTCAGCGTACGGATCAGATCATGAGTAGGGAGAGTAGAGGCGGGCGGTGGCGAGGGCACGGGACGGCAGCAGGGCAACCCTAATCACCACACACGCGCTAATCATGGGAGATATGCGCTGTGCCCAGGATATTTTTATCGGAGGCCAATCAGCAAATATGGCCTTGCCATGGGCTTGAAAATCATTGCTAGTGGGCTTTTACATGGGTCTTTTTTCCTTCCTTTAATAATTCACCCTGAGTTAGGGGCAAGTACTTCTATATACCTGAATCATATCGCTAATTATCTACGGCATACACGTTGGTTGCTCGATCGATAGGGGGGCCAAGCCCCTACTCGACCCCCTATCTCCGCCACTACTGATCAACGAGCTAGTCTAGCAGAGGCTCACTAGGGACATGGTGTTGTCTATGTATCCACACATGTATCTGAGTTTTCGAACAATACAATTCTAGCATGAATGATAAACGATTATCATGAACAAGGAAATATGATAATAACTAATTTATTATTGCCTCTAGGGCATATTTCCAACACAGCGGACCCTAGATTGGGTGCACCCCTTTGGGGTTGCCTCCTCTCTGAAGGCGCAATTTCTCCTCCCCTCTTGTAAATAGTTGAGGGGGCCACCCCTCCAATCACATCCTTATGCATGTGGGTTGCCCTCATTCTCTCTCTCTCTCTAACTAAAAGGTTTCTCGATGTTGTAAAGTTGCTCCACCCCTTTCTAGTTCTCGAGCGGTGTTCAGTTCTGGATGGCAAAGCTCTACTGGATCGGTGATATCATGTGTGTGCAATCTATAGAGAGATCGTGCTTTCGGTCTTTGTTCATGGGCTATTCGAGGGAGGAATTTCTCGTGGTTGAGAGTTTGTAAATCCTAGTTGTGGGAATCTGCATCAATGGATCTTCACCAACTCTTCTTTTGCCGCTACTCCGAGTTGATAACGATATGATGTAAACCCTATGCATCTTTATAGGGATCCCGAGAACTTGATGCGTAGGCTGAATTGTTTTGTTTTATACTATGTTTTCATAACAAAATGTGCTTGGCTTGAAGTAGTTTAAGGATAGGTAACCAAATAATGTTACTGGTCCGTGAGGTCTTGATCCCATGTGTTAGCCATGTGTAGGGGCTTTACACCAGGTAGCATGTCCGGGTGCATTACATGTGTCGGTTCATTAAGCGCTATATAGGGTTCACTCTGAGCAACAGTTTTGAAAAGATTATGGAAGTTTTCCATCCATTTTTGAAAAGCTTTCGGGCTCAATTTTCTTGAGAGAGAAAAATCATGCATCTGCCTTTAGTTTTCCTGTTTTATTCATTGGTAATTTATTTGTCTTTGCTTCATTTTCTTTATTTCTCCATTTTTAGTCTTTTCTTATTATAATGTCCTCAATTTTTTTAAGATTCACAACTTTTCAGATTCATGAACATTTCCAAACTCGGAATTTATTTCAAATTCCTCAAAAAAAATCAATTTCTGAATATTTCATACATCCTTGTTTTTTTCAAGTGTGCTAATGCTTTTCACTCTCAGGAACATTGTTTCAAAAATTATCAACATTTATATTTGAACTCATTTTATTAAATTCATGAATATTTCATAAATTCACATTTGTTTCAAATTTGTACATACTTTTACTGATTCATGAATACTTTTTGAAAGAATCAAATATATGAGACTTTCTAAGATTCTTAAATATTATTTTCAAATTCATATAATTTTTAAAAATTCTCAACAAATTTTCAGTTCGCATATATGTTTTGAATTGGAGAACATATTTTCAAATCCATGGACATTTTTAAAATTCATGAACAATATTAGAACTCACAACATTTCTACAAATTTTGAATATTTTATAATATTGGTGAAACATATATTTACAATTCTTTCTCAGAAATAATGTTTTAATGAAATAAAATGATTTTTTTGAGATAAAATAAACATAATTGCTCTGTACAAACGAGCCGAAAGCTACTACTTGAACGACGTGAATGCGCACCTAGACTAGCTGTTGCTCAGTCAGCCTGCCTCAGCCCGAAACCAACCACTCGACAAGAGGCCTATAATTGGGCGCTGGTAGGCCTAATCCTATTGGGCCTTAAGCGTCAAATAGAGGCAAAATGGTACAGGTCGCACCTCCCCATGTTCACTGGGCTTATTGATTATTTGGCCCATTTTCGATCTGCATGGGCCAAAATGCCTCATCTTACATTGCAATTCCTGAAATACCCCATCTTTGCTAAACCTTTTGACAAAATGACCTTTTCTTAACACAAAAAAGATAAAATGCCACACACTTAAGTGGATGATGTATCTCCACCATAGGACAGAAATCAGAGGGTCAAAAATTCTATAATATCCCCGAACATAAAAATAAATGTCAGTAAAGCAATCTTGTATAAATGCCTTTTTTAAATTTTGCGGAAAAATTAACCTGGCCAATAAATCTGAAATAATTTCCTAAAGTCAAATATATGCATAGTAGTCCATTTTCAAATCCATCCAATTCTGGCCATGGAGCAAAGAGAAATGAGCAAAGAGAAATTCTAGCCATGGGCAAAAAATTGAACTCCCCAAAAAAGGCTCATAGAATTACAAATATATATGTGTGTATATATATACACATGCCGTCTATTCTACAATCGATGATAGAATAATATACTGCAATAATCTTGTACTTCCCTGTATACTTATATTGTACTTCTTTCTGCTTTCCCCTCTCTACTTCTTGTTTAAAGAACATGTACTTCTTTTTATATAACAGAACTTTACCATAGTAGTTTCTTTCTATAAATTTCTTTTATAGGTAGGTTAATGTATTAGCTTGCAGCTATTTCCAGGTTAAATTGGTGTGTTGCATTGTTTCTAATTAATTGTTTTCATATTGTTTTTGGAATATGTGTATTTGTTTTGATATAATTTTTTTAGGTATCATTTTTTATTTTATTCTGTGAATATTGTTTTATCTCTATGTGTTTTCGAAATGCTATGGTTGTCTTAGTTTTTCAAAATTGGAAACGAATCGTGTCGTGGGGACAACTTAACTGCTAGCCATAACTACACAGAGTTGGCATTTACTCTGTCCGCCCGTCCGCTCCGCCCAAATCTCTCTCCCTTCCTCTTCTCTCACACGCGGACGCTCCTCCTCTCTCTCTCTCTCCAGTGCTCCTCAGCGACGAATCCGCTGCAGGATCCCCCGCCGTGCAACCGCAGCTACGAGCAACCGCCGCCCGCTGCAACCGCGCGCACGACCCCCTCCCTCTTATCCAGGTCTGTTTCCTTTCTCTTTCTTCCCCACACTCATGTCCGCTGCGCTGCTGGGTACAGCACTCTGCGAATCCGCCATAGATGGCGTGAAGCGGAGTTCGGTATCGTCGCCGCCGCAGCCGCAGTTCCGATTTGTTCCTCTTTTTTGCCTCTCCCTTTGACTCTAATGCTTTGCTCTGCTTTTTCTCGCAGCCGTGTTCATCCACAGTAGAGGGGAAGCTTGGTGGTGGTCCATTTGGTAGGGTTTTTATACTTTGTGAAGCAAGTATTCTTCCTGTACATCGATATGGTTGGTGTATCCACAGGCATGTTGTCTCCACCTAAGAGCCCAATGGCCGAATCGGCGCAAGGTTCGTCCCGCAGATCTTGTGCTTGGGATTGTGATGTTCTATTCATGTAGTACATTTTTTAATTTTGTTCCTAGGATTGATTTGCTCATGTGTGGTTTTGGCATGGATTGGCAATATTTTTATTTATTATATATTTGGTTGTGGATGTGAGATTATTTCTTTCTCAGGTGTAGCAGACATGTTTGATGTTTCAACAAGTCTATTGTATGACATGCACTGTTTTGATGCTTGTTTTTGTTGAAATGTTTTTTTGTACTTCACTGAGTTGTAGTTTTGTATTGCTCCTCCATGTTGTGGTTGTACTTCACTTGTGTAGTACATCTGTACTTCTTATTTTATTCACAGTTTTCCTTATGTTGTAGTGTGGCGAGTTTTATTGTATATTTTTATAACAGTTGTGATTTTAGGGTTTAGAATTGGCCACACGTATTTCTTTTACACATATGCTTTACACTGCTCATGATAATACATTGCTATTTATTTTTCCCATATTGCATTGTAGTGCTAGCAGAATTGTTGTATTGCTTTAGTAGTTACCTTTGTACTTCTTGTTGCAATTGTTCCAATCTTTTGTTTTCTGTATTGTTGTACTGCTTTCTAGCATTGGTGTAGTACTTCTGTTGTTGTTGTGTTTATTATATCAATTATATTTATTTCCTTGTGCGCAGCAGATACAGTTGACGGTGTTGTAGCATCTGAAACTTATTCATTGTCTTCTTTGATTTTGTTTGCAAAAGATTCTGTTTCCCGATCAGAAAATGATATATCAGATGTTCTATCTGAACTTCGCTTAGAGTTTGATGGAGAAGATGTTAATAAGGTTGATGAGGCTGCGAATACGCCTGAGGACATTCCTACTGCGATTACGCCTGATGACATTCCTGCTGCGAATACGCCTGAGGACATTCCTGCTCGCAACCGGAGGTCTAAGGCATTGAATGACAGGCAAAGTCAGCCTGCCAGCAATCCTTCTAGCCCTGTTGGATGGGGTGAGCACTATATTGGCTCTTTGGAACTTTCGGAGATGCAGTCACAGTCCATTGATGGTACAGAGGCTATGACTCAACCTGAGGATGTCGCTGATCAGCTGGAGGCTGAGAAGTTAAGGGTGGCGGAGAAAATAGCAGCTGCTCAAAATCATAGGTCGAAGGCATTGCATGATATTCCATCTCAATGCACGGATATAGTTGTTCATGATAGTGTTGGTGTTTCTGATGGCCCTCCGAGTCCTGTAAACCCTGTCCCTGTAAAAAAGAGGAGGAAAACTTGTAGGAAGGTAGAGACACCTCCTGATGCTCCAGTACGCAGAAGCCCGCGTGTTCTGCCTAGACAATCACCTGATGTCGATGGTAAACGGCAAAGTCCTAAAGTTATTCAGAGAGGCAGCTCTGCAAATCTTAATCCTGCTGCTGCAAAAAAGGTGAAGGCAGCTAACCAGGCTGTGTCCAAGGCTAAGGCACCTGTTGATAAGAAGAAGAATGATGTTCTTAAGGGTAAGGAGAAGGTTTTGTCCAAGGGGCAGAAAACTAGAGGTAGCACAAAGAATTTACCTCGTGCTACTCGCAAATCTGTGCGTTTTGCACAAGATGATGATTTTGAGTCCAATGAGGGTGATGATGGTGATGAAGAAGGCGATGATGATGAACCTTATGTTTCTGAAGAGGTTTTTGATTTTGGAGATGATATCGGGAAGGTGAATTTTTATTTCATTATTTGTTGTCAAGTGTTTCTTGCATAATATATTCTCTAATTCCCTTTGATGTTATGATTGAACTGGCAATTGTGTAGTTATTGTACTTCTTATACTCTCCATTGAAATTTCTCAGTCTAGTTTTATTTTGTAATTTCATTTTTTGTGTATAGTTATTTTCATCTTTATTAATTTGTGTTGTTTTTTAATGTTTTTCAATATGAGTTTGTGAAGAGGCCTTTCAAGAGGAAGAGAGGCGAGGAAGGTGAGCCTAGCAACAAAGTTGAAAAGGTGGCGAAAAAGCGCTTCAACACCATGATTAGGTGCTCTTTGAAGGAGGTCGCTCTTTGTGTTGCGTTGTTGAAGGAACGTCACTTGAATGTTCTTGATACTGCTGAGCTTGGTCATATCAAAGACTTCAAGATCAAATCCAACATTAATCGCCGTCTTGCTTCTTTTCTGATGTATAATATTGATCCTAGGACCATGATCCTTGATCTTGGAGGAAACAAAGTTCTGGAGATCAATGCAGATGTCATTGAGAAGCTTTTTGCACTTCCTAATGGTGAAGACTCTCCTCCAAGGCCTTCAGAGGATTATGGTGCTGCTTTGGTGAAGTTAAAGGATGAGCTTAGGATTCCAAGGAATAAAGATATAAAAACTGATGAGCTTCGGAATATTCTCTCGCAGCTTGTCGATGATCCTGTTAGGGATGGCCTTGCTCTGAAGGTGTTTGGTCTGATTTTGTACAATAAATTTTTCTTCCCAGGGTATTCTCTGTGTGTGAAGAAGGAGGCGACAATGGTTAAAGACTTTGACATTGTCAAGTTGAAAAACATGCAGATTTGTCAGCTGATTGTTGACGAGCTGAGACTTGCTATTGAAGCCTGGCAGAAAGCAGGTGCAGACTGGAGAGCTCTTCCAGGTTGTGTTATTGCGCCTATTCTAACTTATTTGGACTATCTGGACCACCGCTCCATTGACCGTAAAGATAGGAGGCTCCCCCGTGCCATCTACATGGATCCTAGGAAGCTTATGAAACTTGCCAATGTGGATATCTTGAAGAAAGGTGGCCCGGACCCTAGATCTTGGATCTTTAGCAAGTTGCCGGTGAGTTCTTTAGTACCATCCTTTGTAGTGCAATTCTTTTAGTTGTAAATATTATAATTTTTGGTGATGTCCTATTTTCTTAATTAGTAATTAATCTTATGTGAAGTTTGGAGGTAGGTGTTGGGGTAAGAGGTTAGGGGGGTTGGGGGGTTCTCCCCCCCATATTTGGTTAACAAAAATAGAATATATAAATACTGTCACCACATCCCACTCACACAAAGTTATTATGTATGCATCTGTTTGTACTGCTTTGCATATATTGTTTGTACTGCTTTAGTGTTCATCTCAGCACACTCACACAAAGTTATTATGTATGCATCTGTTTGTACTGCTTTGCATATATTGTTTGTACTGCTTTAGTGTTCATCTCAGCACTTCTTGTTCATTTAGTACTGCTTTGTACTTCTTTTTTATATTTGTTAGGTTATTATACTTTTTATATTATTTAAATTTTGTTTATTAGTGTATTATTTTGTTGTATAACATTTTTGTACTCTCTTTTTGCAGTGGAAGGGGCGCAATGACATTATCTATTTTGATGAAAGCTCTGAAGTGACCGATACCAATTATTGTGTGTATCCCAAGAAGAGGAAGTTTGAACCGTCCTCAGGAATTGTTCACGCCAGTAGGCGTAAGTTTGTAGGAAGCAGTAGTGCTGCAGGTGTTTCTTATGAAGGAGTCGGTACTTTGTTTGATTCCACTTTCCAAGAGCTTGATGCTGCAATAGCAAAGGCAGTTCAGTTGTCACTTCAGCTGCCTACCACCAGCACCCATGTGAGCAGCACTGCTGGAGTTTTGCACCCTGAGCTTGCATTTAATGAAGATGCTCACAGGATTGTGTTGGATGCTGAGGCTGCTAATCTTGATCACTTGCAGAAATCTTTATCCCAGATCCAGGATGGTTTTGTAATGTACAAGACCATGCAAGATGGTCGCTGCAAGCCTTTCGAAGAGCACGCACAAAAGTTTCTCATGGAGATTGCGAAGGGAGATGGTCGTACTTCCGGCGGAGATGCTGGTGCTGCTGCTGCCGGAGTGCATACATGTGCTGGTGGGGAAGGGGAACACAATGATTCTATTGTTCGTCATGTAGATAAGGTGAGATATCTTTTGTACCAGATTTTTTATGTTTTGCTATAATTTCTTAATTCTGTGTGTTTTTGTTAGGTGAGTACTGATGGGCCAAAATTATCTCAAATTTGTGCCCTTGAGCATCATGTGGCGTCCAGTGTTTCGACGCCAGAAGATCATCATGAAGAGACAGATGTACAACTTACTGGTGATGTTGGAGTTGCGAAGAAACCGGAAGCTGGTGTTGTTGAAGCTGCTCATGAAGATCCAATTGAAGTTGCCGCTGGTCATAGTGATTCTACTACAGTCACAGCTGCTCTTGAGAAGACATCCGCTGCTGTTGATGCCAGCATTGAGCGCGAAGCTGTTCCTGTATCGGATGCACACGAGATCCCATCTGTTGCTGTGCTGGATCTTGTAGCTAAAGTTGCGCCATCTTCTGCAGGAAAAGACATAGGCCAGAACAAATAATGTCCACACCCATCTCTAAGCTTTAAACCTTTTGCTATTGCGATGATCTTTGAGTGTGTGTTGTATGTTTATGGGAAGTGGGTTTCTTTTGTGAAAAAAATGTACAATATGTGTTTCGGGAAACATTTGTGATACTTGTAATATGTTTATATCGGTGTAATCGATGTTGTGCTTTTGTGTCCTCATGCCTTTGTGCTTTACAGTGTGTATGTATGTTGTACTGCCTTTCCCCTTGTTGAAGGTATATGTGTATTGCTTTTAGTGTTGTACTTCTTGTTAGCTACAGTAGCTCAACTGACTAGCGCATCTTGATTTCAAAACTGCATTTGCAGTTGTTTCTGTACTATTTTAGTTCTGCACTGCTTTATATCTGTACTTCTTGTGTATCTACAGGAGCTACACTTTTCATTATGTCATGAGGTTCTGTACTTCTCCTAAAGTTGTCTATGTACTTCCTCTACGTGTATATTCTGTACTTCTTTTAATGTACTTCTTTTTCTGCAGGTGCTGGTGATTTTGATGATTTGATACAAGATGAGGTTAACATTCCAGATTATGTTGAAAGGTTTTCCAATGCAGTTACTTCTATTGAAGAAAAGGACAAGATTGCGTATGTTTTGTATTCTTATTTCCTTTGTTATATCTTTTTTCATGCTTTTATAATTTTGTTATTTCACCTGTGTCCTTCTGATTATTATGCGGTATATAATAATTTTCAGTGGAGAAGTTATGTTTGAGAATAACTATTGCAAAGCTACCGTATTGGATATTCCTAAAGCGTTTCGCCCTGATGGCATGCTTGGCATAGAAGCAGCGTCTGTTGGGATCTACATTTTATCAGAGAGGTATAAAGAATCTGAAAAGTTGGTTGTGCCCTACTGGATCACTATAAGTTTGTTTCTTATATTTTAATCTTTTGGCTATCTTTTTTTGCTTGCTACTTCATTTTTGTGAGCGTACCTTTTGTTTATGCTTGCTGTATTTAATATTTTTGTGCAGTCTAAGTTGTATCGTGGAGATATATCTGCTCCCATGACTAAATGGTTTTCAAAGAGAGTCGGAGACGAGCGTATTGACAAGAAGGATATTGGGGGTAAATTATAATTCTGGTTATCTTGTGTGTGTGGTTTTGTTTTTGTGTTTTTTACTCACTTTTTGTTATTTTGCTTGTGCTTTATGTTGTTTCGCAGATTGTGTTCCCAACGTAGATCCTCCTCCTCCCAAAAGGCATCCAGCTGAGTCAGCTAGTATTGGTCACTGGGTGACCATCAGCATAGACATGAAAAGACGGTGTTTCCAGTATATTGATTCTCTGTACGACAAGGATGACCAGGATAGGTGGACCATTTTCCTGAAAATGGTGAAGAATGATAAGATTCTCTGGAGGGCTGTTAGCAATAAAATGGATATCCATCTAAAACCTGATAATATCAACAGTTTTGAGAAGCACAGAGAAACAAGAAGATGGGTGAGACATACGCACATTTTTTCTTATCACACACTTCTTTTTGCTAGATGGATAACACTTTTTTTTAGTTCACTCACATTAGTGTTTTTTCCTTTGTTGTGTATGAAGGTGTTCTTGTGGGTTTTTCATGCTGTCGACAGTTCAGTCGTGGAATGGTAAAGAACTTATGAACTTTGCACATGCTGACATTGCCAACATGAAGAAGACCATCCTTTATAGTTGGGCTATGTCTGGTCATTTCAATATTGATTTTAACAAGCTGTTCGGCTATCATCCAGATTAGTATTTACTAGTTTTTTTTTCTAATCAGCCTGTTATATAAAATTCTTACCTGCACTTCTAGTTGCATCATTATTGTACTACTTGTAGCTGTGATATAGCCATCATAGGAGCAGTGTTATCTGTATTTCGTTTTGCTAATTTTGTTATGCAAGTTTTGTGCTAGATCACTCTCTTTTATGGTTTCACCTGTCTCTCGTGATATTTTGTACTTCATTTTTTATTTTAAATTTCTGTCTTTGTCAATTTAATGCAGGTGAATGTATGAACATTGGGGATGAAAGCTTTACACTGTTTGAGACCCAAATGGTTAAGCCTTCTCATGAAGTTATTACTATTAGTATCTAAGAAGATGTCGAGGTTCTGAAAGAGAAGCCCGTCGTTATGAAAATGTCGTCCAGCAAGAAGAAGACGGCTGTAAAATCTGATTCAGATTTCCAGAAGCTTGCTGTTGGACATGAATCTACTGACACCGATGACTTTGTCAGGCCAATAATAACCACAAGGTCCGGCGGGCTGGCTCATGGTAAGCAGGGGACAATTTTTCCTGCAAAGAAGATAAATAAAGCCCCCGGGATCGACTCTGCGAATTTATTGTCCAATGAGTGTGCGCCAAAGAAAGCAAAGAAGTGGAGTCAGCCGGTTGAACAGCTAAGGCCCGTCGAGTACACTAATATCCAAAATGCTAGACTTTTGAAGGATTTCATGCTAAGCAAGCATGCAATTCAAAAGTATAAAGAGTGTGTTCTTCTTGATCTTACTAGTTTTGCTAATATTTTAGATGTTTAGTTAATCTTGTGCTTCGCAATAGTATATTCTTATTCTTTCTATTTTTTCTTATTTTTCTTGTTGTCATGTTTTTTGTGCTTTAAAAGCAAGTACCCTAATTTTGGTTAAATAAGTTCGTACTGAATTCTGATAGTGATTCTAGTACTTCTCAAAGTTTTATTAATGTACTTCTTGGTTTTGTATTTTTGTACTTCCCTAATTTCAACCTTTGTACTGTCATGTATTGCTTAAACATGTATTGCCTTCATTAGCTTCTTCAGAATTTTAGATGTAATCATTTTAATAACTTATGTTAATTTAATTCGTTTTATCTTCATTTTTGCCAATCGCAGAACAACTTTTGCTAGGTTCGTTCACGGTGTTGATGACACTGGTTTTGAGATTGAGACAACTTTCACCAATGAAGATTTCGTAAGGAATTTTGCTCAATATGGGCAGATCGAAGGTGAGATGATGGACTTTGTCATTTCTAGCTTTAATTCTGATGCAACCATGAGTCATGTTTTTGCTTCCGGGAAGCGTGTACTTTTGAGCTCGTACTTCATTGCGGTAATGTTTTTGATTCTATTAGCAAGTTTCTCTTATTTCATGTGTATGTTATTTTTCTTTTTGTATTTGATGTGTACCCTGTATTTTCTGATCTTAAAGCACTTTTTCTTTGATGTGCAGTATGTTCTTGGACTGGATAATTTGACGAACACCAAGAAATTTGATCTCGAGGCAGGAGTTAGGTGGTTCCACAATTTGGTGAAGCCTTCACAAAATCTTTTGTTGGCAGACTTGGTTAGTATAGTTTGTTAAAATTTTCATTTAGGTGTTAGCATGTTCTTTTTTCTGCTTGTTTTTGAAGTGTACACAGTTGTTTGATCTGTATATGTAACTACTTCTTACACATCTAGTTGTTATTTTTAAAAACAGATGTTGCTCCCCAACTGTAAACCTGTTGGTACTTCAAATACTTTCCATCATTCGATGTACATTCTGAACAAATACAGTAAGACATTTGTTGTCCTAGAGTCATTAAATTGGCCGACAAGAAGCAACACTCAAATAACAAAGAGCGAGTTCCACAAAGTTGATGTAAAAGAAATTGTGAGTTTATGCTACTTTACTTTTATGTTTATAATATTTTCTTGTTCCATTTTGATATTTTAGTAAATAGTATGTTACACTTCAAGGATTGAGTTCACCTCTATTTTTATAGGGCAAAAGGTTTGATGATGTTATGCAAGCTGTTTATGGCAAAGAAGCGTGCAGGAAGAACAATCTACCGTGCTGGAGCAAGGTTGCGGATAAACCCCACAACTTGATGCCTGCTCAACAGGGAATTAATGAGTGTGGTATCTATTGCCTCAAGTTTGCGTGCACATTCGATGGGGATCGATGCGTCGAGCATATCAAGAAGTACAATGTTTGTCCCTGCAGACTACCCAGTTTTTGTTTTATGAAGCGAAAAATATTTTCTTCATATTTGTTTTTTTGCCGCTCATTGTGCTGACATTTTTATTTTTTGTCGCAGGACCGTTCTGAGGACTAGAAGGCTGACTACATGTTCAGAGTTCTTTTCCATGAGGATAACAAGGTGCCTCTTGAGGACCTTCCGGAGGAAATCCAGTGCCTCTCCCCTACTTCTACGTTGTCAACACAGGGTGAAGAACTGCTGCTGATGTTAACTCAGCTCCCAGCTGAATGATTTGATGACGCACAATATGCAGTGCGACTAGGATATGTGTTAGACAATGTGTCCTTTTTGTAATCTAGATGATCTGTCGTGTGAAGAACTACTTTATTTTTTGTTTTAGCACTATGTTCTGAAGTTTTTATTTGTGGGAATATTGTCGTCTTATCAGTACGCAAAACATCTCTGCTGGATGATGTGTATTTAGTGTGAATTATGCTGAAACATTTGGCATAAATTTTTAAAGTTATTGAAAATATATTCTTGTACTTTCACTATTGCTTATTGTACTTCCTACAGTTGTATTTACTGTACTTCTATTTCAACACAGATTTTTTACTCAAAATGTATTCTTTATAGCATCATTTTTGTCCTGCAAGCATTTTTAACTGAATAATTCATTTTGTTAAATATAATAGAATATTTTACTTGTTATGGAAGGGGGGTAG
Source organism: Hordeum marinum (assembly GCA_022496015.1). NCBI lineage: Eukaryota > Viridiplantae > Streptophyta > Magnoliopsida > Poales > Poaceae > Hordeum > Hordeum marinum. The sequence goes on from CM039677.1 coordinate 323,258,677, forward strand.
GGGGGACCCCCTTACACTGTCTTGTACCCGAGTGAACTTGTACCCCCATCTGTGTTAGCGCGAGGCCGAGCTGGGTGGGCCTACAGCGAGCGCTAGCGAGGCGCAGGCCCACCCAGTGAGGCCGAGGTAGGAACGAGCCATAGCAGGCGACGACGCGGCATGCTGCGACGTCACATGTGAAGGCGAGTCCGTCACACCAAAGCATCACCATCTATCTTAGGGGTGTGGGGGGGGGGGGGGGGGTTAGGCACCATTTTATATACGTTTCTAAAAGAAAGGCAAACAGAAATGATACAGAAACATTTTTACTATATGCAAAGTCGAGGCGTATAGTCACTTGTGTAGTACCTTGATTTTTTAAAGTACTTTCTTTTTCAAAATTATAGAACTGATGTCATAATAGAACCTGTACTTCCCTTAGTGTTACGGTTGTACTTCTTTATCTATGTATTATGTACTTCTTTGAAACTTGTTGTTTGTTAAAATAATACTTGCAAAGTCTGTTATGGGTTTTATAGAATCAGATCAATTTTCAATGTCAATGTATTTGTTTATCTATCAGTCATGACTCACATTAGCATATTACCATATAACTTTTTACAGCAATATAACAAGTAAATTGTACTCATCCATCCAAATTAGCATATTTTTAAGTCATAAATTGGTTGGCACAGTAGCTATAGCACAGTAGATGTAGTATATATCATCTATGTTCTGAGAGTAACATACAACCCATGCAGCAATATGACAAGTTAATATATTACACAAGCTAATTAACATTTCTTTAATCTAGAGCTACTCCTTGTTGGTGGTTGTTTTGGCGCTTGATTATTGCTGTTGTATCTTGCTTTTTGGGTGGGGGAGGTGGTGTTCGTTCTTCCTCTTGTTCGGTGTCGTCTTCATCAATATCATTGTCTTCATCATCATCCTCTTCTTCTCCTTCCTGTTCATTGTCTTCATATTCTTCTTATTATTATTATTCTTGTTCTTCTTCTTCTTCATCATCTTCTGCAATGGACATATTATTGTTCTTCTTAGATTTCTGATTTATTTTCTTTGCTATCTCCAAAGCAACTTTGATCACTGGACAACTTAGAATGTTGTGCCCTGACCCAATTTGCTTGCATCCCTGGCATATCCTTTTGCTTTTTTAGTTAGTTGTTTCTTTTTATCTTTGAGAAATTTTGTTGGACACGACCTAGCATTGTGCCCTGACCCAATCTCGCCGCACATACCACATTTCCTTTTCCCTGTTTAAGTTTCCTCATCTGTTTTTAGGACTGCTTCTTCCAGCTTCATTTTCTTTCCAGCCACCGATGGTCTCGATTTAGCTGTGTTCTTATACCTGCTGCCCTTAGTTTTTGATATTGGTGGAGGTAAGATAGCCTTAGTTATAGATTGAGCATTGCATCCAGTACTAGGCATGTCATCATCGTCATGCGATGTTCTTAGCATCTCTGTTGATAAGTCAGGCTCAAATTGGTTTATATCTAGTGGAGTGCATGCATCATCACCATCATCAGATGCTATTGATGAACCCACTGCTTCAACCCTATTTAACACTTCTAGCAGGCCAACTTTTGTTGTTACATGTTGGTCGTCTGACTTGCCTCCTGTTCTCACAGCTTTCAAAGCTATTTGGAGAAGTTCATTTTGTTGATGCAGGAACAAAGACCCGTCAAATGATTTAGTCTTGTAGTCCCTCCTGTCAAATGTTTCCCTTCTCTTTTCTCTCGTAGTGTACCTCTTTAGGATGTAGATATCTGGCACACTCTTCCCTCTCAGGTGCTCGAGCATTGCAATTATGTGCACGCAGAACAGACCTAGGAGCAGGTAGTTTTTGTGCATGAAAAAACAATTAGTTTTCATCATGAAAAACCATAAATAGTAAATTCACATTTTCTATATTTTGGAATTGGACGTGTAAAAATTATTTATGTTCTCTGTCTATATTTACCTGTATGCTCAAACAGCTTGCACTCGCACCTGTATTCCTCGGTCTCAGTGTTCGCAACAACTTTGAACTCATGGTTTGACCATGAGAACGTATCCGTTGGCTCATGGTAGGTCACAAGATAATTATGTTCGTCAACTATGGGATCCTGGATTGTTTTTATGCGGAAGAGTGTGCTATTTTTATGTTTTCTCCTGAACTCGGTGAATACGGCTTTTGTATAGTGCTCACTGAACTGCTTCTCAAAACCGTAATGAGTTCTTGTGTTTGGTTCTGTCTGCAAAATGTTTAAGCAAGTGTGTCAGTATGGTTGTATGGAAATATCAAGTGCAAGAAGTTGTTGTACTTATGTAAACTGTAACAACTATACTTCTCCCCTGTATTATTTCTGTACTTCCCCAAAAACTGTAATCTACCACTTATTTTTACAAAGACAAAAGAAATTTGAATTGATAGCTTACCATTGATGCCAATGTCTGTGCATTTTCAACTTGCCTCCTTGAAAATATGCAGTTGTTTACTTGCTCAGCAAATCGGTGCAGGTTTTGGTCCTGTTTGACAAATCCTTTCTTGAGTATATAGTTCATACTTTCGCTTCGTCGAGTCAAAGTCATCCTTGCAGAGAAAACCTCTTTGAAGTAAGCCGATATCCATTCCTTCCTGTCTGCCCACATGTGTAGAATCATGTGATCATCATGAAGCTTGTATTTACCAACTAGCTGGTGCCAAGCTACCTCAAATTTAGTTGGCATCAGGGGCCAATTTATGATTGCCTTAAAGTCAGCCTTCAAAGTGATGTGCAACTTGTACAAGTATGAAATGTGTGAGGCGTACTTGTTTGTTATATGCCATCGGCAAAACTTGTGTAGGGACCTGGTGAAAAGTTGTTTTATTGCAGGGGTCATCGAAGGGCACTAGTCTGATTAGAAAATGGAAGGGGCTAGGGTTATAAATTTAGAACTTTTGATAATATAATGTTTGTATTGCTTGTATAGTAAAATTAGAACTTCTTTTTGCATAATGTCCCTGAAATTTTGGTATTTTCAAATTAAAAACTTTTGAATTACTTGCATAGTTCTTTCATATAAAAAACTGCTTTTAGGTAAACTAACTACAATGTCAGTCTATATGTTCACGATCTATATAAATTGGAATGTGTTATACCTGTTAAAACTATTGTAGGTCGCTTCCCATTGTTGCATGCCAAGAAGGTTCTGAATAGCCAAGCAAAAGATTCTTCACCTTCATCCCTTACAAGGGCACACGCGAATATTGATGACTGGAGATGATTGTTTACTCCTACAAATACTCCCAAAGGCATAAGGTACTGATTTGTCTTATAAGTGGTGTCAAATGTCATCGCATCACCAAAATCTTGGTATGCGCCCCTACAGCTTGCATTAGCCCAGAAGATGTTCTTTATGCGATCGAACTCATCAATCTGCAAGTCGAAGAAGAATTCATTATTTACTGCTTTCATCTCAGCAAAGAATCCCAACAGCTTCTTGACGTCATCGATGCTATCTTCCTTAGAGTTAAGCAGCTTCCTACATATTTCAATAACACAAAAGGTTGTACACTGTTCGGTAGCATGTTCTTTCCGAAGCTTTTTTAATGGTCATGAAATCACAAGCTGAAAAGATAGTGTATATCATTTTTGTTGTTACCTCTTGATTAAATCGTGGCCGTGCAATGCCAAGAACTGACCGCCACCGAGGGATCCATATAGGATAGACATAATGGTATGGTGCTGAACATTCTGGAACTGGAGGAACTTAACATAATCCAATATAGTGGGGTCAAACGACTTGTGGGAATGAAGAAACACAAGCATGGTAGGGCTCTGTATTAGTTGGTGGTTGTGCTCAAAATTGATGTCGACAATGACTATTGTATCATCGTGCTCATTCCCCTTTAATCGCAGCTTCGCCTTGCATCCACATCGCTTTGTCGTCTTGTCCCGCTGACGCTCAGATTCAGAAACAGAGCTCGCGTGCTTCCCTTCGCGTGTGCAGTACAGGTATCTATTGAAACCACTCTTCTGTCCAATTCTTGTTCCAAAGCCAGCGTGTCTGGCGTATCTATTGTAGAACACTTTGCCTGCATCGAAGTCCTTGAACACCATCCCCATCTTTGGTATAACGTAATCTGGGAGGTCAGATTTCTGCAAAATAAATCCAAAATGTACATAAAGATGTCTAAGAAGTGAGTTCCATACAAAACAAACACACATACTTGTACTGCTATGAAAGGACTTTGTTGTATTGCCATGTAACAATATTATTGTACTGCTTTATGACACCAATAAATCCAAAATGTATATAAAGATGTCTAAGAAGTGAGTTCCATACAAAACAAACACACATACTTGTACTGCTATGAAAGGACTTTGTTGCACTGCCATGTAACAATATTATTGTACTGCTTTATGACACCTTCATGTGAAGAAAACCAGCATAAAAATGTTTTTTTGTTCCAATCAACTGCACAGTGCCAGCGTGACAAACGTGCCGACCGTGTGCCAATACAACACTGAGCAGATAGTTGGAACAACCATTTGGGTGTGTTCCCGCACTATGTGTGGTTTTAATGATCCTTATTAGACAAAGAAAAATTGTACAGATGCAATCATTTATTACTTGTTCATAGTACTGCTTTTCATTTTATATGAGTTACTACATATACAAGTAAAAAAGATACTACTGTCCAACTACATTTGTACTGCTTTGTAAACAAGAGGTAGTTTGACTATGAAAATGTAGTAATAACATCTGTTTATTATACTCACATGGATATACTTTCGATTCTCCTCTGGAGTTATGCAGTCGTCAGGTTGTATCGGACAAGGAGGCGTAACCACTGATTTGTGCAGCAGCGGGTCACATTTCGGGTTCACCGGCAATTTTTTTGACGTATTATTGCGCACTGGTTGCTGCTTTAAAGTCGATGAAGGTGGACATGGAGGCAGCGTATTATCACCAACACCTGGCTGCTTACGACTCGGAGGATGCAAACCTGCTACTCTAGGAACAATTTTAGGATGGCGATTTGTGATGTTTCCAGCTGTGTGGCAAGCCGCAGGTACTTTATGCATGTTGAGCGTACTTGTATCAGCATGCGTAGAATCCACATCCACATATGGTGGATGTAAAGCCCCAATCTCAGGAATTTTTGTTCGGCGATGTTGCATGCCTGAAACCTCACGCACAATACGCTCAATACGTGGTGGCACTTGTGGCCCAACACATTTACTTGTATGGCTAGCTTTCGTCAATATTGATGATCCAAAGAAAATGAAACTGCTCGGAGGTTGCGGCGACGGCTCCATGCCGCTAGGATCAGGTGAATATCCAGTGACATAAAAATTTGGCGGATCTTCCATTATGCACCGCAGAGGCACTGCATTCGTGACAACTGGAGTAGCATCCAATGGAAAACCATAATCATCAGCCTGAAAGTGGTCATAAAATTAATGAGGAATTGTCAGATTTTCTCATGGCTGTACTGCTTGTGTACCTTAGATGTACTTCTTTGAAATCAAAACCTATACTTCTTTTTTTGATAACTATGAGCATGAATATAGTGACACAAAACAAGATTTGTAAATCTGTACTTCTTCTCACAGATATTGTTGTACTGCTTTAAAAAATATAATAGGTATTCAGAATCCAAAATCCAAATGTATTAAGTGTAGTATTGTAGTACAATTATTATAACAGAATCGCAATTAGTAACGATATATAGCAATGAGTTGTAAACACTTTTCTTTTGATTGAGGACCTCACCTCAGTTCCAGCATAGGGATCGATGTTTTCATGTGTAACAACATGTGCAATTGCAGTTGAGTCAGCTGCTAGATTTGGCAAATGAGTCAAACTTTGCTTAAATCTTGGAGACGTTCTCATATTCTTCATTTCATTGCCAATTTTTCTTGCCCAAGTAGACACTTTTGCTGCACGGGGTGGCATGATGTCTCGCACTAAACGACAAAACGACAAACTCATTGTCAGAGCTCATCTAAATTGACACAAGGAAGTTTCTCGAAATCGATATTTATAGTTTTCACCTGTAATGATTTTCTGTGTTGCTCTGCACTGCTGCTTCAAGATATTTTGTACTGCTATTCTTCACTATAGAGAACCTTTTTGCACTTCCCTAAGCTTGCTAATTCCACAGCTCCAAGTAGCAGCTGCAAAAGATGAGTACCAAATTAGCATAAAGGACACCCTGTACTGCTACTTCAAACTACTCACTACTTCTCTCAGTGTAACTATGGTACTGCCTCCCTAGCAGGAATAATTCTCAATAGGTACTTTCTCGCTCGCATGTTGTACTGCTCTGTACTTCTACCTAAATATTGTATGTACTTCCCATTACTGCTACCTTTGTACTTCCCGTAATTCTCCACTCAGCAGGTCAAAATTTCATTCAATCTCCTCGCCACCAGCTGGAGTAAAAAGAATGCCACAGAATGCCACGATGAAGAGAAGTACATTTTTCCTGGCACCTGTCGCTGGAGAAGGAGCTCGTGCTTGTGCTCGACGTTGGAACCTGTAATAACCCCGCACCCATATAAGGTGGTTAACTGGGGCGTCGCCGCCGGTCGAGATCTTGTCGATCTCGCACCGCTCGCCACTCTGTCCTCGCTGCCGGAGGGGAACCAGGGGCAGCCTCACCAGGGGAAGAAGGTGGTTAACCGGGGAGGGAGAGGGGCGAGGCGGGGGTGGGATGGCTCGCCGGGGAGGGAGAGGTGCGTGGCAGGGGTGGGATGGCTCGCCGGGGAGGGAGTGTGCGCGCGGCGGGGGTGCGATTGCTTGCCGGGAAAGGGAGGTGCGCGCAGCGGGATCGGGGTGGGATCTGGACCAGGTGGGGAGGTGGCGGTGGGATCAGGGGGATCTGTTTCGGGATCCGGGCAGGTGTTGCCTGGTTGGGTCGGTCTCCGGTTCAAACACTACCTTATATAGGGGCTTGCCTATTGTAGAATATTATTCTACAATCAGTTGTAGAATAGACCCACCCTATATATATATACCTATATATATATGTATATATATATATATTCATAGTAGTACACTCTTTAAATTTTAGCCAATTGTGGTAATGAGCAAAGAGAAAATAATATATTTGTATATATATATATATTCATAGTAGTACACTCTTTAAATTTTAGCCAATTGTGGTAATGAGCAAAGAGAAAATAATATATTTTTGGGTACATATTTGGGCATAAAATTAAACTGCCGAGAAAGAACTAAAAAACATACAACAAATCAAGTATATTCTTATAGTTTACTGTTCAAATTCAGCCAATTCTAAACAAATATGGTAGAGAAAATGACATATATAATTCTTGTCTAGCAAGTTTAGCACATTACTTACAAATAGATGAAGTTGTCCATTACATGGATTCCAATATTTAAACTAAATCATAAAATAGAGCAACACATCGCACAAGTAAAAAAATCAAGCTCGAGCACATAGCTGAAGATTTCATGTCCCAAACATCGCATATGTATAATAAAATAGAGAAAATCTCGAATTCACATGAAAAGTTTCCACTTGTTCTAAACAAATGATCAGTAAGCACCATGGTCACTACATCTAAGTGGGTTGTGGCCCTCACGTGCCATGGTTTTATAGGCTATTTTTGTAGAGGTGTTTTCACCTTTTTTGTGTGCATTTTTATGGTCTTCGTCTTTTTTACTTTCTTTCTTGTCTATTTTACACGTTTTTACTTGTTTTTTTTGGTGGGGAACTTTACATGGGAAACAAAAAAAATTCTACGCACATGCAAGATCTATCCATGGTGATGAGCATCTACGAGAGGGAGAGTGGATCTACATACCCTTCTAGATCGCTAACCGGAAGCGTTAAGAAACACGGTTGATGTAGTCGAACATCTTCGCGATCCAAATCGCCGAGCGTCCTGTGATCCCATCATGATCAATCTCGCGATCCAATCACGACCCGTCTCGCGATCCCATCACGATCCGTCTCACGATCTTAATCATGGTCCTTCCGATCTAGCACTGAACGGACGGCACCTCCGCGTTCAACACACGTGCGGCTTGATGACGCCTTCACCTCCTCGATCCAGTGAGCGATGGTGAAATAGTAGATGAGTTCCGGCAGCACAACGGCGTGGTGATGGTGGTGGTGAAGAACAATCTCCGTAGGGCTTCGCCAAGCACAACGGAAACTATGACGGAGGATAAACTAGAGGGACAGGGTTGCCGGCACACGGCTTAGGGTTTCTTGATGTGTTCCAGGTGCTAGCCCCATCCCTTTATTTATATGTTGAGCCCTGGGGTCGACACTTGGAGAAAAATCCAACTCAAGGTCGGTTTGCCCGCAAGGCAAGAGTCCTCCTCGAACTCCAGGACCAGACGCCAAGGTCCTCGGCGTCTGGCCCCAGACGCCAGGGTCCCTGGCGTCTGGCCCCTGGCCTCTGCAAAACACCTTTTGCACCTTCCTAAAGCCTCATGGGCTTTACCCCTTGGCCCAAATAAAGTGTTCTTGTACCCTGAACATTTCGAGAAACATCTGAAACTATTGCGGTGAATTCCGGAACTCTTCCGGAGGCCAAACACTATTATCCCATATATCAATCTTTACCTCCAGACTATTCTGGAGCTCCTCGTCATGTCTGGGATCTCATCCGGGACTCCGAACAACTTTTGGTCATCAACATAACAACTCAACTATACTTATATCATCACCAAACGTTAACTGTGTAGACCCTGCGGGTTCGAGAACTATGCAGACATGACCGAGACACCTCTACGGTCAATTACCAATAGCGGAACCTGGATACCCATATTGGTTCCCACATATTCTCCGAAGATCTTTATCGGTTGAACCTCTATGTTAAGGATTCAGTTAATCCCGTATGATGTTCCCTTTGTTCTTCGGTATGTTACTTGCCCGAGATTTGATCGTCGGTATCTCTATACCTAGTTTAATCTCATTACCGACAAGTATCTTTACTCGTTCCATAATACAAGATCCCGTGGCTAACACTTAGTCACATTGCTTGCAAGGCTTTGTTGTGATGTTGTATTACCGAGTGGGCCCTGAGATACCTCTCCATCACACGGAGTAACAAATCTCAGTCTTGATCCATGCCAACCCAATAGACACCCTCGGAGATACCTATAGAGCACCTATATAGTCACCCAGTTACGTTGCGACGTTCGATACACACAAGGCACTCCTCCTGTGTGAGTGAGTTACATGATCGCATGGTCATAGGAATAGATACTTGACATGCAAAAAATTCTAGCAATAAACTGACACGATCATATGCTACGTTTATAGATTGGGTCTTGTCCATCACATTATTCTCCTAATGACGTGACCCCATTATCAAATGACATCTCATGTCCATGGCTAGGAAACCTTGACCATCTTTGTGCTGGAAACATGCCCTAGAGGCAATAATAAATTAGTTATTATCATATTTCCTTGTTCATGGTAATCGTTTATTATCCATGCTAGAATTGTACTGATCGGAAACTCAGATACATGTGTGGATACATAGACAGCACCATGTCCCTAGTATGCCTCTGATGGACTAGCTCGTTGATCAAAGATGGTTAAGGTTTCCTAGCCATGTACATGAGATGTCATTTGATAACGGGATCACATCATTAGGAGAATGATGTAATGGACAAGACCCAAACTATAAACGTACCATATGATCGTATCAGTTTATTGCTACAGTTTTTTGGATGTCAAGTATCTGTTCCTATGACCATGAGATCATGCAACTCACTGGGACCGAAGAAGTACCTTGTGTGTATCAAACGTCACAACGTAACTGAGTGACTATAAAGGTGCTCTACAGGTATCTCCGAGGTGTCTGTTGGGTTGGCATGGATCAAGACTGGGATTTGTTACTCCGTGTGACGGAGAGGTATCTCAGGGCCCACTCGGTAATACAACATCACAACAAGCCTTGCAAGCAATGTGACTAAGTGTTAGCCACGGGATCTTGTATTGCAGAACGAGTAAAGAGACTTGCCGGTAATGATATTGAACTAGGTATAAAGATACCGACGATCGAATCTCGGGCAAGTAACATACCGAAGAACAAAGGGAACAGCATACGGGATTAACTGAATCCTTAACATAGAGGTTCAACCGACAAAGATCTTTGTAGAATATGTAGGAACCAATATGGGCATCCAGGTCCTGCTATTGGTTATTGACCGTAGAGGTGTCTCGGTCATGCCTACATAGTTCTCGAACCCGCAGGGTCTGCACACTTAAGGTTCGGTGACGTTTTGGTAGTATAGAGTTATGTATGATGCTGACCGAAGGTTGTTCGGAGTCCTGGATGAGATCCCGGAGGTCACGAGTAGCTCGGAATGGTCCGGAGGTAAATATTGATATATAGGAAGTCCTATTTTGGTCACCGGAAAAATTTCGGGCTCATCGGTAGTGTACCGGGAGTGCCAGGAGGGTGTCGGGGGACCATCGGGAGGGGTGTCTCGACCCAAAGGACCTCATGGGCTGTGGGAGGAGTCAAACCAGCCCCTGGCGGGATGGACTAAGCCACCACTAAGTCCCATGCGGCTAGGGGTGGGAAAAACCCAAAAGGTGGAGATGTGGAAAGAGTTTCCAAGTGGAAAGGAGGAATCCTACTCCTAATAGGATTGGAGTAGGACTCCTCCACCTCCAATTTCGACCAAACCTTGAGGGTTTGAGGCTTCCTCCTCCCCTCCCTCCCTCCTATATATACTAGAGGATTTAGAGGGGAAAGCTAACCCTAATTGCCACGTGTTGCCCTCTTCTTTCTCTAGATCTGTTTCTCCTCTAGATTAGTTCTGCGGTGCTTAGGCGAAGCCCTGCAAGATTAGTTCACCACCACCGCCACCATGTCGTTGTGATGCTAGAGAACTCATCTACCTCTCCGCTCCCTCTAGCTGGATCAAGAAGGCGGAGATCGTCATCGAGCTGTATGTGTGCTGAACGCGAAGATGTCGTCCATTCGACGCTAGATCGGAAGGACCGTGATCAAGATCGCGAGACGATTCGCGATTGGATTGCGGGACGAATTGTGATGAGATCGCCGTACAGATCATGACTGGATCGCGAGATGGATCGTGATGGGATCACGGGACGCTCGGCGATTTGGATAGCGAAGACGTTCGACTACATCAACCGTGTTTCTTAACGCTTCTCGCTTAGCGATCTACAAGGGTATGTAGATCCACTCTCCCTCTCATAGATGCTCATCACCATGGATAGATCTTGCGTGTGCGTAGGAAATTTTTTGTTTCCCATGCAACGTTCCACAACAGTGAAATCATGAGCTAGGTCTATGTGTAGATGAGATCTCGAGTAGAACACAAAGGACTTTGTGGGCGTTGATGCTTAGATTGCTTCCTCCCTTGGTCATGTTTTGGTTCAGCGGTATTGTGGGATGAAGCGGCCCGGACCAACCTTACTCGTACGCTTACGAGAGACTGGTTCCATCGACTGACGTGTAACTTCGTTGCAAAAAGATGGTTGGCGGGTGTCTGTTTCGCCTACTTTAGTTGGATCGGATGCGACAAAGGCGGTCCTTGAGAAGGTTGAAAAGCAACTTATGTATCAGCGTTGTGGTTTTTGCGTAGGTGAGAATTGTTCTTGCTAGATACCCGTAGCAACCACGTAAAACTTGCAACAACAATTAGAGGACGTCTAACTTGTTTTTGCAGGGTATGCTGTGATGTGATATGTCCAATTACATGATGAGATATATGTGTTGTATGAGATGATCATGTATTGTATAGAATATCATGACTTGCATGTCGATGAGTACGGCAACCGGCAGGAGCCATAGGGTTGTCTTTAATTATTGTATGACCTGCGTGTCAATCATTAAGCGCCTTGTAATGTTTTACTTTATCCCTAAGCGGTAGCAATACTGGTAGAAGCATGGTGGGCACGACAACCCTGATGGCGACACGTTGATGGAGATCAAGATGATGGAGATCATGGTGTCATGCCGGTAACGATGGAGATCATATCGGTGCTTTCAAGATGGAGATCAAAAGCACAAGTTCATGGCCATATCATGTCACTTCAGATTTGCATGTGACGTTAATCCTTTTATGCACCTTGTTTTGCTTAGGACGACGGTAGCATTATAAGGTGATCCCTCACTTAAATTTCAAGATAATTTGTGTTCTCCCCGAGTGTGCATTGTTGCGAAAGTTTGTTGTGTCGAGACACCACGTGATGATCGGGTGTGATAGACTCTACGTTCACATACAACAGGGTGTAAGCAAGTGTTGCACATGCGAAACACACAGATTAAACTTGACGAGCCTAGCATGTACAGACATGGCCTCACAACACAAGAGACCGAAAGGTCGAACACGAGTCATATAGTAGATATGATCAACATGATGATACTATTGAAACCACCTCAACTCACATGATGATCGGACTTGAGTTAGAGAATTAGGATCATGTATCACTTGAATGACCGGAGGGATGTCAATTTGAGTGGGAGTTCTTAAATAATATGATTAGTTGAACTCATTATGATGAATATAATCAGTAGTGTCTTTGCAAATTATGTTGTAGATTACTAGCTCACGCTGCAGCTCCCTTGAATTTTTATATGTTCTTAGAGAAATAGAGTTGAAAGATGATGGTAGCAACATTGCGTACTGGGTCCGTGATCTGAGGATTGTCCTCATTGCTGCACAGAAGGCTTATGTCCTAAATGCACCGCTCGGTGCGCCACCCCCTCTAGTGTCGTCTGTAGATTTTGTGAACATTTGACAGGCACGTTCCGATGACTACTTGATAGTTCAATGCGTCATGCATTACGGCTTAGAATTGAGGCCCCAAAATGTTTTGAACATGACAGAACATATGAGATGTTCTAAGAGCTGAAACTGGGATCTCAGGCTCGTGCCCGTGTTGTGAGATATGAGATCTCCAACAAGATTCTTTGCCTGCAAGATGAAGGAGAATAGCTCAATCGTTGAGCATGTGCTTAGATTGTCTAGGTACTACAATCGCTTGAATCGAGTGGGAGTTGATCTTCCAGATAAGATAGTGATTGATATAGTTCTCCAAGTCACTGTCACTAAGCTACTAGAGTTACGTGATGAACTATAAAATGCCAGGGATGGAAATGATGATCCCTGAGTTATTTGCGACGTTTGACACAGCGAAGGTATAAATCAAGAAGGAGCATCAAGTGTTTATGGTCAGTGAAACCACTAGTTTCGAGAAGGGCAAGGGCTAGGAGGGAAACTTCATGGATGGCAAGTCAATTGATGCTCCAGTGAAGAAACCCAAAGTTGAACCCAAACCCGAGACTAGGTGCTTCTATTATAAGGAGAGCGGTCGCTGAAGCGGAACAACCCTAGATACTTGGTAGATAAGAAGGCTGGCAACATCTACAGAAGTATATTTGATATAAGTGTTATTGATGTGTACCTTGCTAGTATTCTTGGTAGCACCTAGGTATTGGATACCGGTTCGGTTGCTAAATGTTAGTAACTCAAAATAAAAGCTAAAGAAAAACGAATACTGGCTAAGTGTGAGGTGACGATGTGTGTTGGAAATGTTTCCAAGGTTGATGTGATCAACATCGCACACTCTCTCTACCTTCGGGATTAGTGACGAACCTAAATAAATGTTATTTGGTGTTTGCGTTGAGCATGAACGTGATTAGATCGTGTTTATTGCAACATAGTTATTCATTTAAGTTAGAGAATAATGGTTATTCTAATTACATGAATAATACCTTCAATGGTCATGCACCCAATGAGAATGGTTTGTTGAATCTTGATCGTAGTAATACACATGTTCATAACCTTGATGCCAAAAGATACAAAGTTAATAATGATAATACCACATACTTGTGGCACTGCCGCTAAATGTCATATTGGTATAAATCGCATGAAGAAACTCCATGCTGATGGATCTTTGGACTCATTCGATTTCGAATCGGTTGAGACATGCGAACCATGCCTCTTGGGCAAGATGACTAAGGACCCTGTTTTCCGGTTTGATGGAGCGGGCAATTGACTTATTGGAAATGATACATGTTGATGTATGCAATCCAATGAGTGTTGTAGCGTGTGGTGGATATTGTTATTTTCTTACCTTCACTGATGATTTGAGTAGATATAGTGTATATTTACTTAATGAAACACAAGTCTGAATCGTTTGAAAAGTTCAAGCAAAATCAGGGTGAAGTTTAAGATCATCGTGACAAGAAGATAAAATGTCAATGATAACATCGTAGGGGTGAATATCTGAGTTATGAGTTTGGTATACAACTTAAGACAAAGTGGAAGTTGTTTCACAACTCACGCCACCTAGAACACCATAGTGTGATGGTGTGTCCGAATGTCGTAGTCGTGCTATATTGGATATGGTGCAAGCTATGATGTCTCTTATCGTTTTGCCACTATCGTTTTGGGGTTATGCATTAGAGACAACTACATTCACTTTAAATAGGGCACCATCTAAATCCGTTGAGATGACACCGTGTGAATTATGGTTTGGTAGAAATCTAAGCTATCATTTCTTAATGTTGGTGCTGCGACGCTTATGTGAAAAAGGTTTTCATCTAATGAGCTCGAACCCAAAGCGGACAAATGCATCTTCATAGAATACCCTAAGAACAGTTGCGTAAACCTTCTATCTCAGATCCAAGCATAAAGTGTTTGTTGCTAAAATGAGTCCTTTCTCGAGAAAGAGTTTCTCTCAAAAGAATTGAGTGGGAGGAAGATAGAACTTGATGAGGTTGTTGAACCTTTGTTTCAACCAGAGAGTAGCGCAGCACAGAAAGATGTTTCTATGGAGCCTACGTTAGTTGAAGAGGAAGTTAATGATGATGATCATAAACCTTCGGATCAAGTTACTATCGAACATCGTAGGTCGACAAGGACGCGTACTATTCCTGAGTGGTATGGCAACCCTGTCTTAGAGGTCATGTTGTTGGACAGCGATGAACCTACGAGCTATGGAGAAGCGATGATGGGCCCAGATTCCAACAAATGGCTAGAGGCCATGAAATCCGAGAAAGGATCCATGTATGAAACCATGTATGGAGTTTGGTAGACTTGCCCGTTGGATGGCAGGTCGTTGAGTAAAAATGGACCTTTAAGATGAAGACAGACACTGATGGTGAAAGTCACCATTTATAAAGCTCGACTTGTCGCAAAGGAGTTTTCGCCAAGTTCAAGGAGTTAACTGCGACGAGACTTTCTCACCCGTAGCGATGCTAAAGTCTGTTGGAATTATGTTAGCAGTTGTTGCATTTTTCAATTATGAAATCTGGCAGATGGATGTCAAAACATAGTTTCCTTAACGGTTTCCATGAGGAAAGGTTGTATGTGATACAACCAGAAGGTTTTGTCACTCCTAAGGATGCTAACAAGTATGCAAGCTCCAGCAATCCATCTAAGGGCTGGAGGAAGCATCTCAGAGTTGGAATATATGCTTTGATGAGGTGATCAAAGTTTTTGAGCTTATACAAAATTTACGAGAAACTTGTATTTACAATGAAGTGAGTGGGAGCACTATAGAGTTTCTGATAAGCATATACGGATGACATATTGTTTATCGGAAATGATGTAGAATTTCTGGAAGGCATAAAGGCTTGTTTGAAAAGAGTATTTCAAAGGAAGACATGTATAAACCTACTTAATTGTTGGGCATCGAGATCTATAGAGATAGATCAAGACACCTGTGAGACTTTCAATGAGTACATACCTTGACAAGATTTTGAAAGAGTTCAAATGGATCAGTCAAAGCTTGACCACGGTAGAAGAAAGAGTAAGGACAAAGGTCGTACCCTATGCTTTATCCATAGGCTCTATATAGTATGCCATGATGTGTATCGCGCCTATGAGTGCCTTGCCATGAGTCTATCAAGGGGTACAAGAGTGATCCAGGAGTGGATCACTGGACGGCGGTCAAGATTATCCTTAGTAACTAAAGGACTAAGGAAATGTTTCTTGATTATGGAGGTGATAAAGAGTTCGTCGTAAAGAGTTATGTCGATGCAAGCTTTAACACCAATAGGGATGACTCTTAATAGCAATCCGGATATGTATAGTGGAGCAGCCATTTGGAATAGTTCCAAGTGGAGTATGGTAGCAGTATTTACAATATGACATAGAGATTTGCAAAGTACACACGAATCTGAAAATAGCAAACCCGTTGACTAAAAGACCTCTCTCACATGCAAAGCATGATTGAGCCCCAGAACTCATTAGGTGTTAGATTCATAACAATGCAAATCACATGGTGATGTGAACTAGATTATTGACTCTAGTGCAAGTGGGAGACTGTTGGAAACATGCCCTAGAGGCAATAATAAATTAGTTATTATCATATTTCCTTGTTCATGGCAATCGTTTATTATCCATGCTAGAATTGTATTGATTGGAAACTCACATACATGTGTGGATACATAGACAACACCATGTCCCTAGTATGCCTCTGATGGACTAGCTCGTTGATCAAAGATGGTTAAGGTGTCCTAGCCATGGACATGAGATGTCATTTGATAATGGGATCACATCATTAGTAGAATGATGTGATGGACAAGACCCAAACTATAAACGTAGCATATGATCGTGTCAGTTTATTGCTACAGTTTTTTGCATGTCAAGTATCTGTTCCTATGACCATGAGATCATACAACTCACTGACACAGGAGGAGTACCTTGTGTGTATCAAACATCGTAACGTAACTGGGTGACTATAAAGGTGCTCTACAGGTATCTCCGAGGGTGTCTGTTGGGTTGACATGGATCAATACTAGGATTTGTTACTCCATGTGACGGAGAGGTATCTCAAGGTCCACTCGGTAATACAACATCACAACAAGCCTTGCAAGCAATGTGACTAAGTGTTAGCCACGGGATCTTGTATTACGGAATGGGTAAAGAGACTTGCTGGTAACGAGATTGAACTAGGTATAGAGATACCGACGATCGAATCTCGGGCAAGTAACATAGCGAAGAACAAAGGGAACAACATACGGGATTAACTGAATCCTTGACATAGAGGTTCAACCGATAAAGATCTTTGTAGAATATGTAGGAACCAATATGGGCATCCAGGTCTCGCTATTGGTTATTGACCGTAGAGGTGTCTCGGTCATGTCTACATAGTTCTCGAACCCACAGGGTCTGCACACTTAAGGTTCGGTGACGTTTTGGTAGTATAGAGTTATGCATGGTGGTGACCGAAGGTTGTTCGGAGTCCCAGATGAGATCCCGGATGTCACGAGGAGCTCCGGAATGGTCTGGAGGTAAAGATTGATATATAGGAAGTCCTGTTTTGGTCGCCGAAAATGTTTCAGGCTCATCGGTAGTGTATCGGGAGTGCTGGGAGTGTACCGGGAGGCCATCGGGAGGGGTATTCCGACGCAAGAGGCTACATGGGCTGTGGGAGGATGAATACCAGCCCTTATCGGGCTGGTGGAAGTCCCACACAAGGCCCATGCAGCTGGTAAGAAAAGCTCAAAAGGGAAAAGGTGGAAAAAGGCAAAAAAGGCAAAATAAGGAAGGAGTCCTAATCCTACTAGGAGTGGAGGAGGAGGACTCCTCCCTCCTAGTTCGGCCGAAGCAGATTGGCTTGGAAGCCAAGGCTGCCTCCTCTCCTCCTCTCCTCCTATATATACTAGAGGGTTTTAGGGTTTTGGTACATGATTTTCAGCCACGTGCAACCCTACCCTCTAGTGCATAGTTTCTCCTCTAGATCGGATTTCTGCAGTGCTTACGCGAAGCCCTGCCGGAATAGCTCCACCACCATCACCGGAGCACCGTCACGCTGCCGGAGAACTCTTCTTCCTCTCTGGTCCCTCTTGCTGGATCAAGACGGCGGAGATCGTCATCAAGTTGTACGTGTGCTGAACACGGAGGTGTCGTCCGTTCAGCGCTAGATCGGAAGGACCGTGACCAAGATCGCGAGACGGATCGTGATGAGTTCGCGGGACGGATCGTGATGAGTTCGCGGGACGGGTCGTGATTGGATCGCGAGACGGATCGTGATGATTTTGCGGGAAGGATCATGATTGGATCGCGGGACGGATCGTGATGAGATCGCGGGACGCTCGGCGATTTGGATCGCGAAGACGTTCGACTACACCAACCGCGTTTCTTAACGCTTCCCACTCAGTGATCTACAAGGGTATGTAGATCCACTCTCCCTCTCGTATATGCTCATCACCATGGATAGATCTTGCGTGTGCGTAGGAAAATTTTTGTTTCCCATGCGACGTTCCCCAACAGTGGCATCATGAGCTAGGTCTATGTGTAGATGAGATCTCGAGTAGAACACAAAGAGTTTGTGGGCGTTGATGCTTAGATTGCTTCCTCCCTTGGTCGTGTTTTGATTCAGCGGTATTGTGAGATGAAGCGGCCCGGACCAACATTACTCGTACGCTTACGAGAGACCGGTTCCCTCAACCGCAACTTGTTGCATAGATGGCTTGCGGGTGCCAGTTTCTCTCACTTTAGTTGGATCGGATTCGACAAAGGCGGTCCTTGAGAAGGTTGAAAAGCAACTAGTGTATCACCGTTGTGATTTTTGCGTAGATGAGAATTGTTCTTGCTAGATACCCGTAGCAGCCACGTAAAACATGCAACAACAATTAAAGGACGTCTAACTTGTTTTTGCAGGGTATGTTGTGATATGATATGGCCAATTACATGATGTGATATATGTGATGTATGAGATGATCATGTGATGTATAGATTATCACGACTTGCATGTCGATGAGTACGGAAACCGGCAGGAGCCATAGGGTTGTCTTTAATTATTGTATTACCTGCGTGTCAATCATTAAGTGCTATGTAATGCTTTACTTCATCGCTAAACGGTAGCAATAGTAGTAGAAGCATGTTGGGCGAGACAACCCCGATGGCGACACGTTGATGGAGATCAAGATGATGGAGATCATGGTGTCTTGCCGGTAATGATGGAGATCATGCCGGTGCTTTCAAGATGGAGATCAAAAGCACAAGTTCATGGCCATATCATGTCACTTATGATTTGCATGTGATGTTAATCCTTTTATGCACCTTGTTTTTCTTAGGACGACGGTAGCATTATAAGGTGATCCCTCACTTAAATTTCAAGATGAATTGTGTTCTCCCCGAGTGTGCACCGTTGTGAAAGTTCGTCGTGTTGAGACACCACGTGATGATCGGGTGTGATAGACTCTACGTTCACATACAACGGGTGCAAGCTAGTGTTGCACATGTAGAACACTCGGGTTAAACTTGACGAGCCTAGCATGTACAGACATGGACTCGAAACACAAGAGACTGAAAGGTCGAACATGAGTCATATAGTAGATATGATCAACATGATGATGTTCACCATTGAAACCACCTCAACTCACGTGATGATCGGACTTGAGTTGGTGAATTTGGATCATGTATCGCTCGAATGACTGGAGGGATGTCAATTTGAGTGGGATTTTTTAAGTAATATGATTAATTGAACTCATTATCATGAACATAGTCAGTAGTGTCTTTGCAAACTGTGTTGTAGATTACTAGCTCACGCTATAGCTCCCTTGAATTTTTATATCTTCCTAGAGAAATACAGTTTAAAGATGATGGTAGCAATATTGCGGACTGGCTCCGTGATCTGAGGATTGTCCTCATTGCTGCACAGAAGGCTTATGTCCTTAATGCACCGCTCGGTGCGCCAACCCCTCTAGCGTTGTTTGTAGATGTTGTGAACATCTGACAGGCACGTTCTGATAACTACTTGATAGTTTAGTGTGTCATGCATTACGGCTTAGAATTGAGGCTCCGAAACATTTTGAACGTCACAGAACATATGAGATGTTCTAAGAGCTGAAATTAGGATCTCAGGCTCATGCCCGTGTTGCGAGATATGAGATCTCCAACAAGATTCTTTGCCTGTAATATGAAAGAGAATAGCTCAATCGTTGAGCATGTGCTCAAATTGTCTGGGTGCTACAATCGCTTGAATCGAGTGGGAGTTGATCTTCCAGATAAGATAGTGATTGATATAGTTCTCTAAGTCACTGTCACTAAGCTACTAGAACTTGGTGATGAACTATAAAATGCCAGGGATAGAATTAATGATCCCTGAGCTGTTCGCGATGTTTGACACCGCGAAGGTAGAAATCAAGAAGGAGCGTCAAGTGTTGATGCTTAGTTAAACCACTAGTTTCGAGAAGGGCAGGAGCAAGGAGGGAAAACTTCATGGATAGCAAGTCAGTTGCTGCTCCAGTGAAGCAACCCAAAGTTGAACCCAAACCCGAGACTAAGTGCTTCGATTATGAGGAGAGCGGTCGCTGAAGCGGAACAACCCTAGATACTTGGTAGATAAGAAGGCTGGCAACGTCGACAGAAGTATATTTGATATACGTGTTATTTATGTGTACCATGCCAGTACTCCTAGTAGCACCTAGGTATTGGATACCGGTTCGGTTGCTAAATGTTAGTAACTCGAAATAAAAGCTACGGAAAAACGGAGCACTAGCTAAGGGTGAGGTGACGATGTGTGTTGGAAATGTTTCCAAAGTTGATGTGATCAACATCGCACGCTCTCTCTACCTTCAGGATTAGTGACGAACCTAAATAAATGTTATTTGGTGTTTTGCGTTGAGCATGAACGTGATTAGATCGTGTTTATTGCAACACGGTTATTCATTTAAGTTAAACAATAATGCTTATTCTGTTTACATGAATAATACCTTCAATGGTCATGCACCCAGTAAGAATGGTTTGTTGAATCTTGATCGTAGTAATACACATGTTCATAACATTGATGCCAAAAGATACAAAGTTAATAATGATAGTACCACATACTTGTGGCACTGCCGCTAAATGTCATGTTGGTATAAAGCGCATGAAGAAACTCCATGCTGATGGATCTTTGGACTCATTCGATTTCGAATCGGTTGAGACATGCGAACCATGCCTCTTGGGCAAGATGACTAAGGACCCCGTTTTATGGTTTGATGGAGCGGGCAAGTGATTTATTGGAAATGATACATGTTGATGTATGCAATCCAATGAGTCTTGTAGCATGCGGTGGATATCGTTATTTTCTTACCTTCACTGATGATTTGAGTAGATAATAGTGTATATTTACTTAAGGAAACACAAGTCTGAATCGTTTGAAAAAGTTCAAGCAAATTCAGAGTGAAGTTTAAGATCATCGTGACAAGAAGATAAAATGTCCGCGATATGATCGTGGAGGTGAATATCTGAGTTACGAGTTTGGTATACAACTTAAGACAATGTGAAAGTTGTTTCACAACTCACGCCACCTGGAACACCATAGTGTGATGGTGTGTCCGAAAGTCATAGTCGTGCTCTATTGAATATGGTGCTAATTATGATGTCTCTTATCCTTTTACCACTATCATTTTGGGGTTATGCATTAGGGACAACTACATTCACTTTAGATAGGGCACCATCTAAATCCGTTGAGATGACACCGTGTGAATTATGGTTTGATAGAAACCTAAGCTGTCATTTCTTAATGTTTGGGGCAGCAACACTTATGTGAAAAAGGGTTTTCACCTAATGAGCTCGAACCTAAAGCGAACAAATGCATCTTCATAGAATACCCTATAGACAGTTGGGTAAACCTTCTATCTCAGATCCAAGCATAAAATGTTTGTTGCTAAAACTGGGTCCTTTCTCGAGAAAGAGTTTCTCTCTAAAGAATTGAGTGGGAGGAATATAGAACTTGATGAGGTTGTTGAAGCTATGTTCAACCAGAGAGTAGCGCAGCGCAGGAAGATGTTTCTGTGAAGCCTACGTTAGTTGAAGAGGAAGTTAATGATGATGATCATGAAGCTTCGGATCAAGTTACTATCGAACCTCGTAGGTCGATAAGGACGTGTACTGATCCTGAGCGGTACGACAACCCTGTCTTGGAGGTCATGTTGTTGGACAACGATGAACCTACGAGCTGTGGAGAAGCGATGATGGGCCCGAATTCTGACAAATGGTTAGAGGCCATGAAATCCGAGAAAGGATCCATGTATGAAAACCAAGTATAGACTTTGGTAGACTTGGTCGTTGGACGGCAGGTCGTTGAGTACAAATGGATCTTTAAAATGAAGACAGACGCTGATGGTGAATGTCACCATTTATAAAGCTCGACTTGTCGCAAAGAAGTTTCCGGCAAGTTCAAGGAGTTGACTACGATGAGACTTTCTCACTCGTAGCAATGCTAAAGTCTGTTGGAATTATGTTAGCAGTTGCTGCATTTTTCAATTATGAAATCTGGCAGATGGATGCCAAAACATCGTTTCCTTCCTTAAGGAAAGGTTGTATGAGATACAACCAGAAGGTTTTTTCAGTCCTAAGGATGCTAAAAGGTGAGCAAACTTCAGTGATCCTTCTATGGACTGAAGCAAGCATCTCGGAGTTGGAATATACACTTTGATAAGATGATCAAAGTTTTTAAATCTATACAAAGTTTATGAGAAACTTGTATTTGCAATAAAGTGAGTGGGAGCACTATAGAATTTCTGATAAGTATATGTGGATGACATATTGCTATTCGGAAATGATGTAGAATTTCTAGAGAGCATGAACGGTTGTTTGAAAAGAGTTTTTCAAAGGAAGACCTGGATAAAGCTACCTAATTGTTGAACATCAAGATCTATAGAGATAGATCAAGATGCTAGATGAGACTTTCAATGAGTACATACCTTGACAAGATTTTGAAAGAGTTCAAAATGGATCAGTCAGAGAAAAAGTTCTCGCCTGATTTGTAAGGTGTGAAGTTGAGTGAGATTCAAAGCTCGACAACAGCAAAAGAAAGAGAAAGGATGAACGTCGTCCCCTATGCCTTAGCCATAGGCTCTATATTATGCCATGTTGTGTACCGCACCTGGTGTGTGCCTTGCCATGAGTCAGTCAAGGGGTACAAAAGTGATCCAGGAGTGGATCACTGGACAGCGGTTAAGATTATCCTTAGTGACTAAAAGACTAAGGAGATGTTTCTCGATTATGGAGGTGATAAGGAGTTCGTCGTAAAGAGTTATGTCGATGCAAGCTTTAACACCAATCCAGATGACTTGTAGTAGCAATCTGGATACGTATAGTGGAGCAGCCATTTGGAATAGTACCAAGTGGAGTGTGGTAGCAGTGTTTACGGTTTGACATAGAGATTTGCAAAGTACACTTGGATCTGAATGTCACAGACCCGTTGACTGTAAGACCTCTCTCACATGCAAAGCATGATCGAGCCCCAGAACTCATTAGGTGTTAGATTCATAACAATGCGTATCACATGGTGATGTGAACTAGATTATTGGCTCTAGTGCAAGTGGGAGACTGTTGTAAATATGCCCTAGAGGCAATAATAAATTAGGTATTATCATATTTCCTTGTTCATGATAATCGTTTATTATCCATGCTATAATTGTATTGATCGGAGACTTAGATGCATGTGTGGATACATAGACAAAACCATGTCCCTAGTATGCCTCTAATAGACTAGCTCGTTGATCAAAGATGGTTAAGGTTTCCTAGCCATGGACATGAGATGTCATTTGATAACGGGATCACATCATTAGGAGAATGGTGTGATGGACAAGACCCAAACTACAAACGTAGCGTATGATCGTGTCAGTTTATTGCTACTGTTTTCTGCATGTCAAGTATATGTTCCTATGACCATGAGATCATGCAACTCACTGACACCGAAAGAGTGCCTTGTGTGTATCAAACGTTGCAATGTAACTGGGTGACTATAAAGGTACTCTACAGGTATCTCTGAGGGTGTCTGTTGAGTTGGCATGGATCAAGACTGGGATTTGTTACTCCGTGTGACGAAGAGGTATCTCAGGGCCCACTCGGTAATACAACATCACAATAAGCCTTGCAAGCAATGTGACTAAGTGTTAGTTGCGGGATCTTGTATTACGGAACGAGTAAAGAGACTTGTCGGTAACGACGTTGAACTAGGTATGGAGATACCGACGATCGAATCTCGGGCAAGTAACATACCGAAGAACAAAGGGAACATCATACGGGATTAACTGAATCCTTGACATAGAGGTTCGACCGATAAAGATCTTCATAGAATATGTAGGAACCAATATGGGCATCTAGGTCCCACTGTTCGTTATTGACCGTAGAGGTGTCTCGGTCATGTCTACATAGTTCTCGAACCCACAGGGTCTGCCCACTTAAGGTTCAGTGACGTTTCGGTAGTATAGAGTTATGCATGGTGGTGACCGAAGGTTGTTCGGAATCCTGGATAAGATCCCGGATGTCACACGGAGCTCCGAAATGGTCCGGAGGTAAAGATTGATATATAGGAAGTCCTATTTTGGTCGCCGGAAAAGTTTCAGGCTCATCGGTAGTGTACCAGGAGTGCCGGTAGTGTACCGAGAGACCATCGGGAGGGGTATTTCAACCCAAGAGGCTACATGGGCTGTGGGAGGATGAATACCAGCCCTTAGTGGGCTGGTGGAAGTCCCATACAAGGCCCATGCAGCTGGGAAGAAACGCCCAAAAGGAAAAAGGTGGGAAAAGGCAAAAAAGGCAAAATAAGGAAGGAGTCCTAATCCTACTAGGAGTGGAGGAGGAGGACTCCTCCCTCCTAGTTCGGCCGAACCAGATTGGCTTGGAAGCCAAGGTTGCCTCCTCTCCTCCTCTCCTCCTATATATACTAGAGGGTTTTAGGGTTTTGGTACATGATTTTCAGCCACGTGCAACCCTACCCTCTAGTGCATAGTTTCTCCTCTAGATCGGATTTCTGTAGTGCTTAGGCGAAGCCCTGCCGGAATAGCTTCACCACCATCGCTGGAGCGCCGTCATACTGCCGGAGAACTCTTCTTCCTCTCCGCTCCCTTCTGCTGGATCAAGACGGCGGAGATCGTCATCAAGGTGTACGTGTGTTGAACGCGGAGGTGCCGTCCGTTCGGCGCTAGATTCGGAAGGACCGTGATCAAGATTGCGAGACGGATCGTGATGAGTTCGCTGGACGGATCGTGATGAGTTCGCAGGATGGATCGTGATTGGATCGCGGGACGGATCGTGATGAGTTCGCGGGACGGATCGTGATTGGATAGCGGGACGGATCATGATGAGATCGCGGGACGCTCGGCGATTTGGATCACGAAGACGTTCGACTACACCAACCGCGTTTCTTAACGCTTCCCGCTTAGCGATCTACAAGGGTATGTAGATCCACTCTCCCTCTCATAGATGCTCATCACCATGGATAGATCTTGCGTGTGCGTAGGAAATTTTTTGTTTCCCATGCGACGTTCCCCAACATTTGCCGCCAGGGAAAACGAAAGTACATTTGGCCGGATTCAGCTTTATGTCGAATCGCCTCAGATTGGCGAATGTCTCGGCCAAGTCAGCCAGCGGGTCGGAACCTTTGCGGGACTTGACCACTGTATCGTCCATGTACGCCTCGACATTCTGAGGGATCTGGTCGAGTAAACATTTCTGAATCATGCGCATAAAAGTAGCGTCGGCATTCTTGAGACCAAAAGGCATAGTGATGTAACAAAAAAAACCCGAATGGGGTGATGAAGGTTGTCCTTATTTCGTCTGGGCCATACAGACGGATCTGATGGTACCCAGATTAAGCATCCAAAAACGATAAACGCTCACACCCCGTAGTCGAGTCGACAATTTGATCTATGTGGGGGAGCGGAAAATGATCTTTTGGATACACCTTATTGAGATGCTTGAAGTCAATGCACATGTGCAACGACTTATCTTTCTTTGGCACCATCACAACATTCGAGAGCCACTCGGAGTGGTAAATCTCCCGAATGAACTTGGCTTGCAAGAGACGGGTCACTTCTTCTCCGATTGCCTTACGCTTCTCTGCCGCTGAGCGACGCAAATGCTCCCTGACGGGTTTGGCTTTCGGATCCACTCGCAGACGGTGCTCAGCCAGCTCCCTGGGAATCCCTGGCATGTCAGCAGGCTTCCATGCGAAGATATCCCAGTTCTCACGGAGGAACTAGATGAGCTCGGCTTCCTATTTACTATCGAGTGTTGATGAGATATTCATCGAGGCAGCAGTAGGATCTGTCGGGTGGATGTGCACCTTCTTCACTTCCCCTGCCGACTGAAATGCTGACTTGGAAGCTGGCTTCTTTGCACGGAGCAAATCAGCAGGGTCGGCAGTTTTCTTGTACTCCTCCAACTCAACCATGGCCATCTGGTAATCGGCGATCTTGGAGCCTTGCTGGAGACATTCTTCGGCCCGCTGTTGATTGCCAGTGACCGTGATCACGCCCTTAGGGCCTGGCATCTTCAACTTGAGATACACATAACATGGTCTGGCCATGAAACGTGCATACGCGGGTCGACCCAAAATGGCGTGGTAAGCACTCTTGAAATCCACGACTTCAAATGTCAACTTTTCTTTTCGGGAATTTTTGTCATTCCCGAATGCCACATCCAATGCTATCTGGCCGAGTGACTTGGCCTTCTTTCCTAGGATGACCCCGTGAAACTGCATGTTGCTTTCACTCAGACAGGACATCGGAATGCCCATCCCTTTCAGGGTATCTTCATAGAAAATGTTCAGGTGGCTACCACCGTCCATGAGGACCTTTTTAAGTCGAGCCCCCCCAACCACCGGATCAACTACCAGAGCCTGTCGACCGGGAGTGGCCACATGAGCAGGATGGTCTGTCTGGTCGAATGTGATAACATATTGGGACCACTTGAGGTAGGTGAGGGTATCCGGTACATCCATGTTGATTTCTCTGTTAATGACTTTCAGACGGCTCTTGCTCTCGACATCAGCAAAGATCACCAGTGTAGTAGTGACATCCGGGAATGTTTCTTTATCTTCGTCTTCATCTCCCTTCTCAGGAGATTTATCACTCGGTGGGTCCCCCTTGAATTTCTGGATAAGGGTTCGACACTGTCGAGTGGTATGCTTGGGCAAAATCAGATTGCCTTCTGCATCTTTCCTCGTGTGAATTACACACGGTTGATCCATGATATCAGTTCCTGGCTGATTCTTCCCCTTCTTGGGGCATACTGCGCTTTAGCTTTGCCTTTGTTCTTCGACTCAGTCGCGAGTGCTGCCGCTTCTGCTTGAACCGGATCTTCAGCCTTTCGCTTCTGTTTCCGATTGTTACTGCCGCCAGCCTCATTGACGACTGTCTTTCCTTTGCCGCTATGGAGGCGGTCTTCTTCCTCGCCATTGGCATACCGAGTGGCGATTTCCATCATCTTGCTGAGTGAAATATCATCCGTCCGCCCAAACTTCAAATACAACTCTCTGTATCTCACACCGGCCTTGAACGCACAAACAGCCTGGTGTTCCGACACATTCTCCACTGTATGATGCAGAGTGGACCATCGCTGAATATAATCTCTCAAAGTTTCATTGGGCTTCTGGACACAGTGGTGTAAGTCGACCAGACCCGCCGGATGCTTGCAAGTGCCCTCAAAGGTTCAGACAAACACTCGGATAAGATCTTCCCAGCAATGTATACTGGAAGGAGCCAAACAATTCAGCCAAGCTCGAGCTGGACCATCTAACATCAAGGACAGGTGCTTCATTGCAACATTGTCATTTCCGCCACCAATTTGCACAGCCACTCGATAATCATCTAACCAAGTCTCTGGCTTTATTTCACCAGTGAACTTCCCGATCCCCGCCGCCAACCTGAAGTTGGGGGGAATCTCTGCAGAACGTATGGCTCTGTTGAAACACTCAGGACCAGAAACCACAGCTGAGCTACCACTCGGAAAATCTCTGTCGTGTCCTTTCCTATGGGCTCTGCCCTTGTCAATCTGCTTCTGAACGAGGAGGTCGCGGGCGTCAAAACCCGCATTCCGCTCGTCACCGAAGGAGCGCCTATCGTCCTGGTGCTAGGGCGCGTACGGACCACTCCGCAGAGGAGTGGGCAATCGACGGTGGTCTTCACGATGAAACTGATCTCTGACCTGCTCTTCACGGTAACCTCCGCCCCGACGACGCAAGGGCGATCCAGGGCTGTGTGCCGACTGAACGGTCTCTGCCTTGGGTGAATTACTATGTATCCTATTGTGGGACTGGGAAACTACTGAATTCTGACACTGCGCTGCATCCAACAGTGCTCTGATTTGCATCAACCCTCTTCCAGCCTCTGACCGGGACGGCTGAATGGAATCCGCTATTCTAGCAGCAACAACAGCATTTAACACAAGAGTTCGATATACCTCAACGTCGTCGTGAGATCCAGTCGGAAACAGCTGTCGCTGACGTCGACTAGGCATGGCGGGCGCTGGCGAGCGCGCTCGTCAAGTTTTGCCTGGAGTTCTTCTAGACGAATGTGCGTGGCCTCCAAATCTTGAGCCTCGGCAATCGCGCCAATGATGGGAGTATGAAGAACCTCCTCCTCGCGGCGCGACTGCTCATTCGACGGACCGCCAGCCTCGCGCCTGCCACGGCCAAAGCCAGGCGGTGAACTCTGATGAGAGCCCGCCATCAAGACCTTCACTACGGGATCGCAGCTTTCGCACTCGGAAGGCACATCGGACGGATCGGAATCCGACTCGAACACGCTGTGAAGGGACTCGGCGGGCTCGAGTGCTGCAATCTACGGAGAAGTTTGACGCGCCACTGCGTGTTCGACCCAGCGCTGAAGTCGTGAGCGGCCAGATCGCTTGCGATCGCAAACAACGAGGGGAGCCGGCGTGTAGGGAGTCTAAGGCTGACGCAGCAACACACCGCAGGAACTCGCACGGAAGTGTGCGGCCCCGTGGACCGAGAGTGCTTCGACAGCGAGAGGCGCTCCCTGGAGCCATGCCGAATCATCGGCGATGAAGGTGAGCGCTTCGAAACGGATCTCGTGGCCCAGAGCAAAAACACCCGGAAGACATGTCGAAGAACGAAAAATGCAACATCGCCGGAAGTCGCTTAGACGTCTGCCCCACGGTGGGTGCCAACTGTCGTGGGAACGAGCCTGACAGTAGATGGTAGGGGTACGTAAGGAGAGGGTAGAGTCCTAGCTACGACGAGGATGTACACACGAATGTATGAGTTCAGACCCCTCTCGTGGAGGTAACAGCCCTACGTCTCAGTGCTCGAAAGCTTATGTTGCCTGGAATATAGAGATTACAATGGTTGTGAACCCTTGTGCAGGAGGGGAGGGCGGCTTATATAGAGTTCGTTGCCCCTCATAATTACCCAGCATCTAAGGGTCCGATCGTGGGGTTAAAGTCTGTCGTTACTGGTAACGTACGTAATAAAAGCTATTAATGATGATTGAATCAACGTCTGCCCGTTGGGCTCTTAATGATGGCTCCTTGTCTTCTGGAGTCGAGTGAGAACAAGGTCTTCGGAGTGACATGCGATCGCCGAGTGAAGGAAGGAGTGTCCGAGTGGATACCCTGTCGAGTGACCTTGAACGTCTCCTGGAATCCACTCGGAAGTTTATGCTTGTTCTTCAGGTCCTCCAATGTAGTGTCCTTAGATAGGGTATGTAGGCCTTGCCTAGGACCCTACCTTAGGTACATATCCTCGTCACCTGGTTTGATCCTTCGCCTATGCAGATCAAAACCAACAGCCAAACCATTACGGATTAGTCTCCACATATGCATTTTCGCTTTCCCAGGAGCATTTGTGTTCCATAGCATCAACCAGTTTTTTGTGCGTCACCACTGTTGACAAAGGTTTCGGACGTCCGGACCTCGCCAGGTTGATGGACATTCGTAAGTGGTATGCAGATCGCACCGAAAACTGGTCGTTCTTGGTGTAGTTTCCCGCCAGAAAATCTTGAGTGTTTGGTCCCCAATGCGTATCTGTTTTATAGAACATAGCCTCAAGCTTGGCGGGATCCCACGCACCTCCTTCCTGTGAAAAGAGATCGCTAACCCGTATCATACCTGGGATATACAACTGTCCAAGCGGTGTCAAACTCCCTTTCCTTGGGATCCAGTTGTCATGATGAATTTTTACTGACTCCCCATTTCCTATCCTCCAAATCAGCCCTCTTTTAAGTAAGTCTCGTCCATGTAATACACAATTAAAAGTGTATGAAGCTCTACTTGGGCATGACACAACTCAGCTTGTTGGGTGTCGTGGCATCTATTAGCAACTTGCGGGCGGTGAATAGGATCCACGTCAAGTTGTAATTCCAACCTTCTTTGTAAACCATAACTATTATTAGAGCATCTGCTGTTGGTGCCCTATAATAGGGTACCAAAAGGTGGTTGGAGCGAATTTTTGCAACACCCAAAACTGCTATTTAAAACATTAAAGACTTTTGACTCCAATAGATTAGATAAAACTGGACTAAAACTGGACACTAATGTTAACCAAAAATACCTAGGAAGGCCTCCTTGACGCTTGTCGACTGCTCGTTGGAGCGGGTGTGGTTGTCACGCATGTACCGAAATGCCTAGCAGGCCTTTTGAAACAGTGGCCGCTCGGCTCGGTTGCGATGATGGCGCGGCCGGCCGCGGAGCTCCGACGGTCACCATTCCAGCTACAGAAGATGGCAACAAGCTGTTGGGCCATCATGGGTTGCGTCACTTCGGCCAACAAGCGCATCGGCAGAAACACGCTACAACGGTGGATCCTAAATCGCCGATCGACGGAGACTTCGTGTCCATCCGGGGAGACGGTGTAGTGCAGCAGAGTCGTGGCGGAATCGGGGGATAACAAACGAGTGGCCGAAATCACCGCATGCGATGGTGGGGGTGGACAATTGGCGGCCGCTCATGATGGAAATTTGTTTTGCTCCATATGTCCAAGTGTTGCAAAATTCCAACACTTGTCCCCAATTTTGATGGTGTTGTAAATTTGGAGTACTTTTTTTTTGCATATAGGGCGCATTATTTTAGTCAAAAATGTGGTCTTATAGGGCATCTATTGGAGATGCTCTTATGAAATAAAACCAAGCGTTTCACGATTTTGTTAAAATAGATCGCCCGTGAGAGTTGTTGTTATGGGTGATGGAGAATCTTTTGTTGCTACAAGATCAAGGTAGTATGATTTGATCCAAAATAGTCACTGCCGAAACCTTTGCTTGCGGTGACAGGGTCACCCTAACTTGGGAGTCAGGATATGTTAATAGGGCTACTATTAGAGTGAATAGTCATGTCCTCGACCTCAAGCATATCGTAGGCCAGCCTACGAGGGATTGTTCTGAATTTTAAAAAAATCATGTAAACAAGAGGCGCAAACAAAACAACTCATATATAACCGCAAAACCTATGATCTTTGTCGATCCGGACTGCACCTGGTCCCGTGCATGAATCACGGTTGCAACCGATCAGCATAAGTTCGCCGACTGGACAAAAATCCTATGCCTCACCGGCCACTCTCGATGCGACATCAAATCGTATCCGCATTCAGCGAGTGCAACACACTACAGCACAAGGGGGGATTCCCCCACCGGCGAAGCAAACATCCGAGTACCACATGAATCTAGCTAGCGGGCGCCTCCGCCCGTCGTGCGTACGTGTGCAACCGAGCATAATAACCACACAAGAAGCCAAGTGCGCCCCATGATCATTGATCAGGGCACATCGATAAGCAGCTTTCCACAGAGGATGCGAGACCCGCAACGTCAACAGAGCATAAACCAGATTAGACAACAGACCCTTCCAAGACGAGTTCCAACCCCGCAAGCCACACCCAAAGATCCAATCAGCCGCTCGAAAGTAGGGTGGAGTGCACTCCAAAGCACGCGCTGCTGACTGCTCCGTCCGACGACGCTGCCCAGGCGTGCAAGCAAGCCGCCGGAGCGCGGCCATTTTCCCTCCCTCTCGCTGTCACCCTGTCACCGTCGCGGCAACACCACTAGCCACTAGCCAGCCCGGCGGCATGGCGTGCTCTCGGCAGGCCGTAACAGCCGGAGGCACGGTTACAGGACTGTCCCGTCCGTTTGGGCACTCAGGGCGCCAACTTGGCGAGAACGGGAGTGTCGCCGTTGGTGATGGGATCAGTCAGGCGGCCTACCACCCTAAGCAAGCAAGCGCCACGGCACGACGCGTCGGCCCCGGTAGCTCTTACTTGAAGCATCGCATTTGCTTTGTCGTCGCGTGCCATGAGCGGGGTTTATAAGACGCTGCCTCCCCGTTCCCCGGAACGACGTGATCGCAGGTCGCTGCCGACGGAGTATTATAGAGGTTTTGAGGCGGCAGGATAGGAGACGGCGGCGGCGTAGGAGATGACGGACCTCGTGGGGCTGGCGCACTTGTTCGTGGTGGCATTCCTCTTCCACTTCTCCTCCTTCATGGTGCTGCCGGCGATCACCGACGTGACCATGGAGGCCGTCTGCCCCGGCCGCGACGAGTGCTCCGTCGCCATCTACCTCAGCGGCTTCCAGAACGCCGTGAGCGCGCAATCTCACCGCGCATTTGCCTCGACCTTCTTCTGCCTCTGTCTCTTTTTTTTTACATTGGCACGTACGTATGCGTATGCAGATCACGGGGCTGGGAGCTCTGGTGGTGACTCCGATCGTCGGGAATTTGTCAGACAAGTACGGCCGGAAGGCGCTGATGACGCTACCGGTGACCGTCGCCATTTTGCCTCTCTGTATGTGAGGAGTATTCTCTGCAACGTGATTATTTGTTTTCGTTGGCGAGGTTAATGTGAGTGCAGCGGGTGTGTGATCATGGGTTTGTTTTGTTTTGGCAGTTATACTGGCGTGCAACAGATCGGAGGTGTACTTCTACGTCTACTACGTGGTGAAGATCCTCGCCGGGATCTTCTGCGAGGGCAGCATCCACTGCCTCTCGCTTGCTTACGTGGTAAATTACCATCAGTCCAATAACTGCAAGAAATTCAAATGAGGGGTTTGAGAAAAATCAAATACCAATACTCCTATCTCAAAATAAGTGTCTTAATTTTATACTAATGTTAGTACAAAATTGTATAAAGATTAAGACGTTTATTTTGGAGAGTAGCATATATTTCAATTTATACCTCCTGTACAAAAAAAAAGAACGCACGACAATTATTACCGGTACGGAAAGAACGTGCTTGGCATACAAAAAAATAGTAAAACGAGAAACTAGCTGACTGGGCCCACGTGTCATTGCAACACAAGCGTAGGCTCAGCCGCTAGTTCGTGAGCGCTGACTGGCCAGGCGAATTTTGCGGCGCAGGCGGACCACGTAGGGACCAAACGACGCGCGGCGGCGTTCGGGCTCCTCTCGGGCGTGTCGGCGGCCGGCTTCCTCTCGGGGACGCTCACCGCGCGGTTCCTCGCCACCTCCTCCACCTTCCAGGTCGCCGCGGCCGTCGGGACCGCGGGAGCCATCTACCTCAGGGCGTTCGTCCCGGATTCCGGCGCTGCTGTCTCCTTCCAGGACGATGCCTGCGACCCCCTGCTCCAAGACTCGTCCTGCTCCTATGCAGCTTCGTCTTCCGCTTCCTCCGACGAAGAGCTGTCGCCGAGGCTCCCGCCCTACAAGGGCGTGCTGCCGTCGCCGTCCGACATGGTCGCACTCCTCACTGGCAGGTGAGGTTTCTGCTGCGTGTTCCCTTTCTCACTGAAGAATTATGATATGAGTAGTGTTTGTTGATGTGCGGTTACTGTTCCTTGCAGTTTGACCTTGTCAACGGCGGCAATGATTACTTTCTTTTACAGTCTCGGTGAGCACGGTCTTCAGACTGCATTACTGGTATGCATTTCTCACCGTCTCACGTCCAAGTTAACCCCCTATTTGGAATTTGAATTAGCAAGGATCAAATCCAGAAGTCCTACTGTTCAACAAATATTTCAAGAGAAAAAAACTAATATTAGCAGTGCCCACTGTTGCACTGTTATAATTCAGTGGTATAATCACTAATTCACTAGCACACTACTTTGGCAAAAAATCTCACTAATCGGACCCCACAATTGTTTACTTCTTGATCTGATAATTGCAACAGAGCATCTGTTTTTTCTCTTATATGCAATACACTAGTGCTACCTAAAATCACAGTTTCCCTGCAAAAAAGGAACACACTTTAATTTTTGACTTTTTTGCAGTACTACCTGAAAGCGCAGTTTGGTTACAGCAAAGACGAGTTTGCTAATCTAATGCTGATTGCCGGTGCTGCGGGGATGATCTCACAGGTACCAATACCATTGTAACTGCAGACCAGCTTGCAGCCTGGAATTTCTACTCGTGTCAAGGCTACGTAGCTGGTTTTTTCTTAAATAATCAACGCTGATAGAGTACTTATTCACATTCTTATATGCATTTTACCTTTTTATTTGACTTCCTGTAACACCTTTGCAGTTAACAGTAATGCCATTATTTGCTCCAATCGTTGGTGAGGAGATGCTACTTATTGTTGGGCTGTTAGGAGGATGCACTCATGTAATAAGCCTTTATTAAATCTTTTCTCTTACTTGCTGAAGTTTTTAGCATACCGCGGTTTTGATCGTTGAATCATTTTCATATATTTGCAGGTTTTCCTGTATGGCATTGCATGGTCGTATTGGGTACTTCCTATGGCCTTTGCAATTGCTTTCATGCTTTGGTGCATTCATCTGTTGCTTTGTCGACACAGCAACAAATAACATACGTAGATCTGCGGTAGTGCAGCGGTGCAATAGTGTATTTCTACCTTATGTTCTCTAACGTTGCCGTAATTATCTCACAGGTACCATATTTTGCTGCAGCGTTTATAATTTTGAGTGCTTTTGTTCACCCATCTGTAAGCTATATTTTGCTCACCTTTTCGCTTCGCTTTCACTTCCTTCCGAGAAATTCTAAAGAAACTTGATGATCCTTTCAACTTCTGTAGATAAGGACCAATGTGTCAAAAAGTGTTGGATCAAATGAGCAGGTAACTCGACTAGTTGCTGATGTTTGTCTTTTATTACCCAACAGTTTACACTTGTGAGTTTCCTCAGCAAACTATTGTTTGGTGTCCCCTTCCAGGGAATTGCTCAAGGGTGTATATCTGGAATTAGTTCTTTTGCCAGCATATTAGCTCCACTTGTCTTTACTCCCTTGACAGGTATGGGCAGATAAACTAACGGATGCAAGATTTTTCAGTCTTGGTTTCCCAAATGGTGTAGAATTAAAATTAATTATCTTTCTTACTTGTGTCAGCATGGTTCCTTTCGGAAACAACGCCGTTCAATTTCAAAGGCTTCAGCATTATGGTTGCTGGTTTTTGTACGGTAGGCCTACAGTGGAACACCGTTCTGAATTCTGTTCAATTCGAAATTTATTTACCACATGTTACTAAAGGTTTGGTGTTTTTTGTGCAGCTCATTTCCTTTGTCATAAGCATTAGGATGCGCGCGGCGAGATGTGGAGTTAGCGAGAAAATGAGACTTGTTCAGCATGAGGAAGCATGACATACACAACACCCTGGTTAAGAGTCATTCTTCCAGGAGAATGAATGACCCTCGACATGCAAAAGCACATTTCTCTATTACATGAACGCTGCAGGTGTCGAATTGGGTAGTGGCATGCAAGTTTAGCCTGGTGCAAACCTCCCACTGTCCTACCAGTACATAGCTGACCAAAATAGTTAAACTGTATGTAAGCACTTAGCATTCAGAGTTGGCGCAGCGCTGTTCCTGAATGTAGAATGTATGGTGGATGAATTACAAAGTACTCCCTCCGACCCTAAATTCAAGACGTTTTTGCAGTTCAAAAACGTCTTGTATTTAGGGACAGAGGTAGTAATATGTAAATACAACTATTTTGTTTTAAGCAAGGCAAAAGACTTGCCATTTTCACTGATTAATGAGAAGGTTTAGACATAAGTCGTAGAGCAGCAAAAGGAAACAGAAAAAAGGGTCTGGTAAAATAATAATACTCAAGTGCTTGGCTCCTGCCAACGCCCAAAGATGGCCCTCCTCTTTGATTTCTGCAATAACAATGACGGTCGGGGTTGCAGTAGTGCCAAAAATTCTCGTGTTTCGCTCTCTCCAAATTTCTCACGAGACAAGCATCATCAAAGAGGCGATGGCCTTCCGGATAGAACCTCCACCATTCACCATTGTGCCACCAAGCCTTAATTGAGTCTTCATGCCGCCAAGCCAATGGCGAGGAGTTGTGGATGCCTAGCCAAGTACAGATCTCGTTCGGATTGTGAACCTACATTGGAATAGCATGCGAGCAGCAGATTTCTAGACTTGCTTGCAAAGGGGTCAAAGCCACAATTTGGCCATCCCCACCGTTGTAACCGATCAGCCGTCCACACGTGATTTTGGACGACTAACAAGGCAAATAATTTGCATTTCGGTAGAGCCCACATCTTTCAAGTCATAGTAGTCATAGGACTAAAGGTGAGCCTAGCAAACTGTGCCATGTAGCTGGGAACATTGTATATTGGCCACTCAAGGTGAGTTTCCAAGTTATTGTGTCATGTCTATCTTGTTTTCTTAGGATTATGTCATGTCTATCTTGGCTCAGGATAATACCCTCAAGCATCTCCCAAAGGGCAGCGAACTCCTGGATACGAGACAAGGTTATATTAGCTCCTGTTGGCCGTCGATCTGATGGTCCCAAAAATTGTTGTCAAGAGCCTTACTGACCACACACGCCTTCTTTTTATATATCTCGAAGACCTTAGGCGTGATGTCTTTGGTTCAGAGACCATTGAGCCACGTTGATTCCTAGAATTGAGCACTTTTACCATCTCGGTTGAAAACACACCTGGCTGCCGCGAAAAAATCTTTGTCACTATCACTACAAGGCGTTCCCAAACTAGCCCAATTCTTGGGTGGGTCGGCCCACACTTACCACAGCCAACGCAACCGAAGGGCGGTCACAAATTTCTTGAGGTTGAGCACTCCCAATCCACCATGGATCTTGGGCTTGTAGACGAGGTCCAAGTTAACCTTACTCTTGTCGCCGATCACCTTATCACAACCTGCCCATAGAGAGGCAAGACTCAGGCTATCAATATTCTTCCTTACTTCAATTGGGATATCAAGAGGCGTGAGGTGATAAATGGTGATGACCGTGAGGATGGCTTTGACCAAGACAAGCGTCCGGGAGTAGCCACATGCATAGCCGACTAGGGCGAAAGTTTACCCGCCACCTTGTTCTCTAAATATTGAAAGGGGATGCGCTTGAGACTCGTAACCGAAGAGGAATACCAAGATATTTCGTGGGGAAAGAGGTCCGGGCAGTTGGGAAGGCATGCAGGATATCATTAAGGTCGATGTTGTCACAACGAATAGGCGCCACTAGGCTTATTTTGCAGTTGGTGACCAAACCGGTAACATCTTCAAAGGAGATGAGAATCTAGGCCAGAGAATGGATATCTTGCTTGATCGGTGCAACAAATATGGTCACATCATCAGCACATAAGGACGCCCAGACAGGGTAGCCGCGGAGAGGATGGAGCTTGCCTTGATTAGTAGTCTTGGTGATGATGTGATGGAGTGGGTCAACGACAATGACAAAAAGCAAGGAGGGAGAGGATCCCCCTGCCGAATTCCACACCCATGCATAATTGGGTCACAAGCAACACCACTGAACATAATTCTAGAGGACGCCATGGACAGGAGAGTGGAGATCCAATCTCGGAACCGGCTCGGGAAATGGTGGTGACTTAATAAATCCACCAAATAATCCCATCTACCCAGGTCGAAGGCTTTCTTGATATCGAGCTTGAACAACAAGGTTCAAGTTTTGTTTTGGTGGAAG
Source organism: Hordeum marinum (assembly GCA_022496015.1). Lineage (NCBI taxonomy): Eukaryota > Viridiplantae > Streptophyta > Magnoliopsida > Poales > Poaceae > Hordeum > Hordeum marinum. Next base: position 323,296,210 of record CM039677.1, read on the forward strand.
CGAGCCAAGGTCTGGACATACATAAAGTTATCATGGATACTCTTTTTCTTGATGAACGCATTTTGCGTATTGGAAACGAGGTTGGGCGTGTGAGGAGCATGGCGAGTGGACACCATCTTAGCAATGATCTTTGCAACAACATGAATTAGATTTATGGGCCTAAAGTTGGGGATGACCTCAACTCCATCTTTTTGGGGGATGAGAGCAATGTTAGCTGAGTTGAGCCAATGGAGGTTGGAAACAGGAAGAGTTGATTTTTTATCACTTGCATAATTTCTGGCTTGACGATGTCCCAACACTCTTTGAAAAAAGCCCCGAAGAAATCATCCAAACATGGGGCCTTATCGCCTGGAAGATCATTGAGTGATACACAAACCTCTTCCTCAGTGAATAAGGCACCTAAATCCGAGAAATCATAAGTCGACTATGGGATGCAAGCCCAATTGAAGTCCTTGGAGCATGGAGGACCCTTACCAATGGCTTTAGAAAACTGATTCTGAATAATATCCTTCTTCTCGTCATGGTTCGTGACCCAACCATTTGTGTGCTTAAGGCGGTGAATAAAATTCTTTCTTCTTTGATGATCGATAGGAAATGGAAAAGCGGGTATTTGCATCCGTCTCTGAGCAAGGTAATTCATGAGCATTGCCTCTTCCTAGATTGTTCAAGCACAGCCAAGGCCACAACCTTGTTTTTATGCTCCTTCTAAGATTCCACTCGCCAAAGCTGAGTGGCCTCTGCTCTTGCGCAATGTCTAGTCGGAGGATGATCTCAAGGGCCATATGGAGTTGGACTTTATGATTACAGAAGATAGATTTGCTCCAGGTCGAGAGGCCTGACTTCTTCTTTTAAGCTTGTGAAATAACACTTGATAGGGCTCAATATGGCTCAATCCTTCATTCCAGGCATCTTAGGTAGTCTTCTTGAAGTTACGCATTTTGATCCAAAAAAAATCGAAACGGAAAGTCTTGGGTCACTTCAGATCCTTATCGTTAGCCAAGAGAAACGAGCAATGATTAGAGAGTGAAGACAAGAGAGCGTTGTTAGGACCGAGAGTATATCTGTTGGAGATATGCCCTAGAGGCAATCATGTATGATGATATTTCCTATGTGTTTATGAATAAAGATAGTCCTTGGACATTATCATTGATGTGTATTAACAAGTACGTGCCTTGTTTGTGAGACTATGCATTGTACGATAACTGTCCTAAATGGTCCCTAGTCCAAAGGGTTATGTGGACGCATAACTAATCAGACTAGCATATGACACGGTGTATGGTTCGGTCTCACTGACCATGTAGCATTGGATGCTAGCCGGATAATGTGGACTCAGAAAGGTCTGGTCGGATTCGACATAGTCGGATCCGAGTCGAGATAAGGTCTAAGTTGGACAGATCCAACTATAGACGCAGCGATAGGTCATCTGTGAGTCTCTAGTACAACATATGTTCTATGTCCTAAGACCTAAACAGGCGCATGTACTCGGGATGGTGACAGACTTGCTTTGGGACGACCAAACGCTACTCCGTGACTAGGTAGTTACAAAGGTAGGTTTCGGGCTTGTCTAGACCCATGTTGCGAGACATGGTCGAGCAAGATGGGATTTTCCCCTCTGATCAGGAGAGATATACTCTGGGACCCTCGGGTGATCCGACCTGGATAAGCATGATCATGCGATGAGGATTATGAGATAATCCGAAGTGTTGGTCGGATTCACCGGAATGAAAAAGAGGTCGTGCTGCAACAAGGATGACCATGTCGTCTTATGCACGACAACATATATTGTGTGGCAAAGGAAACAGAAGTGTGAAGTACAGGTTCGCCTAACCAGCTTCATCGGACACTTGGGCACGTTTTGCTAGAGGCTGCTACCGACTGATCGAGTCGGATGTTGTAGGGGAACGCGACAGAAAACAAAAAATTTCGGTATAGCGAGCATGCCCAGGACCACTATGGAGAATGCATACAAGGTTTGATCTGATCCGTACCGACTCGTAGCGCAACGGAAGAAGAGTCGGTGGAGATCGTTGGTGCAGATCCCCGCAGCTAGGATTTACAACCTCCCAACCGCGAGGATGTACTCCCTCGTCGGACAGCCCTTCGGGAGGCGGTCGGACAGTCCCCCGGACGATGTCGCGGACAGCCCTTCGGGAGGACCCTCGAAACTCGAACGGAGACTCGGACGGCCCTTAGGGAGGACTCTCGAAACTCGACCCGAGACTCGGACAGCCCTTCGGGAGGACACTCGAACAGCCCCTCGGGCAAAAGATCGAAACTACGAACTCTCTACGGGGTTGCACACATACGGTGTCATCTATCCGGCAGGGCTTCGCCGTCCAGAACTAGTTCCTGCCGGAACCCAGACAGCCTTTCGGCTCTACGAAAAACTCTTTTCGTGGGAGGGAGAGAGAGAGCTTGCAAAGCAAAGCATGTGTATGAGAGCAAAGGATGAGTGTGGAGAGTGCATCTCCACCTCTATTTATAGGAAAACCCAAGGGGTAGGGTGGCACTTGAAATACCCAAAATGCCCATGAGGTGAGCACACCACAAGGGCATAAAGGGAAAGCCTCCAAATAGTGTTGCCTGCATCACCATGCCTGCATCACCCCCTAATAGTATTTCCACTATTCACAATAGTGTTTTCCACTATTTTACAATAGTGTTTCCACTATACATATATAGTGTTTCCACTATTTACAATAGTGTTTCCACTATACATATATAGTGTTTCCACTATTTACAATAGTGTTTCCACTATACATATATAGTGTTTCCACTATTTATATATATAGTGTTTCTACTATTCAAAATAGTGTTTTCACTATTCACGAAGACATTTTTCTGCGTCTGTTAAAACCCAAATTATTTCTGTGTGCCTAGAATAATTCCAGTACCCACTAAAAAAATTTTGGACGCGTTCCGAAACAATTCCGGAACAATGTTTTTCTTCAGCGAAAAGCTACCATAGCGGTTCCGGCGGCTCCGGAACACTTCCGGTTTTTTCCTCCGAAAAATCCCAGAAGTCCCCAGAATCATTCTGGCACCCTCCAAGAATTTCCAGACGTGTGCCGAAACCATTTTGACTTAATGGTATACTCCGAAACAACTTTTCGGTTTTACCGGAACTATTCCAATGTTCTCTTTCCGGAACTCTTCCGTTGTCTCCGAAACTTTTTCGGTGATTTTCTCTCAGACTCCCTGTCTAGTATTCAGCAGATAGATGACCCTTAAGCGTGTGACCCTATAGGTTCGGTGAAGTATAGACATGACCCGGAACACCTTCCGATCAATGATCAACATTGGAGCCGTGGACACCCATATCGATCCCTATACCCACACGAATAAATATTCGAGTGAACCTCCAGTTGCCGTGAGCTATTCCTGTTGCTTCGCGATATGTTACAATTACCCGAGGTGAGAAACATCGGCATCCTCGTGGATCAACACTTGTCCACAATGCCAGTTACCTCGTTGCCGGTATTGTTCTCTTTTCTCGTTCCCATGTTTTGGCATCCCCGTGATCAAATCACAAAGTGTCTGGCCAGACGATGATGGATACCGTAACACCGAGAGGGCCCAGAGATATCTCTCCATCACCGAAGGAGCAAATCCCAATCTTGAGCTATCAAGTTACTTGACATACTTTTCCATGAACCCGTAAGCCGCCGTAATAGCCACCCATTTACGGATGACGTTTAACAAACCCCAAAGTTCATGAAGCAAGCATGAAGAAACTCGATACTCGCATGGTCTAAGGAATTATGCAAACATTAACTTCTCGGTGTTATTAACCATAAACTTATGACGAATGTATCTCATAGCATAACATCAATTCAGATCGATTCAACACAAGTGTTCTACCAACATCGTGCCCTCAAAATTGCCGGCATGGCCATGCCCATGATCAGGAAAACAGGATCATCATGCAATACTTGAGCCAGTCTTAGAGGCAAGACTAGGAATACAATTTACCATTTATTATACCACACGTGCACATGAGTTTCCCTCCAAGCCTCGTTTTATTTGCAGACTCGAGAATCATTGCAGTTATAGCATGGATCATAAACATTCATTACAAACTTGGAGATACAAAAGTAACTGATATTACTGCCTCTAGGGCATATCTCCTACAGACTCCCACTTGCACTAGAGTCATAATCTAGTTACATGGCTTCCCTAACACCAATGGCAATGCGGTGTTGCTCATGCTTTGCTCGTGGTAGAGGCTTCGTCATCGGGTCTGACACATTCAGATCCGTGTGAACTTTGCGTACTTTCACTAAACCTTCTTCGACGTGATGTCGAATGAGTTTAAATTTGCGTTGAATATGCATTGTCTTATGGTGCGAACATGGCTCCCTTGCCTGAGCCACGGCGCCACTATTGTCACAATAGATCTCCACCGGGTCCAGAGCACTTGGAACCACACCAAGGTCTTCAAGGAATTGCTTGATACCGACAGCTTTCTTGGAGGCTTCTGAAGCAGCCACATATTCCGCCTCCGTTGTAGAATCCGCCACAGTCTTTTGTTTGGAACTTTTCCAATCAACTGCACCGCCGTTCAATAAGAAAACATAGCCCGATTGAGATTTGAAGTCATCTGGGTCAGTCATGAAGCCTGCATCAGTGTAACAACTTACAATGAGCTCTTCATCACCTCCGTACACAAGGAGTAAATCCTTGGTCCTCCTGAGGTACTTAAGAATGCCCTTAACTGCGGCCCAGTGTTCCAATCCTGGATCACCTTGGTACCGGCTGCTAACACTTAGCGCATAGGAAACATCCGGTCTTGTACATAGCATGGCATACATAATAGAACCAACTGCCGAAGCATATGGAATATCATTCATGTGTACTCGCTCATCGAGGGTCCGAGGACACTGATTCTTGCAAAGCACTGTGCCAGGTGACATGGGGAGTAGGCCTTTCTTGGAGTTCTCCATGTTGAACCTTTTCATCACCTTGTCAATGTACGTGCTTTGGCTTAGCGCTATCAGGCGTCTTGATCTATCTCTATAGATCCTGATGCCCAATACATATGCCGCTTCACCTAAGTCTTTCATTGAAAAACTCTTCTTCAATGAGTCTTTTATTTCGCTAAGAAATTTCACATCATTTCCAATCAACAATATGTCATCCACATACAAGATTAGAAATGCTTTTGCGCTCCCACTAAACTTCTTGTAAACACAAGATTCTTCATCGTTCCTGATGAAGCCAAACTCTTTGACCACTTCATCAAAACGAATGTTCCAGCTCCTTGATGCTTGCTTCAGACCATAAATGGCTTTCTGAAGCTTGCATACCTTTCTAGCATTCTTAGGATCGACAAAACCTTCTGGCTGTATCATGTATACATCCTGTTCAAGGTTTCCATTTAGGAAAGTCGTTTTGACATCCATCTGCCATATTTCATAATCGAAATAAGCAGCAATTGCTAGTAATATCCGAACAGACCTGAGCATGGCTACGGGCGAGAAAGTCTCGTCGTAGTCAACTCCTAGAACTTGCGTGAACCCTTTCGCGACAAGTCTAGCTTTGTGGATAGTAATGTTACCATCCGCGTCCGTCTTTCTTTTGAAAATCCATTTACAACCAATGGGTTTTACGCCATCTGGAAGTTCTTCCAAGTTCCAAACTTGGTTTTCGTACATGGATTCCATCTCGGATCTCATGGCCTTGTGCCATTCCCTTGAGCTAGGCCCCGCCATCGCTTCCTTGTAGTGCGCAGGTTCATCGTCTTCAAGAATGAAGATTTCGTTATGAAACCATTCAGGTGGCTGGATAGCCCTACCTGATCTGCGCGGTTCAGTTACAACATTGTCTGAAGTTTCCGCATCACATGCGACAACTTCCGGCTCGGTTGTAGGGATAATTTGCGGAATTACTTCCGGTTCCTTAGCCATATCAACGGTTGCCGAAGATTCACTAATCTCATTAAGCTGTACTGTCCTCCTACTCAATTCTTTAGCGAGAAACTCTTTCTCGAGAAAATGTGCAACCTTTGCGACAAACACGTTGCCCTCGGTTTGGTGGTAGAAGGAATATCCAATGGTGTTATTTGGATAACCTACAAAGTAACATTTGTCTGATCTAGGTTCTAGCTTGGTTGGCTGTAAACGTTTTACGTATGCCTCACAACGCCAAACCATGAGATGTGACACACTAGGTATCTTCCCATACCACATCTCATGTGGTGTCGTCTCAACAGACTTAGACGGTGCTCTGTTTAATGTATAAGCAGCAGTTTCTAGTGCGTGACCCCAAAAAGATATCGGTAGATCTGTAAGAGACATCATCGACCTTACCATGTCTAACAGGGTTCGGTTACGTCGTTCCGACACTCCGTTTCGTTGTGGAGTTCCGGGAGGCGTAAGCTGTGAAACGATTCCACGATCACTCAGATGTTGGCCAAACTCGTGACTAAGATATTCGCCTCCGTGATCAGACCGCAGAAACTTAATCTTTTTGTTACGATGATTTTCTACCTCATTCTGAAATTCTTTGAACTTTTCAAAGGTTTCCGACTTATGCTTCATCAAGTAGATATAGCCATACCGACTCAAATCATCAGTAAAAGTCACGAAGTAAAAATACCCACCCCGTGCGGCCGTGTTCATTGGACCACATACATCACTATGTATTATTTCCAATAATTCACCCGCCCGTTCAGGATGACCCGTGAACGGCGTCTTGGTCATTTTTCCCATCAAGCAAGCTTCACATGTGTCAAATAATTCAAAATCAAGGGACGGTAAAACTCCATCTTTATGGAGTCTTTGCATGCGTTTCTTTCCGATGTGGCCAAGCTGACAGTGCCACAAGTAAGTGGCGGTGGTATCAGCCTTCTTAAGGCGTTTAGCATTCACGTTAAAGACATCATTTCCACATTCAAGATTTAGTATGAAAAGGCCCCCAAAAATGGGTGCAAATCCATAAAACATATCCTTACAATAAAGTGAACAACCATTGTTCTCAGACTTGTAGGAGTACCCGTCGTGCACTAAACATGATCCAGAGATAATGTTTCTACACAACAACGGAACAAAATAATAGTTACTAAGTTCCAAAATAAATCCTGAAGGGAGACGTAGAGGCATAATGCCGACGGCTTGAGCGGCGATCCCAGCGCCATTCCCGACACGCATCACGACTTCATTCTTTGCCAGCTTGCGCACCTTCTGAAGCCCCTGTATCGAGTTGCAAATGTGAGCAACCGATCCGGTATCAAATACCCAAGACTTAGAATTTTCGCTAGCAAGCAAAACGTCAATGACATTAACTTGTATAACAATTATACCTTTTCCGGTTTTCCCGGATTTCTTATCTTCCAGATACTTCTTGCAGTTTCTCTTCCAGTGTCCTGTGCCCTTGCAGTAGAAGCACTCAGTTTCATTCTTGGCTCCGCCCTTAGATTTGCGTTGGAAGCCGGTCTTACCGGCGCCCTTGCCTTTCTTTGGCTTGCCTTTCTTTTTGAAACTGACAGTTTTATTCACAAGCAACACTTGCTTGCGATTTTTCTGCAGTCCTCCTTTAACAGTTTTCAGCATGGCAAGCACCTCATTAGGTGTTTTGTCCATCCCATTCATGTTGTAGTTCATGACAAAACCTCCGTAAGAAGGGGGGAGTGAACAGAGCAACATGTCCATTACATGCTCTTCTGGAAGTGGAAATTCCAGGGTTTTAAGCCTTTCAGCGTAGCCAATCATATTGACTACGTGCTCGCCAACTGAACTGCCCTCAGCCATCTTGGTCTCCGACATCATCTTCATGATATCAAAACGTTCAGACCTTGCATTAAACTTGTAAAGAGCATCCAGATCCTTGATCATATCAAAGGAGTTATGGAATTCAAAACGTTTTTGAAGCTCTGAACTCATGCAAGACAGCATGAGGCACTGCACTAAGTTGTAATCATCATCCTTAGTGGCCCAGACATTCTGTATGTCTACCGCGGCTGTTGCCGCCGGCTTTGGTGGAAGAGCTCCATCAAGCACGTACACTTTCTTAGCGCTCCTGAGGACAATCCTCAGGGTACGGACCCAGTCCGCATAGTTGTTTCCATTCGCAGCTAACTTCTCTTTCTCTAACATCGGGCCTAAGTTGAACGCGCTATTGCGAGCCATTTGATCTACAACGGAAAACACAAGTTCATTTTAGACATTGTTCATAATGATTTTTGGCACTAGTGAATAAACAATTTCATTCTAAAGTGCGCTCCCACTCAAATCAATATCTCTCATAATTGATTGTGAGTGATGCAAGATCCAACTTTCAATTTAGCGTCAAGGATGTAACCATCTCAAGTGACGAGAATTTCAATTGGTAGGCCAACTTGCCAATCACATCTCTATGTGACTCTTGTTCATCTTTCGATGCGTGTGTTCCGAGCTCATGACTTTCATGCCTGAACGTCAAGACAACCAAGTGATCTCGCTGCGAGGTCTCAACTCACCCGCCTCACACTTCTCTAATCGTTCATATCCATGTAACCATGTGATACCCCGAAGAGATAGGTGCCATGACGGTGCTACAATTGGGAGAACACTATCTACTTGATATTTTTGTGAGAGATCACCCTAATAAAAAGCGACTACCGCGCAATCAAGAAGGGTGCATCAAGAGGGATAAACATCTCAGGCAATTCATAATAGCATGATATGATATAGCCCCTTCTGACGGAGAAGTCAAGTATTTCTTCGTCTTCGGCATTCGCGTCGGTGTTCACCTTTGCGAAGATTACCACCACCTTGTCGATGCACCAAATAATATTGCTATCTCTATAGCTAACAAAATAAGTGCATTACATAAGGTTGACACGCAGGTCATTAAAGTGCAATCATATGGCTCCAGCCATCATGCCGAATCATGACACGCAGGTCATGTTAATTACATCATATAGCCATCTCATACATAATCAAATTGAATATGAGCATTGCTATACCACATCACATGCAAACCATCCTGCAAAACCAAGTTAGACGCCTCTAATCGGTTTATGCAAAATTTTATTTTACGTGGCTTCTAAGGTTTTGACTTAAACCGCAGCTACCAACGTTTATCATCAAGTATGATACTTCAAGTTGCTAGATTAACTTTCCAGGGTGTATGAAACACGAGATAGTAAAATCTCGAGCCCCATACTAAACTTCGTCATACGCGTGACCCCGTGCAGATCATATCTGCATTGCCCTTCGTCTGCGAAACATCCATATTTCTTTAACTATGGTGGAACCCAAAGACACTGAAGCACTTCGTTGAACTGTCAATCAACATACTCAGGAGCAGCATGAAAGGATCGCGGATTGCCAGAACTTTGTAAGATTCCACCATTCCGTCAAGATCAGGAGTACGCAAATTCACAGGAAGCAACAAGAACATCGGGTAACAGATTTCATCTGCTACCCGCACAAATAATTTTCAGCAATAGATCTCATCTACTACAAAATTATACTATGCAATACTCATACATCTCATGTATTCTAGATCATACCATGCATCTACTCATAGCCTGGCTCTGATGCCACTGTAGGGGAACGCGACAGAAAACAAAAATTTCGGTATAGCGAGCACGCCCAGGACCACTATGGAGAATGCATACAAGGTTTGATCTGATCCGTACCGACTCGTAGCGCAGCGGAAGAAGAGTCGGTGGAGATCGTTGGTGCAGATCCCCGCAGCTAGGATTTACAACCTCCCAACCGCGAGGATGTACTCCCTCGTCGGACAGCCCTTCGGGAGGCGGTCGGACAGTCCCCCGGACGATGTCGCGGACAGCCCTTCGGGAGGACCCTCGAAACTCGAACGGAGACTCGGACGGCCCTTCGGGAGGACTCTCGAAACTCGACCCGAGACTCGGACAGCCCTTCGGGAGGACACTCGAACAGCCCCTCGGGCAAAAGATCGAAACTACGAACTCTCTACGGGGTTGCACACATACGGTGTCATCTATCCGGCAGGGCTTCGCCGTCCAGAACTAGTTCCTGCCGGAACCCAGACAGCCTTTCGGCTCTACGAAAAACTCTTTTCGTGGGAGGGAGAGAGAGAGCTTGCAAAGCAAAGCATGTGTATGAGAGCAAAGGATGAGTGTGGAGAGTGCATCTCCACCTCTATTTATAGGAAAACCCAAGGGGTAGGGTGGCACTTGAAATACCCAAAATGCCCATGAGGTGAGCACACCACAAGGGCATAAAGGGAAAGCCTCCAAATAGTGTTGCCTGCATCACCATGCCTGCATCACCCCCTAATAGTATTTCCACTATTCACAATAGTGTTTCCACTATTTACAATAGTGTTTCCACTATACATATATAGTGTTTCCACTATTTACAATAGTGTTTCCACTATACATATATAGTGTTTCCACTATTTATATATATAGTGTTTCTACTATTCAAAATAGTGTTTTCACTATTCACGAAGACATTTTTCTGCGTCTGTTAAATCCCAAATTATTTCTGTGTGCCTAGAATAACTCCAGTACCCACTAAAACAATTTTGGACGCGTTCCGAAACAATTCCGGAACAATGTTTTTCTTCAGCGAAAAGCTACCATAGCGGTTCCGGCGGCTCCGGAACACTTCCGGTTTTTTCCTCCGAAAAATCCCAGAAGTCCCCAGAATCATTCTGGCACCCTCCAAGAATTTCCAGACGTGTGCCGAAACCATTTTGACTTAATGGTATACTCCGAAACAACTTTTCGGTTTTACCGGAACTATTCCAATGTTCTCTCTCCGGAACTCTTCCGTTGTCTCCGAAACTTTTTCGGTGATTTTCTCTCAGACTCCCTGTCTAGTATTCAGCAGATAGATGACCCTTAAGCGTGTGACCCTATAGGTTCGGTGAAGTATAGACATGACCCGGAACACCTTCCGATCAATGATCAGCATCGGAGCCGTGGACATCCATATCGATCCCTATACCCACACGAATAAATATTCGAGTGAACCTCCAGTTGCCGTGAGCTATTCCTGTTGCTTCGCGATATGTTACAATTACCCGAGGTGAGAAACATCGGCATCCTCGTGGATCAACACTTGTCCATAATGCCAGTTACCTCGTTGCCGGTATTGTTCTCTTTTCTGGTTCCCATGTTTTGGCATCCCCGTGATCAAATCACAAAGTGTCTGGCCAGACGATGATGGATACCGTAACACCGAGAGGGCCCAGAGATATCTCTCCATCACCGAAGGAGCAAATCCCAATCTTGAGCTATCAAGTTACTTGACATACTTTTCCATGAACCCGTAAGCCGCCGTAATAGCCACCCATTTACGGATGACGTTTAACAAACCCCAAAGTTCATGAAGCAAGCATGAAGAAACTCGATACTCGCATGGTCTAAGGAATTATGCAAACATTAACTTCTCTGTGTTATTAACCATATACTTATGACGAATGTATCTCATAGCATAACATCAATTCGGATCGATTCAACACAAGTGTTCTACCAACATCATGCCCTCAAAATTGCCGGCATGGCCATGCCCATGATCAGGAAAACAGGATCATCATGCAATACTTGAGCCAGTCTTAGAGGCAAGACTAGGAATACAATTTACCATTTATTATACCACACGTGCACATGAGTTTCCCTCCAAGCCTCGTTTTATTTGCAGACTCGAGAATCATTGCAGTTATAGCATGGATCATAAACATTCATTACAAACTTGGAGATACAAAAGTAACTGATATTACTGCCTCTAGGGCATATCTCCTACAGATGTGATCTCACTCGCGACCAAGTGGACGAGAACCTAAAGGGCCGAGCGCTTAAGGGAAGGAACACGTGGGCTTTAGGATCCGTGCGAGGCCCAAGAGTTGAGCCCGTGCCCGATGCCTATATATAGTGGAGGTGCGGCACACCCATCCGGTTGATCGCTTCGGCGCCGTCATTAGGGTTTTGCATGTGTTGCAACTAGCCACCTCCACTTGTCCCCGCCGACCATATGATCGGACCTAGCAGTCCGCCGCACGGGTGTTCCTCCTGCACGCGCGGATACCGTTAGAGGCGGTGCACCTGCGCTGCTCCGACGAACCTGTACGTGGGATCCGGCGGACCGGCTTTTTGAGAGAGATCGGACCGGCTGTTCGAGGGAGATCGGACCGGCTGCTCGAGGGAGAACGGACGAGGAGACGGACCACGCGGACGCACTGCCTCACCTCTACTTCCGTTGCACGGCATTGCGCGTCTAGTGGTAACGATCTGTGATCCACCTCCATAACATGTTCTTGGATGTTCTGCGCGTAGAAAAAATTTAATTCGCATGCGATGCACCTACGGTAGAACCCAACAATATCAAGCGGAGGGGCTGAATGGGAGATTTAAATTTTCTTTTGAAACTTCAAATCCCTCAGAGGCAACAATGGAAGGAAAACAAGAACATGTACATTGGAGATAAATAGGTGTGGCTATTCGAAAGAGAAATGCACTAATCACAAGAGACTACGCGAAACTATTGACGAAGACAATGATAATCTACTTGGCATAGTAAATGAGAACGTTCATGATAACAATAGTGACACGAAAAGAGAAAAACTCAAATAGCATGACTGACGAGATGTGAAAGGAAAGTGATCAATATAGATCTAAATGTTACTGGGAAATATTCAACAAGGCGTAACTCAATTGAATGGCAAGTAACACCAAAGAATCATCTGATGACCATACAAGCATACAAATTAATAACAACAAACTAAAATACACGAAACAGCATGGCCATGCCACATATGATAAATAGATATAGATAAAAGATTAGGGATATCTATCCAAACATGTAGCACTGAAGATAAACTACTAAAAGTAATGTACTAGAGTAGAATGAACAAGTGGTGCCAGATGATGACAATTGTTCGTGAACCGCAGTTGCTTTGGTTGTTGAAGACTTTGAATTGGTGAAGATAATTACTCTTCATCACACAAGTCAACACCTATCCATCTAGAGAGTGTGTAGCTTTCAAGAGTAATGGGTACAAGAACTCTCAACTTAGATCTACTGCCCAACAACTATCTAAGTTTTTGACTCTTGAATTTCTCTCAGTGAATCTTAAACTCAAATCTCTCAAGAGGGGTTCTCAATCAATCTTTTCTGAATCTTAAGTAGAGCAGCCAACCAAGAACGTTGGAGTGCGGTGGCTATTTATAAACGCAACCTTCCATGAGGGGAAATGGCCATTTAGAACACGCGGTCCAGCAAATGGCTAGCCAACACGTTTCCAACCATCGGATTTTTCAGCACACTGTGAATTTACTTGAGCGACAAGTAAAGCTGACTCCTTGGTCTGAAAGATATCTTTCGTAGTCCAGAAGAACAATGTCTCTGACTGATGAGTAAACTCTTAGAGCACAAAGAGATTTATCTCTATCTTCCATAGGTTTCGTCTAAGCATCACAACAGACCTAATACTCGAATACCTATACCTCTCTGTAAGTGCATCTAGTATCACCCATTGTTGTTTTTGGAGTATTGAAGACAAACGTGGTTGAGGAATTAATATGTTTGTAAAAATGCCTAAAGAGATTGATAACGGCTAAAGCCATTGGTGGGATGCGAAGACATTCATTTGAAGACAATGAAACGCCAAGACACCGTGGCCAGGGTGGACAGCTCCTCCTCCACGACGGTCGGACGCCGCACTGCCATCCCGATCAGGCGGCAAGGAGAGTTGTGGTGCTTGGCATCGCCACCAGCTGCCCCTCCTAGGAGCCGCTGGGTGTTGTTGCCGGCACCGCTCAACCCGTGGCCGCGATAGCGTAAGCTGGAGACGAAGGGGCGCGCCTACGCCTGTGGGTCCTCCAGATCTGTGTCGAAGCCGTTGTTGAGCGTGTGATGACGAGGCGGTGCTCCGCGACACAGTGCAACGCTCCTCCACGTTGACGGAGACAGACGCTTGCTGTCGATGTTGCAAAAATGCATCAACACTCTGTCGGGCGCTCGAGGAGTCCCAAAGGATGGCTTGGCAGAAGGTGGTGGCGGCGGAGAGAGCCACACGGCTCGTGACAGAGCAGAACGGCGTCGCATGACACATTGCTGGGGGGTGTTCTTCACCTCCTCATCCGACTACGACGAAGATAACGGCACGACAAACGATGACGCACCATCTGCTGCCAACGTCTATGCCGAGGACAACCGCCAAGACCCCAAGGAGAAGCGACCAGCGAGAGGTGAACACCAGTCGCCCCATGTATGTTTAATTGTTTGTTTTATCTACTATTTTAGTTTAAGTGTGAATTGCGTCGACCCTCTTGGATGAACTATAACTATGTCCGATGCCCGATTTCATGTGTTTTTACGTTTTGTATGATGATCTACATATTATGCATGCGTTTGTATGAATCTGGGTACGGACATATGAAGAATTGAAGATTGTGATTGTGGAGTGAGCAAAATGAGCGATGCCCGACCATTGTCATCGGACACACCTTACAGGGCACCAGATTTAGCAATTCTGATTGTAGATGTTGTAAACTTGCCCCAACTAGAGGGGCTACGGTCGAACATATAGCTGACCGAACTAGCAAGGTGTAGCTTTGCTTTAGAAAGGCACGAGTGACTAATGACTAACAGTTAAGAGGCAGAGTTTACCGAATGCGATTTCTGAATTCGGATGCGTGGTTGAGTTAAAATTAGCCTTTAGCCCCGCTGTCCCAAGAATCAGAATCACACAATGGCTCCGTTACATCAGGAATTTTCTAGACGGTTGCACGCCTACAGCTAATCGAGTCACCAGTTCACCACGCACGCCTAAATTCAGACGCCGCAACCCACGTTACCCAACCAAACACAGCCATATCGACGACATCACCAACGCTCTGCCGTCACCTCCCGTCGTGGTACTCGCAGCGGGCGGCGACGCCGTGCACGGGCTTGCCAAGGTGCGCCTCGCGGACGTTGAGGCGGCAGACGCCCCGGCGGTAGAACTTGGAGCGGAGGAGGAGGCCGAGGATGTGCGCGCGCGCCCGGAGCACGAAGGCCAGCCTGACGGGCACCACCGCAGGGCCGAGGCGGCCGTTGTTGGGCTTGCTGTGCAGGTTGGCGCCGGCGCCGTAGAGCGGGACCTGCTTCCCCACCACGGACACAGTCACCACCCGCCCGCTCTTCCGCGCCTGGTAGAACTCCTTCATCTGCATGCACAAATCCAAACACATCGTCAGTCACGCAAACCCAAGAAAAACTGTATGGAGATTGATTGCAGGTAATTTCGGCTGCCGGATAAGACCGGCTCTACTCGGTGACGCTTTTTACCGTCTTATCCAGAGACCAGGAGCAAGAACGTACTTGCCACGGATAACACTGTGCTAATTACTCGGAGCAAAAGTCCATGATGGGGGCTGGCTTTTGCCTGCGCACTGGGGGCCATCATCTTGTTGCACGGCACAGGATTCCCTCCTCGCGAGCAGCAGGGGCAGAAAAAAGTGCACTGCCAAATTAACTACTCCTACTAGGCCAAAGGTGTGATGTCTGAAACCCAGAAAAGCAGTAAAGGCGCGGCGTCCTTTGGATTGGAGGCGTCGCGAGAAAAGATTGAACAGTCTCGCATTCGCATTGGCTCTTTGCCAGCGGCAGCAGCAGTAGCAGGCCGTGCTCTCCTCTCCTCTCCAGTCTCCAGTAGCCTGTGCGCTCTGGCGTGGTGCGGAGCACGCCGCAGCAGGCACGCTAGTCGTTCGTCCTCTGTGCCAGTACTCGGACGCCGCGGCCTTGATCACGAGGACTGCGTTCGTATCGGCTTGGCCTCCCTGACTTCGGTCACGTGAACGCCATGCCCATGCCCACCTAGAGTAGACCCGGAAGAACGCTCCGGTCTCACCTCGCGGCTGCTTGTTCACGTTGTTGGGTAGCAGTAGACAGTAGTACTACTTCAACTTAATCACGCGCACTTCCCTATCGGTTCCAAGAAAACAAATTAAAGCGCTACAGTGGTTCAAATTCACTGCAGGCAACTGACAGGTGATCCTTTGCTCCTTGTGAAGTGCTAAGCACAACCACGAGGTCTTTCACCGGGTGTTCATTCTAGATTTCTATAGTATCAACAAGTCCTGGATCAGGATGGTCCAATGCATGGCTAGCGAGTTCAGGAATCATCTGACGGTCTGGTCTCTCGAGGAAGCAGGCGATATACTACTACGGGCAACGGGCTCCATCCAAACTACTCCTACCAAAATGACGATATTGCACGCCAGTTGTTTTTCTTTTCCCAAAGCCGGATATTGTTTCGGGCGTGTACTGCCACGAAAACGAATCTGGGCGGCGACAAATAGGAAGGGAACAGTTGCGGCTGGGTTCTCCCGTGTGCCTGCTTTCTCCAGTACCTAGGCCACAATACCAGTGGCACACTTGTACTACTGCTCACCTCATGGGTTTCCTTTAAAATGAAAAAGAATCTCTGCTCGACCACGGGAACGCTGAAAAGCAGAGACGCTACGCCTGCAAGAATTCCACGGCCCATTTGAGGAAAATGATTGTTAATCATGGCCATGGGAATGCTGACAGCGTACCAGTGACCAGTCTCATTTGACTATACGCACAATGCAACCGAAACCTTGCACTCACATGGAACTAAACTTTGCTACATTCCTAGTATGCTCCAAAACCACGGCTACACCACGACTACACGTTTTTGCAAAGGAAAAGGAAAACACCGGCTCAAGTGCCCCAGCTATCAGAGCATTTCCAACCGTCCGGCCTTCCAGAACGTCGAAAAAGAGCGGCCTGGAAATGAACCGACGCTAGATTGGCCCCTGGGGACGATCTAGCTTTCAATAACGCCTCCAGGCGCTCCTTCTTCAAGTCGTGGCAAATTCAAACATGTTCATTCACGCTCACAAAATAAATGCCACAAGTCCGGCGATCATCGGCCCAGTTCGGACGACAGTTCGGTGATCGGGTGAAAGGTTCGGCATAAAAAAAAAAGAAATGGCGTGTGCGCAACGCATCACACAGCGGGGTCGACCTCTTGGGTCGGTGCAGTCGGCGTGCGCGGGCTTGGCGGAGCTGCTTCTGTACTGGGCAGCGTCAGCGCGGCTTCCGTGCTGCTGGGCGTCGTGGAGGCATCATCGCTCGGGCTTGGCAGCGAGGTCGGCGTGGGCGTGGGAGTTGGCAACGCCGTCGACGGCAGCTGGTTCAGGATGAGGCCGCGCTCCGCCAAGTACCACGCCTTGAGCTGCTCGTCGGTGCTTTGGAGCATGTCCACCCCGCCCAATAGGAAAGCCAGGTCGGTGTTCCTCTTCTTCGCGGCGACGTTGGTCTGAAATAGGTCGAGCTTGATGGCGCTGTTCGACATCAACGCCGACCACCGCACCTTGGTCTTCTCTTCATGTAGGGCGGCCCAGGCCTGTGCGTTTGCGAGGCAATGCTCAATGGACTCCTGCACCCGCGCGGTTGCCGAGTCGGCGTGCTTCCCCTTCTTGGCACCTTTGTTGCCATCGGGGCGCCCGTTGCCCGCGCCCGGCGTTGGTGCGTCCGGCTTGTAGGTCTCCTTGGCCTTGGCGTCGGCGCGCCGGACCTCCACCCACTTGTCACACTTCTCGATCCGCTTGAAGACGTGGAGGTACTTGAAATCTTGGTCGGTGCGGCTGTCCTGCCGAAACATGTCGAACATCCGCATCAACTGCATCGACGAACAACAAGTGAACAACGCGCACCAGGCGAAAAGAAAAGGGAGAGGCCAGCGTGCCATACCTGATCCTCGACGCTGGTGCCGCGATCTCCTCGACGATCCCATGCCATCTGTTGCACGCCGATTGGATGAGCCCCAATGGTTCGCCATTGCCTTCGCCCCGCGCTGCATGTACACGCCTTTGAAGTAGGGGTCGACGAGTTTGCGCTCGTCGAACTTGGCCTTGATGCGGTCCCAATACGCATCGATGCTCTGGTTCGTGCCGATGATCGGGTCGAGGGAAATAACTTTCCACGCTTCGGCGAGGCACTCGTCCTCCTTGGACGTCCACTTGATGCGCGGCTCGCTAGTCCGGGCTGCCCCCTTCTTCTTCCGTTTCCTCGCCGGAGCAGGCGACGGCTCCTCCTCGTCCTCGTCCTCCTCCGGCTCCGGCTCCGGCTCCGGCTCCGGCTCCTCCTCGCCGTAGTCCATGTCACCATTGAGGTTGGTTGTGTCGTCCTGGGTAGTAAACTCGGGGGATGTGGCGGTGGCGGCCGAGCCGACCGTGCTGATGTCGTCCATGTCGGCCTCTGTCGCGTCGACGTCGTCGAGATGCGACGTGGAGGCTTGGGAGAAGGGCAGCGCGCAACGGCGGAGAGGCGACATCGGGGAGGATGCGTAGGCCGGCGGGGAGTAGGTGTACGGAGGGTATTGCACGCCGGCGAAGGCGAGCGATGGCGTGCGCTGGGCCGGGTGACCAGGGGGAAGGTGATGTTGGGGTTGAACCCGCCATGCGCGTCACCGTCGGTGTAGCCCGACGACGGCGTGCAACCCCAGGGTTGTGGCGGTGACGACAAGTCGACCGGAGATCTGACGCTTTGCTGGCTCCAGGGCACGTACTGTCTATGGCTGCCGGGTGGGTTCATCATTCCCGCGTGCTACGCCGCCGCGAGCCGCGCTGTCCCAGGCCTTCTTGGCATTGGCCATGTTTCGCCAGTCGATGGTGACAGCCTCCCGATGTTGAACTCCTGCCCTCCAGTCGGCATTGGAGATGCCCGGGGGCTTGGACGACAGCGCCCTCGGCTTCCTCTGCTTCGGCTAGGCGACGGCGGCAGTCGCAGCCATCGCGGCGCGGGGGACCACGTACTTCTTCGGCGGCATGGCGGACGGCTGGGAGGGGAGAAGGAGGAGATTGGCAGGAGGAATGGAGAGAATGAGAGGGAAGCAGGGGAAGCGGAAAGAAATGGCGAAAAACGGCCCTCCGCTCGCCGACAGAGCGGCCCCATGTCCCTTTTCGTTTGTGCCGGCATCCCAGCGTGCCGGGGACGGCTCAGGTGCGTCGGCTGTTATTTCGACACAATCCGACAAAAAACGGACTCCTGAAGATGCGACTGACCGATTTTCGCTCGTCGGTGCTAAAAAAATCACCCGTGGGACCTGTTGGGGGCGCGGGCTTAACCGTTCAAATTCAACCTCCCTGATTACTATCCCGAAACAGCGGCATGTGGTCGTCACCTTTTGTTCCTTTCGCGTAACACAGCATTAACTAAGGGCCAGATTCACGGCATAATTAAGCGGGGGTAAACGTCACGCTCACGCTCACATCGCCTTCCGGATTCCAATCCAGGCGAGGAGCAATTAAGGGCAGCTGCTATTGGTAATGCAGTAGGGTGGATGCAAATGGAAATATGCAATGGTGGATACACATGGAAATATGCAATGGTGGATGCGACGAAGAGTGCAGTACGTACGTTTCCGGAGGCGACGGTGAGGTCGTCGAAGAAGAGGCGGAAGGGCGCGGCGGTGACGTGGAGGCCGAAGAAGGTGCCCCGGTTGCGGAAGCGCAGCCTCACCGTCGCGTTGACCGACATCATCCTCGTGGGCACGCCCGTCCGGTCCGTCCCGCCCTGGATGTGGTACGACTCGAACACCACGCTCTGCAAATGCAAACGAAGACCGCCGCACTTGCGCTCGTCAGAAAAGGATAAAATTCATCATCCACTCGATTCTATGTGCATGTTTCGAGTACTATGTTGTGCTCGAAGCGCTACTGGGCACTGGCATGCTGCGTGCATGTTTTGCGGTGGTTTTGGGCTTTGGTTCTTGCCCAAATTTGCGGTTTGAAATTCAGAGTTTTTGTGGTCGTCTTGAGGAATCACGCTCTAGTTATTGCGTGCCTGCAGAAAAATGGAGCTTGAAACGGAAAGTACAGCTTCTTCCTTGTCCTCGAGGCAGAAGAGGACGATTTCTACGCGAATGGTACGTATGTGGGCGACAGCTCAGGTCACTGAGGCCAAGATGGTGGTCTAATCCATGCTGCTAGCAGTAAATCCAAACAACAGGGCGAATTGCGTGAAGAAAGAGTGGGCGTCCTAGCAATGGAAGCTAGCTGAAATGTGTGATCTGCAGACCGCCGGCGGTGAGTTTCTTAAGGAGATGGCAAAGCTTGATACTACGAGTGAGGACGCGGTTGCGGGGAAGAGTGTGGGCGGCAGACCTTGACGTCGACGTGGGGCTTGTAGGACTTGCTCGCGCCCCACAGCACCAGCAAGAAGAAGGCGAAGACAGCAACGAACGCGAACGCCGCCAAGGCGTAGCACCTCCACGGCGACTGCGACCCGGGGCGGCCTCCGTCCCCATCCTCCTCGTCGTCGTCCCCGACGCTCCCGGCGCCGCTGCCGTGGCCGAGGCGGCGCCAGGGCACGGCCCCCGCCGCGCCGCCCGAGCGCAGCTGGTCGGAGAAGAGGAGGCGGCCGGTGGAGGACTCGCGGGAGTGGTGCATCGCGGCGCCGGAGTGGTGGAAGTGGTAGTGGAGCGGGGACTCGGCCGGGGTGGAGCCGGCGAGCGACATCTTGTCGGCCGTGGCGCCGGCGCCGCCGCCGCCGCCGGAGGCCACGACGTCCGGGTGGGAGGCGGCGGGGCTGTGGACGTAGTACGCCGGGCGGCGCGGGGAACGCGGCGGCGACGACGGCGCCAGGCTCGTCACGTCGGAGTCCGTCTTGGCGTGCCGTGCCATCTCGGGAGCGGTGCGGCGCGGCGCGATGGGCGTGTCTTCTGGGATACACTGCTTGTGGAAGAAGCGCAACGGGTTTGGGGCCGTCCGCTTGAAGACGAGGTTTTAAGTGGGTTTTGAAGCCGTGCGTCAGTGGCGATAGACTGATGGAGCGCGAGTCTGTAATAGCCTGTGAGCTGTAAAATAGAAGTGTATAGGCACATTTCTATTGTTAATTCACACATGCTAATTAAGGAATCATCATTATTAAGGGGTGTGCCCAACCACAAAGAGTCGTGTTCCTTCTTTTTATTTGTCAAAAAGGCATTTGTTTATGAGGGATGTCTTCGAATAGATACATTTCTTTTTATTTTTTAGATGTATATATACTTAAGAATAAATATAAGAGCATCTTCAATAGTGTGTCTATATGGACGTATATGCTAGTTTGCCACAACGTGAGCTCCAAAACGGCATCCAACAACTCGTGTAAATGAGTGTCCAAATATGCACATCGTCTAAATTGCCCTTCATGATGTCCAGGCCTGGAGGATGTGAAGGCGTCGTTCATAGCTCAACCGCACACACCATTTCTCCCTTCCGCCAACTCTGTGGCTCTCTCTCCTGCCAAGTCGCTTGCTCCAAAGACGGGGAAGACACCGCCGCGAGGTCGTCGTCGCGCCACACCACTCCATCCCGAGGTGAGGTATCCTCTTTTTTCTCATCGAGTGAGAGGGATGAGAGGAGAGGCCTACCGTTGTGGATCTGGCCGCCGCCGCCGCTGCGTCTGGGTCAAGGGAGCGGTGCGCCGGTGGGGGTTGCAGTCGAGGCAGGGGTCACCGCGTCTGGGTGAAGGGAAGGGGCGCCGCGCGAGGGCTGGAGTCAAGGGAAGGGCCGTCGCGTATGGGTCGCCGTTGCCGCCACATATGCTGCTCGGGGGTTGGGGTCGAGGGCGGGATTTGCTGTCCCTGTGTGGCTGGTTTTCGTTATTGGGGAAGACGGAGGAAAATCACACCTCTGCTACTAAATATGTGTGGCTGGTCTATGGACACCTCCGCTGCTAAATATGTGTGCATGTTGAATTTGTTGCCCAAGCTATTTATCCAACACATTGTTGATGATTTTGTTGATATTGTTGCTGCTAGTTAGGTGATCTATTGTCATATGAAATTTCTGTCATTTTTTGAGATGGAAGGAGACCAGTGTCTTCTCGGCATGTTGAACTTCGGTGTATCACCACAAGTTTCAGATAGTCCAGTTGGGGAGCAAGAGATGCCACGAACTCACGAAGCGTATGCATCTGCCAAAGCAAAGTGCACTAAAGGTCCCAATTGGTATAGTCAAGAGAATCACTTCTTGGTGGCAGCATGGTTACACACCAGTTTGGCTGTTGTGATAGGGACGGATCAATCAGCAAATTCTTATTGGGGTAGGATTTATGATTACTATAGCACACGCAAGAAAGTGTCATGGCCGGTGCGTGTTCAAAATGCACTCACTTGTCGTTAGAGAACTATTAATGAACATGTCAGCAAGTGTTGTGGATACTATCAGCAAATTCTTAATAGAAACCAAAGTGGGGTTACTATTGCTCAACAGGTACAAATTCATATTTTTAGTTTGGTTCTAAACTTCCATATGTTGTGTGAGGGTTTAACAGTATGACTATTGCTCAGCATGTACGAATTCAGGAGCATATCCAAAACGAATCCCGTTTCACTCACTGTGTTGTAGGATAGAAGACACACGTACTTGAAAGAGAGATTGGAGAAGCACAAGATGAAATGATTTTAGAGAGGTGAGAATGGATGGTATATATAGGCCTGGAATATAGTCGTTGGAATAGAGCCGTTGGAATAAAACAGTTGAATTGATAGTTACAAAATAATAGCCAAAAGCAAGAAGGCCAAAAAAATGGCGCTTCGTTGAAGTACGACGGCAGTGTTCCGTTGGACGATGAAGCCATCCAAAGAATTGCAACTAGAAAGAAAATATCATGGGTTGTACTGCTTGCATCGTGGACATGAAGAAATGATCGGTGATGCGATCAAAACTTCATGCATTGATTTTTTTTCTTGCTTAGATTAAATATATATACTAAGGGCCTCTTTGATTTGTAGGATTTAAAAAACGTAGAAATAGGAAAGGTATAGGGTTGGAGTGACATGTCCATTTGAAACCTATAGGATTAGCAAGAAGTGTTTGATGCTACATGAAAAACATTGGAATTGTAAAAAGAGGTTGGATTGGTTGTTATATTTCCTATGGAATGTAGTGCAAAAGATTCCACAGGAAAAAATTCTATGGGATCCAATCCTATGAATCAAAGGATCAATGTAGTAAAAAGTCCTAAGAATTTCAATCCTCCAAAATCATATGAAATTCCTTCGAATCAAAGTGCCCTTAAGAGCATTTACAACCGTACCCTTCATAACCCCTCAAACGCCCGGTTAGGCCCCGTTAGTGTCCGGTTACAAAAATTCGACCCAGCCGAGTGCCTCAAACGGGCCTCAAACGTCTGGACTGACCGACACCCCTCATATCCAACTCAAATATGAGGCGGATATGAGATGGCCTGAGCACGCCCACCACGTCAGCCCGACCCATCTCTAGCCCACCCCGACCCCACAAAAATCCCCGTCCCGGGGCAAACCCTAGCTAAGTTCACTTCGCCCCGCTCCGCTTCCCCGATGCTCAACTCGGGTTATATTTACTATCCCTATGGGTACCCGAGTACCAGCAAGCATGCTTAATAGTATCTTGGTTCAACTAATACCCTACTAACTATAGAGATATCCACCAAAATAGTTTCTACAACAAAACTTATGATGACAACAAAGAGTAATATTTTTTTCTTTACCATATGTAGCGGATATGGATAGTATATTCTCTATGTATCATTGGCATTGCACTGCACATACTACAAAACCCGTAGCACATGTTGTGTACAAGATAGTTTCCCAAAATGTCTTGTACATGGCATTGGGTTGAAACGAAAACTATCATATTCCATTGGTTATACTATTATGATGCTAAATTCTAAAAATATTTGGATTTTATGTGTAATGCATATGATGCAGTGAAGCTAATTTTAAGGCTCACGCACCTTAAAGTCTATGCTGAACCACTCAAACTCCTTCAATGCATCAAGTCAAGGTAAGTGGCTCTCCCAACTGAAAGGATTGATATGGTTGACTAGAGGGGGGTGAATAGGCAACTACCAATTTTTAACTTTTCTTAACAGATTAAGTTTAGCAACAAATAGGTTGTCTAGATATGCAACCAGGTGAGCAACCTATATGAAATAACAAGAATACAAGCAAGTAAAGGATACAACCCAAATATAGCTTGCACAAAGTAAAGGTAAGAAATAACCACAACTGGATCCGGTGGAGACGAGGATGTGTTACCGAAGTCCTTCCCTTTGAGGGGAAGTATGTCTCTATTGGAGCAGTGTGGAGGCACAATGCTCCCCAAGAAGCCACTAAGGCCACCGTATTCTCCTCACACCCTCACACAATGTGAGATATCGTGATTCCACTAGTGGTGCCCTTTAAGCCGACGACCGAACCTTTACGAACAAGGTTGGGGCAATCTCCAAAACTTAATTGGAGGCTCCCAACACCACCAGGAAGCTTCACCACAATGGAATGTGGCTTCGAGGTGACCTCTTCTGTCTAGGATGCTTAAACACCCATGAGTAACAAGATCCGTAAGAGAGTAGTGGGGGAATCAATTTTCTCTTGGTGGAAGTGTAGATCGAGGCCTTCTCCTCCAAACCATAGAGCATCAACAAAATTTGATGGCTAGAGAGGGAGATCGGGCAAAAATGAGCTTAGGAGAAACAATGGAGCTTGGGGAAAAGAGGTGAGTCAACTTGGGGAAGAAGACCCACTAATATAGTGCTGGGGAAATCTAACTGTATTCTGCCCCACCAGCCGTGCATAAGAGGTAGTGCCTGTTACGTCTCCAACGTATCTATAACTTCTGATTGTTCCATGCTGTTATATTATCATTCTTGGAGGTTTTACAATAATTTTATAGCAACTTTATATCATTTTTTGAGACTAAACTATTGACATAGTACCCAATGCAAGTTGTTGTTTTTGCTTGTTTTTTTACTTCGCAGAATATCAGTACCAAACGAAGTCCAAATACTGCGAAACTTTTTGGAGATTTGTTTTGGACCAGAAGACAACTTGGGAGCTGATAACCCTCAAGTATAGGGATCACAATAGTTTTCGAGGGTAGAGTATTCATCCCAAATTTATAGATTCGACATAAGGGGAGCCAAAGAATATTTGAGAGTATTAGCAGTTGAGTTGTCAATTCAACCACATCTAGAGATAAATATCTGCAGCAAAGTTATCAGTAGCACAGTAATATGATAGTTTGATATTAGTAGTAATGGTAACAGTAGCGGTAACAGTAGGAGTAATGGTTTTGTAGCAAGTGCAATAGTAATAGCGGCAGTAGTGACTTAGCAAGAGCAATAAATGAAAAACTCGTAGGCACTGGATCGGTGTATTCATTGGATGATATTCATCATATAACAGTCATAACCTAGGGAGACACAGAACTAGCTCCAGTTCGTCAATGTAATGTATGCATGTATTCCGTAAATAGTCATACATGCTTACGGAAAAGAACTTGCATG
The DNA here is from genome assembly GCA_022496015.1 of Hordeum marinum. Lineage (NCBI taxonomy): Eukaryota > Viridiplantae > Streptophyta > Magnoliopsida > Poales > Poaceae > Hordeum > Hordeum marinum. The sequence goes on from CM039677.1 coordinate 323,321,454, forward strand.
AAATCTTTTGTCCTACCCTCCCATAGCAGCGGGGTCCATAAGGAAACTAAGGGATATTAAGGCCTCCTTTTAATAGAGAACCGGGACAAAGCATTAACACATATTGAATACATGAACTCCTCAAACTACGGTCATCACCGTGAAGTATCCCAAATATTGTCACTATGGGGTTGACGGATCATAACATGGAATAAGTGCATATGACTAGGCAAGATAAGATCAAGAACATAGATATAATGATGATAACATAAACGGTCCAGATCTGAAATCATGGCACTCAGGGCCCTAGTAACAAGCATTAAGCATAGCTAAGTCATAGCAACATCAATCTTAGAACATAGTGGATACTAGGGATCAAGTCCTAACAAAACTAACTCAATTACATGACGAATCTCATCCAACTCCTCACCGACCAGCAAGCCTACGAAGGAATTACTCACTCCCAATGGGGAGCATCATGGAATTGGTGACGAAGGAGGGTTGATGATGACGAAGACCGAAGATTCCCCTCTCCGGAGCCCCAAACGGACTCCAGATCTGGCCTCCCAATGAAGAACATGAGGTGGCGGCGACTCCGTATCGTGAAACAAGATGAAACTTTCTCCTTGATTTTTTCTGGAAAATTAGGATTTTATAGCGCTGGAATTAGGGTCGGGGGCCCCACGAGGTGAGCACCACCCACCAGGCCGCGCTAGGGGGGGTTGGCGTGCCCTGGTGGGTGGTGGCCATCCTAATCCCCTCTCTGGTGTCTTTTGGCTCCAATATTCCTCAAATATTCTGAAATAATTCTCCAAAATGTTTCGTTCTGTTTTGAGAATTTTTATTTCTACTCAAAAACAACACCATGGTAGTTCTGCTGAAAACAGCGTTAGTTTGGGTTAGTTTCATTCAATTCATACAAATTAGAGTCCAAAACAAGAACAAAAGCGTTAGGAAAAGTAGATATGATGGAGACGTATCAATTCCCCCAAGCTTAAACCCTTGCTTGTCCTCAAGCAATTCAGTTGACTAACTAAAAGTGAGAAATGATACGTCTCCAACGTATCTATAATTTTTGCTTGTTCCACGCTGTTATATTATCATTCTTGGATGTTTTACCATCATTTTATTACCACTTTATATCATTTTTTGGGACTAACCTATTAACATAGTGCCAAAGTGCCAGTTGCTCTTTTTGCTTGTTTTTTACTTCACAGAGAATCAATATCAAATGGAGTCCAATCGCGAGGAAACTCTTTGAAGATTTTTTATGGATCAGAAGACACCCAATGGACCAAAGAAGTGCCGGGGTAGTGGGCCGAGGAGACCACAACCCACCAGGCCACGCGAGGGGGGCCTGGCGCGCCCTGGTGGGTTGTGCCCTCCTCAGGGCCCCTCTCCACCGCCTCTGATGCCTATAAATTCCCAAATATTCCAAAAACCATAGGGGAGTCGACGAAACACAATTCCAGCCGTCGCAAGTTCCAGAACCTCGAGATCCAATCTAAACACCATCAGGGAGGGGTTCATCCTCATCATAGGTGCCTCTCCGATGATGCGTGAGTAGTCCACCATATACCTATGGGTTCGGAGGCAGTAGCTAAATGGCTTCTCCTCTCTCTCTCTCTCTCTCTCTCTCTCTCTCTCTCTCTTATGATTCTCAATACAATGGTCTCTTGGAGATCTATTTGATGTGAAATTTTGCGCTCTGCTTGTTGGGATCCGATGAATTTTGAGTTCATGATCAGTTTCTATCCATGAATATTATATGATTCTTCTTTGAACTCTTATATGCATGATTGCTTATAGCCTCATATTTCTGTTGGGGAACGTTGCATGGGAAACAAAAAAATTCCTATGTTCACGCAAGACCTATCCATGGTGATGAGCATCTATGAGAGGGAGAGTGGATCTGCATACCCTTGTAGATCGCTAAGCGGGAAGCGTTAAGAAACGCGGTTGGTGTAGTCGAACGTCTTCGCGATCCAAATCGTCGAGCGTCCCGCGATCCAATCACGATCCGTCCCGCGAACTTGATCACGGTCCTTTCGATCTAGCGCCGAACGGACGGCACCTCCGCGTTCAGCACACGTACGGCTTGATGACGATGTCCGCCGTGTTGATCCAGCAAGAGGGAGCGGAGAGGAAGAAGAGTTCTCCGGCAGCGTGACAGCGCTTCGGCGATGGTGGTGGAGCTATTCCGGTAGGGCTTCACCTAAGCACTGCAGAAATCCGATCTAGAGGAGAAACTATGCACTGGAGGAACAGGTAGCACGTGGCTAAAAATTCTGTGCAAAAACCCTAAAACCTCCAGTATATATAAGAGGGAGGGAGGAGAGGACTTGGCACAAGGGCCAAGCCTCCTTGGTTCGGCCGAAGTGGGGAGGAGAGGAGGACTCCTCCTCCAATCCTAGTAGGACTAGGATTCCTCCTTTTTGGCCTTTTTCCACCTTTTCCCTTTGGGCTTTTCTTCCCTAGCCGCATGGGCCTTGTGTGGGACTTCCACCAGCCCACAAAAGGCTGGTATTTATTCTCCCACAGCCCATGAAGCCTCTTGGGTCGAAATACCCCTCCCGGTGGTCTCCCGATACACTACCGGCACTCCCGGTACACTACCGATTAGCCCGAAACTTTTCCAGCGACCAAAATAGGACTTCCTATATATGAATCTTTACCTCCGGACCATTCTGGAGCTCCTCGTGACATCCGGGATCTCATCCGGGACTTTGAGCAACCTTCGGTCATCACCATACATAACTCTATACTACTGAAACGTCACCAAACCTTAAGTATGCAGACCCTGCGGGTTCGAGAACTATGTAGACATGACCGAGACACCTCTACGGTCAATAACCAATAGCGGGACCTGGATCCCCATATTGGTTCCTACATATTATACGAAGATCTTTATCGGTGGAACCTCTATGTCAAGGATTCAACTAATCTCGTATGATGTTCCCTTTGTTCTTGAGTATGTTACTTGTCCGAGATTCGATCGTCGGTATCTCCATACCTAGTTCAACCTGGTTACCGGCAAGTCTCTTTACTCGTTTCGTAATACAAAATCCCGTGACTAACACTTAGTCACATTGCTTGCAAGGCTTATTGTGATGTTGTATTACCGAGTGGGCCCTAAGATACCTCTCCGTCACACGTAGTAACAAATCCCAGTCTTGATCCATGCCAACTCAACAGACACCCTCGGAGATACTTGTAGAGCACCTTTATATTCACCCAGTTACGTTGCGACGTTTGATACACACAAGGCACTCCTCCGATGTCCGTGAGTTGCATGATCTCATGGTCATAGGAACATATACTTGACATGTAGAAAACAGTAACAATAAACTGACACGATCATATGCTACGTTTGTAGTTTGGGTCTTGTCCATCACATCATTCTACTAATGATGTGATCCCGTTATCAAATGACATCACATGTCAATGGCTAGGAAACCTTGACCATCTTTGATTAACGAGCTAGTTCACTAGAGGCATACTAGGGACATAGTGTTGTCTATTTACCCACACATGTAATGTGTTTCCAATCAATACAATTATAGCATGGATAATAAACAATTATCATGAACAAGGAAATATAATAATAAAACTTTATTTATTGCCTCTAGGGCATATTTCCAACAGTCTCCCACTTGCACTAGAGTCAATAATCTAGTTCACATCACTATGTGATTTACATTGTAATGAATCGAACACCCATGCAGTTCTTGTGTTGATCATGTTTAGCCCTTGGAAGAGGTTTAGTCAACGGGTCTGCAACATTCAGATCCGTGTGCACTTTGCAAATATTTATGTCCTTCTCCTCGATGTAATTGCGGATGGAGTTGAAGCGTCACTTTATGTGTCTGGTCCTCTTGTGAAACCTTGGTTCCTTGGCCAGAGCAATGGCACCAGTGTTGTCACAGAACAGGTTCATTGGATTCAGTGCACTAGGCATTACTGCAAGATCTGTCATGAACTGCTTCATCCAGACACCTTCCTCCGCTGCCTCCAAGGCTGCGATGTACTCCGCTTCGCACGTAGAATCGGCTACCATGCTTTGCTTGGAACTGCACCAGCTTACCGTTCCCCCATTGAGAATAAATACGTATCCGTTTGTGACTTAGAGTCATCCGGATCAGTGTCAAAGCTTGCATCGACGTAACCCTTTACGACGAGCTCTTCATCACCTCCATAAACGAGAAACATCTCCTTAGTCCTTTTCAGGTACTTAAGGATATTCTTGACCGCTGCCTAGTGTTCCATTCCAGGATCACTTTGAAACCTTCCGGCCATACTTATGGCAAGGCTGACATCCGGTCTTGTGCACAACATTGCATACATGATAGAGCCTATGGGTGAAGCATAGGGGGTGACACTCATCTTTTCTCTATCTTCTAAAGTAACCGGGCATTGAGTCTTACTCAACTTCACACCTTGTAACACAGGCAAGAACCCCTTCTTGGACTGATCCATTTTGAACTTCTTCAAAACTTTATCAAGGTATGTGCTCTGTGAAAGTGCTATTAAGCGTCTCGATCTATCTCTATAGATCTTAATGCCTAATATGAAAGCAACTTCTCCTAGGTCCTTCATTGAAAAACCCTTGTTCAAATATTCCTTCACGCTTTCCAGCATTTCTATATTGTTTCCAATCAACAATATGTCATCCACATATAATATTAGAAACGCTATAGAGCTCCCACTCACTTTCTTGTAAATACAAGCTTCTCCATAAACTTGTGTAAACTCAAACGCTTTGATCACCTCATCAAAGCGCTTATTCCAACTCCGAGATGCTTGCACCGGCCCATAAATGGATCGATGGAGTTTGCAAACTTTGTCAGCATTCTCTGGATCGACAAGACCTTTTGGTTGCATCATATACAACTCTTCCTCAAGGAAACCGTTGAGGAACGCCATTTTGACATCCATCTGCCAAATTTCATAATCGAAATAAGCAGCTATTGCCAACATGATTCTGACAGACTTAAGCATCGCTACGGGTGAGAATGTCTCATCGTAGTCAACTCCTTGAACTTGTGAAAAACCCTTTGCTACAAGTCGAGCTTTATAGACGGTGACATTACCGTCCGTGTCTGTCTTCTTCTTAAAGATCCATTTGTTCTGAATGGCCTTTCGCCCTTCAGGTAATACTTCCAAAGTCCATACTTTGTTTTCATACATGGATCCCATCTCGGATTTCATGGCCTCTAACCATTTCTTGGAATCTGGGCCCATCACTACTCCTTCATAGCTCGTAGGTTCATTGTTGCCCAACAACATGACCTCCAAGACAGGGTTGTCGTACCACTCAAGAGTAGTACGCGCCCTTGTCGACCTACGAGGTTCAACAGTAGCTTGATCTGAAGCTTCATGATCATCATCATTAACTTCCTCTTCTACCGTCGTAGGTTCCACAAAAACATCTTTCTGCGCTGCGCTACTTTCTGGTTGAAGTAAAGGTTCAATAACCTCATCAAGCTCTATTTTCCTCCCACTCAATTCTTTCGAGAGAAACTCTTTCTCAAGAAATGTTCCGTTCTTAGCGACAAGCACTTTGCCTTCGGATCTGAGATAGAAGGTATACCCGACTGTCTCTTTCAGGTATCCTATGAAGACTTCTCTGCTTTGGGTTCCAGCTTTTCAGGCTGAAGCTTTTTGACATAAGCATCACATCCCCAAACTTTAAGAAACGACAACTTTGGCCTCTTGCCAAACCATAGTTCATATGGCATCGTCTCAACGGATTTCGATGGTGCCCTATTTAAAGTGAATGCAGCTGTCTCTAATGCATAACCCCAAAACGATAGTGGCAAGTCAGCAAGAGACATCATAGAACGCACCATATCTAATAAGGTTCGATTATGACATTCGGACACACCATTATGCTGTGGTGTTCCAGGCGGTGTCAACTGTGAAACAATTCCACACTGTCTTAGTGACTGCCAAACTCATAACTCAGATATTCACCTCCTCGATCAGATTGCAGGAATTTAATCTTCTTGTTACGATGATTCTCAACTTCACTATAAAATTTCTTGAACTTTTCAAACGTTTCAGACTTGTGTTTCATTAAGTAAATATACCCATATCTACTTAAGTCATCAGTGAAGGTCAGAAAATAACGATATCCACCACACGCTGTAACACTCATTGGACCGCACACATCAGTATGTATGATTTCCAATAAGTCACTCGCCCGTTCCATTGTTCCAGAGAACGGTGTTTTAGTCATCTTGCCCATGAGGCATGGTTCACATGTGTCAAGTGATTCAAAATCAAGTGACTCCAAAAGTCCATCAACATGGAGCTTCCTCATGCGTTTTACACCAATATGACCTAAACTGCAGTGCCACAAGAAAGTGGTACTATCTTTATCAACTCTACATATTTTGGCATCAATGTTATGAAAATGTGTGTCATCACTATCAAGATTCAATATGAATAAACCCCTCACATTGGGTGCATGACCGTAAAAGATATTACTCATATAAATAGAACAACCTTTATTCTCTGATTTAAATGAGTAACCATCTCGCAATAAACAAGATCCAGATATAATGTTCATGCTTAACGCAGGCACTAAATAACAATTATTCTGGTTCATCACTAATCCCGATGGTAATCGAAGAGAGAGCGTGCCGACGGCGATCACATCAGCCTTGGAACCATTTCCCACGCGCATCGTCACTTCATCTTTTGCCAGCCTTCGTCTATTCCATAGTTCCTGTTTTGAGTTGCAAATGTGAGCAACCGAACCGGTATCAAATACCCAGGCACTACAGTGAGAGCTAGTAAGGTACACATCAATAACATGTATATCATATATACCTTGTTTGTCGTTGGCCGCCTTCTTGTCAGCCACATACTTGGGGCAGTTCCACTTCTAGTGATCAGTTCCCTTGCAATGAAAGCACTCAATTTCTGGCTTAGGTCCATGCTTGGGCTTCTTTACAGGAGTAGCAACTGCTTTGCCATCCTTCTTGGTTTTACCCTTCTTGCCCTTGCCCTTGCCATTCTTCTTGAAACTAGTGGTTTTATTGACCATCAACACTTGATGTTCTTTCTGGATTTCAGACTCAGCGACTTTTAGCATCACAAACAGCTCGACGACTGACTTGTTCATCCCTTGCATGTTATAGTTCATCACAAAGCTCTTGTAACTAGTTGGCTGTGATTGAAGAACTCTGTCAGCGATCACCTCTGGCGGAAGGGCAATTCCCAACTCCGCTAGATGAGTCGAATACCCAGACTCTGAGTATATGTTCACTGATAGACCCGTTCTCCTCCATCTTGCAAGCATAGAACTTATTGGAGGTCTCATACCTCTCGATTTGGGCATTCTTCTGAAAGATAAACTTCAACTCCTGGAACATCTCATATGCTCCATGACATTCAAAACGTCTTTGATGTCCCGGTTCTAAGACATACAATATTGCACACTGAATTATTGAGTAATCTCCAAAACATGCCTCCCAAGCGTTCTTAACGTCTTTGGAGGTCATGTCTTCTGGTTGGTCACCAAGCGGTGCATCAAGGACATATGATTTCTGGGAAGCCGTGAGGATAATCCTCACATTACGGGCCCACTCAACAAAGTTACTTCCATCATCTTTGAACTTAGCTTTCTCTAGGAACGCATTAAAATTCAGGGGTGCTACTGCGCGAGCCATTGATCTACAACATAAGTATGCAAAGGTTACTTAGACTATTGTTCAAGATAATGAGTTTAGTTAATCAAATTACTAAAGCTCCCACTCAAATTGACATCCCTCAGGTCATCTGAGTGTCACATGATCCAAATTCACCAACTCAAGTCCGATCATCACGTGAGTTGAGGTGGTTTCAATGGTGAACATCATTATGTTGATCATATCTACTATATGACTCATGTTCGACCTTTCGGTCTCTTGTGTTCCGAGGCCATGTCTGTACATGCTAGGCAACACTGGCTTGCACCCGTTGTATGTGAACGTAGAGTCTATCACACCCGATCATCACGTGGTGTCTCGACACGACGAACTTTCGCAACGGTGCACACTCGGGGAGAACACAATTCATGTTGAAATTTAAGTGAGGGATCACCTTATAATGCTACCGTCGCCCTAAGCAAAACAAAGTGCATAAAAGGATTAACATCACATGCAAATCATAAGTGTCATGATATGGCCATGAACTTGTGCTTTTGATCTCCATCTAGAAAGCACCGGCATGATCTCCATCGTCATCGGCATGACACCATGATCTCCATCATCTTGATCTCCATCTACGTGTCGCCATCGGGGTTGTCGCGCCCAACATGCTTCTACTACTATTGCTACCGTTTAGCGATAAAGTAAAGCATTACATAGCGCTTAATGATTGACACGCATGTCATACAATAATAAAAGACAACCCTATGGCTCCTGCCGGTTGCCGTACTCATCGACATGCAAGTCGTGATAATCTATACATCACATATATCACATAATGTAATTGGCCATATCACATCACAACATACCCTGCAAAAACAAGTTAGACATCCTCTAATTGTTGTTGCATGTTTTACGTGGCTGCTACGGGTATCTAGCAAGAACAGTTCTCATCTACGCAAAAATCACAACGGTGATACACTAGTTGCTTTTCAACCTTCTCAAGGACCACCTTTGTCGAATCCGATCCAACTAAAGTGAGAGAAACTAGCACCCGCAAGCCATCTATGCAACAATTTGCGTTAGAGGGAACCAGTCTCTCGTAAGCATACGAGTAATGTTGGTCCGGGCCGCTTCATCTCACAATACCGCTGAACCAAAAAACGACCAAGGGAGGAAGCAATCTAAGCATCAACGCCCACAAACTCTTGGTGTTCTACTCGAGATCTCATCTAAACATAGACCTAGCTCATGATGCCACTATTGGGGAACGTTGCATGGGAAACAAAAAATTTCCTATGTTCATGCAATACCTATCCATGGTGATGAGCATCTACGAGAGGGAGAGTGGATCTACATACCCTTGTAGATCGCTAAGCGGGAAGCGTTAAGAAACACGGTTGGTGTAGTCGAACGTCTTCGCGATCCAAATCGCCGAGCGTCCCGCGATCCAATCACGATCCATCCTGCGATCCAATCACAATCCGTCCCGCAAACTTGACCACGATCCGTCCCGCGAACTTGATCACGGTCCTTCCGATCTAGCGCCGAACGGACGACACCTCCGCGTTCAGCACACGTACGGCTTGATGACGATCTCCGCTGTCTTGATCCAGCAAGAGGGAGCGGAGAGGAAGAAGAGTTCTCCGGCAGTGTGATGGCGCTCCGGCGATGGTGGTGGAGCTATTCCGGCAGGGCTTCGCCTAAGCACTGCAGAAATCCGATCTAGAGGAGAAACTATGCACTGGAGGAACATGCAGCACGTGGCTAAAAATTCTGTGCAAAAACCCTAAAACCTCCAGTATATATAAGAGGGAGGGAGGAGAGGACTTGGCACAAGGGCCAAGCCTCCTTGGTTCGGCCGAAGTGGGGAGGAGAGGAGGACTCCTCCTCCAATCCTATTAGGACTAGGATTCCTCCTTTTTGGCCTTTTTTCCACCTTTTCCCTTTGGGCTTTTCTTCCCTAGCCGCATGGGACTTGTGTGGGACTTCCACCAGACCACAAAAGGCTGGCATTTATTCTCCCACAGCCCATGAAGCCTCTTGGGTCGAAATACCCCTCCCGGTGGTCTCCCGGTACACTACCGGCACTCCCGGTACACTACCGATTAGCCCAAAACTTTTCCGGCGACCAAAACAGGACTTCCTATATATGAATCTTTACCTCCGGACCATTCCGGAGCTCCTCGTGACGTCCGGGATCTCATCCGGGACTCCGAACAACCTTCGGTCACCACCATACATAACTCTATACTACTGAAACGTCACCAAACCTTAAGTGTGCTGACCCTACGGGTTCGAGAACTATGTAGACATGACCGAGACACCTCTAAGGTCAATAACCAATAGCGGGACCTGGATGCCCATATTGGTTCCTACATATTCTACGAAGATCTTTATCGGTCGAACCTCTATGTCAAGGATTCAGCTAATCCCGTATGATGTTCCCTTTGTTCTTGAGTATGTTACTTGCCCGAGATTCGATCGTCGGTATCTCCATACCTAGTTCAGCCTCGTTACCGGCAAGTCTGTTTACTTGTTCCGTAATACAAAATCCTGTGACTAACACTTAGTCACATTGCTTGCAAGGCTTATTGTGATGTTGTATTACCGAGGGGGCCCTGAGATACCTCTCCGTCACACGGAGTAACAAATCCCAGTCTTGATCCATGCCAACTCAACAGACACCCTCGGAGATACCTGTAGAGCACCTTTATAGTCACCCAGTTATGTTGCGACGTTTGATACACACAAGGCACTCCTCCGATGTCCGTGAGTTGCATGATCTCATGGTCATAGGAACATATACTTGACATGTAGAAAACAGTAGCAATAAACTGACACGATCATATGCTACGTCTGTATTTTGGGTCTTGTCCATCACATCATTCTACTAATGATGTGATCCTGTTATCAAATGACATCACATGTCAATGGCTAGGAAACCTTGACCATATTTGATTAACGAGCTAGTTCACTAGAGGCATACTAGGGACATAGTGTTGTCTATTTACCCATACATGTAATGTGTTTCCAATCAATACAATTATAGCATGGATAATAAACGATTATCATGAACAAGGAAACATAATAATAAACACTTTATTTATAGCCTCTAGGGCATATTTCCAACAATTTCTTCTTTGAATCTTTGGTTTAGTTAGGCCAACTAGATCGATTTTTCTTGCCATGGGAAGAGGTGCTTTGTGATGGGTTCGATCTTGCAGTGTTCTTTCCTAGTCACAGAAGGGGCAGCAAGACACACATCTATCATTGCTATTAAGAATAACAAGATGGGGCCTATTCCTACGTGAATAGATCTTGTCTACATCATGTCATCGTTCTTATGGCATTACTCTGTTTTCCATGAACTTAATACACTAGATGCATGCTGAATAGCAGTCGATGTGTGGAGTAATAGTGGTAGATGCAGGCAGGAGTCGGTCTACTTATCTTGGACGTGATGCCTGTATAATGATCATTGCCTTGGATATCATCATGACTATTCGATTTTCTATCGATTGCCTGATACGTCTCCAACGTATCTATAATTTATGAAGTATTCATGCCATGTTTACAATAATTCCATATGATTTTGGTATGATTTTATTAGAACTAACCCGGACTGACGTTGTTTTCAGCAGAACTACCGTGGTGTTGTTTTTGTACAGAAATAGAAGTCCTCGGAATGGGCTGAAAATTTACGGAGCATATTTTTGGAAAATAAAAAAATATTGGAGCGAAGAGCTAGGCGAGGAAGTGGACGAGGAGGCAACAAGCCCGCTGGGAGCGGCCACCCCCTAGGCCGCGCCCGTGTGGCTTGTGGACTCCTCGAGCACCCCCTTGACGTGAGACCGATGACAAAAATTCCTATAAATACTAAAACCTCCAGAAAGAAACCTAGATCGGGAGTTCCGTTGCCGCAAGCCTCTATAACCATGAAAAACCAATCGGGAGCCCGTTCGGGCACCCTGCTGGAGGGGGAACCCATCACCGAGGCCATCTTCATCATCCCAATGGTCTCCATGACGAGGAGGTAGTAGTTCATCCTCGGGGCTGAGGGTATGTACCAGTAGCTATGTGTTTGATCTCCCTCCCCCCCTCTCTCTCTCGTGTTCTTGAGATGACACGATCTTGATGTATCGCGAGCTTTATTGATATAGATGAATCATATGGAGTTTTCCCCTCTCTATCTTCTTGTGATGAATTGAGTTTTCCCTTTGAAGTTTTCTTATTGGATTGAGTGTTTAAGGATTTGAGAACACTTGATGTATGTCTTGCAATGGGATATCCGTGGTGACAATGGTATCTTCTATTGATCCACTTGATGTGTGTTTTGGTGATCAACTTGCGGGTTCCGTGACCTTGGGAATTTATGCATAGGGGTTGGCACATTTTTGTATGTGGGATTGAATTTTGTCTCTAGAAATCTTTTAGATTCCACCGCGGGTGGTACTTTTATGGATATTACTTTTGGTTAAAGCTACTAAATTGCTAGATAATATCATGGCTAATTATTCTCAATGGAAATACCGAAAGAGCACCTACTAGTAAAAAAGTTAATTCCGTAGAGAAAATTAGTACTTTGAGTGATAAAGTTGATACTTTGATGAAACTGATTCCTAGTAAAAAAAATCCCCTATTGATCTTAATGATATACCTTTCTACTTTGATTGAGAAAAATAGTGAATCCGTAGATGTGAATTTTGTCTCGCGCGACAATTTCAATAACAATGCTTATAGAGGTAATTTTAATCCTAGGCCTTTTCCTAGAAATTCCTCTAATAATTATGGTAATTCCTATGTAATTCTTATTACAATAATAATAGGAACACCTCTAATCTTGATAGTAATATTAAATAATTCGTCAATGCACAAAAGGCTTTCAATACTACGATAGAAGAAAAGCTGAATAAGATTGATGATATGTCTAGAAGCATTGATAGAATTTCTCATGATGTTGAAAATCTCAAGTTGGAAGCTTTTGTGCCTAAGATTGATTAATCTATTATTGCTTTATATGTCTCTATGGATGAAAGTAAGAAAAGAACCGCTGTGCTTAGAACTAAAAGAGAAATCTTAGAAAAACCGTCTTCTAGTGATTGCCGCTATAAAAATGATGAAGATCTTAAAGTGATTGGTGTTTCTTATATTAATTCCTAGTGTATTAATACTAAAATTGATAATGAAGGTACTGAATTAGAGTCAACTTTAGCTAGAAGGCATCCCAATAATTTGGAGGGTGAAAACCTTGATGAAATTTTTGATAAAAGTGGGTTTGAAGAGGTCAAAACTTTAATTAGTGATGTGCCCACTATCTTCGATTGCAAAGATTTTAAATATGATAGTTTCTATTTGCTTGAGTGTGTTTATTTGTTGCAATTCATTTTTAATTCATCCCATACTTATGAGAAAAATAAAGCTTTATCTAAACATGTCGTTGATGCCATGATGAAATCTTTTGAAGAAAAGTTGGATTTGGAGATTTCTATTCCTAGAAAATTGCATGATGAGTGAGAACCTACCATTAAGGTCAAGATTAAAAATTATGAATGCTTTGCTTTGTGTGATTTCGGTGCTAGTGTTTCCATGATTCCGAAATCTATATGTGATGTGCTTGGTCTTACCAACATTGAAGAATGCTCTCTTAATTTGCACTTCGCGGATTCTACTATTAAAAAGCCTTTGGGAAGAATTAATGATGTTCTTATTCTTGAAAATAGGAATTATGCGACCATTTATTTTATTATTGTTGATATTGATTACAATCCGTCTTGTCCTATCATACTTGGTAGACCGTTTTAACGCACTATAGGTGTCGTGATTAATATGAAAGAAGGCATGATACGTCCATTTTGCATCATGCTTTTATATAGATACTTATTGTATTATGGCCTGTTATTACACGTTATGGCACAATACTTATGCCTTTTCTCTCGTATTTTACAAGGTTTACATGAAGAGGGAGAATGCTAGCAGCTGGAATTCTGGACTGGAAAAGGAGCAAATCTGAGATACCTATTCTGCACAACTCCAAAAGGCCTGAAAATTTACGAAGAATATTTTTGGAATTATAAAAATACTAGTGGAAGAATCAACCGGAGGGGGGCCACTTGTAGGCCACAAGCCTGCTAGGCGCGACCACCCCCTGGTCGCGCCTAGCAGGTTTGTGGGGCTCCTATGGCTCCTTCGACGCCTATGTTCTCCTATATGAAGCGTTTTGACCTGGAAAAAATCAGAAGAGATCTTTCGGGACGAAGTGACGTCGTCTCGAGGTGGAACTTGGGCATAACCAATCTAGAGCTCCGACAGGGTTGTTCTGCCAGGGAAACTTCCCTCCCAGAGGGGGAAATCGAAGCCATCGTCATCACCAACGATCCTCTCATCGAGAGGGGGTCAATCTCCATCGACATATTCACCAGCACCATCTCCTCTCCAAACCCTAGTTCATCTCTTGTATCCGATCTTTGTCTCAACACCTCAGTTTGGTACCTGTGGGTTGCTAGTAGTGTTGATTACTCCTTGTAATTGATGCTAGTTGGTTTACTTGGTGAAAGACCATATGTTCAGATCCTTTATGATAATTAATACTCCTATGATCTTGAACATGAACATGCTTTGTGAGTACTTACATTTGTTCTTGAGGACATGGGATAAGTCTTGTTATAAGTAATCATGTGAATTTGGTATTCGTTTGATATTTTGGTGAGATGTATGTTGTCTCTCCTCTAGTGGTGTTATGTGAACATCGACTACATAACACTTCACCATTATTTGGGCCTAGGGGAAGACATTGGGAAGTAATAAATAGATGATGGGTTGCTAGAGTGACAAAAGCTTAAACCCTAGTTTATGCGTTGCTTCGTAAGGGGCTGATTTGGATCCATATGTTTCATGCTATGGTTAGGTTTACCTTAATTCTTCTTTCGTAGTTGCAGATGCTTGCGATAGGGGTTAATCATAAGTGGGAGGTTTGTCCATGTAAGGGCAGCACCCAAGCACCGGTCCACCCACATATCAAATTATCAAAGTAACGAACGCGAACCAAATGAGCATGATGAAAACTAGCTTGACAGAAATTCCCATGTGTCCTCGGGAGTGCTTTGCTTTATACAAGAGTTTGTTCAGGCATGTCCTTTGCTACAAAAAGGATTGGGCTACCTTGTTGCACCTTTGCTACACTTGTTACTTGTTACTCGTTACGAATTATCTTATCACAAAACTATCTGTTACCGATAATTTCAGTGCTTGCAGAGAATACCTTACTGGAAACCGCTTGTCATTTCCTTCTGCTCCTCGTTGGGTTCGACACTCTTACTTATCGAAAGGACTATGATAGATCCCCTATACTTGTGGGTCATCAAGGCAATATTAAGTTTTAATTTCCCTTGAGAAAGGGTATGGAACACTTCCCTAGAACAAGAATTAAGCCACCATATGAATCAATCATGAGGGCATCCTATGATCCAAAATCAAAGATGACAATACTTGAATCTATCCATTATGCCTAGCTAGGGGCATTAAATGATAACACTTGTTGGGAGGCAACCCAATGAATAAATAAAATTTCCCTTTTTCCTTTCTGTTTTTGCATGTTGACACAATTATCCCTCTATTATGATTGTATTTTTATGGTTTATTTAGTGTTTGTGCCAAGTATAGCCTCTAGGATGATTCATAGGATGAGTAGAAGCGATGCTGAATATGAAACATAAACTTTGCGTCCAGTATATGAATTTTCCTTTTTTTGCGGAACGTGATATTGACTTATTGAGTTAAAAAATTAACAGAGTGTTGCTATACAAATTCTTTACATTGTCCTAATTTTTCAGAATTTTTAGAGTTACAGAAGTATGGGTATAGTACAGATTACCACAGACTGTTCTGTTTAAGACAGATTCTGTTTGCGTTGCATTGTGTGCTTGTTTTGATGAATCTATGCTTTGTATTGGGGGGGGGGGTATAAGCCATGTTAAAGTTAAAATACAGTAGGTATAATGCAATGACAAAATATGAATGGGTTTGCAACAGTACCTAAAGTAGTGATTTGCTTTCTTATACTAACGAATCTCACGAAGATTTTGTTGAGTTTTGTGTGATTGAAGTTTTCTAGTTTTGGGTGAGATCACGATGGATAACGGAATAAGGGGTAGCAAAATCATGAAATATTCTCATGATTCACTTAGATTAATTTGAGAGTTAGTAAATTTTGAACAAATCCTCTCATGCTTCACTTATACCTTTTTGAGAGATGAAATATTTATGCTCATGTGCTTCACTTAAATTTGTTTGAGCTTGCCAAAAAGCAATGTCAATATATGAAATTAGTCCCAAAGTGATAGATATCCAAGGAGGATATAATAAAAAAAATCATGAATATCATTGGACAAATTAAACTTGATTCCTTGTAATAGTTTTGAAACATGATGATAGTAATATGTGAGTCATGTTGATGAGTAATTATGCTTAGTAGGAATATTGGTGTTAAGGTTTGTGATTCCCTATGCATGCACGAAAGTCAATAGTTAAATGAAGTTACATCTTACTTGTGGTGCATTATTCGGTGTTAGTTATGTTCAATGCTCACTTATGTGAATTTTCGTTTCTTGGTTTGGTTGTTTCCCAGTCTATTTGCTAGCCTTCACTTGTACTAAGTAGAAATACTACTTGTGCATCCAAAATCCTTAAACGAGCTTTTGCCTTATGAGTCCACCATAAATACCTATATGCGGTATTTCCATGCCGTTCCAAGCAAATTTGTATGTTCCATCTCTAAATTTTCAAAATATATTTTCTATTTTGTGTGCCCGTACCGCTCATGAAACGGTGGGGACTATCCAATATTTTTCCATGCTAGATGTGTTATTCTCAAGATGAGTGTTTATTCACTTGTCATTCCACGAGAGTGCATTGGTAATAGGGATGCCCATTCCCAAATGAAAAAGAAAAAAATATTTACTTTATTTTGTCAAATAATAAATTCCTTGCAAAGTGTTGGTATCGAAGGCAACCGTGGATACGACCCGCCATGGAAAATGAAAGTCTGGTGGAAAAAGGGAATAAACCTTATTTTCTGTTTGGGAACCGCCTATGATATATCTAGCATGGAAAGTATTGTGAGCTACTTTGTTGTTTTTGTTGACAGGAAAAGCATGCCACCCAAAATATATTTTTCTCTCAATTTAAACCTTGATCTCTGGCACCTCTACAAATCCATACTTCCCTCTACGAAGGGCCTATCTATTTACTTTATGCAATTTTTATTTTTTTCTTTGATTCTCCATCTTCTCTTATAAGCACCAACTACGGGGCACTATGATCGTACTTGAGCATTGGGCATAGCTAATATTTCAGTGTGTTTCATGAATGGATCAATGATTGAGCATCATGGGATAGGGATAACTTTCTTTAGTGTTGATAGTTTTAAAGACATGGTTGTTTGTTGACATGCTTGAGTATTGTAGTCATTATGTTCAAACTAGACTATTGCTTTGAATCATTATAAGTCCAATGTCCATGCTATACAAAAGAAAAGAATGTGATGAACATGTTATGCAACATTCCACATCAAAAATTCTGTTTTTATTATTTACCTACACGAGGACGAGTAGGAATTAAGCTTGGGGATGTTGATACATATCCAATGTATCTATATCTTTTGCTTGTTCCATGTTGTTATATTATCATTCTTGGATGTTTTACCATCATTTTATTACCACTTTATATCATTTTTTGGGACTAACCTATTGACATAGTGCCAAAGTGCTAGTTGTTGTTTTTGCTTGTTTTTTACTTCGCAAAAAATTAATACCAAACGGAATCCAATCACGACAAAACTTTTTGGACATGTTTTCTAGACCAGAAGACACCCAATGGACCAAATAAGTGCCGGGGGAGTGGGCCGAGGAGACCACAACCCACCAGGCCGCACAAGGGGGGCCCCAACGCGCCCTGGTGGGTTGTGCCCTCCTCGAGGCCCCTCTCCGCTGCCTCTGGTGCCTATAAATTCCCAAATATTCCAAAAACCCTAGGGGAGTCGACGAAATACAATTCCAGCTGCCGCAAATTCCAGAACCTCGAGATCCAATCTAAACACCATCACGGAGGGGTTCATCTTCATCATAGGTGCCTCTCCGATGATGCGTGAGTAGTCCACCATAGACCTACGGGTCCGTAGGCAGTAGCTAGATGGATTCTTATCTCTCTCTTATGATTCTCGATACAATGGTCTCTTGGAGATCTATTTGATGTAAACTTTTGCGGTGTGTTTGTTGGGATCCGATGAATTTTGAGTTCATGATCAGTTTCTATCCATGAATATTATTTGAGTCTTCTTTGATCTATTATATGCATGATTTCTTATATCCTCGTATTTCTTCTTCAAATCTTTGGTTTAGTTAGGCCAACGAGATCGATTTTTCTTGCCATGGGAAGAGGTGCTTTGTGATGGGTTCGATCTTGCAATGTTGTTTCCTAGTGACAGAAGGGGCAGCAAGACACACATGTATCGTTGCTATTAAGGATAACAAGATGAGATCTATTCCTACATGAATAGATCTTGTGTACATCATGTCATCGTTCTTATTACATTACTCTATTTTTCCATGAACTTAATACACTAGATGCAGGCCGGATAGCGGTCGATGTGTGGAGTAATAGTGGTAGATGCAGGCAGGAATCGGTCTACTTATCTTGGACGTGATACCTATATAATGATCATTGCCTTGGTTATCGTCATGACTATTTGATTTTCTATCAATTTCCCAACAGTAATTTGTTCACCCACCGTGCGCTATACTCATGAGAGAAGCCACTAGCGAACCCTATGGCCCCCGGGTCTACTTTTCCATCATCTTGCTTTCCGATCTATGTTTTTGCACTCTTTTTTTTCCAGATCTATGAAACCAAAAAACCCAAAAATATATTGCTACATATTTACTCTATTTATTTTGTGTTCTTGAGAGATCTAACTCTCCTATCTATCACTACCTAATCTATCTTATTACCGTAGAGAGATTGACAACCTCTCTTTTGCGTGGGGTTGCAAGTATTTGTTGTTTGTGTGCAAGTGCTACTTATTGGGTGTTGGTGATCCTCCTACTGGTTTGATAACCTTGGTTTCATAACTGAGGGAAATACTTACTGTCGTTGTGCTGCATCATCCCTTCCTCTTTGGGGAAATATTGACGTAGTCTCAAGCCACGTCAAGAAAGAAAAACTTTTACGAACTCTTTTGTTCTCGTTTACATACATATGTTTAAGTAGCACCCAAGTTTTCAGCAAAGATTATGACTAACCATGTCAACAATAACTCTTAAGGATTATAGTAACTCATATCAATGTCACAAGAAACTAGCGAGCAATAATAAAATATATCAGGTGCAAACATTTGTCAAAACAATCAAGATATAATATGACAATAGTGGCATATCGCTAGCCCTTTCTGAGACCGCAAAACATAAATGCAGAGCACCTCCAAAGTTCAAGCAGCGACCAAACATTGTAATTCATGGTAGAAAAGATGCAGTCATGATGCATACAACATTCACTACACACAATGCATGAGTATGACAATAGTGCTCTCAGATCTGGTGCTTATTTGAGAAAGTGATGACTCAACATTAAAGTAAATAGATAGTCCCTTCGTAGAGGGAGCAGGGATTTGCAGAGGTGCCAGAGCTCAAGACTTAAATAAGAGATAAGTTTCATTTTGAGGGGTACACCCTTCGTATCAATGTTATGACCAAGAGCTATCAATATCTTCCATGTTAAAAAAATTAGCGGTGGTTCCCAAGCGATAAAAGTAAAGGTTTACTCCCCCTCCACCAATAGACACACTCCACAGTGAGCTAAATCCATGGGTACCATCCAAACCAACAACATTCATGGGGGAGTTTTGTTTAATTATTTGCATTTCTTTTGATTTCGGGACTAGGAATACATATTACCGCCCCTCTCGTGGAAGGATGGGTGAATAAACACTCATCATGAGAATAATCCGCTTAACATGGAAGATACTAACCACCCCCTGTCGCTCCATGAGCGGTCCAGGCACACAAAAACAGATGTTCATTTGAAATTTTAGAGGTGGCACATGCAAATTTACTTGGAACGGCATGTTAATAACACATATAGTTAGATATGATAGACTCATCTAGAGTAACTTTTGTTTAAGGATTTTGATGCACAAGCAGTATTCCCGCTTAGTACAGGTGAAGGCTAGAAAATAGGTTTAGAAGCGGCCAACTAGAGAGCGAAGACGGTCATAAACATGCATTATGAATAATAAACATTGAATGCTATCATGAGTAGGATATGGACACCATGAACATAACTTTCATGAAGGCTATGTTGGTTTTGATTCAACTACATGCGTGAACATGTGCCAAGTCAAGCCACTCGAAACATTCGGAGGAGGACACCATATCATCATACTGCATCACAATCATTTTAATGCATGTTGACATCCAAGATAAATCATTATCCACTCCTAGCTACTTAAGCATGGCATGAGCAACTATAATCTCTAATTGTCATTGCAAACATGTTTGATCCTAATATGTTGAATCATGGATACTAGGTTAAACATATTTACAAAAAAAGCAAGTTGAGTTCATACCCGCTTCTCTCTACCATAGCCAATTTAGCAAATATTGTCATTATTGCCTTTCACTTGCACAATCGAATGATATGGAAATAATAATAGTGTAAGAGTGTCGTGGACTAAGCTGGAATATGCAAACATTTTATTCAAGAGGATAAGCCAAAGTAATATAGGCTCTTTGTTAGAGCAATAATAAAGCATATGAGAGCCACTCAACATTTCCATCGCGGTCTTCTCACTGGTATGACCCGATAAAATAAAGAGAATTTCAGGGAAACACACTGAAATATTTTTGGAGTTTCAGTTTTTCGTGAAGAAGGAAATAAAAGAAGGAAAAACAAAAATGAGAAAAAACTATTTACACGGGAGAACTCCCAACAAGCAAAAGAAGAAATTAGAAATCTTTTTTGGGTTTTCTTTTAATACTACAACTAACTAAACTGAAAATAAAAAAATAAAAAGAAACAAGAAGTATTTTTGGATTTTCTCAAAGTTTTTTCAAACACACAAGAAGAAAGCAAGAAAATAAATCTAACATGGATAGTACAATGAAAAAGTGTGAACACCGACAACTGGAATGAAATGCGTGAACATGAATGTAATGGCGGTGGAAACACGTTGTCGGTGTCAAAACCGGCGGATCTCGGGTAGGGGGGTCCCGAGCTGTGAGACTAGAATCAATGGTCACAGGAGACGAAGGGGACAAGGTTTTACCCAGGTTCAGGCCCTCCTATGGAGGTAATACCCTATGTCCTGCTTGATTGTATTGATGATGGGTAGGTTACAAAGTCGATCTTCCTCGAGATCAAAGAGCTAAACCCTAGATGAGTTGTTCTATTCTACAACCTACAACCCTTCGGCTTATATAGACGCCGGGGGTACCTAGGGTTTACACATAGTCGGTTACATGCCGAAGAGATAAACATGCCAATCTACGTCCGACAACTTAGAGAACACGCCATGGCTCCTTGAAGCTTCCAACCTGGCGACGGGGTCCTTGATCACCCAATGGTCACTCTATGACCCATATAGTCTGGCCCATAGGAAATAGGTCGGCCATCCGAGGACCCCTTAATCCAGGACTACCTCAGTATCCCTCGGACTAGTCTTCAACACCGATGTATATTCGGATAATCTTCATAATCTTCGGCTTGCAAGGCGAGTCCCATACTCCTTGTTTGGCAACCGACCAGTCATCGGCAAAATCCCAAGCGTCACGAGCTTTTCAGGTCCATTATAATAACCACCAGCATTCCTTGATTTTCGCGCGTTGTGGGGAGGCGAGTGGTTCAGCGACTTTTTACAGTGTTGCCCTCCCGTAATGGAGACTACACCCATTTAAACAAATAGAATCGTCGTTCAGACCACGTCCTTCTCCTCCTCCCCATCGGAAAAAACCCTAGCGGAAGATCACCACGAAAAACATGGCAAGTGCCCCCAGCTCTTCCTCGCGCCCCTACGGCTCCCGTCCCGCGGACTAGACCAGCTGCTTCATATCGCTCCTGCGGCTGCGCAATCTGGACACCCATGGGTATCTCCCTTCTTCGGATCTGGCGGTGACCCACGCAGGGTTATCTTCTTACAACAACGAAGTTTTCGCAGAGCATTTCCCTAATCCTCAAAGGGGGAATGCATATGCTTCGTTCCCTTTCTTCTACGGGGACTCGAGTTTCCCATCCATCCGTTCCTGAGGAGATCGCTGGAATTCTATGGGATCCAACTCCACCACCTCACCCCAGGGTCTATCCTGCACATCTCAGGCTACATAGCCCTTTGCGAGATGTTCCTGGGCTACGAGGCGCATTTCGACCTATGGAGGAAATATTTTTGCCTTGTCCCTCGAACTCGGGAAAAGACAATCTTGGAGGTCTGTAGAGCCGAAGTGTGCCACATAGCGGGGACGGGGTATCCGGTGGGTACACCCAAGGAATCCGAAGAGTGGACTTTGGAATGGTTTTATATTGAAGACGTCCCCCTATTTGAGCCAGCTCGGAGAGTTCTGCCTGAATACTCTAACGCCCCTTTGAAGAAAAGGTACAACTGGCGGCCAAAGAGTTCGTCCCAAGAGTACAACGTAGAGGTGCAACGCCTAACAGCCCAGGTGCGGACACTTAGCCACCACAGCCTAACCATGATCGATGTCATGGCCGCCGCCATCACCTAATGCGTGCAGCCCCTCCAACAGAGGATACATCCCTTATGGCACTACAATGGGACAAGTGACACCACGCGCTCCCAAAGACAAGGTCCCGCCGATCAGACGGCATTGGCCACCGCACTCATCGACCTATATAAAGGAGAAAAAGAGGACTTTATTCGGTGGTCGACCAAGGAAGGATACTCGAGCCACAACCCCATCCAATGGGTAAGCCTTTCCCCTCTACGAACATAGTTTGGGGTTTCCATTTTGTCCTTTATTTGACAGAAGCCTTTTAACTTTACGTGAATAGGAATGGAGGAGTTTCGTTGAGACAATCAACTGTCCGGCTACCCAGCCCGAAGATTATTCGCATGATGATGAACCGGGTTTTCACGAGGATCCCGATCTTCTAATTAAGTTTGAAGACGGAGTCTTTTATCAGGAGAAGCCTCGACCGATCTCACATAGCTATCATAGCCGATTACCTTGGATTGTTCTCTGTTCCCGCAACAAACAACAACAAGAAGAAGAGTTCGTCCCGCAAGAGGCAGGCGTCCAACAGCGCCCCGAACGTGCTGGCCCCTGCTCCCAAGCACCATCGATCCGTGCGCCATACATCGGCAAATGAAGCAGTGCCCGGATCGGAAGCCAGCAGGGACCAAGCCAACGAGCCAACAACAAGGACGATTTCGTCCGCTCGCTCAACCCAAAGGTATTTTGTTCGGCTGTCCGTTTAGTATCACAATCAATAGAGCCTTACGACAGTTACTGAACCGATATACTCAAGCGAAACGCCCAATCTTCTCCCACTGAAGAGGTTGCCAAGGTGCCCGATGATGCTCAAAATTCCAGAGCTACGGCTCATGCCGAACCTGCCACTGAGGCCCCCATGGCCGATTCGGCTCCTACCGATTATGTCGATGCCGTGTGTGTCACCAAATCGGAAGTGGGAAGCACCATGAATCATCGGTGATGACGGGAGGCCCTGCGCCACCCAGTATTCTCCAAACAAGAGTTTGGAGACCTATTCACGGCGGACACGCACATTGGTGCTGCCCGAGCTGGGTTCGGCGAGGCCATAAAGTTAATATCGGCCAGCTTGCAGGTAAGTAATCAGTTTTCAAGAGCCCGAACACTCATGTAAACCCAGTAGCCCCCGACCCTTAAATTTGTTCGGAACAACCGAATTAAGGGTCTTTATGTTGTTTTAGTGCTGATTCAGGCTTCAAAGCAACAGAACGAACAACTGGCCAAGGGACTAGAGGACAGCCGATCACAGGTGCAATCTGTGAAGGCAGACACAAGTGAAGAGCTTCACCTAGGAGGCCCATGGTGAGTATACCAGTGCTGCTAGTTTCTAGGAAATTTCCATGCTGATGCAAGGATTCTCTTTAGTAGCTGAATCAATAGGGCATATGCAAAAGGAGCTGGATGAAGCCCGAGAAGCTCAACGGTACACTGAGTCCCAGCACGAGGCTGACTCTCGTGTTTTGAACCGCCTCCAGGAAGAAAAGAAGCAACAAGCCGAAGAAATTGAGAATTTAAAAGCTCAATTAGCCCAGGCCCAAGAAGAAAACCAGAAAATGCAAAGGGGCATGTTCGGTAAGTGTGATTCTAACATCAGCTAGTACTTCTTATAGAGAAATCAAAATGAGCATGCCCTTGCCTTATGTATAGGCCTCCTGTCTGGGCGTCCAAAAGAGGAGATCGGATCCTTCCAGGGGAACCTGCAGAAATAGCTTTCCTCTCTTCATGAGCATGCTCGTAAAGTGATGAAAAGCATGGTAAAGGCGTTATGGCCTGTGGAACAACCTCCGGAAGGAATGACCAAACTAGTCGATCGATTCAAGGGAGCCCGAAGTAGGTTCGAGTTGTGGAAGACGTCGGCTTGCTGGGAGGGAGCACGGGAAGCATGGACAATGATCAAGAGCCGCTACACCGGACTTAATCCCAAGCGTATGCCTCGGGTTGGTCCCGTGGGATCGGATTGACAAGAAGTGTCATTGCACCTGGTGTATGACCAGGTGATGCCTGCCGCCCGCCTATCACAAGAAGACTGCTCCCTAGACACTATAATCAATAATCTCGATGAGCAGCCGAATGTGTAATTATGCCTACTTATGTAAGAACAATTGAGTTGTTACTCCATCTGTGCTGTAAACTTTGTCTTGACCGGCCATCGGTTTCTACCTCCCATGTGAAGAGCGCGGGGAGTGTTCCTCATGATTTGTCGCACTAAAATAGTGAATTGTGTTTGGGGAACCAGGCAATCTGGCCATGTGGTGTAAACAAACAGAAAGTACACAAAGAGATATGTTATATTACTGCTTAGCGTAATAAACATCTTCCGAGGAAAATAGTACCTCTATCAATACCTTTCTTCAGGATTCTATGAAGATCGTAGGTAGAGGTCCATAGAATGCTAGTATGCAGCTAAGGGCCTTCAAGAAGGAAGAAGCCCAAGCAATGGTGATAGTTACCATCACCGTATTAAGTGTTTCCGTCACAGCCGACCAATTGTCTATGTAAGAAATCTAGCTTTTGGCTTCACACGTCTGAGGTACGTACCCGGATGACCAGATCGTAACAATCGCAGAGGTGCTCCATTTACACTCTAGCCGGACAATCGGAAACATAGAGGGCAAACACAGGAGCGAGGCAACCCAACTTGGCAAAGTCTTAGTTTGAATTGATGCATATGATGGCTCGAACGCGATGAAGGAACACGTGTAAACAATAAGTGTGGGTAAATTCTTGTAATATAAAAGCATTGGATTCTAGAAGAACCCACCAAGTATAGTGTTCGGACTCAACACTTCAGGGTGTAAGCCGATAATTTTAGTACAAGGTCGGTTGAAACCGAACACGGGTAGAAAAGGGAAAAAGTCAATCCTACCAAATAGCAAAGTGGGAAGGGGGGAAAAGAGAAACAAAGAAAAGGGGCTAGAGAATGTGACGACACCAGTTTATCCGTAGAAGCGCCGAAGACGAGTTGCGTTCCATGGGTTTGGTTCAAGGCGGTTGTTCGGTGGTCTCCGAAGACGGTAAGCTCCTCCCACGAGTACTTAGTCGATTATCAAGGGGCCTTCCCATTTGGGGTTGAGTTTATGCTTCTGCATCTCCGGGATCCATAGGACGAGTTCACCTACATTATATGCCTTCGCCCTGACCTCCCTATTCTGGTAATGTCTGGACGGCTGTTGGTCAAAAGTAGAGCGAGCCCGAGCTATGTCGCGCTCTCCTTCTAAGGCGTCCAAGTCGTCCTGCCGATCTAACTCGGCCTCCCTTTCCTCGTACATGCACACCCTTGGTGCGTCGTGAATAATGTCGCAGGGGAGTGTTGGGGAACGTTGCATGGGAAACAAAAAATTACCTATGCACATGCAAGATCTATCCATGGTGATGAGCATCTACGAGAGGGAGAGTGGATCTACATACCCTTGTAGATCGCTAAGCGAGAAGCGTTAAGAAACGCGGTTGGTGTAGTCAAACGTCTTCGCGATCCAAATCCCCGAGCATCCCGCGATCTCATCATGACCCGTCCCGCGGCCCAATCACGATCCGTCCCGCGAACTTATCATGATCCATCCCGCGATCTCATCATGATCCGTCTCGCGATCTTGATCACGGTCCTTCCGATCTAGCGCCGAACGGATGACACCTCCGTGTTCAGCACACGTACAGCTCGATGACGATCTCCGCCTTCTTGATCCAGCAAGAGGGAGCGGAAAGGTAGATGAGTTATCCGGCAGTGCGACGGCATTGTGGCGATGGTGGTGGAGGAATTCCAGCAGGGCTTCGCCTAAGCACCGCTGAAAACCGATCTAGAGGAGAAACTACGATCTAGAGGAGAGGTAGCACATGGCTATTAGGGTTAACTTTTCCCTCTAAATTCTCTAGTATATATAGGAGGGAGGGAGGGGAGGAGGCAGCCTCAAACCCTCAAGGTTTGGTCGAAATTGGAGGTGGAGGAGTCCTACTCCAATCATATTAGGAGTAGGATTCCTCCTTTCCACTTGGAAACACTTTCCACCTCTCCACCTTTGGATTTTTTCCTTCTCAAACCACTCCAGCCGCATGTGCCCTTAGAGGAGGCTTAGGCCAACACACCAGGGGATGGTTTATCTCCTCCCACAGCCCATGTAGCCTCTTGGGTCGAGACACCCCTCTCGATGGTCCCCCGGTAGCCTCCCGGCACTCCCGGTACACTACCGATGAGCCCGAAACTTTTCCGGTGACCAAAATAGGACTTCCTATATATCAATCATTACCGCCGGACCATTCTGGAGGTCCTCATGACGTCCAGGATCTCATCTAGGACTCCGAACAGCCTTCAGTCACAACCATACATAACTCTATACTATCGAAATGTCACCAAACCTTAAGTGTGCACACCCTGCGGGTTCGAGAACTATGTAGACATGACCGAGACACCTCTATGGTCAATAACCAATAGCGGGACCTGGATGCCCATTTTGGTTCCTACATATTCTACGAAGATCTTTATCGGTCGAACCTCTATGTCAAGGATCCAGTTAATCCCGTATGATGTTCCCTTTGTTCTTCGGTATGTTACTTGCCCGAGATTCGATCGTCGGTATCTCCATACCTAGTTCAACCTCATTACCGACAAGTCTCTTTACTCGTTCCATAATACAAGATCCCATGGATAACACTTAGTCACATTGCTTGCAAGGCTTATTGTGATGTTGTATTACCGAGTGGGCCCTGAGATACCTCTCCGTCACATGGAGTAACAAATCCCAGTCTTGATCCATGACAACCCGACAGACACCCTCGGAGATACCTGTAGAGCACCTTTATAGTCACCCAGTTACGTTATGACGTTTGATACACACAAGGCACTTCTCCGGTGTCAGTGAGTTGCATGATCTCATGGTCATAGCAACAAATACTTGACATGCAGAAAACAGTAGGAATAAACTGACACGATCATATGCTATGTTTGTAGTTTGGGTCTTGTCCATAACATCATTCTCCTAATGATGTAATCCCGTTATCAAATGACATCTCATGTCCATGACTAGGAAACCATAGCCATCGTTGCTCAACGAGCTAGTCTATTAGAGGCATACTAGGGACATGGTGTTGTCTGTGTATCCACACATGTATCTGAGTTTCTGATTAATACAATTATAGCATGGATAATAAACGATTATCATGAACAAGGAAATATGATAATAACCAATTTATTATTGCCTCTAGGGCATATTTCCAACAATCTCCCACTTGCACTAGAGTCAATAATCTAGTTGACATCACCATGTGTTTCGCATTGTTATGAATCTGACACCCAATGAGTTCTGGGGCTCGATCATGTTTTGCATGTGAGAGAGGTCTTCTAGTCAATGGGTCTGCGACATTTAGATCCATGTGTAATTTGTAAATCTCTATGTCATACTATAGACATTGCTACCACACTCCACTTGGAGCTATTCCAAATGGCTGCTCCACTATACGTATCTGGATTGCTACTCAGAGTCATGCAGATTGGTGCTAAAGTTTGCATCGACGTAACCCTTTACGACGAACTCTTTATCTCCTCCATAATCGAGAAATATTTCCTTAGTCCTCTAGTTACTAAGGATAATCCTGACCGCTGTCCAGTGATCCACTCCTGGATCACTTTTGTACCCCTTGACAGACTCATGGCAAGGCACACACCAGGTGCGGTACACAACATGGCATAATATAGAGCCTATGGCTAAGGTATAGGGGACGACATTCGTCCTATCTCTTTGTTTTACCGTTGTCGAGCTTTGAGTCTCACTCAACTTCACACCTTACAAATCAGGCGAGAACTCTTTCTCTGACTGATCCATTTTGAACTCTTTCAAAATCTTGTCAAGGTATGTACTCATTGAAAGTCTCATCAAGCATCTTGATCTATCTCTATAGATCCTGATGCTCAACAATTAGGTAGCTTTATCCAGGTCTTCCTTTGAAAAACTCTTTTCAAACAACCGTTTATGCTTTCCACAAATTCTACATCATTTCCGATCAACAATATGTCAACCACATATGCTTACCAGAAACTCTATAATGCTCCCACTCACTTTATTGTAAATACAAGTTTCTCATAAACTTTGTATAGACTCAAAAACTTTGATCACCTCATCAAAGTGTATATTCCAACTCCGAGATGCTTGCTTCAGTTCATAGAAGGATCACTGAAGCTTGCACACCTTTTAGCATCCTTAGGACTGACAAAACCTTCTGGTTGTATCTCATACGACCTTTCCTTAAGGAAGAAAACGATGTTTTGACATCCATCTGCTAGATTTTATAATTGAAGAATGCAGCAACTGCTAACATAATTCCAACAGACTTTAGCTTCGCTATGAGTGAGAAAGTCTCATCGCAGTCAACTCCTTGAACTTGTCGAAAACTTCTTTGCGACAAGTCAAGCTCTATAAATGGTGACATTTACCATCAGCGTCTGCCATCATCTCAAAGGTCCATTTGTACTCGACGACCTGCCGTCCAACGAGCAAGTCTACCAAAGTCTATACTTTGTTTTCATACATGGATCCTTTCTCGGATTTCATGGCCTCTAACCATTTGTTGGAATCCTGGCCCATCATCGCTTCTCCACAGCTCGTAGGTTCATCGTTGTCCAACAACATGACCTCCAAGACAGGGTTGTCGTACCGCTCAAGAGCAGTACACATCCCTGTCGACCTACGAGGTTTGATAGTAACTTGATCCCAAGCTTCATGATCATCATCATTAACTTCCTCTTCAACTAACGTAGGCTTGACAAAAACATCTTCCTATGTTGCGCTACTCTCTGGTTAAACAAAGGTTCAACAACCTCATCAAGTTCTATCTTCCTCCCACTCAATTCTTTTGAGAGAAACTCTTTCTCGAGAAAGGACCTAGTTTTAGCAACAAACATTTTATGCTTGGATCTGAGATAGAAGGTTCACCCAACTGTTCTTCGGGTATTGTATGAAGATGCATTTGTCCGCTTTGGGTTTGAGCTCATTCGGTGAAAACATTGTCCACACAAGCGTCGCAGCCCCAAACATTAAGAAATGACAGCTTGGGTTTCTATCAAACCCTAATTCACACGGTGTCATCTCAATGGATTTAGATGGTGCCCTATTTAAAGTTTATGTAGTTGTCTCTAATGCATAACCCCAAAATTATGGTAGCAAAACGATAAGAGACATCATAGCACGCACCATATCCAAAGAGTACGACTATGACATTCGGACACACCATCACATTATGGTGTTCTAGGTGGCATGAGTTGTGAAACAACTTTCACATTGTCTAAAGTTGTATGACAAACTCGTAACTCAGATATTCACCTCCACAATCATATCATAGACATTTTTATCTTCTTGTCACGATGATCTTAAACTTCACTCTGAATTTGCTTGAACTTTTCAAACGATTCAGACTTGTGTTTCATTAAGTAAACATACACTATATCTACTCAAATCATCAGTGAAGGTAAGAAAATAATGATATCCACCGCACGCTACAAGACTCATTGGACTGCATACATCAACATGTATCATTTCCAATAAATCACTTGCCCGCTCCATCCATGTGGAAAACGGGGTCCTTAGTCATCTTGCCCAAGAGGCATGGTTCGCATGTCTCAACCGATTCGAAATCGAATGAGTCCAAAGATCCATAAGCATGGAGTTTCTTCATGTGCTTTATACCAATATGGCATTTAGCGGCAGTGCCACAAGTATGTGGTACTATCATTATTAACTTTGTATCTTTTGGCATCAATGTTATGAACATGTGTATTACTACGATCAAGATTCAACAAACCATTCTCACTGGGTGCATGACCATTGAAAGTATCATTCATGTAAACAGAATAATCATTATTCTCTAACTTAAATGAATAACCGTGTTGCAATAAACACGATCTAATCACGTTCATGCTCAACACAAAACACCAAATAACATTTATTTAGGTTCGTCACTAATCCTAAAGGTAGAGAGAGCGTGCGATGTTGATCACATCAACCTTGTAAACATTTCCAATACACACCGTCACCTCACCCTTAGCTAGTTCTCCATTTATTCCGTAGCTTTTATTTCGAGTTACTAACATTTAGCAACCAAACCGATATCCAATACCCAGGTGCTACTAGGAGTACTCGCAAGGTACACATCATTAACACATATATCAAATATACTTCTGTCGACGTTGCCAGCCTTCTTATCTACCAAGTATCTAGGGTTGTTCCGCTTCAGCGACTGCTCTCCTCATAATCGAAGCACTTAGTCTCGGCTTTGGGTTCAACTTTGGGTTGCTTCACTGGAGCAGCAACTGGCTTGCTATCCATGAAGTTTCCCTCCTTGCTCTTACCCTTCTCGAAACTAGTGGTTTGACTAACCATCAACACTTGACGCTCCTTCTTGATTTCTACCTTCACGGTGTCAAACATCGCAAACAGCTCAGGGATCAT
This sequence comes from Hordeum marinum, assembly GCA_022496015.1. NCBI lineage: Eukaryota > Viridiplantae > Streptophyta > Magnoliopsida > Poales > Poaceae > Hordeum > Hordeum marinum. The sequence goes on from CM039677.1 coordinate 323,352,273, forward strand.
TATTTCTATCCCTGGCATTGTATAGTTCATCACCAAGTTCTAGTAGCTTAGTGACAGTGACTTCGAGAACTATATCAATCACTATCTTATCTAGAAGATCAACTCCCACTCGATTAAAGCGATTGTAGCACCCAGACAATCTGAGCACATGCTCAACGATTGAGCTATTCTCTTTCATCTTGCAGGCAAAGAATCTTGTTGGAGATCTCATACTCACAACATGGGCAGGATCCTGAGATAACATCTCATATGTTCCGTGACGTTCAAAACGTTTTGGAGCCTCAATTCTAAGCCGTAATGCATGACAGAATAAACTATCAAGTAGTCATCGGAACGTGCCTGTCAGATGTTCACAACATCTACAGACGATGCTAGAGGGGATGGCGCACCGAGCGGTTCATTAAGGACATAAGCCTTCTGTGCAGCAATAAGGACAATCCTCATATCACGGACCCAGTCCACAATATTGCTACCATCATCTTTCAACTCTATTTCTCTAGGAACATATAGAAATTCAAGGGAGCTACAGTGTGAGCTAGTAATCTACAACATAATTTTGCAAAGACATTACTGACTATGTTCATGATAACGAGTTCAATTAATCATATTACGTAAGAACTGCCACTCAAATGGACATCCCTATGGGCATTCGAGTGATACATGATCCAAATTCACCAACTCAAGTCCGATCATCATGTGAGTTGAGGTGGTTTCAATGCTGAAAATCCTCATGTTGATCATATCTTCTATATGACTCATGTTCGACCTTTCAGTCTCTTGTGTTCCAAGGCCATGTTTGTACATGCTAGGCTCGTCAAGTTTAACCCGAGTGTTCTGCATGTGCAACACTGGCTTGCCCTCGTTGTATGTGAATGTATTGTCTATCACACCCGATCATCACGTGGTGTCTCGACACGACAAACTTTCCCAACGGTGCGCACTCGGGGAGAACACAATTTATCTTGAAATTAAGTGAGGGATCACCTTATAATGCTATCGTCGTCCTAAGCAAAACAAGGTGCATAAAAGGATTAACATCACATGCAAATCATAAGTGACATGATATGGCCATGAACTTGTGCTTTTGATCTCCATCTTGAAAGCACCGACATGATCTCCATCGTCACCGGCATGACACCATGATCTCCATCATATTGATCTCCATCAACGTGTCGCCATCGGGGTTGTCGTGCCCACCATGCTTCTACCACTATTGCTACCATTTAGTGATAAAGTAAAGCATTACATAGCGCTTAATGATGGACACGCAGGTCATACAATAATTAAATACAACCCTATGGCTCCTACCAGTTGCCGTACTCATTGACATGCAAGTCGTGATATTCTATAAAAAACATGATCATCTCATACATCACATATATCTCATCATGTAGATGGCCATATCACATCATAACATACCCTGCAAAAACAAGTTAGACGTCCTCTAATTGTTGTTGCATGTTTAACGTGGCTGCTATGGGTATCTAGCAAGAACAATTCTCACCTACACAAAAACCACAATGGTGATACATAAGTTGCTTTTCAACCTTCTCAAGGACCGCCTTTGTCGAATCCGATCCAACTAAAGTAGGAGAAACAGACACCCGCCAGCCATCTTTGTGCAACGAGGTTACACGTCAGTTGATGGAACCGGTCTCTCGTAAGTGTACTAGTAAGGTTGGTACGGGCCGCTTTATCCCACAATACCGCTGAACCAAAACACGACCAAGGTAGGAAGCAATCTAAGCATCAATGCCCACAAACTCTTTGTGTTCTACTCGAGATCTCATCTACACATAGACCTAGCTCATGATGCCACTGTTGGGGAACGTTGCATGGGAAACAAAAAATTTCCTATGCACACGCAAGATTATCCATGGTGATGAGCATCTACGAGAGGGAGAGTGGATCTACATACCCTTGTAGATCGCTAAGCGGGAAGCGTTAAGAAACGCGGTTGGTGTAGTCAAACGTCTTCGCGATCCAAATCGCCAAGCGTCCCGTGATCTCATCACGATCTGTCCTGCGGTCCAATCACGATCTATCCCGAGAAATTATCATGATCCGTCCCGTGATCTCATCACGATCCGTCCCGTGATCTCATCACGGTCCGTCTCGCGATCTTGATCACGGTCCTTCCGACCTAGCGCCAAACAGACGACACCTCCGCGTTCAGCACACGTACAACTCGATGATGATCTCTGCCTTCTTGATCCAGCAAGAGGGAGCGGAGAGGTAGACGAGTTATCCGGCAGCGCGACGGTGTTGTGGCGATTGTGGTGGAGGAACTCTAGCAGGGCTTCGCCTAAGCACCGCTGAAAAATGATCTAGAGGAGAAACTACGATCTAGAGGAGAGGTAGCACGTGGCTATTAGGGTTAACTTTTCCCTCTAAATCCTCTAGTATATATAGGAGGGAGGGAGGGGAGGAGGAAGCCTCAAACCCTCAAGGTTTGGTCGAAGTTGGAGGTGGAGGAGTCCTACTCCAATCATATTAGGAGTAGGATTCCTCCTTTCCACTTGGAAACTCTTTCCACCTCTGCACCTTTGGATTTTTTTCCTTCTCAAACCACTCCAGCCGCATGGGCCCTTAGAGGAGGCTTCGGCCAGCCCACCAGGGGCTGGTTTACCTCCTCCCACAGCCCATGTAGCCTCTTGGGTCAAGACACCCCTCCCGATGGTCCCCCGGTAGCCTCCCAGCACTCCCGATACACTACCGATGAGCCCGAAACTTTTCCGGTGACCAAAACAGGACTTCCTATATATCAATATTTACCTCCGGACCATTCCGGAGGTCCTTGTGATGTCCGGGATCTCATCCGAGACTCTGAACAGTCTTCGGTCACCATCATACATAACTCTATACTACCGAAACGTCGCCGAACCTTAAGTGTGCAGACCCCGCGGGTTCGAGAACTATGTACACATGACCGAGACACCTGTACGGTCAATAACCAATAGCGGGACCTGGATGCCCATTTTGGTTCCTACATGTTCTACGAAGATCTTTATCGGTCGAACCTCTATGTAAAGGATTCAGTTAATCCCGTATGATGTTCCCTTTGTTCTTCGGTATGTTACTTGCCCGAGATTCGATCGTCGGTATCTCCATACCTAGTTCAACCTCGTTACCGTCAACTCTCTTTACTCATTCCATAATACAAGATCCCGTGGCTAACACTTAGTCACATTGCTTGCAAGGCTTATTGTGATGTTGTATTACGGAGTGGGCCCTGAGATACCTCTCCGTCACATGGAGTAACAAATCCCAGTATTGATCCATGACAACCCGACAGACACCCTCGGAGATACCTATAGAGCACCTTTATAGTCACCTGTTACGTTCTGACGTTTGATACACACAAGGCACTCCTCCGGTGTCAGTGAGTTGCATGATCTCATGGTCATAGGAACAAATACTTGACATGCAGAAAACAGTAGGAATAAACTGACACGATCATATGCTACGTTTGTAGTTTGGGTCTTGTCCATCACATCATTCTCCTAATGATGTGATCCCGTTATCAAATGACATCTCATGTCCATGACTAGGAAAACATAGCCATCTTTGCTCAACGAGCTAGTCTATTAGAGGCATACTAGGGACATGGTGTTGTCTATGTATCCACACATGTATCTGAGTTTCCAATTAATACAATTATAGCATGGATAATAACCGATTATCATGAACAAGGAAATATGATAATAACAATTTTATTATTGCCTCTAGGGCATATTTCCAACAGGGAGGACTGCGTGTGCCCCGTAGACCATGAAGAATGTTGTGTATCCCGTTGATCTCTTTGGGGTGGTGCGCATGCCCCATAAAATGAAGCCGATCTCCTCCACCCAATGGTAGTCGGACTCATGAAGAGATCGGACCAAACGTGTCTTAATGCCGCTCATGATGATGTCGTTTGTTCGTTCGACTTGTCCATTGGTGTGTGGATGATATACTCATGCGTAATCGAGCTTTATGCCCATTTTTGTGCACCGGTCTTTGACCTCTTGGGCCGTGAAGTTGGATCCATTGTCCGTTATTATACTGTGTAGGACTCCATAATGGTGTACCACGCCAGAGATAAAGTCAATTACTAGTACGGACTTGGACGATTTAACAGGCTTTGCCTCTATCCATTTGGTGAACTTGTCAACCATGACCAGTAGGTATTTATTTTTCTTGGTCCCCCCTTTAAGGGGTCCAACCATGTCTAGCCCCTAGACCGGAAAAGGCCAGGTTATCGGAATAGTCCGAAGAGCTGTTGGGGGCATGTGACTTTGATTTGCAAAAAGTTGACAACCCACGCAGTGTTTGACAAGTGACTGGGCGTCCGCTCGAGCAGTAGGCCAAAAGAAACCCGCTCGGAAGGCCTTGCTAACTAAGGCTCTTGCCGTAGTGTGGTGGCCGCCCATACGTGCGTGGTCTTCGGCTAGGATCTCCTGTCCTTCTTCCTCGGATATGCACCACTATAATATTCCGGTGGTGCTTTTCTTGTATAACTCCCCCTCATGTACTTTGTAGGCCTTGGATCGCGAGACTATGCGCCGCGCCTCTGTCTGGTCATCGGGGAGTTCCTTGAAAAGAAGGTAGGCAAGGAAGGGATCTGTCCATGGCATGATTACCGCCATGACTTCATGGACCGAAGGCATTTCATCCATTACGGAGCCGCCGATGATTTGATTGTCTGGTTCATTTATAGGGGGAACAGCCTCTTCCGCTGTATCTAGACCGACGCCCTTGTGATCGTCCTGCCAAACTACAGATGCCTTCAAGAGCCGCTCCAGGAAGGTGTTTCTTGGGACAGGGTCGCACTTAGCCCCCATGCGGGCCAGTACGTAGGTGACTTGGTTGTTGTCTCGAGCGACGTGGTAGAATTCCATCCCCTCAAACCGTGCATATATTTTTAAGACAGCATTCCTGTATGCTGCCATCTTCGGATTTTTGGCGTCGAATTCGCCATTGATTTGGGAGATGGCTAGGTTGGAGTCTTCCTGTACCTCTAGCCATCATATGCCCATTGATATTGCCATCCGAAGACCATGCAAAAGAGCTTCGTATTCGGCTGCGTTGTTGGAGTCGGCGTACATGATCTGCAACATGTATCGCACATTGTCGCCTGTGGGCATGTGAGGATAACTCCGGCCTCCAGTCCAGCCAAGGTTTTGGATCCATCAAAGTACATTGTCCAATGGGAGTATGCACTGTATTCCTTGGGGAGTTCGGTCTCGGTCCATTCAGCTTGGAAGTCTGCCAATACTTGAGATTTGATGGCACGGCGTAGCTTGTAGGTTATTTCAAAGGGAACAAGCTCAATGGCCCACTTGACTATGCGGACAGTGGCGTCCCTGTTGTTGATTATGTCATTCAGGGGTACTTCGGATGCTACCGTTACCGCACACTCTTGGAAGTAGTGTCTAAGTTTCTGTGATGCCATAAATACTATGTAGCCTATTTTCTGGTAGTGCGGGTATCTAGAGTTCCATTGCGTTAGTACTTCTGACACGTAATAGACCGGCTTCTGAGTCCGGCATTTTTGTCCCTCCTCATCTCGTTCAACAATGAGCACTACGCTAACAACTTGGTTGGTGGACGATATGTATAATAACATGGGCTCACCGGCGCTTGGTTCTGTGAGTATGGGATTGGTTGCCAGTAGTGTTTTAATTTCCTCTAATGCAACCATTGTTTCGCTGGTCCACTCGAAGTTGTTGGTCCGTTTTAGCGGCTTATAGAGCGGTAAAGCCTTCTCTCCGAGATGGGATATAAAGCGGCTTAATGTCATGACACAACTTGCCAGCCTCTGGACATGCTTTAGCTTTATGGGAATTGCAAGTTCCGATAGAAATCAGATCTTCGCCGGATTCGCTTCTATTCTTGTGTGGGAGACGATGAATCCGAGCAGTTTGCCAGAGGGAAACCCAAATACACACTTTTCCGGGTTGGGTCGTATGTCGTACTCGCGTAGGCTGGCAAAGGTTTGTCATAGGTCGTTGATCAGCTGGCTAACGTGCTTGGTTTTAATTACCACGTGGTCCACATATGCCTCGACCGTCTTATCGACCTGTGTCGCGAGACAATTCTGGATCATGCGCTGGTATGTAGCCCCAACATTTTTAGACGAATGGGCATCGTGTTAAAGCAGAATGGGCCGTAGGGGGTGATGAATGCGGTTGCCGCTTGAGTATGAGACAATCAGGTCGGTAATAATCTTTGTATGATAGATATTGGATCGATGATGGTCCGACTTTAAAACAAATTCTGGTGTTTGGTTCACCAATGAAGTCTCGATGATCAGAAACCGGGGTGTAGACTGTTTTCAATTCCGGTTGTTGGGATGAGCCCTCCGCCGGACACTCGATGGTAGTGATGAGGTGGGTGACCGTGGGAACATGAATCTCCCTATCACCGGGCTTAATCCCAAGCCGATCATAGACCGGAATTTGGTCATCTGACATACGCATGGTCTCAACCTAATCGAACAACTCGTTTAAGAACGAGGCAATGGTGGGATGCGTGTCGCTGAGCCTAGTGGAGTCAATATGCGGCGTGGCGGTTCCATAGTTGCACGAAGGCGGCTCCATGTTCCGCCTAGCCGTGGTGGATCTGGTCACATCGGCCGGATTGGGCGTTCTAGATTGCCCGTGGGTGACGACTCCATTGGGGGTAAAGCAAAATGTCTTCGACGTCGAGGGGTCAAGACTTACATGCTCCTCCTCAAGGGTCGAAGGTTCCATTAGGACGAGTAATCCCCGTGAATCGGCAATGAACTCTAAGGCTCCGAACCTAATTCTATGATCGGGGGGAAAGTTTCTGATCTGGCCAAGGTGGCTGATCGGGTCGGCGTGCGACTAGATGTCGCCGCCTGTCAGAGTCTGATCGGGTTAAGGGTTCCCTGGATGTAGATCTCATTACTCGCAGCGAGGTGAGCCATCGATTCCTTCGTTTTTCATAGCGGAACTCTCAATGAAAGCACCAATGCCAGTGTCAAAACCGGCGGATCTCGGGTAGGGGTCCCGAGCTGTGAGACTAGAATCAATGGTAACAGGAGACGAAGGGGACAAGGGTTTACCCAGGTTTAGGCCCTCCTATGGAGGTAATACCCTACGTCCTGCTTGGTTGTATTGATGATGGGTAGGTTATAAAGTCGATCTACCTCGATATCAAAGAGCTAAACCCTAGATGAGTTGTTCTATTCTACAACCTACAGCCGTCCGGTTTATATAGACGCTGGGGGTACCTAGGGTTTACACATAGTCGGTTACATGCCGAAGAGATAAACGTGCCTATCTACGACCGACAACCTGGAGAACACGCCATGACTCCTTGAAGCTTCCAACCTAGCGACGGGGCCCTTGATCACCCAATGGTCACTCCGTGGCCCATATAGTGTGGCCCATAGGAAACATGTCGGCTATCCGAGGACCCCTTAATCCAGGACTCCCTCACACATACTCCCCCAAGCTTAGGATTTTGGCCTAGCTTGGTAATCACCATCTATAGCCTGCATAATAGTCTGAGTGATAGCCTACTGAGTCTCTTGGTGCAACCACATCAGCCCTTCTCGCAGCTTCAATCTCCGCATTGTACGTGCGGGCATCACTCTCAAGGACATAGTATCTTCCCTTCCTGTTATAATCAAAGAGAGCAGGAATAGGCAATACGATAGGCACAATGGGACCGTTTGACTGTGCCCTTAAGGAATCTATGGTTTTTCATGGCATCAAAGTCTAAGTACTGGTTAGGTAAGATAGGATCATTAGGCCAAGGGGACACTCCCAAGCTCGTAGCAAGGCGAGAGGCATAAATCCCTCCATAAAAATTACCATTAGAGGTGTTGAGATTCAGTCTCCGTGCAACAATTGCTCCTAAATTGTAGTCTTTAATTCCCGTTAAAGCAGTGTGTATAAGACTCAAATCATGGGCACACATTGTGCTACAATCCTACTTGCCTGCAATGCATTTTCCATTAAAGAGTGCAAAGTACTGTATAGATGGAGAATGGATGCTTTTTATTCTACCTTGTGTCACTCCTCTGATTTCTCTGCAACAATGGTTACTCAAAAATGACTCATACTCAGATTTTGTTGGTTCATCTAGCAAACCCCAATATGGAATTTTGCACGCTTCACATGACGCATCCAAAGTCATGGTGAAAGCATTATTATAAAGACTAAATGAAACTCTAGACTCACGAGGGAAATATTTAAATTTTTTAGAAAATGTCTCTGTGAGAGTGAGGTTTTGAGTGCACTTATCTTTGATGAAGGGAACGAGATCGGCGTTACGAACATACTTCTCAAATTATTCCTTAATACCCGCACCTTCCATGAAGGTATTACATGGCCCAAGGCATGATTTGGTTTCGACGCACCATATCGAGTTTGCACTTGGCTAAACATAAGATTGTCGTACAGAGCTTTCACTTGATGATGACCTTGAGGATCTTCTCCTTGAAAAACTCCTAAAGAATTGCATTTTTATTTGCGAACAATTTCTAAAAAAAATCTGACACAATATTTTGTTAACAAAACTAAATAAGTTTGATAGCAACTACTCATAACGATGCCTAGAGACCATATCAAACATTCAAACTACTTAGAACTCTAAGAATTCAGCATGCAAGCTCATCTACAGCAGCACCAAGAGTAGCTAATTATTCTAAAAATAAACCATTAAATCAAAAACTAATTGGAGCAATGGGGGAATTACATACCAAGAAGCAATCTCCTAAAATAGTTTCGGAAATGGAGCTTCGAGCAAAGAGATCAAAATCTGCGGGTTCTTAACCAAGAACACGAGGGAGAGAGCAATGGTGATTTTTTTCTGGAGGTAAGAGATGACATGGGCTAAGGAAATAAGTGAGGGGACCCACATGGGGCCCACCACCCACCAGGCCACGCCAGGAGTGGCTGGCGCGCCCTGGTGTCTTGTGGGCACTAGGTGCACCCCCCTTTGGTGTTATTTGTACCAAAAATTCAGAAATATTCAGAAAAAATCATGTTAAATTTTCAGGGCATTCTGAGAACTTTTATTTTTGGGTCATTTTTTATTGCACGAGAAATTCCAAAAACATGATAAACATGGCATTTTATTTCATTTAACTAAGAGAACAGAAAACAGAAGGTGGATAGAGAAAGTTGTGTCTACTAAATTCATCAAGTTCATACTTCTCAAAAATGATCTATTAATAAGGTTGATCAAGTCTTATCAATAACAACCTTCGATTAGCATGAAAACGAAGAACTTTCGTAAAACACTAAGTTACCTCAACGGGGATATGCATATCCCGAACTATAATTATATCATATTTATTTTTGGCAATAGGTAGAGGTAGATGAAAGCTTCCAATAGTGAGTGTCGGAGAAGTTTCAATAATATTTATACCATTCACTTGGAATTGTTTCTTCGGAAAGTGCATTGTATGCTCATTACCATTAATATGAAAAGTGACGTTGCTTTTATTAGAATCAATAACGGCCCCTATAGTATTCAAAAGGGGTCTACCAAAGATAATCGACATGTTGTCCTCCTCGGGAATCTCAAGAATAACAAAGTCCGTTAAGATAGTAACATTTGCAACAACAATAGGCACACCCTCAGAAATACCGATAGGTATGGCAGTTGATTTGTGAGCCATTTGTAAAGATATTTCAGTAGGTGTGAGTTTATTCTAATCAAGTCTTTTATATAAAGAGAAAGGCATAACACTAACACCAGCTCCCAAATCACACAAAGCAGTTTTGACATAATTTCTTTTGATGGAGCAAGGTATACTTGGTATTCCGGGATCTCCAAGTTTTTTAGGTACTCCATCCTTAAACTAATAATTGGCAAGTATGGTGGAGATTTCAACTTCAGGTATCTTTTGTTTATTAGTGATAATGTCTTTCATATATTTAGCATAAGGAGTCATCTTTAAGATATCAGTTAAGCGGGTACGCAAAAAGACTGGCCTAGTCATTTCAGCAAAGCGTTCAAATTCTTCATCATCCTTTTTCTTAGATGGTTTAGGTGGAAAAGGCATGGGTTTCTGAACCCATGGCTCTCTTTCTTTACCATGTTTCTTGGCCACAAAGTCTTTTTTATCATATCGTTTGTTTTTTAGATTGTGGGTTATCAAGATCAACAACAGGTTCTATTTCTACATAATTATCTAGTTCTTTATCATTACTAGGTTGAGTATCCTCATGAACATCACTATCATTATCATTATCACTAGGTGGATGTTCATTACCAGATCGAGTTTCAACATCGGAAATAGAGACATCATTACTATCAGGAGGTTTTTCTATCTCAGGTTCACTAGAAGAATGCAAAGTCCTGTCATTTTTATTTTTATTTTTCTTCTTAGAAGCACTAGGTGTATCATCATTAATTCCTTGAGAGCCTTGTTCAATTATTTTAGGATGACCCTCAGGATAAAGAGGTTCTTGGGCCATTCTACCTCCTCTAGTCACTACTCTAACAACATGATCATTCATATTATTATTCATTTCATCGAGCAATTCTTTTTGAGATTTAGCAACTTGTTCTAATTGAGTTTGAACCATAGAGGCATTCCTACACGCCTAACATCATTACTGATTCTAAATAACAAGTCACTCAAGCGAGCAATCATACCAGAATTATATTTCAATTGTTTCAAAATGTTTGCATTGAGGTGATATTGTCTCCTAATGTAGTTATCAAACTCATATAAGCATTGACTAGGATGTTTATTGTAAGGGATATCACCTTCATCAAAGTTTAATAAAAAATTACCTCTACTGCCTGTGGGGGTGGTGGTGTGTTAAGTCCATGTATTTCTTCAATAGGTGGTAAATTCTTAACATCCTCAGCCTTAATACCTTTTTCCTTCATACATTTGTTTGCCTCTTGCATATCTCTAGGACTAAGAAATAAGATACCCCTCTTCCTCGGAGTGGGTTCAAGTGGTGGTTCAGGGAGAGTCCAATCATCATAATTTTTCAATATATATTCAACAGTTCCTCGGCTTGTCCAACAGTTTGTTCCTTGAAAACACAACCAACACAACTATCCAGGAAGTCCCTAGAAGCATTAGTTAGTCCATTGTAGAAGATATAAAGTATTTAATTTCTCTTAAGATGATGATTAGGCAAAGCATTAAGAAATTGGAGAAGCCTCCCCCAAGCTTGTGGGAGACTCTCTTCTTCAATTTGCACAAAGTTAAATATTTCCTGTAAGGCAGCTTGTTTCTTATGAGCAAGGAAATATTTCCAGAGAGTAGTAAATCATATCCTAGGGACCAGACACAACCAGGAGTAAGAGTATTGTACCATATCTTAGCATCACCCTTTAATGAGAACGGAAATAATTTGAGAATATAATAGTAGCGAATCTTCTCATCATGAGCAAATAGGGTGGCTATATCATTCAACTTAGTAAGATGGGTTACCACAGTTTCAGTTTCATAGCCATGAAAAGGACCAGATTCAACCAAAGTGATTAACTCTGGGTCGACAGAGAATTCATAATCCTTATTGGTAACAAAGATAGGTGAAGTAGCAAAAGTAGGATCACATTTCATTTTAGCGTCCAATGTTTTTTCTTTATACTTGCATAATAGTTTCTTAAGATCATTTCTATCCTTGCAAGCAAGAATCTCTCTAGCTATTTCTCTATCCAAAGCATAAACTTCAGGTATCTTAGGCATTTCAAATCTAGGAGAGCTAGGCCTAATAGGTGTTTCATAAGTATCAATTTCAAAGATCTCATCAGTTCAGTAGTTTCAATCATTTCATTCTCTCTAGCTCTAGCAATTTGTTCGTCAAGAAATTAACCTAATGGCACATTACCATCAAGCATGGTACTAGTATCATCATAAGCATCATTCATAGCAGAAGTGGCATCATCAATATCAGGATTAATAGCATGTGGTAGTGTTGCAAACTTACTCATAACAAAAGGTGAATCAAGTGTAGAGCTAGATGGCAATTCCTTACCTACCCTTGTCGTAGAGGGAAAAATCTTGGTTATAGTATCCTTCAGATCTTCATGGTGATAGGTTGATAGAAATCCCAAGTGACTCAACAAATATAGTTATGCTCCCCGGCAACGGCACCCGAAAAAGGTCTTGATAACCCTCAAGTATAGCGGATCGCAACAGTTTTCGAGGGTAGAGTATTCAACCCAAATTTATAGATTCGACACAAGGGGAGCCAAATAATATTTGAGAGTATTAGCAGTTGAGTTGTCAATTCAACCACATCTAGAGATAAATATCTGCATCAAAGTGATCAGTAGCACAGTAATATGATAGTTTGATAGCAGTAGTAATGGTAACAGTAGCGGTAACAGTAGTAGTAATGGTTTTGTAGCAAGTGCAATAGTAACAACATCAATAGTAACTTAGCAAGAGCAATAAGTGGAAATATCGTAGGCACTGGATCGATGTATTTGTTGGATGATATTCATCATACAACAGTCATAACCTAGGGCGACACAGAACTAGCTCCAGTTCGTCAATGTAATGTAGGTATGTATTCCGTAAATAGTCATACGTGCTTATGGAAAAGAACTTGCATGACATCTTTTGTCCTACCCTCCCGTGGTAGCGGGCTCCATAAGGAAACTAAGGGATATTAAGGCCTCCTTTTAATAGAGAACTGGAACAAAGCATTAACACATAGTGAATACATGAACTCCTCAAACTACGGTCATCACTATGGAGTATCCCAAATATTGTCACTATGGGGTTGACGGATCATAACACGTAATAGGTGCATATGACTAGGCAAGATCGGATCAAGAACATAGATATAATGATGATAACATAAACGGTTCAGATCTGAAATCATGGTACTCGGGGCCTAGTGATAAGCATTAAGCATGGCAAAGTCATAGCAACATCAATCTTACAACATCGTGGATACTAGGGATCAAGCCCTAACAAAACGAACTCGATTACATGATGAATCTCACCCAACTCATCACCAGCCATCAAGCCTACGAAGGAATTACTCTCTTCTGGTGGGGAGCATAATGGAATTGGTGACAAAGGTGGGTTGATGATGACGAAGACCGAAGATTCCCCTCTCCGGAGCCCCAAACGGACTCTAGATCTGGCCTCGCGATGAAGACCACGAGGTGGCGGCGGCTCCGTATCGTGAAACGTGATGAAACTTTCTCCTTGATTTTTTTGGAAAATTAGGATTTTATAGTGCTGGAATTAGGGTCGGGGGCCCCACGAGGTGAGCACCACCCACCAGGCCATGCCAGGGGGGTTGGCGCACCCTGATGGGTGGTGGCTGATATGTCTCCATCGTATCTACTTTTCCAAACTCTTTTGCCCTTGTTTCTGACTCTAATTTGCATGATTTGAATGGAACTAACCTGGACTGTCGTTGTTTTCAGCAGGATTGCCTTGGTGTTATTTTTGTGCAGAAATGAAAGATCTTGAATTGATCTGAAAATTTACGTAGAATATTTTTGGAATTAATAAAAAATACTGGCAAAAGAATCAACCCCAGGGGGCCACCCACAGGTGGCAAGCCTGCTAGGCGCGGCCACCCCCTGGCCACGCCTAGCCGGCTTGCGGGCCCCCTCTTGCTCCAGTGACCACAATTCCACTCCTATTTATTCCTATTCGTGGAAAAAATCAAGGAGAAGAGTTCATCGCGTTTCACGATACGGAGCCGCCGCCACCTCTTGTTCTTCCTTGGGAGGCTAGATCTGGAGTCCGTTTTGGGCTTTGGAGAGGGGAAAATCGACGCCATCGTCATCACCAACCATCCTTCATCACCAATTCCATGATGCTCTTGGACGTTCATGAGTAATTACATCGTAGGCTTGCTGGACGGTGATGGGTTGGATGAGATTTATCATGTAATCGAGTTGGTTTTGTTAGGGTTTGATCCCTAGTATCCACTATATTCTAAGATTGAGGTTGCTATGACTTTGCTATGCTTAATGCTTGTCACTAGGGCACGAGTGCCATGATTTCAGATCTGAACCTATTATGTTTTCAGGAATATATATGTGTTCTTGATCCTATCTTGTTAGTTTTAGACACCTATTATGAGTTATGATCCGCATCCCCCAGGGTGACAATAACTGGGATTCTTTTCGGTGATTGCCGTAGTTTGAGGAGTTCATGTATTCACTAAGTGTTAATGCTTTGGTCCGGTTCTCTATTAAAAGGAGGCCTTAATATCCCTTAGTTTCCATTAGGACCCCGCTGCCATGGGAGGGTAGGGCAAAAGATATCATGCAAGTTCCTTTCCATAAGCAAGTATGACTATATACGAAATACATGCCTACATTACATTGATGAATTGGAGCTAGTTCTGTGTCATCCTATGTTATAATTGTTGCATGATGAATGCGATCCGACATAATTATCCATCACTGATCCATTGCCTACGAGATTTCCACATATTGTTCTCTGCTAAGTTACCTCTTCGTTGCTACTGTTACAATCACTACAAAACTGCTACTGTTACTTTTGCCATCGTTACCATTACTTCCATACTACTTTGCTACTGAATACTTTGCTGCAGTAATTAAGTCTTTTCAGGTGTGGTTGAATTGACAACTCAGCTGTGAATACTCGAGAATATTCTTTGGCTCCCCATGTGTCGAATCAATAAATTTGGGTTGAATACTCTACCCTCCAAAACTGTTGTGATCCCCTATACTTGTGGGTTATTAAGACCTTTTTCTGGCGCCGTTGCCGGGGAGCATAGCTCTATTCTCTGAGTCACTTGGGATTTATATCTATTGATCACTATGAAGAATCTAAAAGATCCAAAAAAGAAGATGTATCCCTCTACTACAAGGGGAGGTAAAGGAACTGCCATCTAGCTCTGCACTTGATTCACCTTCTGTTATGAGTAAGTTTGTGACACCACCACCTGCTAGTAATTCTGATATGTCGCAAGTAATTGATGATGCCACTTGTGCTATGCATGATGCTTATGATGATACTTTGCTTGATAATACTATGCCACTGGGTGAATTTCTTGATGAACAAATCGCTAGAGTCAATGCTAAAAATTATGATACTTCTGAAACTGATGAAATTGTTGAAACTGAACACTATGAGACACGTGCTAGACCTAACCCTCCTATATATGAATTGCCTGATATTCCCAAGGGTTATGTTATGGAAGGAGAGGTATCTAGGGACTTTCTTGCTTGTAAAGATAGAGATGATCTTAAGAAATTACTATGAAAGTGGAAAGAAAAATCTTTGAATGCTAGAATGAAATATGATCCTAAGTTTGCTACTTCACCTATCTTTGTTACTGATAAGGATTATGAATTCTTTGTCGATCCTAAGTTAATCGTTTTGGTCGAATCTGATCCTTTCCATGGCTATGAATCTGAAACTGTTGTGGCACATCTCACTAAACTGAATGATATAGCCACCCTATTTACTCATGTGGGGAAAAATCATTATTATTATATTCTCAAGTTGTTTCCTTTATCATTAACGGGTGTTGCTAAGATATGGTTCAACTCTCTTGCTCCTGGTTGTGTGCGTATCCCCAAGGATATGATATATTACTTGTGTGAAAAATATTTTCCTATCCATAAGAAACAAGCTGCCTTGTAGGAAATATTTAACTTTGTGCAAATTGAAGAAGAGAGTCTCCCACAAGCTTGGGGGAGGCTTCTCCAGTTACTTAATGATTTGCCTGGTCATCCTCTCAAGAAAAACAAAATGCTTGATATCTTTTATAATGGACTAACCGATGCTTCTAGGGACCACCTACACTACAGGAATCTAGTTATTTGCCGTCTGCCATGGTTGACGGCAAAGGGCAGGAAACCGGAAGGCAAAGGCCTTTGTCATCCATCAGCAGACGGCACAGAAAAGCCCGGTAAAGCGATCCTTTGTCGTCTACCTCGGGACCACGGACAACAAAGAGTTTGGACGGCAGACCCAGGGGCTACGACCTTCAAGTGTTAACAGTAGTTCTTTGTCATCCGCTACCTTTGACGTCGGCCTTCTGACCCCCTTTGCCGTCGATGGGCGGACGACAAAGGGTAAGGACCTTTGCCCCGGGGTCCCCCTTTGCCGTCGGCCTTGGGCCCCTACCTTTGCCGTCGGCCTTGCCCACCCCTTTGCCATCTGCCTTGCACCCCTTTGCCGTCGGTGGGCTGACGGCAAAGAGTGAGGCCATTTGCCCCTAGGGCCCCCCTTCGCCGTCTGCTCAAGGTCCCCCTTTGCCGTCAGCCCACCGACGGCAAAGAGTAAGTCCATTTTCCTTTTATTATTATTTTTATTAAATCCATTTTCACAGCAATATGACATATATATATATATTTCACAGGAATAAATATGTTGCCATACTGATAACCATATTCAGATAAGTTTCATCCATACATATTATGAAAGTTGCATCCGTACCCAACCATATTACAATAGTTTCGTCCATACATACATAGTTTCATATACATATGTAGCAAGTGTCACATTGTTCATCGATACAAAGTAAAAAAATATAAGTAACCCAAGCACTCCATCAATGCAAACTTCCGTGAAGTGAATGTAATCTACAAAATGGGAAGCTCCAAAATTAGAAGAAGACTAGATGAAGAAGAGAAGGTAAAAATAGGTCATTTAGGAGCTAACTATGGTTATTATGCCATTTTGAAGCTAAGTAAGCTAATTATAGGTCATTTAATAGCTAGCTTTGATAAAATAGGTAATTTTGGAGCTAGCTAAGCTTATTATGCCATTTTGGAGCTAACTAAGCAAAGTATAGGTCATTTTTGATAAAATAGGCCATTTTGGAGCTAATTTAGCTTACTACGTCATTTAGGAGGAAACTAAGCTAACTATATGTCATTTTAGAGCTAACTTAGGTAAAAATAGGTCAATTAGGAGCTAACTATGCTTATTATGCCATTTCGGAGCTAAGTAAGCTAAGTATAGGTCATTTAATGGCTAACTTTGGTAAAATAGGCCATTTTGGAGGTAGGTAAGCTTATTATGTCATTTTGGAGCTAACCAAGCGAAGTATAGGTCATTTTTGATAAAATAGGCCATTTTGGAGCTAATTTAGCTTACTACGTCATTTAGGAGGAAACTAAGCTAACTATATGTCATTTTAGAGCTAACTTAGGTAAAAATAGGTCACTTAGGAGCTAACTATTCTTATTATGCCATTTTGGAGCTATGTAAGCTAAGTATAGGTCATTCAATAGCTAAGCTAGGTAAAATAGGCCATTTTGGAGCTATGTAAGCTTATTATGTCATTTAGGAGAGAACTAAGCGAAATACAGGACATTTTTGATAAAATAGGCCATTTAGGAGCTAATTCAGCTTACTATGTCATTTAGGAGGAAACTAAGCTAAATATATGTCATTTTAGAGCTAACTTAGGTAGAAATAGGCCACTTAGGAGCTAACTAGGCTTATTATGCCATTTTGGAGCTAAGTAAGCTAAGTATAGGTTATTTGATGGCTAACTTTGGTAAAATAGGCCATTTTGGAGGTAGGTAAGCTTATTATGTCATTTTGGAGCTAACTAAGCGAACTATAGGTCATTTTTGATAAAATAGGCCATTTTGGAGCCAATTTAGCTTACTACGTCATTTAGGAGGAAACTAAGCTAACTATATGTCATTTAAGAGCTAACTTGGGTAAAAATAGGTCACTTAGGAGCTAACTATGCTTATTATGCCATTTTGGAGTTAAGTAGGCTAAGTATAGGTCATTTAATAGCTAAGCTAGGTAAAATAGGCCATTTTGGAGCTAGGTAAGCTTATTATGTCATTTAGGAGAGAACTAAGCTAAGTATATGACATATTTGATAAAATAGGCCATTTAGGAGCTAATTCAGCTTACTATGCCATTTAGGAGGAAACTAAGCTAAATATATGTCATTTTAGAGCTAACTTAGGCAAAAATAGGTCATGTAGGAGCTATCTATGCTTATTATGCCATTTTTAAGCTAACTAAGCTAATTATAGATCATTTTATAGCTAACTTGGGTAGCATAGGTCATTTTGGAGCTAACTAAGCTTATTATGCAAGTTTGGAGATACCTAAGCTTATTATGTCATTTAGGAGGGAACTAAGCTAAGTATAGGTCATTCTAGAGCTAACTTGGGTAAAATATGTCATTTTGAAGGTAAGGTAAGGTAAGTAACCATCATTATGCGGTTGGTAAGCAAAAACTTGAAAAACAAACCATTCTCGTCAGCACGGAGGTGAAGCACGGCGGTTCTGGCTTGTTTCACCTGGAGAAGGCTCCCCTATAGAAGGGTCGTGCGATGCGTTTTGGGAGATATTCTACACCAAACATCATTTGCAATGTGTCGTTAGCATGATGACACTCAAAAGATCACTGCATTGAAATGAAACTCACCATCCCCGTTAGTTAATGACTCGCATCGCTGGAGGGATGTGGTCAGTCTTCTCACACATAGACTGTACATTTGGTTTCGACAAGTCAATTTTTTTATTTATTAATGAAACGAACATTAAAATGCAAGATTTGACAAATATGAAGAAGAAACTTACCATGAAGAGCTCGTACATGGCCCCATTAGACGCATCGTTTCGTGCCCTCTTCGCCTCCATCAACGCAGTCGTCCTTTCCTCCAACTCCATCTCCTTATCCTTCGCCGCCAAAAGCGTCTGCGTTGCCTCTCTCTCTTTCAGAATAGCAGCCTGAAAGACAACTCATTGTTAGCATTGTAATCATATTGGTTCGCACACACAACGTAATGCGGGAAGATAGTTGAGTCCATTAAACTCACTTCGATGGCGAGCTCGACTGGCCGTGGACGAGGTGTTATCTCAGGATAGGAGCTCGTTTGGCATGCCTTTATCTGCCGGAGAGTGCTAGGATAATGTATAAGGCCGTCTCCAATGGCGATCGAGCCATGGGGCCTCCCGTTGCCAGCTATCATCACCAGCTCTGGATCAATAGGCCCTCGGCTCGGGTTAAAGTCCTCCCCTTCCTCACCTTCCCGTGATCTCTATACTTCACAGGCTTGTGATGGGAGGAGATGTTGGTGAAGTTTTTGGGATGATCGAGGTCAGACTCAGAGAATGCCTTGACCTTCTTGTACGAGGCAGTATGGGCCATCGCATAGAGGTCATACATCTCTGGCACCTCCGTCTTATTGTGTCGCACCTAAAAGAGAGAGAGAGAGGAAAAAAGTATCAGTAAAGGGCTAAAGCTAGCATTAAGAATGAATTGCATGAGTCATGAAGCAAACCACATACCCAGTTCTCACCAAACTCATTTAAGTTGACGCTCCCTTGATGGTGTGGCACACCAACCATTTTGCCACGCCTATCCTTGGCATTGTTGTGGCTGGCTTCCTACTTTTTGGAGCACCACTGATCCACCAAGGCCTCCCAACAATCCATCTTATCCACACACCATCTCGGGGGCACCTAAGTTAATAAAGAGTAATTTGAGCGCTACGCGTAAGAATCAAATCAAGGAAGCTAACTACAAGGCCTTAATAATATGTAATTACCTTCATGTAATGCTCCTTCTCCATCTTAGAATCGCGGCATTTCCCCTTTCTCTTCCTAATACGCCATGAGGCGTAGTAGTCTTGAATGGCCTGCACCCGAGCCTCGTGCCGCCAGTTTTGAAGTAGGCGGCGGCATTCGGTTTCGATAACCTTTGCCGCGGACTCCTCGTATCCCTCCTCACACCTGTAGAAGGTCTGCAAACGAGACAACACTAATTAGTACAATAACTAGCTATTGTTGATTTTTAATTGTGTAAAGGAGAAATTACCCAAAACTGTCTGATCACCATGTCGGCCCTCGTGTGGCACAAAACACCGTTGATCTCCACCTCCGGCGGGGCGGGGCACCCAAGTAGTGCTCCCAGGTCATTCCTACCTCTCAACCCCGACCGGGCAACGTAACAAACCCTAGGAAGTTTTGCCAGCAAAGCACACCAAGGATGCTGTTGGGCTTGCGGACACCCTTGGCAGCAATCGACCCCCTACAGTATGACAAATTAAAACCAACACATTAGATATTTGAGAAAACATGAAGGCAAAAGGTTAAATAAGAGTAAATGAACTTACTTGTCCCCACTTGGCTGAATCGACCACCTCTGCTCGCGGGTCGCCGGCACGAGCGGGAGCCCCGTACTACCATGCTGGTAGACGGTGGCACCCTCACCTAGCTCCTCGTCGCTATCAGCATGGCCACTTGGCTCCGGCTGACCCAGATCAGGCCAGGTATCCCACTGTGTCTCTTGGGACGTACCCTCATCCCTGCTTTGCTTCGGAGTCTCCTGGAGTGAAGCCTCTGGACACGACTCTCGCTGACCTGAGGATCGTGAACCAGAGTCCGTGTAACCTCCACCTCAGAGGGGTCCACCCTAGCAGTCCTATGCTCAGTTGAATCAGCTGGGGGTGGCGGCGAGGAAGGCGTGGCAGACACCCTACATCTCCCGTGGCCACGTGTACCTTTAGTAGCTCTCTTCTTCACGCGGGGTCGACCTCCACTCACGGGGGGCCACGGTTGTCAAAGATGCGGCCACTCCATGCAGAGTAGAGAGCAACGCTCTCCGGAGAGATGGGGCAGGAATGGGAGTAACCATCCCACCACCCGCCGATGAAGAAGGAGCCTCGGAGTGCTCTCGACCCTTTCCCACCATCTTTCAACACCTGCCATGACAAATAGTAAATGAAATTAGTAAAACATAAATACCAACATGAGTAATAAAATGTATATAATTTAAGTGTATCATCATCATAAATACCAACATGAGTAATTTTTTTTATATATGTATATAATAATAGTTGAATACCTGACATGAACAAATAATAATCTTGATCGTCTATATATGCTTCGGGATCAATAAATGCATCATGATCATCAATATCATCAATAAATGCAACATCATCATCACTATCAGGAAGAACATGTGGAAGGCCTCCATTATGTAATCGGTCAAGAAGTGACAAATCATCCGCAGTAGTAACCTCTTCTTCTTCCGACTCTTCCAATCTGGCTCAGGGGTTAAGACGGATTCACTGTCGGTCTCTACTTCAATGTTCTGGGGTGAAGTAGAGCGGTTCTTGAAATGTTTTTTGGACATACGTATTTGTTGGAAGAATTATCCTTCATATGTGTTTGGGTTAATGTGAGGTTCGTAATCCTCTTCATTGAGGGTAGGTGGTCTAAAACTTGGCGGCACTTCATAAACAACATCCCAACCTTTCAGATTTGGATCAGTTTGGCAGGCCCATGGTAGATAGAAAACTTGTGTTAGCTTTTGAGCCGTAATATAGACATCGAGAACATCTAAATGGGTGCTTTGGTTGATTTCGACTAGCCCTATATGTTCATGAGTCCTTATAGTCTCATTTGGTTGAAACTAATAACATTTGAAGACTACGATGGTAGGTGGGTTTTCACCATAGAATAGAAGTTCATAAATTGCTTCAACTCTTCCATAATACTCGGTACCTCCTTCGCCAATATCAGAGACACAACAATTTGTAGTCTTTACGTCGGGCATAGATAGCTCTTTGCCAAAGGTACAAAAGCGATACCCGTTGATGTCGTATTTGTCAAATGAACGAACCTTATAGTCAAAACCATTAGTGACTTGTCTAAACTCGGTGTCCATAGACTCTGCATCAGCCTACAAGTTTAATATAGAAGAATGGATGCATTAGCCGCAAATTAGACCAAGAAATCAAATGGTCCAGTAATGGTAATTAATTACCCTTTGTTTGAACCAAGAGATGAAACTGGGATAGTCCCCTCCATGCTTTGCCAAAAGCTCATACTCTTCGACAGAATCCTTTTCGATGACCGCTCCATCTAAGAATTCAGCGACGTATCGACTATATCAAATATCCGGGAATAAGAGCAGTTCAAAGGAATTAGAAGTTGCAGAACAATAATTTACCGAGAACTTACTCGATGTACGACCGCACTTCTGTTAGGTTGTTGAAGATATACAAGGAAATGGTACGCCATTCTTTGACATCCAACGATTTCCATTTCGAAGCACCGACTGGTGCGAGCTTCCCTTTGAATAGGCCGAGGTTGCATCGACCTTTTTTAGGCTCGCCATCATTGTACCGAGGCTTCGGGTTATGCAAATGATTATTTTTGGCTTCGTAGTGTGTTGTCATGAAGTTTGTCGCCTCCTTAGTAATGAATGCCTCGGCCATCGATGCTTCAACTCTACGTTTATTTTTATATTTAGCTCGAAGCGTGTTCTGCATCCTCTCAGTTGAGAAGCGCCATCGATTTTGAACTGGCCCCCCAATCTTGCCTTGGTCGGTAGATGCAAAATCAAATGTTGCATTGGATTAAAGAAGCCCCATGGAAAGATCCTTTCTAATTTGCAGATCAACTCCGGCGCCAACTCTTCCATTTCATCTAGCACACCGGGCGATAGTTCTTTCGCACAAAGAGAACGGAAGAAATAGCTCAGCTCTGCCAGTACTAGCCATTCGTCCTCAGGGATAAAGCCACGCAACATCATCGGCATTACCCGCTCAAGCCATATGTGCCAATCATGACTCTTGAGACCAAATATTTTCAATTTTTCAAGACTCGCTCCCCTCTTTAGATTCACAGCATACCCATCGGGGAACATCAACTGCATTTTCACCCGCAATAGCATTTCCCTCATAGCTGGCCTTCCAAGATTGAACCATGCCTTTGGCTTCGCTATGCTTTCCTTTCCTTTCTGTTGTCGCAAGTTTTGTAACGGTCTATCACATAGAGCCTCCTGGTCGATTCTAGCCTTAGGATTATCCTCTCACTTCCCCTCTATGCCAACAATGTACCAAAAATGGCCTCCGCCATATTCTTTTCAGTGTGTATCATGTCGATGTTGTGTGGGCAAATGAGGTCTTTGAAGTAAGGCAGATCCCACAAGCATGACTTGTGAGTCCAGGCGTGTTCCGTATTATACCCTTTGAAATACCCTGGACGCAAAGGATCAGGCTCGAGAGCGTTTAACTGATCAAGGGTCTATTGGCCTGTCAACGCAGGTGGTGCGGTGTTTTTGACAACTATACCTTTGATGAAATTCTTCTTGTCTTTTCTAAACTTATGGTCAGGATCTAGGAAATGTCTATGCATGTCGAAGCAAGAAAACTTGCGACCCGCTTGTAGCCAACGGAACTGAAGAGCTGCCTTACATGTGGGGCACGGGAACCTTCCATGCACACACTAGCCAACGAATAGCACATACGTTAGATAGTCATGCGTCGAGTACATATACCACACATGCATTTTGGTAGCGGCGTCGTATGTATTGATCCCATTATACCAGGCTTCTTGCAATTCATCCTTAAGCGGCTGCATGTACACATTCATATTCTTCCCCAGATATTTGGGCCCTGGAATTATCAACGTCAGGAAAATGTTCTTTATTTTCATAATCTCTCCAGGGGAGATTGAGTGGAATGACAAATACAGGCCAACAACTGTATTGTGCTGCCATCATACCATACACGTTGAACCCATCCGTGCTAATGGCAACTCGAGGATGCCTTGGATCTACCGATTTATCCTTATGTAATGCATCGAAGTGCTTCCACGCAAAAGCATCCGAAGTGTGTACCAACATCTTGTTCCCATCCGCATCTAGTTCGGTTCTTTTGCCCAATTTGTGCCATGTCATCTGTCCGGCCGTCTCTTTGACCATGAAAAGACGTTGAAGTCTTGGTACGATTGGCAGATACCGAAGAACATTAATGGGGATTTTGGTCTGGATCTTCTCACCCATACCGTTGTCTACCACAATATACCCGGAAGAATTGCAAATGGGGCAATAGTTCAAGGCCGCATACTCAAGCCTAAATAAGGCACATCCATTCTCACAGGCATGTATCTTCTCATAGGGCATCTTAAGTACACGGAGGATTTTTTCTGACTGGTACAGATGTGCACGCAGTACATGGCCTTTGGGTAGAAAGCATCCAAATATCGTCATCATCGCGTTGTAGCATTCTCTGCCTAGGTTGAATTGAGCCTTCAGAGCCATTACTTGCGCAATGGCATCCGGCTGACAAAGCTCAGTGTGCTCGTGGAGAGGATGTTTTGAAGACTCCAACATTTCATACAAGGCCTTTGCAGATTCCTCCATCTCATCGTCCGAATCCCGAGCATCATCAAAGTCTTGCACCATGTATTCGATCCCGGTACCATGCTCGTCGGTGCGACGACGAACCACCTCAGCTCTGGCACGTTGGTCAGACTCACCATGAAAAGTCCACACAGTACAATTAGGCATAAAACCCCACTTCTGCAGGTGTTTACCCATTTCAAACTCTGTCTGCCTTTTAATGTTGTCGCATTTGGGACAGGGGCACCATGTTTTTTCCTGGCCATTTGCAAATGCGTCTCTCAAAACCCCCCTGGTTTTTGTTAACCATTCATTGGTCATGTCTTTCTGACTAGGGTGACCAATGTACATCCAAGCGCGATCACTCATCCTGCCTACCTACTAAATACACAAGAAATATATATATAATTCATCATCTATATTCATTAGGTAATCAAGTTTGTCAGTTTTATTATGTCCATGCAACCTACACGCTAATAGGTAGAGATAGGTCCTAATCCCACCCGAGTATGTGTAGATTGGGTTCGTTTTCCCATGCTCTGCTCCGGATCCAATGCAGAATTTTGGTAGCACCTCCACGTTGTTCTCTTGATACACGTCTCGGCAATAAGCAAAGAGGATGTGTACCCGGAGAACAAGAGGGAGGCACTGACGAAATTCTGCATCGGATCCGGAGCAGAGCATATGAGAAAACGAACCCAATCTACACATACTTGGGCTGCCCATAGATAACATTGGACAATTCGAAAGAATCACGGTTATAAATATGCAAATACATGCATATTTATATATGTAACCCTTTCGAACAGGAGACGCATATTGGTCACGCATACCGATGATTGAAGACACCTGTAGCTAGCAAGTTTCATCGGCACGAAGATCAGAACAAAGCAATTTTTAAGGGGGCCGGGGGAGGAGATGTCATTTGTTCTCACCAACGAACATAACAAGGGAGCTCGTCAAACGCACGGGGAGGTAGTCGAACAACAGACCCTCGCAGTGATGAAACAACTGCACATTGAAATGAAACTCGATCAACACAAATATGATGTTTTTCATAAAAAATCAAAAAATATATAACCTAACTCATAATTCACAAATATATGACCCCGTCGGCCTCTGGAAGGCCGAAGAGCATCTTTTTCGGGATCGGGGTGTCGGGGGTGTCGTGTCGGGATCAGGGAGTCGGGGGTGTCGTGCCGGGGTAGGGGTGTTGTCTCAGGGTCGGGGGTGCCGTGCCGGGGTGTCGGGGTGTCGTGTCGGGGATCAGGGTGTCTTTTTCTACTTTTCCTACTTCTTTTTTTTCATCTTCTACTTCTACTTTCTTCATCTTCATCTTCTTTCTTCTTCTTCTCCTTTTCTCTTCTTCTTCTTCTTCACCCTCCTCTTCTTCTTCTTCTTCTTCTTCTTCTTCTTCTTCTTTTCTCCTATTTTTTTTCTTTTCTTATTTTCTTATAAGTTTTTACTTTTCTGTCTAGTTTTTTCTAATTAACCTACTAAACTAAGTAAAAAATAAACTAACTACCTAATTTAACAGAAAAACAAAAAATAAACTAAATGTCTAATTTGTTCTAAGTGAGGGGGGCGTCGGCCGGGCACTCGCCGGAGTTGGGTGGGGACGTCCGGGGCGGCGGGGGGAGAAGATCCACGGAGATGGGGGAGCTATGGGGAGGGGGCAGCGCCAGGACCCGGCGAGTGGAGCGGGTGGCTCGGGGAGGGGGGCGGCGCGGGGGAGCCGCCGAGGGGAGGCGGCGGCACAGGGAGGGGCGCGATGAGCGGCGATGGGGGCGGCGCAGGGAGGGCGGCGGTGCGATGGTGGTGGCGGTGCAGGGAGGGGGCCACAAGGGGAGGGGCCGGCAATGGGAGGGGCGGCTCAGGGCGGGGGGCGGCGCGGGGGAGCCGCTGAGGGAAGGGGCGACACGAGGAGGGAGACATTCTGGTGGTGGGAGGTGGCGCGGTGGCAGGGGTGGTGGGAGGGGATGGCGGCGGTGGTCGCAGGGGGAGGGAGAGAGTGTGTGTGAGAGAGAGAGGAGTGGGGGCGGGGGACAACCATTATAGGCACGCCCCCTTTGTCGTCTGCCCCCAGAAGGCAAAGACACCAACGGTCGACGGGAAAGGTCTGGCAGACGGCAAAGACCCTTCCATTGGTCCTGGCCAGGCCCAAGGTCCAGTGGGACCCACCTTGCCTCTATGTCGTGTGCCCTTGGTCTCTTTTCCGTCTAGGCGCAGACGGCAAAGAACTAGCAGATGGCAAACAGAGACTTTGCCATGTGCCGGTTCTTTGCCATCTGCTTTGCTTCAGCTGACAGCAAAGAACATCTTTGCCATGTGCCAGCAGATGGCAAAGGCCTGG
Organism: Hordeum marinum; assembly: GCA_022496015.1. Classification (NCBI taxonomy): domain Eukaryota; kingdom Viridiplantae; phylum Streptophyta; class Magnoliopsida; order Poales; family Poaceae; genus Hordeum; species Hordeum marinum. The sequence goes on from CM039677.1 coordinate 323,378,679, forward strand.
CACATGGCAAATAACCGGATTCTAGTAGTGCTAGATAGTTGTGCTGGTTGTGTTTTCAGGGAATGAACTGTTGAACAAGCTGAACTACTTTTGAATAATATATTGAGCAATGATAATGATTAGACTATTCCCGAACCACCTTCGAAGTCAACTCCGAAGAAAAGAGGTATTCTATTTCTCAGTCTTGAAGATATGCAAGAGGAAAATAAATCTATGAAATAAAAAGGTATTAAAGCTGAAGATGTTAAGAATCTACCACCTATTGAAGAAATACATGGTCTTGGTAACCCAACACAGGTAGTAGAGGTAAATTCTCTTCGTAGATTTGATGAAAGCAATATTCCTTATAATAAGTCTGCTAGCCAATGCTTGGATGTGTTTGATAATTTTGTTGTTAAGCAAGAAAAATTTAATGCTTATGTTAGTAGACAATTGAAACATAATGTTTTCATGCTTGATCGCTTGGACGATTATATGAGTAAAACTATCAATGATCTTAAGCTTATTAGTAAACATGCTTCTATGGTAACTACTCAAGTAGAACAAGTACTTAAGGCAGAAAATGATTTGCTTAATGAGATGAATAGTAAGAACAATTATCATTCTGTTAGAGTTGTGACTAGAGGTGAAAAAATGACTCAGGAGCCTTTGTATCATGAGGTCCATCCTAAGAGAATTGAGCAAGATTCTCGGGGAATTAATACTGATGCACCTAATCGTTCTAGTAATAAGAGGGAAAAGGATGATGATAGAACTTTGCATGCTGCTAGTGAACCTGTTATAGATACACCTGAAAACCCAAATGATACTTCTGTTTCTGATGCTGAGACTCAATCTGGTGATGAACACGAGTCTGGTGATAATATTAATGATGATGTTCATGTTGATGTTCAACCTAGTAATGGTAATGATGTGGAGATTGAACCTGTTGTTGATCTTGATAACCCACAACCTGAGAATAAAAGATATGACATAATAGATTTTTCTAGGAAGCAGGGTAAAGAAAGAGAACCATGGGTTCAAAAACCCATGCCCTTTCCTCCTAAACCATCCAAGAAAAAGGATGCTGAGGATTTTGAACACTTCGTTGAAATGCTTAGACCCGTCTTTTTGCGTATGCGCTTGACGGATATTCTGAAAATGTCTCCTTATGCTAAGTATATGAAAGATATTGTGACTAATAAAAGGAAGATATCTGAAGCTGAAATTTCCACCATGCTTGCTAATTATACTTTTAAGGGTGGAGTACCAAATAAATTAGGAGATCCAGGAATACCAACTATACCATGCTCTATTAAAGGGAATTATGTTAAAACTACTTTATGTCATTTGGGAGCTGGAGTTAGTGTTATGCCTTTCTCTTTATATCATAGACTTGGTTTCAATAAGTTCACACCTACTGAAATCTCTTTGCAAATGGCTGATAAATCAACTGCTCTATCTATCGGTATTTGTGAGGATGTACCTGCCATAGTTGCAAATGCTACTATTTTAACAAACTTTATTATTCTCTATATTCCCGAGGACGACAGTATTTCGATCATCCTTGGTAGACCCTTTTTGAATACTGTAGGGGCGGTTATTGATTGCAACAAAGGCAATGCCACTTTTCATATTGATGGTAATGAGCATACGGTACACTTTCCGAAGAAACAACCTCAAGTTCATAGTATCAACTCCATTGAAAAAATTCCAATGATTATTATTGGAGACTTTGAATTCCCTCTTCCTACTGTCAAGAAGAAATATGATATACTTATTGTTGGGGACATGCATATCCCCATTGAGGTAACTTAGTGTTATTCAAAAATTGTTCGGTTTCATGTTATTCAAAAGAAGTTTGTTAATAAGACTTGATCAACCTTATTGATGGATCCCTTTTGATAAGCATGGTATGGATGAATTTAGAAAGCACAACTTTCTGTACCCAACCTTTATTTTCTGTTAGTTGGATTAAATTAAGTAAAATGCTATTATTTTTCTATTTTCTAAGTTTTCCATGCAATAGAAAAATGACATGAAAATAAAATATCTTCAAATGCCCTGAAAATGTAGTACGATTTTTTTGGAATATTTAAAAACATATGGCACTAAGCACACAACAGGGGGCTGCACCAGCAGGTCACAAGCCCACAAGGCGCGACCACCCCCCTGGTCGCGCCTAGCAGGCTTGTGGGTCCCACGTGGCCCCCTTCACTTATTCCAGCACCCATCCACTTCATCTTCCTCTAGAAAAAATCCCACCATTGCTCAAACCCATGTTCTAGCTCATTTTGCTGCCATTTTCGATCTCCTTGTGCAAAGCTTCATTCACAAAACTGTTTTGGGAGATTGTTCTTCGGTATGTGACTCCTCCAATGGTCCAAATAGTTTTTGTTCTAGTGCTTTATATATTGCAAATTTTTGCTGTTGTGGTGACCTTGTTCTTGAGCTTGCATGTCAAATTTGTAAGGTCCCAAGTAGTTTTGATGCATGATATAGCCTCTAGGCACTTGTGGGAGTAGTTGCTATGAGTTTTGTTGAGTTTTTTTCACCTTTATTTTGGGTCACTAAAAATTTCAGAATTTTCAAGTGAAAGAAATGTTGAGGAGGTTGTTAAGAGGATCTTCAAGATGGAGTTCTAATGAAGGTGAAAATGAGATGAGGGAGAAACCCAAGTATAATATTCCTCGCGTCACAGAAGTTCGATCATGTGACACATTCTTGAGGACAACCGGTATTTATGAAGATTTCTATTATTTGACTGAGAATGCAGGCCTCACCGACTTCCTCAACGATAAGTGTCGTGGATTTATCATGACAGATGTCCGGGTTAATGGACTTGGATTCGAGGCCATCGCTAACGTGATGGACTCAAAGGGGTTAACAGGGACGAAGGACACGAGTTTACCCAGGTTTGGCCCCTCAAGGTGAGGTAATAGCCTATGTCCTGCTTGTGTTTGTATTGCTTGTTGTATCAATTACAAGGGAGCTAAAGCTTGACCTAGCTCTTGATAACCTGACCTCTAAGTCGCCCCGGGTCTTGCCTTTATATACTGAGGTCAAGACCACGGGTCATACAAGTTGTGGTCGACTCTCATTACACGTCCGAGTCTGCCTCTATCTTCTCTTGCCTATCCTGACTGAGTTGTCCCCAGGCGGCTTACACGCCCGAGTCTTCTCATCCGGGCCACCCTGCAGGCCCATCTTGTGAGCCGCTATGCTTATTGGGCCCTCCGGTCTTCACGGCTCATCCTTGGGCTGGCTACGAGCCGTCCGGTTTAACCCGGAGCCCTCCAGGGCGGGTCTCACCGTGGGGTTATATCCCCAACATTAGGCCCCAGGTTGATTTGAGCTTGCTCATTTCATCCTTCTCTTCTGTTCCTCGGTGAGTCGCCCAATAGTGACCCGCCGTGACGTCACGTGGACTCTGCAAAAAAGATTCGCTGACGCACCGCCAAATCCTCCCATTAAATGGTTAGCCCGAAAATCGAGGCGTCCGCCTCGGTCGGACAATTTGTGTCGCCTGGATTTTCGCGCCTGCCCCATTTTCCTTTTAAATAGGACTACTGTGGGCGGCATTTCCTTTCTCCCGCTCGCCCTGTCATCTCCTTCTTATCTGATACCTCCGCTCCTGCTCCGGCGTCGTCTCCGTCTCGCCGTCGACTGGCCGCTGCATCATCCTGTTGCGAACCAGAGCCCATCTCGCGCTCCTGTCGCTGGTAAGTCTTCTTCCCTTAGACCCATAACTGTCTCCGGTAGGGTTTCTATAAGCTCCGCCGTCGTCGTCGCTTAGAACTCGAACTCCATTGCCGCCAGCCGTGCTCGGCGTATGAACTCCGGCCCGTCGCCCGACCTCGCGGCGCCGCTGTATAATAGGCAGTGAGTAACACATAGATCGGTCCCTAATCAGCCTACCATTTTAGGTTTTCGTCTGCCTCGCCCGTTCGTCCTTAGGTCTAAAAATAGAGGCATTTTTCCTGCTTTTGTAGATCTGTTATTTTATCTGAACTTCACGAAATCTGCTTCCTGGGACTTAGCCGTTTTTTGCTCCTCCTCTTTTCTTTGTGGACTCACCAGGCCCCTCCGGCTCTCATCAACTAGCATATTATTTGTAGAACCCTTTAAATTGTAAGCCATCGTAGATATTTGTTTTGCTCTTGACTCGCCATACTTTTTAATTTGCACAGTCCTTAAGCCGCCAGCATGTCTCGTGCCTCCAACTCATGCAACTGGGTCGGGTCTTGCATCACGGAGGAATACTTATTGGATTTTGTTCATGCGGGTACCCTTCCTTCCAAGGAGGTCCTTAATTGGCGGGCCCCGGGTGATGAAACACGGCCCACTCCTCAAGAAGGCGAAGTAGTGGTCTTCTCCGATCATATCAAGCGAGGATTCGTGCCCCTCGGCTCGAAGTTCTTTCGTGACGTCCTTCACTTTTACAAGCTTCAACCCCAAGACTTGGCCCCCAACTCCGTCTCCAATATATGCAATTTTCAAGTGCTCTGTGAAGTCTATCTGCAAGCCAAGCCATCTGTGGGGTTATTTCGAGAGTTTTTCTACGCCAATCATTAAACTGAGGTGAAAGCCGGTCCGAGTCTAGAGCTTGGCGGGATCTCCATTCAACGGCGTAGGGATATTAATTTTCCGGTCATCCAGATGCCGAGTCATCTAAAGGGCTATAACAAGACTTGGTTCTATTGCAAGAATACCTCTCCTGAGAATGAGCGTCCACTGCCGGGTTATCGTCCCTCCCGGCTCAAGACAACTTCAGAGCTTCCGGGCCGGCTGTCAGCTTCGGAACGTGGAAGGTACGAGCCGGCTCATGCCAAGATCAAGGCCCTCATGGCCAATGGTTTAACCGGGCTGGATCTGATCCGCTACTGGATTTCTTGGCGGATTATGCCCTTAAGTCATAGAAGCCGGCTCATATGTGAATACGAAGGCAAGTATGATAGTTAACTATGCTTCAGCCAATCAACCCTGGCGAAGGATGACATCACCACCGTCATCCGGAGCCTTGTCCATGAAGCATCAGGATCATGCAGCGCCATTGGCCTGGCGCCTTTTAACTCCAAAAATCCGGCTCCAGATGTAAGACGACTCTTCACCACTTTTCTCCTTGTCACTTGTACCTTTCTGACGCATTACTGTTTAACCTTTCTAGGCCAACTCTGATTTCTGGAAGAAGGAGTATGTTCCTCCTTTGAAGAAGCCCAAGAAGAAAGTTCTGGCTAAGAAGCCCAAGCAGACCGCCCCACAAGAAGGATGGTTTGGCCCGCCGCAATCGGCTGGCTCAGAGGTAAACCTTGGCTGCTTTCTACTATTTTATTACCTTATTTTACTTACACTTGTTTTACTCACAGGATGATGTTGAAACAAGCCGCGCGCAACGCCCCTAAGGTAATTTATATTTCTTCCGGCTCAGAATATTTTATTCCCAGGAGGCCGCGGCGGGTTATCGGAAAAGTTCCTCTTTCTCATCCTCTTGCTTATCTGGCTCCTAATTTTCTTTTGAAAAAGCAACAACAGGTTGAGCGTCGCTAGACCCGGAGCGCTGGTTCTACTGAACTTATGTCCGGCTTACCAAACTCGCTAGCTCCGAAGAAACGCCCCGCAGAGGTATGTATCTCCGTTTTAATTAAATTCACTTTGCGACCTCGACGCTGTCTCATCTTTCTTAAATTGTCTCTCAGAAATCACCCTCTTCTGGCGACCGCTCTGCCGCCTCCCAAGATCAACCCGCTGTAAGTATTTCCCATTATGACATCCGGCTCTCTATGCGGCAGTAATATCCTTTGGATTCTGATCCTCACATTTACAGTGCTCAAGCGAAGCGTCGCAAGACGAACAAGTCTTCCCCTAGCCCTGCAGCCCAAGAGCCAGAGCGTGAACAACCGGAAGAGTCACGACCGGATGTAGATCCGCCAGCCGCATCCACTGGGCCGGCTGTTGAAGATAACATCCTGGAGATCCCTCCAAGGGGTCCTTCGAAACCACCGAGTCCTGCCCAGATGACTAAGACCACTGCAACTTCGGGCGTCGTGATCATCGGGTCTGCCTTTCAGTCTCCTCCAGCTCACGTGTTGACCAGGCATAAAGAGCCGGCCGAGACTTCAAAGAAACTAGATTTTGACTCTTCTTCCTTTGAGAAGATGACGGCCGAAGAACTTCACGCCGGTTATGTGAACCGACTTTCCACCAGTCGAGATCTGGAGCTTCGGCTGGTCAGCTTGATGAAGAAAAAATATGAGGTACTCCTCTTCTTGCTATAACCTTATTTAGCCCCCAAGGGCCAGCTCAATCTAGTTAAGAGTTGAACCGGGTCTTTCCTGATCCTCTGTAGAAAATCTAAATCCATAGTCCCCAAGGGCCGGCTCAGCTTTGATAAAGTTAAGTCAGAGCTTCATTGTAGATAGTTTGAATAGCCAATTGTAGCCCCCAAGGGCCGACTCAATTTTGATAAAGTTGAGTCGGAGCTTCAATGTAGATAGTTTTTAAGAGCCAATTGTAGCCCCCAAGTTCCGGATTAACTTGATGAAGATGAGCCGGAACTGCACTGTAATCTTGGAGATCAAATATACATTAGCCCCCAAGTGTCAAACATATTGCTTGCAATCTTCTTGACACTTGCATAATTTTGTCTTAATCTTCATCATCTGAAAAAAATCCATCCTGGCGACTTATTCTGCATTTTGATATGCCATAGGAAGCTTTAAACGAGGCCAGGTCGCAGTTGACGGATCTGAAGACCAACCTGGCGGCTCAACAAACGGCTCGAAGTGCCACCGATGAAAAGTGTCGGCTCCTTTCTAAGGAGTTGGCCACAATCAAGGCCGACTTTCTGCTTTTAAAGAGTTACCTGAGTCTGAGAAGATCTCTTTGACCAAACGGGCGGATGACGCCGATCAACGGCTAATAGTTGTATCCGATGAACTCCAAACCCTGAAGCGCCACATTACCAAGATGATATCCGCCCTCTTTGGTAAGCTTCTGACAACTTGTGCTTCAATGGCTATATAACACTTGTACTGGCGAATCATCCTGAAATGTCCGTCTTATGCAGGCCCTAGGAGCCAGCAACTGGCTTCTGATAATCTGCTGCCATTGAAGGCCATCTACACTTTGACTAAGCAACTGTACTGCGGCACGGTGTGCACTATCAAAGTCGTGCAATACAAAGACAAGATTCCAGCGACTCTCAAGGGCGTCTTGGAGCTCTTTTCCACCATGCCTAAGCAGATTGCCGAACTCAAGAAGTCAGCCGCCCGCCAAGGGGCCATTGTGGGCATCAGCCGGGCTTTGGCCTTTTCTCCGGGTCTAACATCAGCCGAGATGATGGATGGCTTCCCTTCAAAGAAAGACGACGGCTCAGAGTTCACTGATGCTGACTACAGCCGGTGCGTGAAGGAATCCCGAGTACTAGCTTCCGTCTTAGCGGAAGAAGCTGATCTGACGACCTACCAGGAGGCTTATGGCCCGGATCAAAAAAGAATCCAAGGCCCACTTTACGAGTGCAAAGACTTGACGCCTGCCCGTAGTAAGGACTTCTTCGCTTCTGACCTTGACCCGTCTCCTTATTTTGACGAAGGCTCTTTTGCGGCTCTAACAAACTCCAACTGGGATTTGGACAACCTCCACATCGGGGCCACCGAAGAGCCGGAGCAGGATGACCCGGCAGCTAGTTAGTTCCTTGAAAAAACTTGTAACAACTGACTCTCCTTAACCCGCCGTGTGGCGTTTGAAAAGACTTGTTTAAAATTTTGAGCTCCTCTGGGAGTGTATGTAATAGACTAGATTTTTTACTTTTGCTTCTCCTGAACCTTGTGTCATTATGCTTTATAAGATGATCCAGCTTTTTAGCTGCCATTGTCCTTGTATGCTCTTGAACATTTTATACTACTTTGTCATCATAGAAGACACCTGCGGCCAAGATTAGGTAAACTATACCTGGAGGTGGTAATTCCCTTTTGGCAATTACGGCTAATCTGGTTAGCCAGAGATGGCATAAAGCCTGGCCGATAAGGCGTTTAAAAGATACACCCATAGGTAATAATGCGGCGTAAATGCCGGCGGATAAGCGTTAGAAGCTGTACCCGAAGGTAAGAAGCCGCTCTCGCCGCGACTCATTTTCCTGAGCTGGATTTTTGTGCCATAAGGCCGGCTAATAGGCATTATAAGCTATACCCGAAGGTAAGAAGCCACCGTTCGCCGCAGCTAATTTACCTTAGCCGTTTTACGTGGCCTAAAGCCGGCTAATAGGCATTATAAGCTATACCCGAAGGTAAGAAGCCGCCGTTCACGGGTCATGAGACGTTAGCTACCCGTCGGTAAAAAACCTCTCATAACCGTGGCTAAACATGTTAGCCAGAAATTTGGCATAAAGTCGGCCGATAGGGTGTTAGAAGCGATACCCGTCGGTAAGAAGCCCCCTCAACAGTATGGCGTAACCCGCCGACGGATAGGCGTTAGAAGTTGTACCCAAAGGTAAGAAGCCGCCCTCGCCACGACTCATTTTCCTGAGCCGGTTTTTTTTGTTTTGTGGCATAAAGCCTGGTGCCGTGGCTCATTTTCCTGAGCCGGGATTTTGTGGCATAACGCCTGGTGTCGCGGCTCATTTTCCTGAGCCGAGATGTTGTGGCATAACGCCTAGTGCCGCGACTCATTTTCCTGAGCCGGGATTTTACTTTGGCAGTGACACTATTTGATATAACTGTGATATGTACAATGACAGTGTTCGATGAGGGGTCTCTACACCCTTAAGTAAAATAAGGCGGGAGATGCGCGATGTTCCACGGCCGGCGGGTCTCCGGACCCGCCGTATCTGAGTCATCTCGGATATCGATGAGGTAATATGACCCATTGTTGAGATTTCTGCTGACTACAAAAGGTCCTTCCCATGGAGAAGAGAGCTTATGCATATTTGTCTGGTCCTGAATCAGCCGGAGCACTAAGTCGCCCTCCTGGAATGTCCGGATCTTGACCCTGCGGCTATGATAGCGACGCAAGTCTTGTTGATAAATTGCTAACCGGGCCGCTGCTAACTCTCGTGCCTCTTCCAGAGAATCCAATGCGTCTTGACATGCCGGCTCATTTTCCGCCTCAACGTAAGCTGCCACCCTTGGCGAGTCATGCCGGATGTCACTAGGCAAAACTGCCTCGGCTCCGTACACCATAAAGAAAGGCGTGAAACCCGTAGATCTGTTAGGGGTGGTCCTGATGCTCCATAAGACGGAGGGTAATTCTTCTACCCAACACCCAGGTGTTCGCTGCAAAGGAACCATAAGCCGCGATTTAATCCCTCTTAAAATTTCCTGATAGGCACGCTCCGCCTGACCATTGGATTGTGGATGCGCCACTGCTGAAACATCAAGCCGGATATGCTCTTCGTTGCAGAATTTTTTCATAGCCCCCTTGGACAGATTTGTACCATTATCAGTGATGATGTTGTGTGGGTAACCAAAACGGTAGATCAAATTTTTGATAAATAAAACCGCCGTAGCCGCGTCACATTTGCTGACCAGCTCTGCCTCTACCCACTTGGTAAACTTGTCCACCGCCACCAGGAGGTGTGTTTTCTTATCCTTGGATCTCTTGAAAGGTCCCACCATGTCAAGCCCCCAGACCGCAAACGGCCAAGTAATTGGTATCATCCTTAACTCCTGAGCCGGGATATGAGCATGCCGGCCAAACTTCTGACAGCCGTCGCACTTACGGACTAGGTCCTCCGCGTCTTTATGAGTCGTCAACCAGAAAAACCCGTGCCGGAAAGCCTTGGCCACCAAAGATTTCGAGCCGGCGTGGTGTCCACAATCGCCAGTATGGATTTCATTCAAGATCTGCCGGCCCTCCTGTGGTGAAACACAACATTGAAAGACTCCCGTCACACTGCATTTATGCAACTCACCATTGGCTATTGTCATGGACTTAGAATGTCGGGTGATCTTTCTGGCTAGGTCTTCATCCTCAGGTAACTCGCCCCGAGTCAAATAGGACAAATAGGGAATAGTCCAATCTGGGATAGCATGCAGAGCCGCCACTAATTCTGCCTCCGGGTCAGGAACAACCAAATCTTCTTCTGAAGGTATCTTGACAGTCGGATGGTGCAAGACGTCCAGAAAGACATTGGGTGGCACCGGCTTTCGTTGAGAGCCTAATCATGATAAAGCATCAGTCGCCTCATTTCTACGACGATCAATGTGAACTACCTGATATCCTTTGAAGTGTCCTGCAATAACATCAACTGCCTGACGGTAAGCCACCATCCGCAGGTCCTTGGAATCCCAAGTGCCAGAAACTTGCTGAGCCACCAGATCTGAGTCGCCCAAACACCTGACTCGGCTCAAATTCATCTCCTTGGCTAACCGAAGACCATGAAGCAAAGCTTCATATTCAGCCGCATTGTTAGTGCAGGGGAACATCAGCCAGAGCACATAACAAAATTTATCACCCTTGGGGGATGTCAGAACAACTCCTGCCCCTGACCCCTCTAATTGCTTGGATCCATCGAAGTGTATAGTCTAGTATGTGTTATCCGGCTTTTCCTCGGGAGCTTGACACTTCGTCCAATCATTTATGAAATCCACAAGGGCTTGGGACTTGATAGCTGTGCGAGGCACATATTTTACATTGAGAGGTCCCAGCTCCAATGCCCACTTACCAATCCTTCCTGTGGCTTCTCTGTTCTGGATAATATCCCCCAGCAGAGCAGAATTGACCACAGTTATCTGGTGCCCTAAGAAATAGTGTTTTAACTTGTGGTTGGCCATGAAGACCCCATATACCAGCTTCTGCCAATGTGGATACCTTTGCTTAGAATCTGTCAGGACCTCACTGATATAATAAACCGGCCTTTGCACTGGATACTCCTTTCCAGCCTCCTTGCGCTCGACCACGATTGCAGCACTCACTGCTCGGTTATTAGCCGCCACATAAAGGAGTAACGGTTCTTTTTCAGCCGGAGCAGCCAGCACTAGCGGCTCAGTGAGCTGTTTTTTAAGCGCCTCAAGTGCCTCACCCGCCACTTTACTCCACACAAATTTGTCTGTCTTCTTCATCATTTGATATAAAGGAATAGCCTTCTCTCCAAGACGGCTTATGAACCGGATCAACGCAGCAATCCGCCCTGCTAAGCGCTGAATATCATTAATGCAAGCCAGCTCTCCGAGAGAGGTAATAGCCTTGATTTTGTCCGGGTTAGCCTCGATACCATGCTCGGAGACCAGGAAACCCAAAAGCTTGCCCATCGGAGCACCAAAACACACTTGGTCGGGTTAAGCATCATCTTGTAGATCCGGAGATTATCAAAAGTTTCTTTTAAATCCTCCAAGAGAGTCTCCTTCTTTCTGGATTTGATCATGAGGTCATCTACATAAGCATGAACATTACGGCCAATCTGACTGTGAAGGCAGTTCTGCACGCATCGCTGGTAAGTCGCCTGGGCACTTTTGAGCCCGAAAGGCATAGAGACATAGCAGAACGCCCCAAAGGGTGTAATAAAAGCCATTTTCTCCTGGTCTTTAACCGCCATCTTGATTTGATGATAACCTGAGTACGCATCCAGGAAGCACAAACTTTCACACCCCGCCGTAGCATCAATGATCTGATCAATACGCGGGAGAGCAAATGGATCAGCCGGACAAGCCTTGTCAAGGTCCGTGTAGTCCACACACATACGCCATGTGTCATTCCTTTTGAGCACGAGCACCGGGTTAGCCAACCATTTCGGATGAAAAACTTCAATGATAAAACCTGCTGCCAAGAGCCGGGCAACTTATTCCCCAATAGCCTTGCGCCTCTCCTCATTGAACCGCCGCACAAACTGTTTGATCGGCTTAAACTTTCGATCCACATTAAGGTTGTGCTCAGCGAACTCTCTCGATATACCCGGCATGTCAGAAGGTTTCTGTCGGGGATATACCCCACGGTATGACCCGCCCTGGCGACTCACAGGAGACCCGGCCAAAGACATGACATTCTATTAAAGACCCGGCAGGCGAGTCACAGGATGACCAAGCCCAAGACCCGGCGGGTGAGCCGGCGCCAGGCGGCTCATGGGATAAGACCCGGTGGGTGAGCCGGCGCCAGGCGGCTCACAAGAGAAGGCCCACAAGAGAAGGCCCGAAGAGAGAAGGATTCCATTAAAGGAAATAAGACCCGGAGTAGGATTCGTGATGAGTCCTAATCCTACTCCTAGTAGGACTCTATTTGTAAGCCTACCCTCTCCACTTATATAAGGAGGGGTAAAGCACCCCTAGAGGGACAGATTGAGAAGAGACACAAGCCCACAAGTTTAGACAACACAATTAGAGATAGACAGATTAGAGGCTCTCGTGATTAGAGGTAGCAATTAGCACCCTTGTAACCGAGAGATCTTCATCATCATCAATACCAGACAAGCAGGATGTAGGCTTTACCTCGACTTGAGGGGCCGAACTTGGGTAAACTCCGTGTCTTCTCGATTCCGACCAACCCCTTCAAGCCGCCACGTAGTTGCGTCTCGCCCCGAACCTAAGTCCGTGACCCGGACATCTGCCGTGACAAAACCACGACAGTTTCCATGCGAAGATGTCCCGATTCTCACAGATGAATTCGATGAGCGCGCTTTCCTATTTGGGATCCATGTGAGATCCAATGATGAACTGTTTAGATGAGTCGCCCACAATGAAATCTACTATCTTGGTATCATCCGTCGAAAACTTGAGGGGTGGCTCAACCTCCGTGGTGGGCTTTTTCAGCAGGGTCATATCCTCCGATCAACATTCTCCTTATATAACTTAAGTTCCTCTTGGGCGCAACTGGACTCCGTGTAAGTCGCATCTCCTTCTTCACACTCAATAGCTGTATTTCGATTACCATGAACGGTAATGGTACCGTTTAAGCCGGGCATCTTGAGCTGCAAGTAAACATAGCAGGGCCTAGCCATGAACTTAGCATAAGCCGGCCGTCCAAATATCGCATGATAAGGACTCTTGATCTTGACCACTTCGAACCACAAGGATTCCACCCTGTAATTGTACTCATCGCCAAAAGCCACTTCCAATGAAATCCTGCCCACCGGACGCGCCGACTTACCCAGAACCACACCATGAAAGACGGTGGATGACGGTTTTAAATCCTTGTCAAGCAACTTCATCCGCCCGAAAGTGTCATAGTAAAGGATGTTTATGCTGCTGCCGCCGTCCATAAGCACCTTGTTCACCATATATCCGCCCACTTGGGGGGCTACAACCAAAGCCAGCCGCCCCGGGTCATCAACACGTGGCGGGTGATCTTCTCGGCTCCATGTTATGTCATATTCAGACCACTTTAAGTACTGCGGAAGAGCCGGTATAATCGCATTAACTGTCCGCTTTCGCAACTTCTGGTCCCGTTTGTTGAGACCAGTTGTGAAAATGTGGTACTATCCGGAGCTGAGCTGCTTCAGATTACTCTGAAAACCAGACTGATTACGCTGTTGTTGTTGATTATTGTTACCAGAATGCGTCTGGTGTCCCCTTGACTATCCTGACCCGGATGACGGTGGACCGGATGACCGGACCCTGAGCTGCCAGAACCAAAACCAGCTCCTGACCCATCATGTCCTGAGTTGTCCGGCGGACCACCATCTCGATTGTTAGGTTGTGTGAAATACCGCTTGTACTTCTGCATGAAATTGCAATTCCTCCATGTGTGGTTTGCCGGCTTATCAGGCAGACTGTGATTTGGACAAGGTCGCTTAAGTAACTCCTCCATGTTCGGGGAAGAGCTATCCCTGCCAAAGGGCTGTCTAAACCTCCTATTGCCTTTGGGGTAATTCTGCTGGGTGTTTGTATTAGCCACCAGCTCTGACCCGGCCTCTGGATTCTTACGTTTGCTTTGGCTACCGTTGTTTGCCGCACCCTTGCCTTGATTGCCTTTCTTACCTTGGCCAGCTTTCTCATCATCAGAACCCGAATCTTTCGTACTGCCAGAGTCTGCATATTTCGTGAGAGCCGTCATGAGCTCTCCCATGTCCTGGCACGTACGTTTGAGCCGGCCGAGTTTCTGCTTCAGAGGAACAAAATGGCAGTTCTTCTCCAAGATCAGTACCGCCTGGGCCGCCGTGATCTGCTCCGAGGAGTGGATGATTGTCGAGACCCACCGTACCCAATGATGGGACGACTCGTTCTCCTGTTGGACACAGTGATCAAGATCCACAATGGTCATCGGTTGCTTGCACGTCCCTTGAAAGTTTTTAATGAATCAGGCCCGGAGCTCCGCCCATGAATTGATGGTAATAGGCGGTAACCCCTTTAGCCACGTGCGAGCCGGGCCTTCAAGCATCATGATGAAATACTTGGCATAAACCGCCTCACTGACCTCCAACATCTCCATGGCCAGTTCATAACTCTCCACCCAGGCTCCTAGTGAGCCGGCCTAGCTGGCGCCTCTTGCGGGCTTCCCGCATGGTTTACAAATGCTGACGTGTCTCTACCCGGCCGGTGACCCATCGGAATCTCTCTGTGCCGATTGCTGTTGGAACCTGCTGGTGACTCGTAGCGCCGACTAAAGCCGTGGCTAGGAAGAGGGGTTGAATGAACACGGCTCCGGCTGTGAGTATATTTCTCCTGCTGGGCGACGGCCGTCTGCAGGTACCCGATGGCGTTCCGCACCTCCTCTACAAAGGGTGCTTCATCTGGGATAGGAATTGTCTCAAGCCGGGTGGCCGCTGCCACCATATTCTCGGTCGGGTTAGAATAATGACCCACCGGCGTCGGAAAGCCACCGGGTGAAACTTGGTTACACCGGGTCGGATGAGTCGCTGCTCGCCCCGTCGGGCGGCTTTCGGGTGCGTCCGTTACTCGCCTCGTGCCAGGAGTATTGAAGAGGTTCCTTGCTTCATAGCACTCTGGTAGACGGGACTAATGCCTCCTTCGATGTACCGCTGCTGCTGATATCTGCTCCAGCCCTAGACGGAAAGCGTCTGCCTTGATACGTTCTGCCTCTTCCTCCATCTGGATCTTTAGCTCATCCATCCTTTGTCATTCCTCTTTCATCCGGCCCTTGATCCTTGCGATCTCTAAATTCCGAGCTGCTTGATTATCTGGTGTGACCTCAGTGGCCATTAAAGCCGCGAGCTCGTCCATTAGCTCCACAAGAACTTGACCTGGCGGCGGTGGGTTATCACCCGAGGTGGCGGCTCCTGCAGTTGTACTACTCGTGCCTAGGGCTGACCCCGCCATGAACACGACAGCATGAACCGGAAACTCAAGATTATCCGACTCTGAGCGATCTAACTCAAGGTAGACATCGTCGTAGCCCCCCAGGCCACCATTGCGGAGCTGGTACACCGACTCTGTTTCTCCACTTGAAGATTCGTCCTCCGAATAGACAAGAGTTTCCTGTGATCCGGAAGCTTCCAGATCCGAACCTTGAGTGAAGACTACAAAGACATGCTTCTGACCTGGATTAGCACGGGCAGGATGCATGTTACACGCAGGTCGCAGACGCCGAGCCGGCTCGATGATGTCAGTGCAAACGTCCGGCCCGGATGTAGATCCGTCAACCCTTCCGATGAAGACGTGGATCCCGCCGAATGGAACCTGGAATCCATACTCCATGGACTCAGCATCAAGCCCCCATCTGGCATCGTCCATGTAGAACCGGCCACGGCGACTCTTGCTGATCCTTCCAACCACGTATCCTTCGAGCCCCGGGAGAGAGCCCTTCGAGAACTCAACACCACCAAGTGTCAGCCCCACGGTGGGCGCCAACTGTCGTGGATTTATCACGGCAGATGTCCGGGTTAATGGACTTGGATTTGAGGCCATCGCTAACGTGATGGACTCAAAGGGGTTAACAAGGACGAAGGACACGAGTTTACCCAGGTTCGGCCCCTCAAGGTGAGGTAATAGCCTACGTCCTACTTGTGTTTGTATTGCTTGTTGTATTGATTACAAGGGAGCTAAAGCTTGACCTAGCTCTCGATAACCTGACCTCTAAGTCGCCCCGGGTCTTGCCTTTATATACTGAGGTCAAGACCATGGGTCATACAAGTTGTGGCCGACTCTCATTACACGTCCGAGTCTGCCTCTATCTTCTCTTGCCTATCCTGACCAAGTTGTCCCCAGGCGGCTTACACGCCCGGGTCTTCTCATCCGGGCCACCCTGCCGGCCCATCCTATGAGCCGCTACGCTTGTTGGGCCCTCTGGTCTTCACGGCTCATCCTTGGGATGGCTACGAGCCGTCCGGTTTAACCCGAGCCCTCCAGGGCGGGTCTCACCGTGGGGTTATATCCCCAACAATAAGTGTGACCAATACCTCTTGCTCACGAATACCTTTGTGCAAAATTTTCATTTTCATGTTAGGGAAGATCCTCCTTCGGTAGAATTTCACTTATATGATGTGCCTAAGAAAATGAACCTTTATGATTTTTTCAAAGTTTGCAAAATACCCTATGAGGGCAGCATCAGGGAACCACGTCCTAGAGACATGGACGATTTTATTGCCATAGTCACAGTAGGGAAAGAGAGAGGGGTGTCAAAGGCAAGAGCAGCTAGTTTACATTTCCCTGTGCTATGCTATTATTCATTATTTGCGGGGAGGTGTTTAGTTGGTCGCTGGAAGAGTGGAGGTCTTAGTGCCCCTGACCTCGCCATTATGCGCCATGCTTTATTTGCTGATAGAACCTTTAGTCTGGGCGCTATGGTGGCCCAACGGTTGAACTCCAATGGTTCGAGGGGGCCCATATTCGGAGGTGTCTATGCATCTCGTCTGGCCAAACACTTTGAGATACCCATTAGGCTTGACGAGGAAGATGAGAGGCTGCTACCCCCGAAGTTCTTAATTTATGACCGTATGGTAGCACATGATGTTATTAAGAAAAAAGATGATAGGAGGCTGCTTTATAACTTGGTTTTTAGCCAGGGTACTTGTGAGATTATTACTCGGTCTGCTTCTTATTTGTTTGATATTCACTCAGGCAGGTACACCATTATGCCCGAAGACATTTACAGATTTTGGGGTCGGACGCAACACCCAGCTCCAGAACCGGCACCAGCCCTTGATCTGTATCCTGTCCTATTTTTCAGTAGGAGCCGCAGGAGCTCGCCAGCCAATGGAACTCTGAGGATGCTCCGGAGTATCCGGGAAAGAGTTGTTTCCAGCCATGGCCCTAGATAAACTTAGGCCAAAAGCCTAAGCTTGGGGGAGTATGTATTTCTCAACGACTTTACATTCATACTCTCACACTCATCTTAAGTAGTCGGTGTTCATACTCTTTCATTGTACCATCCATGGTAGTTTATTTCCTTATTTCGCTTTCTTCTTGTGTGTTTAATTAACTTTGAGAGAAATACAAAAAATATATTATTAGTTCTAGATTTACCTTCTAGTTGCTTAGTTGTAGCATTAAAAGAAAACCCAAAAAGATTTTTTGTTCTTCTTTTGCTTGTTGGGAGCTTTCCCGTGTAAATAGTTTTTCTCGTTCTTGTTTTGAATTTCCTTCCTTTGGGTCATAAGGAGAAGACCACAATGAAAATGTTGAGTGGCTCTCATATGCATAATTGTTTATTGATCAGAGAGCCCATATTACCTTGCCCTCTCCTTTGAGTTATTGTTTGTAGTTTCCAGCTTAGTCCAATGCACGTGCACTCTTATTATTATCCACACCATTCGGTCGTGCAAGTGAAAGGTAATAATGACGATATTTGATGAAAAGATTGAGATGGAGAAAATCTGGTATGAACTCGGCCTATCATGCTTTTGTAAATATGATTAGCTCACCGTTCCAAATTCAGTTCATCATGGGTGAAAAATATTTGCAATGACAATTAGAAATTATAGTTACACATGCCATGCTTAATTAGCTAAGAGTGGACAATGGTATGTCTTGGGTGCCAACATGCGTATTAAAATGATTATGATGTAGTATGATGGGATGGTATCCTCCTCTGAATGATTCAAGTGGCTTGACTTGGCACATGTTCATGCATGTAGTTGACACAAAATCAATATAGCCTCTACGATTTTTATGTTGACGGTGATTTATATCCTACTCATTCTTGCATTCAATGTTGGTTAATCTCAAAGCATGTTCATGATTGTGTTGCTCTCTAGTTGGTCGCTCCCCGGTCTTTTGCTAGCCTTCACTTGTACTAAGCGGGAATACCGCTTGTGCATCCAATTCATCAAACCCAACATTGTTCCATATGAGTCCACCATACCTGCCTATATGTGGTATTTATCTGCCATTCCAAGTAAATTTGCATGTGCCAAACTCTAAACCTTCAAATAAATATTTTGCTTTGTATGCCCAAATCACTCATGTGGCGACTGGGGGCTATCAGTATCTTCCATGTTAGGTGGGTTATTCTCACGATATGTGTTGATTCACTATCATTCACGAGAAAGTGGCTGGTAATCTGGATGCCCAGTTCCATGCTCGAAATAAAATCAAAATATAATTAAACAAAACTCCCCCAGGACGGTGTTTGTATGGACGGTACCCGTGGATTCAGCTCGCTGTGGAGTGTGATTGATTGGTGGAGGGGGAGTAAAAACTTTATCATTCTGTTTGGGAACCGCCTATAATGTATCTAGCATGGAACATGTTGAAAACTCTTGATCGTTATGTGAGCAATGAAAGCATACCTCTCAAAATTATTATTCATCTTTGTTTTAAAAACTCGAGCTCTGGCACCTCTGCAAATCAATGCTTCCCTTTGCGAAGGGCCCTTCCATTTACTTTATTGTTGAGTCATCCCCTTCTCATAAAAGGCACCAGTTAGAGAGCACCACCATCATTTGTATGCTTTGTTGTTAATTGATATTGAGTATGAGCATGACTAGATCTCTTTCACCACGAATTACAATGTCTAGTCAGACCTTGTGTCATTAGAGGTGCTCTACATTTATGTTTTGCGGTCTGAGAAAGGTCTAGTGAGATATCATTTCATCATATTGTATCATGATTGTTTTGATAAAAGTGTTGTCATATGAGAGTTATTATTAGTGCTTGCTAGTTGAGTATGTCATTGATATGAGTAAATGTGAGACCTAAATGATATTGTGAACGTGGTTAGTCCATGATCTTAGCTGAAAATCTGAACATCAGTTAGACATATTTACAACAACAAGATCAAACAGAGTTTGTAAAAGTTTTCCTTTATCACTTTTAGTTTATCAACTGAATTACTTGAGGACAAGCAATGGGTTAAGCTTGGGGGACTTGATATGTCTCCATCGTATCTACCTTTCCAAACTCTTTTGCCCTTGTTTTGGACTCTAATTTGCATGATTCGAATGGAACTAACCCGGACTGACGTTGTTTTCAGCAGAATTGCCTTGGTGTTATTTTTGTACATAAATTAAAGCTCTTGGATTGATGTTAAAATTTACGGAGAATATTTTTGGAATTAATAAAAAATATTGGCAAAAGAATCAACCGGAGGGGGCCACCCACAGGTGGCAAGCCTGCCAGGCGCGGCCACCCCCCTTGTCACGCCTAGCAGGCTTGTGGGCCCCCTGTTGCTCCACCGACCTCAATTCCACTCCTATTTATTCCTAATCACGGAGAAAAAAAATCAAGGGGAAGAGTTCATCACGTTTCATGATACAGAGCCGCCGCTACCTCTTGTTCTTCCTTGGGAGGCCAGATCTGGAGTCCGTTTTGGGCTCCGGAGAGGGGAAATCGACGCCATTGTCATCACCAACCATCCTTCATCACCAATTACATGATTCTCTCTGCCGTTCGTGAGTAATTCCATCATAGGCTTGCTGGACGGTGATGGGTTGGATGAGATTTCTTATGTAATCAAGTTAGTTTTTTTAGGGTTTGATCCCTGGTATCCACTATGTTTTGAGATTGATGTTGCTATGACTTTGATATGCTTAATGCTTGTCACTAGGGCCTGAGTGCCATGATTTCAGATCTGAACCTATTATGTTTTCATGAATATATATGTGTTCTTGATCCTATCTTGCAAGTTGTAGACACCTATTAAGAGTTATGATCCGCATCCCCCAGGGTGACAATACCTGGGATTCTTTCCGGTGATTACCGTAGTTTGAGGAGTTCATGTATTCACAAAGTGCTAATGCTTTGGTCTGGTTATCTATTAAAAGGAGGCCTTAATATCCCTTAGTTTCCATTAGGACCCCACTGCCACGGGAGGGTTGGACAAAAGATATCATGCAAGTTCTTTTCCATAAGCACGTATGACTATATACGGAATACATGCCTACATTACATTAATGAATTGGAGCTAGTTCCGTGTCACCCTATGTTATAACTGTTGCATGATGAATGCCATCCGACATAATTATCCATCATATCCATTGCCTTCGAGCTTTCCACATATTGATCTCTGCTAAGTTACTTCTCCGTTACTACTGTTACAATCACTACAAAACTGCTACTGTTACTTTTGCCATCGTTACCGTTACTTCCATACCACTTTGCTATTGAATACTTTGCTGCAGATATTAACTCCTTCGGGTGTGGTTGAATTGACAACTCAGCCGCGAATACTCGAGAATATTCTTTGGCTCCCCTTGTGTCCAATCAATAAATTTGGGTTGAATACTCTACCCTCGAAAACTATTGTGATCCCCTATACTTGTGGGTTATCAGTGGACACCCTGGCCCCCTCTCTAGTGGCTTTTGGCTCCAATATTCCTCAAATATTCTGAAATAATTCTCCAATAGTTTTTTCCCGTTCCGAGAACTTTTATTTCTGCACAAAAACAACACCATGTTAGTTGTGTTGAAAACAACGTCAGTCGGGGTTAGTTTCATTTAGTTCGTGCAAATTAGGGTTAAAACAAGAAAAAAAGCGTTAGGAAAAGTAGATACGATGGAGACGTATTAGGAGCCAAGGAAGCACCCAAGGGGGTCCCATGGGGCCCACAAGACACCAGGGTGTGCCAAAGGCCCCAAGCGCGCCCTGGTGAGTTGTGGGGCCCATGGGAGTCTCCTCCATCGCCTATCAGCTCTATAAATACCCAAATATTCCAAAAACCCTAGAGGAGACGACGAAACACAATTCCAGCCACCGCAAGTTCCAAAACCACGAGATCCAATCTAACACTATCACGAAGGGGTACATCGTCTTCATGGGTAACTCTCCGATGATGCGTGAGTAGTCCACCATAGACCTACATGTCCATAGGAAGTAGCTAGATGGCTTCCTCTTTCTCTCTTGTGATTCTCAATATATTGGTCTCTTGGAGATCTATTTGATGTAATGACTTCTGCGGTGTGTTTGTTGGGATCCGATGAAGTTTGAGTTCATGATCAGTTTCTATCCATGAATATTATTTGAGTCTTCTTTGATCTCTTATATGCATGATTATTTATAGCCTCGTATTTTTTCTTCAAATCTTTGGATTAGTTAGGCCAACTAGATCATTTTTTCTTGCCATGGCAAGAGGTGCTTTGTGATGGGTTCGATCTTGCGGTGTCCTCTCCTAGTGATAGAAGGGGCAGCGAGGCACGCATGTATCGTTGGTATTAAGGATAACAAGATGGCGTCTATTCCTACATGAATAGATCTTGTCTACATCATGTCATTGTTTTTATTGCATTACTTTGTTTCTCCTTGAACTTAATACACCAGATGCATGTTGGATAGCGGTTGATGTGTGGCGTAATAGTAGTAGATGCAGAATCATTCCGGTCTACTAATCTTGGACGTGATGCCTATATAATGACCATTGCCTTGGATATCTTCATGATTATTTGATCTTCTATCAATTTCCCAACATTAATTTGTTTACCCACCGTGTGCTATTCTCATGAGAGAAGCCACTAGTGAAACCTACGGCCCCCAGGTCTATCTTCTAACATATTGCTTTCTAATCTATCTTTTGCCGCATTTGCTTTCAGATCTACTATTCTAAAAACCCAAAAATACCTTGTTGTACTTTTTATTTGCATCTTTTATTTTGTGTTCTTGCGCGATCTATTTATCCAATCTCATACAAACCCATCCATCTTTTATCCTGGAGAGATTAACAACCTCTCTTACGCGTCGGGTTGCAAGTGTTTGTTCTTTGTATGCAGGTACCGTTTACATAGTGTTGCTTGGTTGTCCTAATGGTTCGATAACCTTGGTTTCATAACTGAGGGAAATACTTACCATAGCTTTGCTGCATCATCCCTTCCTCTTTGGGTAAATACCGACACAGTCTCAAGCCACGTTAGGTGCTTGTTTAGAACCTTTTGCTAGCCAAAACTTTGTACTAAGTAGAGATACTACTTGTCCATCTAAATCCTCGAGCCAAGTTTCTTCCATGAGAGTCCACCATACCTACCTACATATGGTATTTCACTGTCATTCCAAGTAAATTTGCACGTGCCACCTTTCAAACCTTCAAATAAACATCTGTTTTGTGTGCCTATACCACTCATGGAGCGATTGGGGCTGTCAATATCTTCCATGCTAAGAGATTTATTCTCACGATGAGTTTTCATTCACGTGTCATTGCACGAGAGAGGCTAGTAAAAAGGATTCCTATAGTCCTGCATAATAGAAAAATAAATAAACAAGAACCCACCCTAGAAAGTTGTTTGTTTGGAAGGTTCCCATGGATACGACTAGCCATGGAATGTGTTTGAATGATTGAGAGGAGTGAAATTTTAATTATGTTTGGGAACCGCCAATAATGTGGTTAGCATGGAAGATATTGAAATAAATTTTTGTAACATTGACAAGAAAGGCACACCACCCAAAATATATTCATCTCCGTTTGAAACAATGAGCTCTGGCACCTCTGTAAATCCATGTTTCTGTCTACGAAGGGACAATCTATTTACTTTCATTTTATTTACTTTTCATGTCAAGTAAACTTCTTATTACAACCTCAATATATTAGTTGGAAAGCACCATGCGGCGGGGAAATATCCACACACATATATCCACTCAAATATATTTGATCATTATTCATTATTGTTGACAATTATCTTCACGATAAGTACGTTGGGAGGAGAAACATTAAGCCCCTATCTTTCTTTGTGTTCGATGGATGATGTTTGTTCTAAAAATATGCTTTGAGTATTAGCAACCATTGAAGACTAGATGATAATCGAGCTTGTGGAGCTCTTACTTAGACTTGACGATGCATTGGAATTGTTTGATGACTAAGAATATATGTTGTTAAGTTTCAAGAGAACGTATTGTTTGAACCATGACATGTGAATTGATTGCTATTATATCATGATGAGTTTTATGAGAAAGAGTTGCTGGTTATGTGACTAAAATTATCATTGATCAATATTATACACTGTGCTAGCATTCACACTTCATAAATTATTTCTTATACCATTTACCTACTCGAGGACGAGTAGCAATTAAGCTTGGGGATGCTGATACTTCTCCAATGTATCGATAATTTATGAAGTATTCATGCCATATATTGCCTATGTTTACAATACTTATATATAGTTTTGATGCACTCTATATGATTTATTTAGAACTAAGCCGGACTAATGATGTTTTCACCAGAACTACCGTGGTGTTATTTTTTGTGTAGAAAATTAAAGTTGCGGAATCGCCCAAAACTTTTTTATGATTTTTCTAGAGAAAATAAGAAATACCGGAGCAAAGAACCACTGGAGGGGAGCCACCTATGGACCACAAGCCAACAGGGCTCGGCCACCCCCTGGGCGCGCCCTGTTAGCTTGTGGGGCCCACATGGCTTCGGTTGACGTGATTCCAGTGCTAAAAATTCCTATAAATCTAGAAACCCACAAAAGTTAACCTAGAACTTGCGCTTCACTTCCATGAGCCCCCCTACCGAAGAAAACTCATTCGAAGCCCTGTTCCGGCACCCTGCCAGAGGGGGCAATCATCAACGGAGGCCATCTTCATCATCCCGGTTGTGTCCATGACAAGGAGGGAGTTGTTCACCCTCGAGGCTGAGGGTATGTACCTGTAGCTATATGTTTTATCTCTCTCTCTCGTGTTCTTGACATGTCACAATCTTGATGTATCATGGGCTTTGTTAATATAGTTGGATCATATGGTGTTTTTCCCTTGCTATCTTGATGTGATGAATTGAATCTTTCCCTTTGAGATTTTATATGCTAGATTGAATATTGGATTTGAGATCACTTGATGTATGTCTTTCACGTGGGTAACTGTGGTGACAATGGGGTGTTCTATTGATTCACTTGATATATGTTTTAGTACTCAACTTGTGCATTCCCATGGTGACAATGGGGTAATATATGCATAGGGTTGATACACGTTCTTGTCCTACTTTCTTCGATAGAAATCTTGGGGTACTCTTTGAAGTTCTTTGTGTTGGATTGAATATGAAGAATCGTAAATTGTTTGATACATGTCGAATAATTAACCCATGAATACTTGAGGTGACATTTATCTGGGTGACATTAGGGTCGATTGATGCGTATCATATGGTGTTATTTTAGTATGAACTCTAGGGCTGTTTGTGACACTTATAGGAATAGCTCAATAGATTGATTGGAAATGATAACTTTGAGGTGATTCTACTACCTACAAAAATTTCATCTTATGTTCTCCGCTAGATATGAACTTTGGATTGAATCATTGTTGCACGTTGAGGGATGATCATATGATTCTATTATGTTACTATTGTTGAGAGATTGCACTAGTGAAAGTATGAACCCTGGGACTTATTTCCAAGCATTTATATAACGTTTTGCTCACTGTTTTCCATTTGCTACCTTGTTGTTTTTATATTTTCAGCTTACAAAAACCTACATTTACTATCCGTATTGCACTTGTATCACCACCTCTTCGCCCTAGTGCACCTATACTTGGCTCCCATTCTATTGGGTGTGTTGGGGACACAAGATATTTCTTGTATTCGATTGCAGGGTTGTTTGAGAGAGACCATCTTCATCCTACACCTCCCATGGATTGATAAACCTTAGGTCATCCAGTTCAGGGAGAATTTCTACCTTCATACAAAACTCTACGCTCGGAGGCCCAACAGAGTCTACCATAATAAAGTTGTGTAGTAGACATCACCGCTCTACTTCCACTTGCGTGGCGAAGGAAACCAGAGAGGGAAAATAAGTGAAAGTACGAGTGGAAGTGGAGGGCGGCGGTATCTCCCGAGCGATATGACCGCTCCACTTGCAGCGATACTTCTGCTCAGCAAGAGCCAAGGCACCAGAAACAAAATATAAGCGGTAGTGACCATAGCACTGAAGGGCGGTAGTACTGCTGGAGCGGTGAGCGGTCTAAAGAGTCGAGAAGGGAAAGGGGTGCAAATGTGACTATGTACATGTTGATCCCACCCTAACCTTTCTGCAGCGGACCCCCTCTTGATAGTACGGATTTCCGATGATTCAAGTCCACCAACACTAAATCGTTGGATAACCGTCTTCTCTTTAAACACAGAGGGGGAATAAACCATCTCGTGCCACTTAATAATCCCTGAAACCTAAATGCACATGGTTAGTTTGCAAAGTGTATTGTCATCAATCACCAAAACCATTAGGGAAAAATGTTCTCTAACACCAACCATTGAGTAGACTATTCGCGTATTCCATAGTTTTAGAAGACACATCTACATGATGGTCTCAAGTGTGTCTTCATCCACACGAAAACCGTCTGTTGATTATCCTGACCATCGATACAAAGCATATCGAATGGGCTACCTTCCAGAAGTCTCCTTCATGCCTTTAATATGTACCTAGGATAGAAGTCTAGCAGTTTGTCCTAATCTCTATACTCGAAATGATTTGGTGGAATCCTTTATCCAAAGAATTAAGCTCATTGCATTGTTTTTACTTTGGAACTGCAACTTACCAACTTTACGTTGGACTCATGCGGTTTTACACGCTCATGGCCAACTATTTCCCATCTGCGTAATTCGGTTGCATACTGATATCACCACCCCAACATACATCATTAGCCCCTCAACATATATTTGGTATCTATGTGAGGAATAATTGTATTACCGTCAATACCTCAAGCCTTCACATGGGGAGTTATTCAAGGCGAGTATGCTGATTCAGTGAGGAAAATTTCCAAGCATTAGTGGGAGACTTCAAGTACCATAAAGAATGCCGGAAAAATAGTGGAATGTTCAACACGTTTCTGCCTCCAGTCCACATACTCAAATATCTGAACCATGCGTTCATTGCAAATAGACTACCAGATTCATTTACTAACTATAAAGGTGTCACATAGTCCAACAACCCTGCAAAAGTATGCCAGAAAGAGTGCACATACTAGCTAAAACCACTCAACTTCCCATTCAAAGCAACAGGGGGAGAAGTACGGAAATAGTACATAAGGATTCAGCTTCTCGCAACCAAGGATATCAAGGTCTCTGAATCAGTAAATGCAAGTCAACTTCATGTTGACAGACACCTAATGGGTAGTATACACCTGGTGGATGGGTAACCTCCACCAACCCAAGTCATAGTGCACACAATGACTGGGACATCGGAATGCCTGACTCAACCGCATTGGGAAATCACGAGTAGTCACCATGGGTAATGATATTTGCATCAAATATATAGAGAGACATACATATAACCAGAAGTCTATAATTGTCAACATACATTTCTCAACTAGATTACAAAAACCTTTCACATGATTTAGGTCCAAAGATCATGGCCATGGTAAAGTGTGAACAACACCCGGACTGAACTCAGGCAAAGGGTATAATCTAGGTAGAAATAATTTTACTCAATAATGAGAAGGTATTCATAAGAAATACTTACACATGTTT
The DNA here is from genome assembly GCA_022496015.1 of Hordeum marinum. Classification (NCBI taxonomy): domain Eukaryota; kingdom Viridiplantae; phylum Streptophyta; class Magnoliopsida; order Poales; family Poaceae; genus Hordeum; species Hordeum marinum. The sequence continues at coordinate 323,405,353 of CM039677.1, forward strand.
TGTTCTCGAAACAGTATTGTAGCACAAGGGTTCACGTAGATACGCTACTATTCTCGAGAGCTGGAATCTCTTTCCGATAAATTATATCATTGGCAGCACAAAATCATATATCTATGCAGTTGATAGATGTAGTGATTACATATCCATGTGGATTACTAGATTCTAATATAGATGGTTCCCAATGGAATCTCACTTCTGAATTGAAATGCAAAACACAACATATACTGTGTAAAAATCAGTAAGTCGCCATACTACTTATCATTGTTGGTACATTTGGTACAACTGACATGGTGAGTCCCTTAGATGCAAGGAGTACTCCTACAATGATGATTACCCATATGTGCTTGTCATACACAATGATTACTCTTGTAATGCCGAATCACATTATCATCCAAAAGGCGGAATCTAAGATGAAATATTTGGATAAAAATGGGAGCACCTTGACTCGTACACTATGATACGCCATGTTGTCTATATACATATTATACTGGGGAAATTGATTGTGGACAAATCTTATCCAACCATAATTCCCATGGTTGTGCATTGTGTAGATGTACAGAAAGGTTCATTTGAACCATGAGGAGATGGAAATAAGATGTTGGGACCTAAAGTTCCATATCTTAGTGCCATTGGACCCACCAAACATAATTGCTTGGGACACAAGAATATGTTTCGATATCTCTAAGCCATCGACCATCTTGTCCTAGTCTTCTATTTTCACAGAAATCTGGACACAAATACCATTGGATACATCGATCAGGTCCCTACTATGTCAGATCGTAGACAAGCTTTGTGTTCCTGCTAGGTGTGGTAGCCATCCCATGGAAGTCTTTCAAATAGACCTTGTGGCTACATCCACCAAACATTATATCAAAGATAATGTTGCTTGTGTTGCCTGGATGCAAACAGGTTATGTAATAAGCAATATCGATATATGGCATATCTTGCAAGTCAAGTCATGCGACTGATTTGTTCACCAAGTTTCTACCAACTTCTACATTCCAGAAACATGTTCATGGAATCGGTATGTGATGGCTTCAGAATTTGCAAGAATCCAAGGGACTATCTTCCTGAACTGTTCCCATTCAAAGCATCATATTATACTCATTTTCCCTTCATGAGCTTACTATACAGGTTCTCTGAAAGGTTTTTAATGAGGTAATATCAACATGAGATCATATATCATACTTTTTGTTTTCCCCACCGGGGTTTTAGAAAAATATACACGTCATATTTACTGTCCTCTAAACTCTAGGGATTTTCTCATATTGAGTTAAAAGAGACAATTATTATGATATATCATATCATTTTCTCCTTATATGTTTCCCACTCGGTTTGGAAGGAGTTTCAATGGCATATCATATCGCACTCTTTTCCTTATGAGATTTCTCTTGAAATTTCTCATAAAAGGTTTTTAACAAGGCGACATATGCAATACTTTCTATAATTCCCCACTGGTTTTTTAAAGGAAAGTATATAAAGCATATTTATTGTTCTCCAAACTCACAAATGAGTTTTCTCCTTCTTCAAAGGTTTTTATTATATGAGTTATCAATGAGACAATAATCATAATATGTTGCATCATTTTCTCCTTATTAGTTTTCCCACCGGGTTTAAAGGAGTTTTAGCAACATATCGGCACTATTCTCCTTATATTTTTCCCAATGGGTTTTTGGGGGAGACTCAAGATTGTACAAAGGAGTTCTCAAGATGGAAGATGTATATATATTGAAGACACCTTCAGTGATGTTCAAGAAGCCTTCAATCATGATCAAGAAGCGGTGTTTTACAAGGGGCAGTGTTAGGAATAAATTATAACATGTGTATTGTTAATTAGCACATGCTAATTGATGAACCATCACTACAAAGGGGTGTGTCCAACCCCGAAGCGTCATGTCCCTTCTCTCTCTCTATTGTCAAAAGGCACCTATTCTCGGGGGATGCCTCCGAACAGGCACCTCTTCTTTCCATCATTTCCAGATGTATATATACGTGAGAACCAATAGAAACCAAGACTAATTGTCCATTCAATTTCAATCTTGTTTTACTTTTAACTATAATGCCACTATGCAAGTGAAACATGGTTGGCTATTGCATCCTACGGGCATCTGAAGGCTATGAAGGCCAACTACAAGCGTCTGGATTTCTACCATTTGACTAGCACAATGTGGCGGCATCCAGTCGTTTTTCTAAATGCGTTGGTTGTGAGTTTAACGCGCGGACGCATCCGGTCCACCATGACCGGCTGTTGTCGCTATTTACACATTTTTGTTGCCATTGAAACATATGTTTTATTCCATCAAAGACAATTTTATACATACATTTAATTCTTTGCTACGAGAGCAACAACACAAAAAAAGAACCACAATTAAACATTTATAAGATACGACTTCCGTAACTTCTCCCACTAGTTGGACTAATATCTTCTCTATGTCTTCATTGTTGATTTGCGGATTCTCGAGCTTGCACACTTGCGAGCCTACAAAATGATCAACCTTACCCACCCCCATAGTTTTCATGCTGACAATAAAGCCAACAGTCAACACGCTTGCCAACGTATGAAATGATCACGATCTTTTGTCAGCAACAAAGCCAGTGCCCGACACACTTGCCAAGCTTCAAAAGGAACTATCGTACTCCACGGCCTAGGCCTCCTAGATCTTGCCGTTTTTGTCGAACATCTCCTTTTGCGGTTTCTTGAACCAACTCCTTCTCTTCGGTGTCATGTTGGTCAAGTCCACGGTCATGATTGCTAGCGCCACCTCCCTTTGCTTTGGTGTTGGCATTGCTAGCCTCTATCATGAGCTTCCTCGTTGCATGGCCTCCTCCATGTCGAGTTTACCCTTCTTCATGGCCTCCTCCATGTCGAGTTTCTTCGTTTGGATCTCCAAGTATATCTTCATTGTTTCTCCTTTTCTTGGCGCTTCCTCTCGTCCCGCACCTCCTTTTGAGTCATCATGTCACGCAAAGTTTGTTGCAAGGCGAAAGATGCCGCATCAAGCTTCTCGTCATTCTTTGGGTTGGTCTTTACCCTTGACCTCTTCACCCCATCTCCATCCACATCCATGTCCTCCGGTCCTCCTTTCTTATTTAGAGTGACATGCTGATCTTTGAACTTGGGCAATCCTTGATGAGCGTCCAATAATGGATGAGGGTGAATGGCTTGTTCTTATGTCGGGCCTTGAAGGCTTCCAATGTTTGGATTGCCTACACAGTCAAAGAGAAGGCCACAAATATAATAGCAAAGGACACAAGATGCAACAAACATGAACATTGCATAGCAATGAAAAAGGAAGGGGTCTCATACCAAGCCGCACACACCTAGGCCACTCATGGGACGGGCTTCAACGCTCTCAAGCGTGGCCCAAAACTTGTTGCATTCTTGTTGAATGAAACATCTCTTTTGTATTGATTTGATGCCATGGTGATGGCCTCCAAGTGTACATGCTTTAATTACAGCATTTTTGAAGTAAGATTATTGATCCCATGGGGAGCACATAATTCAATCTTTTGTCTCTTGGATGATTTAAATACTATGCCTGCAAGTTTTCAGCAACCCAAAGCAATAGCAATAAAGTGGGAATGGTGTAGTAAACATGAAAGTAAATATTTAAAGTAAAGAAAATAAGGAAGGTTGCAAATGAGAGTCTTGAAATCAATAGGACTGAAGTGTTCCTAGGGAATCCAGAATCCCCTCTAGTGTGCTTATATAGCGGTGCATGGACACAATGCTACTTAGATTTTTAAGCCACTTTGCATATTTCTATTTGTGGGCAGAGCCAGTACAAATACGTGCATACACTAAGTAGCCCCGTATCATATACGCCACCAATTTTCTTCTCCACTCTAGTTATCAAACGATGATTAAGGGGAAAGAGGTCCCTGTGGACGCAACCTACAAGTGGTTTGTGGTTTACCCCCTGCTTCAACGTTCTACTACAAAGAAAGATGGGGTATGTCACGCCACCCACCTTTGCAACCACGCAGTTTGCTAGCAGTAATAACCTTCCATTCAAAATTGACATACATTGGATGGTCGACTTCATCCAACATCAAGAAGATCATTAACATAAGAATTCAAGGAGGATAGTAAATCCTAATACCAAACGATATACTAGACACTAGGGTTCGTCCATATCCCCGAGAACTAGGAGGACTACTCACACATGGAGGCAAAGAACATCGTAACACTGGTGCTGGAAAACATGAACGAATCACACATGTATCACAAGAGTTATACCCAACAGGATTGCCGAGATTACAATGAATTGGATGTGGATGATGATGATGGTGATAGTGGTGATGTTGTTGAAGCCTTCCTGATGATGGGAGGTGGAGATGGCGGTCTCCTCCTTGCCGATTCCTCCCTCTGAATCGCTCTTGGGGCTATGGTTCCTCCTTATGGACGAGTTTCTGGTGGTTGTGTGCGTCTGATCCCCGGTCTGCTTTCACCGTGTGGAAATAGTTGATCTGGCAGTGGCGGCGGCACTCCACACGACCTCCCATACGAGCGTGTGTAGTCATATGGAACACCGTCTTTTGATCTGGAGCCTCTACGGCGATTAATCCATTGGCCTCCTTGCTCAATTCTTTTGTGGTAGGTGACACTTTAAATATGTGATTTCACTACCATTTCCGAGGATAGTCTCCATATTATGCTAATTGGTCCAAAAGGCGTTATATGAGGGAAATCAACAAAAAGAGGTGCGCGAATGCGATAAAACTCCACAAAGCCTAACATGTAGGCACAAAATACTTACAAATAAATTCACATAATTCGGACTCATCACACCGGTGCTGGCAAATCATCATGCTCACGACCGACTTGGCTTTGGGTCTCCTCCTGATCGAAGCCTTGGCATTGGCCCTCGGGGTGGAAGGCATGGCCATTGCCCTCACAGATGACGTTCTCCATGAATGTGTGGTACTTAGGGTCATTGGTCATTGGCCGGCGGCGTTGGGTTTAGCGTTTCGTTGAAGAGGTTGTGACATCAGGAAAGCTGGTCGTAGAAATTGACCGTCAGTACTTTCTTTGCATCACTACGGATGGCTGGCCGGCGCCACACGACCCGGGTGTGACGTTGAGGTCGATGATGGCCATGGGTCCGGGGCTGGTTGATGCGATGATGTTGTCATCCGCCAACGTGGAGAACTGGGTCTGAGCATGCTATCGCGCGCGGCGGATGAAACCCGACCACCTCGGAGGAGCTAGGCGACCGGTACGACGAGGACAGAACGATGGAAGATCCTGCTCATCATGTCCATGGCAACGGTGGAGAGAATGTCGGCACGAGTCAGCACAACTCTAGCACCATGAGGGATGTATTGTGGCCTTTGTGACGATTACCACGTTATCCATGATGGAGGGCTTGTGCTGGGCGACCGAGGTCTCGAGGCCGAAATTGGCGGTGGCTTTCGTCCCCACCGCAACGATCGCTGGGATTTCCTCTTGGCCGACTCTCGGTGGAGCCACTTGGCCTCCGCTGGTGTAAGCTCTGTCCGCTCCTTTTTCTTCCTCTTCATCATCGGATGGGCGGTGGTGGTGGCCCGATCGGTGTTCATGGGTTTCTTCAGGACGCAGAGCATGGAGGAGGGATGTAAGGGGGATGGCGGGAGGGTTTTTGGGAATGAGGGGGGAAATGGGGCATTGTGTCATCGACGGGCAGGCCAAGGGAGGACAAGGGCGCGCATCCCGCCTGTTCATGTGGTGTCCGTTCCGACGCAAATGCGACACAAAGTTGGGTGGGGAATGGGTCGGTGGCAGACAAAACACAAACGTTTGTCCGTTTGCACTTGTGCGTTGGGTCGCTATTTTGTCTGTTTGGCCCCAAACGGACGCGGGCGGAGAATTTGGGGTCATGCGTTGGACGTGGCCTAAACAAATGAAAATGCTTGTGCCTGGTGTCTTTGGTCTGTCACGCGCGAGCCACACGATTGAGGCCCCACATACGTCTCAAACATCATGCAGTCCCATCTTATCTTCTTCTTCCTCTGCCTTATTCCTCCCGATCCCCTTCTCTCTCATAGCCCAGCGCACAACACGCTAGTGGCCAAGCTCCTCGACTTCCTCTTTTTGATCCCACTGTCGGCTATCCTCAATCGCGCGTAGGTCTGTACCTCCAACCTCAACTCCCATGCCCACTTCTTAAACTCCTCCTAACTGCATGTTCCTTCCTCCCCCGGTGAGCTGGATTTGGAAGCCGACATGGATATGCCATATGCGAGCAGCTACACACGTGTTGGAACCACCCACCGAAGATTCTACAAGCACGACGGCACGACTTCCTCCCTTACCGTTGCAACCATCTTCTCTTGAAATGAACCTGAAAGCATTTTTGCTCCTCCACCCATGCTGCAACCAATGACCCAAAAGCTACAACCGTTTGATTCGAAAGCTTCAACCCATGGTATATAAATCTTCAACCGAACACCATGACTGAAAAAGCTAAAACCGTTCATACGAAAGCTTCAACCATAGTTTGATTTTTTTGAGAGACCACCCATGCAATTTTAAAAATCTACATCCGCTCATGTGAAAGGTTCAAATCATATTTGAAATTTTTTCAACTAGTGAAATAGAGAAATTTTCATCCGACCATTACAAAATAAAAAAAGCTACAACCATTGAATTGGAAAGCTTCAACTGTTGAATTGAAAAGATACATCCATCTTTATAGAAAGCTCCAACCGGTTTTATAGAACACTTCAGGCCATGAGTACACAACCAAAAATCTACAATTGTTGATAGGAAAAGCTTCAACCATATTGATACAACTCACTACTGTGATGGCTTCATTGCGGAGCTGCGGCAATGACAAACTCTAGGGACCGACGGTGAACTACTAGTCGGCTTTTGCTGGAGATGCAACCATCGATGATGAACATCATTGCTACAAGCTGGACGTGAAGACAACATTCACAGGAAGTACGACCTTCGCTAGCAAGAAATGCATGCGGGAGAGCCAACGAGAGCCACGATGAACCAGGGGTGCTGCAACGGGGGCGAGACACGTTGGGAACAAGAAATGCTGAATCCAGTAAGGAGCGTCGACAGCGACGCATGCGCGTGAGCGGAGGCCCGTCCTTTTTCCTAGAAGCATTGACCAGAGGAAGAATAACCACGTGGGCCCCACAAGCTCACATTGTGCACCCCGCCGGGGGTCGCGCCACCAGAGCTTGTGCCCCCCTCAATCATCGTCTCGTCCCTCCCCGAAGCTTCTAGGTTCTCTCATAGTCCAAAAAATCACCATAAAATTGTTGGAAATATGCCCTAGAGGCAATAATAAATTATTTATTATCATATTTATTTGTTCATGATAATCGTTTATTATCCATGCTATAATTGTATTGATCGGAGACTTAGATGCATGTGTGGATACATAGACAAAACCATGTCCCTAGTATGCCTCTAATAGACTAGCTCGTTGATCAAAGATGGTTAAGGTTTCCTAGCCATGGACATGAGATGTCATTTGATAACGGGATCCATCATTAGGAGAATGGTGTGATGGACAAGACCCAAACTACAAACGTAGCATATGATCGTGTCAGTTTATTGCTACTATTTTCTGCATGTCAAGTATCTGTTCCTATGACCTTGAGATCATGCAACTCATTGACACCGAGGAGTGCCTTGTGTGTATCAAATGTCGCAATGTAATTGGGTGACTATAAAGGTACTCTACAGGTATCTCCGAGGGTGTATGTTGGGTTGGCATGGATCAAGACTGGGATTTGTTACTCCGTGTGACGGAGAGGTATCTTAGCGCCCACTCGGTAATACGACATCACAACAAGCCTTGCAAGCAATGTGACTAAGTGTTAGTCACGGGATCTTGTATTACAGAACGAGTAGAGACTTGCCGGTAACGAGATTGAACTAGTTATGGAGATATCGACGATCGAATCTTGGGCAAGTAACATACCGAAGAACAAAGGGAACATCATACGGGATTAACTGAATCCTTGACATAGAGGTTCGGCCGATAAAGATCTTCGAAGAATATGTAGGAACCAATATGGGCATCCAGGTCCCTCTACTGGTTATTGACCGTAGAGGTGTCTCGGTCATGTCTACATAGTTCTCGAACCCGCAGGGTCTGCACACTTAAGGTTCGGTGACGTTTCGGTAGTATAGAGTTATGTATGGTGGTGACCAAAAGGTTATTCGGAGTCCCGGATGAGATCACGGACATCACGAGGAGCTCCGTAATGGTCCGGAGTTAAAGATTGATATATAGGAAGTCCTGGTTTGGTCGCTGGAAAAGTTTCGGCCTCATCGGTAGTGTACCGGGAGTGCCGGTAGTGTACTAGGGGACCATCGGGAGGGGTATTTCGACCCAAGAGGTTACATGGGCTGTGGGAGGATGAATACTAGCCCTTAGTGGGCTGGTGGAAGTCCCACAAAGGGCCCATGCGGCTAGGAAGAAAATCCCAAAGAGAAAAGGATGGAAAAAGGCAAAAAGGCTAAATAAGGAAGGAGTCCTAGTGCTACTAGGATTGGAGGAGGATTCCTCCTCTCCTCCTTGCGCAAGAAGCCAAAGGGCTGGCCCTTGTGCGCCAGCCTCCTCCCTCTCTCCTCCTATATATAGTAGAGGTTTTGAGGGTTTTGAGACACAAAAAAACGGCCACATGCTGCCTCTCCTCTAGATCGGTTTTCAGCGGTGCTTAGGCGAAGCCCTGCTGGAATAGCTCCACCACCATGGTCGCAACGCCATCGCGTTGCCAGATAACTCATCTACCTCTCTGCTCCCTCTTGCTGGATCAAGAAGGCGGAGATCTTCATCGAGCTGTACATGTGCTGAACGCGGAGGTGTCGTCCGTTCGGTGCTAGATCGGAAGGACCGTGATCAAGATCGCGAAACGATTCATGATTGGATCGCGGGACGGATCGTGATGAGATCGCGGGACGGATCGTGATGGGACTGTGGGACGCTCGGCGATTTGGATCGCAAAGACATTTGACTACATCAACCGCGTTTCTTAATGCTTCCCGCTTAGCGATCTACAAGGGTATGTAGATCCACTCTCCCTCTCGTAGATGCTCATCACCATGGATAGATCTTGCACGCGCGTACGAATTTTTTTGTTTCCCATGCAACGTTCCTTGGTCGTGTGTAGATGAGATCTCGAGTAGAACACAAAGAGTTTGTGGGCATTGATGGTTAGATTGCTTCCTCCCTTTGTTCGTGTTTTGGTTCAGCGGTATTGTGGGATGAAGCGGCCCGGACCAACCTTACTCGTACGCTTACGAGAGACCGGTTCCATCGACTGACGTGTAACTCCGTTGCACAATGATGCCTGGTGGGTGTTTGTTTCTCCTACTTTAGTTGGATCGGATTCGACAAAGGCGGTCCTTGAGAAGGTTGAAAAGCAACTTATGTATCACCGTTGTGGTTTTGCGTAGGTGAGAATTGTTCTTGCTAGATACCCATAGCAGCCACGTAAAACATGCAACAACAATTAGAGGACATCTAACTTGTTTTTGCAGGGTATGTTGTGATGTGATATGGCCAATTACATGATGAGATATATGTGATGTATGAGATGATCATGTGTTGTATAGAATATCACGACTTGCATGTCGATGAGTACGGCAACCGGCAGGAGCCATAGGGTTGTCTTTAATTATTGTATGACATGTGTGTCAATCATTAAGCGCTATGTAATGCTTTACTTTATCGCTAAATGGTAGCAATAGTAGTAGAAGCATGGTGGGTGCAACAACCCCGATGGCGACACATTGATGGAGATCAAGATGATGGAGATCATGGTGTCATGTCGGTGACGATGGAGATCATGCCGGTGCTTTCAAGATGGAGATCAAAAGCACAAGTTCATGGCCATATCATGTCACTTATGATTTACATGTGATGTTAATCCTTTTATGCACCTTGTTTTGCTTAGGACGACGGTAGAATTATAAGGTGATCCCTCACTTAAATTTCAAGATAAATTGTGTTCTCCCCGAGTGTGCACCATTGCGAAAGTTCGTCATGTCGAGACACCACGTGATGATCGGGTGTGATAGACTCTATGTTCACATACAACGGGTGCAAGCTAGTGTTGCACATGCAGAACACTCGGGTTAAACTTGACGAGCCTAGCATGTACAGACATGGCCTCGGAACACAAGAGATCAAAATGTCGAACATGAGTCATATAGTAGATGTGATCAACATGATGATGTTCACCATTGAAACCACCTCAACTCACGTGATGATCGGACTTGAGTTGGTGAATTTGGATCATGTATCACTCGAATGACCATAGGGATGTCAATTTGAGTGGGAGTTCTTAAGTAATATGATTAATTGAACTCATTATCATGAACATAGTCAGTAGTGTCTTTGCAAATTATGTTATAGATTACTAGCTCATGCTATAGCTCCCTTGAATTTTTATATGTTCCTAGAGAAATAGAGTTGAAAGATGATGGTAGCAATATTGCGGACTGGGTCTGTGATCTAAGGATTGTCCTCATTGCTGTCCAGAAGGCTTATGTCCTTAATGCACCGCTCGGTGTGCCACCCCCTCTAGCATTGTTTGTAGATGTTGTGAACATCTGACAGGCACGTTCGGATGACTACTTGATAGTTTAGTGCGTCATGCATTACGGCTTAGAATTGATGCTCCAAAAACGTTTTGAACGTCATAGAACATACGAGATGTTCTAAGAGCTGAAATTGGGATCTCAGGTTCGTGCCCGTGTTGTGAGATATGAGATCTCCAACAAGATTCTTTGCCTGCAAGATGAAGGAGAATAGCTCAATCGTTGAGCATGTGCTCAGATTGTCTGGGTTCTACAGTCGCTTGAATCGAGTGGGAGTTGATCTTCCAGATAAGAAAATGATTGATATAGTTCTCTCAGTCACTATCACTAAGCTACTAGAACTTCATGATGAACTATAACTATACCAGAGATGGAAATGATGATCCCTGAGCTGTTCGGGATGTTTGACACTGCGAAGGTAGAAATCAAGAAGGAGCATCAAGTGTTGATGGTTAGTAAAACCACTAGTTTCGAGAAGGGCAAGGGCAAGGAGGGAAACTTCATGGATGGCAAGTCAAATGCTGCTCCAATGAAGCAACCCAAAGTTGAACCCAAACCCGAGACTAAGTGCTTATATTATGAGGAGAGCGGTCGCTGAAGTGGAACAACTCTAGATACTTGGTAGATAAGAAGGCTGGCAACGTCGACCAAAGTATATTTGATATACGTATTATTGATGTGTACCTTGCTAGTACTCCTAGTAGCACCTGGGTATTGGATATCGGTTCGGTTGATAAATGTTAGTAACTCGAAGTAAAAGCTACGGAATAAACGGAGACTAGCTAGGTGTGAGGTGATGATGTGTGTTGGAAATATTTCCAAGGTTGATGTGATCAACATCACACGCTCTCTCTACCTTCGGGATTAGTGACGAACCTAAATAAATGTTATTTGGTGTTTGCGTTGAGCATGAACATGATTGGATCATGTTTATTGCAACACGGTTATTCATTTAAGTTAGAGAATAATGGTTATTCTGTTTACATGAATAATACCTTCAATGGTCATGCACCCAGTGAGAATGGTTTGTTGAATCTTGATCGTAGTAATACACATGTTCATAACATTGATGCCAAAAGATACAAAGTTAATAATGATAGTACCACATACTTGTGGCACTACCGCTAAATGTCATATTGGTATAAATCCCATGAAGAAACTCCATGCTGATGGATCTTTGGACTCATTCGATTTCGAATCGGTTGAGACATGCGAACCATGCCTCTTGGGCAAGATGACTAAGGACCCCGTTTTCCAGTTTGATGGAGTGGGCAATTGACTTATTGGAAATGAAACATGTTGATGTATTCAATCCAACGAGTGTTGTACCATGCGGTGGATATCGTTATTTTCTTACCTTCACTAATGATTTGAGTAGATATGGTGTATATTTACTTAATGAAACACAAGTCTGAAGCGTTTGAAAAGTTCAAACAGAATCATAGTGAAGTTTGAGATCATCGTGACGAGAAGATAAAATGTCTATGATATGATCGTAGAGGTGAATATCTGAGTTACGAGTTTGGTATACAACTTAAGACAATGTGAAAGTTGTTTCACAACTCACGCCACCTGGAACACCATAGTGTGATGGTGTGTCCCTACGTCGCAGTCATGCTCTATTGGATATGGTGCGAATTATGATGTCTCTTATCATTTTGCCACTATCATTTTGGGGTTATGCATTAGAGACAACCACATTCACTTTAAATAGGGCACCATCTAAATCCGTTGAGATGACACCATATGGTTTGATAGAAACCTAAGCTGTCATTTCTTAATGTTTGGGGCTGCGACACTTATGTGAAAAAGGTTTTCACCTAATGAGCTCAAACCCAAAGCGGACAAATGCATCTTCATAGAATACCCTAAGAAAAGTTGGGTAAACCTTCTATCTCAGATCCAAGCATAAAGTGTTTGTTGCTAAAACTGGTTCCTTTCTCGAGAAAGAGTTTCTCTTGAAAGAATTGAGTGGGAGGAAGATATAACTTGATGGGGTTGTTAAACCTTTTGTTTCAACCAGAGAGTAGCGCAGCACAGATAGATGTTTTCTGTGGAGCCTATGTTAGTTGAAAAGAAGTTAATGATAATGATCATGAAACTTCGGATCAAGTTACTATCGAACCTCGTAGCTCGACAAGGATGCGTACTACTCCTGAGTGGTACGGCAACCCTGTCTTAGAGGTCATGTTGTTGGAAAACGATGAACCTATGAACTATGGAGAAGCGATGATGGGCCCGGATTCCGACAAATGGTTAGAGGCCATGAAATCCGAGATAGGTTCCATGTATAAAAACCAAGTATAGACTTTGGTAGACTTGCTCGTTAGACGGCAGGTCGTTGAGTACAAATGGATCTTTAAAATGAAGACATACGCTGATGGTAAATGTCACCAGTTGTAAAGCTCGACTTGTTGCAAAGAGGGTTTATGACAAGTTCAAGGATTTGACTGCGATGAGACTTTCTCACTCGTAGCGATGCTAAAATCTGTTGGAATTATGTTAGCAGTTGCTGCATTTTTTAATTATGAAATCTGGCAGATGGATGTCAAAACATCGTTTCCTTAACGGTTTACTTGAGGAAAGGTTGTATGTGATACAACCAGAAACTTTTTGTCAGTCCTAAGGATGCTAAAAGGTATGCAAGCTTCAGTGATCCTTCTATGGACTAAAGCAAGCATCTCGGAGTTGGAATATACACTTTGATGAGGTGATACAAGTTTTTGAGTCTATAAAAGTTTATGAGAAACTTGTATTTACAATAAAGTGAGTGGGAGCACTATAGAGTTTCTGATAAGCATATGTGGTTGACATATTGTTGATCGGAAATGGTATAGAATTTCTGGAAAGCATGAAGGGTTGTTTCAAAAGAGTTTTTCAAAGGAAGACCTGGATAAAGCTACCTAATTGTTGAGCATCAAGATCTATAGAGATAGATCAAGATACTTGATGAGACTTTCAATGAGTACATATCTTGACAAGTTTTTGAAAGAGTTCAAAATGGATCAGTCAGAGAAAGAGTTCTTGCCTGATTTGTAAGGTGTGAAGTTGAGTAAGACTCAAAGCTCGACCACGGCAGAAGAAAGAGAAAGGATGAATGTCGTCCCCTATGCCTTAGCCATAGGCTCTATATTATGCCATGCTGTGTACCGCACCTGTTGTGTGCCTTGCCATGAGTCTATCAAGGGGTACAAGAGTGATCCAGGAGTGGATCACTGGACAGCGGTCAAAATTATCCTTAGTAACCAGAGGACTAAGGAGATGTTTCTCGATTATGGAGGTGATAAAGAGTCCATCGTAAAGAGTTACGTCGATGCAAGCTTTAACACCAATCCAGATGACTCGTAGTAGCAATCTAGATACGTATAGTGGAGCAGCCATTTGGAATAGTACCAAGTGGAGTGTGGTAGCAGTGTTTACAGTTTGACATAGAGATTTGCAAAGTACACACGGATCTGAATGTCACAGACCCATTGACTATAAGACCTCTCTCACATGTAAAGCATGATCAAGCCCCAGAACTCATTGGGTGTTAGATTCATAACAATGCGAATCACATGGTGATGTGAACTAGATTATTGACTCTAGTGCAAGTGGGAGACTGTTGGAAATATGACCTAGAGGCAATAATAAATTAGTTATTATCATATTTCCTTGTTCATGATAATCGTTTATTATCCATGCTATAATTGTATTGATCGGAGACTTAGATGCATGTGTGGATACATAGACAAAACCATGTCCCTAGTATGCCTCTAATAGACTAGCTCGTTGATCAAAGATGGTTAAGGTTTCCTAGCCATGGACATGAGATGTCATTTCATAACGGGATCACATCATTAGGAGAATGGTGTGATGGACAAGACCCAAACTACAAACGTACCATATGATCGTGTCAGTTTATTGCTACTGTTTTCTGCATGTCAAGTATCTGTTCCTATGACCATGAGATCATGCAACTCACTGACATCGGAGGAGTGCCTTTTGTGTATCAAACATCGCAACGTAACTGGGTGACTATAAAGGTACTCTACAGGTATCTCCGAGGGTGTCTGTTGGGTTGGCATGGATCGAGACTCAGATTTGTTACTCCATGTGACGGAGAGGTATCTCAGGTCCCACTCGGTAATACAACATCACAACAAGCCTTGCAAGCAATGTGACTAAGTGTTAGTCACGAGATCTTGTATTACGGAACGAGTAAAGAGACTTGCCGGTAACGAGGTTTAACTAGGTATGGAGATACTGACGATCGAATCTCGGGCAAGTAATATATCGAAGAACAAAGGGAACATCATACGGGATTAACTGAATCCTTGACATAGAGGTTCGACCGATAAAGATCTTCATAGAATATGTAGGAACCAATATGGGCATCCAGGTCCTGCTATTGGTTATTGACCGTAGAGGTGTCTCGGTCATGTCTACATAGTTCTCGAACCCGCAGGGTCTGCACACTTAAGGTTCAGTGATGTTTCGGTAGTATAGAGTTATGTATGGTGGTGACCGAAAGGTTATTTGGAGTCCTGAATAAAATCACGGATGTCACGAGGAGCTCCGGAATGGTCCGGAGGTAAAGATTGATATATAGGAAGTCCTGTTTTGGTCGCCGGAAAAGTTTCGGGCTCATCGGTAGTGTACCGGGAGTGCCGGTAGTGTATCGGGGGACCATCGGGAGGGGTATTTTGACCCAAAAGGCTACATGGGCTGTGGGAGGATGAATACCAGCCCTTAGTGGGCTGGTGGAAGTCCCACAAAGGTCCCATGCGGCTGGGAAGAAAAGCCCAAAGAGAAAAAGGTGAAAAAAGGCAAAAAGGCTAAATAAGGAAGGAGTCCTAGTCCTACTAGGATTGGAGGAGGATTCCTCCTCTCCTCCTTGCGCAAGAGACCAAAGGGCTGGCCCTTGTGAGCCAGCCTCCTCGCTCTCTCCTCCTATATATAGTAGAGTTTTTGAGGGTTTTGAGACACAGAAAAACAGCCACGTGCTGCCTCTCCTCTAGATCGTAGTTTCTCCTCTAGATCGGTTTTCAACGGTGCTTAGGCGAAGCCCTGCTAGAATAGCTCCACCACCATCGCCGCAACGACATCGCGCTGCCGGAGAACTCATCTACCTCTTCGCTCCCTCTTGTTGGATCAAGAAGGCGGAGGTCGTCATCGAGCTGTACGTGTGCTGAACGCGAAGGTGTCGTCCGTTTGGTGCTAGATCGGAAGGACCGTGATCAAGATCGCGAAACGATTCGTGATTGGATCGTGATGAGATCGCGGGACGGATCATGATGGGACCGCAAGACGCTCGGCGATTTGGATCGCGAAGACGTTCGACTAAATCAACCCGGTTTCTTAACGCTTCCGGCTTAGCGATCTACAAGGGTATGTAGATCCACTCTTCTTCTCGTAGATGCTCATCACCATGGATAGATCTTGCGTTCGCGTAGGAAATTTTTTGTTTCCCATGCAACATTCCCCAACAAAAATTTCATTAGGTTTTAACTTCGTTTGGTATGGTTTTTCTACCAAACAAAGAAATAGGCAAAAAAATAAATTGGCACTCGGTGCTAAGGTAATATGTTAGTCCACAAAATTGTATAAAATGTCATGTAAAGCATACACGAATGATAATATAATTGCATGAAACAATAAAAAATTATAGATATGTTCGGGACGTGTATGGCTTTCGGATGGCGAGAGCATTTTTCAACCGTATTCGATAGGGAGTGGTGGGTTATGATGAGTACTTTCAAATGCAAGTATGATGCCTTTGGAAAGATTGGCTTCCCCACATATAAGAAATGCACTTCAACAATTCGGATGCTTGCATACAGAGTTCCCGTTGATCTACTTGTTGGGTAAGTACGCATGAGTGAGTCCACATGGTTGATTTGTTGTAAAGGTTCTGCAAAGTTTTGGTTAGAGTGTTTGGCCCAGAGTACTTAAGAGAATAAAATGTCGAGGACACACCCCACTTGTTGTCAATCAATGCTTCAAGGCTTTCTGCGGATGCTTGTGACTATAGATTGTATGCATTGAGAGTGGAAGAACGACGCATTTGCTTGGTAGGGGCAATTTAGGAGGCATGTTGATGGTTGCATAGTCATACGTAAAATTATGGTATCACAAGATCTCTAGACCTGACATTCTTTTTTTGGCATGGTAGGTTCTCACAATGACATCAACGTGCCAAAGAACAAGAGAGTACTAGAAAGGATGTGAAGCATGCTTTTGATGTGCTTCAATCTTGTCGGCTATTGTTTGACACCCTGCTAGAACATGGAACACTCACACTATGTGAAAGGCGGCGACTGCATGCATGTCATGCACAACATGATCTTTGAGCATGATGACACCATCTTGACGAAGGGTGGGAATACCAGGGTGAGTTGGTTGAGGCTGAGATCAAAGCGACAACGTTTGCAGAGTTCGTCCAATTTCATCATAAAATACGTGATTGGACAACTCACATTCAACTTCAAGATGACTTGATTGAGCATATGTGCGGACACATATCTCTTTTTCTTCCAATTTATTTGCTAAATTTTAAATTTACCTGGTTGTAAACTATGCACTTTCTATTTATTTGGTTGTAAACAATTTTATGTGTTTAATAATGTATCATTCATTTTTTTTTATTCGGTTGTAAATGTATAGAATTTAAAAATGGCAATTTGATATAAAAAAATGCATATGCTGGACTAGACGGGTCGCCTTATTGGGCGCCATGACCATGAACGAACGAACAAGGAGCACACGTGTACCCTCCTGACCATCCAAACGGACAAAAAAAAACAATGTTGTTGTTCATTTGGGTCGCCTAGTTGGAGCTGTCCTTAACAAGTGCATGAGGGCTCACAGTTTCCTTCCTTGTTGTGTGATGCCTAGTCTGAGTATACGTCTTTTAACCACTTCGGCCCTCTTTAGCTTCGACTATGCGAAGCCCACAACCTAGACCCTCCCAGGCTTCAACTAAGCAAAGCCAATTGGAGCTCCTATTAGACACATTTTGCATCAAACAGCCACACAACGGACGCAAGAAACCCCCGACTGGGCTAGCCCAGTAGTGGGTGTTGTAGCGAGCTCGTGTGTTTGCCTGTACAGTAGCCCAACGATGTTAAAAAAAATAGGAAGCACACAAAGTCTAGCTAGGCTTCGAACTGTGGACCTCCATCTTGTGCATGAAAGCAGCTAACTAGTAGATGTAACAATCGTTGGTCCAAAAGGGGAGCTTGTTGGCATAAGAACTAATTCCAAGGCAAAATCCGAAGAGCATTCTGATTTTTTTATAAAATTCCTTGGAAATTCGCATTTTTCTAACAATGAGAAATGTTTGAAAATGTGATATTTTTTTGGACAACTTATTTTCATTTCAAATTTCAATAAATAAGTAAAAACTATGAACATTTTTCGATAGACATTTTTTTAAATTTTCTGTATAGTTGCCAAGAAGGAGAACATTATTGAATCTTGAGAACAAAATTATGATAATGGGAACAATTTTTGCAAGCGCCAACATTTTTTGAAATTCCTGAACATTTTTTAAAGATTAGAAAATTTATTTAATTATTTTGCTAATGGGACAATTTTTTGAATAATTTAATAATTTTTGAAAATAACATGGAATTCCTGAACATTTTTGAAATCATGAACAATATTTGAATTTCTGAGAAAGTTTCCGATATTCAGAACAGAATTTGTTAAGGTGAACAATTTTTTAATCGTTGAACAATTTTTAGACGCACAATGATTTTTTCAAATTCCCGAACATTTTTTGAAATCACGAAAATCATTTGAAAATAGGGACACTTTTAATCTTCTCAAAAGTTTTTCAAAACACGAACAATTTGTGAAATACCATTTTTTTCTAATTCGAAAACAAAATTGGGAAACCAACATATTTTGAAATTCCTGAAGAAAATTCGAAAAAAAGATTTTTTAACTTGTGAATAATTTTTCAAACTCCTGAAACAATGAAAATGTATACAATTTTTGAAATGTTGAACAATTTTTCGAAAACATTAACATTTTTCTAAGAATGTTAATATTTGAAAAAAAATGTGTTGTAAAGAAAGAACATTTTACGAAATTCCTGAACATTTTATTTAAATAAACATATTTTAAATAACTAACAGAATTTAAAAAATATTTAGATTTTCGAAATTTCCCAAAAACAATGGAGTTAACGAAACAGATTTTAAGTTTTGATTTTTTTGCAACACATGAATAACTTTTTAAATTATGTTCAAAATGAAAAAACGAGAATACTTTATGAAATATTGAACAAATTTTGAAAACGAGAATTGAGTTTGAAATTCCTCAAGTTGTTTTTGTTATACTTTGGGCTTAATTATTTATTTCTATGTTTCTTTGGTTTTCTATGAGTTTATTTCTTTATGAGTTTTGTTAGTTTTATTTTCTAAGTCATGTTCACAATATATATTCTCTGAGTATACATTCTTATACACGTGAAACTTGATTAAATACGGGATACATATTTTTATTTTAATGCATGTTTGAACACACTTTTTAATATTTGTATTTTTCAAATATGCATTGCATTTTTCATTTAAACAACGAGAATAGTTTTTTTTACATTTGTATTAACATTTTTGTCAATGCTTATTTTTATTATGGAAACACAGGAATATTTTTTCAAAATTTCACGTACATTTTTTGAATGGGAAGAAACATTGTTTTATACTGCGCACACCATTTTTTTACATTCCATACACTTTTTTCATAATTTTTCGTACATTTGTTTCGAAATGTAGGAACATGTTTTCATATTCACGATTTTTTAAAGCTATCCACATTTTTTGAATTGTGTTAAAAAAATTCTATGATGTGTTTATATTTTTGAAATTAAACGTTTATTTTTTACTAGATTTCGATTTTTTATGTAAGCTGTACATATTTAAACAATAAAAAACTAAAAATGAAGAACGGTTTGGCATCTACGCAACGGCTCACGTCCCTACTAGCCCGGCTCACCTCTGCCTTAAAACAAACGACCTAGCTAAAACTCAGTCGACTGAGTTTTTATCAAGTCTCAGTCGACCGAACATCGATTTCTTTACTGTTTAAAACTTTTTTAGCGTTTCGTGTGAGCAGCCCACGTAGGATCCATGCTTCGGAATGGGCTCTTTTTTGTCTTTTTTTTTTGTCAGGCTGAGGTTTGCATGGGGGGCGGGTTGGGGCCTTTTCCGTTGTTAGTTGGCCTTTTCTTTCTTTGTTGGGTTGTCATTTTTATTTTACCTTGGTCCTACATTTTTCATTTACTATTTTGTACATGTTCGTTTTTTCCTTCTTATATTCTTTCTACATGTTTTTTGTGCTCTTGTATCATTTATTTTTAGTTATATTTTCTTCTTCCCTTTTTTGCTTTTTGTTCTTTGTTTTCAAAAAATGTTCTTTTCTATCTTCTTTTGTTGTTGTTCGTAAGGGATGTAGGCAAGTTACATGTCTATCACTAGAGTTGTAATTATACGTGTCACAACTCGCTTGCAACTGTACAGGGTACAACATGACTGCAACTAGAGGGGAAGGGATGTTAACCAGTTACATGTCCATCACTAGAGTTGCAATTGCATGTGTCCCTGCAATTGCAAGGGATACAACGTGGCTGCAACTGGAGGGGGAGGGATGTCGGCCAGTTGCATGTACATCACTAAAGTTGTAACTGCACGTGTCGCAACCTGCCTGCAACTGCAAGTGGCACAACACGACTACAACCGGACGCGAGGGATGTCCGTCAGTTGCATGTCCGTTATTAGAGTTGTAATTGCATATGTCGCAACAGGCATGCAACTGCAATTTGTGCGGATTGATTTTTCATTTTTCATTTTCATTTTATATTAGCAATACAAAATACTTTTATAAATGTAAGAAAAATAATATATCAAATGGTAGGAAAATGGACTGAAATAGAAAGTGTAGTAATGCTTTGCCGAAGGGAACAATGAAAGAAAAACGGGCTGATTCCTAGCCCATGAGCGACTACAGGACGGCTAATAGCAAGAAAAGAGAAAAGTCAACACTAATTCTTGGCCCGATGACAATACAGCCCCATGCCTACATGCATGATTTACTAAAAAAACGTCTACATGCATGACGTCAGCCGATTGAGACTTCATCAAGTCTCAGTCCACTAATGCGTAGTCAGACCCTAAAACAAAAGCCGGCTGCCTCGCTATGAACAGTCAGTGCGGCCGGGTTTCCAGGGTTGCTCCTGTGTTACGCTCTTTGCGTCAAAAAGTCGACGGTTCGCACAGGGCGTAGCTCATCTGGGCCGGCCCATTTGGCGTTCATGAGGTGGAAAAACACGAAAAAAAGCAGCGCTAGCGCTCGGATTAGATCCCTGACTTCGCAGCGACGCGCAAGATGGGCTAGCCACTGCGACAAATTAGCGTTTGTACTGAACTTGCAGTGCAAAGCTAAAAGAACTACTAAACTACAATAGTAAAATGTTAAACATTCGCAAACAATCCCAAAAACTAAAGTACATGACGCGAGTCACTAGTGACCTTAATTCCTAGGAATCAGTGTATAAAACCTCAAACATCTCACAAAAATGTGACTATTTTTGGGGATTCTCGGCCATTTTTCTAAAAAAAGGTACAAAATTGAAAGCAATATCACACGATCAATTTTTATAAAAAGTTGTCAGAAAAGCATGAACAAATTTTGAAATGACAATTTTATTCAAAAATACGAAAACAAATTCAAACTATGAACAATTTTAAAATTGCCCGAATTTTTTTCGCATTCGAGAAAAAAAGTTGGAAACATGACATTTTTTGGATTTGCGGAGAAATTTGGAAAGCTGGAACATTTATGGAAATTCCTGGAAATTTAATTTGCGAACAAAAAAAGGATAACGCGGTCTTTTTTTGAACCAAACATTATTTGAGTTTGGGAACAAAATTTCAAAAATTAAAATTTTAAATTTGTTCCAAAAAATTCAAAAATGAACATTTGTAAATTTGTGAAAAAAATTTGAAAGTTGGAACATATTTAGAATTTTTAATATTATTTGTATTCTTGACAATTTTTCAAAACATGGAAATTTAAAAGTTGCAAAGTGGGAACATTATTTGAAATTTATGTACGGTTTTGCCTTCACGAGAGGCATGACCCGTGTCTCTCAAAAAGGAAAAAAACGCATTTTCTGTTTTTTTCCTATCGCGTGAGGCATGTTTTTTTGTCCGTTTTTTGTGAAAAAAATATTCGTCAAAACCTATCAATATGGGATCTAATTTTGAAGATCTCGACGTGAGAAACACAACAATGAAAACGGTTCTAGTTTTGAACGCATGGTTTACGACATAAAACATTTTAAAAATACGGATCTACGAAAAAACAAAAAACTTTCAGATTGTGACAAGCGACCCGCATACAGTGCCCATTTATCGCAACCTGGGAAGACGAAAGTAATCATTGAAAATATACTCGCTAAATAGTGACCAGGAAACTCCGGTTTCGAGGACCTCTCTCCTCCTCCGTCAGGTGGCATTAACAAGTACTAGCCCATTAAGCCGATCCTCGTCAAGTCTTACCTAGCCGGCCCATTAAAAGGATCCAGCCGCCAAAGTGGTCTAGGGTTCGTCGCTTGTTCAGTCTCGGTTCGATTTGGTTATATCGCCATACAATCGCTTCCTATGCATTCAGATCAATCCATCCGCCTCATCGCAGGCCCTCTCGATTTCGCCCATCCTTCTCCTCTGATCCGAAGGCGAACTGCGTTTGCTTGAGGAATAAAGAGAGGTTAGTGTTTTTTTATCAGTTAGGGCAACTTAGGCCGCCGTTTATGAGTAGATTCTGCGGTAAGGTTTTGTAAAGAACTGCCTAATTTTGTGTGTTCGTAGTCTGTGATGAGAACTGCCATTCATCAAGCGCGCATGTGGTGGGCGTTGTTAGCAACCTACAGTAGCATTTTTGGAATCTCCGTTGCTATTGTCTAGAGTTGCAGTTATGGGCAGGGATCCAAATCAAATGTCCAGGATTTGTGGGAGTGATAATGCAACTCGTTTTATCTTCTTGCCCAGTGCTCTTAGTATGGTGCTTTCAAGCGATTGTTGAACTGCTATGTGTACAGCCTGCACATTTGATTTCGGTTTACATCACTTTGTTGGGAATATGTCCAATCGTATATTTTGTATTTTCGTTTATACAGAATTAGATAGAGAATTTGTGTGTGATGCGCTGATGCGATTTGTAACCGTTCATCTCATTTTCTGTTCAACGCTGCTCTGTTAGTAGAAGAATCGCATCTGTCGGTTTATTACTTATTGATGATAATTCTGCAAGGCTACCTTTTGAAGAGTGTGTGTTCTACATAATTACTCTATTCCACAGATCTGAATATGGTGCTTGTAGTATATGATGCGATAACTTTGGTACTCCCTCCGATCCATGTTAATTGTCATTGATCTAGTACAAAATTGTACTGGATCAGCTTATTAGTATGGATCAGGATCCATATTAATTGTCGTTGATCTAGTACAAAATTGTACTAGATCAGTGACAAGTAATATGGATCGGAGGGAGTACTTGAATCTAAGGAGGTGTTTGATTCAGAAATGGTAACGTGAAAGGTAACGTAAATATATTGTGGTGGCATTAACGGTGTAATTGGACAATTTTCCTTTTTGTTTGGCTCCATCAATTAATGGTATATGGTTGAAGTACGGGGTTTGGTTGCTCATAGTAATCTGTATAAACCAGAAATCAATACCACCAGCAACCCAATTAAGAACCAATCAGCTTAAGAAATGAAATTCAGAGAGAATTGAAGGGAAGGCCATGGTAATCAAGAGTTCAAAGGAGAAGGGCGGCGTAGTGATCCGAAGGTGCTTCAAAGGCGGTGAAGGGGATCGGCAGCTGATGCTGCTCTTCACGGGCACCGCTGCTCGTGATGCAGAGCATGTTGGGCGGGATGGACCGCTGCAACCATGGCCGGCGGGGCTGGGGGCAGGGTTGGGACGTTGCTGTTCTGGGGCGGAGGGATCTGAGGCAGCGGACTTTGGGGAAGGAAGAAGACTGATGAGTTCCACGAGGGATGACGAGGCGGTAACGTGGATCGTCACCGGTGGGTCGTGGGTGGAATGGGCCTTGTGCTGCACTGTTATTTGTTTCCAGGGTAATCAATTACGGGCCAAGTGAACCAAACGTGTTTAAAGGTATTAGATTGCGCTGTAATCTGATAACGGGAGAAAAGACGCGAACCAAACAGCTCCTAAGGTTCATTTCTTTGCAACCTACTGTTTTGACTTTTGAGTTTTGACTGATCAAATTGTCTTCCATTTTGCATAACAGGTGCTGAAGCTGGGGCATGCTTATTAGTCGGAAATGGAAGTAGATACACTGAAGGATGAATTCGGTCGTGTTATTAAAAAGCAGAAACTTGCATCCTCGAGAACTATAGATTTGGTAAACCAAATCGAGAAAGAAATTGAGCAGGCTATCAGTGCTATCCAAGAAAATGGCACAGATACGGATGCTGCATCAAACCTAAACCATGAAATTCTTACTAATCTGAAGAATACGCTGAAAGAGTTGGTTCCAGTGAAGCAACTTGAGAGCTGCCAGAAAGAAATGAATGCTGCACTCGGCAAGTGGGTGAAGACCACCGAGAAATTCTTCATCAATGATATTTCAAAAGCTTACAAGAATGTCGACATGGAACCACATGTACTGAATGAGATTATTGCAAACCATCTATACCGGGAGGCATTATTTGACATAGGTGACAACTTTCTTGGAGAGGCCAGTTGCTTAGCACCTATAAAACTGAAACAACTGTTTCAGGAGATGTATGAGATTTGTGGTGCGCTGCGGACTGAGAAATCTGAGCCAGCTCTGAATTGGGCAATGAAAAATCATGATGCACTACTACAAAACGATTCATGTCTCGAGCTTAAGCTTCACCAGTTGCAGTTTGTTGAGATACTCAAGCAAGGTAAAAGAGATGAGGCTCTTCAGTATGCTAGGGCATACCTGGCGCCATTTGCTACCGTACACAAGGATGTAATCCAGAGGCTGATAGCCTCCATATTATGGGCCGGGCGTCTTGACCAGTCACCATATACGGAGTTCTTAGTTTCAACTAACTGGGAGAAGCTAGCTGAGGAGTTCTCTCAACAGTTCTGCAATCTGAAGGGTCAATCTTCCACAGGTCCTATGGGCATGACAGTTGCAGCTGGTGCTGAAGTGTTGCCAATTCTTCTTAAACTGATGACGGTACTCACTGCAAAAAGGGAGTGGCAGTCTATGAAAGAATTTCCTTTCCCACTGGACCTCCGTAGGGAGTTTCAGTTCCACTCAGTGTTCATTTGTCCGGTCCTCCGTGAGCAAGGTAGTGATGATAATCCTCCAATGCTTCTTCCATGTGGGCATGTCTTGTCAAAGCAGTCGACCATGAAATTATCAAAGAACAGCTCCCGATCTTTCAAATGCCCATATTGCCCGTTCGAAGCATTGGCATCTGAGTGTAAGCGGCTACATATCTGAGCATTTCGTACTCTATGATTGGCCATTTGTGTGCACCAGCCTTTGCTATCTCTTTTCCTGTCAACGGTGCTACATTTTCCTGTCAACGGTGCACTTGCAAAGGTAATACGTTATACCCAGGGCCAGGGTGCTCTACTGTGCTCATGTCTTGTATATAAAGTATGAAAGAGATGTAATAAGAACACATTGGATGATTCTAGGACCATGGGGTGATTTTACTGTGTTTGATTGACTTGGAAGTGCCAGCTGTGTTTTTTCTTTAAATCAACTATTTTAAGCGATAGTATCAACTTGTAATGCTAAGAGCGGAACAAATTACGTAGTGGGGTAAGCCTGGGGCTTGAATTATGCAATTGATTCTTAAAGTAAAACCCTATACGCCGCCTACGGCTGGAAAATGGCGGTGCTTCGTGAACAACTAGCAAATCTCAGATGGGCCGGCCTAAGTAGCCAAGATGCGTTTATTCTCGCTTCTTTCTTTCACGGGGTTTTCTGTCTTTTTCCTTTTCGTTTTTTTCTTCACTAGTTTTCCTTGCCTTTCTCTTTTCTTTTTTTTCTTCTCTAATTTATTTTATTTTTAATAGATTTTTTGTTTTATTTCTTTGAAAAGTTTCCCTTTTCAAAAATGTTCTGAATTTCCAAAATTGTTCAGAATTTAAAAAACTATTGTATTTTAGAACATTATACGACATTTTCCAAAAATCTTCATGTTTTCAATGTTGTTTGGAATTACAAAAAAGTATAGGACCCTGATATACTCCATGCGTGCAGTCGGGGAGAGCATCAATTGAACGCCCCCATGACCACAGGCCACGTCCCATGCATGTACAAGTGGCAAAATTGATAATGTTAATGAAAATCTTTTGAATTCTTGATTTTTAAAATGTTTTATCTCTGAAATGAAAAATAAGATTAAAAAGTTATTTTCACCATTAAATCTGTCGTGGCCAGATCTTCGAAACTCGATCTCATATTGATATATTTTGATGTTTTTTATATTAAAAGTTGTTATGTCTATGGCACATAAATTGTCATGATGTTTGCACTCAAGTTGTCATGATATGTTTCAACTACCTTTTGTCTATGTTTAAAATAAATATTGACATGTTATAAAAAAGAGAAATAACATATTAAACTTGACATGGTGAATTACTAAAATCTGTCATGATCCATGAAATAATTTCAACATGGTTCATAATTAAAAAAACATTGTTAATTACTTTAAAAATGCATGGTCAATGACTCAAATTTGTCATGAACCATAAAATAAAGTTGTCATGGTGAATTATTTAAATTTGTCATGATACATGCATTAATTTTTTTCCATAGTTTGTATAAAAACTAATTCTCATTGTCAAAATACTAAAATTATCATGATCTATAAACTAAATTTATCATGATGAATTACTAAAATTTGCCATGATCCATGTGTTAAATTTGCCATGGTCAATTACTAAAAGTTGCCATGGTCAATTCACAAAATGTGATGTGAAAAGTAGTTGAAATACAATGGTAGCTTTAAAGTGTACAAGAAAAAATAGATGAAACATATCAGGGCAACTTTAGTGTAAATACTATGACAACTTCAGTGTAAACTGTTGGGGAACACAGCATGGGAAACAAATATTTCCTACGAACACCCAAGATCTATCTATGAAGATCAACAACTACGAGGGGAGAGTGCATCTACATACCCTTGTAGATCGCTAAGCGGGAAGCATTAAGAAACACGGTTGATGTAGTCGAACGTCTTCGCGATCCAAATCGCAACCCGTCCCGCGATCCAATCACGATCCGTCCCGATCTAGCGTTGAACAAACAACACCTTCGCGTTCAGCACACGTACAACTCGATGACGTCTCCGCCTCCTCGATCCAGCGAGCGAGGTCAGAGTAGTAGATGAGTTCTTCGACAATACGATGATGTGGTGGCGATGGTGGTGGTGCTATCCCGGCAGGGCTACGCCTAGCGCTACCGAAATTGCGAACGGAGGAGAAAACGATCTAGGGAGAGAGAGAGGGGCGCCAAGGGCTTCGTGTGTGCTTTTGGGGCGCACCCTCCCCTCTATATATAGGTGGAGGGGCGTGGAGATCAGCCCCTCCAAGCCCTAGGACGCAGCCAAGGGGGAGGAGTTGGACTCCTAGTCCAATTCCATCCCTTTCCAAAACCAGGTGGACTTTCCACCTCTCTCAAGCCACATGGGCCTTGAGGGACTTATGCACCATGACCAATAAGGCCAGGGCGCCTCCCCTCAGCCCATGCAAACTGTTGGGACCTGGTGCAACCCTTGGTGGCTTACGGACTCCCCTAGAAATTTTGAGAACCTTCTAGAAGCTTCCTGGTACTATACGAAAAACTCGAAACTTTTCCGGTAGCCTAAATATGACTTCCCATATATAAATCTTTACCTCTGGACCATTTCGGAGCTCCTCGTGATGTCTGGGGTCTCATCCAGGACTCCAAAAAACCTTCGGTCACCAACATACATAACTCAACAATATCAAATCGTCACCGAACGTTAAGTGTGCAGACCCTGCGGGTTCAAGAACTATATAGACATGACCGAGACAACTCTACGATCAATAAACAATAGTGGGACCTGGATGCCCATATTGGTTCCTACATATTCTACGAAGATCTTTATCGTTCGAACCACGATGTCAAGGATTCAGACAATCCCATATGCAGTTCCCTTTGTCCATCGGTATGTTACTTGCCCGAGATTCGATCGTCGGTATCTCCATACCTAGTTCAATCTCGTTACCGGCAAGTATCTTTACTCGTTTCGTAATACAAGATCTCATGACTAACTCCATAGTCACATCGCTTGCAAGCTTCTTGTGATGTTGTATTACTGAGTGGGCCCAGAGATACCTCTCCGTCATACGGAGTGACAAATCCCAGTCTCGATCCACGCCAACCCAATAGACACCCTCGGAGATACCTGTAGAGCACCTTTATAGTCACCCAGTTATGTTGTGACGTTTGATACACACAAGGCATTCCTCCGGTGTTAGGGAGTTGCGTGATCTAATGGTCATAGGAACAGATACTTGACATGGATAAATGAGTAGCAATAAACTCACACGATCAACTGCTATGCTTACGATTGGGTCTTTTCCATCACACCATTCTCCTAATGATTGACCCCATTATCAAATGATAACTCATGTCTATGGTCAAGAAACCTTGACCATCTTTGATCAACGAGCTAGTCTAGTAGAGGCTCACTAGGGACATGGGATTGTGTATGTATCCACACATGTATTTGAGTTTCCGATCAATACAATTCTAGCATGGATAATAGACGTTTATCATGAACAAGGAAATATGATTATAATCAATTCATTATTGCCTCTAGGGCATATTTTCAATAGTCTCCCACTTGTACTAGAGTCAATAATCTAGTTCACATCACCATGTGATTTATACCCACTAAGTTCTGGGGTTTGATCATGTTTTGCTTGTGAGAGAGGCTTTATAGTCAATGGGTCCGCAACATTCAAATCCGTGCGGACTTTGCAAATCTCTATGTCATATCATAGATACTGCTACTGCGCCCCGCTTGGAGCGGTTCCAAATGGCTGCTCCACTATACGTATCCGGTCTGCTACTCCGAGTCATCCGAATTGGTGTCAAATCTTGCATCAACGTAACCCTTTACGATGAACTCTTTGTCACCTCCATAATCGATAAATATCTCCTTAGTCCTCTAGTTACTAAGGATAATTTTTGACTGTTGTCCAGTGATCCACTCCTGGATCACTCTTGTACCCCCTTGCCAGACACATGGCAAGGCACACATAGGTGCGGTACACAACATGGCATATTGTATAGAGCCTATGGCTAAGGCATAGGGGACAACCTTTTTTCCTTTCTCTTTCTTATGCCGTGGTCAAGCGTTTAGTCTTTACTCAACTTCACATCTTATAACACAGGCAAGAACTCCTTCTTTGGTTGTTCCATTTTGAACTCCTTCAAAATCTTGTCAAGGTATGTGCTTTGTGAAAGTCTTATGAGAAGTCTTGATCTATCTCTATAGATCTTGATGCCCAATATGTAAGCAGCTTTATCCAGGTCTTCCTTTGGAAAACTCCTTTCAAACAACCCTCTATGCTTTCCAGAAATTCTACATTATTTCCGATCAATAATATGTCATCCACATATAATTATCGGAAATTCTATAGTGCTCCCACTCACTTTCTTGTAAATACAAGTTTCTTCTAAACTTTGTATAAACCCAAAAGCTTTCATTACCTCATCAAAGCGGATATTCCAACTCCGAGATGCTTGCTCCAGTCCATAGAAGGATCGCTAGAGCTTGCATACCTTTTAGCATCCTTAGGACAGAGAAAACCTTCTAGTTGTATGACATACAACCTTTCCTTACAGAAGCCGTCAACGAAACTCTGTTTTGACATCCATTTGCTGGATTTCATAATCGAAAATGCATCAAATGCTAACATAATTCCAATAGAATTTAGCATCGCTACGGGTGAGAAAGTCTCATTGTATTCAACTCCTTGAACTTATCGGAAACTTTGTGACAAGTCGAGCTTCATAAATGGTGACATTTACCATCAGTGTCTGTCTTCTTCTTAAAGGTCCATTTGTACTCAACGGCCTGTCGTTCATTGGGCAAGTCTACCAAAGTCCATACTTGGTTTTCATACATGGATCCTTTCTCGGATTTCATGGCTCCTAGCCATTTGTTGGAATACGAGCCCATCATCGCTTCTTCACAGCTCGTAGGTTCACTATTGTCCAACAACATGACCTCTAAGACAGGATTGCCATACCACTCAGGGGCAGAACGAGTCCTTGTCGACCTACATGGTTCGGTAGTGACTTGAACCAAAGCTTCATGATCATCATCATTATTTGCTTCCTCATCACTTGGTGTAGGCGCCACTGGAACATCTTTCCGCGTCGTGCTACTCTCCAACTGAAGTGACGATTCAACAACCTCATCAAGTTCTACTTTCCTCCCACTCAATTCTTTCGAGAGAAACTCTTTCTCGAGAAAGGACTTGTTTTTAGCAACAAACACTTTTCCCTCAGATTAGAGATAGAAGGTATACCCAACTGTTTCTTTAGGGTATCCTATGAAGACGTACTTGTCCGCTTTGGGTTTGAGCTTATCGGACATAAGTGTCACATTCCCAAACTCTAAGAAATTACAGCTTAGGTTTCTGCCAAACAATAATTCATATGGTGTCATCTCAACGGATTTAGATGGTTCCCTATTTAAAGTGAATGTAGTTGTCTCTAATGCATAAACCGAAAATGATAGTGGCAAATCGGTCAGAGACGTCATAGTACGCACCATATCCAATAGAGCAGGACTATGACGTACGAACACAACATCACACTATGGTGTTCCAGGTGGCGTGAGTTGTGAAACAATTTCCACATTGTCTTAAGTTGCATACCAAACTCGTAACTCAGATATTAACCTTCATGATCATATCATAGACATTTTATCTTCTTGTCACGATGATCTTAAACTTCACTCTGAAATTTCTTGAACTTTTCAAACATTTCAGACTTGTGTTTCATTAAGTAAATATACACATATATACTCAAATCATAAGTGAACATAAGAAAATAATGATATCCACTGCACGCTTCAACACTCATTGGGCCGCATACATCAACATGTATTATTTCCAATAGTCACTTGCCCGCTCCATCATATCAAAAACACATGTCTCAACCGATTCGAAATCAAGTGATTCCAAAGATCCATCAACATGGAGTTTCTTTATGCGCTTTACACCAATATGACTTTAGCGACACTTCCATAAGTATGTTGTACTATCATTATTAACTTTGCATATTTTGGCAT
This sequence comes from Hordeum marinum, assembly GCA_022496015.1. NCBI lineage: Eukaryota > Viridiplantae > Streptophyta > Magnoliopsida > Poales > Poaceae > Hordeum > Hordeum marinum. Next base: position 323,436,252 of record CM039677.1, read on the forward strand.
CAATATTATGAACATATGTATCACTACGATCGAGATTCAATAAACCATTCACATTGGGTGCATGACCATTGAAGCTATTATTCATGTAAACAGAATAACCATTATTCTCTAACTTAAAAGAATAACCGTATTGCGATAAACAGGATCTAATCATGTTCATGCACTACACAAACACCAAATAACATTTATTTAGGTTTAACACTAATCCCGAAGGTAGAGGGAGCGTGCGATGGTGATCACATCAACCTTGAAAACACTTCCAACACACATCGTCACCTCGCCCTTAGGTAGTCTTCGTTTATTCCGGAGCTTTTATATCGAGTTACTAACATTAGCAACTGAACTGGTATCTGAAAGTGCGTTACATCGACTAGAGGGGGGTGAATAGGCGATTTTTACAAATTCATCACTTGAGGAATTTCAACTGGAGGAATTTGAAATGTGATGAATAACTAGCAGTGGAATAAGTACTCAAGTGCATGAGAAACATAGCGACAACATAGTCATCATGATCAAATGAAACATGCACATATTACAAGTAACGCGATACAGGATAAGCAGGTGAGGAACAAGGTTACTTGAAGAATTTGAGGTGAGGAAATTGTGAAAGTCTTTAGTCAAATTCTTCAAACAGTAACGAACAATTTCATCAACAAGTATACGAGGAAATAGAAGGGTTGAGGAAATAGAACCAGGTAGCTCGATGAAGACAATGATTTGATGACCCAGTTTCAACTGCTATGACAGTCGTACGTTCGGTTTGGAGCGGCCATGTATTTAAACTAGAGGACACACAATCCTTACCGTATTCTCCTTGAGCTAAGGTCACAAAATCCTTGCCCAACACTCGTGGTAAGTCTTCAGGGTAGACTTCCAAAACCCTCACAAACTGGTCACCCGGCGATCCACAATATACTGTTGGATGCTCTAGACCAAGGTCACTCCATGATCCCCAATTGACTGTAGGATGCACTAGACCATGACGCATAACCGTCTGGAAGATACACAGTCTTCAAAGGTAACAAGCATCGGTTCCACACATGAACAATCTCTTCAGTGATTCTCAATCACTTTGTGTTTGGTGGTTTGGATTTGGCTTTTTCCTCACTGATGATTTCTCTCAAAGTCCTTGGAGGGTGGGTTGGTCTCAAATGACAAGTGTCAGTTCTCTCTTGGAGCAGCCAACCAACTAGTGGTTGTGGGGGGTGGCTATTTATAGCCAGGGTGCAACCTGACATGATAAGACATAAATTCCCCCAATGATATGACCATTATGTGGATAAGATGATTGTGGACAGCTGGCGCTAAGCACAACAACGGCCGGAATTTTGAACTATGAAAGTCCTCAGGCTTATCATGTTCCTCACTTGTAGGCAATTCGCACCGAGGAAATCTGAACTCCTCAGTCAGATCAATTTCATCAAAGACCAAAAGAACATCGTCTCTGTCACTGAAGAACTTGACTGAACTGCAAGAGATTTCCAAAGGCTTCACTCGAAGGATTGGATAGGTTGAGGCTTTTGGAGTTGAGCATCAGTTGAATTTTCCTTAGTATTACCTCGGCCCCCTTTAACAGTACGATGTTACCTATGACTCAAAGAAAGGAAATGAAACTACAAAAACAAAAGTCTTCACACTTCATAGTCCTTGTACATATCTTCAAGATCACACCAACTTCTTCATTTTCAAAGTCTTTAGGGAATACCAAAGTCTTCAGCAAAGTCTTCACCAATGTCTTCAGTTGAAGACATACATTTCTAGGGGTCGATAATCTCTGAATATATCAAACTCCTCATCGACTTATAGAGCCTGTGTACACTGACAAACACATTAGTTCCTTAACCTATAAGTCTTCAATACACCAAAATCACTAAGGGGCAGTAGATGCACTTACAATCTCCCCCTTTTTGGTGATTGAGACAATAGGTTAAGTTTTCAACGGGGATAAAAATATGGAATGTAAGTACCGAGTTTGAGGAATTTGATTGCAAGATATAGAAGAACCCCCCCTGAAGATGTGCATATTTGAGGAATTTGCTTTGGACTGCAAATGCACATGACAGGTTAAAAAACATGGAGAAGTCCCCTTATATCTTGTAATTCATACATGCATTTAACATATGATATGAAGAATTTGAAATGCATGATGAAAATGGTGTATGACGAAATTCAGCATGCATGCATTAAGGTGCTTGAGGAAATAAGCATGTGAAAAGCAGTTCAGAAGAGTCAGACCACCATCGGACTTAAGTTTACAACTCAACCAACAAAAGCTTCAGAAGAGCAAGAGTACTTAAACAAAAATAGCCCATATATAGAGACCCGCTTGAAGACTAACTCAAATTTCCTCCCCCTTTGTCATCGAAGACCAAAATGGACAAAAAAGTGAGGGCTAACACCCCGTGAAGAATATCATCGTGAAGGTGATGGAGGAGCGCCAGCGTTGTCGGGGTCATTTGTCGATGCAGGGCCCACCGCAGTGTCGTCAATGTCCTCAACTTCATCGGTCTCGCGCGATGAAGAATATGAACTTGTGACCAGCTGAGGAACTCGAACTTTCTTGAATTTCTTCTGAGGAAGATGAGACCAGTCAAAGTTCTGCTGAAAATCCATGTCCTTGAGTTCCTCAGGAGTCTTGAGATGTGCGAGAATGGCCCACGCGCGATCGAAGATTTCATGCACATAGTAGTGATTTTTCCTCACAGAGTTCTGCGTCATTGTCATGTTCTGAAGAATTGAAGCAAACTGACGCTTCATCCACTTGTGATTGCAATCAACCTTCTGATGAAGACTTATGAGAAGTTCACGATCAGTCATCACACGAGGGGCAGACTCTTGAGGTTTTTGCGCTGAGGCTTTTGCAGCAGATTCCTGGGTAGAAATGTCATCATTGGTGGAGTAAGATCCAGTTTTGTGAAACTGACCATCCAATGGACGAGTACCTTCATCAATGACAGCTTTGCCTTTTCCTTCAACTGAGGCAATTGTATTCTTGAGGACTTCAATCTGAGGCACAAAGCCGAAGTGATTTTGGAAGTCAGCCTTGAAGGGAAGTGAAGACCTTGATCTGATGAATTTCATGATCCAGGGAGCATAATGCTTCAATTCAAATGAGGCTAATGCTGCATTGGCCAAAGTCCTCATGAAGAAATCGTGATAGTTGATGGAAATCCCATGAATGATGTTGAAGAGCATGTTCTTCATGACTCCCTCAACTTCTTCTTCTTCAGAGTTGTGACCCTTCTGAGGACAAAGGGTGTTTGTGAGGATGCGATAAACTGTCTTGGGCACATAGAGCAAATCCTTCACAAGGAAGGTGGTCCTTTGAGGTTTTCCAGGAGCTAGAGGTTTCATCAGCACTTGCATCATATGGTTGGGCAGAGCAGGTTCATCAAACAGGCAGCGGGCTTCTTCTGAAGGAATTGGAACTGGGACTGACTGAAGCAATTCGGATGCTGGTGCAGTGTAGTGAGTAGATCCAGTCATCCAGTCCAAGACCCATGAGTTGATGTTAGAAGCATCACCTGTGATGTGCAAGGTGGTATAGAATTGAAGAATTAGCTCTTCATTCCAATCGCAGATATCCACACAGAACGGAAGAGTTCCTGCATAGTGAAGAACTGCGAGCACCTGTGTGAAGGAAGGGATTGTTTCCATATCCGCATGAGGAATTTGATAGTGCTCGAAGACTTTCTTCTTGTCAAACAGTACTGATGCATAATAGTTCATCTGTATAGGAGTCCAGAATCTAGTGCGACCGTCCCTAGCTGAGTCATATGGATTGGGTCCATCGAAGAAAATGTGCTCATTGAAGAAATTGGTCTTGATGAATTTGGGGCGCTTTGAACCTTTGAATGGCATTCGTGGCTTTGGCTGAAGGTTAGGCTTGAACGGCCCATAATCTCCTTAGGCATAGGAGGAATTTCTTCAGACTCAGGAATTTGCATAGCAGTTTCTTCAGTGACAGTTGGAGCAACAATTTCTTCAGCTGATGCAGCTGGAATTTCTTCAGTGGCAGTTGCAGTCAAGTCATCAGATCATGTATGAATTTCTTCAGTCTGGGCTGGAGACTGAGGAATCTGTGGCAGAGGGGTGGTCATTGGGGAATTTGGGTGAGCAGCTTCCCAATATTCATCATTGATAACAGGTGTTGTGTTTTCAATGTCCACGTCCTCATCAATTTCTTCAACACCGGCCTCTTCAGCAATCAACTGAGGCTAGGGCGATGATACCTTTGGAGTTGAAGCATTTGCTTCCACTTCAATTTCTTCATCAATCTGCTCTGAGATAGCAGCAGATTGGTCCTTTTCTCCTTGATCATCATTTGGGATGACATAGTCAACACCAAATGGTACAATTTCATAGGCTGGCATGGAGCTGATAGGAGTTGCATCAATTGGTTATGTTGAAGAACTTGGCAATGTCTTCAATTTCTTCACTGCTGAGGAATCTGAAGTTGATGCTTTTCTTTTCAGTGCCTTCTTCTCCACAACCTTGGTTTTCTTCGCTTCTGATGCAGAAGGAAGGTTGATGATCTTCACCCTTGATGATTTTACTGTTTCTGCAGAGGCTGAAGGAGGGGCATTTTCTTCAGGCGCAACTGATGCAGTCGCCCTTGTGGTCTCAATTTCCTCAGGCGCAGCAAAAGCTTCAGCTAGCCTGACAATTTCTTCAGGCATAACCGTGGAGGTTGTCCTAGCACGTTCTTCAGCATCCAGAATTACTTTAGCTGCGGGAGCAGTTTCTTCAGCAGGCTAAGCAGATTCATCAGCCTGAGGAATTTGTGGTTGCGATTGAGCTGCAACCCTTGAGTTATGGTCCTTAATGACAGCTTGGTCTGCCCTGACAAATCTCACTTTGATGCCCTTCCATTCAGCATCATATTTGTCTTGTTCTTCAAAAAGGCAGCGAATTTCAGACTGAACAGTGATGAGTTGTTTTGGAGTCAAATTCATCACGTTAGTCCTCAGAAATTTTTCTTTTCGAGCCCCGCTCCTCTTAGCTTTGAGAGCTTGATCTCTTTTCCATTTTTCCTCAGTGATGAAGTGTGTGAGCACATGATCCACACCAAGAGGTAGGTTCAGTGAGGAAAGTGGGGTGTTGGGATCCTCATGCCATATGTCAATGAAGTTGAGGATCATCTTGGGATCCAGCATAAGAGGAACAGAGCTGCCTTTGGCTATGGCAGCCTTTTGCTGACTTTCTCTGATGATTTCTTACAGTTCTTCATCATCAGCCTCAGATCCTAAGGGTACATTCACTATAGCTTTGCTAGTGTGAGGACTTGGTCTGTGACCCCGTCCAACAGTTTTCTTTAGCTTCAACATAGTAGGACTTGTTGAAGACTGTGCTTGAGCAGAGGGACTTGCAGAGACCCTTGAAGCAATTGAGAAGCCCTCCGTCCTCTGACAAGTTGCAAGGTGTACAGGTGTTGAGGACTTTGCAGCAGCAACAGAGGACTGAGCAGCTACCAAACCAGTGGCTGAAGGCTTTGCTTGAGGAATCTGAAGTGATGATTTTGAAGTTGAAGACTGTGACTTCACAGCATATTTCTTCATAATTGATTTCTTCAGAGCACTAGCAGAGGCTCCGGCAGTCGTAGCAGCAGCAGAGTCTTCATTGAATATCTTCAGAGCCTCTTTTGCTTCCTTTGCCAGCTTGGCTTGTTGTCTCTCCTATTCATCAGGAAAGTCATCACCAGTCTTGAGACTTGTGGGGTCAGCAGTTTGGTTAGGAGCCAAGGGTGGCCTCTTGCAAGGGGGTTTAACTATGAATTTCTTCATATATTTGGGAGTGACATAGCGATATTCTTTCCACTCCTTTGCCCATCTCCTCTCAATTGTTTGTATTCAAATCTTTCTCTGCTTTGTTGTTTCCTTGCCACGAGTTTCTTCATCTGGAGTGCAATATTTCTCATACAAGTCATCAGGTATCTCAAACGCAGTCTGAACTTCAGGTTTCTTTCCACCTTTCTGTGGCTTCTTCCCATCAGCCATTTTCTTCGGCTAAGAATTCTGAACTCTTGAGGATTCTGAAGATGTACACAACTTTTCCTCAAGAAATGCTGCAAATGAGTTAAGTTGATGAGAACTTAGTGATTCATCAGCGGACATGTTTGTACCTGTGAACAGAGTATAGGTGCAAGGAATTTGAAGAGGTCATATGTGTTCTCAGAAGTTTTTCAAAAAACATCAAGTGTGAGGAATTTGACCATGGGTGTCTTGAGGATTTTCACTAAGTGTTCTTTGTCTTAGGTTCTCATAGTTGTGCAAATTTTGAGGATCCACATAATTGAGGAATCTTGAAGAAAATCATAACTTAGGAAAAACATCAAGTGTATGAACATGTAAGGTGCTTTAGAATGAGATTCTTGAAGAATAAACACCTTTGAGGAAATTGTTGACAACTTGAAGATCAAACAAGGGCAGTAAAAACCGATTTTATTTACCCTGATGAAGAACACGAAGAACTGAGAGAAGAAAACGAGGAAGTTCGTCCGTCCAGATCTCCCATGCCCTAGCTTGGCAGAGGAAGAAAGCTACAGCGGCGGCGGAGTGAAGATTTCCGCGTCCGATGCGAGTACGGTGATGGCGAGGTCGAGGCAGTGAAGCTCTTCCACACCGGCGGCGATGATTTTAGCGGTGGTGCTAGGTCGGAGCTCGGGAGAGAGTAGGAGTGAGGAGTAACCGAGTACAGTGAAAGGGAAGGGGTATTTATAGCAGAGGTGAAAACCAATCTGCCCGAAGATTTTGGACCAGATTTCCCCTGACCCTTGCTCTCCACGTGACATGTGTCACCCACGTTCTGAGTAGAGGACATAGTGGGGGATCGTGGGTTATCCTGTCATGGGAATCGGAATAGTTTGAGCGGTAAGCACCAAAAATTTGATAGAGAAAAATCAAAGTTTCTGTTCGCAAATTCTTCAGCTGTCAAGGACACAGTGAAGACTTTGAACGAGTTTCAAAGTAGAACGCATATGAAGAATTTGTGAACAGACTGGGTTGAGTTTAGCATAGAGGGGGAGAGGGTCCGATCACATTCACTTAGATGAAAATCAACTTGAAGAATTAGCAATAAGTGAATGTTATTGAGGACATTGAAAACTCAAATATATATATATATATAGTTTGAAGAATTCGAAAAGTTAATGAATTTGAAAAATTGAGGAATTTGCAAACTTGAGGAATTTGAAAATTTTATGAATTTACAAAATGACGAAAAATTCAACTTTGAAGAATTTCAACTATGGTTGGTGGCGTGACCCACCATATAAGAATGATGATTTCAGACACCGCATACAATTGTCATAGGGTTTTGAGAATCAAATTCTTCATTAATTTCTTCACACTTGGAGGGTTATTCTGCATTGATTGAAGAAAAACATTACTTCGTGTGTTGCACACCTAAGTCATCAATTTTGCATAACAGTTAGGATGTGTGTCCTTATTCAAAGAAAATTTGAAGATTCTAAGATGTTTAGCTCACACCGCAACTTGCAAAATCTCTTTTCATCCAAAGGCTTTGTGAAGATATCGGCCAGTTGTTCTTCAGTAGGGATGTGGTCGATGGAGATGTCGCCCTTGAGTACATGATCTCGAAGAAAATGATGACGAATCTGGATGTGCTTGGTCTTGGAATGTTGAACTGGGTTGTAAGCAATCTTGATGGCGCTCTCGTTGTCATAGTAGAGAGGCACATTCTCCACCTTGATGCCATAGTCCTTGAGGGTTTGCTTCATCCACAACAACTGAGCGCAACATGAACGAACAGCAATGTACTCAGCTTCAGCATAGATAGTGACACGTAGTTTTGCTTCTTTGAGGACCAACAGACTAAGGATTGCCCGAGGAAATGACATGTGCCTGAGGTTGACTTGCGATCCACACGATCTCTAGCATAGTCAGCATGAGAGTATCCAACGAGGTGAATATTTGAGCCCTTGGGATACCATAATCCAAGCGTTGGTGTGTGAGCTAAGTATCGAAGAATATGTTTCGCAGCCTTATGGTGTGATTCCTTCGGTGTTGCTTGGAATCGGGCACACATGTAAACACTCAGCATTATATCAGGCCTAGATGCACATAGATACAATAAAGAGCCAAGCATGGAGCGATATACCTTCTGATCGAAATCTTTACCATTTTCGTTAGTGCAGAGGTGGCCTTTTGAAGGCATTGGAGTTTTGACGCCTTTGCAATCTTGCATGTCGAATTTCCTCAGTACATCCTTGAGGTATTTCTCTTGAGAGATGAAGATTCCATTGTCTTGCTGAAGAATTTGAAGACCTAAGAAGAATTTCAACTCTCCCATCATAGACATTTGATATTCTTCACTCATCATCTGGCAAATTCATCACTGTAACGTTTGTTAGTACATCCAAAGATAATAGGGATTTTTATTTCTGTGCCCCTAGTTCCTTAGCTCTACTCATTCATCCCCATGCTCTTAACTTTTGCTCACTTTTCCCCACTCCCTTGCCCGAAACCCTCAGAACAGGTTACAACGGACGTTGTCGTCGGGTCAATGCCTCTGACCGTTAACTCTGACGAGTGGGGTCGCTCCCGTGCATGCAGCTGACGATGGTCGTGGGGTAGCACGTGTCCATGGGAATTGCCCGAAATTTCACATCATATAAAGAGGGGAAACCATCTCCATCGCCCCTACCATTTCCCCCCAAATCCCCTCCCTGCCGCATCGTCTTCCTCTCCCCCACCGGCGTCGTCTTGCTCTCCTCCACTGCCTCCACCGCACCATCTCACTCTCCCCCACCGCATCCTCTTCCTCACCTTCATCGCCTCCATCTGTCCAATGGCGAAAGCTCGTGGCGACGCAGGCGCAGTGGCCAGAGATGTAGTGGAGCTGCAGGGTGCGGTGACCGTGGATGAAGTGAAGGACGTTGGCAACATCCACGGCAGTGCGGGGAAACTCGCAACTGCTGCGGATGTGGAGAAGGAGCTGGCAGGCTCCGCCTCAGCGCTGCAGAAGGTGACGGTGTCGAGCGGCGCAGTCCATCCCGATACCCCCGATGCGCAGCCTGGCGAGGAGCAGGAGGTATTTGCACTTGCTTTAGGATATTAGCTTGTAGAGTTAGTTGCATTGGTTAGATTGTGATCATACGGTAGTTCAGATGGTTAGAGTAGTTGGTTTGACAGATGGGCCGGGGTTTTCTGTATTGGGGGGATTGGGGTTTTTGTACTAGGTTTTTTTGGATTACATTCTTTGCAAAAATGCTAGATAGATCTGTATGAGAGATAGGGATATTTGTGCTTCAATGCTACATAGATGTATGCTTATTAGATTTTGTTTTTAATGCTCATAGATTGGGTTTTTTAATGCTACAGACATGTATGCTTATTAGATTGGGTATCTATTAGATTTGTTTTTGAATGCTACTCAGATTGGGATTGGAATCCACTTATTAAGAATTTATTTGATTCATTAGTATATAAATTTGTCCACAATATGTACTTATATTAGCTCTGTTATTCAATGTGTGTGCATGACAATGGAAGATGCAAATAGGATCATAGTATATTAGCCCTGTGGTCAATGTAAACTGCATATCTAAATTTTCAATGGGATGTAATTGTATATTCAGGAGGATGATGGTTGGGGAAAAAGAGGAAGCTGGACCTTACTGACTTCAAGGACCCGTACGATCCAGGGTATTGGATCGACCAAGAGTGTGAGGTAGGCCTGCTTGAAATTTAGATTGTTCATTTACCCTAGTTACTTTGACATGGTGTATATGAAACTATAATGTATATATCTAAATTCATTCGTGTGTGCAGTACATCTCTGGACAAGATGTGGATGTGGACAACTTCAAGTCCTTCAAAGGGATGGAAGAGGAGAAGATCAAGGCCAAGGGAGATGATTACTACTACAAGAGCAGGACCAAAATTTGGCGTTGCCCCTACTGCACCACCAAGGCAAAGCCAAAGTCCGTCCGCTTCGTTCACCTTCTAGTTCATGAAGAAGATGTAGCCATCCACGGCGAGGACTACAGGATCAAGGGCCAGCATGCTGCCCTCGCGAAAGTCCTAACTCCCATTCCCAACTAATTGATGATGTGATGATGTGTTTTAATGTGAACTTGTGTGTTTGGTTGTTTGGGAACTTTGTTTGTGAACTGGATGTGTTCTATGGATGGTATGGTACTATGTGGTCTTCTATATATGCATGCAACTATCTATAGTGCTTATTTGTGTGTTTTTAAATTTGTCTGCTATGCTTTGTTTCAGTGTTTATTTTCAAATTTAGGTGCTGCAATGATCACACATGTTGTTTCAGTGTTGCTTCACTGATCAGACATGCTGCAAAGAATAAGAAAAAGAGCAAATAGTCCATCATTTATCAAATATTCCAATAACAGAGCAAAAAACAACATTTGAATGAAGATTTAATGATTTTTGTAATAAAGGAGTACAAAAATTATTTGTCTCATGCTTTATAATCACATGCATGTTTTTTCCCACCAGCATGTCTCATTATCTCATGTTTTGAACTGACATTCGACAGGACAGTAGGCAAACTATCTATGTTTGTGTAGGAGATCATGTGTGCAAAATTTGAGGTGATTTAGAGGAGGTCAAAGAAATTTGAATTTGAGAAATGTGCTCCAAATGAGCTCCCAGGCTAGGGTAAACAACCCATTTGTAATCAAGTTTTTTTGGACCTACTCTAAATGAGCCAAATGTTTTTATTAACACCAATTCAATCTATATAGTGTAGATTTGAAGTCTCACAATTTTTTGAATTAATCTTCATTTTTTTACATTTTCTTTTGAAAAAATATGCTTTAATATAAAAACTATTAAAAACACGTTTAAAATATGAAAATGGAAAACTAAGTTCAGATCCTTCTTATTCACTTTGAAATAAAGCTTTGGTGATTTTTTTGATTTTTAAAAAAAATTCAGACCCTGTAGGTAACCCGACCTCCTCTCCTTGAACTCTATGAAATCTTGTACGTGATAGCTCATATGTGTGAAGGTTTTCTCAATAAAATGACCATAGACCAAGTTTAATAATTTTTTCTTGGTAACATGTCACATAAGACAACATTATGCGCATGTTTTATATATTTTTGATTTTTTTAAATTAATGGTGCTCATTTGACCTCAATCGTGCCAGCTAGGATTTTTTCATGAAAATGACCATAGACCAAGTTTAGTATTTTTCCTCGTTAGTGTGTCTTATAAAACGACGAACGGCGAAGGTTTCATATTTTTTCAATTTTTTTAAATTAGTTATGCTCGGTTAAAGCCTTCGAAACCCTGTCGACCAGCTCAAAACCCCTCTAAACCCCGCGGGGTTTCGCCTAACCCTAGCTCCGAATGTCAGTCGTCCGATCATACCCTAGCGCCAAGCGATAGCCCTCAGATGTGGTCTTCTAGAAGGAATTTGGTGGGCAAGCTACGTGCAGGCTCCGCGCCATTGGATCACAAGGACGGCTCCGCATCGTTGGATCGTGGGGCAATCCGTGAGAGGTGATCCTATTGGTTCTGCTCGGCTATTCGCCCACCATTGACTCCGCGAAAAAAATGGATCCTATGCGTCGAATTGTTATTGCGCCCAAAAAGAAACCAAGCTCTGGTTGGGCCGTCGAATTGCGTCATTTTTTGCATCGTTTGCTCTGTTTTTTGTGAACATGCTGGCTCTGTTTCTTGGTTGCATCGTTTGACATTACACAACAATTGACATTGCGTAGAAAATTTAGTTCTTTTTGTTCTATACAAATGCAAAATGACCAAATTTATTTTTATCATGCAAAATGGCCACAAACTATTCAAAAATTGTCTTTTTTTGTTCATATAGTATATTTTCTGGGATTTTTTTTACGTATTTGTTCATATAATATATATGACCACGGATTTCCACGCGTGCAATTAGCTTCTTTTTCTTCTTCTTTTCAAACCACCGTTTTCCACGCGTGTACACTCCCGATGCTGCGGTGGGTTTGAAAATGGGCTACTTCACATTTGACCCCGTTATTGCCACGACCAAATAACACATAGCACTACGGCTATTTAAGCCACCCTCTGCTTCTGCCATCCCTCATCCATCTCCCATCCTCTGCCATCGGCCCTTCTTGCTCTTCGCCCCCTTCTCCTTCTTCTGGACATCCCTCAGCCATGTAGTACACTAGACCAACCTACCGCTTACCACCCACCATGCCGGAGAGGCTCTACCCTACCGGCGTGTACGTTGAGCCCACACTACGTGTGTGGGCGATATCAAGGTGGAGGACCGCAAGGAACCTCACCGAGTTCTTCCTCGGAGCCGGCTACAGACACCTCCCGCGGGGATCTCCAATGATGTTCCGCGTTGAGGAGGTCATCCAAAACGGGGGTGGTGGTTGCTATCCTTGCCCACTTCACCAACACATTCGACGCCTTCTACCTCCTCGACCGGGTGTTTTGGTGTGGCTGTGACTTCATCGCTTTCACCACCCACAACATGTTTACGGAGTACACCAACATCTTCCCCACCGTGTCACGCATGCACACTCTTCCGTACCCCATCGACAACGCCCCGGAGGAGCAGTGAAGGGCGCACGAAGGAGGAGCGAGGTAGAGAAGGCGGCGGCTAGGGATCTAAACCCTCTATCTGTTTTTTAACCTATGTTATGTTAATTAAGTTATAATTGAACTATGTTGGAGATATGGGCTTGTTGTCCCTTTTATTAAGTTCTATTATTAAGTTTTCTATCTATTCTATTATTAAGTTCTTGCTAGTTTGAACTATGTGATCGTGCTATGGGCTTGTTGCCCTATCTACATATTTGTTGATTGTTTTCTTAGAGAGCTCGCTTTGTTAGTTACCACCTAGTGCATGCAGCCACAACAAAAAGGCTGAAACTGATCGTAAAAACGATGCTCTAAATCGAGGAGACAAGCGTGCTAGAAGAGAGTAACCAGCAGCAGCGACCGTCACTACATCCGTGGTGGCTGGCATGCACGAAAGCGGCTCGGTCAGTGCATCATGGCAACACGCATCGTCGCATGCAAGCTCGGTCGACGCATCGTGGTGGCGCGCATCGACCCATGCAGGTAGGCTTGCTGGGTGCATGCATAGCAGGCTTCTGTCGTGGCGGTGCGCGCAGGCGGTTTAATGCAAGGGACGGCCCAACAAAACCATGGCCTAACTAAACCATGATCGAACAACGACACTGCCCAACGCAGCCCCACTTGTCAGGTCCAACAGGTGACACAGTCCACCGCGGCCCCACTCATCAGAGTTAACGGTCAAGCCATTGACCCGACGGCAACATCTGTTGTGACCTGTTCTAAGGGTTTCGGGCAAGGAAGTGGGGAAAACTGAGCAAAAGTTAAGAGCGTGGGGATGAATGAGTAGAGCTAAGGAACCAGGGGCACATATGTAAAAAAACCAAGATAATATTGTTTACGTATATTTGGCATATGAACAGTTCATTGTCATAGGATTTAGTGAAAAGAGTTGGGTCAAGTGAACTGGGTTTGAAGCCTTTCTTCATGAGGAATTCCTTCAGAGTGTCGTACCACGCCCGAGGGGCCTGCTTGAGGCCATAGAGGGCCTTGTTGAGTCTGAAGACTTTGTTAGGATGCTTAGGGTCTTCAAAGCCCCCGAGCAACATATACTTCTTCCTCAAGCTTACCATTAAGGAATGCACTTTTCACATCCATTTGATATAAGATGATACCATGATGGTTAGCATAAGCAAGCAATATGCGAATAGCTTCAAGTCTAGCAACAGGTGCAAAAGTTTCATCAAAGTCAATTCCTTCAACCTGTGTGTAGCCTTGAGCCACAAGACGAGCCTTATTTCTTACCACAAGGCCATTTTCATCTTGTTTGTTGCAGTAGATCCACTTGGTACCTAGGATGTTGTGCTTGCGAGGATATGGCCGCTTGACAAGTTCCCACACATTGTTGAGCTTGAATTGATGCAATTCCTCTTGCATAGCTTGAATCCACTCACGCTCCTTGAATGCTTCATCAACTTTGGTGGGCTATATGATAAAGACAAAACAAAAGTGCCCACAAAAGTTAGTCAAATGTGAAGCTCTTGAACGAGTGAGGCAACCTGGTGCATTGATGTCGTCGATGATTTTGTCAACTTGGACTTCATTTGCAACTCTTGGATGAGCAGGTTGACATGGCTGAGGATTCTCATCAGCACCATTTTCTTCAGGTGTATCAGCATGAATGTCTTCATTCGTCGGAATGACTTCCTTAGTGGGTATGACATCTTCAGTAGCCTTTAGCTTAATGGATTCCTCAGGAGACATTTCATCTAGCACAGGAGGCAGGTGCTCTCTTTGCGAGCCATCAGTTTCATCGAACCGCACATCTACAGTTTCAACAACCTTTTGGTGGTATGTGTTGAAGACTCTGTAGGTGTGCGAGTCCTTTCCATAACCAAGCATAAGACCTTCATGTGCTTTTGGTGCAAATTTAGAACTATGGTGAGGATCTCTAATCCAGCATTTTGCACCGAAGATTTTGAGATAACTTACATTGGGTTTCTTGCCAGTCATAAGTTCATATGAAGTCTTCTTGAAGAATTTGTGAAGATATACCCTGTTGATGATGTGGCATGATGTATAAATTGCTTCAGACCAGAAGCAACGAGGAGTCTTGTATTCATCAAGCATGGTGCGAGCCATCTCAACAAGAGTCCTGTTCTTGCGCTCCACGACGTCGTTCTGCTGAGGAGTATATGGGGCATATAACTCATGAGTAATACCAAGGTCATCAAGATTGGTGTTCTTGAACTCAGTCCCATTATCACTCTGATATGCTTGATCTTGATACCAAAGTTCGTGGAGGCCCTTGAAGCAAATCGTCTGAAGACATCCTGCACTTCAGACTTGTACAGAATAATATGCACCCAAGTGTAACGAGAGTAATCATCAACAATGACAAAGCCATACAAACTTGAAGAATTAGTTAGTGTGGAATAATGAGTGGGTCCAAATAGGTCCATGTGAAGCAATTCAAAGGGTCGAGTCGTGGTCATGATTGTGCTCAAGGGATGCTTGGATCTGGTCATCTTCCCAGACTCACATGCACCACAGAGGTGGTCCTTGAGGAATTTGACACCTTCAATGCCAATGATATGCTTTTTATCCACGAGCGTGTGCAAGTTCCTCATACTAGCATGTCCAAGTCGTCGATGCCACAACCAGCCTTCTGAGGACTTTGCAAGTAGGCATGCGGCAGGCTGAGGACCTGTAAAGAAATCAAAAATATACAAGTCTCCTCTCCTAAAGCCTTCAATGACTTTGGAATTGTCAGATTCCATGATGACAACACAAAGATATTTTCCAAATACGACAACCATATCAAGATCACAAAGCATTGAGACAGACATAAGGTTGAACCCGAGGGATTCGACAAGCATCATGTGTCGGTCCTTTGAGATTGCAACCGTACCTAGACCCAATACCTTGCTTTTTTCCTTTGTCAGTGTAGGTGATATGCTTCAAATGAGATGGATCAAGTGGAAAATTCATCAGTAGATTCTTGTCACTAGCCATATGGTTTGTACATCCACTGTCGAGGACCCACTCAATAGCTTTTGGAGATTCATCATGCAGATGATTTAGTACTGAAAGTGCGTTATATCGACTAGAGGGGGATGAATAGGCTATTTTTACAAATTTATGACTTGAGGAATTTCAACTTTGAGGAATTTGAAATGTGATGAATAAATAGCAGCGGAATAAGTATTCAAGTGCATGAGGAACATAGTAACAACATAGTCTTCATGATGAAATGAAACATGCACAAATAGTAAGTAGCGTGATACAGGATAAGCAATGATGAACAAGGTAACTTGAAGAATTTGAGGTGAGGAATTTGTGAAAGTCTTCAGTCAAATTCTTCAAACAGTAACAATCAATTTCATCAACATGTATATGAGGAATAGAGGGGTTGAGGAAATAGAACCAGATAGCTCGATGAAGACAATGGTTTGATGACCCAGTTCCAACTGCTGTGACAGTCGTACGTCTAGTTTGGAGCGGCCTGGTATTTAAATCAGAGGACACATAGTCCCAGGAAACACAATCCTTACCGTATTCTCCTTGAGCTAAGGTCACAAAGTCCTCGCCCAACACTCGTTGTAAGTCTTCAGGGTAGACTCCCAAAACCCTCACAAACTGGTCACAGGCGATCCACAATATACTGTTGGTGCTCTAGACCAAGGTCACTCCATGATCCCCAATTGACTGCAGGAGGCACTAGACCATGATGCCTAACCGTCTGGAAGATACACAGTCTTCAAAGGTAACAAGTGTCGGTTCCACACAGGAACAATCTCTTTAGTGATGCTCAATCACTTTCGGTTTGGTGGTTTGGATTTGGGTTTTTCCTCACTGATGATTTTCTCTCAAAGTCCTCGAGGGATGGGTTGCTCTCAAATGACAAGTACCAGTTCTCTCTCGGAGCAGCCAACCAACTAGTGGTTGTGGGGGTGGCTATTTATAGCCAGGGTGCAAACTGACATGATAAGACATAAATGCCCCCAATGATATGACCGTTATGTGGATAAGAATGATTGGGGACAGCTGGCGCTAAGCACAACAACGGTCGGAATTTCGAACTATGAAAGTCCTCACGCTTATCATGTTCCTCACTTGTAGGCAATTCGCACTGGCAAAATGCTAACTCCTCAGTCAGATCAATTTCCTCAAAGACCAGAAGAACTTCGTCTCTATCACTGAAGAACTTGTCTGAATCGTAAGAGATTTCCAAAGGCTTCACTCAAAGGATTGTATAGGTTGAGGATTTTGGAGTTGAGCATCAGTTGGAAATTTTCCCTAGTATTACCTCGGCCCCCTTTAACAGTACGGTGTTTCCTATGACTCAAAGAAATAAAAGGAAACTACGAAAACAAAAGTCTTCACGCTTCATATTCCTCGTTCATATCTTCAAGGTCACACCAACTTCTTCATTTTCAAAGTCTTCACAAAGTCTTCATCAAAGTCTTCACAAAGTCTTCACAAAGTCTTTAGTTGAAGATATACATTTTTAGGGGTCGAAAATCTTCGGATATATCAAACTCCTCATCGACTTATAGAGCCTGTGTACACTCACAAACACATTAGTGCCTTAACCTATAAGTCTTCAATACACCAAAATCACTAGGGGGCACTAGATGCACTAACAAGTACAACTTACAGACCCATATGCTTCAGAGTGAAAATATGACATCAATTTCATCAGACAGAATTTTATCACACAACATAGTAACTAAAGGAGTGTGAGGATGTGAGAAATGAGGAATTCATTTCTACACGATTAGCTTGCGTCCTTTCAAGCATTTCCTCAGGTCTCCAGCACATTCATAAGATGTTCAAGTTCATCTAGAGACCTGACCCTGCATAAGAAATTAGTTCAATTTCTTCACCACCCACATCTGGAGGGGTGGCAAAGAGTTCATCATTCTACGAGCACCATATGAGAAGGGAGGCATTGAAGCTAGTGCGCTTCGTTTCACATGACGAGGGTTAGAGTACTCATATGAATAAGCAGAGAAATTCTTCGAGGACTTATGAACATAATGATTTGAAGAATAATGCACATATTCAAAACTCTTAGATTTTCCATGTGAAACAGGTGCATTAGCATGAGAATGATATTTTTGACCATTAGAGGAATTTAGTCCATCTGAAGACTTTGGTCCATATGAGGAATTTGATCTGGGGTTCCTGTTCTTCATGAGTGGTGTCGTGAGGACATTCACTTGAAGATTTTGTAAGCAACTCTTGGGAACCCAGATTTTCTTCATATGATAACCGTTCCTGCAGTTAGTTCCAACAAATCTGGCAAATACTTCACCTTTCTGGTTTTTGAAGAATTTGTAGTTGGAGTCAAGTCACTCATCAGAGGAATCTGAAGTTTCACAAGTAAAGCCATATAAAGTGGATGGATCTACAGGAGGTCCTTTTGTAGCAACCCATGAGGTTGGGGTACTGCTCAGGTGTCCAGTAGGATCCATCAGCATTGATTTTCCTTTCAAATGCAATACCCTCTTTCCTAGGGTTCCTGTTCAGAATCTGCTTTTTGAGGACATCGCAAAGGGTTTGATGCCCTTTGAAACTTTTGTACATGCCTGTCGCATACAATTCCTTCAACCCTGCATTTTCGTTAGTGATACTTGTGGTATCCTCAAATGGTGAATTTGTGACCACTGGAATAGTTGAAGAATTTGCAGCAATAGAAGCATTTGAACATTCAGGTGAAGAATTAGCAGTTTCACGTTCGATGCATTTCAAACAAGGTGGAACAAATTCTTCCTGAGCGGAACTGATCAGTTGAGCCAGTAAGGAATCGTTTTCCCTTTGGAGATCCTCATGACACACCCTTAGTTTCTCAAGATCTTGCTTTATTTGAAGAAATTCATAAGAAATCTTCTCATGATCGGCTAAGAGAGAATTATGATGACTCTGAAGGTTATCATACTTTGTCTGAAGACTTTTGAGATCGTGAGACAGAGTTTAAGTTTGATCCACTTTCTCATTCAACAGATCATCGCTTTTGTCTAGCATTTTCTGAAGCTTTTCAAGTGCAGTTTGTTGCCTAGTAGCAATATTAGCAAGTTTGGCATAGCTAGGTTTTACATATTCATCATATTCACCATCACTTGATTCGGAGGAGGAGTGATGCTTATGTACCTTGGAACCTTTTGCCAGAAGACAAAGTGAGAAGATGAACCAGGATCTGATTCATGGGTTTTGAGGATGTTCTTGAGTTCAATGAACATGGGGTCTTGATGAGTGCGATAGCCTTCATTGATGTCCAAGATCCTATCCCACATGAGCTTGGCATTTTCAAGATGACAAATGCCTTTGAACATGACGCTTGATAGGCTTGAGCAGATGATGTTCCTCGCCTGAGCATCAAGTTGAGTGTACTTATGAATTTCCTCAACATTTACCAACTTGCAAAGTTCAATCAGTCCAAGTTCAGTAACCGTCCATAGCTCATTGTTTATTGACATGAGGTGCTTCTTCATCAGAACCTTCCACCTAGGTTATTCAATGTCATCAAGATTGGGAAATTCTGTGACTGACTTGAAGCCTTTTGCCATGAAACAATAAGTAGGAGCATAGTCATCATTGATGTCGTCAGAGTCGTTGGAGTAGTCATTTTCTTCATCGTTGAAGATGGACTTGTTGACAAAGGCAGTAGCGAGGGCAAGGCTAGCGACACCATATTTAGATTCCACCTTAGATTCTTCATCTTCTTCATATTCTTAAGATTCTTCTTTTGAGTCCATTTCCTTGCCAATGAAAGCCCGAGCCTTTCTGGAACCATTCTTCTTGTGCATTGAGGACTTTGAAGATGAAGACTTTCAAGATTTCTTCTTTTTCTTCGAGTCATCAGAACTATTATCCTTGTACTTCTTCTTCTTATTCTTTGATTCTTTTTCTCAGAGAGGACAGTCAGAGATGAAGTGACCGGATTTCTTGCATTTGTGACAAGTTCTCTTCTTGTATTCATCTGAGGAATCTGATTTCCTTAAGCTACTTTTTGATGACTTTCCAAATCCACCTTTCCTTGAGAACTTCTGGAATTTCCTCATGAGCAGTGCTAGCTCCTGACTTAGTTCTTCAGGATCACCAAGGCTACTATTTGAATCTTTGCCTTCGGATGAGGAAATTGCTTTTGCCTTCAGGGCATGAGATCTTCCATAGCTTGGCCCGTAGAGGTCTCTCTTCTCAGCTTGTTGGAATTCATGAGTATTGAGTCTCTCAAGAATATCAGCAGGATCAAGTGACCTGTAGTCTCCATGTTCTTGAACCATCAAAGCCAGAGTATCAAATGAGGAATCAAGAGATCTTAGAAGTTTCTTCACCACCTCATGGTCGGTGATATCAGTAGCACCCAGTGCTTGAAGCTCATTAGAGATATCAGTGAGACGATCAAAAGTTTGCTGAACATTTTCATTGTCGAGTCTCTTGAAGCGGTTGAAGAGATTGCAAAGAACATCAACACGAGAGTCGCGTTGAGTGGAAACACCTTCGTTGACATTGGACAGCCTATCCCAGATAAGCTTAGCAGACTCCAAAGCACTCACTCTTCCATACACACCTTTGCTCACATGGCCATAGATGATATTCTTCGCTTGAGAATCGAGTTGCTTGAATCTCTTCACATCAGCAACATTGACCGTGGGAGTAACAAAGGGAACACCATTTTCCACAATGTACTAGAGATCGTTGTCAATAGCTTCAAGATGCATGCGCATCTTTTTCTTCCAGTAGGGTTAGTCCGTCCCATCGAAGGTAGGACATCCCGCGGAAACCTTGATCATACCTGTAGTCGACATAACTAGAACTCCAGGTGGTTAAACCAAAATCACACAGAACAAGGGAGTACCTTGCTTTGATACCAATTGAAAGTGCTTTATATCGACTAGAGGGGGGGTGAATAGGTGATTTTTACAAATTCATCACTTGAGAAATTTCAACTTAAGGAATTTGAAATGTGATGAATAACTAGCAGCGGAATAAGTATTCAAGTGCATGAGAAACATAGCGACAACACAGTCATCATGATGAAATGAAACATGCACAGATTACAAGTAGTGTGATACAGGATAAGCAGGTGAGGAACAAGGTAGCTTGAAGAATTTGAGGTGAGGAAATTGTTAAAGTATTCAGTCAAATTCTTCAAACAGTAACGATCAATTTCAGCAACAAGTATACGAGTAAATAGAAGGGTTGAGGAAATAGAACCAGGTAGCTCGATGAAGACAATGATTTGATGACCCAGTTCTAACTGCTGTGACAGTCGTACGTCTAGTTTGGAATGGCCTAGTATTTAAACCAGAGGACACACAGCCCTTACCGTATTCTCCTTGAGCTAAGGTCACAAAGTCGTCGCCCAACACTCGTTGTAAGTCTTCAGGGTAGACTCCCAAAACCCTCACAAACTGGTCATAGGCGATCCACAATATACTGTTGGTGCTCTAGACCAAGGTCACTCCATGATCCCCAATTGACTGCAGGAGGCACTAGACCATGATGCCTAACCGTCTGGAAGATACACAGTCTTCAAAGGTAACAAGTGTCGGTTCCACATAGGAACAATCTCTTTAGTAATGCTCAATCACTTTCGGTTTGGTGGTTTGGATTTGGGTTTTTCCTCACTGATGATTTTCTCTCAAAGTCCTCGAGGGATGGGTTGCTCTCAAATGACAAGTACCAGTTCTCTCTCGGAGTAGCCAACCAACTAGTGGTTGTGGGGGGTGGCTATTTATAGCCAGGGTGCAACCTGACATGATAAGACATAAATGCCCCCAATGATATGACCATTATTTGGATAAGATGATTGGGGACAGCTGGCGCTAAGCATAGCAACGGTCGGAATTTCGAACTATGAAAGTCCTCAGGCTTATCATGTTCCTCACTTGTATGCAATTCGCACTGGAGAAATCCTAACTCCTCAGTCAGATCAATTTCATCAGAGACTAGAAGAACATCGTTTCTGTCACTGAAGAAGTTGAATGAACTGCAAGAGATTTCCAAAGGTTTCACTCGAAGGATTGGATAGGTTGAGGCTTTTGGAGTTGAGCATCAGTTCGAAATTTTCCTTAGTATTATCTCGTCCCCCTTTAACAGTACGGTGTTTCCTATGACTCAAAGAAAGGAAATGAAACTACGAAAACAAAAGTCTTCACGCTTCATAGTCTGCGTTCATATCTTCAAGGTCACACCAACTTCTTCATTTTCAAAGT
Source organism: Hordeum marinum (assembly GCA_022496015.1). Classification (NCBI taxonomy): domain Eukaryota; kingdom Viridiplantae; phylum Streptophyta; class Magnoliopsida; order Poales; family Poaceae; genus Hordeum; species Hordeum marinum. The sequence goes on from CM039677.1 coordinate 323,457,985, forward strand.
CTTCTGGGTATACCGAAGTCTTCAACAAAGTCTTCCCCAAAGTCTTCACCAAAGTCTTCAGTTGAAGACATACATTTTTAGGGGTCGATAATCTCTGAATATATCAACACGAGCGCGAGCCTGAAATCCCAATTTTAGCTCTTGGAACATCTCATATGCTCCGTGACATTCAAAACATATTTGAAGCCTCAATTCTAAGCCGTAAAGCATGACGCACTGAACTATGAAGTAGTCATAAAAACGTGCTTGTGAGATATTCTCAACACCCACAGACGATGCTTGAGGGGTTGGCGCACCAAGCGGTGCATCAAGGACATGAGCCTTCTGTGCAACAATGAGGACAATCCTCATATCACGGACCCAGTCCGCATAATTTCTACCATCATCTTTCAACTTACTTTTTCTCTAGTAACGTATCAAAATTCAGGGGAGCTACAACGCGAGCTATTGATCTATAACATAATTTGCAAAGAATTTTTGACTATGTTCATGATAATGATTTCAATTAATCATATTACTTAAGAACTCACACTCAAATCAACATCCCTCTGGCTGTCTAAGTGTGACATGATCCAAATCCACCAACCCAAGTCCGATCATCACGTGAGATGAGGTGGTTTCAATGGTGAACATCTCCATGTTGATCATATATACTATATGACTCATGTTCGACCTTTCAGTCTCCTGTGTTCTGAGGCCAAGTCCGTACATGCTAGGATCGTCAATTTTAACCCGAGTGTTCCGTATGTGCAAAACTGGCTTGCACCCGTTGTATGTGAACGTAGAGTCTATCACACCCAATCATCACGTGGTGCTTCGAAACGACGAACTTTCGCAACGGTGCACACTCGGGGAGAACACAATTTTATCTTGAATTTTTAGTGAGGGATCACCTTATAATGCTACCGTCGTCCTAAGCAAAATAAGATGCATAAAAGGATTAACATCACATGCAAATCATAAGTGACATGATATGGCCATGAACTTGTGCTTTTGATCTCCATCTCCAAAGCACCGGCATGATCTCCATCGTCACCGGCATGACACCATGATCTCCATCATTGTGTTGCCATCGGGGTTGTCGCACCAACCATGCTTGTACTAATATTGCTACCGTTTAGCAATAAAGTAAAGCATTACATAGTGCTTAATGATTGACATGGAGGTCATCCAATAATTAAAGACAACCCTATGGCTCCTACCGGTTGCCGTACTCATCGACATGCAAGTCGTGATAACTTTTACAAAACATGATTATCTCATACATCAACATATATCAACTCACGTCTTGACCATATCACATCACAACATGCCCTACAAAAACAAGTTAGACGTCCTCTACCTTGTTGTTACAAGTTTTACGTGGCTGCTATGGGCAACTAGTAAAAATTGTTCTTACCTACGCAAAACCACAACGGTGATAATCAAGTTGCCTTTTAACCTTCTACAAGGACCACCTGTGTCGAATCCAATTCAACTAAAATGGGAGAGACAAACACCCGCTAGCCATCTTTATGCAACAAGTTGCATGTCAGTCAATGGAACCAGTCTCTCGTACGTGGACGAGTAAGGTTGGTCTGAGCTGCTTCATCCCACAATACCACCGAATCAAGATAAGACTAAGGAGGTAAGCAATCTGAACATCAATGCACACAAACTATTTTGTTTTCTACTCGTGCATGTCATCTACGCATAGACCTAGCTCTGATACCACTGTTGGGGTACATTGCATGGGAAACAAAAAAATTCCTACGAACACCCAAGATCTATCTATGAAGATGAACAACTACGAGAGGGAGAGTGGATCTACATACCCTTGTAGATCGCTAAGCGGGAAGCATTAAGAAACACGGTTGATGTAGTCGAACGTCTTTGCGATCCAAATTGCAATCCGTCCGGCGATCCAATCACGATCCGTCCTGATCTAGCACCGAAGAACTACGCCTTCGCGTTCAGTACACGTATAGCTCGATGATGTCTCCGCATCCTCGATCCAGCGAGCGAGGTTGGAGTAGTAGATGAGTTCTTCGACAACACGACAACGTGGTGTCGATGGTGATGGTGCTATCCCGGCAAGGCTACGCCTAGCGCTACCGAAACTGCGAACGAAGGAGAAAATAATCTAGAGAGAGAGAGAGAGGAGCACAAAGGGCTTCATGTGTGCTCTTGGGGAGTCCCTCCCCTCTATATATAGGTGGAGGGGCATGGAGATCAGCCCCTCCAAGCCCTAGGGCGCAGCCAAGGGGGAGGAATTGGACTCCTAGACCAATTCCCTCCCTTTCCAACACCAAGTGGACTTTACACCTCTCCCAAGCCACTGGGCTCGAGGGACTTGTGCGCCATGCCCAATAGGGCCAGGGCGCCTTCCCTCAGCCCATGCAAACTCTTGGGACCTGTTGGAACCCTTGGTGTCTTCCGGACTCCTCTGAAAGTTTCCAGAACCTTCTAGAAGCTTTCCAGTACTATACCGGAAAACCCGAAACTTTTCCGGTATCCAAAATATGATTTCTCATATACTCGCTCCGTCCAAGAAAACTTGTCCAAAAGATAGTGTATTTGCTTTTTTGCAAAAAAAACTCAGAGTTTTAAACCCATCACGAATAGCTCCATCTTCTTCCTTCCTCCTCCCCCGTCGCCTGCGCCTCACAACCATCGTCGGCTTCCCACCTGCGCCACCAGCCATCTGGACCTGCGTCGCGGCCAACACTAGCGCCTTCGCCCAGTGCTCGACCAATTCCAACGCTGCCGCCTGCCTGGACGTGTGCCGCGGCTTCCCACCTACGTCCCCCGCCATGAATGCAACTATCGGCTCCCGCCTCCAGTTGCGCCGCCGGCCCCGTTGAATCTCGCCGCCCGCGGTCGCCCACCTGCGCCGCCCGCGGTCACCCACCTGTGTCGCCCGCCTTCGCCGCCCACGGCCGCCCACCGGCGCCTCTGACTTCGCCCGCTTCGTCCGCCGGCGCCGTGGACAATTCCGGCCAGTGCGGCCATTGATGCTGCTACTGGTAGTGGGCGACGCCGACGTGGTGGACCTCTGTTGTTGCGTCTGCCTTTTCTCCAGCCCCGCCTCTGCTGCTACTGCTGCTGGTGAGTCTGCCCCGCCCACCTCTGCTACTGCTCCTATTCAATTTGTTGCCGGGAGTCTAAAGATAATTGTTGTGGATGCTGGAGAACCTGCAAAGATAATCATTCATCATCTCAGAGAGTCCATACTCGATTGACACCTCAGATTGACATAGGGATTCCTTATCACTGTGCATAACTGTTGAGTGCAGGAACAACAAACTTGAGAGTTCAGTCTCTGCACTAGTTTAAACAATCTGCAACAGAAAATGCAGTGAACATAGAAGCAGTAATCGCATGAGCGTAAAAATAAGCTCAGAACAGTTGAAGCTCGAATGCACAATTTAACACTTCTTTCAGATAAGCTCAGAGCAGTGAACTACAAACTAATTCTACAAATTATCCTAAATCAGATTTGTTCCGCCAAGTTAAGCTTCTTTCACATAAAATCAACTTGAGCGAGTTCAAGTGTGTGCCACATAAAGAATCTTAATTTCAGGTTTAAGGAAGAATAGGAGCGGTCAGCCAGTTACCCCAGTAATTCATTGGCTGTAAGGACGCAAATCGGGAAGCTAAACTGTTGTTACGATTAACCTAATCATAACATGCATCTACAGGCTACAAAAATTTGAGCATCTTCTCTGCTTTTAGAAAGCATCAGGATACAAAAATTTGACTGAATACTCCACTGTTATCAGTGGGCAGTACGGTTTGAAAGTACTCCACTATTCAGTTTGATCTGCTATTAATCTCAGCTTGATCTTTTCATTATCTCTGAATTTCTAAATAGAGTCTACATACTGCAAAAATTTGAGAAAACTATTGAATTATTGTTGTCACTGGGAGTTATTGACAGTAGCCAAAATCTTGTGCATTATTGACCAATCCAAACAGCAACAAAATGGTGGCAAAGATAATCCTGATGCTTTATTCTGCTTGAAAACTTGCTGAAATTGAAATATTTTCCTTTGGTATGCAAATAGATGATGAGTAGAACGTCTTATTTAGGCACTGCAGTTTTCAGTATTCTGTACAAACTGAAAACTGGTTATGACTAGGAGTACTTGATTGTGTTAGACTAGGAGTACTTGCTTAATTCATCTACAGATTAGCCACACTAGGAGTACTTGATTCTTAATTATTTGAATTAAGTTGGATTTATTTGAATTAGCTAGGTTTATTTGAATTAATTTGGAATTGTTTGAATTAGCTAGATTCTTCTTCTTCTTCTTCGCTTTTTAAATGCTAGCTTCAGAAAATTCAGTTATGCATGAACTGCACCCATTTTCACTACTCCAATATGCCATAGCCAATGGACCAAAATGTGACTAATGGGCAGATATTTCAAATCAAAACAAGCTGGAAATACAAGCTTTGGAAATTTGTTATAGAAATTTTCGTACCGAAAAGATAACTGAATTTTGTGTACTAAAAGTTTACAGTGCCGAGTGTAGGAAAGTTTACTGAATTTTGTGGGGTACTCAAAGTGCGTTGAACTAGAAAATCATCAAAGTTCAAAGCCTAGCTGATTTGAATGGCTTATTTTCTGGAATCATCAATGTGCATTCATGCTAAATGTTGATAATCCTCTGAACTTTGAGAAAGAAGATGAATGAACATCAGTGTGCATTCAGGCTGATTCTTTGAACTTTGATCATCAATCCAAAGAATACACTATGACTAATACACAGAATCATCAAAGTTGAGCAGTAAGAATCAATTAAAAACCATCAATTTGCATTCAGATAATACAGGAGAAAAATCAGCTCGGGGCAGGGGAACAACCTTAGGGTCGAGGAAGGGGAGCTCTGTTGGGGAACGTTGCATGGGAAAACAAAAAATTTCCTACGCACACGCAAGATCTATCCATGGTGATGAGCATCTATGAGAGGGAGAGTGGATATACATACCCTTGTAGATCGCTAAGCGGGAAGCGCTAAGAAACGCGGTTGATGTAGTCGAACGTCTTCGCGATCCAAATCGCCGAGTGTCCCGCGATTCAATCATGAGCTGTCCCGATCTAGCACCGAATGGACGGCACCTCCGCGTTCAGCACACGTACAACTTGATGACGATCTCCGCCTTCTTGATCCAGCAAGAGGGAGCGAAGAGGTAGACGAGTTCTCCGGTAGCGCGATGGCGTTGCGACGATGGTGGTGGAGCTATTCCAGCAGGGCTTCACCTAAGCACCACTGAAACCGATCTAGAGGGGAAACTACGGACTAGAGGAGAGGGCAGCACGTGGCTAAATTTCTATGTCAAAAACCCTCAAAATATCTAGTATATATAGGAGGAGAGGAGGGAGGAGACTTGGCCCCCAAGGGGCCAGCCTTGGTTCGGCCGAAGTGGGAGGGAGGAGTCCTCCTCCTCCATTACTAGTAGGATTAGGACTCCTTTTCCCACTTGGGCCTCTTTTTCCACCTTGGGTTTCCTCCCAGCCGCATGGGCCTTCTGTGGGACTTCGGACAGCCCACTAAGGGCTGGTATTCCTCCTCCCATAGCCCATGTAGCCTCTTGGGTCAAAAAAAACCTCCCGATGGCCCCCCGGCACCCTCCCCGCACTCCCGATACACTACCTATGAGCCCGAAACTTTTTCGGTGACCAAATTAGGACTTCCTATATATCAATATTTACCTCCGAACCATTTCGGAGCTCCTCGTGATGTCCGGGATCTCATCCGAGACTCCGAACAACCTTCGCTCACCACCATAAATAACTCTATACTACTGAAACGTCACCGAACCTTAAGTGTGCAGATCCTGCGGGTTCGAGAACTATGTAGACATGACCGAGACATCTCTACGGTGAATAACCAATAGCTGGACCTGGATGCCCATATTGATTCCTACATATTGTATGAAGATCTTTATCGGTCGAACCTCTATGTCAAGGATTCAGTTAATCCCGTATGTTGTTACCTTTGTTCTTCGGTATGTTAATTGCCCGAGATTTGATCGTGGTATCTCCATACCTAGTTCAATCTCGTTACCGGCAAGTCTCTTTACTCGTTCCGTAATACAAGATCCCGTGGCTAACACTTAGTCACATTGCTTGCAAGGCTTATCGTGATGTTGTATTACCGAGTAGGCCCTGAGATACCTCTCTGTCACACGGAGTAACAAATCCTAGTGTTCATCCACGCCAACCCAGCAGGCACCCTCGGAGATACCTGTAGAGCACCTTTATAGTCACCCAGTTATGTTGCGACGTTTGATACACACAAGGCACTCCTCCGGTGTTAGTGAGTTGCATGATCTCATGGTCATAGGAGCATATACTTGACATGCAGAAAAGTATAGCAATAAACTGACACGATCATATGCTACATTTATAGCTTGGGTCTTGTCCATCATATCATTCTACTAATGATGTGATCCCGTTATAAAATGACATCTCATGTCAATGGCTAGGAAACCTTGACCATCTTTGATCAAGAGCTAGTCTACTAGAGGCACACTAGGGACAAAGTATTATCTATATATCCACACATGCAATATGTTTCCAATCAATACAATTATAGCAAGGATAATAAACAATTATCATGAACAAGGAAATATAATAATAACCATTTTATTATTGCCTTTAGGGCATATTTCCAATAGTCTCCCACTTGCACTAGAGTCAATAATCTAGCTCACATCACTATGTGATTTACATTGTAATGAATCAAACACCCATATAGTTCTGGTGTTGATCATGTTTAGCCCTTGGAAGAGGTTTAGTCAACGCGTCTGCAACATTCAGATCTGTGTGCACTTTGCAAATATTTATGTCCTCCTCCTTGATGAACTCGCGGATGGAATTAAAGCGCCGCTTTATGTGTCTGGTCCTCTTTGTGAAACCTTGGTTCCTTGGCCAGGGCAATGGCACTAGTGTTATCACAGAATAGATCCACTGGATTTAGTGCACTGGGCACTACTCCAAGATCTGTCATGAACTCCTTCATCTAGACACCTTCCTTCGCTGCCTCCGAGGCTACGATGTACTCTGCTTCGCATGTTGAATCGGCTACCATGCTCTGCTTGGAACTGCACCAGCTTACCGCTCCCCCATTGAGAATAAATACGTATCCGGTTTGCGACTTTGAGTCAACCGTATCAGTGTCAAAGCTTGCATTGACATAACCCTTTACGATGAGCTCTTGATCACCTCCATAAACGAGAAACATTTCCTTAGTCCTTTTCAGGTACTTAAGGATATTCTTGACCATCGTCCAGTGTTCCATTCCAGGATCACTTTGAAACCTTCCAGCCATACTTATGGCAAGGCTGACATCGGGTCTTGTGCACAACATCGCATACATGATAGAGCCTATGACTGAAGCATAGGGGATGACACTCATCTTCTCTCTATCTTTTGCAGTCACTGGGCATTGAGTCTTACTCAACTTCACACGTTGCAACACAGGCAAGAACCACTTCTTGGACTGATCCATTTTGAACTTCTTCAAAACTTTATCTAGGTATGTGCTTTGTGAAAGTGCTATCAAAAATCTCGATCTATCTCTATAGATCTTAATGCCTAATATGAAAACAGCTTCTCGTAGGTCTTTCATTGAAAAACTTGGGTTCAAATATTCCTTCACGCTTTCTAGCATTTCTATACTATTTCCAATCAGCAATATGTTATCCACATATAATATTAGAAACGCTATAGACATCTCACTCACTTTCTTGTAAATACAAGCTTCTCCATAAACTTGTATAAACCCGAACGCTTTGATCACCTCATCAAAGCACTTATTCCAATTCCGAGATGCTTGCACCAGTCCATAAATGGATCGCTGGAGTTTGCGAACTTTGTCAGCATTCTCTGAGTCGACAAAACCTTCTGGTTGCATCATATACAACTCTTCCTCAAGGAAACCGTTAAGGAACACTGTTTTGACATCCATCTGCCACATTTCATAGTCGAAATATGCAGCTAATTCTAACATGATTCTGACGGACTTAAGCATCGCTACGGGTGAGAAGGTCTCATCGTAGTTAACTCCTTGAACTTGTGAAAACCCCTTTGCCACAAGTCGAGCTTTATAGACGGTGACATTACCGTCCGCGTTCGTCTTCTTTTTAAAGATCCATTTGTTCTGAATGGACTTTCGCCCTTCAGGTAATACTTCCAAAGTCCATACTTTGTTTTCATACATGGACCCCATCTCGGATTTCATGGCCTCTAACCATTTCTCGAAATCCGGGCCCATCATCGCTCCTCCATAGCTCGTAAGTTCATTGTTGTCTAACAACATGACATCCAAGACAGGGTTGTCGTACCACTCAGGAGCAGTACCCTTGTCGACCTACGAGGTTCAATAGTAACTTGATCCAAAGTTTCATGATCATCATTATTAACTTCCTCTTCAACCGATGTTGGCTCCACAAAAACATCTTTCTGAGCTGCGCTACTCTCTCGGTGAAGTAAAGGTTCAATAACCTCATCAAGTTCTATTTTCCTCCCACTCAATTCTTTCGAGAGAAAATCTTTCTCAAGAAATGCCCCGTTCTTAGCGACAAACACTTTTCCTTCGGATCTGAGATAGAAGGTGTACCCAACTGTCTCTTTCGGGTATCCTATGAAGATGCATTTCTCCGCTTTGGGTTCCAGCTTTTCAGGCTGAAGCTTTTTGACATAAGCATCACAACACCAAACTTTAAGAAACGATGATTTTGGCTTCTTGACAAACCACAGTTCATATGGCATCATCTCAACTGATTTTGATGGTGCCCTATTTAAAGTGAATGCAGCTGTCTCGAATGCATAACCCTAGAAAGATAGCGACAAATCGGCAAGAGACATCATAGAACGCACCATATCTAATAAGGTTCGATTATGATGTTTGCATACACCATTACGTAGTGGTGTTCCAGGCGGTGTCAATTGTGAAACAATTCCACACTGTCTTAAGTGACTGCCAAACTCATAACTCAGATATTCACCTCCTCGATCAGATCACAGGAATTTAATCTTCTTGTTACGATGATTCTCAACTTCACTCTAGAATTGCTTGAACTTTTCAAATGTTTTAGACTTGTGTTTCATTAAGTAAATATACCCATATGTACTTAAGTCATCACTGAAGGTGAGAAAATAATGATATCCACCACGCGCCGCAACGTTCATTGGACCACACACATCAGTATGTATGATTTCCAACAAGTTACTCGCCCGTTCTATTGTTCCAGAGAACGGCGTTTTAGTCATCTTGCTCATGAGGCATGGTTCACATGTGCCAAGTGATTCAAAATCAAGTGACTCCAAAAGTCCATTAGCATGGAGCTTCTTCATGTGTTTTACACCAATATGACCCAAACGACAGTGCCACAAGAAAGTGGTACTATCATTATCAACTCTACATCTTTTGGCATCAATGTTATGAACATGTGTATCATCACTATCAAGATTCATTATGAATAAAGCCCTCACATTGGGTGCATGACCATAAAAGATATTATTCATATAAATAGAACAACCATTATTCTCAGATTTAAATGAGTAACCGTCCCGCAATAAACAAGATCCAGATATAATGTGCATGCTTAACGCAAGCACTAAATAACAATTATTCAGGTTCATCACTAATCCCGATGGTAATCTAAGAGAGAGCGTGCCGACGGCGATCACATCAACCTTGGAACCATTTCCCAAGCGCATCGTCACTTTGTCCTTTGCCAGCCTTCGTCTATTTCGTAGTTCCTGCTTTGAGTTGCAAATGTGAGCAACCGAACCGGTATCAAATACACATGCACTACAACGGGAGTTGGTAAGGTACACATCAATAACATGTATATCATATATACCTTGTTTGTTGTTGGCCGCCTTCTTGTCAGCCAGATACTTGGGGCCGTTCCGCTTCCAGTGACCAATTCCCTTGCAATGAAAGCACTCTGTTTCTGGCTTGGGCCCAGCTTTGGGTTTCTTCACAGGAGGAGCAACTGCTTTGCCACCTTTCTTGGAGTTACCCTTCTTACCCTTGCCATTTTTCTTGAAACTAGTGGTTTTATTGACCATCAACACTTGATGTTCTTTCTGGATTTCAGACTCAGCGACTTTCAACATCGCAAACAGCTCAGCGACTGACTTGTTCATCCTGTGCATGTTATAGTTCAGCATGAAGCTCTTGTAGCTTGGTGGCAACGATTGAAGAACTCTGTCAGTGATCGCCTCTGGAGGAAGGGGCATCCCTAACTTCGCCAGACGGGTCGAATACCCAGACATTCTGAGTATATGTTCACTGATAGACCCGTTCTCCTCCATTTTGCAAGCATAGAACTTATCGGAGGTCTCATACCTCTCGATCCAGGCATTCTTCTTAAAGATAAACTCCAACTCTTGGAACATCTCATATGCTCCATGACGTTCAAAACGTCTTTGAAGTCCCGGTTGTAAGCCATACAATATTGTGCACTGAACTATTGAGTAATCTCCAGAACGTGCCTCCCAAGCGTCCTTAACGTCTTCGGATGACATGTCTATGGGTTGGTTACCAAGCGGTGCATCAAGGACATATGCCTTCTGGGAAGCCATGAGGATAATCCTCAGATTACGGGCCCAATACACAAAGTTACTTCCATCATCTTTCAACTTAGCTTTCTCTAAGAACGCATTAAAATTCAAGGGTGCTACTACGTGAGCCATTGATCTACAACATAAATAAGCAAAGGTTACTAAGACTATTGTTCAAGATAATGAGTTTAGTTAATCAAATTACCAAAGTTCCCACTCAAATTGACATCCGTCGGGTCATCTGAGTGATACATGATCCAAATTCACCAACTCAAGTCCGATCATCACGTGAGTTGAGGTGGTTTCAATGGTGAACATCTTCATGTTGATCATATCTACTATATGACTCATGTTTGACCTTTCGGTCTCTTGTGTTCCGAGGCCATGTCTGTACATGTTAGGCTCGTCAAGTTTAACCCGAGTGTTCTTGTAGCGACCCGACCTGAAAGGTCAAGTCTCCGGTGTTTCCGTACCATCCCAAGATCATGCTGGTACACACACGGTACATCAATGTATATATCAAAGGTAAATCACACAGCATTATATTAATCAAAATCTCATATCGAGTCCTTTATTACAATAATATTACAATAAAGTGGCCAAAGGCCAACTCATGAGAATATCTAAATCTTGCGGAAGCGTCGACGGTAGATGAGTCCATCCGACTCCAAGGGCATCTCACTGAGCATAGAACGCGTCCTCACTCCTGGTCGGAAAAATACTCTGCAACATGATACGTTGCAGCCGTGTAGGTCAGCATATGGAATATGCCGGCAAAGTCACAAGAGAGGGGTGAAAATAATCAACTAGTCTATATGCTTATATGGCAGGTGGTGGTGTAAGTTTTTGCGTAAAGCCAAGTTTTTCCTACATCAAGAGAGGGGCTAAGCAAAAATATTACTAAGTTGGTTGATTAATGAGATGGTTCCACCAACCAGTTCTCATACCCAAAATTGTTAATACCCACATCATCATATTAATTGTGTTGAGAGTTCCAGAAGTTTCAATTCCTTTGGCTCAAGTCGTCCATGACCGTGGACACGGCTAATCGATTAGGTTTTGTACTCTGCAGAGTTTTGCACACGTTCCCCACAAGATTTGGTCGCCTCCGTTTGATTTCTCGCACTTCAGGGTGTTTGAGAAACGGATGACCAAAACATGGTCTTCCAAAGGGTTTCCCTGTGACTCTGACGGTGCCCATCCTTTCCTACCGTTCTTCTACCTCTCGTAGCACCGCCTGTCCAGGGTCACCACGATATCCAACCAAGCTAGAGCCCATAATGACTTGTGGCTGTGCAGGTAAGCCTTGGGTCTTGAAGCACCCATCCATCCCTTTGTGCCTGGGTGGACCTTTCCGCGTGAATACTGGCCATCTCCAGCATCACCTAGGCTAACCACTGGTTTCTCCAGGGTGCCGTTCAACCATCATCCACCCAGAGGTATGTTGAAAACTTGGAGTCTTGAAATCTTGCTCATTATGTAGGTCTTGAAATTATTAACTCTCTCAACTCCCATGAATCACACAATCAACCCCGTCTACTATTAGCATAGCAAAAGTAAAACAACGTTTCCCGGGGGCCAATGTTGTCAAAGAGGGTTGAGAGGGGTATCTACCACATGATACTACTACAATGTAACCAAGTTTCCAACTAACCTATCTTGCATGCAACTGGGGAGATGGTAGAACTAATGCATATAAAACATGGGTAAAACATGATCAAAGTGACTTGCCTGATTGATGATCTTCGTACGTGAGTGACTCTAAGTAACAAGCTTCGCACTCCGGATAATCTAACGAAGCAGACAAGTACTCAATAAGCATACAACAAAATATTGTAACTCACAATCATCAACCAAGAACTAGTAAACAATCAAGACAAAACAATGCACAAATCTTAAGTAAGAAAACACACAAAGTTTTGTTTTCCAAAGGGGATGATGAAAACACTTCTACATAATAAAACTATTTTGAAATACCAAGACAATTGTTGACAGCAAGGCAACAATAGAATATTTTACTATTAAAGTAAACAAAGTTAATTTAAGTTTGTTGGGAAAACCCTAGTAAAGTTTATAAAAGTTTTGATAAACACTATATGAATCAACTATAGTTGTACTAACAAAAGAATGAAAACTAAACTTATAATTTGTTAACAAAACATGTTCTTGACAGAAAATAATTTACTATTAAATCTGTCTTAGAAAACAGAAACAAAATATACAAAACTTTGTTTGAAAGCAAAACTATTACTAGTTAGTTGTTTTAGTCAAATTAAGCCTAATTGAAAAGAAATTTTGATTCCTATGTTAATTAAAATTAAACTAAGCAAATTTATATTTTTATTAACATTAAGTGAAAACACTAAATGTTTACTAACAGAACCTAATAAACAAATAAAACCAAATTCTAAATCAAACTAATCAAAATTGAGTTTATAAAACTATATTATAATACTATACAGATTCTGTTTTTGGTTAAAACACTAATCAAATATATCCTGAAAATCCTCAAACTAAACATGAAGGTAGTCCTAACTAATACCAAACAGTAGCAAAAAGATTCATATCAAAATCTATTTTCAAACTCTAGTTATTCAGATTTGAAGATTTTGAGCAAATTTGATTAAATTCAAATTTTATAGTTCAAATTTGAAATTTGAAAGTACAGTGTGAAACTACATGAAAAATGTGAGCTATTGCAAAAAGAATCAACTCAAAACACTAAATAGATTAAAAGATATAAGCAAAACAAAATTGAAAAACATTCTGTTAATTAAAACAAAACAGAAAATGAAAAAAAAAATTGCGTCGGTCAGGGGGCTACGTGGCGTGATCCGATTGGCTAGCGAGTGTGTGCGGTAGGTGAATTAGAGCGGGCGACCGATTCGGAAGAAGATATCGGTTCGGACTTAAGTCCGTTCTAATCTGGACCGTGGGTTCGGGATCCGATGGTCGAGGGGGCTTACGGGGTAGAAGTCGTCGGCGTCGGGGTACTCCGGCGAGTCCGGTAGCAGTGATTGCGACGGCGAGGTGCTCCGGTGGTCGGGGAAGACGGGGAAGTGGTCCGGGCGACGGCGATGGTTCTCCGGAGTTGATTGGTGGCGACGGCGAGGCGAACGGTGGTCGGAGGTGGTGGCTACGCTCGACGGGAGGTCCGGTGGTGGTGGCTACTCCGGCGAGAAATCGACGGCGTCTCGGCGAGAGAGAGAAGGGGGACTCGGGGTGAAATGGATGCGGGGGTTGCCGGCTACTTATAGGGCGCTCGAGGGGTGCGGGGGAGTAATGGGGAGAGAGATCCGGCGAGGGGAAACGGTCGGCGTCGGGATCTCCGGCGCGTGCGGGGGAGGGAGACGACCGTTCGGTGTAACGGTCGGTCGGGGGTGGGGCCCGGTGTCAGTGAGTGAAGAGAGTGACCGTTCGCGCGGTCGGCCGGCTCGTAGTGAATGCGCGATTAATTGCCCGTGGGCCGGCCCGTTTAAATGCAACCGTTACCGATTTTCTTTAATATAAATTTCCAGAGACATTCAAATACATTTAAAGCATTCAAATTGTCTCTAAATATAGGGGTATTATATATCAAAATTAACATAATAATAAATTCTATTTAATGAACATTTCTATTCTGTCATTTGAAGACTTTGAAAAAAATATTATTTTCAGAAATTGCCTAATTGTTTTTGAATCCTTTTTTGCAAATATTTTCAAAATAACTCCTGGTCATTTTTGTTCAAATAATTCACCAATTTGACCCTGGTGTGGAGTGTCATGTTACTCCTCTCTTATTTTGAACATATAACCAAAATTTCAAATAGGGAAAGCAGCATAGGGAAAAGTAGAAGGGACTTTCAGAAAGTCAGAAAAGACATTTCAACTATTACATACAATCAAGCAATGATGATGATAGATGCATAACTATATTCATAACATTCCAAAATGAAATTTTGGGATGTTACAAACCTACCCACCTTAAGATGAATCTCGCCCTCGAGATTCGGGTTGGCTAGAAAATAGGTGCGGATGGTCTCTACGAAGATCTTCTTCGCGTTCCCAGGTGGCTTCTTCCTCAGTATGGTGACTCCACAAAACTTTGCAGAACTTGATAATCTTGCTGCGGGTAACTCTGTTGGATGTCTCGAGGATTCTGACAGGCTTCTCCTCATAAGTCAGATCACTTTCAAGCTGTATGGCCTCTAGGGGCACGGTGTCTCGCAAAGGGATGTCAGCCATCTCAGCATGACATTTCTTCAGCTGGGAAACATGGAACACATCATGAACTTCGGATAATCCTTCCGGCAATTCTAGTTTGTATGCAACTTCACCTCTACGTTCAAGAATTTTGTAGGGGCCTATGAATCTGGGTGCTAATTTTCCTTTAACACCAAATCTCTTGGTTCCTCGAAGCGGGGAACGTTGCATGGGAAACAAAAAATTTCCTACGCACATGCAAGATCTATCCATGGTGATCAGCATCTACGAGAGGGAGAGTGGATCTACATACCCATGTAGATCGCTAAGCGGGAAGCATTAGGAAACGCGGTTGATGTAGTCAAACGTCTTCGCGATCTAAATCGCCGAGCATCCCACGATCCAATCACGATACATTCCGATCTAGCACCGAATGGACGGCACCTCCGTGTTCAACACACGTACAACTTGATTACGATCTCCGCCTTCTTGATCTAGCAAGACGGAGCGGAGAGGTAGACTAGTTCTCCGGCAGCGCGACGACATTGTGACGATGGTGGTGGAGTGATACGTCTCCGTCGTATCTATAAATTTTGATTGTTTCATGCCAATATTCTACAACTTTCATATACTTTTGGCAACTTTTTATAATATTTTTGGGACTGACATATTGATCCACTGCCCAGTGCCAATTCCTGTTTGTTGCATGTTTGTTGTTTTACAGAAAATCCATATCAAACAAAGTCCAAACGGGATAAAAACTTATGGAGATTTTTTTTGGAATATATGTGAATTTTGGGAAGTGGAATCAATAGAAGGTGGTGCCCGAGGGGCCCACAAGCCTACCAGGCGCACCCTGGGGGTAGGGCACGCCCTGAGGGCTTGTGGCTACCCCTTAGATCGGTTAGATTTGTCCTTTGGCCGCAAGAAAGATATTTTTATAAGGAAAATCCCCTCAAAATTTCAGCCCGATCGGAGTTACGGATCTTCGGATATTTAAGAAAATGTGAAAGGCCAGAATCTGGGAGTGCAACACCTCCATCACCTTCCCCCATCTATCTACAACAGTCCACTCTCCCGCAACCCGCTGTACCCTCTACTTGAACATGGTGTTTTATGCTTCATATTATTATCCAATGATGTGTTTCCATCCTATGATGTCTGAGTAGATCTATTTTGTCCTATTGGTTGATTGATGACCATGATTGGTTTGAGTTACATGTTTTATTATTGGTGTTGTCCTATGGTGCTCTCCGTGTTCCGGAAGCATGAGGGATCCCGCAGTAGGGTTTGCAATATGCTTATGATTTGCTTATGGTGGGTGGCGTGAGTGATAGAAACATAGACCCGGGTAAGTAGGTTGTTTCCGTATGGGAATAATGAGGACTTGATACCTTATAATGCTATGGTTGGGTGTTACCTTAATGATCTTTAGTAGTTGCGGATGCTTGCTAGAGTTCCAATCATAAGTGCATATGATCCCAGTAGAGAAAGTATGTTAGCTTATGCCTCTCCCTCATATAAAATTGTAATAATGATTACCGGTCTAGTTATCAATTGCCTAGGGACAAGTCTGCAACTCCTACCACCACTTTTCCACACTCGTTAAACTTACTTAGTTATTTCTCTATCTTAGCAGCCCCTAGTTTTTATTTACATGCTCTTTATTATCTTGCAAACCGATCCTATTACACCTACAAAGTACTTCTAGTTTCATACGTGTTCTAGGTAAAGCGAACGTTAAGCGTGCGTAGAGTTGTATCGGTGGTCGATAGAATTTGAGGGAATATTTGTTCTACCTTTATCTCCTCGTTGGGTTCGACACTCTTACTTATCAAGAAAGGCTACAATTGGTCCCCTACACTTGTGGGTTATCAAGACCTTTTTCTGGCGCCGTTACCGGGGAGCCATAGCGTGGGGTGAATATTCTCGTGTGTGCTTGTTTGCTTTATCACTAAGTAGATTTTATTTGCTGTTCTAAGTTGTTCTCTATCTTTAGCTATGGATATAGAACACGAAATACAAAAAAATTAGGTGTACTTGCTACTGATGGAGATGAGGAACCTCCTAAAACCCTCGATGCTCGTTATGTGAAAGATATTATGCACTACTTTGATAATCCTGAGAAAACTCCATTCAACTTGATAATGGGATACACGTTGGATAAATGTGAATACTTTAGGGATTATCGCTTGACTCAAAAAGGAAAACTGTTATGGGATCAGATTTATATGTTGAAATGGTATGCTTGGAATCTATGCCAGAGATATGATTATACTTGTTGCTCTAGGATGAAGGCTCCACACCTTCCTTTTTCATGTAAATTTAATGATAATGAAACCTTGGCTTCTTATGCTAATGGTATTTATGATTACTATGATGTGGAACGAAGAGAAGAATTTGTTGCTTTTAAGGGTGCTTATGAAATTGAATCTTAGTTTGAGAAGTGTGAAAATTATGATGATGCTATTTATAGAACTGACAATTTTGCTATACTAAAATATTGCTATGAGAATTATGAATATAATTCCGATATTGATGCATTTATTGCGAGAATGTTTGCTGCCATGGAGGAGACTAATATTTTGCAAGAATCTATGGAAGAAGAAATTACTGAAACTGTGAGCTCATTAGCTGAAAAAGATGAGGAGGAGAGCGAAGAACAAAAGGAGGAAGAGCGGATTAGCTACCTGTGCCCACCTTCTAATGAGAGTAACTCTTCAACTCATACATTGTTTAATTTCCCTTCATGCTTACCGAAGGATGAATGCTATGTTGATTGCTATGATCCCTTGGATTCATTTGAAATATCCCTTTTTGATGAAATTGATGCTTGCTATGCTTGTGGCCATGATGCCAATATGAATGATGCTTATGGAGATGAAATTGCTATAGTTCCTTATGTTAAGAATGAAATTGTTGCTATTTCACCCACACATGATAGTCCTATTATCTTTTTGAATTCTCCCAACTACACTATATCGAAGAAGTTTGCGCTTATTAAGGCTTATATTGATGGGTTGCGTTTTACTATTACACATGATGATTTTGATAGATATAATATGCATGTGCTTTCTTCTCCTACTTGCAATTATTACGAGAGAGGAACTACATCTCCGCCTCTCTATGTTTCCAATGTGATAAAATTGCAAGAAGCTGCTTACGCTATGTATTGGCCTTTACTTTGTGCGCATGAATGGTTCTTTTATGACATGCCGATGCATAGGAAGAGAGTTAGACTTCATTGTTTCATGATATATGTTAATTTGTGCTCAATACTAAATTACAAATCATTGTTAATTAAAATTGGCTTTGATATACCTTGGTATCTGGGTGGATCCATTACTTGAGCACTTTATGCCTAGCTTAATGGCTTTAAAGAAAGCGCTGCCAGGGAGACAACCCGGAAGTTTTAGAGAGCCATTTAATTCTGTTGTGTGCTTTTATATAGTTTAAAAACAAAAAAATAAATAAGGGAATCTAAAACTTTTTCAAAAAGAAAAGTGAAAGTGAGAGAGACGAGCATTTGAAAGTGGGAGCTAGCCTTGAACTTTGTTCATGCCCATGGAAACTTTGCAAATCTTGATTACAAAAAAATTTCAACAAAAATAATTATACCATTGTATAAATACATTGTTGTAACATCCCAAATTTTGGAATGTTATAATAAATATTAGAATGATTGTTTGTTTGATTGAGTGATTGAAATTGAGTGAAAATTTGAAACTTTTTGAAAACAACTTTTGAATGAGAGGGAATGACATGACTTTCCCATATGCTTTTGGAATTCAAATTCCTACATTTCAAATCAGTGAGAGAAGATGACATGACTTCTTCAATATAAAAAGATTTGAAGAGTGAAATTTGAAAACATTTGAAATTTTCTGATATGGAGTTCTTTTCATATTTGATTTCCAATTTTAAAGTTTGAAAGAATTCAAACCCTTGACAAAAATTGAGAGGAGCAATATGACACTCCACACCAGGGTTATTTTGTGAAATATTTGAACCCTAAAACCCATGGGGTTATTTGAAAATTATTTGCAAAAGGAATTAAAATCAATTTAGGCATTTTCTGAAAATAATTTTTTTAAAAGTATTTAGTTTGGTCGTGGAAAATGTTCATTAAATTGCATTAATTCCCCTGGTCATTTTGGTATAGAAATCTTCATTTTTGGAAATGTATTTATTGCCATAAATATAGTGTCCATTCTCCGTTATTCTATAAAAGGAAAATCTTTTATATTTGGAAAGCCCACCGCGGCCCACTTCCTTCGAACCGGCCACCGACGCCACCCTCTCTCCCTCTCTCTCTGTGACAGTGGACCCCACTGACCGACAGCGCAATCGCCGGGTTCATCTCCTTCCTCCCTCCTTCCTTTTCCAACGCCGGCGACCACCGGACCCCGGATCTCCCTTCCCTTCCATTTCTACGACCCCGAGACGCCCCCTATAAAGCCCGAGGCCCCCTCTACCCATTCCGCCCGTTTCCCCCTCTGCCCGACGTCTCTCCTCGCCGCCATTTCTCACCGGAGCCCGAGCGCCGCCGCCGCACCATTGCTCTCCTGCCGCTCCACTCCGACCTCCCGAGCCACCGCACTCACCACCAACCACTCCCCCTCGCTTGCACGCACCTGCCAGTGCCCTCGCCCATGCCCCGCAACCACCGGAGTCCCTTCCCCGATGACCACCCGAAGATCCTCGCCGCTCACGAGCTCGCCGTCGTCGACACCGTCGTCCCTGAGCCCCGCTAACGCCACCTACCTCGTCGCCATGCTCGTTCGCATCACCTAGTGCTGACGCCGTCGCCGGAGGACCGCCGGAGCACCGTCCCCATCAACCTCGCCGCCTCGGACATCGCCGGAGCTCCCCACCCCCTCTGTAAGTCACCGGCGACGCCATCCACCATCCGATTTAGATCCAACGTACCAAAATAGATCACTTAAGCGGCGAAACGTTTTCTTCTAAGGCCCGGCCATTCGCTCGTTAGCACCCACGCGAACACCCCGTAGCCAATGGGAAAGCGCCACGTAGCACCCCTATTCGTTAGATTAGGATTTTCTTTTTTCTTTTATTTTCTGAAACAGAATTAGTTCTGTTTTTATTTTCTTTATATCTTTTGTGTTTTTACTCGTTTTAATATGATTCTTTTTGCATGCTGTCAAAAATTTTATGTAGTTTCTGTAGATATAAAGTTTGACCATATTTGAATAATTTAAAATTTAATTCAAACAGATTTGATTCAAACCTTATTTTCTGAATATCTTGAGTTTAAAAGTTTATTTTGAGTTGATTCTTTTTGCTACCTGTCACTAGTGACCTTAGTTATCAGTAGATGGAACTTGGGAATTTTGAGAATAATTTAAATTGGTATTTTTCATCAAAACAGATTCTGTTTTAGTTCTTTATAGGATTATTTATATTTGTTTTGTTTTAAATTGTTTTAATTTATTTTATTCTATATTAGTTGTTAGATTTTATAAAGTTTTCTGTTAGATAACAGTAGCCCTCCAAACAAATATTATTTTATTAGTTGATTGCATGAAAATCAATTCTAGTTAATTATAACTTGTAATTGATTTCCATTTGCTAGTTTGGTTTCCTTTTTGAAAATAGTTTTATAAGTCTACTTTCTATTAACTTAGTTTCTTTATAAATTGTTTTCTCTTATTCTCTTATTTTTTTATTTTACTTGTTGTTAAGATTATTAGCTAGAAAACTTATAGTGTTTAGTGTGTTATTTATCATAGTTCTAGTTGTTCTTCAAAAGTGATTCTTGTTAATAGTAAAAATACTTTCCCAAAACACTTTTGTTGGATTTTACTTTGTTAGTGTTTTGTTGCCTTTTGAAAATAAAATCATTTGTAGGGGAAAACCACTTTTGGTTGACTTGATGAAGTTTTGTTGATTTTAACTTTTGTGTTAAATATTTCCTTCATCACAAACCTTTGGTGTTTACTCTTGTGTTATTCTTGTGTGTTAGAATTGATTGTTAGTATGATTGCTTATATGAATGCAATGTTTGTTTATTATAGATTTTCATCGGAGAGTGACGAATAGTCTATCAAGTTATTTCTGAGAGCGATATATTCTTCATCAACAGTACACGCAAGTTCACGTTGACCATCTATTTCATAGCTATGTTTTATTGCATGTAGTGATATCATTCAACAAATCCCTCCAGTAGTGTTATTGAAAATTCTTGTAGTCAAGTAGAATGCATGAGGTAGGAACCCACCACTTGTTACTAAAGCCCCGGGAACGTTAGTTATTTTTATGCTATGCTAAAGTAGACGGGGTTTGGTATGAGTGTTTGTGAATGGTGTGAGAAGGAGGACTCTACGTCAAGACGACAACTTCTTGAAGGCACCTTCAAGTCCTGCATCTTCAAGACCTCAAGACTTCGAGACTCAAGAACCAAATTTTCAATACACACTACTGGGTGAAGGATGGTTGATTGGGCATCCCTGGAGTAACCAGTGGATGGCCGGGATGCATGGAGAAGCGCCATGACATCTTGCGGAAAGCTTCACCCAGACTCAAAGAGACTAATGAATACTTCATGCCCGGAAGCTTACCTGTGTAGCCACAAGTCATTATGGGCTCTGGCTTGGTTGATCTTTGTTGTGACTCTGGCTGGACAGTGCTACGAGATGTAGTCGACGTTAGGACTGGATGGGCACTGACAGTAGTCAGGGAAACACTCTGAAAGACCATGTTTCGTTCGTCCTATTCTCAAACACCAGGCAGTGCGAGGACTTACCAGGAGGGAACGAATCTTGTGGGTAAAGTACACAACACTCTGTAAAGTTAAACCTAATCGATTAGCCGTGTCCCCGGTTACGGACAACTTGAGCCTCTAGATTTGGATCTATCTCTGAACTCTCAACACTGGACTGATAATTAATTGTGGGCAACTTATGATACTTGTGGGCATTATGACATCGGTTGGCGGAACCATGTCATGTTAGGTAACTCTGTAGTGAAAATTCCTGATATTCCTTTGTTGTAGGAAAAGAAAATAAAATCAGCTTTTATGCAAAAACTCAGACACAGAGCCACAAAGCCTTACTGCATATAGAATACTTTTTATCTTCTGCTCTACTATGGTGATCTTGCCGGTACATTCAATGTACTGACCTACACGGCTGCAACGTCTCATGTTGCAGATACTCTTCTTCGACGAGTAATAGTACGATTCTGGGTTACGATCGACACTCAACCTGCCGTTGGTGTTATTTGAGACTCCACTCCCGTTGACTGTTTCCGCTGAGATTTTAAGGTATATATCAATTTTACGTTAATTACATGTGATTGCACTTTGATATATACATTGATGTACTGTGTGTGCCAGCATACTGATCCAGGGATGGCACAGAACACACAGAGGCTTGGCTCGTTTTGAGTCGGGTCGCTACAATTGTATTATAAAAATAATGTGCCAAGATTTGCCTTTAGGATGATTAGATTGCTTGTTTGGTGTGTGCACTGCAAAAACAGAAACTTTGGTTGTAGTGCGTGAATTTACGTTTTTACTAGAATGTCAAAAGTTTCCGAAATTTTTACACAGTACTTCTATGATTTTTTATTATTTTATCCTAATTTGTTAAAAATTTTAGAGTTACACAAGTATGGTGAATGTTCAGATTACTAAAGACTGTCCTGTTTAAGACAGATTCTGTTTTTGATGCATTGTTTTGCTCATTTTGATGAAACTATCGATTGTATCGGTGGTATAAGACATGGAAAAATTATAATACAATAGCTAAAATTGAAAAAAATATGAATTGGTTGGCAACAGTACATAAAGTTGTGATTTGCTTTATTATACTAATGGATCTCACGAGGGTTTTGTTAAGTTTTGTGTGATTGAAGTTTTCAAGTTTTGGGTGAGATCACGATGAATGAAGGAATAAGGAGTGGAAAGAGACTAAGCTTGGGGATGCCCGAGGCAACCCAAGGTTATATTCAAGGACTCCCAAGAAACTAAGCTTGGGGATGCCCCGGAAGGCACCCCGTCTTTCTTCTAACAACCATCGATAATTTCACTTGGAGCTATATTTTTGTTCGTCGCATGATATGCGTAAATCTTGGAGCGTCGTGTGCCTTTTATTTTTATTTTAATAATGCACCATGCTGGTATGAGAAAGTCATTGGTTGATTTATATAATGCTTCATGCACTTTGCTTATATCTTTTGAGTATGGCTTTATAGAATGCTTCATGTGCTTCACTTATATCATTTGAAGTTTGGATTGCCTGTTTCTCACACATAGAAAACCGTCATTTTTAGAATGTTCTTTTGCTTCACTTATATTTTTTAGAGCGTGGGCATATCTTTTGTAGAAAGAATTAAACTCTCATGCTTCACTTATATCTATTTAGAGAGTTAATAGGAGTTGGTCATTCACATGGTTAGTCATAAAATCCTACATAAAACTTGTAGATCACTGAATATGATATGTTTGATTCCTTACAATAGTTTTGTGATATGAAGATGGTAATATGAGAGTCATGCTAGTGAATAGTTGTGAATTGGAGAAATACATGTGTTGAAGTTTGTGATTCCCGTAGCATGCACGTATGGTGAACCGTTATGTAATGAAGTCGGAGCATGATTTGTTTAATGATTGTCAACCTTTGTGTGAGGGTCGGGAGCGCGCGATGGTTAACTCCTACCAACCTCTCCCCTAGGAACATGCGTATAATGCTTTGTTTGATAATCAATAGATTTTTTCAATAAGTATGTGAGTTCTTTATGACTAATGTTGAGTCCATGGATTATACACACTCTCGCCCATCCATCTTTGCTAGCCTCTATAGTACTGCGCAACTTTCGCCGGTGCATCAAACCCACCTTCCTCAAAACAACCACCATACACCTTCTTAAAAACAGCCACCATACCTACCTATTATGGCATTTCCATAGCCATTCCGAGATATACTGCCATGCAACTTCCACCGTTCCGTTTAGTATGACATGCACCATCATTTTCATATTGCTTTGCGTGATCGTAAGACAGCTTGCATGATGTTTTCATGGCTTGTCCGTTTTTTATGTCATTTGCTAGGATAGATCATTGCACATCTCGGTATCCTACCGGAAGCATTCATATAGAGTCATATTTTTGTTCTAGGTATCGAGTTGTAAGTAAATAAAAGTTTGATGATTTTCATTTTTAGAGCATTGTCCCGTGTGAGAAAAGGATGATGGAAGCTATGATTCCCTCACAAGTTGGGAGGAGTCTTCGGACTTTAGAAAAAATAAAAGAGGCCAATGATGCGCACCAATTTTTTTTTTAAAAATGAGAGAAAGAGAGAAGGGACAATGCTACTATCTTTTTCCACACTTGTGCTTCAAAGTAGCACCATGATCTTCATGATAGAGAGTCTCCTATTTTGTCACTTTCATATAACTAGTGGAATTTTTTGCACGACCACTTAGTTTTCTTTTTGAGCTTTCATACACTTATAGATCTAAGTGCATCGTTGCATGGCAATCCCTACTCACTCACATTGATATCTATTGAATGGCATCTCCATAGCCCGTTGATATGCCTAGTTGATGTGAGACTATCTTCTCCTTTTTCCTCATCACCTCCACCATATTCTATTCCACCTATAATGCTATGTCCATGGCTCACACTCATGTATTGCGTGAGAGTTGAAAAGGTTTGAGAACTTAAAAAGTGTGAAACAATTGCTTGACTTGTCATTGGGGTTGTGCATGATTTAGATACTTTGTGTGGGGAAGATGGAGTATAGCCAGACCATATGATTTTGTAGGGATAACTTTCTAAGGCCATGTTATTTTGAAAGAACACGATTGCATTCTTGGTGTGCTCGAAGTATTACTGTTTTTATGTCAATATAGACTATTCCTTTGAATCACTCGTATCTTAATATTCATGCCATGATTAGATTATATGATCAAGATTATGCTAGGTAGCATTCCACATCAAAAATTGTCTTTTTTATCATTTACCTACTCGAGGACGAACAGGAATTAAGCTTGGGGATGTTGATACGTCTCCATCGTATCTATAATTTTTTATTGTTTCATGCCAATATTCTACAACTTTCATATACTTTTGGCAACTTTTTATAATATTTTTGGGACTAATATATTGATCCAGTGCCTAGTGTCAGTTCCTGTTTGTTGCATATTTTTTGTTTTGCAGAAAATCCATATCAAACAAAGTCCAAACGGGATAAAAACTGACAGAGATTGTTTTTGGAATATATGTGAATTTTGGGAAGTGGAATCATTAGAAGGCGGTGCCCAAGGGGCCCACAAGCCTGCCAGGCATGCCCTGAGGGCCTGTGTATACCCCTTAGGTCGGTTGGAGCTGTCCTTCAACTGCAAGAAAGATATTTTTATAAAGAAAATTCCCTCAAAATTTCAGCCTGATCGTAGTTACGGATCTCCTGATATTTATGAAACGGTGAAAGGTCAAAATCTGGGAGCGCAGAAACAGAAGGAAACAGAGAGAGAGATCTAATCTCGGAGGGGCTCTCGCCCCTCCGCCACCATGGAGGCCATGGACCAGAGGGTAAACCCTTCTCCCATCTAGGGTAAGGTCAAGGAAGAAGAAGAAGGAGGGGTCTCTCTCCCCCTCTCTCCTGGTGGCACTGGAACACCGCCGGGGCCATCATCATGACGACGATCTACTCCAACAACTCCGTCATCTTCATCAACACCTCCATAACCTTCCCCCATCTATCTACAGTGGTCCACTCTCCCGCAAACCATTGTATCCTCTAATTGAACATGGTGCTTTATGCTTCATATTATTATCCAATGATGTGTTGCTATCCTATGATGTCTAAGTAGATTTATTTTGTCCTATTGGTTGATTGATGATCATGATTGGTTTGAGTTGCATGTTTTATTATTGGTGTTGTCCTATGGTGCTATTTGTGTCATGCAAGCGTGAGGTATCCCCACTATAGGGTTTGCAATATGCTTATGATTTTCTTATGGTGGGTGGCGTGAGTGACAGAAACACACACCCGAGTAAGTAGGTTGTTTGCGTATGGGAATAAAGAGGACTTGATACCTTATAATGCTATGGTTGGGTTTTACCTTAATGATCTTTAGTAGTTGCGGATGCTTGCTAGAGCTCCAATCATAAATGAATATGATCCAAGTAGAGAAAGTATGTTAGCTTATGCCTCTCCCTCATATAAAATTGCAACAATGATTACCGGTCTAGTTATCAATTGCCTAGGGACAATTCCGCAACTCCTACCACCACTTTTCCACACTCGTTTAACTTACTTAGTTGTTTCTCTATCTTAGCAGCGCCTAGTTTTTATTTACGTGCTCTTTATTATCTTGCAAACCTATCCTATCACACCTACAAAGTACTTCTAGTTTCAAATGTGTTCTAGGTAAAGCAAACGTTAAGCGTGCGTAGAGTTGTATCGGTGGTCGATAGAACTTGAGGGAATATTTGTTCTACCTTTAGCTCCTCGTTTGGTTCGACACTCTTACTTATCGAGAAAGGCTACAATTGCTCCCCCACACTTGTGGGTTATCATGGAGCTATTCCAGTAGGGCTTCGCCTAAGCACCGCTGAAACCGATCTAGAGGAGAAACTACGGACTAGAGGAGAGGGCAGCATGTGGCTAAATTTCTGTGTCAAAAAACCTCAAAACCTCTAGTATATATAGGAGGAGGGGAGGGAGGAGACTTGGCCCCCAAGGGGCCAGCCTTTGTTTGGCCGAAGTGGGAGGAAGGAGTCCTCCTCCTCCTCTCCTAGTAGGATTAGGACTCCTCCTTTTCCCACTTGGCCTCTTTTACCACCTTGGGTTTCCTTCCCAGCCGCATGGGTCTTCTGTGGGACTTTGGCCAGCCCACTAAGGGCTGATATTTCTCCTCCCACATCCCATGTAGCCTCTTGGGTCGAAATACCCCTCTCGATGCCCCCCGACACCCTTCCGGCACTCTCGGTACACTACCGATGAGCCCGAAACTTTTTCGGTGACCATAACAGGACTTCCTATATATCAATATTTACCTCTGTACCATTCCAGAGATCCTCGTGATGTCCGGGATCTCATTCGGGACTCCAAACAACCTTCGGTCACCACCATACATAACTCTATACTACCGAAATGTCACTGAACCTTAAGTGTGCAGACCCTATGGGTTCGAAAACAATGTAGACATGACGGAGACACCTCTACGGTCAATAACCAATAGTGGGACCTGGATGCCCATATTGATTCCTACATATTCTACGAAGATCTTTATCGGCCGAACCTCTATGTCAAGGATTCAGTTAATCACGTATGATGTTCCCTTAGTTCTTTGGTATGTTACTTGCCCGAGATTCGATCGTCGGTATCTCCATACCTAGTTCAATCTCGTGACCAGAAAGTCTCTTTACTTGTTCCGTAATACAAGATCTCGTGGCTAACACTTAGTAACATTGCTTGCAAGGCTTATTGTGATGTCGTATTACCGAGTGGGCCCTAAGATACCTCTCCGTCACATGGAGTAACAAATCCCAGTGTTGATCCACGCCAACCTAGCAGACACCCTCGGAGATACCTGTAGAGCACCTTTATAGTCACCCAGTTACGTTGCGATGTTTAATACACACAAGGCACTCCTTCGGTGTTAGTGATTTGCATGATCACATGGTCATAGGAACATATACTTAACATGCAAAAAACTGTAGCAATAAACTGGCACGATCATATGCTACATTTATAGTTTGGGTCTTGCCCATCACATCATTCTCCTAATGATGTGATCCTGTTATCAAATGACATCTTATGTCAATGGCTAGGAAACCTTGACCATCTTTGATCAACGATCTAGTTTACTAGAGGCACACTAGGGACAAAGTGTTGTCTATATATCCACACATGCAATGTGTTTCCAATCAATACAGTTATAGCATGGATAATAAACAATTATCATGAACAAGGAAATATAATAATAACCATTTTATTATTGCCTCTAGGGCATATTTCCAACAAGCTCGAGCTGCTGTGTCGCCACCACCTCTCCCTAGCGTGGTGACCACGGAGGGGGCGTCCATGCAGTATGTGGACCCACGGCCTGCTTGCCGGCGTTCATGAGGGCCGTGCCTCCGCGTGCTTGTGCAGGGGTGTCACCAGTGCATGGGATCAAGGAGGGGAACGAGGCGGTGTGGGCGGCAGGGGAGAGGTAGAATGGGTAAACATGGGTCTTCGCCGGCGTGGAGCAGGTGTATCGCCGGTGTACGGAGAGAGGAAGGAGAGGGGACGGGCGCATGGCCAAGGCGGAGACCGACGCATAGTCTCGCTATGCGGCGGCCCACTCGTACCCAAAGTCTCACAGGCACAACACGAGCCACTGCTACCATGGGTGTCGAGGTCCGGCAGCAGGGGCAACGAGGAGGACGTGTCGTCACCACGCGCGAGTAGGAGACGTGGTGGGAGAAGAAGAAATGATTTTTGGGGTGAAAGAGGGGAGATTCGGGAGGCAGGCAAGGGGAGAAGGGGAGCTGCACAGGGTGGAAGCTTCGGCACGTAGGAGGAAGCTACGGCGGCCGAGGAGGACGCGCAGGAGAGAAGGGGAGCACTGCGGTGCACGGGAGCTCCGGCGTCCATGCGCCTGTGTCGGAGCAAGGAGCCGACGAGGAGACATGGGGAGTGCAGATTGTGTCGGGAGTTTGGGAGGGGTTTTCTGCAAAAATGACACGGGGACAAGTTTTTTCAGATGGAGGGAGTATAAATCTTTACCGTCAGACCATTCCTGAGCTCCTCGTGATGTCCGGGATCGCATCTGGAACTCCGAAAAACCTTCAGTCGCCAACATACATAACTCAACAATACCAAATCATCACTGAACGTTAAGTGTGCAGACCCTGTGGGTTCAAGAACTATGTAGACATGACCGAGACAACTCTACGGTCAACAACCAATAGCAGGACCTGGATGCCCATATTGGTTCCTACATATTCTATGAACATATTTATCGGTCAAACCACGATGTCAAGGATTTAGACAATCCCATATGCAGTTCCCTTTGTCCATCGGTATGTTACTTGCCCGAGATTTTATCGTCGGTATCTCCATACCTAGTTCAGTCTCCTTGCTGGCAAGTCTCTTTACTCGTTTCGTAATACAAGATCTCGTGACTAACTCCTTAGTCACATTGCTTGCAAGCTGTAGGATCGAAAGTAGGTATAGAGGGGGGTGATTAGACTACTTGACCAAATAAAAGTTTTGCCTCTCTCCCAATTTTAGTTCTTGGCAAGTTTTAGCATTAATAGCATATCAAGTAACACCCTACGCATGCATGTCTAAGAGTGTAGCAGCGGAAAATAAAGACATTGCACATGTAAGAAAAGAGAGGGTTAGGAAAGCGAACACAAGTGATGGCACGTTGATTTTTTCCGTGGTTCCGATAGGTGGTGTTATCGTATGTCCACGTTCATGGAGTCTTAAACCCACGGAAGGTAGCGGTCATGAGAGTCCATAGAGGGCTCCACCCACGGAGGGTTCCACGAAGAAGCAACCTTGACTATTCCATGCGGCTTCCGTCCACGAAGGACTAGCCTCACTATGGGTAGATCTTCACAAAGTAGGCGATCTCCTTGCCCTTACAAACTTCTTGGTTCACTCCACAACACGAAGTTGGAGGCTCCCAAGCGACACCTAACCAATCTAGGAGGCACCACCCTCCAAAAGGTAGTAGGCTCGGTAATGACAATGAACTCCTTGCTCTTGTGCTTCAAGATGATAGACTCCTCAACACACAATCACTCTCTCATAGATTTGGCTTGGTAGAAGAGATGGGATTGGTGGAAAGCAACTTCGCTAGAAATCAAGATCCATATGGTTGGAGTGGAAGATCTTGACCTCAACACAAGGGTAGGTGGTTCTCTCTCAGAAAACTGAGTAGGATAGGTATGGAATAGTTTTGAGTGCTTCTCCTTCGAGTAGGTACTGGTGGAGGGGTATATATAGGCATCCCCAAAAATCCAACCATTACACACAAAATGACCAACTTGGTGACACCGATGTGTAAATCTTGGTGGTACCGAAGTGACCAAAAGTGGCAACTTTTGAATCTCGGAGGGACCGATATATGAATCTCGGTTGCACCGATAAGGTGACCAACGGTCAGATTTGCCAATCTCGGTGACGCCAATTCACCATTTTTGGACGGACCAAAAAAGTGAACTTGCGTAACAGAAACTTGGCAACCCAACTCGGTGGCACCAAAAGTGTTAGGGTTCGGCTGAGTCTGTGTAGGGTTTGGAATCGGTGGTACCGGGATAGGAATGTTGGTTGCACCGATTTTGCATATTTGGCTTTGGACATACTTTGGTGGGAGAGTTTGTGGATGTTTTGGTGACTATCACTTGTGCACGTTTGAGCATATTGTTCATCATCAAAACTTTACCCCCTTTTAATAGTATTGGCTTTCCTATGGATTTAAAGTGATTTCTCACAAATGTAAAATGTAGAGTTGTGACAGCCCAAGTGTTGCCCCTACCTTTTATGGCATGTAACCTATGTGGGACCTTGTGTCATGAGTTGTATGAAATGAGTTTGCTTCTTTGCCATACCATTGTTTCATGCATCATGCATATCATCATCATGTCATGCATATGGTTTTTGTGGTGTGCTACCTTGTGAACTTGTTGAGTGGTGAGTAGCCCTTGTGTGGTTTGTGGATGTGTGTGCAAGAATGGGCATCATCTCATTCCCCTCTCTGTTGAGAGACCCAGCCTAGCGTAGTGGTAGCACGCGGGGGGAACGACCGCGAGGTCGGGGAATCGATTCCCAGCTCCCCCCGTTGTTTCCTTTTTTTGATTGGTGGAATTCGTGTGTGGTGTTCGGATCCGGTGTGTGGCCGGATCCCATGTGTTGTGCGTGTGTGATGCGGATCTGGTGCGGCTACGTGTTGGATCCTGTGCGGCTGTGTGCTTGCTGTGTGTGTGCCAGTGTGTGTTGTGTAGGTGGTAGATCTGGTGTGGCTACCAAATCCAGTGCAGTGTGTGTGTGTGTAGCTGAGTGTGTGTGGTGTGCGTGTGTGACAAATGGGCCAGGCCCCACTTGTCATACACTATCTTTATTAGTGTTATTGTTTTAATTGTTATAATTAGATCATTTCCATTTCTAGCAATGTTTCCAAATCTGGACATGATCATTTGTGCACATGGACAATTGTAGTAAGTTTTCACTTATAGGAATGTGGGGTGATTTTCTACCTAGTATTTTGCCATGTTATTCCATGCAAGTATAGGGGTATGATATATGATTTTGGGGCAGAATCACCCAAGGAATCCATTGATGTGACTTGTCTAGGCAGTTGAGCAAGTTTGACAGAGTGTCATTTTGTTCCAAAGTGCCATTTTGTCATTGTTGTTGTTTTTAATCCTTGCATGCTATGATGTTTGTGCCAACATGTAAATGGTAGCATTTGATGAGTAGAATGCCATGGTATTCATTTTTGTCATGATAAACTTGCATATAAGTGGGAACCATGCTCTAAAGTAGCCACTAAAATGTTGTTGTTTTCAAACATGCTAAATATTTCTAAGTCTGAGAATCTGGTATTATTTTTATGCCATGAAGAGTGGATGCTATTTTGTGATATGTTGTGAATTAGCTCAAGCTCGGTGCTAGTGATTTCATGTAGAGGTTGCCCTCTACCATCCTGTTATTTTTAATTCCATGAGGTGGTCTCTATCACCATTAGTTTCTGTTGTCAACTTGCCATCAACTTATTTTAGATTCCAGAAAACTGTTATTTTCACCAAGTCCCAGAAATCTGTTTCATCATGCCAACTTGTGGGCTTCATGCTTATTGATGTGTGCCTCCATTCCAGATTGTGTAGTTGGATAATTTGATAATCATGTTATGTAGTTTCTGTCAATGCCTTGTTTGTGGTTGGAGGCTTCCGGTAGCTCAAGTTATTTGCTGTGAAAGTTGCTATGTTGCTGTTTTGTGGCAGATTGGTTGTTTTAGTATTTTGTGACTTGTGGGAGCTATACTCCATGGATTTGCTTGATATTTGGCTCTATTGTGGTTGGTTTTTAATTGCCTAACTATTGTCTACCTAAGAATGCCAAGGAATAGCTCATGGCTTTCTTTGTCTTGTGTTTTGCCTTCGTATCTTGTCGTGAGCGTAGCGTGAGAACCGTAACTCCGCTTCCTACGTTCTACATATGCATTTGTATCGTTTTTGCATGATGCATCCATATTTTCCATGATCATGCATGTCTAAATAACTTAACATAAGGTTCTATCCAGTTTCTTAAATAACTAATCATTCCATGTGAAACATGACTAGTTAGGATTGTCATGCTAAATTCTTCACATAAACCATGCATCATTCTTGATTGCGCATTGCACCTTGATTGCTTGTTTATTATTGCTGTTTATTTTGGGTAGATGCGAATGTTGAACCTGAGTATGAAGATCCAGGAGAATACCACTACGAGGATCCCGCTACTTGTTCCTCTCAAGAACTAACAGGCAATATGATCGTACCCGGATCCCGATACTATTTTCGCTTGCTAGTTGTCTCGCTCTTATCGTTAATTTTGCGCTACCTACCATTTGAATGTCATGCCTCCTACATTGCCATGATAACCTCTAACCCCTCAACATCCTAGCAACCTTTGTTTGGCTAAGTTACCGCTGCTCAACCTCTCTTATAGCGTTCTTAGTTGCAGGTGCAGGTTGTATCCATGTGATAACATGGATTTGGCATATCACAATATTATCTATTATTTAATTTAATGCACATATATATCTTGGTATTGGTGGAAGGCTTGGCCTTTTGCTAGGTGTTTTGTTTCACTTTTACTACCATAGTTTCTCGTTACCGATGTTATGTTTCCATACTTTTCGCTCCTAACATGCTCGGGGTTGTTATGGGGAGCCACTTGCTTATTCGGTTGAGATTAGAACTTGTTTGGCAAGACCCAACTTTGGTACTACATTTGCTTAATAACTTAATAAAATTTGCATAAGTCCTTGCAACCCCGTGGATAATTAATCAACCCCCGAGCCAGTGCTCCTCATGAGTGTTGGTCCAAACTAGAGCACCATGCGGGGCCAACCCGGGGCAACTCGAAAGATTTCTATCAGGCCTCCATATGCATCGCTTGTCCGTCGTGTCCTGAGAACAAGATACGCGGCTCTAATCGGGTTTGTCGACATGTCAGGTGGTCTTGCTGGATTTGTTTTACCTTTATCGAGTGTCTTGCGTGTGGGGCTCTAACTTTTTTCGGGTTATATCGAGGTGTTGGAATTCCTTTGGAGTTGCCTAGGATGATCACGAGATCTGTGGTCGAGGCTATTCCCCCGGAGTGTGGTTAATTTATGATGGACTAGTTGGAGCACCCCTGCAGGGTTAAAACTTTTGAAAAGCCATGCCCGCGGTTATGTGGCAACTTGGATATTTGTTTAACACCCGGTTATAGTTAACTTCAAGTAAACTATAATAAATTGCACCAACGTGTGAGTAAATGTGATCGTCTCTGCTCGTGAACATGATCCGAGAGAGAACACGGTAGGGTTATGATTAACGTAAGTAGGTGTTCAGGATCTCATAGAGGTCATTCTAGATTCGATCGCTTATCGTAGACCACATATTTACTATCATGTTTTCGTACGATTAGCCACCATAAATGCTTAGTGCTGCTGTAAACTAAACACATACCCCTTCCAATCCTATGAGCTTGAATAATCTCGGTACCCGGGCACGAGATTGCTGAGTCCTCGTGGCTCACGGATTACTACAACAATCCAGGTGCAGGTACAGATGAGGTCGTGCCAGATGATATGACGCAACTCCAGTGGGAGTATGACGAGGAGCGTGGCAGGATGTACGTGACTTATCCAGACGAGTAGTGGATTGTGGTCGTGATCTTCGGGGCTAGCAAGCCAGTGTCATTGCATCTTCATTTTATCGTTTGTTTTCGTTCGTAGCCGCACCCTGTCTTGGATTGATGCTTGAACTCTTGATGTGGAATTGTAATTTAGTATGTGCGAGTGTAAGCCAACTCATATACTCATCTCTTCCTAAATGTATGATGTAATGATACTGTACTTGCGAACGATGAGATGTGCCTCTATCCCTCTCGAGGCCCCCGTGCCTTGATATGGATATGCGTGCATCTTGGGCATGACAAGAGTCCTCTTGCTCGAAGCTTGGCCAACCTATTTCCTTGCATCTTGGGGTAATTCCACAATCTCCTCAATCCTTTTTCCATCCCTCTCACTGAAATTGTCCTGAAATATACTTGGTGGAAACATTAGTTCAATGACTCATATGTTGTCATTAATTATCAAAACCACCAAGGGGGCAAATATGCTTTCACAAGCTTCTTGTGATGTTATATTACCGAGTGGGCCCAAAGATACCTTTCCGTCATACGGAGTGACAAATCCTAGTCTCAATCCACGCCAACCCAACAGACAGCCTCGGAGATACCTATAGAGCACCTTTATAGTCACCCAGTTACGTTGTGACGTTTGATACACATAAGGCATTCCTCCGGTGTCAGGGAGTTGTGTCATCTAATGGTCGTAGGAACAGATACTTGACATGGATAAATCAATAGCAATAAACTCACACGATCAACTGCTATGCTTATGGTTGGGTCTTGTCCATCACATCATTCTCCTAATAATGTGATCCCGTTATCAAATGACAACTCATGTCTATGGTCAAGAAACCTTGACCATCTTTGATCAATGAGATAGTCTACTAGAGGCTCACTAGGGACATGGGGTTGTCTATGTATCCACACATGTATTTGAGTTTTCGGTCAATACAATTCTAGCATGGATAATAGACGTTTATCATGAACAAGGAAATATGATTATAACCAATTTATTATTGCCTTTGGGGCATATTTCCAACATAAACATCCTCACAACTAAAATTTTCGAAACATATCAATACGGGATCTAGTTTTGAAGATCTAGTCGAGACGTATTTAATGATGAAAACTGTTTTTTTACAGATTTTTATTTAAGTGATAAAACATTTTTAAGTAGAAAAACAAAAAGATTATGCTATGTTTCGTTGTGTATACATGTATGTGAGGATGTGACAAGATGGATGTTGATGGTGGCGTTTGGACAATGTTTTTTCGTGCCACACGTGGGGCATTTATCATTTGGGAAAAACATATCCATTTTTCCAAATTGTTGCAGACATTAAAAATTGTTTGGAAAATTCAGAAATGTTTCTTGTTCTCAAATTTATTCACAAATTCAAAAGGTGTTCTCATTAAAAAAGGCACATATTTGAAAAATCTTTCTGTTTTTAAAAGTTGTTTGGGGTTTTTCAAAACATTGTTCTTATTTTTCAAGAATTCCCATTTTCATAAATGATTCAAGCTTTCAGATCCGCGTCATGGTAGGTGTATTGGAGAGGTTGATGAGGTGACCACGAATCCTATTCTTGTCACCCACTTTGACTTCCACAATCTTACAGAAGATATGATGCATGATATAATAGAACGAGAGTAGATCACCAACACTGCCAACCACTCCGTCAAAGGGATATAAATCAACCAAATTATGAACCTGAAAGGCCCCCTTGTCATGAATCTTGTACCCGTGATCAACGGTGGTGTCGGTGTACTCATAGCCCAAGATGTGATCCAAGACAAAGAGTGAGGTAGACACCTTCTCCGTTCGTCTCATCCAGGTACGGGTGTGTTGCATATCTGTCTCAATTTGAACAATGGCATAAAACTGTGCCACAAGTGGTGCAAACACATCATGCTGAAACCTCATTAGAGGAAGGATGTTAAGCTTGACACACATTTTCTGGATCCCATCAAAATATGCAGTGTGAATGGGAGTTTTGTCAAAGTGAGCGGTGTTGATACTCTTCTGGATGACATACTTGTTGACAAATTGGGGAAAGATCTCTTCATAGGTGCACTGCTTGAAAACTATCCAAAACTTTGGCTCAAGCACATTGTCACGAGGTTGGCAATAGGGGTTAACCCTTCGAAGAGCAATACACTCACGTACTGGTAGCTCTTTCATTTTGATGGGCTCAGGCGATAGAGGATGAATATGTACATGCTTGGCCTTCTTGTAAGCGGTATTTTGCTTCTTGGAGCGAGAGGGGGTAATGGGAGGAGAGGCATCTTCTTCAATGCCAGTGGCAGCCTCAACATCTTCCTCGCGAGGAGCATGAATGTTGAACATGTTTTCATGGCCATGCATAATAGCAACAACTGTCTTTACCATTTCCTTCTTTTTCCTTGCATAAACTTACTTCAGTTGATTGCACGAGTCAGATCCACCCGCTGAGTGAGATGCAAGAAAGATAGGATAAGATGAGTTAACAAGCTCTAGAGGAAAAGTGGAGAAAACACATCATTTGAAGAATGCTCAGAATCTGTGTAGCCCGGAAGTTCCACGACATAGCTAGAAGTTCTGACAACCGGAAGTTCTAGGGTAGAGCGAGAAGTTTAATTAACTAGAAGTCCCGGGTAGATTTCGAAAGATCGGTCAATGGAAGTGTCAGGGTTGGCCCCGACATTGAAACCCTAACAAGGACGAAAGTTCCAACCTGCCCAGAAGTTCTAGGGCAACAATCATGTTCACAAGATTTCTTCCGGATTCAACATAGAGTTGGGCATAATTCAAAAGATGCATGCGATGTTTAGAGGCAATTGCAGCTCTATCGTGGTTGCAGCTAATGAGGAAATTGTATGCCCTAATCAAAATTATTTCGACAACCACAAGGATAAATCCAAAGAGGTAGCAAAAGAAGAAAATGGTACCTTCATCAATGGTGAAGACGTCGAAGAACACCATGAGGTGCCCCTCAAACGAGAGGGGAAAAGTCGGGATGAAGGTCGTAGGTTCTGGGGGTCGGAGGCACTCCCGAAATGCGTCAATTGGAGAGTGGCGGTGTATGTGAGGAGCAGGGGCAAGGGAAAAGTGATGGGAAGATACCCCTTTTCCACCATGTCATTCGATAAGTGTCCCTACATCAAGACTCTCGGAAGTTCCGGGTTTGGTCGGAAGTTCCAGGCCGGATCCCGGAAGTTCCAGGGTATCCAGAGAGAACAGAGTCGCCCTGAATCCTAAGAACTTGAGGGATACAAACATGAAACTTCCGGGCCACCACGATCTCAAAGACATGTATGTGTATGGACACAGCTTGTGAACTAGACAATTTCAAAGGTTTTATGAGATCATAGAAGGCTTAGGTAGACCCTAATATATGGTCATATAGATCCTCAACACTCGCTTCACAAGCATAAGAGAAAGGCCAAAGATGAGTGAAAAGATCAAGGATATATAAAGATATATTGAACAGGTCGACCGGTGCAAACACCAAATGAAAATAAAAACCACTCAATGGGATATCCAACCTCTTAAAAGAGAGGATGGTGGACGAATCCACCATGTTTGGCACCGCAAAGATTTTAACCTTGAGCCGCACATCAGAACTCCATCCTTTAAAGTACCAAGTCACATGAGAATGGATAGAGTAACTTTGAGAGTGTTTGTCCCAACCCATGTCTGGACGTCATGTTGAACGATGAGGCCAGAGCACCCTGTGTCCATGTGGGCCCATGGATGGGATCGACGTGTGCTATTAGAACCGGGTCGGGCCTTCGTCATGCACTGAGCACGGGAATACTTAGCCCCTAAGGATAGGTCGGGCAGAGAGTTTCGGACAAGTAGCTCGGTATAGTAAAAATCCAAGGTAATTTTAGTCATCTCGGATGTAGTCAGATTATCGAATCTTGTGCGAGGACACGTAATAGAAAACAAAAATACCTATGATCAAGATCCCACGAACACTATGAAGATGCATACAAGGTTAGATCAGATCGTTACCAACTTCGAGTTGGAGCGGAAGAAGAGTCCTTGTAGATCGTTCAGGAATCCCTCCAATCGTCCCACGAACAATCCCTCAAACAAAAGATCAAAAACACGATCTATCTACGGATTACACGCGTACACTTGCAAGAACACAAACTACTTAATATTTTTATGGAGAGGTCATCGTCATAAAAAACGACTAGTGCACTATCATAAGGGTGCAAATAATAGGGATAAACATCACATGAAATTCAAAATAACATGATATAGTATAGTCCTTTCCGTCGAAGAAGTTCCCTTTGTATTCGTAAAATTTTAGACAAAATTGTTGACTTGGTAACAAAAAAAATGGTGTCATGGCATTTGTTTAAACAAAAGTAGATTTTCAATAAAATTGTTTCTCATGGCCACCTGAAAATGCTATCATGGTAGCACTTTCAAATGTCACTGTCATGGTAGCATTTTAACAAAGTACATTTCTGTGGAAACCACTTGTCGTCGCAACTTGAAAATGCTCAAGTGGCATCAATTTCAAAAATCACTACCATGGCAATGATTTATTCAGCTTTTCTTCTCTATCTTCCTATACAGACTCATGCGATAGCATCCTCCTTCACAAGCTTGTCACCATTGTTTGTAATCTTACTGCTATCTCTATAGCTACTCTATTACAATAAATTTGACAAACAAGTCATTAAAATGAAAATCATGTGGCTCTACTCACCATGTCGTATTATGACATGCAGGTCACTTAAATAGTTACAACATACAACCATCTCATACAAAATCACGTCAATATGATGAAGGCTATAATACATCACATGCACCTTACAAAACCAAGTTAGACGTCCTCTAATCGATTTGGATTTTTTTTAATTTACGTGGCTTCTAGGGTTTTGGATCACACACTAGCTACCTATGTCCACCATCAAATATAATCGTCCATGTTGCTAGATTAACTTTGCGAGATATGTGAGGGAAGAAACTTAATTAAAAATATTTATCCCTATACTAAACTTCTTCATTATGCATGAACCCCATGTAGATTATGTACTCTTGTTTGCAACGTGTGAACTTTCTTGATCAAAGTGGAGCCCATAGAACTAAGATATAAATATTTAACCAGAATCGCAATTGCAAGAACATTGTAATAAAGCTACACCATGCCGCCAAGAATAGAAAAGAAGCCCAATTGGAGGGAATCAAACAAGAACATCAAGTAGAAGATTGTATCTACCACAATGGATCTTATTTTCTACTTGCATTTTTATTAAGCCCTAAAACTCATCTAGTTCTTAATTTCATCGAAATATATCTAGTCTATTATGAAAAATCCTTTGTGCAATACCCACACAATCACATGTGTTCTATATCATAAGCTGCACTACTCATAGAATCACTCATGATGCCACTATGGGGAACGTGGTAAGAAACAAAAAAGTCGGCCTACAAGCAAGATCCCAGGAACACTATGAAGATGCATACAAGTTTAGATCATGTCATTATCAACTTCAAGTTACAGCGAAAGAAGAGTTGGTGTAGATTATCCTTGAATCCCTCGAACCGTCCCATGAATGATCCCTCGGACAAAAGATCGAAAGCACTACGTCTCTACGGACTGCATGCGTATGACCTTCACGACCGGTAGTGCTACACCATTGAGAGATTTGTGTTGCCGGAGAACTAGAGGAGGAAGAAGATAACCATGCATGGATTCTCTTTTACGAGGATTAGAGAAAACTCGATCAAGTCTAGAACTAGAGAGAACTAGAGATGGGGTGTCATGAACAAGGGACTTGTGTGTCTTAAAGGGGACACCCTCCTCTAGTACATATAGGTTAAGGAGATGGGGCGGACGACTTGGGGAGAGATCTACCATCCATTGGTGTGCCTCCAATTGGAAGATGACCCTACTCCAACTCACGAGCCCCCCTTCCTAGCTTATTAGACAAGCTAAAGCGAGGGCATCCTTATTGGGCCTCTAGGCCCATGTGTCTGCCCTCTAATAGGCTTTAGCCTATTTGGGCAGCCCATATGGCACCTAGAATAATCCCGTGGGTCTCCTGGTAATTATAGAGTCCCTCTTATATTATTATTAGGCCCTCCAACATATTTTCCACATATCCAGTATTGCCTGGTATTCTTCGAAACCCTGTCGGTAACCCCGAAACAGTCTGACTTTCTCTCGAAACTATTTCTTTTATTCTGGAAACATTTCTGGTAATATTTCCTCACATTACTATCTCCTACATAGCTCAACGAATCATAAACCCTTAAGCGTGACCCTGCATGTTTGGTGAAATATAGACATAAATTAAAACACCTTTCATTCGATGATCAATAGCGGAATCATGGACATCCATATTGATCCCTATAGTCACACAAATGTTGTTTGACTAAACCCTTGGTTATCTTGTGTTATTCCTTATGTTGCATGATACTTTACAAAACCCGAGGTGAGTGATACTTGTGATCCGCGTTGGATTTTCCCCCGAAAAGGAGGGGATGATGCAACACAGTATAGATAAGTATTTCCCTCAGTGAGAACCAAGGTTATCGAACCAATAGGAGGAACACACAACTCTCGCCTTTGGCGCCTACACACAAAAGAGCAAATACTTGCACCCACCGCAGGCAAGAGGGTTGTCAATCCCCTTGAAATCATTACTTGCAAGCAAATGAGTAGTGTAGATGATAGTTTATAATTATAAATTGCAAAATAAAATAAAAACTAAATAATGACAGCAAGAAAATAAGAGCGTTTGTAAATATATGTGTGAATAGTCCCGGTGTCCATAGTGTTCGCTAGAGGCTTCTCTCTTAAATAAAGCATACAGTGGGGTAAACAAATTACTGTTGAGAAATTGATAGAAAATCGCATATGTATGCAATATTTATTCATGGCAATGATGATGTGTCTATAGGCATCACGTCTGTAAACAAGTAGACCGACTCCAACCTTCATCTACTACTATAACTCCACTTCGAGAGCACTTCTATACTTGCCTCTCTAGGTATTAAGTTCATGCAAAGAGGGTAATGCTTGGAGAACAATCACATGATGTAGACAAAGTAAACTCAATTAATATGAATGAATCCCATCGTTTTATCCTTATTGGCAGCAATCCAAATGTGTGTCTTGTCCCCTACTTTGGCACTAGGATATAGAGCACCGCAAGATTGAACCCACTACAACACACCCCTTTCATTGAAGATAAACCAATCTAGTTGGCCAAACTAAACCAATAGATCGAAGAGATTTACGAAGCTATGATGATCATGCAAATAAGAATCAAGTAAGTATTCAAAGATGATTCAAAATATTTTATCATAAATAATCTGAATATAAACCCACAATTCATCGGATCCCAACAAACACAGAGCAATAGAAGATTACATCAAATAGATCACTGTGAAAATCGCGGTGAACTTTGTATTGGAGATTAAAGACAGAGAATAAGCCATCTAGGTACTTGCTATGGACCCTTAGGTCTGTGATGGACTACTCACACATCACCATGGGAGCATCAAGGATGATGTAGAGACCCTCCGTGATCGGTCCCCCCTCCGGCAGGGCACCGGAAAAGGGCTCCAGATGAGATCGCGGTGGAACAGAGACTTGCGTCAAAAAAAGTGTTTTGGTAGCTCCCCGGGTTTTTTGGAATATATGTGAATTTATAGGCCAGAGATCAGGGTTGGAGGCGTCGAGGGCAGCCACAAGCAAACAGGGTGTGCCGACCCCCTGGGCAGGCCTTGTTGGCTTTGTGGGGCCCTCTTACGGCCTCTGGTCTTCTCCCGAAGCTTCCACGCATTCTTTTGGTACAGAAAAATCATAAAAAAGTTTCTTGGCAATTGGACTTCGTTTGGTACTGTAAACCTGAAAAGCCAAAAACATGCAGAAAACATCAACTGGCACTTGGCACTCGGTTAATAGGTTAGTGCTAGAAAATATTATGAATCAGCAAATAAATGCCCAAAAAGTATCCCGGAATGATAATATTATAGCATGGAATAATAATAAAATTATAGCGTTGGAAATGTATCACCATCCCCAAGTTCAATTCCTAC
Source organism: Hordeum marinum (assembly GCA_022496015.1). Lineage (NCBI taxonomy): Eukaryota > Viridiplantae > Streptophyta > Magnoliopsida > Poales > Poaceae > Hordeum > Hordeum marinum. The sequence goes on from CM039677.1 coordinate 323,499,632, forward strand.
TTGTCCTCGAGTAGGTAAATGATAAAAAAATTGATGTGACATGCTACCCAACATGTAATGTCTTGCATGTATGATCATTGAAAAACATTGAATTAACAAACATCAACATAGTAATATTTATAAGCATAAGTAACACAATCATCAATCTTTCGAAATATACGATCCTCAAAGAATGTTTACCCCCATTCATTTTATCATATTAGTAAGGTATGGCTTCGTATTCACCACATTAATACAAATGTCAAGCATCATGGTGTCAAGTCAGGCAATTGGATCGTACTTTTTAACGTGCTTCAACTTTTTATACTTCACGCAATACATGAGCCTGAACAGTGGACATAGCATGTTTTTAGGGGGGGGACATAGCATATAAGTGGAATAGAATATGATGGTAGATATCAAAGGGGTAAAAGTGGAGAAGAAAGTCCCACATCAACTAGGCATATCAACGGGCTATGGAGATGCCCATAAATAGATATCAATGCAAGGAGTGGGGATTGTCATGCAACGGACACACTAGAGCTATAAGTGTATGAAATCTCAAATAAAGCTAAGTGGGTGTGCATCCAACTTGCTTGATCATGAATACCTCGGACATTTGAGGAAGCCCGTCACCGAAATATAGAAGCCAAGTTCTATAATGAAAAATTCCCACTAGCATATGAAAGTGAAAAAAATATGAGACTCTCTATATGAAAAACATGGTACTACTTTGAAGCACAAGTGTGAAAAGGAGGTAGTAGCACCGTCCCTTCTCTCTTTTCTCTCATTTATTTTATTTTATTAATTTTATTTCTTTTCTAATTTTTTCCTTTTTTTTCTTTTTCTTTTTTCCCTCACTAAGACAGTGTCCTAATAATGAAAATCATCACATTTTTATTTACTTACAACTCAACGCGAAAAACTACGAAACAATATGACTCAATATGAATGCCTCTGGCAGTGTATCAGGATGTGCAATGATCTAGCATAGCAAAAGATATAAAGAAAACGGACAAGCCATGAAAATATCATGATAGCTATCTTACGATCATGCATTACCCCCAAAACGATAGTCGCAAAATGATAATAGACATCATAGAATGCACCATATGCAATAGAGTACGGTTACGATGTTCACACACACCATTACATGTGGTGTTCCAGATGGCGTGAGCTGTGAAACAATTCCACGCAGTCTTAAACGCATACCAAACTCGTAACTTGGATATTCACCTCCACGATCACATCGCAAACATTTTATCCTCTTGTCATGATGGTCTTCAACTTCACTCTGAAATTTGCTTGAACTATTCAAAAGTTTCAGACTTGTATTTCATTAAGTAAATATCCTAATATTTACTCAAGTCATCTATCAAGGTAAGAAAATGACAATATCCACCACGTGCTTCAACACTCATTGGACCGCGTACATTAGTATGTATCATTTCCAATAAGTCACTTGCTTGCTCCATGGTACCGGAAAACGGGGTCTCGGTCATCTTGCCCATGAGGCATGGTCCGCATGTCTCAAGCGATTTGAAATCGAGTGAGTCCAAAGATCTATCAGCATGGAGTTTCTTCATGCGCTTTACACCAATATGACCTTTAGCGGCAGTGCCACAAGTATGTGGTACTATCATTATTAACTTTGCATCTTTTGGCATCAATATTATGAACATGTGTGTCACTACAAACGAGATTCAATAAACCGTTCATATTGGGTGCATGGTCACAAATTATATTATTCATGTAAATAGAACAACCGTTATTCTTTGACCTAAATGAATAATCGTCTCGCAATAAACAAGATCAATATAATGTTCATGCTCAATGCATGCACCCAATAACATTTATTTAGATTTAAAACTAACCCCGAAGGTAGAGCAATCGTGTCAATGGTGATCACATCAACCTTGGAGACACTTCCAATGCGCATCCTCACCTCGTCCTTAGCCAGTCTCGTTTATTTCGCAGATCCTATTTCGAGTTACCAATATTAGCAATTGAACTGGTATCTAATACCCAGGCATTACTACGAGCACTAGTAAGGTACACATCAATAACATGTATATAAAATATACTTTTGTTGACCTTGCGAGCCTTCTTATGTGCCAAGTATCTGGGACGGTTTCATTTCCAGTGACCGCCCCTTACAATAGAAGCACTTAGTCTCGGGTTTGGGTCCAACGTTGGGTTTCTTCACTGGAGCAGGAACTGGCTTGCCATTCTTGAAGTTTCCTTTCTTGCCCTTGACCTTCTTGAAACTAGTGGTCTTGTTAACCATCAACACTTGATGCTCCTTCTTGATTTCTACCTTCGTGGCGAAAAACATCACAAATAGCTAAGGGGTCATATTCTCCACCCTTACATGTTATAGTTAATCATGAAGCTCTAGTAGCTTGATGGCGGTGACCAGGAGAACTTTGTCAATCACTATCTTATCTGGAAGATTAACTGCCACTTGATTCAAACGATTCCAACACCCAGACATTCTGAGCACATGCTCACTAACTTAGCTATTCTCTTCCATCTTGCAGGCAAAGAACTTGTCAGAGGTCTCATACCTCTCAACACGGGCACGCGCCTGAAATACCAATTTAAGCTCTTGGAATATCTCATATGCTCCATGGTGTTCAAAACGTGTTTGGAGCCCTGATTCTAAGTCGTAAAGCATGGAGCACTGAACTATCGAGTAGTGACCAGAATGTGTCTGCCAGATGTTCGCAACACCCACAAATGGTGCTTGAGGGTTTGGCACACTGAGTGGTGCATCAAGCACATAAGCCTTATGTGCAGCAGTGAGGACAATCCTCAGACTACGAACCCAGTCTGCATAATTGCTAACACTATCTTTCAACTTAGTCTTTCTCTAGGAACGTATTAAAATCCAGGGGAGCTACAACACGAGCTATTGATCTACAACATAATTTGCAAAGACAACTTTAGACTATGTTCATGATAATTAGTTCAATTAATCAAATTACTAATGAACTCCCAGTCAAATGAACATCACTCGGGTTGGCTAAGTGTGACATGATCCAAATCCACCAACCCAAGTCCGGTCATCATGTGAGATGAGTTGGTTCCAATGGTGAACATCTCCATATTGATCATATCTATATGACTCATGTTCGAAATTTTGGCCTCTTGTGTTCCGAGGCCATGTTTGTACAATCTAGGCTCATAAAGTTTAACCCAAGTATTCCGCATGTGTAAAACTGGCTTACACCCGTTGTATGTGAACGAAGAGTCTATCATACCCGATCATCATGAGGTGCTTCAAAACGATGAACTTTCACAACGGCGCATACTTGGGGAGAACACAGTTTTATCTTGAAATTTAGTGAGGGATCATCTTATAGTGATACCATCGTCCGAAGCAAAATAAGATGCATAAAATGATAAACATCACACGCAAATCATATAAGTGACATGATATGGCCATCATCATCTTGAGCTTTTGATCTCCATCTCCAAAGCACCGGCATGATCTCCATCAGCACCCGTATGACACCATGATCTCCATCATCCTGTCGTCATGTGGTTGTCGCCCAACTATTGCTTCTACAACTATTGCTAACTCATAGCGATAAAGTAAAGCAAATGGCATAAAATAAATTAAAGACAACCCTATGGCACGTGTCGATTGCCATACTCATCGACATCCAGGTCGTCATAACTATTACAAAACATGATCATCACATATATCAAATCACGTCTTGGTCATATCACATCACAACATGCCTTGCAAAAACAAGTTAGGCGTCCTGTACTTTGTTGTTACAAGTTTTACATGGCTACTATGGGCAACTAGCAAGAACCGTTCTTACCTATGCAAAGCCACAATGGTGATATTTAAGTTGGATTTTAACCTTCTACAAGGACTGCCTCTGTCGAATCCGACTAAACTAAAGTGGAAGAGACAGACACCCGCCAACCACCTTTATGCAAACAAGTTGCATCTCAGTCGGTGCAACCGGTCTCTTGTGCAAGGACAAGTAAGGTTGGTCCGAGCCACTTCATCCCACAATACCACCAAATCAAGATAAGACAGGGAGGTAATCAATCTGAACATAACGCCCACAACTTCTTTGTGTCTACTCGTGCACATCATCTACGCATAGACCTAGCTCGTGATGCCACCATCGAGGAACGTTGCATGGGAAACATAAAAAATCCTACGCACATGCAAGATCTATCTATGGAGATGCATAACTACGAGAGGGTGAGTGTCTCTACATACCCTTGTAGATCGATAAGCGGAAGCATATATGATGTGGTTGATGTAGTCGTACTCTTCACGATCCAACCACGGTCCAATCCGATCCAGCACGGAACAGATGGCACCTCTGCATTAAGCACACATGCGGCTCGATGACGTCTCCTCCTCCTCGATCTAGCAAGCGAGGGTGTAGTGGTAGATGGGATATCGACCAACACGATGGCATGATGGAGGTGGTGATGGAGCAGTGCCAGCAGGGCTTCACCAAGCGCCTCTGGAACTACGAATGAGGAAGAACGGGAGACACAGGAGGGAAAGGGCTACCTCGAGGGAGAGGACTTGTTGTGTTCAGCCCTCCCCTCCCCTCCACTATTTATAGGAGGCTGTCGGGAGACGTAGTAGTAAATCAAAAAAATTCCTATGTGTTCACCAAGATCTATCTATGGAGAAACCAGCAATGAGTAAGGGGGAGTGCATCTTCATACCTTTGAATATCTCTAAGTGGAAGCGTTGCAAGAACGTGGTTGGTGGATTCGTACTCGCTGCAATTCAGACGCGGTGGACTACGATCTTAGCGCCAAACAATGACGCCTCCGCGTTCAACACACGTGTAGCCCGGTGATGTCTCCTACGCCTTTATCCAGCAAGGAGGAAGGAGAGGTTGAGGGAGAGCTCCGGCGGCACGACGGCGTGGTGATGGTGGAGCTGCGTGGTCTCTGGCAGGGCTTCGCCAAGCACCATGGAGAACGAGGAAGAGGAAGGGTAGGGCTACGCCGAGAGAGAGAGAGAGAGAGAGAGAGAACTCATGTGTCTGGCAGCCCCAAAACCCTCCACTATATATAGGAGGAGGGGGAGGGAGCGTGCTTCCCTAGGGTTCCCACCCTAGGGGCTGCGGCCAGCCCTAGATGGCCATCTGGTCGGCGGCCAAAGAGGGAGAGGGGGAGGGCGCAGGCCTAGGTGGGCCTTAGCCCCATCTGGGTCTAGGGTTTCCCCTCCCTCCCACCTTTCCTGCGCCTTGGGCCAGGGTGGAGGGCACACCAGCCCACTCTGGGGCTGGTACCTTCCACTCTCGGCCCACGCATCCCTCTAGGGCTGGTGGCCCCACTTGGTGGAACCCCGGAACCCTTCCGGTGGTCCCGGTACGTTACCGGTGATGGCCGAAACTCTTCTGGTGACCAAAACCTCACTTCCTATATATGAATATTTACCTCCGGACCATTCTAGAACTCCTCGTGACGTCCGGGATCTATCTGGGACTCCGAACAACCTTCGGTAACCACGTACACTATTCCCTATAACCCTAGCGTCATCGAACCTTAAGTGTGTAGACCCTACATGTTCGGGAGACACGTAGACATGAACGAGACACCTCTCCGGTCAATAACCAACAGCGGGATCTGGATACCCATGTTGGCTCCCACATGCTCCACGATGATCTCATTGGATGAACCATGATGTCGGGGATTCAATCAATCCCGTATACAATTCCCTTTGTCTACCGGTATGATACTTGCCCGAGATTCGATCGTCGGTATCCCTATACCTTGTTCAATCTCGTTACTGGCAAGTCTCTTTAATCATTCTGTATCCTGTGGCTAACTCCTTAGTCACATTGAGCTCATTAGGATGATGTCTTACCGAGTGGGCCCGAAGATACCTCTCCGTCACACGGAGTGACAAATCCCAGTCTCGATTCATGCCAACCCAACAGACAATTTTGGAGATACCCGTAGTGCACCTTTATAGCCACTCAGTTACGTTGTGATGTTTGGCACACCCAAATCATTCCTATGATATCCGGGAGTTACACAATCTCGTGGTCTAAGGAAATGATACTTGACATTAGAAAAGCTTTAGCAGACGAACTACACGATCTTGTGCTATGCTTAGGATTGGGTCTTGTCCATCACATCATTCTCCTAATGATGTGATCCCGTTATCAATGACATCCAATGTCCATGGTCATGAAACTGTGACCATCTATTGATCAACGAGCTAGCCAACTAGAGGCTCACTAGGGACACGTTGTGGTCTATGTATTCACACATGCATTACAGTTTCCGGTTAACACAATTATAGCATGAACAATAGACAATTATCATGAACAAGGAAATACAATAATTACCATTTTATTATTGCCTCTAGGGCATATTTCCAACAGTCTCCCACTTGCACTAGAGTCAATAATCTAGTTACATTGTGATGAATCGAACGCCCATAGCATTCCGGTGTTGATCATGTTTTGCTCGTGAGAGAGGTTTAGTGAACGAATCTGCGACATTCATATCCGTATGCATTTACAAATATCTATATCTCCCTCCTGAATGTAATCACGGATGGAGTTGAAGCGGCGCTTGATGTGTCTTGTATTCTTGTGAAACCTGGGCTCCTTCGCAAGGGCAATGGCTCCAGTGTTGTTATAGAATAGAGTCATCGGGCCTGACGCATTTGGAATCACTCCTAGGTCGGTGATGAACTCCTTCATCCAGACTCCTTACTTTGCTGCTTTCGAAGCAGCTATGTACTCTGCTTCACATGTAGATGCTGCCACGATGCTTTGCTTGCTGCTGCACCAGCTGACTGCCGCCACCACCACCGCCGCGGCACTGTCATGCTGTCGGAGAACTCTTCTACCTCTCCGCTCCCTCTTGCTGGACCAAGAAGGCAGAGATCGTCATCAAGTTGTACGTGTGCTGAACACGGAGGTGCCGTCCGTTCGGAGCTTGATCGGGACGGATCGTGATTGGATCGTGGGACGCTCGGCGATTCGGATCGCGAAGATGTTCGACTACATCAACCGCGTTTCTTAACGCTTCCCGCTTAGCGATCTACAAGGGTATGTAGATCCACTCTCCCTCTCGTAGATGCTCATCAGCATGGATAGGTCTTGCGTCAACGTAGGAAATTTTTTGTTTCCCATGCGACATTCCACAACAATGGCATCATGAGCTAGGTCTATGAGTAGATGAGATCTCGAGTATAACACAAAGAGTTTGTGGGCGTTGATGCTTAGATTGCTTCCTCTCTTGGTCATGTTTTGGTTCAGCGATATTGTGGGATGAAGCGGCCCGGACCAACATTACTCGTACGCTTACGAGAGACCGGTTCCCCGAACTGCAATTTGTTGCATAGATGGCTGGCGGGTGCCAGTTTCTCCTACTTTAGTTGGATCGGATTTGACAAAGGCAGTCCTTGAGAAGGTTGAAAAGCAACTAATGTATCACCGTTGTGGTTTATGCGTAGGTGAGAATTGTTCTTGCTAGATACTCGTAGCAGCCATGTAAAACATGCAACAACAATTAGAGGACGTCTAACTTGTTTTTGCAGGGTATGTTGTGATGTGATATGGCCAATTACATGATGTTATATATGTGATGTATGAGATGATCATGTGTTGTATAGAATATCACGACTTGCATGTCGATGAGTACGGCAACCGGCAGGAGCCATAGGGTTGTCTTTAATTATTGTATGACCTGCATGTCAATCACTAAGCGCTATGTAATGCTTTACTTTATCGCTAAATGGTAGCAATAGTAGTACAAGCATGATGGGTGCGACAACCCCGATGGCGACACGATGATGGAGATCATGGTGTCGTGCCGGTGACGATGGAGATCATGCCAGTGCTTTCAAGATGGAGATCAAAAGCACAAGTTCATGGCCATATCATGTCACTTATGATTTGCATGTGATGTTAATACTTTTATGCACCTTGTTTTTCTTAGGACGACAGTAGCATTATAAGGTGATCCCTCACTTAAATTTCAAGATGAATTGTGTTCTCCCCGAGTGTGCATCGTTGCGAAAGTTTGTCGTGCCGAGACACCACGTGATGATGGGTGTGATAGACTATACGTTCACATACAACGGGTGCAAGCCAGTGTTGCACATGCAGAACACCCGCATTAAACTTGACGAGCCTAGCATGTACAGACATGGCCTCGGAACACAAGAGACCGAAAGGTCGAACATGAGTCATATAATAGATATGATCAACATCATGATGTTCACCATTGAAACCACCTCAGCTCACGTGATGATCGGACTTGAGTTGGTGAATTTGGATCATGTGACACTCAGATGACCTGACGGATGTCTACTTGAGTGGGAGCTTTAGTAATATGATTAACTAAACTCATTATCTTGAACAATAGTCTAAGTAACCTTTGCATATTTATGTTGTAGATCAATGGCTCGCGCAGTAGCACCACTAAATTTTAATGCGTTCCTAGAGAAACATAAGTTGAAAGATGATGGAAGTAACTTTGTTGACTGGGCCCGTAATCTGAGGATTATCCTCACGGCTTCCCAGAAATCATATGTCCTTGATGCACCGCTTGGTGACCAACCAGAAGACATGTCATCCGAAGACGTTAAGAACGCTTGGAAGGCACGTTCTGGAGATTACTCAATAGTTCAGTGTGCAATATTGTATGGCTTAGAACTAGGACTTCAAAGACATTTTGAACGTCATGGAGCATATGAGATGTTCTAGGAGTTGAAGTTTATCTTTTAGAAGAATGCCCGGATCGAGAAGTATGATACCTCCGATAAGTTCTATGCTTGCAAAATGGAGGAGAACGGGTCTATCAGTGAGCATATACTCAGAATGTCTGGGTATTCGAATCGTCTAGCAGAGTTGGGAACTGCCCTTCCGCCACAGGCGATCACTGATAGAGTTCTTCAATCACTGCCACCTAGTTACAAGAGCTTTGTGATGAACTATAACATGCATGGGATGAACAAGTCAGTCGCCGAGCTGTTTGCGATGCTAAAAGTCGCTGAGTCTGAAATCCTGAAAGAACATCAAGTGTTGATGGTCAATAAAACCACTAGTTTCAAGAAGAATTGCAAGGGCAAGGGCAAGAAGGGTAAAACCAAGAAGGATGGCAAAGCAGTTGCTACTCCTGTAAAGAAGCCCAAGCATGGACCCAAGCCAGAAACTAAGTGCTTTCATTGCAAGGGATTTGGTCACTGGAAGCGAAACTGCCCCAAGTACCTGGCTGACAAGAAGGCGGCCAACGACAAACAAGGTATATATTATATACATGTTATTGATGTGTACCTTACTAGCTCTCGTTGTAGTGCCTAGGTATTTGATACCGGTTCGGTTGCTCACGTTTGCAACTCAAAACAGGAACTATGGAATAGACGAAGGCTGGCAAAGGATGAAGTGACGATGCGCGTGGGAAATGGTTCCAAGGTTGATGTGATCGCCGTCGGCACGCTCTCTCTTCGATTACCATCGGGGTTAGTGATGAACCTGAATAATTGTTATTTAGTGCATGCGTTAAGCATGAACATTATATCTGGATCTTGTTTATTGCGAGACGGTTACTCATTTAAATCAGAGAATAAAGGTTGTTCTATTTCTATGAGTAATATCTTTTATGGGCATGCACCCATTGTGAGGGGTTTATTCATATTGAATCTTGATAGTGATGATACACATGTTCATAACATTGATGCCAAAAGATGTAGAGTTGATAATGATAGTACCACTTTCTTGTGGCACTGCCATTTAGGTCATATTGGTGTAAAACGCATGAGGAAGCTCCATGCTGATGGACTTTTGGAGTCACTTGATTTTGAATCACTTGACACATGTGAACCATGCCTCATGGGCAAGATGACTAAAACACCGTTCTCTAGAGCAATGGAACGCGTGGTGGATACATACTGATGTGTGCGGTCCAATGAATGTTACAACGCGTGGTGGATATCGTTATTTTCTCACCTTCAGTGATGACTTAAGTAGATATGGGTATATTTACTTAATGAAACACAAGTCTGAAACATTTGAAAAGTTCAAGCAATTTCAGAGTGAAGTTGAGAATCATCATAACAAGCATATTAAATTCCTGCGATCTGATCGAGGAGGTGAATATCTGAGTTATGAGTTTGGCAGTCACTTAAGACGGTGTGGAATTGTTTCACAGTTGACACCGCCCGGAACACCACAGCATAATGGTGTGTCCGAATGTCGTAATCAAAGCTTATTAGATATGGTGCATTCTATGATGTCTCTTGTTGATTTGCCACTATCGTTTTGGGGTTATGCATTAGAGACAACTGCATTCACTTTAAATAGGGCACCATCAAAATCCGTTGAGACGACACCATATGAACTATGGTTTGGCGAGAGGCCAAAGTTGTCGTTTCTTAAAGTTTGGGGATGTGATGCTTATGTCAAAAAGCTTTAGCCTGAAAAGCTGGAACCCAAAGAGGAGAAATGCGTCTTCATAGGATACCCAAAAGAGACAGTCAGTTATACCTTCTATCTCGGATCCAAAGGCAAAGTGTTTCTCGCTAAGAACGGAACATTTCTTGAGAAAGAGTTTCTCTCGAAAGAATTGAGTGGGAGGAAAATAGAGCTTGATGAGGTTATTGAACCTTTACTTCAACCAGAAAGTAGCGCAGCGTAGAAAGATGTTTCTGTGGAACCTACGATGGTTGAAGAGGAAGTTAATGATGATGATCATGAAGCTTCGAATCAAGCTGCTATTGAACCTCATAGGTCATCAAGGGCGCGTACTACTCCTGAGTGGTACGACAACCTTGTCTTGGAGGTCATGTTGTTGGACAACAATGAACCTACAAGCTATGGAGGAGCGGTGATGGGCCCAGATTCCGAGAAATGGTTAGAGGCCATGAAATCCGAGATGGGATCCATGTATGAAAACAAAGTATGGAATTTGGAAGTATTACCTGAAGGGCGAAAGGCCATTCAGAACAAATGGATCTTTAAGAAGAAGACAGACACGAACGGTAATTTCACCGTCTATAAAGCTCGACTTGTGGCAAAGGGTTTTTCACAAGTTCAAGGAGTTGACTACGATGAGACCTTCTCACCCGTAGCGATGCTTAAGTCTGTCAGAATCATGTTGGCAATAGCTGCTTATTTCGACTATGAAAGTTGGCAGATGGATGTCAAAACAGCGTTCCTCAACGGTTTCCTTGAGGAAGAGTTGTATATGATGCAACTAGAAGGTTTTGTCGATCCAGAGAATGCCGACAAAGTTTGCAAACTCCAACGATCCATTTATGGGCTGGTGCAAGCATCTCGGAGTTGGAATAAGCGCTTTGATGAGGTGATCAAAGCGTTTGAGTTTATACAAGTTTATGGAGAAGCTTGTATTTACAAGAAAGTGAGTGGGAGCTCTATAGTATTTCTAATATTATATGTGGATGACATATAGCTGACTAGGAACAATATAGAAATGCTGGAAAGCGTGAAGGAATATTTGAACAAGAGTTTTCAATGAAGGGCCTAGGAGAATCTGCTTTCATATTAGACATTAAGATCTATAGAGATAGATCGAGACACTTAATAGCACTTTCACAGAGCACATACCTTGATAAAGTTTTGAAGAAGTTCAAAATGGATCAGTCGAAGAAGGGGTTCTTGCCTGTGTTACAAGGTGTGAAGTTGAGTAAGACTCAATGCCCAGTGACTGCAGAAGATAGAGAAAAGATGAGTGTCATCCCCTATGCTTCAGCCATAGGCTCTATCATGTATGCAATGATGTGCACAAGACCCGATGTCAGCCTTGCCATAAGTATGGCCGGAAGGTTTAAAAGGGATCCTAGAATGGAGCACTGGGCAGCGCTCAAGAATATCCTTAAGTACCTGAAAAGGACTAAGGAGATGTTTCTCGTTTATGGAGGTGATGAAGAGCTCGTCGTAAAGGGTTACGTCGATGCAAGCTTTGACATTGATCCGTATGACTCTAAGTCGCAAGCCGGATACGTATTTATTCTCAACAGGGGAGCGGTAAGCTGGTGCAGTTCCAAGCAAAGTGTGGTAGCTGATTCTACGTGCGAAGCGGAGTACATCGCAGCCTCGGAGGCGGCGAAGGAAGGTGTCTGGACGAAGCAGTTCATGACAGATCTTGGAATAGTGCCCAGTGCACTGAATCCAATGAACCTATTCTGTGATAACACTGGTGCCATTGCTCTGGCTAAGGAACCAAGGTTTCACAAGAGGACCAGACACATAAAGCAACGCTTCAACTCCATCCGCGATTACATCGAGGAGAAGGACATAAATATTTGCAAAGTGCACACGGATCTGAATGTTGTAGACCCGTTGACTAAACCTCTTCCAAGGGCCAAACATGATCAACACCAGAACTGCATGGGTGTTCGATTCATTACAATCTAAATCACATAGTGATGTGAACTAGATTATTGACTCTAGTGCAAGTGGGAGACTTTTGGAAATATGCCCTAGAGGCAATAAATAAAGTGTTTATTATTATATTTCCTTGTTCATGGTAATCGTTTATTATCCATGCTATAATTGTATTGATTGGAAACACATTACATATGTGGGTAAATAGACAACACTTGGTCCCTAGTATGCCTCTAGTGAACTAGCTCGTTGGTCAAGGTTTCCTAGCCATTGACATGTGATGTCATTTGATAACGGGATCACATCATTAGGAGAATGATGTGATGGACAAGACCCAAACTACACAGTAGCATATGATCGTGTCAGTTTATTGCTACTGTTTTCTGCATGTCAAGTATATGTTTCTATGACCATGAGATCATACAACTCACGGACACCGGAAGAGTGCCTTGTGTGTATCAAACGCCGTAACATAACTGGGTGACTATAAAGGTGCTCTACAGGTATCTCCGAGGGTGTCTGTTGGGTTAGCATGGATCAAGACTGGGATTTGTTACTCCGTGTGACGGAGAGGTATCTCAGGGCCCACTCGGTAATGCAACATCACAATAAGTCTTGCAAGCAATGTGACTAAGTGTTAGTAACGGGATCTTGTATTACGGAATGAGTAAAGAGACTTGCTGGTAACGAGGTTGAACTAGGTATGGAGATACCGACGATCAAATCTCGGGCAAGTAACATATCGAAGAACAAAGGGAACATCATATGGGATTAACTGAATCCTTGACATAGAGGTTCGACCGATAAAGATCTTCGTAGAATATGTAGGAGCCAATATAGGCATCCAGGTCCCGCTATTCGTTATTGACCGTAGAGGTGTCTCGGTCATGTCTACATAGTTCTCGAACCCGCATGGTTTGCACACTTAAGGTTTGGTGACGTTTCGATAGTATAGAGTTATGCATGCTCGTGACCAAAGGTTTTTCGGAGTCCCGGATGAGATCCCGGACATCACTAGGAGCTCTAGAATGGTCCGGAGGTAAAGATTGATATATAGGAAGTCCTATTTTGGTCGCCAAAAAAGTTTCGGGCTCATCTGTAGTGTACCAGGAGTGCCGGCGTGTACGGGGAGACCATCGGGAGGGGTATTTCGACCCAAGAGGCTACATGGGCTGTGGGAGAGTGAATACCAGCCCTTAGTGGTCTGGTGGAAGTCCCACACAAGGCCCATGCGGCTGGGGAAAAAATCCCAAAGGGAAAAAGGCAAAAAAGGCAAAAATAAGGAGGAGTCCTAGTCCTACTAGGATTGGAGGAGGAATCCTCCAATCCTCCTTGGTTCGGCCGAAACATACATGGCTTGGCCCTTGGCCAAGCCTCCTCCTCTCTTCCTCTTATATATACTAGAGGTTTTAGGGTTTTTGCACTAGATTTTCAGCCACGTGCTACCCGTTCCTCTAGTGTATAGTTTCTCCTCTAGATCGGTTTTTTGCAGTGCTTAGGCAAAGCCCTGCTGGAATTGCTCCACCACCATCGCCACGGCGCTGTCACGCTGCTGGAGAACTCTTCTACCTCTCCTCTCCCTCTTGCTGGATCAAGAAGGCGGAAATTGTCATCAAGCTGTACGTGTGCTGAACAAGGAGGTGTCGTCCGTTCGGTGCTTGATCGGGACGGATCGTGATTGGATCGCGGGACGCTCGGCGATTTGGATCGCGAAGACGTTCGACTACACCAACCACATTTCTTAACGCTTCCCGCTTAGCAATCTATAAGGGTATGTAGATCCACTCTCCCTCTCGTAGATGCTCATCACCATGGATAGGTCTTGCGTGAACGTAGGAATTTTTTTGTTTCCCATGCGACGTTCCTCAACAGCTAAAGCATAGGGGATGACACTCATCTCTTCTCTACCTTTGCCATGGTCGGGAATTGAGTCATACTCAATATCAAACCCTATAACACAGGCATGAACCCCTTCTTGCACTGATCCATATTGAACTTCTTCAATATCTTTTCAAGGTATGTGCTTTGTGAAAGACCTATGAGACATTTCGATCTATCTCTATAGATCTTAATACCTAATATGTAAGCAGCTTCTCCAAGGTCCTTCATTGAAAAACATTTATTCAAGTAGGCCTTTACACTTTCCAAAAGTTCTACATCATTTCCCATCAACAATATGTCATCCACATATAATATGAGAAATGTTACAAAGCTCCCACTTACTTTCTTGTAAATACAGGGTTCTCCATAAACATGTATAAACCCAAACGCTTTAATCACCTCATTAAAGCGAATGTTCCAACTCCGAGATGCTTGCACCATCCCATAGATGGAGCGCTGGAGCTTTCATACTTTGTTAGCATCTTTAGGATCGACAAAACCTTCCGGCTGCATCATATACAGTTCTTCCTTAAGGAAGCCATTAAGGAATGTCGTTTTTACATCCATTTGCCAGATCTCATAATCATAAAATGCGGCAATTGCTAACATGATTCGGACAGACTTCAGCGTCGCTACGGGTGAGAAAGTCTCATCCTAGTCAACTCCTTGAACTTGTCGATAACTCTTAGCGACAAGCCGAGCCTTATAGACGGTCACATTACCATCAGCGTCAGTCTTCTTCTTAAAGATCCATTTATTTTCAATGGCTCGCTTATCATCCGGCAAGTCCACCAAAGTCCACACTTTGTTCTCATACATGGATGCTATCTCGGATTTCATGGCTTCAAGCCATTTGTTAGAATCCGGTCCCGCCATCGCTTCTTCATAGTTCGAAGGTTCACCATTGTCCAACAACATGATTTCCAGGACAGGGTTGCCATACCACTCTGGTGCGGAACGTGTCCTAGTGGACCTTCGACACTCAATAGTAACTTGATCTGATGGTTCATGATCATCATCATTAACTTCCTCTCTAGCCGGTGCAGGCTCCATAGAAACAACTTCCTATGCTGCGCTACTCTCCGGTTCGAGTGGAGGTACTATTACCTCATCAAGTTCTATTTTCCTCCCACTTACTTCTTTCGAGAGAAACTCTTTCTTGAGAAAGGATCCATTCTTGGCAACAAAGACTTTGCCTTCGGATCTGAGGTAGAAGGTATACCCAATAGTCTCTTTGGGATATCCTATGAAGACACAATTTTTCGCTTTGGGTTCGAGCTACTCAGGTTGAAGTTTCTTCACATAAGCATCGCATCCCCAAACTTTTAGAAATGACAGCTTAGGTTTCTTTCCAAACCATAATTCATATGGTGCCATCTCAACGGACTTTGACCGTGCCCTATTTAAAGTGAATGCGGCAGTCTCTAATGCATATCCCCAAAATGATAGCGGTAAGTCGGTAAGAGACATCATAGATCGCACCATATCCAATAGAGTGCGATTACGACGTTCAGACACACTATTTCGCTGAGGTGTGCCAGACGGCGTGAGTTGTGAAACAATTCCACATTTCCTTAGGTGTGTGCCAAACTCATGACTTAAATATTCTCCGCCACGATCAGATCGTAGGCACTTTATTTTCCTATCACGTTGATTCTCTACCTCACTCTGAAATTCCTAGAACCTTTCAAAGGTTTTAGACTTGTGTTTCATTAAGTAGACATACCCATATCTGCTCAAGTCATCAGTGAGAGTGAGAACATAACGGTAGCCACCGCAAGCCTTGACACTCATTGGACCGCATACATCGGTATGTATTATTTCCAACAACTCAGTTGCTTGCTCAATTGTTCCAAAGAACGGAGTTTGGTCATCTTGCCCATGAGGCATGGTTCGCATGTGTCAAATGATTCAAAATCAAGAGACTCCAAAAGTCCATCAGCATGGAGCTTCTTCATGCGTTTGACACCAATATGACCAAGGCGGCAGTGCCACATGTAAGTGGGACTATCATTATCAACCTTACACTTTTTGGTACTCACACTATGAACATGTGTAACATCACGTTCGAGATTCGTCAAAAATAAACCATTGACCAGCGGAGCATGACCATAAAACATTTCTCTCATATAAATAGAACAACCATTATTCTCAGATTTAAATGAGTAGCCATCTCGCATCAAGCGAGATCCAGATACAATGTTCATGCTCAAAGATGGTACTAAATAACAATTATTAAGGTTTCAAACTAATCCTGAAGGTAGATGTAGAGGTAGCGTGCCGACGGCGATCACATCGACCTTGGAACCATTCCCGACATGCACCGTCACCTCGTCCTTTGCCAGCCTCTGCTTATTCCACAACTCCTGCTTGGAGTTACAAATGTGATCAACTGCACCGGTATCAAATACCCAGGAGCTACTACGAGCGTTGGTTAGGTACACATCAATAACAAGTATATCACATATACCTTTAATGTTGCCGGCCTTCTTATCCGCTAAGTACTTGGCGCAATTCCGCATCCAATGACCGCTACCCTTGCAATAAAAGCACTCAGTCTCAGGCTTGGGTCCATTCTTGTTCTTCTTCCCGGCAACTTGCTTACCGGGCACGGCAACAACTTTGCCATCCTTATTGAAGTTCTTCTTACCCTTGCCTTTCTTGAAACTAGTGGTCTTATTCACCATCAACACTTGATGCTCCTTTTTGATCTCGACCTCCGCTGATTTCAGCATCGAGTACAACTCAGGAATGGACTTCTCCATACCCTGCATGTTGTAGTTCATCATAAAGCTCTTGTAGCTAGGTGAGAGCGACTGGAGGATTCTATCAATAACCGAGTCATCCGGGAGATTAACTCCCAGTTGAGTCAAGCGGTTGTGCAACCCAGACATTTTGAGTATGTGCTCACTAACAGAACTATTCTCCTCCATCTTATAGCTGAAGAACTTGTCGGAGACGTCATATCTCTCGACCCGGGCATGAGCTTGGAAAACCAGTTTCAGCTCTTGGAACATCTCATATGCTCCGTGTTGCTCAAAGCACTTTTGGAGCCCCGGTTCTAAACTGTAAAGCATGCCGCACTGAACCAGGGAGTAATCATCACAGTGTGACTGCCAAACGTTCATAACGTCTTGGTCCGCTGGGAAAATGGGTGGGTCACCTAGTGGTGCATCAAGGACATACAATCTCTTGGAAGCTATGAGGATGATCCTCAAGCTACGGACCCAGTCCGCATAGTTGCTTCCATCATCTTTCAGCTTGGTTTTCTCTAGGAACGCGTTGAAGTTGAGGGTGACATTAGTGTTGGCCATTGGATCTACAATATAGATTGTAAAGACAATTTTAGACTAAGTTCATGATAATTAAGTTCACATAATCAAATTATTTAATGAACTCCCACTTAGATAGGCATCTCTCTAGTCATCCAAGTGATAAAGGATCCATGTCAACTAGCTCGTGTTCGATCATCGCGTGAGACAGACTTGTCATCCATGGTGAACATCTCCATGTTGATCGTATCGTCTATACGACTCATGTTCGACCTTTCGGTCTTCTGTGTTCTGAGGCCATGTCTGTAGATGCTAGGCTCATAAAGTCAACCTAAGTGTTTCGCGTGTGTAAATCTGGCTTACACCCGTTGTATGCGAACGTTAGAACCTATCACACCCGATCATCACGTGGTGCTTCGGAACAATGATCCTTAGCAACGGTGCATAGTTAGGGTGAACACATTTCTTGAAAATTTATTGAGAGATCATCTTATTTACTACCATCGTTCTAAGCAAATAAGATGTAAACATGATAAACATCACATGCAATCAATATAGTGACATGATATGGCCAATATCATCTTGCTCCTTTGATCTCCATCTTTGGGGCATCATGATCATCACTGTCACCGGCACGATACCATGATCTCCATCATTGTGTCTTCATGAAGTTGTCTCTCCAACTATTACTTCTACTACTATGGCTAACGTTTAGCAATAAATTAAAGTAATTACATGGCGTTTATGATTGACACGCAGGTCATACAATAAAATAAGACAACTCTTATGGCTCCTGCCGGTTGTCATACTCATCGACATGCAAGTTGTGAATCCTATTACAAGAACATGATCAATCTCATACATCACAATGCATCACATCACATCCTTTGGCCATATCACATCACAAGGCATATGCTGCAAAAACAAGTTAGACGTCCTCTAATTTGTAGTTGCAAGTTTTTACGTGGCTGTTATAGGTTTCTAGCAAGAACATTTTGTACCTACACCAAAACCCCAAATGTGATATGCCAATTGCTATTTACCCTTCATAAGGACCCTTTTCATCGAATCCAATCCGACTAAGCTGGGATAGATAGACACCCGCTAGCCACCTTATGCAACAAGTGCATGTCAGGCGGTGGAACCAGTCTCACGTAAGCGTACGTGTAAAGTTGGTCCGGGCCGCTTCATCCCACAATACCACTGAATCAATATAAGACTAGTAGTGGTAAGCAAATTAACAAGATCGATTCCCACAACAACTTTGTGTTCTACTCGTGCATAGATTCTACACATAGACCTAGCTCTGATACCACTGTTGGGAGACGTAGTAGTAAATCAAAAAAATTCCAACGTGTTCACCAAGATCTATCTATGGAGAAACCAGCAACGATTAAGGGAAGAGTGCATCTTCATACCTTTGAAGATCGCTAAGCAGAAGCGTTGCAAGAACACGGTTGGTGGAGTCGTACTCGCAGCGATTCAGATTGCGGTGGACTCCGATCTTAGCGCTGAACAATGGCGCCTCCGTGTTCAACACACGTGCAGCCCGGTGACGTCTCCTACGCCTTGATCCAGCAAGGAGGAAGGAGAGGTTGAGGGAAAGCTCCGGCAGCACGACGGCGTGGTGACGGTGGAGCTGCGTGGTCTCCGGCAAGGCTTCCCCAAGCACCACGGAGAACGAGGAAGAGGAAGGGTAGGGCTGCGCCGAGAGAGAGAGAACTCGTGTGTCTGGCAGCCCCAAAACCCTCCACTCTATATACGAGGAGGGGGAGGGAGGGCACATCCCTAGGGTTCCCACCCTAGGGGCTATGGCCGGCCTAGATGGCCATCTGGCCGGTGGCTAGAGAGGGAGAGGGGGAGGGCGCAGCCCTAGGTGGGCCTTAGGCCCATCTGGGTCTAGGGTTTCCCCTCCCTCCACCTTTCCTGCACCTTGGGCGAGGATGGAGGGCGCACCAGCCCACTCTGGGGCTGGTCCCTTCCACTCTCGGCCCACACAGCCCTCTGGGGCTGGTGGCCCCACTTGGTGGACCCCCGGAACCCTTCCGGTGGTCCCGGTATGTTATCGGTGATGCCTGAAACTCTTCGGTGACCAAAACCTCACTTCCTATATATGAATCTTTACCTCCGGACCTTTCCAGAACTCCTTGTGACATCCAGGATCTCATCTGGGACTTCAAACAACCTTCGGTAACCACGTACACTATTCCCTATAACCCTAGCGTCATCGAACCTTAAGTGTGTAGACCCTACGGGTTCGGGAGACACGTAGACATGACCGAGACACCTCTCCGGTCAATAACCAACAGCGGGATCTGGATACCCATGTTGGCTCCCACATGCTCCACGATGATCTCATTGGATGAACCATGATGTCGGGGATTCAATCAATCCCGTATACAATTCCCTTTGTCTACCGGTATGATACTTGCCCGAGATTCGATCGTCGGTATCCCTATACCTTGTTCAATCTCGTTACTGGCAAGTCTCTTTAATCATTCTGTATCCTGTGATGAGATACCTCTCCGTCACACGGAGTGACAAATCCCAGTCTCGATTCATGCCAACCCAACAAACACTTTCGGAGATACCCGTAGTGCACCTTTATAGCCACCCAATTATGTTGTGACGTTTGCACACACAAAGCATTCCTAAGGTATCCGGGAGTTACACAATCTCATGGTCTAAGGAAATGATACTTGACATTAGAAAATCTTTAGCAGACGAACTACACGATCTTGTGCTATGCTTAGGATTGGGTCTTGTCCATCACATCATTCTCCTAATGATGTGATCCTATTATCAATGACATACAATGTCCATGGTCATGAAACCATGACCATCTATTGATCAATGAGCTAGCTAACTAGAGGCTCACTAGGGACACGTTGTGGTCTATGTATTCACACATGCATTACGGTTTCCGGTTAACACAATTATAGCATGAACAATAGACAATTATCATGAACAAGGAAATACAATAATAACCATTTTATTATTGCCTCTAGGGCATATTTCCAACAGAGTCAAGGGAGAGGGGGGGCGCAGCCTTGACCCCTCCTCCAAGGGAGGGGTGTGGCGCCCTAGGGGAGGAGTCCCACCTCCCCAACGCACCTCTAGGTGCCTTCCCCTTTAGGGACTCTTCCCTCTCAACCGCATGGGCCCTTGGGGACTAGACCAACAAGTCTAGGACGCCCCCCTTACAGCCCATGCATGTCCTAGGGACTGGAGGGACCATTCCGGACTCCTCCAGAACCTTTCGGAAGCTTCCCGGTACAATACCAGCAAAACCCGAAACTTTTTCGGTGACCAAAACAGGAGTTCCTATATATAAATCTTTACCTTCAGACCATTTCGGAGCTCCTCGTGACATCCAGGACCTCATCCGTGACTCCGTACAACATTTGTTTACCAATGCACATATCCCAGTTCTACTCTAGTGTCATCGAACGTTAAGCATGCGGACCCTGCGGGTTCGAGAATCATGTAGACATGACCGAGACACCTCTCTAGCTAATAACCAATAGCGGAACCTAGATGCCCATAATTGCTCCTACATATTCCAAAAATATCTTCATCGATCGAACCATGATGTCAAGGATTCAGTTAATCCCGTATGTAGTTCCATTTGTCCATAGGTATGTTACTTGCCCAAGATTTGATCATCGGTATCTCCATACCTAATTAGATCTCATTACCGGCAAGTCTCTTTACTCATTTCATAATACAAGATCGTGTGACTAACTCCTTAGTCACATTGCTTGCAAGCTTCTTGTGATGTTTTATTACCAAGAGGGCCCAAAGATACCTCTCCGTAAAACGGAGTGACAAATCCCAATCTCGATCCATGCCAACCCAACAGATATCCTCGGAGATACCTGTAGAGTACCTTTATGATCACTGATTTACGAATTGACATTTGATACACACAAGACATTCCTCCGGTGTTAGGGAGTTGCATGATCTCATGGTTCTTAGGAACAGATACTTGACATGAAGAAAGCAGTAGCAATATACTTAGTGATATGATCAAATGCTATGCTTACGGTTGGGTCATGTCCATCACGTCATTATCCTAATGATGTGATCTCGTTATAAAATGAAAACTCATGTCTATTGTTAGGAAACCTTAACCATCTTTGATCAACGAGATAGTCTAGTAGAGGCTCACTAGGGGCACAATGTTGTTTATATATCCACACATGTATTTAAGTTTCCGGTCAATACAATTCTAGAATGAATAATAAACAATTATCATGAACAAGGAAATATGACAATAACCAATTTATTATTGCCTCTAGGGCATATTTCCAACACTAGGTACTAGTTATGGACCTGTAGATCTGTGGTGGACTACTCACACATCACCATGAGAGCATCAAGGATGATGTATAGGCCCTCCAGGATCGATCACATTCCGTCAGGGCACCGAAAAAGGGCTCCAGATGAGATCGTGGTGGAACAGAGACTTGCGGCGGTGGAAAAAGTGTTTCGGGAACTCTCCAAGGGTTTTTGGAGTACATGTGACTTTATAGGCCAGATATCAGGGTTGGAGGCTTCGGGGGGCAGTCACAAGCTAACAGGGCACGCCAACCCCCCTGTTGGCTTGTGGGGTCTTCGTGCGGCCTGCGGTCTTCTCCCGAAGCTTCCAGGCATTATTTTGGTCCAAAAGTCATAAAAAAGTTTCGTGGCGGTTGGACTTCGTTTGGTACTGTGAACCTAAAAAGCCAAAAACATGCAGAAAATGGTAAGTGGCACTTGGCATTGGGTTAATAGGTTAGTGCTCAAAAATAATATGAATCGGCAAATAAATGCCCAAAGTATCCTAGAATGGTATTATTATAACATGTAATAATAAAAAATTATAGATACGTCGAAGACGTATCAGTGAGATATATCGGTATCCCCATGGTTCAAACTCATGATCACTATCTTGGTCTTCTTATTATCGGTTTCGTTCTATTTTCTCGTTATCATGTTCCGGCATCACCGTGATCAATTCACGTTGTGTATGTCCAGACGGTTATGGATGCCTTCACAGCAGGGTCCTAATAACATCTCTCCATTGCAGGAGGAACAAATCCCAGTCTCGTGCTATCTAGTCCTTTGTCATATGTTTCCGGTGAACCCGTAAATTACCATTATGATCACCCTATTATGGATGACGTTCGAAAAACCCCAAAGTGTACCGTCCGATATGGATTCACTTGATACTCTCATGGTCTAAGGAATTATACATATCTCATATTTTCGTGTTCTGGACTATATACTTTAGACGATTTCATATCTAAGTACAACATACAAGTTGGGTCAATTCAACACGATTGTTCTACCAACATTGTGCCCTTAATGTTGTCAGCATCACGGTTACACTTAATAAGCCCATGATTAGGAAAACAGAACCATCATGCTGTTGGGTTCTATCGTAGGTGCATCACATGCAAATCAAAAAAAATCCTACGTGCAGAACATCCAAGAACATGCTATGGAGATGGATCACAGTTCGTTACCACTAGGCGCGTAGTGCCGTGTAGCGGAAGTAGAGTTGGGGCAGCGCGTTTGTGTGTTCCGTCTCCTCCTCGTACGATCTTCCTCGAACAGCCAGCCGCCGGATTCCACGTACAGGTTCGACAGAGCGGCGCAAGTGCACCGCCTCTAACGGTATCCGCGCGTGTAGGAGGAATACCGTGCGGTGGACTGCTAGGTCCGATCACACAATCAACGGCGGCGAGTGGAGGTGGTTAGTTGCAACACATGCAAAGCCCTAATGATGGCGCCAAAGCGATCAATCGGATGGGTGTGCCGCACCTCCACTATATATAGGCATCCGGCACGGGCTCAACTCTTGGGCCTCGCACGGATCCTAAAGCCCACGTGTTCCTTCCCTTAAGCGCGCAACCCCTTAGGTTCTCGTTCACTTGGTTGCGAGTCAGATCACATCCGGCTTGACCAGTCGGTAGAGGACTCTAGCAAGGTGTTCTGACTCCAAGTGTCTGATGAAGCTGGTTAGGAAAACCTGTACTTCACATTTCTATTCCCTTTGCCACACGATATATGTTGTCGTGCACAAGGCGACATAGTCATCCTTGCTGCAGCATGACCTCTTTCCCGTTCCGGTGAATCCGGCCAACACTTCGGATTATCTCATAATCCTCATCGCATGGCCATGCTTATCCAGGTCGGATCACCCGAGGGGCCTAGAGTATATCTCTCCTGATCGGAGGGGCAAATTCCATCTTGCTCGACCATGTCTCACAGCATGGGTCTGGACAAGCCCGAAACCTACCTTTGTAACTACCCAGTCACAGAGTAGCGTTTGGTCGGCTCAAAGCAAGTTTGTCAACCTCCCGAGTACATGCGCCAGCTCAGGTCTTAGGACATAGAACGTATGTTGTACTAGAGACTCACAGATGACCTATCGCTGCATCTCATAGTTGGGTTTGTCCAACTCAGACCTTATCTCGACTCGGATCTGACTACGTTAAATCCGACTAGACCTTTTTCAGTCCATATTATCCGGCTATCATCCAATACTACATGGTCAATGAGAATGAACCATCCACCATGTCATATGATAGTCTGATTAGTTGTGTGTCCACACAACCCTTTCGACTAGGGACAATTTAGGACAATTATCATACAATGCATAGTCTCACAAACAAGTCACGTACTTGTTAATACACATCACTAGTAATGTCCAAGGACTATCTTTATTCATAAACACATATGAAATATCATCATACATGATTGCCTCTAGGGCATATCTCCAACACATGCAACAATTATGCTAGTTCTGGAGGCAAGACTATGAATCTTGGTTTACCATTTATAATGCTACACGTGCCCATGAGTTTTCCTCTGAATCGCATATTCGAGAACCATAACAGTAATGGCATAGAATATAAAAATTAATTATACACCTAGAAATAGATAAGAACACAATTATTATTACCTTTAGGGCATATTTCCAACAGCTTGGATGCAGAAGGAAGATTCCTTAAACCAGTTTTCAAGATGGGCAACTGTTGGGGATATAACCCCACGGTGAGACCCGCCCTAAGGGCTCCGGGGCACACCAGGCGGCTCGTACACCAGCCCAAGAGTGGGCTGTGAAAACTTAAGCCCAAGACGCTTGGCAGCTTGACAAGATGGGCCGGAACGTGGCCCGGACGGAGAAGACCCGGGCGTGTAAGCCGCCCGGAGACAACTTGACCAGGAAGGCAAGATAAGGTAGAGATAGACTCATACATGTATTGAGAGTCGGTTACGACTTGTATGACCCGTGGTCTTGACCTCCTATATAAAGGCGAGACCCGGGGCGACTTAGAGATCAGATTATCGAGAACTAGGTCAAGCAATAGCTCCTTTGTAATTAATACGCCAAACAATACAAACACAAGAAGGACGTAGGCTATTACCTCGACTTGAGGGGCCAAACCTGGGTAAACTCGTGTCCTTCATCCCAACCAACCCCTTTGAGTCCATCACCTTAGTGATGGCCTCGAATCCAAGTCTGTTCACCCGGACATTTGCCGTGATAAAACCATGACAATTGGCGCCCACCGTGGGGCTCGCGCTCGATGGTGTTGAATTCTCAAAGGGCTCTCTCCCAGGGCTCGAGGGATACATGGTCGGAAGGATGAGCAAAAGTCGCCGCGGCCGGATCTACATCGATGACGCCGACTGGGGTCCTGATGCCGGCTCTGTCGAATACGGATTCCGGATTTCCTTCGGCGAGATCTAGGTGTTCATCGGTAGGATCGACGGATCTACACCCAGGCCGGACATATGCACCAGCATCGTCGAGCCGGCTCGGCGTGAGCAACCAGCCCATGATGTGCGACCCACCCGTATTAACCCCGACCGAAAGCATGTCTTTGTGGGATTCACTCAAGGTATGGATCTTGAAGCTTCTGCATCGTAGTAGACTCTTGTCTGTTCGAAGGATGAGACTTCGAGTGGGGAAACGGAGTCGATCTACCAGCTTCACAATGGTGGCCTCGGGGGCTACAACGAGCCTTACCCTGAGTCGGGACATAAAGAGTCAGACGGTTTCGGGCCGCCAATTCATGCAGCCGTGTTCATGGCAAGACCGGCCCTAGGTGCGAGCAGCACAGCCGCCGGAGCAGCAACCTCGGGGGCTGAGTCGCCACCGCCGGCTCAAGTTCTTCTGGATCTTATGAATGAACTCGCGGCCCTGATGGCCATTGAAGTCACGCCGGATAATCAAGCCACTCGGAACTTAGAGATTGTGAGTCTCAAGGACTGGATGGCGAAGGAGCAACAGAGGATAGCTGAGCTAAAGGTCCAGATGGAGGAAGAGGCAGAACGTATTAAGACAGATGCCTTTCGCCTTGGGCTGGAACAACAATCGGCGGTTGTGGTGCATCGGATGAGACATCAGTCCCGCTTACCAGAAAGTTACGAGGCTAGGAATATCTTCAACACGCTAGGAACGGGACAGGCAGCGGATGCACCTGGAAGCCGGCCGGTGGCTCGACCACAGCTTAACCCGGCCCGACGAAACCAGGCCTCACTAGTGGTCTTTCTAACACCGGCAGGTCATTATTCCAACCCGGCCGAGAACATGGTGGCCGCGGCCACCCGACTTGAAACAATCCCAATTTTGGATGAAGCACCTTTTGCGGAAGAGGTACGAAATGCCATTGGATACCTTCAGATGGCGATGGCCCAGTAGGAGAAGTATGCTCACAGCCGGAGCCGCGTTTATTCAACCCCTCTCCCCAGCCGCAGCTTTAGCCGGCGCCATGAGTCGCCGGTGGTTTCTAGTAGCGATCGGCATAGAGGACCTCCGGGGGATGATCAAGCGGCTCTAGATGCACAAGCGGCTCATAAATCGGGCAAGAAACTAGCAAGAGGCGGCAGCTTTGGCCACGGCGACTCACCAAGAGCCTGCGCCCTCTGTATCAGTGGGAACGGGAGTGACCACCAGGGCCGTGGTAGTGCCATGCTTATCACCGGCTCTACGAAGTGAGCGGTTGCCGAAGGATTTCAAATAACCTCGCAAGGTTCCGAATTACACTTCTGACTTACCTCCGGAGGCCTGGATCGAAAGTTATGAGCTGGCTATGGAGATGTTGGATGTCAGTGAGGCGGTGTGTGCTAAGTACTTCATCATGATGCTTGAAGGTTCGGCTCGCACGTGGTTGAAAGGTTTGCCACCCAATACCATTAATTCATGGGTTGAGTTGAGGGCAAGGTTCATCAAAAACTTTCAAGGGACTTACAAACAGCCTATGACTATTGTGGATCTCGATCATTGCGTTCAGCAGGAGAATGAGTCGGCTCATCATTGGGTTCGACGAGTGTCGACCATTATCCACTCATCTGAATAGATCACGGTGGCTCAAGCTGTGCTGATCTTGGAAAAGAACTATCACTTCACCCCTCTGAAGCAAAAGCTTGGCCGGCTCAAACGCACGTGTTAGGACATGGGAGAACTCATGACGGCTCTCACAAAATACGTTGACTCTGATAACATGAAGGATCTCGGCTCTGATGAGAAGGCCGGCCAGGGTAAGAGGAACAACCAGGGCAAGGGTGCGGCGAACAATGGTAACTAGAGTAAGTGGGAAAACCCAGATGACGGGTCAGAACTGGTGGCCAATGCGAGCACCGGCCAGAATCATTCTAAAGGCAATGGGAAGTTCAGGCCGCCTTTTAACAAAAATAGGACTCCTTTCAATTAGGAGGAAATGCTAAAAAAAACCTGTCCGGAGCACAGCCGGCCCGATAAGCCGTCAGCGCACACATGGGGTGATTGCCATATCATGCAGAAGTTTAAGAATTATAACATGCAGTAGCACAACAACCATGGTAGTGGCCCGCCCGGCGGCTCAGGACCAGGCAGGTCAGGAGCCGGATTTGGATCCGGCGACTCAGGGTCCGATCATCATGGTCAGGGAAATCAAGGAGGACATCCTCAGCACTCTGGTAACAACAATCAGCAACAGCATAACCAGTCTGGATATCAGAGTAATCCAAAGCGCTCAGTTCGGGCCAGTATCATGTCTTCATGACCAGCCTTAACAAGCGGGATTAGAAGTTGCGCAAGCGGACGGTTAATGTAGTTGCGCCGGCTCTGCCGCAATACTTGAAGTGGTCTGAATATGACATAACGTGGAGCCGGAAGGATCACCCGCCGCGTGTTGATGACCCGGGGCGGCTGGCCTTGGTAGTTGCCCCCCAAGTGGGAGGATATATGGTGAATAAGGTGCTTATGGATGGTGGCAGTAGCATCAACATCCCGTATTATGATACCTTCCGGCGGATGAAGTTGCTTGATAAGGACCTTAAGCCTTCATCAACCATTTTTCATGGTGTGGTGCCGGGCAAGTCGGCTTATCCAGTGGGCAGGATTTCTTTGGAAGTCGCCTTTGGTGGCGAAT
The DNA here is from genome assembly GCA_022496015.1 of Hordeum marinum. Classification (NCBI taxonomy): domain Eukaryota; kingdom Viridiplantae; phylum Streptophyta; class Magnoliopsida; order Poales; family Poaceae; genus Hordeum; species Hordeum marinum. The sequence continues at coordinate 323,527,535 of CM039677.1, forward strand.
ACAACTATAGGGTGGAGTCCTTGTGGTTTGAAGTGGTCAAGATCAAGAGCCCTTATCATGCGCTGTTTGGGCGGCCGACTTATGCTAAGTTCATGGCTAGGCCATGTTATGTCTACTTATAGCTCAAGATGCCCGGGTTAAAAGGTACAATTACCGTTCATGGTGATCGGAAGATGGCTATTGAGTGCGAGGAAGGAGACACGGCTTATGCGGAATCCAATTGTGTCGAGGCAGAGTTTAAGTTTTACAAGGAGAATGTTGACCCAGAGGATATGACCCTGCTAAAAAAGCCCACGACAGAGGTTGAGCCGCCCCTCCAATTTTCGGCGGATGATACCAAGGCGGTAGATTTCACTCCAGGCGACTCATCCAAACAGTTCATCATTGGGGCTAACATGGATCCCAAATAGGAAAGCGCGCTCATCGAATTCATCCATGAGAATCGGGACATCTTTGCATTGAAACCTTCTAACATGCCGAGTGTACCGAGAGAGTTCGCTGAGCATAACCTTAATGTGGATCCTAAGTTTGAACCAGTTAAGCAGTTTCTACGACGGTTCAATGAGGAGAGACGCAAGGCCATTGGGGAAGAGATCGCCCGGCTCTTAGCGACGGGTTTCATCGTCGAGGTCTTTCACCCGGAGTGGCTTGCTAACCCAGTGATTGTGCTCAAGAAGAACGGCACGTGGCGTATGTGCGTGGACTATACGGACCTTAACAAAGCTTGTCCGGCTAATCCTTTTGCTCTCCCTCATATTGATCAGATCATTGATGCTACGGCAGGTTGTGAAAGCCTATGCTTCCTGGATGCTTATTCAGGATATCATCAGATCAAGATGGCAGTTAAGGACCAAGAGAAGACGGCTTTCATTACGCCTCTTGGAGCCTTCTGTTATGTGTCTATGCCTTTTGGGCTCAAGAGTGCCCAGGCGACTTATCAACGCTGTGTGCAGAATTGCCTTCATAGTCAGATCGGACACAACGTTCACGCTTACGTGGATGATATTGTGATCAAATCAAGGAAGAAGGAGACCCTTCTGGACGACTTAAGGGAAACCTTTGACAATCTCCAGATCTATAAGATGATGCTTAACCCGGCAAAGTGTGTCTTTGGTGTTCCGGCTGGCAAGCTCTTGGGATTTCTGGTTTCTAAGCGCGGCATTGAAGCTAACCCGGATAAGATCAAGGCTATCACCTCCCTGGCTGAGCCGGCTTGTATTAATGATGTCCAACGCTTGGCAGGACGGATCGCCACGTTGAGCCGGTTCATAAGCCACCTTGGTGAGAAAGCTATCCCTCTATATCAGATGATGAAAAAGACAGACAATTTTGTCTGGAGTATGGTGGCGGGTGAAGCGTTTGAGGTGCTCAAGAAGCAGCTCACTGAGCCGCCAGTATTAGCTGCTCTGGCTAAGAAAGAACCTTTGCTCCTATACGTGGCGGCTAACAACCGGGCTGTCAGCGCGGCAATTGTGGTAGAGCGCAAGGAAGCAGGGAAGGAATATCCGGTTGAGATGCCGGTTTATTATATCAGTGAGGTCCTGACAGAGTCTAAGCAGAGATATCCACATTGGCAGAAGCTAGTGTATGGGGTATTCATGGCCAACCGCAAGTTAAAGCATTACTTCTTAGGGCACCAGATCATTGTGGTCAGCTCTGCTCCGTTGGGGGATATAATTCAAAACAGAGAAGCCACTGGTAGGATTGCTAAGTGGGCGCTGGAGCTGGGACCTCTCAATATAAAATACGTACCTCGAATGGCTGTCAAATCTCAAGCCCTTGTGGATTTCATAAATGACTGGACGGAGTGTCAGGCGCCGGAGGAAAAGTCGGACAACACATACTGGACTATACACTTTGATGGATCCAAGCAGCTGGAAGGATCAGGGGCAGGAGTTGTTTTAACATCTCCCAAAGGTGATAAATTTTGTTATGTGCTCCGGCTGATGTTCCCTTGCACCAACAATGCGGCTGAATATGAAGCCCTGCTTCATGGTCTCAGAGTCGCTAAGGAGATGAATTTAAGCTGGGTAAGGTGTGTCGGTGACTCAGATCTTGTGGCTCAGCAAGTTTCAGGCACTTGGGATTCCAGGGACCCGCGAATGGCGGCTTATCGTCAGGCGGTGGATGTCATTGCTGGTCACTTCAAGGGTTATCAGGTGGATCATATTGATCGTTGCAGGAACGAGGCGGCTGATGCCCTGTCAAGGTTAGGCTCTCAGCGAAAGCTGGTGCCGCCCAATATCTTTCTGGACGTCTTACATCATCCGACTGTCAAGTTACCTTCAGAGGAAGATTTGGTTGTTCCTGACCCAGAGGGGCAATTGGTGGCGGCTTTGCATGCTATTCCGGATTAGACTTTGCCTTACTTAGCATATTTGACTCGGGGCGAGTTACCTGATGATGAAAATCTGGCCAGATAGATCACCCGACGATCCAAATCCATGACAATAGTTAATGGTGAGTTGCACAGGTGCAGCGTTACCAGGTGTTTCAACGTTGTGTCTCGCCAGAAGAGGGTAAGGAAATCTTGAATGAAATTCAAGATGGAGATTGCGGACATCACACCGGCTAAAAATCTCTAGTGGCCAAGGCTTTCCGGCACGGTTTCTTCTGGTTGATGGCTCACAAGGATGCAGAGGATCTGGTCCGCAAGTGTGACGACTGTCAAAAATTCGGCCGGCGTGCTCATGTTCCGGCTCAAGAATTGTGCATGATACCAATTACTTGGTCGTTTGCAGTCTGGGGACTTGATATGGTCGGGCCTTTCAAGAGATCCAAGGATAAGAAAATGCAACTCCTAGTGGAGGTTGATAAGTTCACCAAGTGGGTAGAGGCTGAGCCGGTCAGCAAGTGTGACGCGGTTATGGCGGTTCAGTTTATTAAAAAGTTGATCTACCATTTTGGTTACCCTCATAGTATCATCACGAACAATGGCACAAACTTGTCCAAGGGGGCTATGAAAAAATTCTGCGATTTGGAGCACATCCGGCTTGATGTTTCGGCGGTTGCCCATCCACAGTCCAACGGTCTGGCGGAGCGTGCCAACCAAGAAATCGTGAGAGGTATCAAGCCACGGCTTATGGTTCCTCTGCAACGAACGCCGGGTTGTTGGGTGTAAGAGTTGTCGTCATCTTATGGAGCATCAGAACCACCCCCAACAGGTCCACAGGGTATACACCTTTCTTCATGGTTTACGGTGCAGAGGCCGTGTTACCAAGTGACATCCGGCATGACTCGCCACGGGTGATGGCTTACGTTGAAACGGACAATGAGACGGCACGTCAAGATGCGTTGGATGCTTTGGAGGAGGAACGCGACCTGGCGGCTGCCCGTTCGGCGATCTATCAGCAAGACCTACGCCGCTATCATAGCCGCAGGGTCAAGACCCGGACGTTTCAAGAGGGCGACTTACTGTTGCGGCTGATTCAAGACCAGGCAAATATGCATAAGTTATCTCCTCCATGGGAAGGACCTTTCGTGGTAAGTAGAAATCTCAACAACGGGTCATATTATCTCATTGACGTTCGGGACGACTCAGATACCTCGGGTCAGGAGACCCGGCGGCCGTGGAACATAGCGCATCTGCGGCCTTATTATACTTGAGTTGTTGAGAATCAACATTGTACAATACCATTGTACATATCATATTTATATATGAATAAAGTAGCATCCCTGCAAGCCGGGGCCTCTGCCATTTCGTATATCTTCGTCCAGGCGAGAAAAATCCAAAACTTTGGTTGTCGAAGGGGGCTTCCCACCTCCGGGTGTAGCTTATCTAACCCTAACAACCGGCTTTCAAGCCAAAAAATATTGACAAGTCAACATTGGTTGTTGAAGGGGGTTTCCTACCTTCGGGTATAGCTTATCTCACCCTAACAGCCGGCTCTTATGCCAAAAAAGTTGACAAGTCAACTTTGGTTGTCGAAGGGGGCTTCCCACCTTTGGGTGTAGCTTATCTAACCCTAACAACCGGCTTTCAAGCCAAAAAATGTTGACAAGTCAACATTGGTTGTCGAAGGGGGCTTCCTACCTTCGGGTATAGCTTCACCCTAACAGCCGGCTCTTATGCCAAAAAAGTTGACAGGTCAACTTTGGTTGTTGAAGGGGGCTTTCCACCTCCGGGTGTAGCTTATCTAACCCTAACAACTGGCTTTCAAGCCAAAAAATGTTGACAAGTCAACATTGGTTGTCGAAGGGGGCTTCCTACCTTCGGGTATAGATTATCTCACCCTAACAACCGGTTCTTATGCCAAAAAAGTTGACAAGTCAACTTTGGTTGTCGAAGGGGGTTTCCCACCTCCGGGTGTAGCTTATCTAACCCTAACAACTGGCTCTTACGCCAAAAATGTTGACAAGTCAACATTGGTTGTCGAAGGGGGCTTCCTACCTTCGGGTATAGATTATCTCACCCTAATAGCCGGATCTTATGCCAAAAAAGTTGACAAGTCAACTTTGGTTGTCGAAGGGGGCTTCCCACCTCCGGGTGTAGCTTATCTAACCCTAACAACCGGCTCTTACGCCAAAAATGTTGACAAGTCAACATAGCCATCCAGGGGGCTTCCTACTCAATGGGCGAGGCTTATCAAACCCTATCGGCCGGCTCTTAAGCCAAGCAATTGACTCCGTCAACACGTTAGGAAGATACAGAATCTTCGGGTCATGATTTTAAGCCGCCCTCCTAACAGTATAAAGATACATCTATTCTTGCAGGAAAGTAAGCCACCAAGAGCCGGCAAGGCATGCAATGAGAAGCACAAGGAAGATGATATATATATATGTTAAGCCGGACTTTTCATATGTGCGCGATGGCACAATTCAAAGAAAGGCAAAAGTTACTACCAGTCTATTACATATGCTCTTGGTGGAGCCCAAAAATATCTTAAAGTTTTTTACACCGCTCACGGCGGGTCACAAGAGCCGGCTATCAATGGCGTTTATGGCTCCTTTACACGGTCAGTAGGTTGCCCTGCTCTGGGTCTTCAACCTCCTTGATCTGAAGATGGTCCAAGTCCCAGTTGCAGTTGGTTAAAGCCGCAAAGTTACCTTCCTCAAAGAAGGGTGATGGGTCAAGTTCAGAAGCAAAAATATGCTTACTGCGGGCGGGTGTCAGATCCTTGCTTTCAAAGAGAGGGCAATGGATCCTTTTCTGATCTGCGTTGTAAGCCGCCTGGTAAGTCGCTAGATTAACTTCTTCTACTAAGACGGAGGCCAGGACTTTGGAATTCTTCACGCACCGGTCATAGTCAGCGTCTGTAAATTCGGAGCCATCATCCTTTTTTGAGGGAAACCCGTCCATCATGTCAGCCGGAGTTAACTCGGGGGCAAAAGCCAGTGCCCGGCTTATAGCTGCAATCGCCCCCTGACGGGCGGCTGATCTCTTCAATTCTACGATTTGCTTTGGCATCATGGACAGAAGCTCTAAGACCCCTTTGAGAGTTGAAGGGATGGCATCCTTGTACTGTACGGCTTTAATTGTACACACAGCACCGCAGTAGAGTTGTTCTATCAAAGTGTATATGGCCTTCAGGGGCAGCAGGCTGTCAGAGGCAAGTTGGCGGCTCCTAGGACCTGCATAAGACAGAGGTCTCATCGTAAGCCGCCAGGGCAAGTACAATGCACAAATTGAGTTAAGTCGTCAAAAACTTACCAAAGAGGGCGTCTGTCATCTTCATGATGTGGCGCTTCAAGGACTGCAGTTCATCAGATACAATCATAAGCCGCTGATCAGCATCATCTGCCCGTTTGGTCAAGGCGGCTTGTTCAGCTTTAGCGGACTCCTTGAAGGTTGCGAAGTCGGCCTTGATTTTGATTAGCTCTTCAGAAAGGAGCCGACATTTCTCATTAGCTTCACTCCGGGCGACTTGCTGTGTGGTTATATTGCTTTTTAAGCTGGCCACTTCGGACCCGGCTTCGTTTAAAGCTTCCTACAACATATCAAAGCATGGAATGAGCCGACAGAAGGAGAAATTAAAAAAAGTCAGCAAGTCTCAAACAGATTGGAAGCAATATGTATGACACTTGGGGGCTAATGTCTATTTTGTCCTAAGGTTACATGCAGTTCCGGATCATCTTTATCAAGTTAACCCAGAACTTGGGGGCTACATATTGGTTCTTTAGGTTGTTCACAATGAAAGTCCTGGCTCAACTTCGACAAAATTGAGCCAGCCCTTGGGGGCTACAATTGCCTCTAGTATCTATTCTCACTAAAGTCCCGACTCAACTTCGACAAGATTGAGCCGGCCCTTGGGGGCTACAATTGGCTCTATTATCTATCTCATATAAAGCTCCGGTTCAATGTTATCAACCTTGAGCCGGCCCTTGGGGGCTAACAACGATGATTTGAGGTTACTTCTAAGTAAGGTGAGACCTACATGCTAAATATTTCTACTTCTACCATGATGGAAGAGCCGGATTATCATCAGCCAATGTTAACCCGGCTCTTGGGGGCTGAGTAAGGGTATAAGGAGGAAAAAGATTACCTCATATTTCCTCTTCATTAAGTTGACAAGTTTGAGCTCGAGATCCCGGCTTGTAGACAGTCGGCTCATATAGCCAGCATGAAGTTCATCATCTGTCATTTTCTTAAGGGCGGAGAGTTCAAACTCCAGCTTCCTAGAGGCTTCAGTCGTCTCACTATGCTTTGTCAACACGTGAGGAGGAGGAGAGTGAAAGCCGGTGCCGATAATCACGACGTCCGGAGCTACGGTGTCATCAGCAGCCTTGGCAGGGCTCGGCGGCTTGGAATGGTCCTTCTACGGACTCTCTGGAGTAACATCAGTTGCCGGCTCTGCAGGGGCTGCTGAGGGATTTGCATCCGGCATAGGAGCGTCCGGCTTGCCAAGCTCCGGTTCTTGAGCGGTAGGGCCAGGGGCAGACTTGTTGATCTTCCTTCGCTTTGCCTGAGCCCTGGTAAAATGTAGAAGTCAGATCCTAAGTTTTATAGCCGCCAAAGAGCCGGACGTAAGGCTTGGAAAAATATGTACAACGGATTAATCTTGGGAGGTGGCAGAGCAGTGTCCGTAGAGTCGCCAGATGAAGGCGATGATCCCTGAAAGGCAGTTTAGATAATGTAAGGCAATGTTGGAATTACAAAGGAAGAGATAATAAAATCAAGCGGAGAAGAAATGCATACCTCTGTGGGGCGCTTCTTCTGAGCCGGGGAGTTAGGTAACCCGGACATGAGATTGGTAGAGCCGACGCTCCGGGTTTGACGTCAGTCGGCTTGCTGTTGCTTTTTCAAAAGAAATTGGGGATCCAAATAAGCAAGAGGATGAGAAAGGGGAACTTTTCAAATGACCCGCCGTATCTTCTGGGGTACAAATTATTCTGAGTCGGATGAAACATAAGTTACCTTAGGGCATTGGCACGGCTCATCTCTGCCTCGTCCTGTGAATGGCTATTATCAGTAAGGTAAATAAAGAAATGAAAAAGTAGCCAAGTTATACCTCTGAGCCGGATGATTCTGGCGGTTCAAACCATTCTTCTTGAGGAGTGGTCTTCTTCGTCCTCTTGGCTGGGGCCTTCTTCTTGGCTTTCTTCAGAGGAGGAACATACTTCTTCTTCCAAAAGTCGGAGTCAGCCTGAAAAGATAAGCCAGCTAGTAGGGATGAATTGTCAAGATATAACTAAACAAAGAGAAGAGACTATGAAAAGTCGCCTTACGCCTGTGGCCGGGTTAATGACACAGAAAGGCGCCAGCCGAATGGCGTTGCAAGCTCCTGACGTCTCGTGGACAAGACTCCGGATGAAAATTGTAATATCATCTTCGGTTAATGTCGTCCGGCTAAAGCAGAGGGAGTCATTGTACTGGCCCGGATATTCGCACATAAGGCGATTTCTCCGGCTCAAGGGCATAATCCTCCAAGAGATCCAATAGCGGATCAAATCCAATCCTGTCAGTCTGTTGTCCATGAGGGCTTTAATCTTGGCGTGAGTTGGCTCGTGCTTCGCCCTTTCAGCAGGTGACAGCCGGTCGGGAAGTTCAGAGGTCGTCTTGAGCCGGGATGGGCGATAACCCGGCAACGAATGCTCACCCTCTTGGAGGTGTCTTTACAATAAAACCAAGTCTTATTCCAATATTTTGGATGACTAGGCATCTGAACAACCAGAAAAGTTATGTCATGGCGCCTCTGAATGGAAATCCCACCGAGTTCTAAGCTTGTGTCGGCCTTCCCTTCGGTCTACCGATTTGCGTAAAAGAACTCCCGGAAGAGACCAACAGACGGCTCGGTTTGCAGATAGACCTCGTTGAGCACTTGGAAGTTACATATGTTTGAGATAGAATTGGGGGCAAGGTCTTGAGGGTGCAGCTTGTAAAAATGAAGGACGTCCCGGAAGAATTTTGATCCGGGGGTATGAACCCACGTTCAATGTGATCTGAAAAGACAACCACCTCGCCCTCCTGAGGAACGGGCTTTAGTCCATTGGGAACTCTTCCGTGATGCAAGAGCCGACCCAATTGCATGAGTTGGATGCACGAGACATGGTGGCGGCTTAAAACAGCTGCGCAAGATAAGCAATGTGCGTCAAGTCAGGGAACAACATACGTCTATAGGCGGTTACAAGCTTAAGATCTAAAGATTAAGCCGCCAGGATCCGGTTGGTGAGAACCGGAATACATGGCGGGTCAAGATTATGAAAAGACAAGGCAAAATTCGGCTAAGTCTGGAAAACAGGTTTCGCAAGGTATCGCTAAGATTGCGGATCTACAAAACAAAGGAAATGTTTCTATTTCAAACCTAGAGACGAACTAACGAAAGCGGAGAAAGTTTAAAAATGGCAGGCGGAGCTATTGCAAATCTGCACAGTGTTACTATCGGTCTCCTACATAACACCACATCGGGGACAAGATATCGTCAAGTGTTTATGGGCTAAGCATGGTCGGCATTGAAGGAGGCTCGTGTTCTACATGGCGGGAGGAGCTCCATGAAACCCTACCGAAATGGCTATGGATCTAGGGGAAGAAGGACTCACCGGAGACGGCGCGTCCGACGTAGAGAGAACTATGGAATGAAACAGGTTGATGCAGCGGCCTTGTCGACGACGATGAGGAGACGGCGCCGGAGCAAGATGCGCTGGAGCGGAGGCGTCGGAAGGAAGGAGACGAAGAGCGAGCGGGAGGAAGGCAAATGCTGCCCCTCGCAGTCCTATTTAATAGAAAAAGGCGGAAACAGGCATGAAAATCCAGGCGTCGGATGTCATTTGACCGAGGCAGACGCCTCGATTCCTGGACTATCCATTTAATAAGGGAAGATTCGTTGCGTGCATCAGAGGATCTTTTTGACAGATTTGACATGACGTCACCGCGGGTCATTATTTTCTGGGCGACCCGCCGAGGAGTAAGAAGGAGGCTGAAGTGAGCAAGCTCAAATCAACCTAGGGCCTAATGTTGGGGATATAACCCCACGGTGAGACCCGCCCTAAGGGCTCCAGGTCACACCAGGCGGCTCGTACACCAGCCCAAGAGTGGGTTGTGAAGACTTAAGCCCAACACGCTTGGCGGCTTGACAAGATGGACCGAAACGTGGCCCGGACGGAGAAGACCCGGGCGTGTAAGCCGCCCGGAGACAACTTGACCAGGAAGGCAAGATAAGGTAGAGATAGACTCATACATGTATTGAGAGTCGATTATGACTTGTATGACCCGTGGTCTTGACCTCCTATATAAAGGCGAGACCCGGGGCGACTTAGAGATCAAATTATCGAGAACTAGGTCAAGCAATAGCTCCCTTGTAATCGATACGCCAAGCAATACAAACACAAGCAGGACGTAGGCTATTAACTCGACTTGAGGGGCCGAACCTGGGTAAACTCGTGTCCTTCGTCCCAAGCAACCCCTTTGAGTCCATTACCTCAGCGATGGCCTCGAATCCAAGTCCGTTCACCCGGACATCTGTCGTGATAAAACCACGACAACGACTGTCGGGGATATACCCACGGTATGACCCGGCCTGGCGACTCACAAGAGACCCCATAAAGACATGACATCTTATTAATGACCCGGCAGGCGGGTCGCAGGATGACCAAGCCCAAGACCCGGCGGGTGAGCCGGTGCCTGGCGGCTCACAAGAGAAGGCCCGAAGAGAGAAGGATTCTCTTAAAGGAAATAAGACCCAGAGTAGGATTCGGAAGAGGCTAGTCCTACTCCTACTCCTGGCAGGACTCTATTTGTAAGCCTACCCTCTCCACCTATATAAGGAGGGGTAGAGCACCCCTAGAGGGAGAAGATTCACAAGTCCACAAGTTTAGACAACACAAGAGATTAGAGATAGACAGATTAGAGGCTCTCGTAATTAGAGGTAGCAATTAGCACCCTTGTAACCGAGAGGTCTTCATCATCATCAATACAAGACAAGCAGGACGTAGGCTTTTACCTCCATCGGAGGGGCCGAACCTGGGTAAAACATCGCGTCTCTCGATTCCGATCAACCCCTTCAAGCCGCCACATAGTTGCGTTTCTGCCCCGAACCTATGTCCGTTCACCCAGACATCTGCCGTGACAAATCCACGACAGTAGCGACCGAAGACAAAGATCTCCTCCAAAGAACCGAAGTGCATCCAGAGCATGAAGACCAGTTCAGGTGCTACTGGCGGTGAACTGGTTGGGGGTCTCTCACCACATTGTCTCTCGACATGATGGGTCGGGCTAAGAACTCCCATGTCAGTTCAGCGATGGGCCACACCAAGCGGCCCACAACGTATCAATGGAAGGCTCCTGAAGACTCATTGCGCACTCCAGGAAGTAGATTCGTTGAAGACACAGTTTCCTTGTACGTAGCGGACTAGGGTGCTGCAACCCTAGCCCTCCCTCCTCGATATCTATATAAGCCGAGTGGTATGGCTCTTAGAAAGATACAACACTATCAAGGTAGATCATATGTACTTTGTACTCCAATCCAAAGCAATAAACACAAGAAGGACGTAGGGTATTGTCTCTTTGGAGAGGCTGGACCTGGGTAAAACCCCATATCCTTGTTACCATCGCATCTAGACGCTTAGTACGGGACCACCTAACCGATATGTTGGATTTAGCTCGGTCATTATGTCCTCTTTGTAAGCAAACCAAGAATTGGTGAACCACATGTTGTTCAAGTGTCGGTGCACCGTAGAGGCTTTTGGGACATGATGAAGGCCTGGCTCAACCTCGACAACATTAACACTTCTCGTTGTATTGATGAGTGTTCCATCAAGGATTGTTGGATCAATATGTCCGAGAAGAATACGGCAAACCGAAAGGTGATGTCATCCCTCATCATGCTTACTTGTTGGGTGATTTGTGTGAGCGGAACGCTAGGGTATTTCGGGTCAAGCCACACTTGTGCCTATCATTCTCTCCAAACTAAAAAATGAGGCTACACTTTGGGTCACTGCCGGTGCGAAGCACTTGAAAAACATCATGTCGCGAGAGTAATGGCTTTGCAATAATCTTTTCGCTTTTGTTTGTAAAAGCAACAGCAAACTCCTTAATTAATGGATGAGGCAAGATCTATGCCGAAAACGATTTCGAAAAAGAACTACGAATCCTTCACTGTTCGAGCCGCTGGATTGGCCCTAGGGCTTGCTTCTTCCATTTTGACAAAATAAACATAATATCAAAGACACAATTATCTATTTCCACAAGAATCCCTCCAGGAAAGCCTTTTGCACGGAGGTAAAGATACCCTAATCACGAGGAATTGATACTACAACGTAGTGACGCGGCAGTCGTGAATTCCTCTGACGCAATATTCTCGAGTTTTTTTGTTTTCCAAAATTTGACACATCATCTTGAAATTGACGAAGTCGTCACAGACGTCTTCGTTGTCGACGGGAATGTCTCCTTCCACTGAAAACACATCGATAGAAGACATATAATAAATCCAAGAAAATACAAGTACCAACGTCAAGTCTGAAACTTAAACTTTGACGAACAAAAAATACCATAGTCCTCCTAACCATGGAACAACAGGTTGGTTTGTCTTGTAAATGACAGGAGGAGCCACGCCCACACCGCCACAGTCCGGCACCAGCGCAGCGCGCCCACACACCTGTACACACAGTACTGGAAAGCCTGATATTTTTATCACCACAGCCGCCTGAGAAAGCACACCGAGTTCTCTTCCGAACACTGTCCACAGATGCTCCGCCCCAGCAGTGCCAAACCTGTGGACGATCGTCCTCTTCTCCCGATCTGGTCAGTGGTCACAAGCACCTCCAAATTCGCGTCCTCCTCCCGTTGAACATGACAAATAAACAACGAATTCCCGCGAGCTACCCGATCATTATGGAGTACGTTAAGCAGAAAAAGAATTGGCCCGCGTGCTATCCGACTGTCCGTCTGTCCCCAGTGGTCGACATGGAGAGGACGACGCCGAGACCCCACGAGAGACGAGACGGAGGAAGCCTCTCCTGAAAACAGCAGTCTCGTCGTGCATGGGCACATCTCCATCACCCGGAAACGCAAAACTACAAAACCTCCCGCGACGATCCCCGCCGAAGCACGCGACAGATCGCCTGCCCAACCCGGCCCGCACAGCTGTCCGCCCTTCCAGCAAAAACCATCATCATTTCGCCCGAGCCGGAGCCGGAGCCGTGGCCGGGCACTCAAGCCAGCCACCCGATCCAGGCTGCCGGTATGAAACGGGACGCGAGCGCGACAACGCCGGTACATGCCAGCGCAGCCGTAGCCGTCTCGCAGACCATAATTGTACGCACCTGCGCGCCGGACCATGTCCCAGTCGTCCGGTGCTCCGTCGCGCGTGCGTACAGGTGCCCATACGCACGCCGGTGTCCCGAGTCACGCGGTCCAAAACCGTAACGTAATTGCTAGTACGTGCCTACCTGGCTGCCTGGCGCACCGTGCCGTTCCCCGAAAACCACAGCCGCTGCGCCGCGTGCGCATGCTACAGGATCCAGGCTCGACACAGCGCGGCACAGGTGCGCGCAGCTCAGCGACCCGCCGGCGCACGCACGCATGAGCGCACCCGAGTTCCCTCGTGAGGTTCCGTTCGTACACGTCGCGCTCTTTTCCCGGTAGGAGCGGGTGAAAGTGGAGCATTCTTTTCCTTTTTTTTACCGGCGAATCAATGGTGCTCCGCTTTAGTCCTGGCCTACAGCTAGAGGAGGAGGAGGAGGAGTAGAGCGGGTGATCTCTGACCTTATCTTCGTTCGAGTAGATGCGCGGCGCGCGTAGTCACGTAAGGGATGCGCTCTCTTTTGGTGTCACTAGTCAAACGGCTCGGTATAAAGGGCGGACACACACACATGAATGACATGATGTTAGACTAAGGGAAAAGGCTGAATGATCTGTCCTGCATGCACGACGAGTCCAAGAATCCTCCGATCTTTTTTTTTTGAAAAAAGTCCTCCAATCTTTTTGTTCATGACGAATTGATGATGATACAAACAACAGCTAACCTAGGATATGCAAAGGGTTGGAAGTTGGAACCCCAGTTCGTTCTCGTGTCAGCTCCACGCCACGCCGCGCCGGCCGGCGACTCCAAAAAGTAGGGCATCATCTCATGGGTTGCTTGCTCTAAAAAGCCCCAGCCTACGCCTAGACTCAAACAAACAGCCACGGAGGTCCACTCTAGACTCTGGTATATGTGGTACTTCCTCTCGCCTGGCTCAGATGCTGCCTAGCTCATGAATCACCCTACCCCTGATTTTCTCCGACTTGCGTTTTTTGTTCCTTCCCTGCCGGATAAAACAAAGTTTGGCTGTGCATTACTACTGTTGCCCAGCAACCACGCGTTTAATGATTGCGATCTAATTGGGAGATTTCGTGTCGTGTAAGGCTAGAAGCGATCCTTCCTAAGTATAATAAGCTATAAGTAAGGAAGGAAACAGTACATGACCAAATATGCAGTGACAATCAATGATATGTACAAATAATGTTTATACAGTAGTAATAGGAACTCGGTAGGCCCTCCGACCTCGGGCCATCACCTTGTCTCGTCATGACGCAGGCTCGATCAATGCCTCCGTCTCTCTTTTTTTTTAGGGAATGCCTTCCGACCTTACATGTAGGCCCACCGCCCTGTGTGATAAGCCCTCTCTATCCGGCGGCCTTCCAAATCTAGCTTATCCACACCCACCGGGACCGCCATTACTTCCAGCTCCTCCCTTGGTTCTGCAAAGCAAAGCTCGTCGCTGGCCCGTCTTATCATAAATCTCGGGCGTGCGTTAAAGATAATAATCTCGGGCGTTCCATGAACAGCAAAACATTTTCTCTTCCTTTCGAAAACAGCCTGAACGCTTGCACATTACTACATACGTTCTCTCTCCATCCCCCAAACTTTTTGCCTAATAAGTATAAGTATTTTTAGGGGCGCCTAAAAATATAGGTGGGGGCGCTTCCGATTATTATTATTATTATTATTTTGAATCTGCGCTTCCGATTATTGGTGGTGGGTCATAATTGGTACCGAATGGGGCCATGGCCTCTTTGAGCCCAGCCGCTAATGGCCAAACCATCATGTCAAGATCTCGTTATGCTGCAGGCAACGGCGCCCATGTGAGGAATTTACGTTTTGGTTCCGCTCCAAAGCCTCCTCCGACCAGAGAAAGCCGGCTGGGTCCTCCGAGGCCGACGGACGCCAAGCCGACCTGCTGCTTCCATTGTGTTGATTCCATCTCCATGATCATCACCCGTCCAAATCACGAGATTAGGACGGTAACCGAGAGACGGACGTAGTGGATTACCGATGGCGTGCAGCGCTTGGGCCTCCGGAGGAGATACGACCGGTGACGGGGCCGAAAGCAGAGGTCACATGCTAAGCATGCATGCACAATGCTTTGCATCGATGGTGCCAATCTTTTTTCACGGGATCGATGGATCGACCGATCCTTAAACATGGCCGGCATGACCGCAGATTAGCACGAGTGAGACCGATCGCAGCGATGGCAACACCCTCTCCAGTTCACACTACTCGCGTACGTACGGTGTACCGTACAGGTGCAGTATCGCGTCACGCCATACTTATACACACCTGCTAGACCAAAGTACCACCCTCACCGTAGTGTGGTGGTACAGTAGGCGATCTTGTCTTCTCGTCTCTTTCACCTTGGTCGACACAGGTTGATTCACTACCAAAGAAATGCTGACGCGCTCCCACTTCCGCGCCGCAAATCCGGGACGTGAGAGTCGAGGCCCTGCGCACCCAAATCTCAGATTAGTGGTAGCAAATCCGTTTGTTTAGTCACTTCCCAGCCAGCAGCGTGCCACGTACCGCTGCTCAGCGTGATGCGGCGTGTGCTGTCCCATGACAGGCGCCGCTGCCTACAAGTATCGCGGACCGGCGCGAGGCCCAACGCCCAACGCAGAGCGAGGGAGCGGCGAAAAGTTTTGGCCAAGTGTTGTCAGCTTTGCGCCGCTCCACGTTGTTCGCGAACCCTCTCCGTCGTCTCGGCCTCGTTAATACCACGTCCCGGGGCCCTAGTTTTGCAACGCTCGAGCGAGCGATTGATTTTCGCGGAAACGGTGAAAGAGGGGAGGAGGAGGAACGAGCGTCTCGTGTGCGTGTTGGTCGGCGGCGATGGACCAGGTGCAGCGGAAGAGCAGCATCAGGTCCTACGGCTCGGCCAGGTCGCTGTCCATGTCGGACGAGCTGCCCATGGCGCCCGGCCTCGGCGAGCGGCGGGAGGTGTCGCTCAAGATCGAAGGCAACGGCAACGGCCCCGCGCCCTTCGCCGACGTGGCGGCCGTGGCGGCGGGGAATGCCGGCTCCAAGCCGACGGCGGGCAGGACGCTGTTGACCGCCGCCAGCTCGCCCAGCAAGGGGTGGGACGACGGGAGCTACGACTTCTGGAAGAACGAGGGCGGCGGGAAGGGGGGAGGCCCCGCGCCCCGCGTCGAGGACTTCAGCTTCAAGAACCGACCGGCGCAGCCGCCGCCGTCGTCGCAGGCGTCGTCCCCCTCGCTCTCGCCGAAGCTGCCGGTGGTGGAGGCCGCTGCCGAGGACCCGCCCACGCGCCTCATCGGGAATTTCCTCCGGAAGCAGAAGGCGGCCGGGGCCGAGCTATCGCTCGACCTCGACCTGGAGATGGACGACATCGGGAGGTCGCCGCACCCGTCCTTATCCAACTCCCGGGAACGGGAGACGCCGCGTGTCTCCTTCAAGGACCGCCAGTCGTCCTCGTCGTCTTCATCCGACTCCGATACCGCCAGCGGCCGTAGGCGCGCCGGCGATGACGGAATACGCAACACCTCCACTTCCACTCCAGCGGGAAAGGGCCCATTGCTGCGAGCCAAGACGCGCTCCCGGCTCATGGACCCGCCGCCGCAGTCACCCATGGCGCCCCCTGCCGTCGACGAGGAGCGCAAGTCTTCTGCCCGGCCTCCCAAGTCCGGCCAGTTTCCTTCAGGGCGTATGACCGGCAAGTCCGGCCAGTCTCCTTCAGGGCGCAAGTCGGGCGGCATCGGCAAGTCGGGCCCCATGGAGGAGGAGGAGGACGATCCCTTCATAGACGACGACATCCCTGACGACTTCAAGCGTGGGAAGCTGGACGCTCTCACCATACTGCAGTGGGTCGGCCTGGTGCTCATCATCGGGGCATTGGTGTGCAGCCTCACGATAAAGCCCTTGTCCCGGAAAAAGGTCTGGGAGCTGCACCTCTGGAAGTGGGAGCTCCTCGTGTTCGTGCTCATCTGCGGCCGTCTCGTCTCCGGCTGGATCATCCGGATCGTGGTGTTCTGCGTCGAACGCAACTTCGTGCTGCGGAAGCGCGTGCTCTACTTCGTGTACGGCGTGCGCGGCGCCGTGCAGAACGCGCTCTGGCTCGGCCTGGTTCTGGCCTCTTGGCACTTCTTGTTTGACGAGAACGTCCAACGGGAGACCAACACGGCGGTGCTGCCCTACGTGACCAAGGTGCTCTTCTGCTTCCTCGTGGCCACGCTCATCCGCCTCGTCAAGACGCTGCTGCTCAAGGTGCTGGCCTCGTCCTTCCATGTCTCGACATACTTTGATCGGATTCAAGAGGCACTGTTCAACCAGTATGTCATCGAGACTCTCTCTGGGCCACCGCTGGTTGACGAAGACTACGTGCTTGCCGAGGTGCGTGAGCTGCAACGGGCAGGCGCAACCATCCCGAAAGAGCTACGTGCCGCCTTGCCAGCCAAGAATCTTTCGGGGCAAAGGAGCATCCGGATATCGGGTTTAATTTCCAAGGGAGACCAATCAAGCAGGCAGCTGTCAAAGGAGAAGAAACAGCGTGAGATTGATGAAGGGATCACCATTGACAAGCTCCACAGGCTCAATCAGAAAAACGTCTCAGCATGGAACATGAAGCGGCTGATGAAGATTGTTCGTTTTGGGACGCTCACCACAATGGACGAGCAGATTCAGCAGGCAACGGGAGAGGGGGATGAGTCAGCGACACAGATTCGCAGCGAATATGAGGCGCAGGTGGCCGCCAAGAAGATCTTTCATAATGTGGCCAAGCCTGGTTCCAAGTAAGTATTTTTTGAACTTGTCTTAGATACGCGTCCTTTATCTTTTATTAGTAGTTGCAAGTTGCATTATTTTAGATAGACCACATCTTTCATGTAGAGTACGAATTTTGAGCCCATGAGCTACACCTCTAATATAATATTTCTGTTAATTTCATAAATAGTATGCTTATTGTTAGACTGTCAATTTCATAAATAGTATGCTAATTGTTAGACTTATAGTGCACTGCTGTATTCGCTGTCAATCACAAAAGTGGACATATTACACAACTTTACAAGAATACTTGCCCTCAGCCCCCACTGCGATATTTCAAATGTTTTAGTTCCAAGAATAGTGGCAATTTACTGATTCAGATTCTTGACCATAAATGTCTGAATAATGCAGGTACATATACTTGGCAGACATGATGCGCTTCATGAGGCAGGAGGAAGCCATCAAAGCTATGCATCTTTTTGAAGGGGCACAGGAGCACTGTAGGGTCAGCAGGAGGTCTCTGAAGAACTGGGTGGTAATGATCTTATTACTCTACTATCTAAGTTGCATAGAGTTATCATTGATTTCTGCCGTCAAGATGCCTTTTCTAACATGGTCATATGGTTTCTTCTGTAGGTCAATGCATTTAGAGAGCGCAAAGCTCTTGCCCTAACACTTAATGATACAAAAACTGCAGTTAACAAGCTCAACCAGATGTGCAATGTTGTTGTTGGCCTCATAGTGTCTGCTCTCTGGCTTCTTATTCTGGGCATAGCGACGACACATTTCTTTGTCTTCATCAGTTCACAGCTTCTTGTGGCAGTTTTTGTGTTCGGGAATACTATGAAGACAATTTTTGAGGCAATTATTTTCTTATTCGTGATGCATCCTTTCGATGTTGGTGACCGCTGTGAGATTGAAGAAGTTCAGGTAATGAAAATATCTTCTTCTCGGTGCTCCTTATTTGTTTAATAGGATATAATACTACCTTGCATTCGGTGGCTGACGTTTTAAGCACTTAAATTTCAGGTTGTTGTGGAGGAAATGAATATCATGACAACAGTCTTCCTACGTTATGATAACCTGAAGATCTATTATCCGAACAGTGTGCTGGCCACCAAGCCGATTTTTAATTTCTACAGGAGTCCTGATATGGGAGAAGGAATTGACTTCTCTATTCATGTTGCCACGCCGGTGGAAAAACTGGCTCTCATGAAGGAAAGAATACTACGGTGCGTATCGGTGCTTCTGTTATCTCAGTTTCATGTTGAAAATATAGGAGTAGACATAACATTGGGAATTTTCCTCAGTTACTTGTCGAATTCAGTAGGCAGGCATGTATGGTCAGTGTGGGAACATGCACATTTGTAGTCTGTAGTGCCATTTGCTGCTGATTGATATACCACATCAGACTGATATAGTTCGTTTTTTACTTGTGGCCCAGTTACATTGACAGTAAGAAGGAACATTGGTACCCTGGTGCCATGGTTGTCCTCCGAGATGTAGATGACACCAACAAGCTAAAGGTATCCATATGGCTCCGGCACACACTCAACTTCCAGGACATGGGGATGAGGTTCGTGAGGAGGGAACTGGTGCTCCAAGAGATGATCAGAGTACTCAAGGACCTCGACATCGAGTACCGGATGCTGCCGCTCGACGTGAACGTGCGGAACGTGCCCCCTCTTCAGTCCACAAGGATGCCGACGACATGGAGCTATGCCTGAAGCGGCGAACGCGGAGGGCCAGGGCCACCCGGCTACAGGAGCCTGGCAGCAGCAACTATAGCGGATAGCCATTAGCTGTTCAGTGTGCCTGCTGTGATGAGTGTGTTCTGTAGTATATATAAAGCTTTGGTACACTTGATGATAGGCAATACAGATAGTGGCCACTGGAAATGTTGAAAGCAGCCTGCGTTGCCGCTGAAACTTACTTGTCTGTTGAAAGCACGCTGCTTGGCCCAGCTCTGAATATCTTGTGGTGATGGTGGAACGAGACGGCCGTCTCCTCGATGCACGGTAGGCCAGCCTCGGGCGGAAACACGACGCCGTTTCGCCCCTCGCCTCTTGCCCCGAGCCTTGACCCGGCAATTCTGACGGCGACTGCGGCTCATGGCGAACGGTGCGAGCGCGAGCGCGACGGAGCGAGAAGGAAGAGTGCAATCGCGCTGCTGTGAAGTCGCATTCGTGGGTGTTGCGGTGGGTCGTCTTCTGAAGCATCTTACGCAATGGCACACGCCGCGGTCTGGTGGTGCCCACGAAGCACCGCCGCCTGATTCTTGGTTGGAGTCGTAATCGTGTCGTCCGGTCCCGTGGAAGCGGCCGATGCCAGCTGAGGGAGTTCACGATCTGGGTTTTAGCCGGTGGTGTCTGGTGGTGTTCGAGGAGGGGAGAAATGTGGATGTGGGTTTCCGCTGCATCTGAATTTCTGAAGTTCTCTTCCTCAGTATCGACTTCAGAAGATCAGAGCATCTCTTGTGCTTTCCTAAAACTTAATAACTTATACCATTTCTATAAACTGAACTCCTTAGAATTTGAGGATTTAGATTTACCGAAAAGGCTTTCGCCCCGTTTATACATAAAGCAATGACCGATCACATCCCAGATACAAACGCACGCCACCACAACACACGCACACCCCAAGGCGGGATATATAGGTGCTGAGCGCAGCAACACTACCCATAGTACTACAAGAGCAACCGGAGTTCTCAACCGTGAACACGCCACGCGAAGAGATGAAGCCGCATACGACGAACCGTGTGTTTCAAGGTGACGCCTTCAGAAAGGTTACGACACTAGAATGCCGCCGTCGCCCGACCCGAGGACCAGAGTATCCCCTGGAGCACCACGACGAGCAATGAAAGCCGCGACGACGCCTTCAAAAAGGAAACAAGCTACGCTGCCGCCGGTCCGTCCAAAGATGGATCAGATTTTCACCCCGGCCAACACACCACCATCGGACGCCACACCCCGACGACCATGCTGCCCACACGGGCATGGGCACCGGGCAACACCTAGCCATGGGCTCTGCCCATGAGCACCGCGGCACCACCACCAGGGCCACCCCCAGCATCCTAGACCTGGACACCACCTCACTCGAGACCCACCGCTACCCCAATCAAAGATGTGGACAGAAAGGACCGGCCTTTCGCACCCCTGGGCAGCCCCCAATGCCTCCATCGACTCGTCCTGCAGCCGGGCGCGAGACGAGGTCGGTCAGGTGCGAGACGAGGTCGGTCCTGCCGCCGGGCGCGAGACGAGGACGGTCCAGCTGCTGGGCGCGAGACGAGCTCAGTCCTGCAAGCGGGCGCGAGACGAGCTCGGTCCTGCAGCCTAGCGCAAGACGAGCGATGGACCGTAGTCGGGGGAGGGCCGAACCTACGACGAGGTAGCGACCCGACGACGAGGAGAGGGACCAAAGGTCGAAACGGGCTGCCTACAAACGAGCCGACGCCAGAAAACCAGCCGCCGTCGCAGTCGATCCGTCGAACTACCATGGTGCCGGCACGGCGAAAGGAAGCCGCCACGTCCAGCGGGCCGAGCCACCTCGCTGCTGCCTCCCACAGCCGGAGCAGCCATCACGCGAGGGCCACTGCCCAAACCCGCGCCGCTTGCCAGGACCAAGGCGCCAGGTCCGGACGAGCACGCCACCGCCGGCCGCACCTCCGCGCGCCAACCCCGCCGCCAAGGACAAGAGAAGCGCCTCCAGGAGATGCGCCCCCACGTGGCCCATCTGGAGGCCGACGGGTCGGATCCAGCCAGATCCCGCCAACCACCGCCACCACATGCCCTCGCCACCACCGCTGCAGGTCGCACCGCCGCCTCCTAGCCACCCAACCGCCGGATCCACGCGCCCCTGCCACCAGGGACCCCGCCGAACCCTGTGCCCTCACGAGAAGTGTCGCCCGCGCCGCCGGAATCCCGAGCAGGGGAGGAAGAGAGAGGCCCCGCCACCGCCAGCGTTGCTTGGGCTTCGCCCGGCGAACGCCCTCTGGCGGCGGCGAGGAGGAGGAGAGGCGAAGGGGGGAGAGATCCGCTGGCAGATCTGAGCCCCTGGACGCGTGCATGGGGCGCGTCGCGGGAGGGGGGGCACAATACCGCAAATCTAAAACTTTAACTCCCTAAATCATGAAAAACTCGAGGATTTAGATTTACTAGTAGACAACAGGCTAATGCATCTGAATAAATTGAACAAATGTTTTAAGTTCATTTCCAAAGTTGAAGTTCATTACTCCCTCTTATGTCCGGGCGTGTTTGGACATCGAATGGGCGTCTAACGGGCTCCTCAAAATTCAACCACGTGAGCAGTTCAGACTCCCCCAAACCCAGCCCATATGTGAGGGAGACATTTGGTTTTCTGGATTATCTGCTATGTTATCTTCGAGACGCTATCCAAACACAAAAAGAACCACTCCATTATGCATCATTCCCTTCTCCTGTCGGACCCTCCCCTTCCCACTTGGTTTCCTTCCGTAGTAGGACATTTCTCACTAAAACCTTCTTCTTCAAATCGGATAATGCCCATATCACCATTGCCATGGCGCCCTTTCTTCTTCACACCGTACTTCCCCTCGGTCTGCCAAGGAGGAGTTCCCTACCAACCGCCCTGCTCTCCATCTGGGCCCCTACCCCACGAGGATCTTTTTTCCAATAGACAATCAAAACATCACTAACATTCTAGCCGAAGAATAGGGTTTATGTGAATTTGTAGTCTTAAAGAGTTCTACTTGTTGGCAATAGCCTTTGTGTTTTAATGAATTCCTTGATGCGAATTTACATTTTTGATGTGTCACATAATGTCGCTCCTTCTGATGGAATCGATGATATTACTAAATTTATTATGATGCGTGTGTAGAGGGTGTCTTGGACACATGTCCAAGCTCCCCAGGTTGACACTTGCTAGAGATGGCAACAATGCTAATGCCCTCCACAATTGTAAAGTTTGGGAAGAATATCCTCACAATCTTTAGATTTGTAAGGTTGTATTTCTTCTTGAGAGTCGTAGGATTTCATTAGCCACCACTAATAGGCCATCCATGTCGAAACAGACAAATATCAAGACAGTAAGCACATAATATCAAATAAAGCTTACATTAGAACTGGAAGAGTAACAACAAATACACTTCTTACGTGTCCAATAGCCGGAAAAAATGGGATAGTCACATGGAACATTTAAGAGGATCAAGATGGTATAGTCACATGGAACATTTAAGAGGATCAAGCGGTAGTTTAAAACTTCTGTTAATCTTTCTCTGGTCTATTTTCTTGGTTTCCATGCGCCTATGATGAGGCAACAAAACATAGGCCATGTCTTAAACTCTTTGAATCTCTGATTAAAGAATAAATATTTAGAATTTTATTGCATAATCAACTAAAAGCAAAAGATGAGCTTTGACACCCTGAATCAAATCTAATTCGAGATAATGGTTCTGAAATTGTTGTAATCTGGACACTGACCTGCAAACACTAATATTGTCCAGGTTAAAGTATAAAACAACCATGTGTATAACTAAGCATCAGGTTAACCATAGTAGGCAACAAGGTGTAACACAATGTGCAAGAAGATTAATATATTACAACATAGTTGATATTCAAATTAAGGAAACACATAACTAACTTTATTATCATTGCTTTGAATCACTTCCAATTATGGAAGGGAATATATATATATGATTAAAAAGTTAGGTTCTCATAGTGCTTCTTTTGAACACGCTCATTAAACTTTACGACATATGTTTTTCATAAATTTTGAAAATAAAAAGCAGGGATGCACGAGATGGTGGCGACGCGTTACTACTTTCTCCAAAGGCACCACATCAATTGCTCCCTAGATGTAGAAGCTTACACTAATCAATAATTACCTAACTCTGAGTTTAGTTGAGGGCTTAGAGATGGACGGTTGCACACATAGATGCTACTGGAGCATTATGCCATTTATCTAGCTCTCTTATGCCACACGATTTCACTTATTAAACAATCAACATCACCAATAATGGAAATAACTATCTCATGCAGGGCCATTTCTTTCTTTCTTCATGTATTTGTTTTATTAGCAGCTACAACAGCTGTGAAAATTTTGTTAGAGAATAAAGGTGAAGATCAATTCTTTTGGTCATCGTCTTGAACTAAGAATGCAAAAAATGAACCTAAATTTGTGTTCTGGTATTGAAGCGAGCACTCCTGGTGTCAAAATCAAAGTGAAGATTTGATGCTCACGATGACAAATTTGTCAAACTTGCATTTGCATCTCAATTCAGTTACTAAAATAAGAAAGTAGTCTCATAGTGTGACTGTAGTAGTAGTGAATATGGGGAGGATTAAAGTTAGATTTTGCTGCAATATGCATGTTGCGGCAATCACGAAAAGTTATTGCACAATTCACATGTATTGGTGAGTGGAAGTGAACAATAATAATTTAGACATGGTTCCTAAGACCGACACTTCCTGCAAGCTCTATGCGGTGTAGAGGCTACACATGTAGCAAAGATCTAGGATCCACAAGGACATTTTCGTGAATGCAACTGTTCTAGGAAAGAAGAGGCAGTTAATTGAGTGGCCGTAGTGACGGATGTGGCTTGCATGCCGCCTGGGATCGCTCCGACGGTGTTGTTGACCCATAGTCCTTGAGGAGCCGCTCCTCCATGGCGTGGTTCCTGGAGGTGTGCCCGGCAACAAGGTTCCCCGTAGTGCGGACGCACCTTGGCTGGTTGTGCACGTGAGAGGCCTCCCACACAACACACACAATATAGGAGTCGGTGACCGCTTGGATGACATGTCTCTCCCAATGGCGATCTGGATTACTCCGGCTAGCTCCACACATCTTAGTCTAGTGTCCCGACACATCCACGAACCGCCTCCACACGTTGTGCCCGCCGCAACAGTGTTGTTGCAGAACAAAGAGAGGTTTATCTTCCCGAGAAGCAATTGGCGCTAGATATATGATTACGACCATGCGAGAAAGACGTGGGGTTCCAAATTAGGCAACGAAACAAAATGGTGGAGGTGGAGGAGGGTTGGACGAAACCAAAATTAACATATCATTGTCATAAAAAGAAACCAAAATTAACATATGACGAGGAAGAAAAGTACAAGAGATGTGTGGGTAAGGGAAGGAAAGCGAATATTTGATTAAGTTCGGATATTGATCAAAAAGGTAAATTCTTATTTGTTTCAGCTTAAGTTAAACCCTTGGGGACGAGTGCGGACGTGCACATATCGATAAAAAATAAAGAAAAAAAACGATAGGGGAAAAAGCTGACACGGCGGGGTGATGGTGGGATGTGGAGGCAAACATAGATCGTTCATGCAAAAATAAACCTTGCGTATCGGACTAACAACTCTTCTTTTAGGGATAGAGATATATGCGATTCGGCATGTTAAAAAAGTATGTAATTTGGTAAGATAAGAAATGTAACATTTTCGTTGTATTAGGAAAGTTGTGATTACCATCTAATAGTAGATATAATGATAACAATAAATGGAAACACATTGAGGAATATTTTATTTTGTTTTGGAAGGTTATCAAGAAAAATCTCATATCCATCTTTCCGGAAGGTGATCTCACATATATTGTATGATTTCTAAATTCTTAATTACCTATTATTTACGTGATTAAATTGAATTAATACCTGCCAAAGCAAGCACAGAACAAGATCTTCCCTTTCAATGGTGGATTTGGTTTTTTAATGAGAGGGAGAAAATAAACCAATGAAAGGGGCTGGTGGGAGGTGGGACGAAATAAAACCAGAAGGAAAAAACCCGTGTACCAGGGGTACCAACTCCCCTTTAGGAGTAGAGATGTGCACCAAGTCCTTCCACTAAATCTAAGCGCCCACCACCTCCCCAAAAAATCCTATGCAAACTCATATTCTTTTCATAAAACCGTTTCGGGTATATTTCCACATTAGCACAGGAAATGAGAAAATGGAAGAAATAAATACCCTTTTAACCATTTCATCGAACACCTCACGTACAACGGTGCATTAGAGACGGGACACGGGGGAGTTGGTGAGGTGCCACGACCTGGTTCCTACCGTGGCTTGGGTCAGGAGGCAACAATGATCGACACAACATAAGCTCGCTAATGAATGTGGGACAAATATTTGAAAGCTTGCTCGGGTTGACCCCGTGGACGTGTTCTTATGAAAAGCCCCTTTCTTTTCTTTTCAATATAATTTGGTGACCTTGTTCCCGCTGTGGCTTGGCTCGGGAGGCGACAATGGTCATCACAACACACGCTCCCGAATGAATGTGAGACAAATATTTGAAAGCTCGCTTGGATTGACGGGAGAATGTTTTCTTATGAAAAACCCCTTTATTTTATTTTGAATATAGTTTTGTGACCTCGTTCCCGCTGTGGCTTGGTTTGGGAGGAGACAACGGTCATTACAACATAGGCTCCTGAATGAATGTGGGATAAATATTTGAAAGCTCGCTTGGATTGACCGGGACGGGGGCATTTTCTTATGAAAAGCCCCTTTCTTTTATTTTGAATATAATTTGGTGACCTCGTTCCTTACATGGCTTGGCTCGAGAGGCAACAACAGTCATCAAAACACACCCTCCAGAGTGAATATGAGACAAATATTTGAAATCTCACTTGGATTAACGCTAGGATGTTTTCTTATGAAAAGCCTGTTTCTTTTATTTTGAATATTGTTTTATGACCTCGTTCCCGCCGTGGCTTGGCTCGGGAGGTGACAACGGTCATCTAGTTCCCGCCGTGGCTTGGCTCAGGAGGTGACAACGGTCATCTAGTTCCCGCCGTGGCTTGGCTCGGGAGGTGACAACGGTCATCTAGTTCCCGCCGTGGCTTGGCTCGGGAGGTGACAACAGTCATCTAGTTCCCGTCGTGGCTTGGCTCGGGAGGTGACAACGGTCATCTAGTTCCGCCGTGGCTTGGCTCGAGAGGTGACAACAGTCATCACAAGGCACGCTTCCAAATGAATGTGGCACAAATATTTGAAAGCTCACTTGGATTAGTGGGGAGTGCTTTCTTACGAAAAGCCACTTTCTTTTATTTTGAATATTACTTGATGGAGATGTGTTGGAGTAGGCTTAGGAGGCAGCGAAGGTCGGGTGTGGTGGCCAAGAGCTGTTTCGACACAAGCTTCAGCTTAGTAGCAAGAGGCGGTTGTGGTAGGAGTAGCTCGAGAGGTGGCAATAGGCAGTACCGCACCCTTCAAAAGGGTGCTGATGTGGGCGTCGCAGCAACATGGCTGGAGAGGTTGCCGGCAATGACTTCGGCGATGGAGGGAGGTGGTGATTGGGAAAGGAAACTTCCTCCATACTTCTTATGGGATAGGGAGAGAGCAAATTCTGCTCAAATATAGGCAGAATTTACTACTCTCCAAACTTAACTCCTAAAATTTGAGTGAGTTAGTACAATTTGAGTGACTACGGCGATGGCGGGAGGTGGTGGTTGGGAAAGGAAACTTCTTTTATGCTTCTTATGGGATAGGGAGAGAGCAAATTCTGCTCAAATATAGGCAGAATTTACTACTCTCCGAACTTAACTCCTAAAATTTGAGTGAGTTATACAATTCAGGAGAAGGAATAGATAGTGTTAACTCAGACAAGAATCAAGAAATTGATTTTTAGGGGAAGGCCTAGATACACTTTTATAGACTACTCCTTCCGTTTCTAAATACAAGTATTTTTAAATTTTTTAACGTGGATTAGATACGGATGTATATAGACGGATTTTAGAGTGAGATTCACCTATTTTGCTTCGTATGTAGTCTATATTGAAATCTTCTAAAAAGACTTATATTTAGTAACGGAGGTAGTACTAGTTGACGCATGCTTTCTCATTTTTAATGTCTGGCAAAATTTATAAATATTTATCAATGTCAGGTAACAAAGCTGATCCCTGTAATGTTTTACCATCATGTTCACACAAATTCAAACGACAAACAAGCACAGAAGGTAAACTTTCCTGCAAACGAACTAAGCAGTAGGAAAATTCAGAAGCTCCCAGCATGGGGTAAACTTGGGGTTAGCTTCATTCCCATGCAGTATGAACTCAAAATTATTGGCATTTTATCAAATAAGTCTATCATTTGATACCATGTTATTTCAGGACTTGCCAAATGTTGGACAGAAACAGCAACCACGCATCTAATGTTCTAAACACATATAGTACAAATTTATAGTTTCAGATCACAGAATTTCAGCACCACATAGCTCTACATGTCACCTGTGCCAACGCTCAGGGCTTGGCGGCTGAATCCTGGAGCTCAAAGCTCCTCTCCGCGGCGTAGTCCACGAAGCTGTACAATGGCAGCACCCGGTCGCCGTACTTATCACCGAACCTGTCCGCCTCCGTCTTGGCCTGCGCCTTGAGCTCCTCAACAATGCCCAGCGCACGGTCCATGCCCAGCGCGCGCAGGACGCTAGCGTTGCTCCTCATCTTGCCGTTTCCCGACGCGCTCCGCATGTCGTCCACGAGCTCGTAGAGGACGCCGATGGCGCGGCCGTATCGCCGCAACGCGGCCTCCTCGTCAGGGCCCGCACCGCCTAGCATAGCCCCGCAGGCGGCCGAGCACTCCGCCATCTCGCCGAACTTCTTGGTCAGGACCTGCATGACCTCGGCTTCACCGAGGGCGCTGGCACCGGCAAGGTCGAGGAACTGGCCGGCGGCCATGCCGGTGGATCCCACAGTGCGCGCGAGTTCTCCGAGGACGCGGAGGAGGACGGCGTGCGACACGGGGTTGGGGCATGGGGTGCGGGAGATGACGTGGGTGTAGGCGAGGGGGAAGAGCGCATCTCCTGCGAGGACGGCCATGTCCGTGCCGTAGGCCGCGTGGGTGGACGGTCGACCTCGGCGGGTGGGCGCGGCGTCAAAGCACGGCAAGTCGTCGTGCACGAGGGACGCTCCGTGGAGCATCTCCAGCGCGGCGGCGGTAGGGAGCGCCGCGGCGCGCGGCGCGCCGAGGAGCTCGCAGGCGGCGACGCAGAGGACCGGGGGGGCGCGTTTGGCGGCGCCCTCCTTTCCGGCGCCCGGAAGGACGGCGTGGCGCATGGCGTTGTGGATGCTCTCCGGCGGGCGGATGGGCATCGCGGCATCGAGCTCGCCCTCGACCTCCGAGATCAGCGAGGTCCAGTAGCGGCGCAGGTCAAAAGATGGGGAGGCGGTGGCGGCGGCGGCAGAGGCCCGGATGGGGAGGAAACGGCTTGATTTGGAGGTGGATGGCAGCTTCGCGAGGGGGGTGGGGAAGGGGAGGGAGACGAAGAGGGATGAGAGAGCCATGGCGACGGAGAGGCGAAGATTTGGGTTCGGATGTGGTTTCTTGGATTTGAGGGGGTGACCCGGCTAGGTGACGCTGTTCTGCACTCTCCTTGTGCCACTAATCCGGTATATGATCGTGGGATAACCATTATCAGATCACGAGTTCTCGAGAAAAAGGGAAAACTGATCACGCAGTGTCGTCAACTCGTCACGTGAGAATCAATCTAGCGTTTTCAAAACCAACATACGTAAAGCCTGACTTGCTACCCCTAGCATTGCTGTCCTTCGTGTTACCGGCTGCCGGCGATAATGAAAAGTATTTTTTTGAAACTGTTCTCGACGTGCTCTCAACGACGGCAGTATGTTAATTGTTGGATCTTTATGGACGGGTGAGAAGGGATGTGATTTATTTTGTCTAAATCTCATCTGAATAAAGTTATGCAATTGAGTTGAGGATTAAATTAGGGTTTGATTTTCTTCATGTTACTCAAAAGCGATGGACGCTCTCCACTCTCCGTTCAGATAGTCATTTTGACAATCATTTGAATGAAGCAGTGTTGAGCTACTCATTCTTTAATTTTATTAACGGTATGGTTATGTAAGGATATAGTGTTGCTTGGGCATGCCAAGGTTCTATGATGAACGGGACTAGGATAGAAAGCATCTATCTTGATCCTGTTTGCATGATCCGTGCAATAATACTATGTGGTTGGTAACCGGAGATTTCAATGAAATTTCTGTGGCGAGTGAGAAGGAATGTGATAGTATTCGTCTGCGACATGTGATGCAGAATTTTAGAGAGAATGTGGAGGACTGTGGTTTGCAGAAGGTTATTGTTGTCGGCGGCCTCTTTATTTATGGTAGGTGTGTCATCAAGGAACGGCGCGACGGTGCCATATGTAATGAAGCTTGGGCTGCAAAATTCCCCTCGGCCGCTCTTGTTCATGAGCACTGTATTCACATGGACTACATAATTGATTTTGGTTGATTTCTGCTAGAAAAATAGGCCCCTCATGAAGCTCCGCCACTGCTAGTGAGGTTCCTCGTTGCACCGACTGTCGGCGACAATGAAAGTCTTTTTCTAAAAGACTAAAACTGTCCTCAGCGTGCTCTCAACGACGACAATACGTTAGTTGTTGGATTTCCATGGATGAGTAAGAGCGGATGTGATTTATTTTGTCTAAATCTCATGTAAACAAAGTTAAGATAATTGAGTTGAGGATTAAATCTATGCTTTGGTAGTCTTGTTCATTTTTACAATCATTCGAATGAAGAAGTGTTGAGCTACTCATTCTTTAATTTTATTGACGGTATGGTTATGGAAGGATATAGTGGTTTTTGGGCATCCAAGGTTCTATGGTGAACCATACTAGGATAGAAAGCATCTATCTTGGTCATATTTGCATGATCCGTGCAATAATACAACGTGTCGTCGTTGGTAACTAGAGATTTCAATGAAATTTATGTGATGAGTGAGAAGGAATATGGTAATATTCGTCTGCGACATATGATGCAGAATTTTGGAGAGAGTGTGGAGGACTATGGTCTGTAGAAGGTATTTGTTGTCAGTGGACCCTTTACTTGTGGCAGGGGTGTCATCAAGGAACGGCCCGATAGAGCCATATGTAATGAAGCTTGGGCTGTAAAATTCTCCTCGGCCGCTCTTGTTCATGAGCACTGTATTCACATGGACCACATACCGATCCTCCTAGATATGGGTTACTTTGCCACTGGGAATAGACGGTATAAGGGTCCATGAAATTTATGGCCGGTGTCTTAATGAGGCAAACATTAATGAATTTGTTAGTTCTGCTTGGCAACACACCAAAATGGTGGGGCTGACCCTTCATTGGACGATCACATTAAACGGGTACATAATTATTTCCATGAATGGGATAGGATATTCAGAAGATTTTGAAGAAAAGAATTGCAATGTTGAAAAAGGAACTTGATAAAGTATGGTGTGGGCCATTAACGAGTGAGCCCCATGCAAAAATGAAAGAAATTCATGTTCATGTTGAAAACCTATTGATCATGAAGAGATGATATGGCTTGAGAGAGGTCAGGGAGTTGGCTCTTGCATGGTGACAGGAACACAACATTTTTTATAAGGCTGCATCGACGTAAAAGAAACGAAATCATACAGAAAAATATATTGGATGATTCTGGGTTTGGAGAGAATTTATGGATGACCGCAATGAGCTTATGAAGTCTATTTTCCGATATGTTTACCTTCCAAGTCCATGCACCGAATGATGAGGTTTTTGGACCGAGTTTGTCATAGGGTTTCTAGGGAGATGAATATTACTCTTGCGGCACCTTATACTGGGGTTGAATTTAAAAATGCATTGTTTTCTATTGGTGTTTTTGAAGCACTAGGACCCGATGGGTTACATGCAGTATTTTACAAAAGTTTTTGGTCAATGCTTGGTGATGATCTTGCTAAAGAGGTGCTGACAGTACTCAATACCGTGGTGATGCCACCGTCATGATTCCCAAGGAAAACTCTCCTAAAAACCCACTTCATACCAATTATCTTATGTAATGTTGTTTAAAAAGTTATTTCCAAGGTCATTGTTGCTAGGCTAAAAACCTCTTGCAAGAGATTATTAGGCCATCACAAAGTACTTTTGTCCTAGGGCAGTTGATCATTGAAAATGTTATCATTGTGTATGAGATCTGCATGCAATCAAGGATAAAAAGTAGGAAAAGTCTTTCGTGGAGTATAGAGTGCAGTTTAACAACGAGGCAACTAAATGTTTCAAACCCTCGAGGGGGTTGCGGCAAGGGGATCCCATATCCCCTTATCTTTACCTGCTATTCATTAAGGGCCTACCAGCTTTCTTGACACATGGTGAGGAGAGTGGTAGCCTAAACAGAGTTAAGGTATGCCGTGATGCACCTGTTGTGTCTAATATTCTCTTTGATGACGACTCCTTAATTTTGATGAAAGCCAACTAAAAGTGCAAGCACGCTCTTAGTTATATCTTGTTGTTGATCACAATATACATATAGGGGACTAATCATGTTTGTCAAATATATCACAGGATTGTTTGTCAAATATATCACAGGATTTAGTCCTCGTTGACGGTGTCCTGGATTAGGGGGTGCTCATCATGTCGGCCTGCCATTCATGGGCCGGGCCGAGGGCCTACAGACAACTGAATAATGGGCCATGTAAGCATGGCACCGGGCGTGCTCAAGATGGAATCCTCTGAAGACTTGGCGCATACTCGAAGACATATTTGAATGATCGGCATGTTTGTCCCTAGATATATCCGACATACTTGTAACCCTAGATGCCCCCCTGGTGTCTGTATAAGACGAGGGGTTTGGACCATGGAGGAGGAATTCATTCTTATGATATCGAGGTAGATCATCTTGTACTCTGTATCCCATCACAATACATATAACAAGAGCAAGATGTAGGGTTTTACCGTTTCAAGAGGGACCTAACCTGGGTAAACATCATGTCTATTTTTTTAGTTTTTGTTACCATCTAGCCGAGACCACCAGCTCAGGACCCTCTTGATAACCGTGGTATCACTAGAAGAGGTGTCTAGAGGGGGAGGGGGTGAATAGACTACTTGACAAAATTAAAACCTAACCTTTTCGCAAATTAATTGGTTGGCAAATTTTAGAAATTCTAACAAGACTAGTGCACCCTACACATGCTAGTTAACAAGTATGGCAGCGGAAATTAAAGCCACGCATATGTAAGAGAGTAGAGATAGAAAGATCAAACGCAAACTTGACACAGAAAATTTTGGCGTGGTTCTGAGAGGTGGTGCTTGTTGGGGAACGTTGCATGGGAAACAAAAAAATTCCTACGCACACGCAAGATCTATCCATGGTGATGAGCATCTACGAGAGGGAGAGTGGATCTACATACCCTTGTAGATCGCTAAGCGGGAGGCGTTATGAAACGCGATTGGTGTAGTCGAACGTCTTCGCGATCCAAATCGCCGAGTGTCCCGCGATCTCATCACTACCTGTCCCGTGATCCAATCACGATCCATACCACAAACTCATCACGATCCGTCCCGCGATCTCATCACGATCTGTTCGATCTAGCGCCGAACGGACGACACCTCTGCGTTCAGCACACGTACAGCTCGATGACAATCTCCGCCTTCTTGATCTAGCAAGAGGGAGCGGAGAGGTAGAAGAGTTCTCCGGTAGCGTGACGGCACCGCGGTGATGGTGGTGGAGCAATTCCGGCAGGGCTTCGCCTAAGCACTGTAGAAAACCGATCTAGAGGAGAAACTATGCACTAGAGGAACGGGTAGCACGTGGCTGAAAATCTAGTGCCAAAACCCCTAAAACCTCTAGTATATATAGGAGGAAGAGAGGAGGAGGCTTGTCTCCCAAGGAGCCAGCCCTTGGGTTGGCCGAACCAAGGAGGCTAGGACTCCTTATTTTTGCCTTTTTTGCCTTTTTCCACCTTTTTCTCTTTGGGCTTTTCTTCCCAGCCACATGGGCCTTGTGTGGGACTTCCACCAGCCCACTAAGGGCTGGTATTCACTCTCCCACAGCCCATGTAGCCTCTTGGGTCAAGATACCCCTCCCGATGGTCTCCCGGTACACTACCGGCACTCCCGGTACATTACCGATGAGCCCGAAACTTTTCCGGCGACCAAAATAGGACTTCCTATATATTAATCTTTACTCCGGACCATTACGGAGCTCCTCTTGACGTCCGGGATCTCATCCGGGACTCCGAACAACCTTCGGTCACCACCATGCATAACTCTATACTACCGAAACGTCACCGAACCTTAAGTGTGCAGACCCTGCGGGTTCGAGAACTATGTTGACATGACCGAGACACCTCTACGGTCAATAACCAATAGCGGGACCTGGATGCCCATATTGGTTCCTACATATTCTATGAAGATCTTTATCGGTCGAACCTCTATGTCAAGGATTTAGTTAATCCCGTATGATGTTCCCTTTGTTCTTCGGTATGTTACTTGCCCGAGATTCGATCGTCGGTATCTCCATACCTAGTTCAACCTCGTTACCGGCAAGTCCCTTTACTCGTTCCGTAACACAAGATCCCATGACTAACACTTAGTCACATTGCTTGCAAGGCTTATTGTGATGTTGTATTACTGGGTGGGCCCTGAGTTACCTCTCCGTCACACGGAGTATCAAATCCCAGTCTTGTTCCATGCCAACCCAACAAACACCCTCGGAGATACCTATAGAGCACCTTCATAGTCACCTAGTTACATTGCGACGTTTTATACACACAAGGTACTCCTCCGGTGTCAGTGAGTTTCATGATCTCATGGTCATAGGAACAGATACTTGACATGCAGAAAACAGTAGCATTAAACTGACATGATCATATGCTATGTTTGTAGTTTGGGTATTGTCCATCACACCATTCTCCTAATGATGTGATCCCGTTATCAAATGACATATCATGTCCATGGCTAGGAAACCTTAACCATCTTTGATCAACGAGCTAGTTCACTAGAGGCATACTAGGGACAAAGTGTTGTCTATTTACCCACACGTGTAATGTGTTTCCAATCAATACAATTATAGCATGGATAATAAATGATTATCATGAACAAGGAAGTATGATAATAACTAATTTATTATTGCCTCTAGGGCATATTTCCAACAGTGCTATAGTATGTCCATGTTGATGGAGACTTCAACCCACGGAGGATAGCAGCCACGAGAGTCCACGGAGAAGCAACCTTGTCTATTTGATCATGACCTTCGTCCATGGAGGACTAGCCTTACTCGGGGTATATCTTCAAAGTAGGAGATTTCCTTGCCCTTAAAAACTTCTTGGTTCAACTCCACAACACAAAGTAGGAGGTCCCAAGCGACACCTAACCAATCTAGGAGGCACCACTCCCCAAAAGGTAATATATGTGGTAAGTATGATGAACTCCTTGCTCTTGTGCTTCAAAAGATAGTATCCTCAACACTCAGTCACTCTCTCACAAATTTGGCTTGGGTAGAAGAGATTGATTGGGTGGAAAGCAACTTGGGGAGGCTAGAAATAAAGATCCATATGATTAGAGTGGGTGATCTTGATCTCAACACATGAGTAGGTGGCTCTCTCAAAAAAATGGATGAGGCAAGTGTTTGTAAGTTCTCACTGCTTCCTCTACGATTGAGAGGTGGTGGAGGGGTATATATATGCATCTCCAAAAATCCAACCGTTATAACATTATTGCCCAACTTTGTGAAACCAAAGTGAAAACTCAGTTGTACCAACTAGTGCAAAATGTGGCAACTTTTGGCGTTTCGATGAGACCGATATATAATTCTCGGTGGGACCGAATTGGCTAACCTAAGTAGTTTCCAAATCACGGTGTCACCGATTCCTAAAACTCGGAAATTCCAATTTTTAGAAATGAGACAATAGACAGTTGGTCACTGTTTTTGTTTTCACCGAAAGTGAAAGTTGGCGTCACCGAGAAGCTAGGGTTTGGCATGGGTTCTATCTAAGGCAAAACTCGGTAGGGCCGAATGGAATTTGTTGGTGGCACCGATTTTGGACTTTAGGCTTTGGACAAAATATTATTTGGGAGAATGGGTGAGTATTTTTGGTGGCTAATCTCTAAGCACTTGAGCAACCAGATCATCATAATTCCTCATCCCTTTTTAATAGTATTGGCTCTCCCCTTGAAGCTTGGCCAATCCTGTTACTTTCCTTCTTCTTCTTTTCTTGGGGATTCTCCTCACAATCCTTAGCCAATCCTCTCTATGGACTAAACCTGAAATAAACTAGGTAGAACTATCAGTCCAAGAGACAATTTATGCTGTCATGAATTATCAAAACCACCAAGGGAGCATGTGTGCTTTCAATCTCCCCCTTTTTGGTAATTGATGACAACATACAATCAAAGCTTCAATTTAAGATATGCAGAAATATGTTATAGCTTTGAAGGACACATGACTGAGACATGCTCCCCCTAAATGTGTACAATCCTTTTAAATGATGGTTGCTTTGGAATGCATGGACACACACATAGTAGGAAGGATATACTAAGTCATGTGTATCTTGGCCATAAGCATAAAATGTATGTGAATGAAGTATCTCCATGTTCAAGATTTACTCTTGCAAACAATATGTGCAAGAAGCAAGCGATCATCTTGATCAAGGATATGATGGATATAATTACCTTGGAGTTCTTCAACATTTCAATAGTAGGAACATACTTGAGAAAACAATGTTAGGGAACTCAAGAATATTTCTATTATAAAGATGCAAAGAGCTTCAAGAATACCAAGATATGAACAACATATTGAAAATAGCATTTGATGATTGATATATCTCCCCCTATTTGTTAGGATAGATATGACTCCAAGAAAATGTAGAACTTTCACCCCTAAGTATGGATTTGTAGTTCTTCCTCTCCCTCTGAATCTTAACACAAATTAAGTTTGGAGATGCTGATACGTTTCCAATGTATCTATAATTTGTTTATTGTTCCATGCTATTATATTATCA
This sequence comes from Hordeum marinum, assembly GCA_022496015.1. NCBI lineage: Eukaryota > Viridiplantae > Streptophyta > Magnoliopsida > Poales > Poaceae > Hordeum > Hordeum marinum. Next base: position 323,563,652 of record CM039677.1, read on the forward strand.
TCCTAGGATACTTTTAGGCATTTAATTGTTGATTTATATTATTTTTTAGTACTAACCTATTAACCCGGTGCCAAGTGCTAGTTGCTATTTTCTGCAAACCAATTTACTGTACCAAACGAAGTCCAAATACCCCCCAAAAATGATGATTTTTTCTAGACAAAATAAAGATCTGGAAGATTCGGAGGAAGACCGGAGGGCACACGAGGTGACTCCAAGACAACAGGGTGCCCCGAGGAGGTGGTCGCGCCCTGATGGCTTGGGGCCACCTCCCTTGGCCTCTCACCCTCATATATGTCCTATAAATTCAAAATGATACCAAAAGCCTAGGGAGCCACCTGAATCACACTTTCTGCCGCCGCAAGTCTCCGTTTTGCCGTGTGCACATCTGGAGCCCAGCTTTGTTGCCCTCCCGAAGGGGGGATCAATCATGGAGGGCCTCTACATCAACCTTGTTTCTCCCATGATGATGTGAGAGTAGTTCACCATAGATGTACGGGTCCGTAGTTAGAACCTAGATGGCTATATTTGTAACAGCCCGGGACCGACGCTCCAGAAGATTCCCTTTTTATTCCATTGTTGTCGTATGATTCGATTGTTTGTCGCATTCTGTTGGGGATATAACCCCACGGTGAGACCCGCCCTGAGCGCTCCGGGTCATACCTGGCGGCTCGTACACTAGCCCAAGAGTGAGCTGTGGGGATTTAAGGCCCAAAACGCTTGGCGGCTCGACAGGATGGGCCGGCAGGTGGCCCGAATGAAGAAAACTCGGGTGTGTAAACCGCCCGGGGACAACTTGGTCAGGAAAGGAAAGAGAAGATAGAGGTAGACTTGGACATGTAATGGGAGTCGGTTACAACTTGTATGATCCGTGGTCTTGACCTCCTATATAAAGGCAAGACTCGGGGTGACTTAGAGATCAGGTTATCGAGAACTAGGTCAAGCAATAGCTCCCTTGTAATCGATACATCAAGCAATACAAGCACAAGCAGGACGTAGGCTATTACCTCGACTTGAGGGGCCGAACCTGGGTAAACTCGTGTCCTTCATCCCAACCAACCCCTTTGAGTCCATCACGTTAGCAATGGCCCCGAACCCGAGTCCGTTCACCCGGACATCTGTCGTGATAAAACCACGACAGTTGGCGCCCACCGTGGGGCCTGTGCTCGGTGGTGTTGAGTTCTCAAAGGGCTCTCTCCCAGGGCTCGAGGGATATGTGGTCGGAAGGATAAGCAAGAGTCGCTGCGGCCGGCTCTACATCGACGACGCCGGATGGGGGCTTGATGCCGACTCTGTGGAATATGGATTTCGCGTTCCTTTCGGCGGGATTCATGTTTTCATCAGAAGGACCGATGGATCTACACCCGGGCCGGACATCTGCACCAACATCATTGAGACGGCCCGGCGCACGCAACCCGCCCATGATGTGCGGCCCGCCCGTGCCAATCCGGGTCGGAGGCACGTCTTCATAGGCTTTACTCAAGGTATGGATCTGGAAGCTTCCGGGTCACAGAAAACTCTCGTCTATTAAGAAGACGAGTCTTCGAGCGGAGAGACGGAGTCAATTTACCAGCTTCGCAACGATGGGCTCGGGGGCTACGATGAGCTTTACCCTGAGTCGGATCATTTTGAGTCGGATTCTCTTGGGCCGCTGGCTCACGCTGTCGTGTTCACGGCGGGGTCAGCCCCAGGCACGAACAATACAGTCGCGGGAGCGACAACCTCAGGCGCTGACCCGCCGCCGCCAGCTCAAGTTCTTCTGGATTTGATGAACGAGCTCGCGGCCCTGATGGCCACTGAAGTTACACTAGATAATCAGGCTGCCTAGAACTTAGAGATTGTGAGGTTCAAGGACCGGATGGCGGAGGAGCAGCAGAGGATAGCTGAGCTGAAAGTCCAGATGGAGGAAGAGGCAGAACATATTAGAACGGGTGCCTTCCTCCTTGGGCTGGAGCAACAATCGGCGGCTGCGGTACATCGGAGGAGGCATCAATCCCGCTTGCCAGAATGATATGAGGCTAGGAACCTCTTCAGCACACCAGGAATGGGACGAGCAGCGGATGCACCTGGAAGCCGCCCGGCGGTTCGACCGACGTCTCACCCGGCCTGACGAAACCAGGCCTCACCAGTGGTCTTTCCAATACCGGCGGGTCATTATTCCAACCCAGCCGAGTGTTGGAAATATGCCCTAGAGGCAATAATAAAATGGTTATTATTGTATTTCCTTGTTCATGATAATTGTCTATTGTTCATGCTATAATTGTGTTAACCGGAAACCATAATACATGTGTGAATACATAGACCACAACATGTCCCTAGTGAGCCTCTAGTTGACTAGCTCGTTGATCAATAGATGGTCACGGTTTCATGGCCATGGACATTGGATGTCATTGATAACGGGATCACATCATTAGGAGAATGATGTGATGGACAAGACCCAATTCTAAGCATAGCACAAGATCGTGTAGTTCGTTTGCTAAAGCTTTTCAATGTCAAGTATCGTTTCCTTAGACCATGAGATTGTGCAACTCCCGGATACCGTAGGAATGCTTTGGGTGTGCCAAACGTCACAACGTAACTGGGTGGCTATAAAGGTGCACTACGGGTATCTCCGAAAGTATCTGTTGGGTTGGCATGAATCGAGACTGGGATTTGTCACTCCGTGTGACGGAGAGGTATCTCTGGGCCCACTCGGTAAGACATCATCATTATGAGCTCAATGTGACTAAGGAGTTAGTCACGGGATGATGTATTACGGAACGAGTAAAGAGACTTGCCGGTAACGAGATTGAACAAGGTATGGGGATACCGACGATCGAATCTCGGGCAAGTATCATACCGATAGACAAAGGGAATTGTATACGGGATTGATTGAATCCTTGACATCGTGGTTCATCCGATGAGATCATCGTGGAGTACGTGGGAGCCAACATGGGTATCCAGATCCAGCTGTTGGTTATTGACCGGAGAGGTGTCTCGGTCATGTCTACGTGTCTCCCGAACCCGTAGGGTCTACACACTTAAGGTTCGATGACGCTAGGGTTATAGGGAAAAGGTATACGTGATTACCGAAGGTTGTTCGGAGTCCCGGATGAGATCCCGGACGTCACGAGGAGCTCCGGAATGGTCCGTAGGTAAAGATTGATATATAGGAAGTCCAGTTTTGGTCACCGGAAAGTTTTCGGGCTCATCGGTAATGTACCGGGAGTGCCGGGAGGGTGCCGGAGGACCCCCGGGAGGGGTGTGACGACCAAAGGACCACATGGGCTGTTAGATAAAGTGTGCCAGCCCTTATTGGGCTGGGCAAGACTTTTGCTAAAGGCCCATGCGGCTGGAGATAAGGAGATAAGGCAAAAAGGATTTAAAAGGAGGAGATCCACCTCCCTTGTGGGAGGTGGACTCTCCCTTTAATTCAGCCGGCCATCTCCTCTTTGGAGTAGAGGCCAAGCCAGCCCTCCACGTCCCTCCTCCTATATATACTTGAGGTTTTGGATGTTTTGAGACAGGATTTGATCTCTCTCTCTCACGGCGAAGCCCTACCTCTCTTCTTCCTCCTCCGCAGCGCTTAGGCGAAGCCCTGTCGGAATACCTTGCTACTCCACCACCACCACGCCGTCGTGCTGCTGTTGGAGCCCTTCCCCAACCTCTCCTTCCTCCTTGCTGGATCAAGGTGTTGGAGACGTCACCGGGCTGCACGTGTGTTGAACGCGGAGGTGCCGTCCGTTCGGCACTTGATCGGATCTACCGCGATCTGAATCGCTGCGAGTACGACTCCATCAACCGCGTTCTTGCAACGCTTCCGCTTAGCGATCTTCAAAGGTATGAAGATGCAATATCTCCCCTCTCGTTGCTGGTTTCTCCATAGATAGATCTTGGTGAACGTAGGAAAAATTTGATTTACTACTACGTCTCCCAACAGTGGCATCATGAGCTAGGTCTATGCGTAGAATCTATGCACGAGTAGAACACAAAGCAGTTGTGGGCGTCAAGTTTGTTAATTTGCTTGCCGCTACTAGTCTTATCTTGATTCGGCAGTATTGTGGGATGAAGCGGCCCGGACCAACTTTACACGTACGCTTACGTGAGACCGGTTCCACCGCCTGACATGCACTAGATGCATAAGGTGGCTAGCGGGTGTCTGTCTCTCCTACCTTAGTCGGATCGGATTCGATGAAAAGGGTCCTTATGAAGGGTAAATAGCAATTGGCAAATCACGTTGTGGTGTTGACGTAGGTAAGAAACGTTCTTGCTAGTAACCTATAGCAGCCACGTAAAAACTTGCAACTACAAATTAGAGGACGTCTAACTTGTTTTTGCAGCATGTGCCTTGTGATGTGATATGGCCAAAGGATGTGATGTGATGCATTGTGATGTATGAATTGATCATGTTCTTGTAATAGGATTCACGACTTGCATGTCGATGATTATGACAACCGGCAGGAGCCATAGGAGTTGTCTTATTTATTGTATGACCTGCGTGTCAATCATAAACGCCATGTAATTACTTTACTTTATTGCTAAGCGTTAGCCATAGTAGTAGAAGTAATAGTTGGCGAGACAACTTCATGAAGACACAATGATGGAGATCATGATGATGGAGATCATGGTGTCGTGCCGGTGACAGTGATGATCATGGTGCCCCGAAGATGGAGATCATAGGAGCAAAATGATATTGGCCATATCATGTCACTATATTGATTGCATGTGATGTTTATCATGTTTACATCTTATTTGCATAGAACGACGGTAGTAAATAAGATGATCTCTCAATAAAATTTCAAGAAAGGTGTTCACCCTAACTGTGCACCGTTGCTAAGGATCGTCGTTCCGAAGCACCACGTGATGATCGGGTGTGATAGGTTCTAACGTTCGCATACAACGGGTGTAAGCCAGATTTACACATGCGAAACACTTAGGTTGACTTGACGAGCCTAGCATGTACAGACATGGCCTCGGAACACGGAAGACCGAAAGGTCGAACATGAGTCGTATAGAAGATACGATCAACATAGAGATGTTCACCATGGATGACTAGTCCGTCTCACGTGATGATCGGACACGGGCTAGTTGACATGGATCATGTATCACTTGGAAGACTAGAGAGATGTCTATCTAAGTGGGAGTTCATTAATAATTTGATTAAATGAACTTAATTATCATGAACTTAGTCTAAAAATGTCCTTGCAAATTATGTCGTAGATAGCTCGCGCTGTAGCTCCCCAGTTTTATTGATACAATCCTAGAGAAAAGTAAGTTGAAAGTTGATGGTAGCAATAATGCGGACTGGGTCCGTGATCTGAGGATTGTCCTCATTGCTGCACAGAAAGCTTATGTTTTTGATGTACCGCTAACTGCATCACTCCCTCAAGCGTTGTCTGTAGATGTTGTGAACATATGACAGGCACTTTTTGATGACTACGTGATAGTTCAGTGCGTCATGCATTACGGCTTAGAATTGAGGCTTCAAAATGTTTTGAACGTCACAGAACATATGAGATGTTCTAGGAGCTGAGATTGTGATCTCAAGCTCGTGCCTATGTTGAGAGGTATGAGACCTCCAACAAGATTCTTTGCCTGCAAGATAAAGGAGAATAGCTTAATCGGTGAGCGTGTTCTCAGATTGTCTGGGTGCTACAATCACTTGAATCAAGTGGGAGTTAATCTTCCAGATGAGATAGTGATTAATGCAGTTCTCCAAGTCACTGCCACCAAGCTACTAGAGCTTCGTGATGAACTATAACATGCCAGGGATGGATAAGATGATCCCTGAGTTGTTCGTGATGTTTGACACCACGAAGGTAGAAATCAATAAGGAGCATCAAGTGTTGATGGTTAAGTGAAAACCACTAGTTTCAAAAGGGGCAAGGGCAAGAAGGGAAAAACTTCAGGAATGGCAAGCCAGTTGTTGCTCTAGTGAAGAAACCCAAGGTTGAGCCCGAACCCGAGACTAAGTGCTTCTGTTATGAGGAGAATGTTCGCTGAAGCGGAAAAACCCTAGATGATTGGTAGATAAGAAGGCTGGTAATGTCAATGGAAGTATATTTGATATACGTGTTAGTGATGTGTACCTTGCTGGTACTCCTAGTAGCACCTGGGTATTAGATACCGGTTCGGTTGCTAAGTGTTAGCAACTCGAAATAAAAGCTACGGAGTAAATGGAGACTAGCTAGGTGAAAGGTGACGATGTGTGTTGGAAGTATTTCCAAGATTGATGTGATCACCATCGCACGCTCTCTCTACCTTCAGGATTTGTGATAAACCTAAATAAATGTTATTTGGTGTTTGCGTTGAGCATAAACGTGATTAGATCATGATTAGTGCGATACGGTTATTCATATAAGTTAGAGAATAATGGTTATTCTGTTTACATGGATAATGCCTTCAATGGTCATGCACCCACTCGAAATGGTTTATCGAATCATGATCGTAGTAGTACACATATTCATAACATTGGTACCAAAAGATACAAAGTTAATAATGATAGTACCACATGCTTGTGGCACTGCCACGTAATGTCATATTGGTATAAATCGCATGAAGAAACTCCATGATGATGGATGTTTTTTGACTCACTCGATTTCGAATCGGTTGAGACATGCGAGCCATGCCTCTTGGGCAAGATGACTGAGACCCCGTCATCCAATATGATGGAACGGGCAAGTGGCTTATTGGAATTAATACATGTTGATGTATGTGGTCCAATGAGTGTTGAAACACACAGTGGATATCGTTGTTTTTCTTTACCTTCACTGATGATTTGAGTAAATATGGGGATATTTACTTAATGAAACACGAATCTGAAATGTTTGAAAGGTTCAAGGAGTTTCAGAGTGAAGTTAAAGATCATCGTGACAAGAAGATAAATGTCTATGATATGATCATGGAGGTGAATATCTAAGTTACGAGTTTGGTATGCAATTTTAGACAATGTGGAAATTGTTTCACAGCTCACGCCTCCTGGAACACCATAGTGTGATGGTGTGTTCGAACGTCGTAGTCGTGCTCTATTGGATATAGTGAGTACTATGATGTCTCTTATCGTTTTACCACTATCGTTATGGGGTTATGCATTAAAGACAAATCCATTCACTTTAACAGGGCACCATCTAAGTCTGTTGAGATGACACCGTGAGAATTATGGTTTGACAGAAGCCTAAGCTGTCATTTCTTAATGTTTGGGGCTGCGACGCTTATGTGAAAATGGGTTTTTCACCTAGCGAGCTCGAACTCAAAGCAGACAAATGCATCTTCATAGAATACCCTAATGAGACATTGGGTATACCTTCTATCTCAGATCCAAGCGCAAAAGGTGTTTGTTGCTAAGAACGGGTCCTTTTTGAGAAAGAGTTTCTCTCGAAAGAATTGAGTGGGAGGAAGATAGAACTTGATAAGGTTGTTGAACCTTTGTTTCAACCAGAGAATAGCGCAACACAGAAAGATGTTTCTGTAGAGCCTACTTAGTTGAAAAGGAAGTTAATGATGATGATCATGAAGCTTCGGATCAAGTCACTATCGAACCTCGTAGGTCGACAAGGACGCGTACTGCTCCTGAGTAGTACGACAACCCTGTCTTGGAAATCATGTTGTTGGACAACGATGAACCTACGAACTATGGAGAAGCGATGGTGGGCCCGGATTCCAACAAATGGCTAGGAGCCATGAAATCCGAGAAAGGATCCATGTATGAAAACCAAGTATGGACTTTGGTAGACTTGCCTGTTGAATGGCGGGTCATTGAGTACAAATGGACCTTTGAGATAAACATAGACGCTAATGGTGAAATGTCACCGTTTATAAAGCTCGACTTGTCGCGAAGAAGTTTCCGCCAAGTTCAAGGAGTTGACTGCAATGAGATTGTCTCATTTGTAGCAATGCTAAAAGTCTACTAAAATTTTGTTAGCAGTTGCTGCATTTTTCGATTATGAAATCTGGCAGATGGATGACAAAACAAGGTTTCCGTAATGGTTTCTGTGAGGAAGAGTTGTATGTGATACAACCAGAAGGTTTTGTCAATCCTAAGGATGCTAATAATATGCAAACTCCAGCGATCCTTCTATGGACTGGAGCAAGCATCTCGGAGTTGGAATATATGCTTTGATGAGGTGATCAAAGTGTTTAAGTTTATACAAAGTTTATGAGAAACTTGTATTTGCAAGAAAGTGAGTGGGAGCACTATGGAATTTCTTATAAGAATATGTAGTTGACATATTATTGATCGGAAATGATGTAGAATTTCTGGAAGAGCATGAAGGGTTGTTTGAAAAGTTTTGTTTTTCAAAGGAAGACCCAGATAAAGCTACTATTTTATTGAGCATCAAGATCTATAGGGATAGATCTATTTGCTTGATAAGTTTTTTCGACGAAGACATACCTTGACAAGTTTTTGAAGGAGTTCAAAATAGATGGGTCAAAGAAGGAGTTCTTGACTGTATTGTAAGGTGTGAAATTGAGTAAGACTCAATACCCGACCACGGCAGAAGATAAAGAAGAGATGAGTGTCATCTCCTATGCTTTAGCCATAGGCTCTATATAGTATGCCATGCTGTGTACCGCACCTGTGTGTGCCTTGCCATGAGTCTGTCAAGGGGTACAAGAGTAATCCAAGAGTGGATCACTAGACAGCGGTCAAAGTTAGCCTTAGTAACTTGAGAACTAAGGAAATATTTCTCGATTATGGAGGTGATAAAGAGTTCATCGTAAAGTGTTACGATGATGCAAGCTTTAAAACCAATCCGGATGACTCTTAGTAGAAATCCAGCTACGTATAGTGGAGCAGCCATTTGGAATAGCTCCAAGTGGAGCATGGGAGTAGTATCTACAAATATGACATGGAAAGTTTGTAAGGTACACACGGATCTGAATGTCGCAGACCCGTTGACTAAAACCTCTTTCACGAGCAGGACATGAACAAACCCCAGAACTTATTGGGTGTTAATCACATGATGATATGATCACATGGTGATGTAAGTGTTAATCACATGGTGATGTGAACTAGATTATTGACTCTAGTGTAAGTGGGAGACTGTTGGAAATATGCCCTAGAGGCAATAATAAAATGGTTATTATTGTATTTCCTTGTTCATGATAATTGTCTATTGTTCATGCTATAATTGTGTTAACCGGAAACCATAATACATGTGTGAATACATAGACCACAACATGTCCCTAGTGAGCCTCTAGTTGACTAGCTCGTTGATCAATAGATGGTCACGGTTTCATGGCCATGGACATTGGATGTCATTGATAACGGGATCACATCATTAGGAGAATGATGTGATGGACAAGACCCAATTCTAAGCATAGCACAAGATCGTGTAGTTCGTTTGCTAAAGCTTTTCAATGTCAAGTATCGTTTCCTTAGACCATGAGATTGTGCAACTCCCGGATACCGTAGGAATGCTTTGGGTGTGCCAAACGTCACAACGTAACTGGGTGGCTATAAAGGTGCACTACGGGTATCTCCGAAAGTATCTGTTGGGTTGGCATGAATCGAGACTGGGATTTGTCACTCCGTGTGACGGAGAGGTATCTCTGGGCCCACTCGGTAAGACATCATCATTATGAGCTCAATGTGACTAAGGAGTTAGTCACGGGATGATGTATTACGGAACGAGTAAAGAGACTTGCCGGTAACGAGATTGAACAAGGTATGGGGATACCGACGATCGAATCTCGGGCAAGTATCATACCGATAGACAAAGGGAATTGTATACGGGATTGATTGAATCCTTGACATCGTGGTTCATCCGATGAGATCATCGTGGAGTACGTGGGAGCCAACATGGGTATCCAGATCCCGCTGTTGGTTATTGACCGGAGAGGTGTCTCGGTCATGTCTACGTGTCTCCCGAACCCGTAGGGTCTACACACTTAAGGTTCGATGACGCTAGGGTTATAGGGAAAAGGTATACGTGATTACCGAAGGTTGTTCGGAGTCCCGGATGAGATCCCGGACGTCACGAGGAGCTCCGGAATGGTCCGGAGGTAAAGATTGATATATAGGAAGTCCAGTTTTGGTCACCGGAAAGTTTTCGGGCTCATCGGTAATGTACCGGGAGTGCCGGGAGGGTGCCGGAGGACCCCCGGGAGGGGTGTGACGACCAAAGGACCACATGGGCTGTTAGATAAAGTGTGCCAGCCCTTATTGGGCTGGGCAAGACTTTTGCTAAAGGCCCATGCGGCTGGAGATAAGGAGATAAGGCAAAAAGGATTTAAAAGGAGGAGATCCACCTCCCTTGTGGGAGGTGGACTCTCCCTTTAATTCAGCCGGCCATCTCCTCTTTGGAGTAGAGGCCAAGCCAGCCCTCCACGTCCCTCCTCCTATATATACTTGAGGTTTTGGATGTTTTGAGACAGGATTTGATCTCTCTCTCTCACGGCGAAGCCCTACCTCTCTTCTTCCTCCTCCGCAGCGCTTAGGCGAAGCCCTGTCGGAATACCTTGCTACTCCACCACCACCACGCCGTCGTGCTGCTGTTGGAGCCCTTCCCCAACCTCTCCTTCCTCCTTGCTGGATCAAGGTGTTGGAGACGTCACCGGGCTGCACGTGTGTTGAACGCGGAGGTGCCGTCCGTTCGGCACTTGATCGGATCTACCGCGATCTGAATCGCTGCGAGTACGACTCCATCAACCGCGTTCTTGCAACGCTTCCGCTTAGCGATCTTCAAAGGTATGAAGATGCAATCTCTCCCCTCTCGTTGCTGGTTTCTCCATAGATAGATCTTGGTGAACGTAGGAAAAATTTGATTTACTACTACGTCTCCCAACACCGAGAACATGGTGGTTGTGGCCACCCGGCTTGAAACAATTCCTATTCCAGATGAAGCGCCTTTTGCGGAAGAGGTACGGAATGCCATTGGATACCTTCAGATGGCGATGGCCCAACAGGAGAAGTATACTCACAGCCGGAGCCGCGTCCATTCAACGCCTCTCCCAAGCCGAAGCTTTAGCCGGTGCTATGAGTCACCGGAGGTTTCCAGCAGCGATCAGTAGAGAGGACCTCCGGGGGATGATCAACCGGCTCTAGATGCGCAACGCTCATGAACCGGGCAAGAAACCAGCAAGAGGCGACAGCTTTGGCCACGACGACTCACCAAGAGCCCATGCCCTCTGTATCAGTAGGAGCAGGAGTAACGACCAGGGCCGTGGGAGTGCCATGCTTATCGCCGGCTCTACGAAGTGAACGGTTGCCGAAGGATTTCAAAGGACCTTGCAAGGTTCCGAATTACACTACTAATTTGCCTCCGGAGGCCTGGATCGAAAGTTATGAACTGGCTATGGAAATGCTAGATGTCAGTGAGGCGGTGTGTGCTAAGTACTTTATCATGATGCTTGAAGGTCCGGCTCGCACGTGGTTAAAGGGGTTGCCTCCTAATACCATCAGTTCGTGGGCTGAGTTAAGGACAAGGTTCATCAAAAAAAATTCAAGGGACTTGCAAACAGCCTATGACCATCGTGGATCTCGATCACTGCGTCCAGCAGGAGGGTGAGTCGGCTCATCATTGGATCCGACGGGTGTCAGCCATCATCCACTCGTCTGAGCAGATCACGGCAGCCCAAGCCATGCTCATCTTAGAGAAGAACTGTCACTTCGTTCTGCTGAAGCAGAAACTTAGCCGGCTCAAGCATACGCGTCAGGATATGGGAGAGCTCATGATGGCTCTCACAAAGTATGCCGACTCTGATAACACGAAGGACCCAGGCTCTGATGAGGAGAAGGTTGGTCAAGGTAAGAAGAACAATCAAGGAAAAGGTGTGGTTCACAATGGTAACCAGAACAAGCGGAAGAATCCCGATGGCGGATCAGAACTGGTAGCCAATGCAAGTACCGGCCAGAATCCTCCTAAGGGCAATGGGAAGTTCAGGCCACCTTTTAATAAGAACAGGACTCCCTTCAATTTGGAGGAGGCGTTTAAGAAGCCTTGTCCAGAACACAGCCAGCCTGGCAAACCTTTGTCGCACGCATGGGGTGATTGCCACATTATGCAGAAGTTAAAGAGTTACTATACGCAACCCAACAACCAGGGCGGTGGTCCGCACGGCGGCTCGTGACCGGGCGGGTCAGGAGCCGGATTTGGGATCGGTGGCTCAGGTTCCGGTCATCATGGTCAAGGTAATCAAGGAGGGCATCCGCAACGCTCTGGTAACAACAACCAACAGCAGCATAACCAATCTGGATATCAAAGTAATCCGAAGCAGCTCAGCTCATGCAAATATCATGTTTTCATGACCAGCCTTAATGGGCGGGATCAGAAATTACGCAAGCGAGCGGTTCATGCTGTTGCGCCGACTCTGTTGGAAATATGCCCTAGAGTAAATAATAAATTAATTATTATCATATTTCCTTGTTCATGATAATCATTTATTATCCATTCTATAATTGTATTGATCGGAGACTTAGATGCATGCGTGGATACATAGACAAAACCATGTCCCTAGTATGCCTCTAATAGACTAGCTCGTTGATTAAAGATGGTTAAGGTTTCCTAGCCATGGACATGAGATGTCATTTGATAACGGGATCACATCATTAGGATAATTGTGTGATGGACAAGACCCAAACTACAAACGTAGCATATGATCGTGTCAGTTTATTGCTACTGTTTTCTGCATGTCAAGTATATGTTCCTTTGACCATGAGATCATGCAACTCACGAAAACCGGAGGAGTGCCTTGTGTGTATCAAATGTCGCAACGTAACTGGGTGACTATAAAGGTGCATTACAGGTATCTCCGAAGGTGTTTGTTGGGTTGGCATGGATCAAGACTGGGATTTGTTACTCCGTGTGATGGAGAGGTATCTCAGGGCCCACTCGGTAATACAACATCACAATAAGCCTTGCAAGCAATGTGACTAAGTGTTAGCCACGGGATCTTGTATTACAGAACGAGTAAAGAGACTTGCCGGTAACGAGGTTGAACTAGGTATACAGATACCGACGATCGAATCTCGGGCAAGTAACATACCGAAGAACAAAGGGAAACATCATACGGGATTAACTGAATCCTTGACATAGAGGTTCGACCGATAAAGATCTTCGTAGAATATGTAGGAACCAATATGGGCATCCAGGTCCCACTATTGGTTATTGACCGTAGAGGTGTCTCGGTCATGTCTACATAGTTCTCGAACCCGTAGGGTCTGCACACTTAAGGTTTGGTGACGTTTCGGTAGTATAGAGTTATGCATGGTGGTGACCGAAGGTTATTCGGAGTTCCGAATGAGATCCCATACATCACGAGGAGCTCCGCAATGGTCCGGAGGTAAAGATTGATATATAGGAAGTCCTGTTTTGGTTGCCAGAAAAGTTTTGGGCTCATCGATAGTGTACCGGGAGTGCCGGTAGTGTACCGGGGGACCATCGGGAGGGGTATTCTGACCCAAGAGACTATATCGGCTGTGGGAGAGTAAATACCAGCCCTTTGTCGGCTGGTGGAAGTCCCACACAAGGCCCATGCGGTTGGGAAGAAAATCCCAAAAGGAAAAAGGTGGAAAAAGGCAAAAAAGGGCCAAATAAGGGAGGAGTCCTAATCCTACTAGGAGTGAAGGAGGAGGACTCCTCCCTCCTTGGTTTGGCCGGCCCAAGGGCTGCCTCTTTGGCAGCCAAGCCTCCTCCTCCTCTCCTCCTATATATACTAGAGGATTTTAGGGTTTTGGCACAAGATTTTCAGCCACGTGCCACCCGTTCCTCTAGTGCATAGTTTCTCCTCTAGATCGGTTTTCTGCAGTGCTTAGGCGAAGCCCTGCCGGAATAGCTCCACCACCATCGCCGCAACGCCGTCATGCTGCCAGAGAACTCTTATACCTCTCCGCTCCCTCTTGCTGGATCAAGAAGGCGAAGATCGTCATCAAGCTGTACGTGTGCTGAACGCGGAGGTGCCGTCCGTTCGGCGCTAGATCGGAAGGACCGTGATCAAGATCGCGAGATGGATCGTGATGAGTTCGCAGACGGATCGTGATGAGTTCACGGGACAGATCATGATGAGATCACGGGACGGATCGTGATGAGTTCGCGGACGGATCGTGATTGGATCGCAGGACAGATCGTGATGAGATCGCGGGACACTCGGCGATTTGGATCGCGAAGACGTTCGATTACACCAACCGCGTTTCTTAACGCTTCCCGCTTAGCGATCTACAAGGGTATGTAGATCCACTCTCCCTCTCGTAGATGCTCATCACCATGGATAGATCTTGCGTGTGTGTAGGAATTTTTTTGTTTCCCATTTAACGTTCCCCAATAGTGGTATCAGAGCTAGGTGTATGTGTAGATGAGATCTCAAGTAGAACACAAAGAGTTTGTGGGCGTTGATGCTTAGATTGCTTCCTCCCTTGGTCATGTTTTGGTTCAGCGGTATTGTGGGATGAAGCGGCCCGGACCAACATTACTCGTACGCTTACGAGAGACCGGTTCCATCGACTGACGTGTAACTTCATTGCACAAAGATGGCTGGCGGATGTCTGTTTCTCCTACTTTAGTTGGATCGGATTCGACAAAGGCGGTCCTTGAGAAGGTTGAAAAGCAACTAGTGTATCACCGTTTTGGTTTTTGCATAGATGAGAATTGTTCTTGCTAGATACTCGTAGCAGCCACGTAAAACATGCAACAACAATTAGAGGACGTCTAACTTGTTTTTGCAGGGTATGTTGTGATGTGATATGGCCAATTACATGATGTGATATATGTGATGTATGAGATGATCATGTGATGTATAGATTATCACGACTTGCATGTCGATGAGTACGGCAACCGGCAGGAGCCATAGGGTTGTCTTTAATTATTGTATGACCCGTGTGTCAATCATTAAGTGCTATGTAATGCTTTACTTTATCGCTAAACGGTAGCAATAGTAGTACAAGCATGATGGGTGTGACAACCCCAATGGCGACACATTGATGGAGATCATGGTGTCGTGACGGTGACGATGAAGATCATGCCGGTGCTTTTAAGATGGAGATCAAAAGCACAAGTTCATGGCCATATCATGTCACTTATGATTTGCATGTGATGTTAATCCTTTTATGCACCTTGTTTTGCTTAGGACGACGGTAGCATTATAAGGTGATCCCTCACTTTAATTTCAAGATGAATTGTGTTCTCCCCGAGTGTGCACCGTTGCGAAAGTTCATCCTGTCGAGACACCACATGATGATCGGGTGTGATAGAATCTATGTTCACATACAACGGGTGCAAGCCAGTGGTTCACATGCAGAACACTCGGGTTAAACTTGACGAGCCTAGCATGTACAGACATGGCCTCGGAACACAAGAGACTGAAAGGTCGAACATGAGCCATATAGTAGATATGATCAACATGATGATGTTCACCATTGAAACCACCTCAACTCACGCGATGATCGGACTTGAGTTGGTGAATTTGGATCATGTATCACTCGAATGACCGAAGGGATGTCAATTTGAGTGGGAGTTCTTAAGTAATTAATTGAACTCATTATCATGAACATAGTCAGTACCATCTTTGCAAAATTATGTTGTAGATTACTAGCTCACGTTGTAGCTCCCTTGAATTTTTATATGTTCCTAGAGAAATAGAGTTGAAAGATAATGGTAGCAATATTGCGGACTGGGTCCCTGATCTGAGGATTGTCCTCATTGCTGCACTGAAGGCTTATGTCCTTAATGCACCGCTCGGTGCGCCAACCCCTCTAGCTTCGTCTGTAGATGTTGTGAACATCTGACAGGCACGTTCTGATGACTACTTGATAATTTAGTGCGTCATGCATTACGGCTTTGAATTGAGGCTCCGAAACGTTTTGAACGTCACAGAACATATGAGATATTCTAAGAGCTGAAATTAGGATCTCAGGCTCGTGCCTGTGTTGCGAGATATGAGATCTCCAACAAGATTCTTTGCCTGCAAGATGAAAGAGAATTGCTCAATCGTTGAGCATGTGCTCAGATTGTTTGGGTGCTACAATCGCTTGAATCGAGTGGGAGTTGATCTTCCAGATAAGATAGTGATTAATATAGTTCTCTAAGTCACTGTTACTAAGCTACTAGAACTTGGTGATGAACTATAAAATGCTAGGGATAGAAATAATGATCCCTGAGCTGTTCGCGATGTTTGACACCGTGAAGGTAGAAATCAAGAAGGAGCATCAAGTGTTGATGGTTAGTCAAACCACTAGTTTGGAGAAGGGCAAGAGCAGGGAGGGAAACTTCATGGATAGCAAGTCAGTTGCTTCTCTAGGGAAGCAACCCAAAGTTGAACCAAAACCCGAGACTAAGTGCTTCGATAACAAGGAGAGCGGTCGCTGAAGCGGAACAACCCTAGATACTTGGTAGATAAGAAGGCTGGCAACATCGACCGAAGTATATTTGATATACGTTTTAATGATGTGTGCCTTGCGAGTACTCCTAGTAGCACTTGGGTATTGGATACCAGTTCGATTGCTAAACGTTAGTAACTCGAAATAAAAGCTATGGAATAAGCGAAGAACTAGATAAGGGTGAGGTGACGATGTGTGTTGGAAATGTTTCCAAGGTTGATGTGATCAACATCACACGCTCTCTCTACCTTCGGGATTAGTGACAAACCTAAATAAATGTTATTTGGTGTTTTGCGTTGAGCATGAACGTGATTGGATCGTGTTTATTGCAACACGGTTATTCATTTAAGTTAGAGAATAATGGTTATTCTGTTTACATGAATAATACCTTCAATGGTCAAGCACCCAGTGAGAATGGTTTGTTGAATCTTGATCGTAGTAATACACATGTTCATAACATTGATGCCAAAAGATACAAAGTTAATAATAATTGTACCACATACTTGTGGCACTGCCGCTAAATGTCATATTGGTATAAAACGCATGAAGAAACTCCATGCTGATGGATCTTTGGACTCATTCGATTTCGAATCGGTTGAGACATGCGAACCATGCCTCTTGGTCGAGATGACTAAGGACCCCGTTTTCCGATTTGATGGAGCGGGCAAGTGATTTATTGGAAATGATACATGTTGATGTATGCAATCCAATGAGTCTTGTAGCGTGCGGTGGATATCGTTATTTTCTTACCTTCACTGATGATTTGAGTAGATATAGTGTATATTTACTTAATGAAACACAAGTCTGAATCGTTTGAAAGGTTCAAGCAAATTTAGAGTGAAGTTTAAGATCATCGTGACAAGTAGATAAAAATGTCCACGATATGACCGTGGAGGCGAATATCTGAGTTACAAGTTTGGCATACAACTTTAGACAATGTGAAAGTTGTTTCACAACTCACGCCACCTGGAACACCATAGTGTGATGGTGTGTTCGAATGTCATAGTCGTACTCTATTTGATATGGTGCATGCTATGATGTCTCTTATCATTTTGCTACTATAATTTTGGGGTTATGCATTAGAGACAACTAGATTCACTTTAAATAGGGCACCATCTAAATCCGTTGAGATGACATCGTGTGAATTAGGGTTTAATAGAAACCCAAGCTGTCATTTCTTAATGTTTAGTGCTGCAACGCTTGTGTGGAAAATGTTTTCACCTAATGAGCTCGAACCCAAAGCGGACAAATGCATCTTCATAGAATACCTAAGAATAGTTGGGTAAACCTTCTATCTCAGATCCAAGCATAAAGTGTTTGTTTCTAAAACTGGGTCCTTTCTCGAGAAAAAGTTTCTCTCGAAAAAATTGAGTGGGAGGAAGACAGAACTTGATGAGGTTGTTGAACCTTTGTTCAACCAGAGAGTAGTGCAGCGCAGGAAGTTGTTTTCTATGGAGCCTACATTAGTTGAAGAGGAAGTTAATGATGATGATCATGAAGCTTCGGATCGAGTTACTATCAAACCTCGTAGGTCGACAAGGATGTGTACTTCTCCTGAGCGGAACGACAACCCTGTCTTGGAGGTCATGTTGTTGGACAAGATGAACCTACGAGCTGTGGAGAAGCGATGATGGGCCCGGATTCTGAAAAATGGTTAGAGGCCATAAAATCCGAGAAAGGATCCATGTATAAAAACCAAGTATAGACTTTGGTAGACTTGCTGGTTGGACGGCAGGTCGTCGAGTACAAATGGACCTTTAAGATGAAGACAAACACTGATGGTGAATGTCACCATTTATAAAGCTCGACTTGTCGCAAAGAAGTTTCGACAAGTTCAAGGAGTTGACTGCGATGAGACTTTCTCACTCGTAGCGATGCTAAAGTCTTTTGGAATTATGTTAGCACTTGCTGGATTTTTCAATTATGAAATCTGGCGGATGGATGTCAAAACATCGTTTCCTTCCTCAAGGAAAGGTTGTATGAGATACAACCAGAAGGTTTTTGTCAGTCCTAAGGATGCTAAAAGGCATGCAAGCTTCAGTGATCCTTCTATGAACCGAAGCAAGCATCTCGGAGTTGGAATATACACTTTGATGAGGTGATCAAAGTTTTTGAGTCTATACAAAGTTTATGAGAAACTTGTATTTACAATAAAGTGAGTGGGAGCACTATAGAGTTTCTGGTAAGCATATGTGGTTGACATATTGTTGATCGGAAATGATGTGGAATTTCTGGAAAGCATGAACGGTTGTTTGAAACGAGTTTTTAAAAGGAAGACCTGGATAAAGCTACCTAATTGTTGAGCATCAAGATCTATAGAGATAGATCAAGAAGCTTGATGAGACTTTTCAATAAGTACATACCTTGACAAAGTTTTTGAAAGAATTCAAAATGGATCAGTCAGAGAAAGAGTTCTCGCCTGATTTGTAAGGTGTGAAGTTGAGTAAGACTCAATGCCCAGTGACTGCAGAAGATAGAGAAAAGATGAGTGTCATCCCCTATGCTTCAGCCATAGGCTCTATCATGTATGCAATGCTGTGCACAAGACCCAATGTCAACCTTGCCACAAGTATGGCCAAAAGGTTTCAAAGTGATCCTGGAATGGAGCACTGGACAACGGTCAAGATTATCCTTAGTAACTAAAAGACTAAGGAGATGTTTCTCGATTATGGAGGTGATAAAGAGTTCGCCGTAAAGACTTACGTCGATGCAAGCTTTAACACCAATCCAGATGACTCGTAGTAGCAATCTGGATACGTATAGTGGAGCAGCCATTTGGAATAGTACTAAGTGGAGTGTGGTAGCAGTGTTTACGGTTTGACATAGAAATTTGCAAAGTACACACGGATCTGAATGTCGCAGACCCGTTGACTATAAGACCTCTCTCACATGCAAAGCATGATCAAGCCCCAAAACTCATTGGGTGTTAGATTCATAACAATGCGAATCACATGGTGATGTGAACAACATTATTGACTTTAGTGCAAGTGGGAGACTATTGGAAATATGCCCTAGAGGCAATAATAAATTAGTTATTATCATATTTCCTTGTTCATGATAATAATTTATTATCCATGCTATAATTTTATTGATCGGAGACTTAGATGCATGTGTGGATACATAGACAAAACCATGTCCCTAGTATGCCTCTAATAGACTAGCTTGTTGATTAAAGATGGTTAAGGTTTCCTAGCCATGGACATGAGATGTCATTTGATAACGGGATCACATCATTTGGAGAATGGTGTGATGGACAAGACCCAAATTACAAATGTAGCATATGATCATGTCAGTTTATTGCTACTGTTTTCTGCATGTCAAGTATATGTTCCTTTGACCATGAGATCATGCAACTCACGAAAACCGGAGGAGTGCCTTGTGTGTATCAAACGTCGCAACGTAACTGGGTGACTATAAAGGTGCATTACAGGTATCTCCGAAGGTGTTTGTTGGGTTGGCATGGATCAAGACTGGGATTTGTTACTCCGTGTGACGGAGAGGTATCTCAGGGCCCACTCGGTAATACAACATCACAATAAGCCTTGCAAGCAATGTGACTAAGTGTTAGCCATGGGATCTTATATTACGGAACGAGTAAAGAGACTTGCCGGTAACGAGGTTGAACTAGGTATACAGATACCGACGATCAAATCTCGGGCAAGTAACATACCGAAGAACAAAGGGAAACATCATACGGGATTAACTGAATCCTTGACATAGAGGTTCGACCGATAAAGATCTTCGTAGAATATGTAGGAACCAATATGGGCATCCAGGTCCCGCTATTGGTTATTGACCGTAGAGGTGTCTCGATCATGTCTACATAGTTCTCGAACCCGTAGGGTCTGCACACTTAAGGTTTGGTGACGTTTCGGTAGTATAGAGTTATGCATGGTGGTGACCGAAGGTTGTTTGCAGTCCCGGATGAGATACCGGATGTCACGAGGAGCTTCATAATGGTTCGGAGGTAAATATTGATATATAGGAAGTCCTTTTTTGGTCGCCGAAATGTTTCGGGCTCATCGGTAGTGTACCGGGAGTGCCGGTAGTGTACCGGGGATCATCGGGAGGGGTATTTCGACCCAAGAGGCTATATGGGCTGTGGGAGAGTAAATACCAGCCCTTTGTGGGCTGGTGGAAGTCCCACACTAGGCCCATGCGACTGGGAAGAAAAGCCCAAAAGGAAAAAGGTGGAAAAAGGCAAAAAAGGGCCAAATAAGGAAGGAGTCCTAATCCTACTAGGAGTGGGGGAGGAGGACTCCTCCCTCCTTGGTTTGGCCGACCTAAGGGCTGCCTATTTGGCAGCCAAGCCTCCTCCTCCTCTCCTCCTATATATACTAGAGGATTTTAGGGTTTTGGCACAAGATTTTCAGCCACGTGCCACCCGTTACTCTAGTGCATAGCTTCTCCTCCAGATCGGTTTTCTGCAGTGCTTAGGCGAAGCCCTGCCGGAATAGCTCCACCACCATCACCGCAGTGCCATCACGCTGCTGGAGAACTCTTCTACCTGTCCGCTCCCTCTTGCTGGATCAAGAAGGCGGAGATCGTCATCAAGCTGTACGTGTGCTGAACGCGGAGGTGCCGTCCGTTCGGCGCTAGATCGAAAGGACCATGATCAAGATCGCGAGATGGATCGTGATGAGTTCGTGGGAAGGATCGTGATGATATCATAGGACGGATCATGATGAGTTCGCGGGATGGATCATTATTGGATCGCGGGACGGATCGTGATGAGATCGCGGGACACTCGACGATGTGGATCGCGAAGACGTTCGACTACACCAACCGCGTTTCTTAACACTTCCCGCTTAGCGATCTACAAGGGTATGTTGATCCACTCTCCCTCTTTTAGATGCTCATCACCATGGATAGATCTTGCGTGTGCGTAGGAATTTTTTTGTTTCCCATGGAACGTTCCCCAACAGGCTCTGTCGCAGTACTTAGAGTGGTCTGAATATAACATAACATGTAGCCGGGAAGATCACCCGTTGCGTGTTGATGACCCGGGGCGGCTGGCTTTGGTGGTTGCCACCCAAGTGGGAGGATATATGGTGAATAAGGCGCTTATGGATGGAGGCAGCAGTATCAACATCCTCTATTATGACACCTTTCGGCGGATGATGTCGCTTGACAAGGATCTTAAGCCCTCATCCACCGTTTTTCATGGTGTGGTGCCAGGCAAGTCGGCTTATCCGGTAGGTAGGATTTCTTTGGAAGTTGCCTTTGGTGACGAATATAACTACAGAGTGGAGTCTTTGTGGTTTGAAGTGGTCAACATCAAGAGCCCTTACCATGCGTTGTTTGGGCGGCCGGCTTATGCTAAGTTCATGGCTAGGCCCTGCTATGTCTACTTACAGCTCAAGATGCCCGGGTTAAAAGGTACAATTACCGTTCATGGTGATCGGAATACGGCTATTGAGTGTGAGGAAGGAGATGCGGCTTATGCAGAATCCAGTTGTGCTCAGGAGGAGCTTAAGTTTTATAAGGAGAATGTTGACCCGGAGGATATGACACCGCTGAAAGAGACTACAACGGAGGTTGAGCTGCCCCTTAAGTTTTCGGCAGATGATACCAAGGCAATAGACTTCACTCTGGGCGACTCATCCAAACAGTTCATCATTGGGGCTCACATGGATCCCCAAATAGGAAAGCGCGCTCATCGAATTCATCCGTGAGAATCGATACATCTTTGCATGGAAACCTTCTGACATGCCAGGTGTTCCGAGAGAGTTCGCTGAGCACAATCTTAATGTGGACCCTAAGTTTAAATCTATCAAGCAGTTTCTACGGCGGTTCAAAAGGAGAGACGCAAGGCCATCGGAGCAGAGGTCGTCCGGCTCTTAGCGGCAGGTTTTATCGTCGAGGTCTTTCACCCGGAGTGGCATGCTAACCCAGTGTTGGTGCTCAAAAAGAACGGCACGTGGCGGATGTGTGTGGATTATACGGACCTTAACAAGGCTTGTCCGGCTGACCCCTTTGCTCTCCCTCGTATTGATCAGATCATTGATGCTACAATGGGTTGCGAAAGCCTGTGCTTCCTGTATGCTTATTCAGAATATCATCAGATCAAGATGGCGGTTAAGGACCAAGAGAAGATGACTTTCATTACGCCTTTTAGAGCCTTCTATTATGTATCTATGCCTTTCGAGCTCAAGAGTGCCCAGACGACTAATCAGCGCTGTGTGCAGAATTGCCTTCACAGTCAGATTGGGCGCAATGTTCATGCTTATGTGGATGATGTTGTGATCAAATCAAGGAAGAAGGAGGCCCTTTTAGACGACTTAAGGGAAACTTTTGACAATCTCCGGATCTACAAGATGATGCTTAACCCGGCCAAGTGTGTTTTTGGTGTCCCGGCTGGCAAGCTCTTGGGATTTCTGGTTTCTGAGCGTGGCATTGAGGCTAACCCAGATAAAATCAAAGCTATCACCTCCCTGGGAGAGCCGGCCTGTGTTAACGATGTCCAGCGCCTGGCGAGGCGAATCGCCGTGTTGAGCCGGTTCATAAGCCGCCTCGGTGAGAAAGCTATTCCCCTATATCAGATGATGAAAAAGACAGATAATTTTGTCTGGAGTACAGCGGCGGGTGAAGCATTGGAGGCCTCAAGAAACAACTCACTGAGCCACCGGTATTGGCTGCTCCGGCTGAGAAAGAACCTTTGCTCCTGTACATGGCGGCTAACAACCGGGCAGTCAGCGCCGCAATTGTGGTTGAGCGCAAGGAAGCCGGGAAGGAGTATACGGTTCAAAGGCCGGTTTATTATATCAATGAGGTCCTAACTGAATCCAAGCAGAGATATCCACATTGGCAGAAGCTAGTGTATGGAGTGTTCATGGCCAATCGCAAGTTGAAGCACTATTTACTAGGGCACGAGATCACCATGGTCAGTTTTGCTCCGTTGGGGGATATAATCCAGAACAGAGAAGCTACTGGTAGGATTGCTAAGTGGGCATTGGATCTAGGACCTCTCAATCTAAAATATGTGCCTCATATGGCCATCAAGTCCCAAGCCCTTGTGGATTTTATAAACGACTGGACAGAGTGTCAAGCTCCTAAGGAAAAGCCGGATAACACATACTGGACTATACATTTTGATGGATCCAAGCAGCTGGAAGGATCAAGAGTAGGAGTTGTTTTGACATCTCCCAAAGGTGATAAATTTTGTTATGTGCTATGGCTGATGTTCCCTTGCACCAACAATGCGGCTAAGTATGAGGCTCTGCTTCATGGTCTCAGAGTAACCAAGGAGATGAATATAAGCCGGGCAAGGTGTTTGGGCGACTCAGATCTTGTGGCTCAGCAAGTTTCAGGCACGTGGGATTCCAGGGACCCGCGGATGGCGGCTTATCGACAGGCGGTGGATGTCATTGCTGGTCACTTCGAAGGTTATCAAGTAGATCACATTAATCGTCGCAGGAATGAGGAAGCTGATGCCTTATCACGGTTAGGCTCTCAGCGAAAGCCGGTGCCGCCCAATATCTTTTTGGATGTTTTATATCATCCGACAGTCAAGTTGCCTTTAGAGAAAGATTTGGCTGTCCCTGACCCGGAGGGGCAATTGGTGGCGGCTCTACATGCTATTCCGAATTGGACTATGCCTTACCTGGCCTATTTGACTCGGGGCGAGTTACCTGATGATGAAAATCTAGCCAGACAGATCACCCGGTGGTCTAAGTCGATGACAATAGTTAATGGTGAGTTGCACAAGTGCAGCGTTACCGGGGTTTTTCAACGTTGTGTCTCACCAGAGGAAGGTCAGGAAATTTGGAATGAAATTCACGCTGGAGATTGCGGACATCACGTCGGCTCAAAGTCTTTGGTAGCTAAGGCGTTCTGGCATGGTTTCTTCTGGTTGACGGCTCACAAAGACGCAGAGGATCTGGTCCGCAAGTGTGACGACTGTCAAAAATTCGGCCGGTGTGCTCATGTTCCGGCTCAAGAGTTGCGGATGATACCAATTACTTGGCCGTTTGAAGTCTGGGGGCTTGATATGGTAGGACCTTTCAAGAGATCCAAGGATAAGAAAACACACCTCCTGGTGGCGGTTGATAAGTTCACCAAATGGGTAGAGGCTGAGCCGATCAGCAAGTGTGATGCGGCTACGTTAAAAAGCTGATCTACCATTTTGGTTACCCCCACAACATCATCACTGACAATGGCACAAATTTGTCCAAGGGAGCCATGAAAAAATTCTGCGATTAAGAGCACACCCGGCTTGATGTTTCAGCAGTTGCTCATCCGCAGTCCAACGGTCAGGCGGAGCGTGCCAATCAAGATATTTTGAGTGGTATCAAGCCACAACTCATGGTTCCTTTACAACGAACACATGGTTGTTGGGTAGAAGAGCTGCCCTCCGTCTTATGGAGTATCAGAACCACCCCCAACAGATCCATAGGGTATACACCTTTCTTCATGGTTTACGATGCCGAGGCCGTGTTGCCAAGTGACATCCGACATGACTCGCCACGAGTGGCGGCTTACGTTGAGACGAACAATGAGATGGCACATCAGGATGCGTTGGATGCCTTGGAGGAGGAACGAGAGCTAGCAACTGCCCGTTTGGCGATTTATCAACAAGACCTGCGCCGCTATCATAGCCGCAGGGTTAAGACTCGGACGTTTCAAGAGGGCGACTTAGTTCTACGGCTGATTCAAGACCAGACAAAAATGCATAAATTATCTCCTCCATGGGAAGGGACTTTTGTAGTCAGCCGAAATCTCAACAACGGGTCATATTACCTCATTGACATTCGAGACGACTCAGATACTTCGGGTCAGGAGACCCGCCGGCCGTGGAACATAGAGCATCCGCGGCCTTATTACACTTAAGGTTGTTGAGAATCGTCACTGTACATTATCATTGTAAATATCATATTTATATAAAATAGCATCCCTGCAAGCCGGGGCCTCTTCCACATCGCACATCTTTATCGATGCAAATACATTGGCTATCGAGTGGGGCTTCTTACCTTCGGGTATCGCTTATCTCACCCTAACAGCCAGCTTTATGCCATTTCCGGTTAACATGTTAACCGCGGTTGTCGAAGGGGGCTTCTTACCTTCGGGTATCACTTATCTCACCGTAACAACTGGCTTTATGCCATTCCAGTTGACATGTCAGCTGCAGCTGTCTAAGGGGGCTTCTCACCGACGGGTGTCGCTTATCTCACCCTAACAACCGGCTTTATGCCATTTACGGTTAACATGTTAACCGCGGTTGTCGAAGGGGGCTTCTTACCGATAGGTTCACTTATCTCACCCTAACAATCGGCTTTATGCCATTCCAGTTGACATGTCAGTTGCGGCTGTCGAAGGGGGGCTTCTTACCCTCGGGTATCGCTTATCTCACCCTAACAGCTGACTTTACGCCATTTCCGGTTAACATGTTAGCCGCGGTTGTCGAAGGGGCTTCTTACCTTCGGGTATCGCTTATCTCACCCTAACAACCATCGTTCGCGCCAAAAATGTTGACAAGTCAACATTGGCTGTCAAACGGGGCTTCTTACCTTTGGGTATCGCTTATCTCACTCTAACAGCCGGCTTTATGCCATTCCGGTTAACATGTTAGACACAGTTGTCGAAGGGGGCTTCCCACCTCCGAGTGTAGCTTATCTATCCCTAACAACCGGCGTTCGCGCCAGAAATGTTGACAAGTTAACATAACCATACAGGGGGCTTCCTTCCCTATGGGTGAAGCTTATCAAACCTTCTCGGCCGGCTCTAAAGCCAAGCGAAGAATTCTATCAAACACATTGGGAAGACACAACATCTTCGGGTTACGCTTTTAAGCTGCCCTCCTAATGGTGGAAAGGTACATTCATACATGCAGGAAACTAAGCTACGAAGAGTCGGTAAGGCATATAATGAGAGGGACACGGAAGATGGCAGATGTCTATTTTAAAGCCTGACTTTCATACATGCGTGATGGCACAAGTTCAGCAAAGGCAAAAGTTGTTGCTATCCTATTACAGACGCTCTCTGTGGAGCTCAAAATATCATCAAGTTTTTTACATCTCCCATGGCGGGTCATGGAGATCCGGCTATTACAAGTTTTCTAACAAAGCAGTCAGCTGGCTGGCGGGTCATCCTGCTCCGGCTCTTTGGCTGCCTTGATCTGGAGATTATCCAAGTCCCAATTGCAGTTGGTTAAAGCCGCAAAAGTTCCTTCTTCAAAGAAGGGGACGGGTCAAGATCAGAAGCGAAGAGAGTCTTACTGCGAGCGGGTGCCAGATCCTGGCACTCAAAGAGGGGACCACGGATCCTCTTTTGATCAGCACTGTAAGCCGCCTGCTAAGTCGCCAAGTTGACCTCTTCTGCTAAGACGGGGGTTAGGACTTTGGAATCTTTCATGCACCGAGCATAGTCAGCATCGGTAAACTCAAAGCTATCGTACTTCTTGGATGGAAACCCATCCATCATCTCAGCCGGAGTAAGCTCTGGAGTGAAAGCCAATGCCCGGCTTATGGCCGCAATCGCCCCCTGGCGGGCGGCTGATTTCTTCAGCTCCACAATCTGTTTGGGCATCGTTGACAGGAGCTCCAAGACACTTTTGAGAGCCGAAGGAATGTTCTCTTTATACTGCACAACCTTGATTGTGCATACCGCCCCGCAGTACAGTTTTTCTATCAATGTGTATATAGCCTTCAGAGGCAGCAGGCTGTCGGAGACAAGTTGGCGGCTCCTAGGACCTGCATGAGACAGAGGCCTCGTTATGAGTCGCCAGCACAAGTCCAAAAATCCGGATCGAGCCAAGCTATTAAAAACTTACCAAAAAGGGCAGCTGCCATCTTCGTGATGTGATGCTTCAAAGACTGCAGCTCGTCAGATACTATCATGAGTCACTGATCGACATCATCCGCCCGTTTAGTCAATGTATCTTTTTCAGCCTCGATAGATTCCTTGAAGGTGGTGAAGTCAGCTTTGATCTTAGCTAGCTCTTCGACAAGGAGCCGGCATGTCTCGTCAGCTTCATTCCGGGTGGCTTGCTGAGTAGCTAAGTTCGTTTTTAAGCTGGCCAATTCTGACCCGGCTTCGATTAAAGCTTCCCGCGACGTATCAAATTATGGAGTACATAAGAAAGTCTCAAACAGATTGCAAGCAATATGCATGACACTTGGGGGCTAATGTCTATTTTCAAGATAGTTCCGAATCATCTTTGACAAGTTTGACCCGGAACTTGGGGGCTACATATTGCTTTTCTAAAGAGGTTCAACATGTAAGTCCTGGCTCAACTTTGGAAAAGATTAAGCCGACCCTTGGGGGCTACAGTTGGCTCTGGTAACTATCTTCTAGGAAGTACCAGTTCAAAATTATCAATTATTGAGCCGACCCTTGGGGGCTAACAAGAATGATTTCAGATTACGACTAAATAAATTAAAGCCTACACATTACATATGTCTACTTCTGCTAAAGATGGAAGAGCCGGATTATTATTAGTCAATATTAACCCGGCTCTTGGGGGCTACGTAAGGGTATAAGGGGGAAAAAGGAATACCTCATATCGTCTCTTCATTAAGTTAACCAGTTTGAGCTCCAAATCCCGGCTTGTAGACAACCGGTTCATAGCTAGCATGAACTTCGTCGACTGTTATTTTCTCTAAGGCAGAGAGCTCAACTTCCAGCTTCCTCGAAGCTTCAGCTATTTCACTATGCTTGGTTAGCACGTGAGGTGAAGGAGAGTGCAAGCTGGCGCCAGTATCACGACGTCCAGGGCAGTGGTATCATCAGCAGCCTTGGCAGGGCTCGGCGGCTTGGGAAGGTCCCTTTGCGGGCTCTCAAGAATAATGTCATCAGCTGCCGGCTCTATAGAAGTCGCTGGGAGGTCCGGCTTGGCAAGCTTCGGTTCTTGAGCAGTAGGGCCAGGGGAGGACTTGTTGGTTTTCCTCCGCTTAGCTTGAGCCCTAGAAAAGACATGAAGGCTAGAATTCAAGGGTTACAGCCGTCGAAGAGCCAGATGTAAAGGCTACAAAATGCTTATAGCGGATTAATCTTCGGAGGTGGAAGAGCAGTGGCCGTAGAGTCGTCGGATGAAGGTGATCCCTGAGAGATAGTTCAGTTGATATAAGGCAGTGTTGAGAGTACAAAGGAAAAGCTAATAAAATCAAACAGAGATGCATACCTCTGCGGGGCGCTTCTTTGGAGCCGGGGAGTTAGGCAACCCAGACATGAGATCAGTAGAGCCGGCGCTCCGGGTCTGACGACGGTCGACTTGCTGTTGCTTTTTCAAAAGAAATTGGGGATCCAAATGAGCAAGAGGATGAGAAAGGGGAACTTTTTGAACAACCCGCCGTATCTTCCGGGGTACAAAACATTATGAGTCGAATGAAATATAAGTTACCTCAGGAACGCTGGCCCGACTCGTCTCTACCTCGTCCTACGAATAAGTTGTTGTCAGTAAGGTGAATAATGAGGTTACAGAAAATAGTCAAACTATACCTCTGAGCCGGATGATTCTGGCAGTTCAAACCATTCTTCTTGAGGGGTGGTCTTCTTCGTCGTCTTCTTGGCTGGGGCCTTCTTCTTGCTCTTCTTCACATGAGGAATATACTTCTTCTTCCAGAAGTCGGAGTCAGCCTAGAAAGGTAAGCTGGTTAATGGTGATGAATTGACAAAGTCCTAACTAAACAGAGAAAAGAGACAATGAAGAGTTGTCTTACGTCTGGAGCCGAGTTAACAACACTTAAAGGCGCCATCCCAATAGCGCTGCAAGCTCCTGACGTCTCATGAACAAGACTCCGGATGACAGTGGTGATATCGTCTTCGGTTAAAGTTGTCCGGTTGAAGCATAAGGAACTATCATACTTGCCCGGATATTCGCACATGAGGCGGCTTCTCAGGCTCAAAGGCATAACTCTCTAGGAGATCCAGCAGCGGATCAAGTCCAGACCCGTTAATCCGTTGGCCATGAGGGCTTTAATCTTGGCATGAGCCGGCTTGTGCCTTGCACGTTCAGAAGTTGATAGCCGGCCGGGAAGCTCCGAAGTTGTCTTAAGCTGGGAAGGGCGATAGCCCGACAGCGGATGCTCACCCTCCGGGGAGGTATCCTTGCAGTAGAACCAAGGTTATTCCAATCCTTTGGATGACTCGGCATTGGTACAACCGGGAAGGTAATATCTCGACGCCTCTGAATAGAAATTCCACCAAGTTCTAAGCTCGGGCTGGCCTTTACTTCAATTTGCCGGTTCGCGTAAAAGAATTCTCGGAAGAGACCTACAGACGGCTGAGTTTGCAGATAGACCTCGCTGAGTACTTGGAAGTTGCAGATATTTGAGACGGAGTTGGGGGCAAGATCTTGAGGATGCAGCTTATAGAAATGAAGGATGTCCCAGAAGAATTTTGAGCCAGGAGGTACGAATCCACATTCAATATGATCCGAAAAGCCAACTACCTCGCCCTCTTGAGGAATGGGCTTCAGTTCATTACCCGAAACCAGCCAATGGATGACCTCTTTGGCAAGAAGGGTGCCCGCAAGTACAAAGTCCATCAGAAACTCTTCGGTAATGCAAGAACTGACCGAGTTGCAGGAGTTAGATGCGCGAGACATGGCGACCGTTTTTAACTGTACAAAGTAACCATGTATGGCGAGTCAAAAAAATGGCGAACAAATATGGGCGGCTTAAAAGGCTTAAGACCTTAAGGGTGAGACACCAAGATCCGGCTGATGAGAGCCGGAACAACATGGCGGGTCAACATCACAAAAGGACAGGGAGAAATTTGGCTAAGTACTGAAAACAGGTTCCACGAAATCTTGCTAAAATTGCAGATCTAGAAAAATAAAAGAAATGTCTATATTTCCAAACTTAGAGATGAACAAAGAAAGCTTGAAAACGACGGGCGGAGCCGTGGTGAATCTAAAACAGCATCAGTGTCGGTCTTCTACCTAGCTGCGCCATAGGGACAGGTTACGGTTGAAGACTGATGAACTGAACATGGCTGGCATTGATGGAAACCCGAGTTCTAAGAACAGCGGCGGCGGAGCTCCATGGAAACCCTACCGGAACAAGCTGCGGATCTAAGGGGAGAAAGACTCACCGACGACGGCGCGATGAAGGCGGAAGATATTCTGGATCGCGTCAGGTTGATGCAGCGGCCCTGTCGATGACGAGGAGGAGACGACGCTGGAGCAGGAGGCACTAGAAACAGAAGCATCGGAAGGAAGGAGATGATGGGGCGAGCGGGAGAAAGAAAATGCCGCCCCGGGCGGTCCTATTTAATAGGGAAAAGGCGGAACGGGCACGAAAATCCAGGCGACGGATGTCGTTTTACCAAGGCGGACGCCTCGATCTTCGGGCTATTCATTTAATAAGAAGATTCGTTGCGTGCGTCAGAGGATCTTTTTGCAGATTTGACATGACGTCACGACGGGTCATTTCCGGGCGACTCGCCGAAGAGTAAGAAGAAAGGCTGAAGTGAGCAAGCTCAAATCAACCTGGGGCCTAATGTTGGGGATATAACCCCACGGTGAGACCCGCCCTAAGCGCTCCGGGTCATGCCTAGCGGCTCGTACACCAGCCCAAGAGTGAGCTGTGGGGACTTAAGGCCCAAAACACTTGGCGGCTCGACGAGATGGGCCGACAGGTGGCCCAGATGAAGAAGACCTGGGTGTGTAAACCGCTCGGGGACAACTTGGTCAGGAAAGGCAAGAGAAGATAGATGTAGACCCGGACATGTAATGAGAGTCGGTTACAACTTGTATGATCCATGGTCTTGACCTCCTATATAAAGGCAAGACCTGGGGCGACTTAGAGATCAGGTTATCGAGAACTAGGTCAAGAAATAGCTCCCTTGTAATCGATACATCAAGCAATACAAGCACAAGCATGATGTAGGCTATTACCTCGACTTGAGGGGCCAAACCTGGGTAAACTCGTGTCCTTCATCCCAACCAACCCCTTTGAGTCCATCACGTTAGCAATGGCCCCGAACCCGAGTCCGTTTACCCGGACATCTGCCGTGATAAAACCACGACACATTCATCATCGCATCATTCGCATCATCTACATAGCATCGTCACTCGTTTTCAAAAACTTGCATTTGTTCGTAGCTGCCGGTTCTCTCCATTCGTGTCTGAAAGTGCGTTATATCGACTAGAGGGGGGATGAATAGGCAATTTTTACAAATTCATCACTTGAGGAATTTCAACTTGAGGAATTTGAAATGTGATGAACAACTAGCAGCGGAATAAGTACTCAAGTGCATGAGAAACATAGCAATAGCATAGCCACCATGATGAAATAAAACATGCACAGATTATAGGTAGCGTGATACAGGATAAGCAGGTGAGGAACAAGGTAACTTGAATAATTTGAGGTGAGGAAATTGTGAAATTCTTCAAACAATAAAGGTCAATTTCATCAACAGGTATACGAGGAAATGAATGGGTTGAGGAAATAGAAGCCCGATGAAGACAATGGTTTGATGACCCAGTTCCAACTGCTATGATAGTCATACGTCTGGTTTGGAGCGGCCTGGTATTTAAACCAGAGGACACACAGTCTCAGGACACACAGTTCTTACCGTATTCTCCTTGAGCTAAGGTCACAAAGTCCTCGCCCAACACTCTTGGTAAGTCTTCAAGGTAGACTTCCAAACCCCTCACAAACTGGTCACCCGATGATCCACAATTGACTGGTGGATGCTCTAGACCAAGGTCACTCCATGATCCCCAATTGACTGCAGGATGCACTAGACCATGACGCCTAACCGTGTGGAAGATACACATTCTTCAAAGGAAACAAGCATCGGTTCCACACAGGAACAATATCTTCAGTGATGCTTAATCACTTTGGGTTTGGTGGTTTGGATTTGGGTTTTTCCTCACTTATGATTTTCTCTCAAAGTCCTCGAAGGATGGGTTGCTCTCAAATGACAAGTGTTAGTTCTCTCTCAGATCAGCCAACCAACTAGTGGTTGTGGGGGTGGCTATTTATAGCCAGGGTGCAAGTCATGATAAGACATAAATGCCCCCAATGATATGATCGTTATGTGGATAAGATGATTGGGGACAGCTGGCGCTAAGCACAGCAATGGTCGGAATTTCGAACTATGAAAGTCCTAAGGCTTATCATGTTCCTCACTTGTAGGAAATTCGCACTGGCGAAATCCTAACTCCTTAGTCAGATCAATTTCATCAGAGATGAGAAGAACATCGTCTATGTCACTGAAGAACTTGACTGAACTGCAAGATATTTCCAAAGGCTCCATTTGAAGGATTGGATAGGTTGAGGCTTTTGGAGTTGAGCATCAGTTTGAAATTTTCCTTAGTATTACCTCGGCCCCCTTTAACAGTACGGTGTTTCCTATGACTCAAAGAAAGGAATTGAAACTATGAAAACAAAAGTCTTCACGCTTCATAGTCCTCGTTCATATCTTCAAGGTCACACCAACTTCTTCATCTTCAAAGTCTTCAGGGAATACCAAAGTCTTCATCAAAGTCTTCACCAAAGTCTTCAGCCGAAGACATATTTTTAGGGGTTGATAATCTCTGAATATATCAAACTCCTCATCGACTTATAAAGCCTATGCACACTCACAAACACATTAGTTCCTTAACCTATAAGTCTTCAATACACCAAAATCACTAAGGGGCACTAGATGCACTTACAATATCCCCCTTTTTGGTGATTGATGACAAATAGGTTAAGTTTTCAACGGGGATAAACATATGAAGTGTAAGTACTAAGTTTGAGGAATTTGATAGCAAGATATAGAAGAATTCCCCCTGAAGGTGTGCATATTTGAGGAATTTGCTTTGGACTGCAAATGCACATGGCAGGTTAAAAACATGGAGAACACCCCCTATGTCTTGTAATTCATACACGCATTTAACATATGATATGAAGAATTTGAAATGCATGATGAAAATGGTATCTGACGAAATTCAGCATGCATGCATTAAGGTGTTTGAGGAAATAAGCATGTGAAAAGCAGTTCAAAAGAGTCAGACCACCATCGAACTTAATTTTACAACTCAACCAACAAAAGCTTCAGAAGAGCGAGAGTTGTAACATAAACAAAAACAACCCATATATAGAGACCCGCTTGAAGACTAACTCAAAATTTCTCCCCCTTTGTCATCGAAGACCAAAAGGGACGAAAAAGTGAGGACTAACGCCCCTTCAGTATTTCATCTTGATGGTGATGGAGGAGCGCCAGCGTTGTCAGGGTCGTTTGTCGATGCAGGGACCATCATAGTGTCATCAATATCCTCAGCTTCATCTGTTTCGCACAATGAAGAATATAAGCTTGTAACCATCTAAGGAACTTGAACTTTCTTGAATTTCTTCTGAGGAGTATGAGACTAGTCAAAGTTTTACTGAAATTCCATGTCCTTGAGTTCCTCAGGAGTCTTGAGATGTGCGAGAATGGCCCACACGCAATCGAAGATTTCATGCACATAGTAGTGATTTTTCCTCACAGAGTTCTGCATCACAGTCATGTTCTGAAGAATTGAAGCAAACTAACGCTTCACCCACTTGTGATTGCGATCAACCTTCTAATGAAGACTTATGAGAAGCTCACGATCAGTCATCACATGAGGGGCAGACTCTCGAGGCTTTTGCGCTAAGGCTTTTGCAGCAGAGTCATGGGTAGTAGTGTCATCATTGGTGGAGTAAGATGCAGCTTTGCGAAACTGACCATCCAATGGACGGGTACCTTTATCAATGACAACTTTGCCTTTTCCTTCAACTGAGGCAATTGTGTTCTTGAGGACTTCAATCGGAGGCAGAATGCCGAAGTGATTTTGGAAGCCAGCTTTGAAGGGAATTTAAGACCTTGATCTGATGAATTTCATGATCCAAGGAGCATAAGGCTTCAATTCCAATGGGGCTAATGCTGCATTGGCGAAATCCTCATGAAGAAATCATGGTAGTTGATGGGAATCCCATGAATGATGTTGAATAGCATGTTCTTCAAGATTCCCTCAACTTCTTCTTCTTCAGAGTTGTGACCCTTCTAAGGATAAAGGGTGTTGGTGACGATGCGATAAACCGTCCTGGGCACATAGAGCAAATCCTTCACAAGGAAGGTGGTCCTTTGAGGTTTTCTAGGAGCCAATGGCTTCATCAACACTTGCATCGTATGGTTGGGCAGAGTAGCTTCATCAAACAGGCAGCATGCTTCTTCTGAAGGAATTGGAACTAGGACTGACAGAAGCATTTCTGATGCTGGTGCAGTGTAGTGAGTAGATCCAGTCACCCAGTCCAAGACTTGTGAGATGACGTTAGAAGCATTACCTATGATGTGCAAGGTGGCATAGAATTGAAGAATCAGCTCTTCATTCCAATCATAGATGTCCACACATAATGGAAGAATGCCTGCGTCATGAAGAACTGTGAGCACCAGTGTGAAGGATGGTATTGTTTCCATATCCGCATGAGGAATTTGATGGTGCTTGAAGAGTTTCTTCTTGTCAAACAACACTGATGCATAATAGTTCATCTATGTAGGAGTCCACAATCTGGTGTGACCGGTTCTTGCAGTGTCATATGGATTGGGTCTAGTGAAGAAAATCTGCTCATTGAAGAAATTGGTCTTGATGAATTTGGGGCGCTTTGAGCTTTTGAATGGCATCCTAGGCTTCGGCTGAAGGTTTTGCTTGAAGTGGCCCACAATCTCCTTAGGCCTAGGAGGAATTTCTTCAGATTGAGGAATTTGCACAGCAGTTTCCTTAGTGGCAGTTGGAGCAACAATTTTCTCAGCGGATGCAGCTAGAATATCTTCAGTGGCAGTTATAGCCAAGTCATCAGATCCTGTAAATTTCTTCAGTCTAGGCTGGAGACTGAGGAATCTGTGACAGAGGAGTGGTCATTGGGGAATTTGGGTGAGCAGCTTCCCAATATTCATCATTGATAACAGGTGTTGTGTTTCCAATGTCCATGTCCTCATCAATTTCTTCAACGTCGGCCTCTTCAACAGTCAACTGAGGCTGGGGCGATGATACCTGTGCAGTTGAAGCATTTGCTTCCACTTCAATTTCTTCATCAATCTGCTTAGAGGTTGCAGCAGACTGATCCTTTTCTTCTTTGTCATCATTTGGGATGACATAGTCAACACCAAATGGTACAATTTCATAAGCTGGCATGGAGCTGATCGGAGTTGCATCAATTGGTTCTGTTGAAGAACTTGACAGTGTCTTCAATTTCTTCACTGTCGAGGAATCTGAAGTTGATGCTTTTCTTTTCTGTACCTTCTTCTCCACAACCTTGGTTTTCTTCGCTCCTGATGCAGAAGGAAGGTTGATGATCTTCACCCTCGATGATTTTACTGTTTCTGCAGAGGGTGAAGGAGGAGCAATTTTCTCTAGGCGCAATTGATGCAGTCGCCCTTGTGGTCTCAATTTCCTCAGGCACAACAAAAGCTTCAGCTGACGTGACAATTTCTTCAGGCACAACAGTGGAGGTTGTCCTGTCATGTTCTTCAGCAGCCTGAATTTCTTCAGCCACGGGAGCAGTTTCTTCAGCAGACCGAGCAGATTCTTTAGCCTGAGGACTTTGTGGTTGCGTTCGAGCTACAACCCTTGAGTTATGGTCCTTGACGACAACTTGGGCTGCCCTGACAAATCTTACTTGGGTTCCCTTCCATTTAGCATCATATTTGTCTTGTTCCTCAGAGAGGCAACGAATTTCACACTGAACAATGATGAGTTGATTTGGAGTCAAATTCATCACATTATTCCTTAGAAAATTTTCTTTTCAAGCCCTACTCCTCTTAGCTCTCAAAGCTTGATCTCTTTTCCATTTTTCCTCAACAATGAAGTGTGTGAGGACATGATCCACACCAAGAGGTAGATTCAGTGAGGAAAGTGGGGTGCTGGGATCCTCATGCCATATGTCAATGAAGTTGAGGATCATCTTCGGATCCAGCATAAGAGGAACCTTTGGCTATTGCAGCCTTTTGCTGACTTTCTCTGATGATTTCTTCCAGTTCTTCATCATCATCCTCATATCCTGAGGGTACATTCACTATAGCTTTGCTAGTGTGAGGACTTGGTCTTTGACTAGGTCCAACAGTTTTCTTTAGCTTCAAGAGAGTAGGACTTGTTGAAGACTGTGCTTGGGCTGAAGAACTTGTTGATGCCCCTGAAGCAATTGAGAAGCCCTCAGTTCTCTAACATCTTGCAAGATGTATAGGTGTTGATGACTTTGCGGCAGCAGCAGAGGACTGAGCAGCTACTGAACTAGTGGTTGAGGCCTTTGAAGGCTTTGCTTGAGGAATCTAAAGTGATGATTTTGAAGTTGAAGATTTTGACTTCACAGTAGATTTCTTCACAATAGATTCTTCGGAGCACTAGCAGAGGCTCCGGTAGTGGAAGCAGCAGCAGAGTCTTCATTGAATTTCTTCACATCCTCTTTTGCCTTCTTTGCCAGCTTGGCTTGCTGTCTTTCCCATTCTTGTGGAAAGTCATCACTAGTCTTAAGACTAGTGGGATCAGCAGTTTGGTTTGGAGCCAAGAGTGGCCTGTTGTAAGGGGGTTTAACTACGAATTTGTTCATATACTTCGGAGTGACATAGCGATATTCTTTCCACTCCTTTGCCCATCTCATCTCAATTTTCTGTATGCGAATCTTTCTCTACTTTGTTGTTTCCTTGCCATGAGTTTCTTCATTTGGAGTGCAATATTCCTCATACAGTTCATCAGGTATCTCAAATGCAGTCTGAACTTCAGGTTTCTTTCCACCTTTCTGTGGCTTCTTCCCATCAGCCATTTTCTTTGACTGAGGATTCTAAACTCTTGAAGACTCTGAAGATGTACACATTTTTTCTTCAAGAAATACTGCAAATGAGTTAAGTTTATGAGAACCTAGTGATTCATCAGCGGACATATTTGTACCTGTGAACAGAGTATATGTGCGAGGAATTTGAAGAGGTCATATGCATTCTCAAAAGTTTTTCAAAAACATCAAGTGTGAGTAATTTGACCATGGGTGTCTTGAGAATTTTCACTAAGTGTTCTTTGTCTTAGGTTCTAGAGTGGTGAAAATTTTGAGGATCCACACAATTGAGGAATCTTGAAGAAAATCATAACTTAGGAAAAAACATCAAGTGTATGAACATGTAAGGTGCTTTAGAATGAGATTCTTGAAGAATAAACACCTTTGAGGAAATTCTGGACAACTTGAAGATCAAACAAGG
The DNA here is from genome assembly GCA_022496015.1 of Hordeum marinum. NCBI lineage: Eukaryota > Viridiplantae > Streptophyta > Magnoliopsida > Poales > Poaceae > Hordeum > Hordeum marinum. The sequence goes on from CM039677.1 coordinate 323,601,075, forward strand.
ACAGTAAAAATAGATTTTATTTACCGTGTTGAAGAACACGACAAAAAGTGAGATGAAATCGAAGATGTTCGTCCGTCCAGATCTCCCACGCCCTAGATTGGCAGAGGGAGACAGCTACAACAACAGCAGGGTGAAGACTTCCGCGTCTGATGGGAGTATGGAGACGGTGAGGTTGAGGACGTGAAGCTCTTCCACACCGATGGCGATGATTTTAGCGGTGACGCTAGGTCGGAGCTCGGGAGAGAGTAGGAGTGAGGAGTAACCGAGCACAGTGAAAGGGAAGGGGGTATTATAGCAGAGGTGAAAACCAATCTGCCCGAAGATTTTGGACCAGATTGCCCCTGACCCTTGCTCTCCATGCGACATGTGTCATCCACGTTCTGAGTAGTGGAGATAGTGGGGGATCGTGGGTTATCCAGTCATGGGAATCGGAACGGTTTGAGCGGGAAACAGCGAAAATTTAGATAGTGATAATTTTAAAGTTTTCGTTCGCAAATTCTTCAGATGTCAAGGACAGAGTGAAGACTTTGAATGATTTTCAAAGTAGAATGCATATGTAGAATTTGTGAACAAACTGGGTTGAGTTTAGCACAGAGGGGAAACGGGTCCGATCACATTCACTTAGAGGAAAATCAACTTGAAGAATTAGCAATAAGTGAATGTTGTTGAGGACATTGAAAACTCATATATATATATATACTCAATGAAGAACATCCGTTTTATAGTTTTGAAGAATTTGAAAAGTTGAGGAATTTGAAAAAAATGAAGAATTTGCAAAATGACAAAAAACTCAACTTTGAAGAATTTCTACTATGGTTGGTGGCGTGACCCATCGTATAAGAATGATGATTTCATACACTACGTACAATTGTCGTAGGGTTCTGAGAATCAAATTCTTCATTAATTTCTTCACACTTTGAGGGTTATTCTTTATTGATTGAAGAAAAACGTTACTTCGTGTGTTGCACATCTAAGTCATCAATGTTGCATAAATGTTAGGATGTGTGTCCTTTTTCAAAGAACATTCAAAGTTTCTAAGATATTTAGCTCGCACCACAACTTGCAAAATCTATTTTCATCCAAGGGCTTTGTGAAGTTATCGGCAAGTTGTTCTTCAGTAGGGATGTGGTCGATGGAGATGTCGCCCTTGAGTACATGATCTCGAAGAAAGTGATGACGAATCTGGATGTGCTTGGTCTTGGAATGCTGAACTGGGTTGTAAGCAATCTTGATAGCACTCTCGTTGTCGCAGTAGAGAGGCACATTCTTCACCTTGATCCCATAGTCCTTGAGGGTTTGCTTCATCCACACCAACTGAACACAACATGAACCAGCAGCAATGTACTCAACTTCAACAGTAGAGAGTGACACACAGTTCTGCTTCTTCGAGGACCAGCAGACTAAGGATCGCCCGAGGAAATGACATGTGCCTGAGGTTGACTTGTGATCCACACGATCTCCAGCACAATCAAATCTGAGTATCCGACGAGGTGAAGATTTGAGCCCTTGGGATACCATAGTCCAAGCGTTGGTGTGTGAGCTAAGTATCGAAGAATATGTTTCACAACCTTATGGTGTGATTCCTTTGATGTTGCTTGGAATCGGGCACACATGCAAACACTCAGCATGATATCAGGCCTAGATGCACATAGATACAATAAAGAGCCAATCATGGAGCGATATACCTTCTGATTGAAATCTTTACCTTTTTCGTCAGTGCGGAGGTGGCCTTTTGAAGGCATTGGAGTTTTGACGCCTTTGCAGTCTTGCATGTCGACTTTCCTCAGAACATCCTGAAGGTATTTCTCTTGAGAGATGAAGATGCCATTGTCTTGTTGGCGAATTTGAAAACCTAAGAAGAATTTCAACTCTCCCATCATAGACATTTGATATTCTTCACTCATCATATATGCAAATTCATCACTGTAACGTTTGTCAGTACAGCCAAAGATAATATCATCAATGTATATTTGGCATATGAACATTTCATTGTCATAGGATTTAGTGAAAAGAGTTGGGTCGAGTGAACCGGGTTTGAACCCTTCCTTCACGAGGAATTCCTTCAGAGTGTCGTACCACGCCCGAGGGGCCTGCTTGAGGTCATAGAGGGCCTTGTTGAGTCTGAAGATTTTGTCAGGGTGCTTAGGATCTTCAAAACCTGGGGGGTTGAGCAACATATACTTCTTCTTAAGATTACCATTGAGGAATGTACTTTTCACATCCATTTGATATAAGATGATATCATGATGGTTAGCATAAGCAAGCAATATGCGAATAGCTTCAAGTCTAGCAACAGGTGCAAAAGTTTCATCGAAGTCAATTCCTTCAACCTGTGTGTAACCTTGAGCTACAAGACGAGCCTTATTTCTTACCACAAGGCCATTTTCATCTTGCTTCTTGCGGTAGATCCACTTAGTACCTATGATGTTATGCTTGTGAGGATCTGGCCGCTTGACAAGTTTCCACACATTGTTGAGCTTGAATTGATGCAATTCCTCTTGCATAGCTTGAATCCACTCAGGCTCCTTGAATGCTTCATCAACTTTGGTGGGCTCTATGATAGAGACGAAAGCAAAGTGCCCACAAAAGTTAGTCAAATGTGAAGCTCTTAAGGGAGTGAGGGGACCTGGTGCATTGATGTCATCGATGATTTTGTCAATTTGCACTTAGTTTGCAACTCTTGGATGAGCAGGTTGACGTGGCTGAGGATTTTCTTTTGCACTATTTTCTTCAGGTATATCAGCATGAATGTCTTGATTTGTTGGAATGACTTTCGCAGTAGGTATGACATCTTCATTAGGCTTCAACTTAATGGATTCCTCAGGAGACCGTTCATCTAACATAGAAGGCAGGTGCTCTCTTTGCGAGCCATCAGTTTCATCGAACCACACATCTACAGTTTCAACAACCTTATGGTGGTAGGTGTTGAAGACTCTGTAGGTGTGCGAGTCCTTTCCGTAATCGAGCATAAAACCTTCATGTGCTTTTGGTGCAAATTTAGAACTATGGTGAGGATCTCTAATCCAACATTTTGCACCGAAGATTTTGAGATAACTTACATTGGGTTTCTTGCCAGTCATAAGTTCATATTTGAAGAATATGACATCAATTTCATCAGACAAAATTCCATCACACAACATAGTAAGTAAAGCAGTGTGAGGACGTGAGAAATGAGGAATTCATTTCTACATGATTAGCTTGTGTCCTTTCAAGCATTTCCTCAGGTCTCCAGCAAATTCATCAGATGTTCAGGTTCATCTGGAGACCTGACCCTGCATAAGAAATTAGTTCAATTTCTTCACCACCCACATCTGGAGGGGTGACAAAGAGTTCATCATTCTGCGATCACCATATGAGAAGGGAGGCATCGAAGCGAGTGCACTTCGTTTCACAGGACGAGGGTTATAGTACTCATATGAATAAGCAGAGTAATTCTTCGAGGACTTATGAACATAATGATTTAAAGAATAATGCACATATTCAAAACTCTTAGATTTTCCCTACGAAACAGATGCATTAGCACGAGAATGATATTTTTGACCATTTGAGGAATTTAGTCTATGTGAAGACTTTGGTCCATATGAGGAATTTGATCTGGAGTTCCTATTCTTCATGAGTGGTATCGTGAGGACATTCACTTGAAGATTTTGTAGGCAGCTCTTGGGAACCCAGATTTTCTTCAGAGGTGAACCATTCCTGCAGTTAGTTCCAACAAATCTGGCAAATACTTCACCTTTCTGATTTTTGAAGAATTTGTAGTTGGAGTCAAGTGACTCATCAGAGGAATATGAAGTTTCACAAGTAAAGCCAGATAAAGTGGATGGATCTACAGGAGGTCCTTTTGCAGCAACCCATGAGGTTTTGGGGTACTTCTTAGGTGTCTAGTAGGATCCATCAGCATTGATTTTCCTCTCAAATGCAATACCCTCTTTCCTAGGGTTCCTGTTCAGAATCTGCTTTTTGAGGACATCGCAAAGGGTTTGATGCCCTTTGAGACTTTTGTACATGCCTGTCACATACAATTCCTTCAACCCTGCATTTTCGTCAGTGATACTTGTGGTATCCTTAGATGAGGAATTTGTGACCACGGGAATAGTTGAAGAATTTGCAACAATAGAAGCATTTGAACATTCAGGTGAAGAATTAGCAGTTTCACGTTCGATGCATTTCAAACAAGGTGGAACAAATTCTTCCTGAGCGGTACTGATTTTTTGAGATAGTAAGGAATCGTTTTCCCTTTGGAGATTCTCATGAGAGACTCTTAGTTTCTCAAGATCTTGCTTTCTTTCAAGAAATTCATAAGAAAACTTCTCATGATCGGCTAAGAGAGCATTATGATGGCTCTAAAGGTATCATACTTTGTCTGAAGACTTTTGAGGTCGCCAGACAGAGCTTGAGTCCGATCCACTTCCTCATTCAATAGATCATCGCTTTTGTCTAGCATTTTATGAAGCTTTTCAAGTGCACTTTGTTGCCTAGTAGCAATATTAGCAAGTTTGGCATAGCTAGGTTTCACATATTCATCAGATTCACCATCACTTGATTCAGAGGAGGATTGATGCTTATGTACCTTGGAACCTTTAGCCATGAAGCAATAGGTGGGAGCATAATCATAATTGCTGACGTTAGAGTCGTTGGAGTAGTCATTTTCTTCATCATTGCTGATAGACTTGCTAACGAAAGCTATAGCGAGAGCAAGGCTAGCGACACTAGATTCAGATTCCACCTCAGATTCATCCTCTTCTTCATATTGTTCAGACTCTTCTTCTGAGTCCATTTCCTTGCCAATGAAAACCCGAGCCTTTCTAGAACCATTCTTCTTGTGCGTTGAGGACTTTAAAGATGAGGACTTTATAGATGAGAACTTTGAAGATTTCTTCTTTTTCTTCGAGTCATCAAAACAGTCATCTTTGTACTTCTTCTTCTTCTTCTTTGATTCTTTTTTCCAGAGAGGACAGTGAGAGATGAAGTGACCATATTTCTTGCATTTGTGACAAGTTTTCTTCTTGTAGTCATCTGAGGAATCTGATTCCCTCAAGCCACTTTTTGATGACTTTCCAAATCCACCTCTCCTTGAGAACTTCTAAAATTTCCTCAAGAGCATTGCCAGCTCCTAACTCAGTTCTTCAGGATCACCAAGGCTACTATCAGTATCTTCGTTTTTGGATGAGGAAATTGTTTTTGCCTTCAGAGCACGAGATCTTCCATAGCTTGGCCCGTAGAGGTCTCTCTTCTCAGCTTGTTGGAATTCATGAGTATTGGGTCTCTCAAGAATATCAGCAGGATCAAGTGACTTGTAGTCTCCACGCTCTTGAATCATCAAAGCCAGAGTATCGAATGAGGAATCAAGAGATCTTAGCAGTTTCTTCACCACCTCGTGGTCGGTGATATCAGTAGCACCCAGTGCTTGAAGCTCATTGGACATATCAGTGAGACGATCAGATGTTTGCTGAACATTTTCATTGTCAAGTCTCTTGAAGCGGTTGAAGAGATTGCGAAGAACATCAACACGAGAGTCACATTGAGTGGAAACACCTTCGTTGACTTTGGACAACCTATCCCAGATAAGCTTAGCAGACTCCAAGGCACTCACTCTGCCATATTGACATTTGCTCAGATGGCCACAGATGATATTCTTCGCTTGAGAATCGAGTTGCTTGAATTTCTTTGTATCAGCGACAGTAATAGTCGGAGAAGTGCGGGGAACACCATTTTCCACAACATACCAAAGATCGCTGTCAATAGCTTCAAGATGCACGCGCATCTTGTTCTTCCAGTAGGGGTAATCTTTCCCATCGTAGGTAGGACATCCCACGGAAACCTTGTTCATACCTGCAATCGACATAACTAGAACTCCAGGCGGTTAAACCAAAATCACAGAGAGCAAGGGAGTACCTTGCTCTGATACCAATTGAAAGTGCGTTATATCGACTAGAGAGGGGGGGTGAATAGGCGATTTTTACAAATTCATCCCTTGAGGAATTTCAACTTGAGGAATTTGAAATGTGATGAACAACTAGCAGCAGAATAATTACTCAAGTGCATGAGAAACATAGAAATAGCATAGCCATCATGATGAAATAAAACATGCACAAATTACAGGTAGCGTGATACAGGATAAGTAGGTGAGGAACAAGGTAACTTGAAGAATTTGAGGTGAGAAAATTGTGAAAGTCTCCAGTCAAATTCTTGAAATAGTAGAGGTCAATTTCATCAAATGGTATACGAGGAAATGAAAGGGTTGATGAAATAGAACCAGGTAGCACGATGAAGACAATGGTTTGATGACCTAGTTCCAATTGCTGTGACAGTCATACGTATGGTTTGGAGCGTCCTGGTATTTAAACCAGAGGACACATAGTCCCAGGACACATAGTGACAAGGATATGCACCTAGGGTAGGGTCCTAGGCCTGACCTACATACCCTACCTAAGGACACTACATCAGAGGACTTAAAGATCACATGAAAGATTCTGATTGGATTCTCCATGGCGCTCAAGTCACTCGACAAGCAATCCACTCGGATGCTTCTTCCTCCACTCGACAGTTACCCATCACTTGGAAGGCCTCACTTACAGTCGATGCTAGAAGACCAGAAGCCACCCTGGGAGGCCAACAGGCAGGCATTAGGCCAGTAGCCATTAGTAGCATTTATGATGTACGTTACCAGTAATGCTAGTCTTTATACCCATGATCGGACCCTTGGATTCCTGGCAATTATGAGGGGCAGCGAACTCTATATAAGCTGCCCCTCCCCTTTGGCACAAGGGTTCGCAACCATTGTAATCTTTACATTCCACACGACAATGCTCCAGAGAACTGAGACGTAGGGCTGTTACCTCCACGAGAGGGGCCTGAACTCATACATCTGTGTGTACATCCTCGCCGTAGCTAGGACTCTCCCCTCTCCGTTCATACCCCTACCTTCTACTGTCAGGCTCGTTCCCACGGCAGTTGGTGCCCACCGTGGAGCAGGCGTCTAAGTGACTTCTGGCGAGGTTGTGTTTTTTCTCCTTCGACATGTCTTCCGGCGGTGCTTTGCTCTAGGCCACGAGATCAGTTTCGGAGCGCTCACCTTCATCGCCGACAATTTGGCATGGCTACAGGAAGCGCCTCTTGATGTTGAGGCGCTCCCAGTCCGCCGGGCTACGCACTTCCGCGTGAGTCCCTGCAGCGTGCTGCTGCGTCAGCCGTCGACTCCCTATGCATTGGCGCCCTTCGCTGATCATTGTCGCAAGCGGTCCGGCCGCTCACGACTCTAGCGATGGGTCAAGCATGCAGCGGCTCGCCAAATTGCTTCTCTACGGATTGCAGTGATCGAGCCCGTCGAGTCCCTCCATGGCGTGTTCGAGTCGGACTCCGACCAGTCCGATGTTTCTTCCCATCAAAGCCCGCTATTGGGCTTTGGCCACGACAAGCGAGATGCTGGCGTCCCGTCGAGTGAACATCCATGTCACGATGGTGAAGTCCTTCATACTCCCATCGTTGGTACGACCACCGAGGCCCAGGCCTTTGAGGCCATGCGTATTCGGCTGGAAGAGCTTCAAAGAGAGCTCGACGAGCGCGTTCGCCAGCGCCCACTAGTTTCTGTTCGACGTCAGCAACAGCTGTTTCTGACTGGATCTCACAACAATGTTGAGGTATATCGTACCCTGTGTTAAATGTTGCAGCTGCTGATAGCAGATTCCATTCAGCCGTCATGATCAGATGCTGGTAGAGGGTTGATGCAGATCAGAGCATTGCTAGATGCAGCGCAGCATCAGAATTCTGTTGTTTCACAATCGCGTAATAGGATACACAACAACTCACCCAGGGCAGAGACCGTTCAGTCGTCACATAGCCCTGGATCACCCTTCAACCAAAGGGGCGGAGGTTTTCATGAAGATCAGGTCAGAGATCCATTTCACCGTGAAGACCACCGTCAAGTGCCCACTCCTCCACAGGGTGGTCCGCACGTGCCCCAGCACCAGGATGAAAGGCGCTCGTTCGGTGACAAGCGGAATGCGCGGTTTGATGCTCATGATCTCCTCACTCAGTGGCGGATCGACAGAGGTAGAGCCCATACAGATGGACACGACAGATATTTTCCGAGTGGTAGCTCAGCTGTGATTTCTGGCCCTGAGTGTTTTAGCAGGGCCATTCGTTCTGCAGAGATTCCCCCTAACTTCAGGTTGGCGGCTGGGATCGGGAAGTTTTCTGGCGAGTCAAAGCCAGAGACTTGGTTGGATGATTACCGAGTGGCTGTTCAGATTGGTGGCAGCAATGATAACTTCGCAATGAAACACCTATCCTTGATGTTGGATGGTTCAGCTCGTGCATGGTTGAATCGCTTGGCTCCATCTAGTATATATTGTTGGGAGGATTTTGCTCGGGTGTTCGTTCGAACCTTCGAGGGCACTTGCAAGCATCTGGTCGGGCTGGTCGACTTACAACATTGTGTTCAGAAGCCCAATGAGACCTTGATGGATTACATTCAGCATTGGCCCACTCTGCATCATAAAGTGGAGAATGTTTCCGAACATCAGGCTGTGTGTGCCTTCAAGGCTGGTGTGTAATACAGTGAGCTTTACTTGAAGTTTGGTCAAATGGTGACATATCACTCAGCAAGATGATGGAAATCGCCACTCGGTACGCCAATGGCGAGGAAGAAGACCGCCTCTGCAGCAGCAAAGGAAAAGCAGTCGTTAGTGATGCCGGCGGTAATTCCTATCGGAAGCAGAAGCGGAAAGCTGATGGCCTGGTCCAGGCAGAGGCAACCGCACTGGCGACCCAAGCAAAGAACAAGGGAAATCCAAAGGACAGTTTGCCCCTAAGAAAGGAAAGAATTAGTCAAGTACTGATGTGTTAGATTTGCCGTGTGCAATCCACACGAGGAAAGATGAGGAAGGCTATGTGATTTTGCCAAAGCACACCACTCAGCAGTGCCGACTACTCATCCAACAGTTCAAAGAGACTCCGTCGAGTGATAAGACTCCTGAGAAGGATGATGAAGATAAAGAAACATTCCCAGATGTCACCACGACGCTTATGATTTTTGTTGATGTAGAAAGCAAGAGTCGATTGAAGGTCATCAACAGGGAGGTCAACATGGCCGTACCTACCACCCCAACCTACCTCAAGTGGTCCCAGTATGCCATCACATTTGACCAGGCAGACCATCCTGCTCATGTGGCTACTCCCGGTCGACAGGCTCTGGTGGTTGATCCGGTGGTGGGGGGCACTCGACTCCAAAAGGTCCTCATGGACGGTGGCAGCGGCCTGCACATCCTATATGCAGATACCCTTAAAGGGATGGGCATTTCGATGTCCCAAATGAGTGAGAGCAACATGCAATTTCACGGAGTCATCCCAGGGAAGAAGGCCAAGTCACTCGGCCAGATTGCATTGGACGTGACATTCGGGAATGATAGAAATTTTCGAAAGGAAAAGTTGATGTTTGAAGTCGTGGATTTCCAAAGCGCTTATCATGCCATTCTGGGTCGACCCGTGTATGCTCGTTTCATGGCCCGTCCATGTTACGTGTATCTCAAGTTGAAGATGCCGGGACCTAAGGGTGTGATCACGGTTACTAGCAATCGACAGTGGGCTGAAGAGTGCCTCCAGCAGGGCTCCAAGATAGCTGATCACCAGATGGCCATGGTTGAGCTGGAGGAATACAAGAAGAGCGCTGACCCTGCTGATTTGCTGCGCACAAAGAAGCCTGCTTCTGAGTCGGCATTTTAGTCGGCAGGGGAAGTGAAGAAAGTGCACATCCACCCGACGGATCCAACTGCCGCCCCGACCAATATATCATCGACACTCGACAGTAAATAGGAAGCCGATCTCATCCAGTTCCTTCATGAGAACTGGGACATCTTCACATGAAAGCCTGCTGACTTGCCGGGGTTCCTAGAGAGCTGGCTGAGCACCGATTGAGAGTTGATCCGAAGGCCAAGCCCATCAAGGAGCATTTGCGTCGATCGGCAGCAGAGAAGCGTAAAGCAATCGATGAAGAGGTGGCTCGTCTCTTGCAAGCCAAGTTCATCCGAGAGATTTACCACTCCGAGTGGCTCTCGAATGTTGTCATGGTTCCCAAGAAGGATAAGTCGTTGCACATGTGCATTGACTTCAAGCATATCAATCGGGTCTGCCCGAAGGATCATTTTCTACTCCCCCCGCATAGATCATATTGTTGACTCGACTGCGGGATGCGAGCGTTTATCGTTTCTAGATGCTTACTCTGGATACCATTAGATCTGTCTGTATGGTCCAGATGAAATAAAAACAGCCTTCATCACCCCATTTAGGTGTTTTTGCTACATCACCATGCATTCGGTTTGAAAAATGCTGGCGCTACTTTCATGCGCATGATTCAACAGTGTTTACTCGACTAGGTCCCTCGGAATGTCGAGGCATACATGGACGATATAGTTGTCAAGTCCCGCAAAGGTTGCGACCTGCTGGCTGGCTTGGCCAAAACGTTCGCCAATCTAAGGAGATATGACATAAAGCTGAATCCGGCCAAGTGTACTTTTGGCGTCCCTGGCGGCAAGTTACTCGGTTTTCTCGTTTCCGAACAAGGGACCGATGTCAATCCTGAGAAAATCAGCGCCATTACCCGAATGAAGACTCCTGTGCGAGTGCACGATGTTTAGAATCTCACAGGTTGCTTGGCAGCATTAAGTCAATTCATTTCTCGTCTCGGTGAGAAGGCACTGCCTTTGTACCGACTGATGAAGAAGTTCGACACGTTCGAGTAGACTCCAGAAGCCAAAGCAGTGTTTGTCGAGCTCGAAGCCCTGCTCTCCACCCAGCCGGTGCTTGCTGCTCCTCACAGCAAAGAGCCCTTGCTCCTGTACATTGCAAGCACTAATCAAGTCGTCAGTACAGTGCTAACTGTCGAGAGGGAAGAGGAGGGTAAAGCGTACAAAGTCCAATGACCGGTCTAATACGTTGCTGAAGTTTTTTCTCCCTCGAAGCAAAGGTATCCACACTACTAGAAGCTGGTTTATGGCATTTACCTATCAGCGAAGAAGGTGGCACATTATTTTCAAGACCACTCGATTTCAGTCGTTAGTGATGCACCGTTATCTGAGATTCTTAATAATCGAGACACAACTAGTCGAGTGGCTAAGTGGGCAATCGAACTCCTATATTTTGACATTAAGTTTGAAGCCAAGAAAGCAATCAAGTCTCAAGCACTTGTAGATTTTATGGCCGAGTGGTTCGAACAGCAACAGCCAATCCAAATCCACTCGGCACACTGGACCATGTTCTTTGATGGCTCCAAAATGTTGAATGGGTCCAGTGCTGGTGTTGTCTTGATATCTCCAAAGGGCGACATACTCAGTTATGTCCTGCAAATCCACTTCGATTCCTCCAACAATGAGGCAGAGTATGAAGCACTTTTGTATGGGTTGCGCATGGCTATCTCACTCGGCGTCAAGCGCCTGATGGTCTATGGTGATTCAAATTTGGTTGTCAATCAAGTGATGAAAGAGTGGGATGTTCGAAACCCCGCTATGACTGGATACTGCAGCGCTGTCAGAAAGCTGGAGAAGAAATTTGAAGGTCTGGAACTTCATCATGTTCCTCGAGTGAACAATCAAGCAGCTGATGAGCTAGCGAAGATTGGGTCCACTCAACGGCCTGTCCCCAGTAATGTGTTTTGAGAACACCTCCATACTCCTTCGGTACAAGAAGATCCTTTCACCGAAGAGCCCCCGTAAGCTATGAGCTCCACTGATCCGACTGAAGTCGATGTCCCTGCAGTAATTGATTTGGTCATGGAGATTCTGATTGTCATTGCCGATTGGACGGTGCCTTACATTGCCTATATCCTAAGACAAGAACTCCCTGAAGATGAGACAGAAGCTCGTCAGATTGTGCACAGATCGAAGGCCTTTACTGTGATCGGGGATCAGCTATTCAGAGAAAGTGCGACTGGCGTGACGCAGCATTGCATCTCCCGTAAAGAAGGTCGAGTGATTCTGGATGAAATCCACTCGGGAACTTGCGGTCATCATGCGTCCTCACGGACGATCGTTGCTAAAGCATACCGAGTTGGTTTCTTCTGGCCATGGGCCAATGAGATGGCTAAAGATATTGTTGATCATTGTGATGGGTGTCAATTCTATGCAAACTTGTCTCACCAGCCGGCACCTGCCCTGAAGACGATCCCCCTCGCCTGGCCGTTTGCTGTTTGGGGACTCAACATGGTTGGTCCCTTTTGGACTGGAAAAGGCGGATTCACTTATTTGTTGGTTGCAATTGACAAATTTACCAAATGGATAGAGGCCAAGCCAATCAAAAAGTTGAACTCTCGCACGACGGTCACGTTCATGAGGGAAATAATTTTCCGATACGGTGTTCCTCACAGTATTATCATGGATAATGGCACCAACTTTGACTCGGTAGAATTCAGAAACTTTTGCACCTCTCAAGGCACTTGGGTGGATTATGCGTTTGTTGCACATCCTCAAACCAATGGTCATGTTGAGCGAGCTAATGGCCTCATCCTGTAAGGTCTGAAGCCCCGTCTCATGCGCGACTTGGACCATGCAGCTAGAGCTTGGGTGATAGAGTTGCCATCTATTCTATGGGGCTTGAGAATGACACCCAATCGGTCGACTGGACGGACCCCTTTCTTCTTGGTCCATGGAGCCGAAGCTGTCTTGCCGAGTGATTTGTTTCATAACTCTCCCCGAGTGGAACTGTATTCTAAATACGAAGCAAAACAGGCCAGACAGGATGGCATCGACCTCCTGGAGGAAGAGCAAGAGATGGCCCTGATCCGGACCACAACTTATCAGCAAGACCTACGGCGCTTCCATGTAAACAAGGTCAAGAGTCGGTCATTTCATGAAGGGGATTTGGTGCTCTGAGTGGATCAACAACGACCCCACAAACTCGCTCCTGCACGGGAGGGTCCCTTCATTGTCACAAAGGTGTTGAACAACGGAGCTTATCATTTGTACAACCTCAAGAAATAGATGGACGAGCCGTGAGCCTGGAACACAGATTTGCTTCGACGCTTCTATACCTAGAGACAGAAGAGTCTTTGATGTAATAAAAATATTTCAGAGCATGTCATATATGCAAATTACACTTCCACAGTCTTTTGTCGATTCCGATAAAGTAATTTCTCGCTTTGGGTCACTCCGAGTATTGAGCAATCCTCACTCTCGGGGGCTTAGCTGCGAACATGCTTTCGCCTAAGATAAAAACCCTTCCGAGTGGATAATAATCCATTCACTCAGAAACTTAGCTACGAATCAGTCTTTGCCTAAGTACAAAATTACTCCGAGTGTTGAGAAATCCTCACTCTTGGGGGCTTAACTGCGAACATGCTTTCGCCTAAGTTAAAACCCCTTCTGAGTGGATAACAATCCATTCACTCGGAAACTTAGCTACGAATCAGTATTTGCCTAAGTACAAAATTACTCCGTGTGAGGACATCATCCACACTCGGAGGCTTAGCCGTGACTCCTTATCACCTAAATTTAAAACTACCCCGTGTGAGGACATCATCCAATCTCGGGGGCTTAGCTGCGAACATGCTTTCGCCTAAGTTGAAACCCCTGCCGAATGGATGGTAGCCCATCCATTCGATGACCTAGCTACGAATCAGTCTTCGCCTAGGTTCTGAAATATTCTGAGTGTTGAGCAACCTCCACACTCAGAAACTTAGCTACGAACCAGTTGTCGCCTAAGTCAAAAAACGAATTCAGTCGAACAGATGATTGAAATCCAAATGCAGATAAATTAAAAAGTTCTACCATGGATAAATGTTTCGCGAGCGAACGAGCATGCTCAGGATTAAGGCCTGAATGAAGTTTTAAAGCTGATACAATTCCAATCGGCATACCGAAGCAAATCAAGTTTTCCCCAAAGATCAAGTTTCTCAAACACCCGACGGGTTGACTGGCTCGACGAACGTGTCCAAGTCGATTCCGTCAGCGATCCTAGTGGCTGCATCGATGAAGGTCTCCATGAAATCTTCAAACTGGAGTTTCTCCGTGTTCACCATACGGAGCTCCTTCAATTTTTCTTCCCTTGCCTCCTTGCAATTGACCCTAACAAGGGAGAGCACCACGTCAGCTCCGAAGTGGGCAAAAGATTTCTTCTAGGCCTACACTCGACTAGGAAGGTCGTTAAGGCGTGCCATCATGGATGTGAGGTCAAGCTGAAGAGTGTCTTCCAGCCACAGTTCCTTGTCGTTACTCTCCATCACAGTTTTCAGTCGGAGGACATATGCCTGGACCCCTTGGAGCCTGACGGTGAGTCGGAACATGTTCATGGCCACCGCATCTCCAACAGGTGACTTGGTGGGATTCAAATTGGGCTAAATTTCTTCAGTTTCTTTTTCAAAGTCCTGGCAGAATTCTGTTGGGAAGAAGGAATGGGAAGAGGATTAATGAGATATAGTCGTCAAAGATTTTATGAAGTTCAGTCGACAGAGATACTCAACATCAAGCATGATGTACATCTTTCTCGAGAACTCCCCCAAGTGCTTCTCCAAGCCATTGCTCCTCTTGGTTAACTGCTCAGTTTTCTTGATGAGGTCCATAAGCTCCTGCTTCAGCTTCGAGTTCTCCACCTCTATCTTCTTGGCAGCAGCCAGCTTCTGATCGGCGGCTTCAGTCTTCTCCTTCGCTATTGGGCATCAGCAAGCGCTTTGTCCTTGTCCTCCAGCGCCTTCTTCATGGTATCTAAAGAAATAGCATTGTTGAGTCACGCTTGGAGTCGACGGTTTTCATCGCGTACGTTTGTTCGAGTGAAAGCACTCGGTTCAAATCATGGAAAGTGACGGTAGGAATGCATTGGGTCAACGCAAATTACCTCCCATAGTTTTCAGTTCTGTCCGCACTCGCTCCAAACTGCTGTTGGAAGCCTCCAAGTCCACTCGCAGCTGGTTCCTTTCATCCTCAAGATCCTTGTACTGCGCGCCAAGTTCACAAGGTCTCTGAAATCAACAGAGAAAGAAATTCAATCGACAAAAAATACCGGCACTCCGGAGTGCAAAAGGTCAAAGACGGTCGACTGGGCGGCGCACATCGCCCCACCCCACTACCTTGAAGTAGCGTCATATAATGGTTGATTGAATGATATCCATGAAACCTGTGTTCGGGAGAGGAAGAATTCAAGAGAAATTCCACCTGACATGTCGAGTGGCTCGGGTACTCCGCATACCGTAAGCAACCCTGAGTTCAAGATGGTTCCTATCAGACCCCCACTGGTGCAAGCACTCGACGGTGGTCTCGGGGACTACACCCAGTGGGTGCACTCAGAGTGCCCCCACTAGAACTGTTAACACTCGATCCGTCGAGTGATCCGTTGGCCCCACTCCGCACCTTTGAAGCAACATCGTATCATGGTTGATCAAATGATGTCCATGAAACCTACAAGGTAGCTTCGGTGCGGGACGGCTAAGAAAAATAAAAGTAGACTCGACATGTTGAGTGATGACCGTACTCCGCGTAAGGTAGAAATTCTGATTTCAAGTTGTCAAGACTACTGCTCATCATCTACGATCAATAGTAGCCTCGAGGACTACACCCAGTGGGTGCACTCAGAGTGCCCCCACTGGTCCAAAACCTACTTGATTAAAGACCTGATCTATTCGAGTGGAGAACCTTCAAACATTCTACAAACGGAAAACAAACACCCACTTGGTGTACAACCAAAGAAGACAGGAATTAAATTGGAAATGTACTTACAATCATACTTACTCGGACATTGGTGCAAAGCACTGTGCTAGCATCGTAAGCCAACTTGCTGGCCTCGTACGCCTCCTTGGTGCGCAGCATCATCTGCTCCGCCTGGATCATGGCCTCCTTTGCGGCTCCGATCTGATCTTCGGGAATGCGGTGCAGAGGAAAAGTCGTCACCAGCGTGATCGGCGTAATGGCTGGGGCAGTCGAGGTAGTCTGAGCATGTTCGGTTGGAGTTGACGTCACGATAGTTGAAACAGCTGGTGGGGCACTCAACAGAGGCACTGCAGGATCGGCTCTGACCCGTGTCGAGTCGCTTACTCCCTGGGAAGATCCGGCGGTCGACCACTGAGGCGTCTGCGTGGACGAAGTTCTTCGAGTGCGTATGCGCGGGGTGCCTAAGGTCTCGCCTTCGCCTCCCGTGCCCCCAGGGTGTTCCTCGTCATCTTCCAGCTGGATGATTTCTGCAATTATCAATCGACAACATTAACTTTTGCAATCGACGAACCACATTCAAGAAGCAGAACTGAAGATTCATTTACCTCTCTTGGATGTGGCCGCGTCAGCAGTGTCTACTTCCATTGCCTCCCCTCCGTCACGTGGAGGCGACGTCATTGAAGTAGCAGCTCTAATAGATCAAACGACGCTCGGTCAACAAAAATTCAAAATCACAATCAACATCGAGAGTTTAAAAGTAAACACTTATGTGGAGACTACAGGCACCGCCATCCTCATGCGGGGTAGAGCTTTGTGAGGTTTGGCTACGTTGGGCTTGGGTTGCTTTGCTGATCGCTCACTCGACTCAATGGTCGAGGGTCGGCTCCGTTTCGGGTTCTTCCCACTCGGGACTAGGGCCTTCTCCATGGCGGTCGCGTGGTCTTGACGAGACTTAGAGCGGCGTTCAACGCGAGGTGGAGACTCGACTTCCTCCTCGTTCTCACTCGAGTCTTCATATTCGTCTTCAGGGTCATAAGAGCCGTCGACGTCCACACTACCGCCCTTGCTCTCCCCACCATCTTCAGGCTGGTTCCCATTGGGCATAGGCGAGTACATGTGCGTCCACTCCTGCATGGTTCGAACAATGAAGTCAGTCAACAAATCAATCAATCACTCGACAGTAAAATACTTCAGTCGACAAGGTGTTATTTACCACATTCTTTGGCGGATTCTCGGCCGAGTAAGGATGGATCCTCTTGGCTCCCAATGGATTGTCGCAGGCTCCGGTGATGCTGCGAAGCCACTGCTCGACAGTCGCCTACGAAACCTCTTCTGGATGCGTCCGGGTCGAGTCTCCGGGGCCTGAATAGTGCCACATGGTGTGGTACCTAGCCCGGAGAGGCTGGATCCGTCGACTGAGAAAGGTCTCCAAGTGATCCATGCCGGCCACTCCGCCCCGAACAAATTTCACTACGACATCCACCAAGATTCCCACTTGGACTTTTTCTCCTTCTAACACTTTTAGGGACTTGGGGACGACTGGACAATCGGATGTGAAAGGGGAAAGACCAGTCGACATGTTGGGGGAAGCTATGTCTTTGTAGTAAAACCATGTTGACTACCAACCTCTAACAGATTCATGAAAGGTCATGGAAGGAAAAGAACTACGAGCTCTCTTTTGAATTCCTAGACCTCCACACAGCTACACTACATGAGTTTTTCCGTCCTCAGGGAGAGCCTTCTTTACAGTCTGAGATCTAACCGTGAAAATGTGCTTGAATAGTCCCTAGTGAGGGGGACAGCCTAGGAAGCACTCACACAAGGTAATGAAAGCAGACAAGTAGGAGATGGCATTCGACAGAAAGTGGTGGAGTTGAGCTCCAAAGAAGTTCAGAAACCCTCTAATGAATGGATGGGGAGGCATAGAAAAACCTCTTTCGACACGGGAGAGGATGAGAACCCGTTCTCCTTCACGTGGCTCCGGCTTGAGATTCCCCTCCGGCAACCACCAGGCGCTGTCCGCTACAAATCCGTCAATGACCAAGTTGTCAATGTCAGTGTGGGTGACCACCAAGGGGAGAAAATCCCCCTGGATCCATCCCGGCGGCACGGTGAACCGAGCGGTCGAGGGCTTCTTTCCCTTGCCCTTCGCCACCCCCTTTTTGGCACGCTCTAATTTCTCCGTGGCCCCTTTTATCATCATGGTGGCTGGGCTCGTCGGAGCTGAGTAGAGTGTAGCGCTGGACACGGAGGGGGCGGAGGAAGAGAGGAAATTGTGGGAAGAATACTGTGCAATCCGCAGTGCTTCAGGATTTATACCCCGCCGAGTGCCTCACTGACGGGTGGGCCCGCGAGATCCCCGCACATCCCAACCTCAGACGACACCCTATACGTGGCGAAATGACCGGCACGAGAATCGAGGTGTCATGCCCCCACTTGCTCCGATCATGGCATCATCATCACAGGTGCGCACACTTCCCAAATTTTCGTATCCCACAAAATCCAGGCTTGGCAGACCGACCCGTCACCTCCAAAGATTCCTTCAATTCACTCGAAACAAGATCGACATTGAACATTCACTTGGGCACTTTCAAGGCTGAATCAATCCAGGCGAATGATGAAGATTTCAGTCGACGCAAGTTTTGTTGAAGCCCCAAATATCATTCGGAAGATTTGGTGTCTTGTTCTGAACTGGCATCGATACCCACTTTCACCACTCGAACCCTGATCCATTCGGGGGCTAATGACGAGGATATGAACCTAGGGTAGTGACGAGGATATGTACCTAGGGTAGTGACGAGGATATGTACCTAGGGTAGGGTCCTAGGCAAGGACCACATACCCTACCTAAGGACACCACATAGGAGGACTTGAAGATCAAGCATGAACTTCCGAGTGGATCCCTGGAAACGTTCAAAGTCACTCGATAGTAATCCACTCGGAGACTCCCGCTCTCACTCGGCAGTCGCATGTCACTCGGAAGACCTCACTTTCACTCGACGCCGGAAGACCAGGAGCCATCATCAAGAGTCCAACAGGCAGACACTGGTTCAATGGTCATTAGTAGCTTTTATTACGTACGTTACTTTTAACGGCAGACTTTAAACCCCACGACCAGACCCTTTGATGCGGGATAATTATGAGGGGCAGCGAACTCTATATAAGCCACCCCTCCCCTCCTGGACAAGGGTTCGCAACTATTGTAATCTCAACATTCCACACGACATAAAGCTTCCGAGCACTGAGACGTAGGGCTGTTACCTCCATGAGAGGGACCTGAACTCATAGATCCGTGTGTACATCCTCGCCGTAGCTAGGACTCTGCCCTCTCCCTTCGTACCCCTACCATCTACTGTCAGGCTTGTTCCCATGACAGTTGGCGCCCATCGTGGGGCAGGCGTCTAAGCGACTTCCGGCGAGGTTCCGATTTTCATCCTTCGACATGTCTTCCGGCGGTGTTTTCGCTCTGGGCCACGAGATCCGTTTCGGAGCGCTCACCTTCATCGCCGATGATTCAGCATGACTCCAGGAGGCGCCTCTCGATATTGAGGCGCTCCCTATCCGCGGGGCCGCGCACTTCCACACGATTCCTTGCGGCGTGTTGCTGCATCAACCGTCGACTCCTTATGCGTCGGCCCCTCTCGCTATTCACAGTCGCAAGCGGTCCGACGCCCACGACTTCAGCGTTGGGTTGAACATGCAGCAGCGCACCAAACTTCTCCGTAGATTGCAGCGCTCGAGCCCGCTGAGTCCCTTCACGACATGTTCGAGTCGGATTCTGATCCGTCCGACGTGCCTTCCGAGTGCAAAAGTTGCGATCCTGCAACGAAGGTCTTGATGGCGGGCTCTCATCAGAGTTCACCGCCTGGCTTCGGCCATGGCAAGCGCGAGGCTGGAGGTCCGTCAAAAGAGCAGCCGCATCGCGACGAGGAGGTTCTTCATATTCCCATTGTCGGTGCAACTGCCAAGGCCCAAGCTTTGGAGGCCACGCGCGTTCGTCTGGAAGAGCTCTAGGCAGAGATTGACGAGCGCGCTTGCTAGCGCCTGCCACGCCCCAGTCGACATCATCGACAACTGTTTCCAACTGGATCTCACGAGGATGTTGAGGTATACCAAACTCCTGTGCTAAATGTTGCTGCTGCTGCCAGGATAGCGGATTCCATTTAGCCATCCCGGTCAGAGGCTGGTAGAGGGCTGCTGCAGATCAGAGCGCTGTTGGAGGTAGTGCAGCGTCAGAATTCAGCAGTTTCTCAGTCCCGTAACAGGATATACATCAATTCACCCAAGGCAGAGACCGTTCAGTCGACACACGACCCTGGATCGCCCTTGCGTCGTCGAGGCGGCGGTTTTTGTGAAGGGCAAGACAGAGATCAGCATCACTACGAAGACCACCATGCAGTGCCCACTCCTCCACGGAGTGGCCCGTACGCGCCCCGGCGATAGGACGACAGGCGCTCCTTCGGTGATGAGCGAGACGCGGACTTTGACGCCCGCGCCTATATTGTTCAGAAGCAAATCGACAAGAGCAGAGCCTACAGAGAAGGACTCGACAGAGATGTTCCGAGTGGAAGCTCAGCTGTGGTGTCTGGTCCCGAGTGTTTTAGCAGAGCTATACATTCTGCAGAGATTCCCCCCCAACTTCAGAATGGCGGCGGGGATCGGGAAGTTTTCTAGTGAAACAAAGCCACAGACTTGGTTAGATGATTACTGAGTGGCTGTGCAGATTGGCGGCGGAAATGACAATGTTGCAATGAAGCACCTGTCCCTCATGTTGGATGGTTCAGCTTGAGCTTGGTTGAATCGTTTGGCTCCTTCCGGCATACATTGTTGGGAAGATGTTGCCCGAGTGTTTGTCCAGACCTTTGAGAGCACCTACAAGCGCCTGGCAGGTCTGGTAGACTTACAACACTGCGTCCAGAAGCCCAATGAAACCTTAAGGGATTATATTCAGCGATGGTCCACCCCGCATCATACGGTGGAGAATGTGTCGGAACACCATGCCGTTTGTGCTTTCAAGGCTGGTGTGAGATACAGGGAGTTTTACCTGAAGTTTGGGCGCACTGGTGATATTTCACTCGGCAAGATGATGGAAATTGCCACCCGGTACGCCAATGGCGTGGAAAAAGGCCGCCTTCGTAGCGGCAAAGGAAGAGCTGTCGCCAACGAGTCTGGCGGCGGCAACAATCGGAAACAGAAGCGGAAGGTTGAAGACCCGGCTCCTGTAGAAGTAGTAGCGCTGGCAACTCAGTCAAAGAACAAGGGCAAAGACAAGGCTCAGTATGCCCCCAAGAAGTGGAAAGGTCAGTCAGGAACTGATATCATGGATCAGCCGTGTGTGATTCACACGAGGAATGACACAGAAGGCAACCTGATTTTGCCCAAGCACACCACTCGACAGTGTCGAACCCTTATCCAGCAATTCATGGGAGACCAGTCAAGTGAGAAATCTCTTGAAAAGGGAGATGAAGATGAGGAAAAGGAAACATTCCCGGATGTCACTGTACACTGGTGATCTTTGCTGATGTCGAGAGCAAGAGTCGTCTAAAAGTCATCAATAGAGAAATCAACATGGCTGTGCCAGACACCCCCACCTACCTCAAATGGTCCCAATATGCTATCCCATTCGACTAGATAGACCATCCTGCTCGTGTGGCCACTCCCGGTCGACAAGCTCTGGTAGTTCATCCGGTGGTGCAGGCGACGCGACTCAGAAAGGTCCTCATGGACGGTGGCAGCAGCCTGAACATTCTTCATGCGGACACCCTGAAAGGGATGGGCATTTTGATGTCCCGTTTGAGCAAGTGCAACATGCAGTTTCACGGGGTCATCCCAGGAAAGAAAGCCAAGTTTCTCGGCCAGATAGCATTGGATGTGACATTCGGAGATGACAAAAATTTCCGAAAAGAAAAGTTGACATTTGAAGTCGTGGAGTTCAAGTGTGCTTACCACGCCATTTTGGGTTGACCCACTTATGCACATTTCATGGCCCGACCATGTTACGTGTATCTCAAGCTGAAAATGCCAGGCCCTAAGGGCGTGATCACGATCACTGGAAATCAACAGCGGGCCGAAGAGTGCCTCCAGCAAGGCTCCAAGATCGCCGATCAACAGATGGCCATGGTCGAGCTCGAGGAGTACAAGAAAACCGCTGACCCTGCTGATTTGCTCCGTGCAAAGAAGCCGGCTTCTGAGTCGGCATTTTAGTCGGCAGGGGAGGTGAAGAAGGTGCACATCCACCCGATGGATCCAACTGCTGCCCCGAAGAATATCTCAACAACACTCAACAGTAAATAGGTAGCCGAGCTCATCCAGTTCCTCTGTGAGAACTGGGATATCTTTGCATGGAAGCCTTCTAACATGCCGGGGATTCCCAGGGAGCTGGCTGAGCATCGTCTGCGAGTGGATCCGAAAGCCAAGCCCGTCAGACCGCATTTGCATCGATCAGTGGCGGAGAAGCGCAAGGCAATCGGAGAAGAAGTGGCCCGTCTCTTGCAAGCCAAGTTCATTCGGGAGATTTACCACTGTGAGTGGCTCTCGAATGTTGTGATGGTGCCAAAGAAAGATAAGTCATTGCGCATGTGCATTGACTTCAAACATCTTAATAAGGTGTGCCCAAAAGACCATTTTCCGCTCCCTGCATAGATCAAATTGTTGACTCGACAGCGGGGTGCGAGCGTTTATCATTTTTGGACGCTTATTCTGGGTACCATCAGATCCGTCTGTATGGCCCAGACGATATAAAGACAGCCTTCGTCGCCCCATTCGGGTGCTTTTCCTACATCACCATGCCTTTTGGTCTTAAGAATGCCGACGCTACTTTTATGCACATGATTCAAAAATGTTTACTCGACCAGATCCCTCGGAATGTCGAGGCGTACATGGACGATATAGTGGTCAAGTCCCGCAAAGATTCCGACCTGCTGTCTGACTTGGCCGAGGACATTCGCCAATCTGAGGCAATTCGACATAAAGCTGAATCCGGCCAAATGCACCTTCGGTGTCCCTGGCGGCAAGTTGCTCGGTTTTCTCGTTTCCGAGCGAGGAATTGATGTCAATCCCGAGAAGATCAGCGCCATTACCCGTATGAAGACTCCCGTGCGAGTGCACGATGTTCAGAAACTCACAGGTTGCTTGGCATCATTGAGCCGATTCATTTCTCGTCTTGGTGAGAAGGCTCTGCCCTTATATCAGTTGATGAAGAAGTCCGACACGTTCGACTGGACTCCCGAAGCCGAAGCAGCGTTTGTTGAGCTCAAAGCCCTGCTCTCCACCTAGCCGGTGCTTGCCGCTCCTGCCAGCAAAGAGCCCTTGCTCTTGTACATTGCGGCCACAAATCAGGTCATCAGTACAGTGCTGACTGTCGAGCGAGAAGAGGGTAAAACCTATAAAGTCCAGCGGCCAGTTTATTATGTCTCGGAAGTATTGTCCCCCTCAAAGCAAAGATATCCATACTATCAGAAGCTGGTGTATGGTATTTACCTGTCAGCAAAGAAGGCGGCGCATTATTTCCAGGACCATTTGATTTCAGTCATCAGTGATGCTCCTTTGTCCGAGATTTTCAATAATCACGATGCATCAGGTCGAGTGGCTAAATGGGCAATTGAGCTTGGACACTTTGACATCAGGTTCGAGGCCAAGAAAGCAATCAAGTCCCAAGTATTGGCATATTTCATGGCCGAGTGGGCTGAATAGCAACAACCCATCCAAGTTCACTTGGCGCATTGGACAATGTTCTTCGACGGCTCCAAAATGTTGAATGGGTCTGGTGATGGTGTTGTCTTGATATCCCCCAGAGGCGACAAGCTCAGCTATGTCTTGCAGATTCACTTTGATTCCTCCAACAATGAGGTAGAGTATGAAGCACTTTTGTATGGGTTGCGCATGGCTATCTCACTCGGCGTCAAGCGCCTGATGGTTTATGGCGACTCAGATTTGGTGGTGAATCAAGTGATGAAAGAGTGGGATGTTAGAAACCCTGCTATGACTGGATACTGCAATGCAGTCCAGAAGTTGGAGAATAAATTTGAAGGCTTGGAACTTCATCACGTTCCCCAACTGAAAAATCAAGCGGCCGATGGGCTGTCCAAGACTGGTTCCACTCGACGGCCTGTGCCCAACGGTGTGTTTCTAGAGCACTTGCACACTCCTTCGGTTCAATAGGATACCTTCACCGAAGAGCCCCCACAAGCTTTGAGCTCCTCTGACTCGACTGAAGTCAGTGTTCCTGCTGTGATTGACCTGGTCATGGAGATTATGGTTATCATTCCCGACTGGACTGTGCCATACATTGCCTATATCCTTAGACAAGAGCTCCCTGAAGATGAAGCAGAGGCTCGACAGATTGTGCGCAGGTCCAAGGCTTTCACTATGATGGGAGATCAGCTATTCAGAGAGAGTGTGACTGGTGTCACCCAGCGCTGCATTTCCCCCGAGGAAGGTCGGATGATTCTAGACGAAATTCACTCGGGAACTTGCGGCCACCATGCGTCTTCGAGGGCGATCATCCCTAAAGCATACCGAGCTGTTTTTACTGGCCACGAGCTAATGAGATGGCTAAGGACATCGTTGATCACTGTGAGGGCTGCCAGTTCTATGCAAATCTGTCGCACAAGCCGGCGTCTGCTCTAAAGACAATTCCTCTCGCCTGGCCGTTTGTGGTTTGGGGACTCGACATGGTTGGTCCCTTCTGACCCGGAAAGAGAGGATTCACCCACCTGTTGGTAGAAGTCGACAAATTCACCAAGTGGATTGAAGCCAAGCCCATCAAGAAGCTGAATTCCCGTATGGCGGTCACATTCATGAGGGAGATCATTACCCGATATGACATTCCGCATAGCATCATCACGGATAGCGGCACTAATTTTGACTCAGAAGAATTCAGGAGATTCTGTAATTCCCAAGGCACCCGAGTGGATTATGCTTCTGTTGCACATCATCAAATGAATGGGCAAGTTGAGTGGGCTAATGGTCTCATTTTGCAAGGTGTGAAGCCTCGTCTCATGCGCGATTTGGATCATGCCGCCGGTGCATGGGTAACTGAGCTGCCGTGTGTTTTGTGGGGATTGAGGACAACGCCTAATCGGTCGACTGGATGAACTCCTTTCTTCCTTGTCTATGGCGCTGAAGCCATGTTGCTGATTGACTTGGCCCACAATTCTCCTCGAGTGGAGCTATATTCTGAGGCTGAAGCTGAACAGGCCAGATAGGATGGAGTAGATCTTCTGGAGGAGGAGCGAGATATGGCTCTGATCCGGACCACTGCCTATTAGCAAGATCTGCAGTGCTTCCATGCAAGGAATGTCAAGAGTCGAGCATTCCATGAAGGAGATTTGGTGCTCCGGGTGAATCAACACCGACCTCACAAGTTTTCTCCTGCATGGGAAGGCCCTTTTGTCGTCACTAAGGTGCTAAACAATGGAGCCTATCACCTGTATAATCACATGAAACAGATAGATGAGCCACGAGCCTGGAACACAGATCTGCTCCAGCATTTTTACAGTTGAGACAAGAGTTTCCTGATGTAATAAGAATACTTCGTCAATGCAATTCATGTTTCTGCGATATATACTTCATCGATTCCAACCGTGCAGTTACATTCTTGGGGATACTCCGAGTGGTGAGCAATCCTCACACTCGGGGGCTTAGCTGCGAAACATGTTTCGTCTAAGTTAAAAACCCTGCCGGGTGGATAGCAGTCCATTCACTCGATGGCCTATTTGCGAATCCCTCTTCGCTTAGGTTCAAAAAGAAACTCCGAGCGATGAGCAATCCTCACACTCGGGGGCTTACCTACGAAACACATTTCACCTAAGCTAAAAACCTCGTTGAGTGGATGGTAATCCATTCCCTCGACAACTCAGCTACATCGACATTCGCCTAAGTTCAAAAATACTCCGGGTAATGAGCAATCCTCACGCTCGGGGGCTTAGCTACGAAACACGTTTCGCCTAAGTTAAAAACCTCGTTGAGTGGATAGTAATCCATTCACTCGACAACTTAGGTACGAATCGACATTTGCCTAAGTTCAAAATATTCCGAGTGATGAGCAATCCTCACACACGGGGGCTTAGCCACGAAACATGTTTCGCCTAAGTTAAAACCTTGTCGAGTGGATAGTAAGCCATTCACTCGATAACTTAGCTTCGAATCGACATTTGCCTAAGTTCAAAATATTCCGAGTGGTGAGCAATCCTCACAGTCGGGGGCTTAGCTGCGAAACATGTTTCGTCTAAGTTAAAAACCCTATCGGGTGGATAGCAGTCCATTCACTCGACGACCTATTTCCGAATCCGTCTTCGCTTAGGTTCAAAAAAAATACTCCGAGCGATGAGCAATCCTCACACTCGGGGGCTTGGCTGCAAAACACGTTTCGCCTAAGGTAAAAACCTCGTCGAGTGGATGGTAATCCATTCACTCGACAACTTAGCTGTGAATCGACATTCACCTAAGTTCAAAAATACTCCGGGTAATGAGCAATCCTCACGCTCGGGGGCTTAGCTGCGAAACACGTTTCGCCTAAGTTAAAAACCTCGTCGGGTGGATAGTAATCCATTCACTCGACAACTTAGCTGCGAAGTGACATTTTCCTAAGTTTAAAATATTCCGAGTGCTAAGAAATCCTCACACTTGGGGGCTTAGCTGCAAAACACGTTTCGCCTAAGTTGAAAACCTCGTCAAGTGGATAGTAATCTATTCACTCGACAACTTAGCTACGAATCGCCATTTGCCTAAGTTCAAAATATTCCGAGTGATGAGCAATCCTCACACTCGGGGGCTTAACTGCGAAACACGTTTCGCCTAAGTTAAAAACCTCGTCGAGTGGATGGTAATCCATTCACTCGACAACTTAGCTATGAATCAACATTCACTTAAGTTCAAAAATACTCCGGGTAATGAGCAATCCTCACGCTCGGGGACTTAGTTGTGAAACACGTTTCGTCTAAGTTAAAAACCTCAGCGGGTGGATAGTAATCCATTCACTCGATAACTTAGCTGCGAATCGACATTCGCCTAAGATTGATAATACTCCGAGCGATGAGTAATCCTCACACTCGGTGGCTTAGCTGCGAAAGCATTTTTCCTAAGTTAAAAACAAAAACAGTCGAACAAATGATTGAAAGCCAAAGCACGAGTAAAATCCGAAAGGTAAAAGCGTGGATAAACGTCTTGTGCAGAAGCAAATGTGCTCAAGCCTAAGGCCCGAATGAAGTTTTAGGGGATACCGTTCCACTCGGCATACCGAGGCAAATTTAACTATTTTTTCCAAAGACCCAAGTTTTTTAAGCTGGGGACGGACTAGCGGGCTCGACGAAAGTATCTAGGTCGATGCCGTCAGTGATTCGAGTAGCTGCCTCGATGAAGGTTTCCATGAAGTCCTCGAACTGGAGTTTCTTCGTGTTTACCACCTAGGGCTCCTTCAGCTTCTCCCCCTCACATCCCTACAGTGGACCCTGACGAGTGACAATGCCACGTCGGCCCCACAGCAAGCAACAGACTTTTTCCAAGCTTGCACTCGACTGGGAAGTTCGTTCAAGCGAGCCATCATGGAGTTGAGGTCGAGCTGAAGAGTGTCCTCAGGCCATAGCTCCTTATTGATTCTTTCCATGGCAGACTTCAGTCGAGTGATGTAGGCCTAGGCACCCTGGAGCCGAAAGTTGAGCCGCAGCATGTTCATCACCATGGCATCAGCAACCGGCCGTGTGCATGCGGGAGCTAGCAAGCGGACGGCCGGTAACTAAAGGAAAACAGTTCGGGGTATTAAAACTTCTAATCTGGATCGCTAGATCCAGATCCAATGGTTAAGGGAGGGGGGTGCTCACAGAGGGAGGGTCGCTGGCGATGGAGCTTCTCTGGCGAGGCCGAGGCGGCGAGGTCAACGGGGACGATGCTGTGGTGGCCGGAGACGGCGTCCGAGGGGTCCTGTCGATGGCGGCAGACCTCTGGCGTTCGTTGGTGGTGATGGCGAGGCGAGGGAGCGTCAGAGTTGAGTGGCACGAGCTCTTAGAGCTTCGAGAGGTGGCCCACTCTGACAAGGTTGTCGATGTGGGTGCTCTGGTGGGTCTGGGCATGGGCGAGTGGATGGGTAGGTGCGGGTGAGCGAGGCGTAGCAGGTGGTGGTGAGTGCGGTGGCTCGGGAGGTCGGAGTGGAGCGGTAGGAGAGAAATGGCGTGACGGTGGCGCTCGGACTCCGGCGAGCGATTGCGGCAAGGGCAGAGGGTGGGGAGGGGAATGGGTGGAGGGGGAGCTCCGGTATTTATAGGAGGCCTCAACGTCGTCTGAAAGGAAGGAGAGGGAGATCCGGCGCGGTGGTCTCGCCGACGAGGAAAGGGGAGGAGGACGACCGTGGAGATGGCACGGTCGGTCGGTGGGACCGGCATGTCAGAGAGAGAGAGGGAGAGGGCGCGACGTCAGTGGCCGACTCGGAGCAATTTCGGGGTGGGGTTAAGGCAGGTGGGCCGTCCGGTTTTAATTAAAACATTAATTCCTTTCCTTTTTCTAATTTCCAGAGAATTAAGATCTCATTAAGGCATTCAAAACATTTCCAACAATTGAAGATATGTATATCAAATTGATAAGGGGGATAAATGCTATTTAATAAACATTTTTACACGGCCAAAATAAATACTTCAAAAAAATATTTTCTAGAAAATGCCTAATTTGATTTTAATTCTTTTTGCAATAAACTTTCAAATAACCCCCTGGGTTTTATGGTTCAAATACTTCACAAAATAACCCTGGTGTGGAGTGTCATGTTAATCCTCTCAAGATCTTGTCAAGGGTATTTGAATTCTTTCAAATTTAAAATGGAACCAAATATGAAATGAATTCCATATTAGAAAATTTCAAATGCTTTCAAATTCACTCTTCAAATCTTTTTATATTGAAGAAGTCATGTCATCTTCTCTCACTGATTTGAAATGTAGGAATTTGAATTCCAAAAGCATATGGGATAGTCATGTCATTTCCTCTCATTCAAAAGTTTTCAAAAAGTTTCAAATTTTTCACTCAATTTTAATCACTCAATCAAACAAACAATCGTTCTTATATTTATTATAACATTCCAAAATTTGGGATGTTACAAACCTACCACACTTAAAATGAATCTCATCCTCGAGATTCGAAAGGGCTAGAAAGAAAAGGTTAGGGTTTGGGGTCTTCTAACAAAATCCATTGATCAAGAAGTGTGGGGGTCTACCACACTTAAAATGAGAGTTACTGGTCCTTCAAAAGACATGACCGTCCTTTGGGTGCATATGTCTCTCCACATACTTTACGATAGCTCCTTCGGTGATGCTCTTCCGCTTAAATCAAAATCTTGTGTTCTCATAACAAAATGCACTTCCCTCCGATACTGGGTCTTCTTAACTAACAGGTCTCGCGTTCATTCTAAGTAACCTATCGATGATCTCATGGTGGTCTACCATTTGTGGTGCCTGCAGTGAAATGGTCTTGGCTTCATTTCTCACCTTAAAATTCCTACGTGTGACAGCAACTGTCATGTACAAGGGATTTTCATCATACCATTCTAAGGCTTAAACAAAAGCTTCAAAGAACGTCGTCTCTTTACTATGGGTAAGTCACTCAGATTTACCATTCTGAATAGCAAGAGAAATGATAAGAGTAAGTCGTCATGGTGATCAATCCATGCTGGACTGAAATCATTACCTTGTATAAGGTTCAGTGAATCTCGTATCCTAACACTTGGGCTTCCTCACAAGCATTGCAGGAATTTCTCTTGTCAACGAACGAAATCCGGATTAATCCATTTATTCTGCACGCTGAACAAACATCTATCATTTCATCACATCCCTCAGGTTTTCGTATCATCCTAGGAAAAATGTGGGTTGATCCAATCACAACTTCTTCCAAGTTTCTTCCTTCACAAAGGTAGGGCTTGATCCTTATCAATCCTGAGGTTAGTGAGTTGTGGGTTCACTAGAATACTTGAATAACTTTAACTCACTCTTGGGGTTAGTATCGTTTCCTATTCCAGCATTACCTTAAGTTCACTCCACCATACCCTTGAGGTAACAATTCACAGACTTATTCTTGTCTAGATTCCACTCTGCGGAATTCATTTTCCTTTCCATTAGTCTGAACCTTGGGTATGGTTTCATCACAATCATTCCTTTTCCCAATATTCCAACTTCAAAAGTACTTTGTCACAAAGGTTATAATCCACATAGTTTGATATGGTTCCACATTCTCTTCACCTTTATTCACTTATCCAAACTCCTTAACTGGTAAGGTACCTGTGGTTACTACCACACATAAAATGAAATGTACACATGCCTGCATAGACCATGTTTTCTCATATCCTCGAAAATGGTCAGAGATCTTTGTTCATAGAGTAATAGCTCATGTAATTAAACATGACATCATAAATTCCATTGACTCATGAATTTATTACAAACTCTGAGACTTTCGTTACAAAATAATCTCATGAAAACAAGAGTGCTTCATGATACAGTTAATGCCATCTTAACTACTCCATTCTAGCTTTCTTCTCGTATTCAATACTTTGTTACATCCTCAATCACTTCTTAAAACTCCTAAAAGTACTTTATTACAAATGCTGCCATCCACATAGTTTGGCATGGTCCAGCATCACTCCCAACTTTATTCATTTATCCCTCCTTGGAGATATTTTAGTACAACTGGAACTTTGCGATGTGCTCCTTGAAATCATCCATCTTTTGCTTGATCAGGGTGGACATGAGCTTCATCTCCATCATCTTCGTATGCACCTCATGCAGGTATTCCTAAGAATGACAGAGTCTTGCTTCAAGTATTTCTCCAATCCGACGTATGGCTTCCATGGCAGCATCACGAAAAGCGTCAAAGAAAGTTGCTCATGGTACACGAGATATGTAGAAGTATTGTCCCATAGTATTTGGGCAAACTCCTTTCACACGGTGGAGGTGTACCTCCACATACCAGAGTTCCACTCCATTTTCCATGAATGGGTAGCCTTTGTAGACTGCATCTCCTTCAAGATGGATGTGCTTCATCATATCCTTCAGGATCCTTGGGTAATCATGTTCACTAGTCAGGATCATGGTCGTCTCCGGGCCCTTGAGGAAAGACTCATAAAGGTTGGTCATCTGTAGGTGTCAGAAAAAGGTACTTAGAATAACATATGTTTCTTCTTGTGTAAGCATTCCTTATCATCCAAACCAAGCTTCTATTCCATTTACCATATTCTATTATATCCTTGTACTTTAGCAAAATCCCAGTTTATGCATCCACAACTCATTTTCATCCATGTTTTGAATCCATACTTCTACCTCCAGATGGGTCATTGGTCCAGAGAATTCAAGTCCAGCTTCATTCACCATCTATTGGGTTCAAGGTTTTGGGGATGAGATGGGTAAGAGAGAGAGAGAGACAGAGAGAGAAGGGATACAAACAACTCAAAAACATCAAACTCAATTCCACACATTCATAAAGTTCAATCAAACTATAGTATCACCACCCACATAAGGTTGGTGTGGTCGATCACTCAAATCATAAAAACGTTTATCTTTATTTCTCTCATGGTGGGGCTGCTACTAAGCTAGTCTATATCATGTCTTCGTCTTTAGTGCGCTTCTTCTGGTCATGCTTGATATTTTCAAGTTCTTCCACCAGATTTTCCCTATTGTGAGGAGTTTCCGGTGTCGTCCCTGTAGTTCCAGGAGTTGGTTCTTGAGCTCTTAAACTTCAATGTCTCTAGCATGAGCCATGGCCTAACTATTCTTCAAGTCTTGACGAAGCTTCTGAATCTCGGGATCATGTTTCTTCAGATTGACTACCTTTAGCTTCTCGTTCTTGAGGCTCTCACGAAGTGCTTCGTTCTCGAATAACTCTGAGAGAAGGTCCATTTAAGGTTCTTGATGTAGCGCTCTAGTTCTTGATTGTACACAAGTACGGGTGAAAACTTCATCTTCTGTTCATCGGTCGGGTCGATGAGTGCTCCATCAAGCTTCTGCCATCCAAGCCTTCCAAAGTAGTGGTTGCACAACTCATCACGATGATGATAGCTCAAACGTGCGATGGCATCATGGACAACAGTGTTCATGCCCATCTCACATTCATGGCTCAATGTGCCATAGTTGATGTCTTCAGTCTTTGGGTCTTCTGTACGTCCAAAAACTTTAGTTTTGATGCCCCAAAATCCAGACTTCCTCTTAGTTGCCTTGATCTCAGGTATCGGCAGCTTCACCATCTACACTAGCTCCATGAGGAATGAGCCTCCGAGAACATCTTCATAGTCCTCTCTTTTGTTCAGGGTGTAGTTCTCCATCTATAGTTTGAAACAGGGAGGGTTCAGTAAAAGAATTTAGAAGTTACGAGAGTAGTGAAAACAAAAGCTGTTCCTATCAAGGTCTTCATATTTCTAATCCATTTCCTAGGGTCACATCCTACAGTCAACATGTGCTCTCATACCATTTCTATAGCGACCCGACTCAAAACGAGTCAAGCCTCTATGTGTTCTGATCCATCCTTGGATCAGTATGCTGGCACACATAGTACATCAATGTATATATCAAAGTGCAATCACATGTAATTAACGCAAAACTGATATATACCTTAAAATCTTAGCAGAAATAGTAAACGGGAGTGGAGTACCAATAAACACCAACGACAGGTTGAGTGTAGACCGTGACCCTGAATCGCACTCTTACTCGTCGAAGAAGAGTATCTACAACATGAGAGATTGCAGCCATGTAGGTCAGTACATTGAATGTACCAGCAAGATCACCATAGTAGAACAGTAGATAAAAACTATTCTATATGCACTAAGGCTTTGTGGCTCTGTGTCTGAGTTTTTGCATAAAAGCTGATTTTATTTCTTTTCCTACAACAAAGGAATATCAGGACTTTACACTACAGAGTTACCTAACGTGACATGGTTCCGCCAACCGATGTCATAATGCCCACAAGTATCAATAGTTGCCCACAATTAATTATCAGTCCAGTGTTGAGAGTTCAGAGATAGATCCAAGTCTAGAAGCTCAAATTGTCCATAACCGAGGACACGACTAATCGATTAGGTTTAACTCTACAGAGTGTTGTGTACTTTACCCACAAGATTCGTTCCCTCCTGGTAAGTCCTCGCACTGCCGGGTGTTTGAGAGCAGGATGAACGAAACATGGTCTTTCAGAGTGTTTCCCTGACTACTGTCAGTGCCCATCCATTCCTAACGTCGACCACATCTCGTAGCACTGCCCATCCAGAGTCACAACAAAGATCAACCAAGCCAGAGCCCATAATGACTTTTGGCTACACAGGTAAGCTTCCGGGCATGAAGTATTTCATCCATCTCTTTGAGTCTGGGTGAAGCTTTCCGCAAGATGTCATGGCGCTTCTCCATGCATCCCGGCCATCCACTGGTTACTCCAGGGATGCCCAATCAACCATCCTTCACCCAGTAGTGTGTATTGGAAACTTTTTTCTCGAGTCTCGAAGGCTTGAGGTCTTGAAGATGCAGGACTTGAAGATGCCTTCATGAAGTTGTTGTCTTGGCGTAGAGTCCTCCTTCTCACACCACTCACGAACACTCATACCGAACCCCGTCTACTTTAGCATAGCATAAAAATAACTAACGTTCCCGGGGCTTTAGTAACAAGTGGTGGGTTCCTACCTCATGCATTCTACTCAACTACAAGAATTTCAATAACACTACGCGAGGGATTTGTTGAATGATGTCACTACATGCAATAAAACATAGGTATGAACAAAAATGGTCAAAGTGAACTTGCATGTATTGTTGATGAAGAATAATATCGCTCTCAGAAATAACTTGTTAGACTATTTGTCACTCTTCGGTGAAAATCTATATAATCAAACATTGCATTCATATAAGCAATCATACTAGCAATCAATTCTAACAATCAAAAAGTAACACAAAACCAAAAGCAACAAGGTTGTGATGAAGGAAATAATTAAGACAAAAACTCAAAACAACAAAGTTTCAGCAACTCAACTAAGGTTGGTTTTCTCTACAAGTAAATCCTATTTTCAAAAGTAAAAAAACAAAAACAAAGGAAATTTAAAAAATGTATTTTAGTAAATATTTTACTTAGCAAAAAGAATTACTTTTGAAGAACAACTAAGAACTAAGAAAGTACTACTGTAAAAAACCTAGATTTTTCCCTAATAAACCTAACAATAAGAAAACAAATGAAATATTAAAATAACAGAAATAAAATATTTAACACTAAGTTAACAGAAAATATATTTTATAAAACAATTTTATTAAAGGTATTTTCAATTAGCAAGTAAAACTAGCAATGAAATCAATTTGCAAGTTACTATGAAACTAGAATTGATTTCATGCTAAAATATAAACAAAAATTTGGTTGAAGTACTATTGCTAACTAACAGAAAACAAGGTAAAAGAAATCAACTAATATAAAAGAAAACAACTTAAAACAATTTAAAACAAAAGAAATAGAAATAAACCTAAAAAAGAACTAAAATACTAATTTAAAATGTTCTAAAAATTCTCAAACAAAGCAGGATGATAAACCTAACTAATACAAAACAGTGGAAAAAAGAATCACTCAAAAATAAGTTTTCAAACTCAAGTTATTCAAGTTTTAGTGATTTGATCAAATTTAACAAAATTCAAATTTAAAAGTTCAAATTTGAAACTAAGACTACAGACAGAAACTACAAGTAATTTGTGACATGTTGCAAAAAAATCAATCAAAAACACTAAATATCCTAAAAGATATAACAAAAACAAAAACATAAACTATTCTGTTTTCTAAAACAAAATAGAAAAGAAAAAAATTAAACTAACGGACAGTGGGTGACGTGGCATGCTGTGATTGGCCGAGGCCGTGTGCGTGCGGGAGCTAGCAAGCGGACGGCCGGTAACTAAAGGAAAACAGTTCGGGGGTATTAAAACTTCTAATCTGGATCGCTAGATCCAGATCCAACGGTTAAGGGAGGGGGGTGCTCACAGAGGGAGGGTCGCCGGCGATGGAGCTTCTCCAGCAAGGCCCAGGCAGCGAGGTCCATGGGGACAGCGCTGCGGTGGTCAGAGACGGCATTCGAGGGGTCCTGTCGATGGCGGCGGACCTCTGGCATCTGTTGGTGGTGACGGCGAGGCAAGGGAGCATCGGAGTTGAGTGGCACGAGCTCTTAGAGCTTCGGGAGGTGGCCCACTCCGACGAGGTCGTCAGCGTGGGTGCTCTGGAGGGTCTGGGCACGGGAGAGTGGATGGGGAGGTGCGGGTGAGCGAGGCGTAGCAGGTGGTGGTGAGTGCGGTGGCTCGGGAGATCGGAGTGGAGCGGCAGGAGAGAAATGGCACGGCGGCGGCGCTCGGGCTCCAGC